>OY728121.1:128830090-130150715 GCA_963277665.1 Viscum album | reverse complement strand
ACCAAGCCATTCCGTGCTAGAAAATGCACTTTGATGGTGCTTCCTGGAGCCCCACCGACAGAAGGCTCAATGACCCTAGGCTTAACAGAGTAGGCTTGGGTGTCGTCTTAATTACCCCAGCACAAACCATTCTTCCGTATTCATTCCTATTGTCAGAAGTTTTCACCAACAATGAGGCAGAGTATCAGTCTCTCATCACTATCCTTGAGTTGGCCCTCAAGATTGACATTCCCCACTTTCATGTGAAAGGGGAATCCAAACTAGTCATCAAGTAGATCAACGATGTCTATGTCGTCAGAAAGCGATAGCTCGTACCACTGTTGGAACACACCCTCCAGCTGATGGACCAGTTCCCATCTCGGTCAAAATTTACTCATGTCACTTGATCCTAGAATGGTCGAGCTAAAACCTTGGCTAGCCTAGTTGCATCACTTATAGAGCCTAAACAGGGTGATTTGATTATCCATGTGGCACACCATAGATTCATCACTCCTGTCACTCTAGATGAAAATGATATCCCACAGGTAAGCCACCTTACCACCGACGACTCCACGTCAAGACCTCTAGGTCCCCCTGATGTAGTGATTGAGGTGACTCCCGATTGGAGAACCTCCTTTGTAGAGTACCTCCAAAACAGTAATCTCATGGCAGATCGGGCTGATCATAAGCAAATCCGACACCGTGCGTTACAATTTACCCTTCAGGGAAGTCTTGGTCTTGAGAAGATTCTCTACAAGCATGGGTTTGATGGATTTCTACTCCATTGCATTAAAAGAGATGAAATTTCTCAAGTCATTCAGGAGGTTCATGTCACTTTCTATGGGGTTCATCAGACTGGGCCAAAACTATCTCACTAGATCAGGAGACTGGGGTATTTTTGGCCATCCATGATCTATGAATGCATCGAGTTTTCCAAGAGGTGACATGCATGCCAAATTCATGCCAAATTTGTGCATCAGCCTCCAAAGCCTCTCCACACTACCAAGTACTGTTGGCCCTTTACGGTCTTGGGACTCGATGTCATTAGACCATATCCACCAGTGGCAACTCGCCAATGCAGGTTCATCCTGAAAGCTACGGATTTCTTTTCCAAGTGGGAAGAAGTAATTCCGCTCAAGGAGGTCAAGGCCCATTCTACATTGACTTTGTGAGATCCAATATCATTTACCGGTTTGGAGTACCTCACACCATTCTCACCGATAATGGCACCAACTTACAGGAAGCAGAGTTGAAGAAATTGTACGCCAAGTACAACATCTGTTATAACCATACCTCCCGCTACCACCCACATGAAAATGGGAAGATCGAGGCTTTCAACAAAACCCTCTCTAACATTCTGTAGAAAATGGTTGGTTAGAATAAGAAGAGTTGGCTGGAAAAGCTCCCCAATTCCCTCTAGGCCTACCAGACGATGACTCGTAATTCCAGATAGGTAACCCCATACTCCCTGGTGTATGGAACAGAGGTCGTCCTACCCATCTATATTTAGTTAGCTTCATTACGCACAACTATCTACGATCAGAAAGCACCATATAAAGTAGCTAAATTTCATATGGATGAATTATAAGCCCTAAAAAAGAACAAGATTCATTCCCTACACAATCTGGAGAGGCATAAGAACAAGATAGCTAGAGATTTCAACAAGAAAGTTCTCCTCTGGTCTTTCTTGCAAGGTGACTTGGTGTTATCCTTGAGAACACCAATGATACCTGGGCATGAACCACCCAAATTGGAGCCTAAATGGGAAGTACCTTAAATAATTCACAAGGTTTATCCCAATGGTGCATACTCCATGGTTACCATGGATGGTGAGCGTATAACTCCTCCCACCAATGCCAAGTTCCTCAAGCGGTACTTTTCTTGATTAAATGGGTCCTACATGACCTTAAACTATTATGTACCATATGAAATCAAACTATATGTCATCCCACAGGACGTTAAATGGTTCTTAGTCCCACACAAACTTAAACTGTTTCGTCCACACCACAAGATGTTAAAATGTGTGGTTTGTCCGAACTGAAGGACGTAAAACTATTCCGCATTTGACCTACATGACATTAAACTGTGAGTGGCATAAGTACCATTAGGGTCCTACATGACCTTAAACTATTATTTCCCACATGACATTAAACTGTATCTCATCCTGCATGACATTAAACTAT
Organism: Viscum album; assembly: GCA_963277665.1. NCBI lineage: Eukaryota > Viridiplantae > Streptophyta > Magnoliopsida > Santalales > Viscaceae > Viscum > Viscum album. Next base: position 130,148,553 of record OY728121.1, on the reverse strand, counting down.
ATACTGTCCCACATGACATTAAACTATATGTCGTCCCACAAGATGTTAAACTGCATTTCAAGAACTGTGTATAGCTTGATTCCCATGCTTGTGGGATACGTAGGAATGCTCAGAAATTTCATCTGTAGGCCCATCCCCAAAATTCAATATCTCACCTCGGGTCAGAAAACATGGTGCGATGCAGGATTTTTCCCTCCTTTACGTCGGGTACATCATGACCACACCACATATATATATATCCTTCTCTGGATATTCCCACTTCTTTCACCATCCTACTTAATATTAAATTTCACAGGAACATTTATGCTTCACAAACTCCCTATACCTAGGACTCCATCATCATTAATATCCAAAAGGGCCCCCCGAAAGGTATGGATTCTTGGCCCAAGGTCTCTCCTACCATTACAGGCCAACGTCCTTGAGGGTTTCGAACAACAAACTGATACAAGTCCCGCGTTACAAATATAGTCAGTAGTCAATGCTCATTTGTTGATTCCCATTTTAGGTCACACGATATGGATGCTGAATTTCAAAAATTATCAATAGCTATCCCTTTTCATTTTCACCACCCCCATATGTCCCAAGTATTGGGTGTAGTGGTTCATTCTGCCCCTCTATCTCTTCAAACGTTATTCTGCCTCAGGCAGGAGTGTGAGTCCAGCTATCATGCCCTTATATTCTGGGGAGAGCTTAGTCTTACTCCTTGTTTCCCACACTGAGCATTGCTCACATGGGCTTAAGAGCTATGGTAAGGAAATAACCACTTAAGGGGAGGGAACACATTTTTTCAGTCTGAGCCCCATGACCTTAATCTAAGATCACCATCATCCTCACCACAAGACGTTAAACTGCAAATTGGTTGGGACTTCCCATCTTAGATCCCTCAACCTTGTCAGCCCCCCTGGCCCAAGTTATCATCTAGGATTGTGTGGTGTGGTATGGGCTTATGTCCTTATTCATGTCGGGCTATTTTTTCATGCCACATATATCCCCTTGATACATAACTTCTTTATTTATTTTCCTTTCACAAGCATAGGTCTCGCCATGATCTACGCGTCCCATCATTTGGGCTTCCATCATCATTCTTACCCAAAAGGACCCCCAAACAACATGGATGCCAATCCCTAGGGATCTCCTACCATTTCGGGCCAATGCCCCCAAGGTTTTAGAGAAACAAATTGATACAAGTCCCATGTTGTGAATGCGGTCAATGGCCGAAACTCAATTTCTTGACCCCAAACCCTGAACACACAAATACAAATATTGTGTTATGAACATGGTAAACATTTATCCTCTATCATTGTTTTTGTTCTATGGTTTTCTACAGGCATGATTATTGGAACTCTCCACTCAATTGTCCCATGAATATGCCATTAAACTAGGCATCTACGGTCCGGGCCCTATGACCTTAAACTAAGAGCACCACCATCCTCACCGCAAGACGTTAAACTGCGAACTGGTTGGGAATTTCCATTTCAAGTCCCTCAACCTTTTCGGACCCTTGGCCCAAGTTCTCATTTGGTATTGTATGATGTGGTATGAGCTTATTTCCTCATTCAACTTAGGCTACTCATCATTCCGTACACATCCCTCATTGGGATACCTTACCCCTATTTGCGTCCTAGCTGCATGAAGTTAAATTGCACAAAAACATTCTTTAGAACTACATGTGGATTGATTCCCATCCTTATGGGATATGTAATAATGATCAAACATCTAGTCTTTGGGTCCAGCCCCATATCTTAGAAACCTTATTACCATCTTCCTGCCCCCTGGCCTGAGTTCTTCTAGGAGAGGGGTAAGCGGTGTGGTATGGACTCACGTCCTCATTCATGTCAGGTTTGTAACAACCACACCATGTACCTCTTTCTCCCGATATCCCTTCACTACCTTTCCATACACTCATATTTTTGAGTCAGATGCTCTTAATTTGGGCCCCTCAACCCTCTTTGGTGATTCACCAATGCGCCCAGTAGTACTCTGGTTCAGAACCAAGAGTGTTGGATTTTACCCAGACATGTTGTCACCCATTTTTTAGGCTTCGTGTTCCCCTTAATTTGGGATTTCATTATCTTTCACATATTAAGGTACCCCCAAATGGAATTTATGATCAACCCAAGGGATCTCCTACCATTATAGGACAACGTCCTTGAGGGTTTCGAACAACAAATTGATACAAGTCCCGCGTTGTAAATATGGTTAGTTGTTGATACTCATTTTTTGTTCCCATTCCATGTCAAACGGTATAGATACTGTGTTTCGAACATGGTAAATAGTTATCCTCCATCTTCATGCCAACCCTATCAAGCCTTAAATTTCGTTTGCATGATTCACATCATTTTCAACCCCATCATGTCTAAGCAACATTTCAACACTCTTGGTACTATCCCTCAGTGCGTATTTGGATGTTAGGAGGAAAAAGACGTGGTAAGGCATCATTCGGGGATCCAAACTGATTTCCCCTTTTACATGTATCCCATGTGTTGCAAAGACCTATTCCTCCCTTGTTTCCCACACTGAGTTTGACTCACATGGTCTTAGGGATTGGATCGAGGTTTGTGTTTTCTTGGAAGAGTTTTGATTCTCCATGGTCCGAGCTCTAAGACCTTAAACTAAGATCTCATTATACATCCTCTCCTTATAAATATGTATAGATTGATTCCCATCCTCATGGGATATATAGGAACTCCCAAACATCTCATCTTTGGGTCCATCTCGAGTTCCACTAACTATCTCTTCTGTTCATCCTTTTAGGCTCCCAACTCTTATAGGATTCAGTGGTGTGGCATGAGTGGGATTATGAACTGATTCACATAGGGTGTGAAATATTCACACCATGTACTCCCCTTCTAGGATATAGTCCCTCCTACCTCATGTCCCTCATGAAATTAAACTACATGTCATCTCGCATGACATTAAAATGTATACGGTCCTTCATTACCATAAACTGCACTCTCATAACTACGTATGGATTGATTACTATCCTCATGGGATATGTAGGAATACCAGGACATTTTTTCCAAAGGTCCAGTCCCACATTTTCTGACCTTTGATGCCCCCTCGGCATGAGGATTTGTCCTCAGAATCACAAATGGTGTGATGTAGACCTCATCCTCATTCACGTCAGGTATGATTTATCACATCATGAAAATTTCCCCTATAGTCCCACATGAATTTAAACTATTGTGTATTTTTTAAATGATGTTAAAATGCACTTTTCAGTCCTACCACATGACCCTAAACTGTGACATTATCATTCTGGCCGTATGATGAAAAACAACACTGCACCGCGATTCTCTCACTCGGGGTGGGGGCATCATGTTGGGTATTGATCATACACCATGCCATTTTTCAATGACTATATGTGGATTTATTCCCATGGATACACTAGGATTCTCTATCCTCAGTTTATCGCTTCACAAAAAAATACACATCTACCCTAAAGGAAAAATAAGATATATCAAATGACGCTTCTTTTGGTGCAAGGTCTAGACCTTCATGATCTTATTATCCCTATCCTTGGTACCTTACCATGATATCTCTATAACTACGTAAGGCTTGATTCCCATTATCCTGGGGTACATATGAATGCCTGATAACTTTGCCTTGGGCCTGACCTAACTTTCACTTTTGGTCCCTCGACCTAAAAGCTTACCGGTCAGCACATTGTGTTATGGGCTTATGTCCTCATTCACGTTAGGTTTTATACTTACCACATCATGTGTATCCCTCACTCTTTTCCATATATGGTCCGATCTCTATGAACATAAACTAAGACCACTCTGTGTCCTTGATGCAATATGTTAAACTACACGACATCTTCCAGAACTATGTATGGCACGATTCCCATCCTCATGGGATACGTAGGAACACCCAGGAAACTTGTATTTAAGTCCAGCCCTAGGAATCTTAAATCCTTCCCCCTCTTTTTTGGCCCCTTGGACTAAAATATTTTAGGGAACCATGTAAATGTATCTCTACCCTAAACAATTTTAGGATGCCCCATAATAATTATGGGATGCATCAGTTTTCTTGACAGAGATGAATCCCCCCTACCAACATTGGTCTCTGACCACACTGCACTCTTAGAACTACATTGTCTTGATTCTCATCTGCATGGGATACGTAGCAGCATCCGGTCCTTTTTCCTCGGGCCCAGCCTTAGGGTCATTAACCCATCTAACTCCTCATCCCAGATCATAGTCTAGGAAGTATGACCTTTAAAAATATGTTCACCATCCTTACCATATGACGTTAAACTATATGTCTAGCATCCTCCTTGGCATGACATAAAACTATAGATCATTCCAGGTCCTTACCAGAGAGGTCCTGTTTAGTAGTAAGTTTGATCCCTAATCAGACCGATGCACCCACCTAATGTGTTTCCACCATGGTGGCATAATTTCAAGAGTGTTAGACTCCATTCAAACAACCCATCACTCCACTATTTACGATTTGTGTACCCTTTATTCAGACCCTTATCCTCTTTCACATCTAAAGGAACCCCCTAACAGTATGGATGCTCGGCCTATGGCTCGCCTACTATCCTGGGCCATTGTTCTGGAAGACTAATGGATAAAATTTTGAGTTAGTCCCTATGTTTCAAACATGGTTAGTGGTCGACCCTCATTTACTATCCCCATTTCATGCTAACACAATAAGGATACTGTGTTTCGAACATGGTCAACACTTACCCTTCATTGTCACATCATCCCTACGGTGTTATAAATTTTGGGTACCATGATTCACACCTTCCATTCCCCTATGTTTGGATTAATTCCAATGCCTCTGGTGTTACCCCACCCGTTCACTAGAGAACATTGGGAAAATGAAAATTCAACTGATCTAAGACCTTCGTTCTCCAGTCAGGCCTCCCTCTTTATCCCCAGAAATCTGGAATGTTTGTTCAAACCCCAGATTCCCAAAGCTTGGTCAACACTCTCATATTCACGTATAATAACAAGGTGGTCATCCCTTTTTTCTCACATCGGGCCTGACCCATGTGATCTTAGGGATTTATTGTCGAATGTTTCAAAAATGTGATAGACATATAGTAGGAAGAAGAAAATAATAGAACTTATGAATGTGTCCAGCATAAATAATTGAAGCATGAAAGTACGGTCAAAAGTTACATGCATTACAACACCTAAGGATCAACCCCTCACATGGATGGGTTGACTCCGTCAAAAGAACATTGCAGATCCGCCACTCTCTGGCATATGGTGTCTAGAATTTGCTATCACATATTCAGTTCTCGCTCTTCCTTAGAAGAAATGGGGCATAGTTCTTCATACATAATTCAGGACCACTCCTCATCACTCTGGAAGATATCCATCTCCTCAAAGTCTTTATTAATATATTCTTAGGCCTCTGCCAGCTAGGCCTTTAGCTGCAATATAAGCTATGATTGCACGTTAAGGAAAGAGGAATGCTCATCTACCCAGACTTGCAGTCGTTGAATCTCATTTTTAGCCTCCTGGTGCCTCTTGATGTTCACCACTTTTCTCCACTTCCAACCCACACCAAGGCCATAGTCATATTCCTGAATGTTCTCTACCATGAGATCTCAGACGACCATGTGAGAACATTGGGCATCCACTCCCCCAGCGCACAGTTCATGCAGTTGGGATCAAAGCCTCCCCATCTGGTCTATCCATTGTGATTGAGGGGTCTCACCAATGAAGTGCTTTATTAGCTTCCATGAATGGAGATAGGCAATCATGAAATCATCCTCATCAGAGGCCATCTCATCCTAATCCACAGGGTTGGAAGGTTTGTATATGGGAAATGACCACAAGAAATCATCAACAGGGCCTGTATCTGGTGTCTGATTGGGTATGTCAGGACCTGTGTTGTCCGATCGATCCTCATCATTAGATCCCACATCAATGATCTCAGGATCTATCCTAATAATGGTCCCACCAGTGATCGGGAGTTCCATAGCTTGATCATTTTGGATATCCACCTCCATAACCACTAGAATTCCCCTAGGAAAGGTGCTGCTGGGAGTACTAGACAACCTTTCCAAGGAATCCCATGCCATTAGAAGAACTATGCATACAAAAAGTGCACGAATGTCAGTTAACCTAATCAATGGGTGGCAATCATGAATTTCGTAAAGGAGACTTACAGATATCAAATAGTCGGTCTCACTCCTAGGTTGTTGTCATTGGGACCCTGAGGCGTGTCCCTCCGTATATTGTTGTGAAGTCTGAAAACTCTAAAAGAAACACCTTGGGTTTCCCAGCCCTGCTAAGTGTGGTAACCACCATAGCCATGAGTGCAGATCCTAAAGGCCCCGCAGCTGCATCTGTTGTTGGTTGGGAACAAGTTATGCATATGAGGACCTCCTTCATAGTTCAAATATCAGTTGAGAAGCCTAGAAAACATGGGTAAAAACCCTGTGAAAGTTTTTAGGATTTTACCTCAAGGGCCTCTGCGAACTCTTCCAATTCTGGGTCTAAATCACTGAACTCACCTTCGTCCAGAGGGATCCCTCTACCGGCCTCCTCCCCCTAGGAGGACTTGTCCAATTATTATGGTAGAGGAAAGAGTTACATCAATTTAGTAGCCGACAACTGCATAGGGTATTTTCGATCCAAAAATACTTTTACCCGATCATTCATTGGATGTAGGGCACCCCAGGAGTGCATGAAGTCCTCCAACTCAGCCAAATATTGCTCCGCCTCCACCTAGGATACTACAAAGCCAGCCCTAACAGGGTTGATCCCCGAAAAATCCATCCCGAGATGGTTCAAGTGTTTCCACATCTCATACGGGTTGATGAACTAACTGTTGACATCCCATATGTCCCAGACCTCTGGGAAGATAATATTCTCCGACATGTCTATATGGCACAACCGCTTCCCGAGAGCCCAGGTGGATATCCTGCGGAACCCCCTGGGTGGCATCCCCTTTAGATGACTCTGCTCCTCTGGGACTGTTGGGTCTGCCGCTACTGTCTCCCTTTCAACTGGTGCAGGCCTCACTGCCACTGCAGCCTCTCCACCACAAGATGTCCTCACCGCCTTCCACCCCCAGTCTTGAGGTTGGGGAGGCACACCGTCACTAGCCCAGATGATTTTGTACTTCAGCATCTCCCCCGGGTATGCCACCTCCCATCTCTTAGAATATTCCTTTTCCATCCCGAAGATGGTCATGGGCAGAGGCAACTCATTCCAAATCTTCCCATCTTAACATGTGAATATGAGCCACATCTTCCTCATCACACTTGGGTGATACTCATGAAGAACCCCCAAATAGACCCGTGGGGTCAGTCCCTGCATGCACTGAAACTTCTTTGCAAAATGGTGTGGGGTGTATGGATCACAGAGGGACTCGTGGTCAACCTACACCATGAGGACTCCACCCCAAAAGGACAATAGGTAGGAAAAATTCTCTTATGTTCCCCAACCGTCATCAGTGAACACACCTGTTGGCAATGTGAATGGGTGGAAATTGAACTCATCTGCCTTCCAGACCCAGTTCGGCACTGCCTGCACGGTCATCTTAGTCGGAAAGCTCCCTACATCATTCAAAATGTCTAGGCAAAAATTTGATCCTGGAGGGGATATGGGGTTTGTATATTTGTAGATACCCCTAATATGCACCGCTATCCACCTGTACAGAAGGTTGAATGAACCAAATATTATCTGAGGCTTCTTCCCCTCACTGATATTACACAACATCTTATACAACATGGTGAGCATCAAGATCCTGAGGTTAACCCATCCCCCTGTCACCAACATGGATTCCATGATAAATGTACTCTGTCACACACCTATTCTCATGTCTCTTACCAGCAGGATCCAACCATAGATAAGCGCCGTAATGAATATAGCTAACCAGACTACCGGTTGCTGCTCTATACTGACACTGAATCCCCAGGTTTTCCACTGGCTGTCCTCCAATAGCTACTAGTATGAGCACTCCTTGCCTCGTTGGTCCCCCTTTGGGAAAGTCTGAGGCCTCACAGGGAACTGCCTATTTTCTGGGAAGTTCAAGAACTGCTTGAACCACCATTTGAAATGGATGTCCCTCACCGACTATTTTTCCTCCCTCGGCACCAGGTCCATCAATGCCCTTGCCAATGAAGAAATTTGATCCCGGTCCTCCCATACACTCATAATGGGGAGAAACTCATCATACATTGACCCCAATATTGGGACCCCTGAAATCTAGTGTAGATACCATAGGATGATGTTGACCTCTCTATGGTGAAAATGGAAGGTATTGGTCCTCAAAGATCATCTGCTTAGTAACTCCGACATCAGCTGCTTCGGTTGATAGATATGGAATTGGGAGGCCCAAGATGCCTCATACAGGCCCACTCGCCTCAGCTCTACTCTGAATTCTTCGCATGAGGCACCTACCCAGTAGGCTCGGGCCTAGTCATTAGTGAAGTTACCACCCTGGCGCAGATCCCATGCATCGGTCCACGCCTTATCTAGGTTCCCCAGGGCTTCCTTCAAAATAGTATGGTATAGCGTGGGATATGTCTTTGGCTGCAGTTCCTTCCCATCAATGTTATTCACATGATTGTATAGATAGTCAGTGTTGATAGGCATAAAGTCCTCCCAGGTATAGCCATCAGTCGCCCTGAACCATTGGCACTGACACGACGTGCTCCTGAACCAGTAAGCTGGCTCATCCCTGCTAGCTTCAGGGATGAGGAAATCGTAAATTAGGCCAAATCTGTACAATGGTAGCCTCCTGTATAGCTGATAGTCCTTATGAATCTTTGACAACAGCTCTACCAGCGAATTATGATCTGAATGGATTCATACGAACTCCCCTGTACTCGAGATATTTTACATTTCCTCCCTCCGAGCATCATCTTCAAGGACCCCCCAAAAGATTCCTTGTGAGCCATTTAGTTTTTGAAATTTGGACATCTTGGTTCTGGTTTGTGAAGCTTGTTCGAAGAGATCGTTCGTGGAGCTCATTCGTGGAGCTCATTTGCAGAGCTCATTCGTGAAGATCGTTTGTGGAGCTCGATTCTAGAAATAGATTATAGAGACCAGCCCCGACCTAGCAGGCGCAAGCTGCAGAGTGCACCCTCACAGATTTGAAGACTTGCTGTGCATCATGAAGCAAAAATCCCGATTCGTGGAGAGCAGTCTCGGAGTATGCAAAGCTTCGTGAATCAATAGCTTGAATTCCAAAACATGGAGGTAATAAAGAAAAAAATAGAGGTTAGACTCCCCTATTTATAGGTGATGACCCCTTTTGCTTCGTGGTGCTCTTAGCCCGCACGTTGCCTTTCTGCCTTGCGAGCCTCCTTTGTGAGCCTCCTTTACGAGCCTTATTTTCAATTGACCAAGGAGTTTTGGCGATTGAACCTCAGAATTTTACTTTCATTTTCTCCTTGTATCTAAGTCTAAGGGGGGGGGGATTTATTGGTGGAAAAATTTGGTAAGAGGAAGAGAAAACACAAAGCCTTTGGGGATGCCTTGCGAAGCTTGTTTGCAGAGCCCCGCAGCACCACAACCGGTGTGAAGCTACCTTATTTGCGAATACGCCACAGATAAAGGAGGAAGGAGGCTCCGTGAACCGATTTATATTTATGAAGCCTCCATGGAGCAAGGAGGCAGGAGGCTCCGTGAACCGATTGATGTTTGCGAAGCCACTGCAGAGCAAGGATGCGAGAGGTTCTGCGAACCGATTGATGTTTGTGAAGCTGGCACGGAGCAAGGAGGCAGGAGGCTCTTCAGTTATGAAAAAGTTCCACGTAGAGTTTCATTGAGAAATCTCTTCTTCATGAAGCTTCTTGCCTATATATACCAGGCTTCCCTCAAGCCCAAAGGAAAGATCCTCTGAACTTTCTCCTTCTCAGCTCTCAAACCGCGAAGCAATTTCTGCTCTAAAAAAAATGATCTCTTCAAGGTACTTGAGCATCACAAAGTGACTTTCCCTTGACTTGAATTCAACACCTCTTCAAAGGGGGATTCCCTTTGCGGATCCGATGGACCTTCACAAAGGAAGGGGATCCCCAAGGGGACTTGGGTCTTCACAGGGAACTCATGCTTCGCGAAGTACCCTCTATGCACATATAACCCACATGCTAAGGTAGGTTCACTGTGCTTCATGAAGAAAATTTCTTCATAGTGCTACGATTCGTAGGAAACCCTTTTTTTACGAAGCACTACTCTGTGAAATACTTTACACTTCGCGAAGAACCTTCCATATGCACCTGTGCCTTATGCCTAGGCTAGGACACTACAATTTTTAAAGCATATCCCTTCGCGAAGCCCCTCCACTACATGGAGCACTAGAGACTCACAAGGCCTCTTCCTGTGAACCCCTTTGATCCACAATCCCTTTTCCCATGCGACCCTCCAGGTTTTCACGAAGTGATTTCAAAGTCCCTTGGGAGGTGCTTCATGTTGCGTTGTTTCGCCTCATGATTTTTTGCATGGGCACGCTAATGTCTATTGATTCTTTTCATAGCCATGTTAATGTGGCCCCCTCAATGGACCACTCCATGAAACCCCCTCACCATGGAATTATTGATACCTTCCCTTTCCCAAGGGTGGGAGGGTATCAGTTATGTAATTCCTAGGGGTGTGGAGTGAATCCACCTCATCTAAGCTGTAGGAAGTTAAACTGTCAAGCACCATCATCCTCAACACACGATGTTAAACTGTGACCTCACTCCATACACTTTATGTGGGGTTCCCTATCTTGGACATTCTCTACACCCACTTGTCTCCATGAGAGTGAGATATTCCTCACATGGACTGAGATCCTCTTTGTTGGAGTATCACCTGTCCGTGGGGAAGGGAAACCATATTGGTGTAAGCCCTCTATCCTTTCTTACTGGAGGTTGTTCCCATACATACCCTCCTCTCTTATTCAGTGCCAAAGACCAGAGAGGGGATGGGAATCAGAACCCTCCTCTCTTCCGTGTCAAATCCCTCTCCCATTGGGATTTATCGCCACTCGGGCCTCCATCCTAGAGTAAATCCCAATCTTCAACTCCATGGGCCGCTAACCATGTATAAGCCCTTATTTCCTTTTTGGGTAGCTAACCACGTGTAATCCCCACTCCACTTCCCATGGATGAACCTTTCACGACATGATCGTCAAGTCTTTGTTGCCTCTTGTTTCTCAGACTGAGCATAAATCACGTGGGATAAGAGTAAGCATTGACCATGGAATCCTCTTCGGGCCGGCCTAGAGTGTAAGCCCCAACACCATCCTGAACTACATAGACTTTGATCCTTGTCAAGGCAAGGTATGTAGAAATCCTCCTTAAGGTTTGATCCCAACAACTATTAGTCCTGACCACTTCACGTCAGTTCACCAACACCTCTTTTGAACTATGGGGACTTTGATCCTTGCCAAGGAAAGGTACATAGGAAGCCTTCTTAAGTTTCAAACCCAACAGGCATTGGTACCGACCACTTCACGTCAGCTCATCAACACCATTTTGAACTACATAGACTTTGATCATTGCCAAGGTAAGGTACGTAGGATGCTCCCCAAGGTTCAAGCCCAATTCCCATCGGTCCTGACTACTTTATGTCAGTCCACCCCCATCCTGCATGTTGTTAAACTGTACACCCCTTTTTGTACCACATGACACTAAACTGTCCCCCAGTCAGCAGTAAGCCATTGTCAACCCCAATCAGCAGTAAGCCATTGTCAACCCCAATTAGCGATAATCCATTTTCAACCCCAATCGACGGTAAGCCATTGTGTTCCCCTAATCAATGGTAAGTCGTTGTAGTCCCCTTTGTTTGGACCCACATCTCTAGTCCACCCTCAAGTGTCAGACCAACCTCAGGCTGCTAAGCATGCGTAAGCCCCAACATGTCATCAAGTCGTTGTCCATGTGCACAACCCGATTCCATGCCCCATTTTGAACAATGTGGACTTTGATCCTTTCCAAGGAGAGTTATGTAGTAAGCCTCCTTGAGGTTCAAGCCCATCACCCATGTCTCATCCTGGTCTTTCTCTCGAGCCTATGTGTTTTGGGAAGGTCATTCCCCATCCTGGAGGTTCCACTTCCTCTGGGTCCCCTCCTTACGGGTTGCCTCCTTAGGTGTTTCATTGCCTCACTGAACTACACAAACTTTGATTCCCTGTCATGGGGATACATAGGAAGTATCTTTGAGGATCAATCCCAACTTCACAATCTCCCTCACGTCAGCTCCATCTCGCTCTCCATCCACTCTCAACAACCCATATCCACCCTGATTCTTACCCAGGTTGCCGCGTCCCGGTGAAATCATGCCAATTCACCTCTTCAATGCTCTTAGAAGCACTCAGAAAACCAACTACATGTTATCTCTAGAATTAGTGTTCCTTCCAAGGGTTTGGCCAATCTGATCCACTACCATCAGTGTTTAGATCAGTTCGATCTGTCTCCACTAGACGTTAAACTCGCAGCATACCCTGTTTTAAACATTGGAAGTTGTGGAAAAACTCAAAGACATTCCTATGGAATATAATTCCCCCCATTTGATGTGGGATGCATCGGGATTCCACTCCCTCGAGAATCCCTATCATAAGGGGAAGAAACCCAGACACGCTAGTGTTCCAGTTTCCAGACACACTAGTGATGTCCAACGTGACTACTCCCCTGACCAAAGGTTGCTACCCTGACCAGACCCCTTGGAATGTCTTGACAGAAGTAGTTTAATTAACCGACATCCATGAATATATGGCAATGGTAAGAGTTTCACGAACAATGTCTTAATATATGAGGGAGACCCAGACTAGGTGACAAGTTCCGAGGAGGAATATACGGAAGTAGGAACCAACATCCCATCATCCCATTTCGATCAAGGAGCAAACATCCCGGAATAAGTGATAGATGCCACCCGCCTTTGTAAGGTAGGAATGCGGGGAAACAACCAGCGCGTCCTTCGAAATAGATGGATGCCCGCCCTAGTGAAAGCATCAGAAACAAACATATAACTAAAGCAATCATGGAATAAACATGGTATAAATATCACGACAAGAATAAGTAAACAACATGAAGCTATAATCAAATGAAACTTAGAGCATGATATATCCATGAAAATAAATGAAAAAATAGATATCAATAATACCAATCTTATATTGATTGAATGAATAAGGGAATACATCAAAAACATGTTGTTAAGGACTTGTTCCAAGACACTATCCTATTATGGGAAAATGTATACACCAAAACACATTTTTTTTTGTATCATGATATATATCGATGCATCAAGATTCTATATAATTTTGGGCCCCACACATCACTTGATTAACTTCAATGAATTCACCATAAGATTCAACAAGACTTTTCTTACCATTCCCAAAGGAACCTATTGCTGAATAAAAAAATGACTCTCTATATAATGAAGAATATAGAGTATCAATACATGACCAACCTACATTAGTAGTAAATAATCATCAAAAATTTCAATATTTTTCTCCATGTTAATAAAAGAGATAAAATTATCAAAACCCATCCTAATAAATAATGTGGATAGTCAAACAATACTTATTCAACTTTCCAATAATCATCCGTATTGGAATAACAATATACAGCACACCAATACTTTTCCCCATGTCAATAAAAGTGATAACATGATCATAACCCATCCAGAGAAAGAAGGTTGATGGTTAAACAATATATAATAAACTTACCAATAATCATCCTTATTAGAATAACAACATACAGAAAGATAATAATTTTACTCTTTTCAATAGAATAATATTATTTCTAATTGAACGTCATTCAATCTCATCCAAATTAGAATTTTTATTATAGAGTACACTTTTATGGAGAAAGCGTGAAACCATCCAGTACAACCAAGAACATCACACCATATTGTAGGTGGAAAATTCATAAAGGTTCAAATTCAACATATTATATGCATCCTCCCTATATAATTTACAAGAGAGTTTAGTTACCTTTTTATCAGGATGATCTATGATGCTTTCTTTGAATTAATAGGCCAGTTTTTCCCACATCTATACGAAATATTCCACCATTATTTTCTTGGTATCGAATCCTCTGGTCATGATGAGATGTTGCTTAATGATCCAGTATTCCTGCTCTCTATTAAGGTCCACTTTAAATGGTTCATCATTCAACCTTTCTGCATCCTCTTTAGAATCATTAAAGATTAGTAACTTCTCTATCATTTATTCCTTGGATTGCATAAGAAGATCACCTTGCTCCTCCATGGATTCTGTAACTGCCCATGGAGGGCCCTTCATGATGCCCATTGGTCCATCCTATTCATCCTCCTTACCTAGCAGCCCCTGAGGATCATTGAGAGGGCCATAATTCTAGATCCAACACCGATCATCATTATCAGCCTTCCTCTCTATAACCTTCTCCTTAGACTTAGGTTCATCCGTTATACATCTACTCCCCAAGTTCAAGACAACCTCCTTCACCTATGCTTTTTTAGTTGACTTACCTTCCATTACGTCGTTCCCTCCATTTTTAGACAATATTGTATCCATAGGCTTTGGGAGGTATGAGTAGTCCTTGAGACCTTTGGATTGGATCCTCTGGTGCATGATTTAGCTACCCGGGTCCCTATTTTATTTCTGTCCCTTCTTCCTCCTTGGGCTGTGAAGACCCCTCTAGGACCCTTTTTTTCACTGTCCTCCGAGAGTGGTCCATCACTCTCCCCACCCCTAGAATCCATCCCTGATGGATAGTCAGCCCCAGTTGACACTGGGTCAAAATTTTCTGATACCAAACCATAAAAATGATTGTTGGTGTTAATCAAGGCTATGTGAAAACTCATCCTTGGTATCCCCCACCCTTCACCCACTCTCCCGATTCACCTTGTACTTCCAGTATTTGAAAGTTGTGTCCCATGTTGTCCATTGCCTCAAATACCTTTCCAGACTGAGCCACTTCTGAATAAGAAGGAATCCTTGAGGGATCTGCTATGCTGGTTTCCCCTGACCCCAGAAGGGCCTCTGCCAGTCCCTCATCCAAGTGATTCACCAACTGCACCCCCAAATCTTTACTCACATGCACTTGATTTTCCACACTGATCACATATTGCTGAGCCATTCTCTCCTCCCTCGCACTATCGATCATTGTGCTATAGGAAGAAGGTCCTACCTCAACCTGCTAAAAACTTGAGATACCATTAGGTTTCTCTGAGCCACCAATGCCTTTTTCACAGGCGATTGGTATTTTCATCCTAGTACGGCCTCTGTAGACATAGTGAACATCCCTGGCGCACTGTTGGAACACGGTTCCTCTGCTTACCCACCCGTAATAACACCTAGAACAATATGTCTCTGCTCCTGTTGACCTTCAATAAACACTCCAGGTTTCTTGCCACAACCATTACCCCTCCTCCACACAGGAAACTAGGATCCCCTTTAACAGTCGTTCAATGAGTGTCCCATCCATTTTCATCCAGAATAGAAGTCAGTCCATGTTTTGTAAACTACCCTTTGTTTGAAACGATATTCCTCTCCCATAGTAATCGACATGAACTCGAATGGAGATTTGGACACATCCACTTCCACACAAACACAAGGATTTATCGGGTGACACAATGCCTCAGGGCGACAGTCCAAGAATATGTATCTACCAATTAGATTCCCTAAAATATGCATAACCAAAGGATTTTTAAATGGTAGGGTAAGATTTGGAAAACTTACCCATGTCGCCATTATAAGAGGATAATGTTTCATATGCATGTCAAAGGACCACCAGAATATGTAAAAACTGAATCCATTGAAACTGTGAGGTGAGCATGACCGAGATTTGATGAGATTAGCCTCCAAAGATAAATGAACCATCATGTTCCTACTGTACATCAAACCCTTTGTCGCCCTATCCTGCAGACCCCACACCCCAAAAACATTCCTATCGAACAAATAAATGGAAGGACACCATTGTTTAAACCTAGAAATAAAGGTATTATTCAGTAGATTCAAGGATTCTGTGAACTCCACAGTCAATAATGGGAGATTAGGGCATCTATCCAGAAGATTCAGAACCTTCAGACCTAGCGGGAATTTGGGGAAAGGGGGATGGAAATCTGGATCCAAGAAGGGAGTGAAGGAGGAATCCTCTCCTTTGATGGAAGGCGAGGGTCCCTCCCCCATCAGAGGGTAAGGGACCGACATAGGGGCTACCGCCATCACGGGGAATAGAAGTTCACTATGGTTCCTCCCAAGCAAGCCTATACCCCAGAGTAACACTGATACCCTGGTCCTTCTTTCTCTATTTTTCTTTGGCTCATCCAATCTGAATTATGAAAAATGTGATGTTCACACCGTATAGATAAATTAGTATATGAATAATTTAATATTATAGTAATCATGATCATAAGACATCCAAATAAATAATGAGGATTTTTTTAAGAGACCATAACCCTGATGAAACAAGGGAACATATAAGGGCGTTGATATAAATGAAAAATACCCTCACAAAAGAATTCTTCAAGTGGTATCACAAGTATCAAATTATTTGATATCATGATTTCAATCCACCAAATGATAACATATATATATCATTAAACATAAACCTAATTAGGGTAAATCCTTTTGAAAATGATAAGAAAAATGGAATAAAAAAAATAAAAGATCTTTTAGAAATCATTTTTAACATTGATGTTAAATAAAAATTTACATGTCGATTTGAATGGTAACTTCTGAAAAGGTGATGTAAAAGTATTTGAAAAACTTTAATTATAAAAATAATATCCAATAATATATCCTTGAAAAGATATAAGGATTATCTAGTATAAATGAGTATAGGAAGACAAAACATGTGAAAGTGAAAGGAAAAACCCTTTTTATTATTTTCAAAATACCTTTGTTTAAAACTCACATTATAAGAAGAGTAATAATACATTAATTTGTATTAAAACTTAATTTTAACAAATAGGATTATAAAGTACTATATAATAAAATATTAGGGTGGGATAACCCAATCATGAAGATGCAATGTTTAAGATGAATCATTATAACTTAAATAAAAGATATTTGGGTTATTAATATCCTTTATGAGAAAAATACTCCATAAAATATGAAATATTTGAAAAAGGGGGTTATGTGGTAAAAATTTAAATAATTATATAATACCACATAATAAAATAAATGGGAAGAATGTACCAAACTTATATGAAATAACATAATGATTAAAAATTAAGTTACAAAAAAACTCTTATGACTTGGGTAACACTTGAGTTAAAATAAATTTGAAGAAAATAACCTAATTTTTATTGGTTTATCTCAAAAATTATAAGGAAATGATTTTTAGAACATTCATGGGATGGTAAATAAATATAACACCATACAAAGGAAACATGGTTCATAACATGTATCATGTCTCAAAGAATCATAATTGAGACTAAGAAAACACTTATGACTTGAGTAACATTTTAATAAAAATACCTTAAAAGAGAGGGAATATAATTGAACTTCAAATAACATGATTAAAATATAATTCATGATATTATATGTAAAATAAGAAATATATACACCAGATAAATGAAAGTATGTGCATAATACCAAACATATCTCAAAGAGAGAAATTTGAGATGAAAACCCTTAAATCAGTCTTGATTCATTCTATACTTGCACCAAACATCCTAAATAATTAAATTAAGTTAATTAAATACATACTTAATAACCTTATTAATAACTATAATAATTTATATTCCTCATTTATAATCATTTAATACATATAAATATCAGTTAGTTTTTACCTATTTACAACACAAGGTGTAAGTAATCTTTATTTCGTTGAACTAGTTTTGTAAAAGTGGTGTTAGTATCTATTATTTTACCAAATTTCATCATTATTAGATCATATATGGTACATTAATATATGTTCCAATATAATTTATAATGTTATAATATCAATTCATGGTATTTTAGGTTACAATCCATGAGGTTGAAATCAACAACAAGCATGTTTTAGTTCTTGTTAATGAATAAAGGGTGATTTACTAATTAATGAGTTAAATATTGATATAAAATTTTTAGGAAAAAACATAGAATTATTTAAATATTTATATAATATTATAATAGTAAATAATTTCTCATATTCATCCATGATATAAATTCATAGGATTGTTCAATTAGGTGGTTAAACCGACCCAAACATGTACCTACCATTATTAATGGATGATTATGAGGTGGTTTAGTTATAATATCATTATACCAAAATAATAATGATCTTATTTAGTGTTTATTAGTGTGATATATCATAATTTTAAAGAATTATAAAGATACTATAATTTAGATAAAGTCATTACTTAAAATGAATAGATCATTATCTTCTTAGTTCACTCATTTTAAACAATTAATGATAATTATTTGTTGATCATATCATTAATAGGTTATCCAATTTTTCATAATATAACATAAAATGTATAGACATATTTTTTTTACTTGTAATAATTTTAAATATTTCTATATATATTTTCAGAGTTAGGTGTCGAGACAACATTTGATTCCGAGGCTTGGTGTGTCTGAAATTAATTTTATAAAAATATTAAATATATTTTATATTATGCACATGAATTTTCTTAAAGAAAATGAGATAAATCTGAAAATGAATCTTGGATAAGAAAACTAATACCAAAGTTGATTCTGGAACATGTTTTTTACACTAGAAGCAACCTAAAATAGGTTGGCTCAGTGAAAGTGTGGTCGATTGTCGCCTATCGACCGTTCAAAGTTCTGATGCTCTGCTAATGTGTATAGCAGCACTTGGGGAGAATCCTTAGTGATGATAGTTTTTAATAGTAGATTGGTTTTAGTTGATTGTATTTTGATTGGGGGGTTTGTTTGCAGAGATTAAATGAAGTGATTAATGATTGTTTCTTGATTTAACAATTTGATAAAGATTGGGGTGAGTTAATTTTTACGGAGTTAAGCTTATGATATCCTTGAGATTTGCTTTATATTGCATTTAAATTAACACCCACTTCGCAAGATAACGTTGATTGGAATTCCTAAGTGTTAAGGATTTAATCCAATACTTAACTTAACTTAGGGTTATAATCTCAATCATATCTGGTTGATGGTAGTGTATTCATGGTTACAATAATCCATGGAAACCACACGTTAAATAAAACAATTTATTAATCCATGACATGTTATGTCTAACATACACAATGTTAAATTAAATAATACTTATCAAGAAAAATCTCTAAATCATTTAACATCTCTAAACAATGACACACCCCAATGGTATATTTACTCAGATATTAATATGGTAATTAATCTGGTAATATATGATTATGGTGATGAATTATAAATAGAACAAAAATAACGGGATAAGAAAAGAGTAGTGCATCGAACACACACGATCGTTGAAGAGAGTTAAAAAAAGACTTTCAATTGAATGAGGAAGCAAAATAAGGGAAGGGGTTATAACTTGATTTAAACTATTTTAAGAACATTAATATTAAACTACATAATTTGTAAGAGAATAAGATCTATTTAAGAAGAAACTTTCATTCAAACAGAATTACAAAGACAAACACTTGTGAAATTACAAACAAAGAAAAGCACAAAATTAGATGAAATAAAAGAGAGGAGGAAAGGTCTCTCAAGTGAAAACTTGAGCATGGAAGGTCCTACCAAGACTTTTAAAAGGATTTGATCGTTCCAATAAATTCTCCTCTCTTCTAAAATTCCAGCTTCATGCAAGAAGAATATGGGGTTGTATTTATAGCCCAAAGAGGTGGACCGTTTTCATTCCAAATCTTTCCCTATACTTGCATTGCCAATTTGGCCATTCAGAAAGACGAATATCAAGATATACTCTTCTTAAAAGTTTTATATAATAATGTTGTATGACTACTCTCAAAATTTAGAGGCATTTGGACCTAAGGATCTAAAGGTATGGTGGTTTGATTAAACAATTTTAATTTATCTATTTCAATCCAAAAAGTTTAAATGAAAAAATGTGAATGAGTTTTTGAATAGGAATATGCTATCCAATCTGAACACTTTATTCAAAAAAGTCTTCTGCCTATATCTCCTCTTTCACAATGAAAAATCTCAACTCTAATGGATGTATCTTTCAGGAGAAAAATCAGTAATGTTGTGATAATTTTATTTCTCAGACTGAATGGTGGGATGGGTTTAAATTCATCATTTGGGCCCATTGTATTTGGATTTGGGCCTTGATATTTTTATCAAAGATTAATTGAATTGTCCCCCGACCTTTGGAGGAGAATTAAAGGATTTTAATTTCTGAAGTGATCCCAGAAATTTTATCTTCATGTATTGTCCAGTTTCTCCATATATTATTTGGGTCTTCTTGTGTGGACCATATAACCCTCCAAATGGAAGATTTGGGAAAAGGTTCCTTCTAATGAAATTTTTTAATTTGAGTAACCCTAAGAAACAAAAATAGTACAATTTATATACGTATGGGGAGATTTATTATTAAAACATTAAATAGACTTGAATCTGGATGAATTCAAATAGTGATATAAAATTATATTTAATATTTAAACATTAATATTTTACACAAATTATGCACATTTCATATAAAATCAGTAAAGGGATATAATAAATTATGAAAATATTAATAACATCAACTCCCACACACTTATTCTTATGCATGTCCTCATGTGCAATAAATATAAAAAACATGACACAATCATTTTCACTCACCAACAAATATTAAATTTTTGTTT
Organism: Viscum album; assembly: GCA_963277665.1. NCBI lineage: Eukaryota > Viridiplantae > Streptophyta > Magnoliopsida > Santalales > Viscaceae > Viscum > Viscum album. The sequence continues at coordinate 130,127,926 of OY728121.1, read as the reverse complement.
TCCCAAATTTGGAGAGATTTAGAAAATTTCACTCATCCATATTGAATTCCACCACAAGTTGTTACAGAAACAATGTTCCAAAAACAATTCATTTTTTCATGCTCAAATTTAGAAATGGAAAATGGTGACATACAAAACTTACTCCTCTCAAGATGAAAAAATTAATTTATAAAGCTTCACTCATTCACCAACCAAAAGTAAAAATCATAGAGTTTGAAAGAGATATCAGCTTCCATTACCTATCCTAAAGTGCAAAATAATCATGAGGTATTTTTAAGGGGTTTTTATGTGGCTATGGGATGGTTGGAATATAATGTCCAAGAGAGAGGAGAAGAGGGGTAAAACATCAGCAAGGGTAAAACAATGCACCTTTTCTTTGAAATGAAACATGGAAGTAAAAGGAAACACATATTTATAATGGAATTATTGTGTGATGAAATACACAAGAGAGGAAGAAAATTTTAAGGGCATGAGAAGATTAAATATTTAGAAAACACAAAACTTCTCCCAATGACATAAGTGTTATTTTTTTCTTTTCTTCTTTTTTTTTCTTTTTTTAAAGTTTAACTTGAAAAGGATCTCACACTCATATCTCAACTCATGATTGATCTATTCATGACACTAATTTTAAAGTTATAAAAAAATAAAAGGTTTAGGAAGAGTAATTTTGGACCCACCCAAGACACAACCCATTATTTTTTCATTTTTTTTTATTTTTATTTTTTTGATTTTTTTTATTTTTTGAACAATTTTCAATATCATATATACAAGATAAACATATATAAATTCCCAAAACCCACTGAAGTACAACCTGTCCCCCATAATTAAATTTATTCTTTCCCTCAAGCATATGATAACATGGTGAAAATCAACCAAAGTGTATCCAAAATGAAATCGATTCCCCCCACACTTAAATTTCAAAAAATTATGCAATGAAAATCCATTTTGATATTGGATGGGATAAGATATTGGGATTGTAATGTGTTTAAAAAATAAAAGGTTTTCATAAGCTTGATGATCTTTCAAAATAAGGATTAATTTAAGGGTAATGGGAGGCTATTTGGCTATTGTGATTCTCATGTAGTTCAGAAAATGCATTTATCATATTAATGCACACCAAAGTAGGAAATTCATCTCGAAGGTCCACAAACTGAAGACTCATAAATGGGGGTAAAAATACACATTTTGAAAAGATGGCCATAGGTGGCCTTGGCATAAAATCAAATGTCGTTCCTCACGGGTGGAGAAAATCATTTTCCAAATAAAAAATTAAGCATTAAATTTTTTTGGTTTTGACACAATATTATTTATCCAAATTTATGAAGAAACCACAAAATTTTTGAGATGAAACCATGTCTCTTGACTCCCCAAAATGGTTGGACAATATTTGAAAATTTTAAGGTGAGTAAGTACGAATATTTATTTTTCACATATTTTTTTAAATGTTTTTTTTTTTGTTTTTTTTGTTTTTTTATGTTTTTTTTAGTTTTTTATAAATACACACCCACACAAAAGAGAAAGAGTAAATAATAAAGTGTGTTGAGGAAAGTGGTAAAAAATGAGAATGAGGGAGGAATAAGAATAAAGAGAGAGAGAGAGAGATAGATAGATATATATAGAGAGAGAGGATTCAAAGGGAAAGAAGTGCCCCATGGTTTGGATTTGGTGGGTTTCCATCTCTATCCAGTGGCACTTCAACTGTAGAAGTTGGGGATCCATCATGTGGGATGTTACCTGAAAAAGAAAAATCATTATTAATCTAATGAAAAACTAAAAAGAAATTAAAATTTCACAAAAGTAAAAAGAAATCATGGGTTGCCTCCCAAGAAGCGCTATATTTATTTGTCTACAACTGGACAGTTGCAGTGGACTACCCATAGGTTGACGGTGGCCATCATATTTTCTCAACGCTAGTATGCTTCCAGAAAAACTTATCCTTTGGGAGGATATATTATTCATTGGAGAATTTCATCCCTTTCTTGTTCTTTCTCTTGCAATTCAATGGTGGTGGAAAAATAATATGACTATACTCACTTTGGTCTTCAATGTGAGGAATGATTTTATCCACAAAGTGATGGTTTTATATGGTTGGAAATTCAGGAAGATGTCTCAATTATTATGGTTCATTTATGTAAGTTTCAGATATCATGAAACCAGATTATGAGATCACAATTGTTTTTGACTCATTTATTTCATCACTTACCGATATAGAGTAATGCAGATCAGTGGAGTCATAAGACTGAATAAATTTTTAAATATCCTTTATATCAATGTTTTTAGCCAAAGAATGGTTAATCTCAACCTCACCAGTGATCACTTTATTAATTATGGAACAAATATCACAACCTTCACTCCCATCGGGACAAGATAAACACATTAGTTCAAGGTTCACCTCACATATAACATAATTTTCAGAATGATGGATAGGAAATGAAGATGTTGGATAATCATATTTGAATTAAAAAATTAACATGCTTGTTTGTTTTCCCCATTACCATCCAAGTTGGAGCAGTGGAGGCGAGAGTTGAGTTTTTATTCTAAAGAGTTTTCAAGATCCTTTAGATTAATGGAGTTTTCATTTTTAATGTCAATATAAACTTATCCATTTATGACTTGGTTAATGAGGATGAAATATTCACAAACTCATCTATTAGTAGAACATGAAGAACATGATGGATTGGGATTCAAAAAACTCTCAGAGAGACTTTCAGAAGCATGAATAAATAATATAGATTGATTCTCTAATGGGTATTGCATGGATCGAAAAATATTGAACTTGACCAGTTGGTCACCAAATTCCATGGATAAGATGCCTACATGGACATCAATTTTGGTTTTAGATGTCATAAGGAAAGTTATTCCTAGAATCAGAGGAGATTGAAAATAAGTTGTCTCACCTTCCATGTCAAGGACATAGAAGTCAGCTGGGAAGATAAGATCATTTACTTGGACAAGGACATCCTCAATTATTTCCTCAATACTAGTTGTGCATCGATTGGCTAATTGAATGACAACACCCATTGAATGTAAGGGACCTAGACCAAGGTTGGAGAAGATGGATTTTGGCATGACATTAATTGACGCTCCTAGGTCTATGAGTGCATCATCGAAGTTGGAAATTCCAATTTGGCATGGAACTGTAAAGGTCCCTGGATCATTGCATTTTATGGGAATAGACTGCTGGGTGGAAACATTTTCGAAGGTCCTAAGTTGCCTTTTGTGGGTGTACAATTCCTTAAGAAACTTGTCATACTTAGGGATTTGTTTTATGCCATCTAAGAGGGGTATGTTGACTTCAACATGTCTAAACATGTCAAGAATTTCAGGATTGGGTTCAAAGTACTTCCTTGGTTTAGAAATAGCTTGAGTAGAAGGAATTGTATTCCTAAGTGGAATGGAAGGAGGTTAGGGAATGGCTTCAGATTCCTTTTCATGTTTCTTTTTATTTTTATTTTCTAGGTCAACATTAAAAGGGGGTTAGAGGACTTATTTTGAGGAATAAAAATTTTCTTTCCCAATCTAATTGTAATTGAACTTACATTACCCTTGGGGTTGGGTAATGGTTAAGCTGGGAGTTGGGAAGAATATGATTGTTGTTGCTGGCTCAGGTGGGATGCAAGTTGAACAATTTGGGTTTCAATGTTTTTGAGGATGGAATGGGAGGAGGCAAGATATTATAATGCACTTTCCCATGGTTTCTTAGAAGAAGAGGCTTGTCCCGGATTGGTATTACCTTGATTTTAGTTCTGGGGAAAGTGATGGTATTGGTTTGCGAATTGGGAAGGATCACTGGGATAGTGGAATCCAGGAGGAAGAAGATGAGGATTGATCTTTTGAGGTTGTGGAACAAAAGGATAAGGTTGTTGGAAGTTACCAACACCTTGACCATATTGGAACTGGTTTGGGTTTTGAGGAGGGAATTGAGGGGAATGAGAAATGGGATTCCTATACCTCAAGTTAGGGTTATATATTGAATATAAGGGATTGTAATGGGGTTGGTTGAAGTTTCTAACAAACTGACCTGATTGTTGAGGGTTGGGGTTCCGATGAGAATATGCTTCATTAAGACCCATTGGTTCGGATGAATCAGATTGATCCTCGTCAAGTTGTGGACATGTATCAGTTGGATGAGATGGGGAGATATAGATTCTATAGTTCTTGATAGGTCTAGGGAACATAGATTGTGGATAAAATGATGTTGGGGGATTTGGTAGCCACAACTAGTTGTCGTACAAGACCTGTAAGTTCACTCATCTACTATATCATCTTGTTTGGATCTATAGATTTATTATCTTGAGATTTTTTGACTTGATCATGTTCTAGAGTATGGAATTTTTGTGTGTTTGCAGCCATGTTACTTATGAGATCTCTTGCAGCTGTAGGAGTTTTATCAACAAGAGCACTGCCACTTGCGACATCATTGGGGGTTCTATCCATAGCCAATAACCCCTCATAGAAGAATTGGATCAAGAGTTGGTCAGAGATTTGGTGATGTGGAAAAGTTTCCACAAGATTTTTAAACCTCTCCCAATATTCATGGAGTGATTCATTTGGGAATTGACAGATACCACTAATTTCCTTTTAGATGGAAGCAATACTAGAAGTAGGAAAGAATTTCTCTAAGAAGAGTCGCTTCATGTCATTCCATGTGGTTATAGAACAAGGAGGGAGGTAGTAGAGCCATAAATAGGCAGTGTTATCTAGGGATAAAGGGAATTCTTGAAGTTTTATTTCTTCCTCCAAAACCCAATGAGGCTTCATGGTAGAGCACACCACTTGGAACTCTTTATGGTGGAGATGTGGATCCTCACCGGCTAGCCTGTGGAAATGAGGAAGAAGATGAATCAAACTTTCTTTGAGTTCAAAGGCAGCCTCTATGTTTGGATATTGAACACCAAGGGGTTGGTAATTCATATCATGGGAAGAGAGTTCTTTAAGTGTTTTTTCCCTAGGATTATCCATATATAATTCAATTGGTTGGACACGGACAGGTTCTTGAATGATTTGATTATCCATATTGTTCCTCCTAAGTTGGTAAAGAGTTCGCTAAATTTCAGGTTCAAACAAATCCGAGGATTTTTTATAAGGCTACAGGGCATTCAGATAGATTTAGGAAGAAAGTGTAAGATGGGTTTTTCTTTGTGTTTTTTCAGTTTATGTTTTTTATGAGAAGGCGGGTTTTTCTTTGTGTTTTTTCCTTTTTTTTCAATTTTTTGCATTTTTTACAATAAACAGAAACTAAGGAATACTTAATTTCACCATCCCCATAAACAGAACCATTTGAAAGTGCGGTCGATTGTCACCTATCGACCGTTCAAAGTTCTGATGCTTTGTTAATGTGTATATCATCACTCGGGTCGAATCCACGAGGATGATACTTTTTAATAGTAGATTGTTTTTAGTTGATTGTATTTTGACTGGGGGGTTTGTTTGAAGTGCTTAAACTAAGTTCTTAATGATTTGTGTTTGATTTAAAATTTTTATAAAGATTGGGGTGAGTTCATTTTTAGGGAGTTAAGCTTCTGATATCCTTGATCTTTGCTTTATATTGCATTTAGATTAACACCCACTTCACAAGATAACATTGATTGGAATTAATAAGTGTTAAGGATTTAATCCAAGCCTTAATTTAACTAAATATTATAATATCAATTAGATATTTTGGATGGTAGTATATTTATGGTTCCAATAATCCATGGAAACCACACATTAAACAAAACAAGTTATTAATCCATGACATGTTAAGTCCAACATACATAATGTTAAATTAAAGAATACTCATTGAGAAAAAGCTATCAATCATTTAAAATCTATAAATAATGACTCATCCCAATGGTATATTTACTCATCCATTAATATGGTTATTAATTTGGTAATATATTATTATGGTGATGAATTATAAATAGAACAAAAAGAACGGGATAAGAAAATAGTAGTGCGTCGAACACACATGATCGTTGATGAGAGTTCGAAAAAAAATCTATTGAATGAGGAAGAAAAAGAAGGGAAATAGTTTTAACTTTATTTAAACTATTTTAAGAAAATTAATATTAAACTACATAATATGGATGAAAATAAGAGATATTTAAGAATAAACTTGCATTAAAACAGAATTACAAAGACAAACACATGTAAAATTACAAATAAAGAAAAGCGCAAAAGTAAATGAAATAAAAGAGAGGAGGAAAGGTCTATCAAGTGAAAAGTTAAGTATGGAAGGTCCTCCCAAGCATTTTTAAAGTTTTTGGTCGTGCCAATATATGATCCTCTCTTCTGAAATTCCAACTTCATGCAAGGAGAAGATGAGGTTGTATTTATAGCCCAAGGAGGTGAACTGTTTTCATTCCAAATATTCCCCTCCAGTTGAATCACCAATTTGATCATTCATAAAGACAAATATCAAGATATCCTATTCTTAAAAGTTGTATATAATAATGTTTTTCGGATACTATAAACAATTGGAGGCATTTGGACCTAAGTAGCCAAAGTTATGAAGGTTTTATTAAACAATTTTAATCTGTCTATTTGAATCCAAAATTTTCAAATGTTAAAATGTGAATGGTTTTTTAATAGGAGTATGCTCTACAATACGAAAACATTCTTAAAAAAATTAGGCCGCCTATATCTCCTCTTTAAAACTAAAAAATACCAGCTCTAATGAATGTATCTTTCAGGAGAAAAATCAATAATGGTGTGATAATTTTATTTCCTGGATAGAATGGTGGTCTGGGTTTAAATTCATCAGTTGGGCCCCTTTTATTTGTATTTGGGCCTTTAAAGTTTTATACAAGATGAATTTAATTGTCCCCCGACTTTTGGAGGAGAATTAAAGGATTTAGATTTCTAGAGTGAGCCTATTAATTCTATCTTCATGGATTGTTCAGTTTCTTCATAGATTATTTGGGTCTTCTTTTGTGGACCATATGACCCTCCAAATGGAAGATTTGGACAAAGATTCCTTCTAATTAAATGTTTTAATTTTATTAAGAAACCCTAAAAAACAATAATAACGCAATTTGGATAAATAGGCTGAGAGATATTATTAAAACATTAAATGTACTTGAATCTGGATGAATTCAAATAGTTCTCTAAAATTATATTTAATATTTAAATGTTAATATTTCACACAAATTATGAAAATTTAATATAAAATCAGTAAAGGGAGTATATAAAAAATTATGAAAATATTAATAAAATCACTTTAACATTTGGATAAAATGTTTATTGGTAGTACGTTCAGTGGATTAATTAATTGATTAAATTAATTAATATAACCAAAATGAATTTTCCATTAAATACATCATCATGGAAATTATCCAGGGTTATCCATATAAACCCTAGTATAATTTATATACATTCTTCCTCCTTATATTTTTTAATCAATTTATGATGACAATAAGACTTCAGACCGAATCAAATCGACACATAGTGAATGCAACGACCCCTCTCAATCTTTGGGAAGCACGTTATTCAATGAATAATGATCCAATATCATAGCACAAATCTTAAATTTTGGATTTTGTCTCATTTTATTAAATTTATTGAGTAGGATCATCCATTTATTTTATCTTCACTAATTACCATACTTTTTATACGCACATGTATTGAAATTAAATTGATTATTCGATTGTTTTCTAACCCTAGAGCTCCCAATCGTGTTCATTGGCCAAGAGCACTTGAAAATGTTTTTTAAAACCTTATTATTGTGTCTTTATCCAAAAAATTATTTTCATTAGTTATCTTTGGACCATGGGGTTGCGATTCGACATTATTGGATGGGACTGAGCCCGACCGGACCCACAGATTCATGACGACTTTGCGTGCGACAAATAGATCAGAAATCAAGGATGGATTTTGGGATGAATCATGGTAATGGGTGTTTATATCATAGATTTTTTGGGGATATGAGGTTGAGTGGAATGAAGAGAGGAGCAATGGTGTGAGTTGGTTCATGCAACCTTCGAGCGATTCAACAGAATCAGTTTTCCAGCCACTGGATGGTCGAAAACGATGGAAGATGGAAAGATCCACCATTTTTGGGATGATAAAAGGATATATATAAAGGTGGATATAACATATATAGAACACATATACCATATCTAAATTTTTGTAAAAATCCCTATTTCACACCGTGTGGTCTAAAGAACACACGACGTGTAGTCTAAAGAACACATGGCATGTAGGGCCCTAACTATGATGCCTAAAGTTTCGGGCGAGATAAGTATCACTTGTTGTGTGGGACCCCCACAGAATGTGTGACCTTGTTCTAGTGACTCAACATGTACTATGGGAGTATATGGGAACATGCATTACTAGGCACATTCCATGTGATAAAGTATATAGTCATGGGAAAAGTACACGAATATGACCTGAGACCATGGGAAGGAACCCGAGTGGCCCGGACACAACATGTAATCCACCTACATGCCATGCATGGATACATGGGCAGTGATCCGTATACCTATAGGGACATGTATAGGTGATGTAGCAGGAACACATGCCATGTGGGTCCCCTCACATGATGTGTATCCCTTGACTCTTTTTGAGGAAAATTTAAACTCTTGTATCTCCTTTGTTTGGACTCTGATTTTAGACCGTGAGTAGCCTATCCTGAGTATTTTTCTACACAGAACATGATAGTGGTCTCTATAGTACCTTTTTAGATATAATGTGATATTTTCCAGAAGTGATTCTTATTTAGGTGATCTCGATGGTGATAGTGATTGGGAATGACCATCAGAGGATTCTAGAGTGGCACCCTCATACTGGGATAGGGAATGAGTCCTCTACCTATCTATAGAGTGGTACCCTCTAGCTGGGTTGGGCATGGGTCCTATATCTTCTATTTAAGTGGAACCCTCCTACTAATAAGGGAATGAGTCCTTGATTACTAGAGTGGAACCCACCATATGGGCTAGGCATGGGTCTCTATCTTCTATCTGAGTGGCACCCTCCTATAGAGTCAGGGAATGGGTCCTCAATTACTATAGTGACACCCTACAGTTGGGATAGGCATGATTACTCTATCTTCTATTTGAGTGGAACCCTTCTTCAGAGTTAGGGCATGAGTATTAGACTACTATAGTGACACCCTCCAGGTGGGCTGGGCATGGGTCCTCTACTTATCCCTTATGCGGAGATAGTGCATGGGTCCTCTACCAATCCCTTCTGTAGAGACATGGCATGGGTCCTTGACCATTAGAGTGGAACCCTCCTATCAGGATAGGGCATGGGTCTTCTAGATATCTGTTGAGTGACACCCTCTTATTGTGCAAAGGAATGGGTCCTTTATTTATAGATTTTCTCCCCTTGACTACGTGACACAAAGGAGAGGTGTGGTTTGGCTTGGATGTTTTATGCTAGGTAAACAGGTGAGATGATGGCCATCATTGATGGACTTCTGGAATTGATGAAACTCTTTTCTTGGGTTGGGATATGATATGGAGATCCCTTTCTCTCTAATTTGGGTTTCTTTAGTTTGATCACACACACACACATGTATGTATGTATCCATATCATTTGATCATATTTACTCCCTTGCTTTGGGTTGATGTGTTTTACTATCTATTCCTATCATGTACCTCACTAATTCCTCTTCATATTTCAGGGAATCCTACTAGGTATTTATATAACCACCCCTGTATGGGATTTTTTCACACATGTCATGTCTTATGAAGACTACGGTCAGGTCGGCGGTGGCTTTAGAGGAGCTTAGTGATACTTGGTTCGTTGGACTGCATACAATGGTCAGATCTTGGTGATCAAGAGTTGGGATCTCTCAGAACTTTTACTTTATAGTTTTTTAAGGTTGGGATATCTTTATGGTTGAGTGTGTATTTTTTCCCTTTTACTTTTTCAATTTAAATTTTCATACTCTTGTACACACTATACGTTTGAATTCTTGGTTTATATTCTAGCAATTTCATATTTTTATTATTATTCCTTTTCACTTTTTCATTGATATGGTTGGGTGTGTGAATACAAGTACATTAGGAAAATTCCTCCCATTTAGGATATTCCTTTCAGCGCTTTTCATCACCCCCTTGCCTATGGATGCAGGATTGAGGTAGTTGTAGATTGAGCCCCAGTTAGGGTCGGGTCATGAAAGATTGGTATTAGATAAGTTCATTCTTTTGGATGATGTTTGGTGCAGTTTCCCTTATGAGGATTTGTTTCGAATTTAGGGAAACCGTTTCAAAGTTTCTCAAGTGTAGCTCTTAGGATAGAGAACCCAGTGATGGTATGAGATACCAATGTATCCATTCACCGGGATCTCGACTACCTGCTTGTTAACTCTGTATACCGAGACATTGGTCGTAAGGATCAATGGTACATGCATCATATAGGATTGAGTCTTTTATTGTCCATCCTGAGTCAGATACCCATTATATATATATGTGTGCTCATATGAACATGTTACATATTGATCAACCTTTCAAGATACCTCTGCGATGAAAACCATCAAGGATACTAGTTCTAGATTGTGATGATGATCTGATGAGTAATAATACCCCAGTTTAGGTTCCATCTTATGAGATCTTTCTTACAAGTGGTTAGGTAGAAGAAACCATACCTATTGAGTAGCAGATCATACCAGTAGAGAATGATAAGGATGCATGTAGACTTAGCACACTCTACAAGTTCTAGAACTAGAGGCCGCTAAGATTACACGGTGAACCAGATCCCTAGGTAATGGAGGATTGACTAGAGTCAGTGGTCTATATCTTCAGGATTATCTAGAAACTGATAGATTTGGCGGTTTCACTAGAATCTATCCTTTTCTATAGAGTAACTGGATGCTGGTGGAGTCTTGTTACCCAGACACATGATGAGTCGACACTCTCATTGCCAGACTTTTAGCAGTTGTTCTATGAGAAGTACTACCCTACCTGTTTATGCTCAGTTTAGATCTAGGAGATTCTGGAGATATAATAGGGAGTGATCACAATGGATGAGTATTTAGTGAGGTTTACATACATTATGAAATATTACCTTAACATGATCCGAGATGGCTACTTCTAAGAACATAATCTTCAGTAGGGACTTCACAGAGAGATTTATGCTAGTGTGGTGCCCTTATGCATCCCCACCTATGCTGGGGTGTTGGAGTAGGCATTAGTGAGAGCGAGTTTCCTATCAAATGGATTCTAGGTAGTTGGAGATAGTAGTGGGAATCACATAGATGAGTTTTCTGTAGTATCTAGTAGATTCTAGTCGATATGATCTCAGTATAGGAGGTCTTCCTAGGATCAGGCTCGAGCACGTGGTTAGGGACAACATAAAGGACTAGGGAAACCTGGAGAGGGGAAATGCTATTCCTGTGATGGGTGAGGTCACATGGAACATTACTAACCAACTATATGTGATGAGGATCACATAAGGATAACAGATATACTGCCATGATAGAGGCATCATTGTGATCAGGGATATCCTAGGAGAGGTTAGGGAGGCCCCTAGAGAGGTGGAGTTGGTAGAGGAGTAGGTGGAGCACTAGGAGGAGGAGAAGGGGAGGTGGATTATTCTATGATATCCTTCCACCATCACCATAATGTGGTCCTTTTTTGGATTAGGGAGTTGGTGGTCAAGGCTGAAACAACTTCAGGCTATGGAGGCTTATGAACCAGTGGCACATGAGATGATTAGAGGAAAGATATGTGTTTATTATATTCTTTGTTCAGTATTAGTAGAAAAATGTGTGAGTAATTCCTTAATATTTTACTCATGGTATGAGAGATAGATCTCCCAATCGAGGCTTCATCCCAATATCTTCGTCTTGAGGTTCCTATAGGGAATACTTATTCTGCATCTTTTATCTACCAGTAGTGCATGCTATCGATTAGTGTAGAGAGATTGATGTGTAACATTTTGGTCATCACGATGGAATACTATTATTTCATCTTTGAAATGGATTGGTTTTCCATGGTTCTAGCCCATATTGACTGTCACCTCAGATGATTCAGATATATTTGCATTGATGGGATGAGATTCTTCTTTATGGGTGAGAGTGATCTCATGGTAGGATGAGTGGGTTCTGTGAGAATGAGGATGCATACCATCAACCATTAGTTAGAGATTATATCACATAGTGTAGAAATATCTTCAGACATCTAGATTCCTTCAGTTTTCTAGGATTATATGGGAGTCTTCACCAAGGATGTTTCGGGAGTACCTCCACGGTGGTAGATGAAGTTTTGTATTGACTTATATCCTGATATGGCTCATATATCTTCTATGATATATGATATGGACCCTATATAACTTTTTGAGTTGTGGTTGTAGTTTTAGGACCTTTGAGAGAAGGGTTTCATCAGACCCAATGTGTTCCCCTGGGCGGATCCATAGTTGTTCGTGAAAAAGTTGGATGAGAGCTTGAAGCTTTGAGTAAATTATCATTGCTTGAACCAGACCATGATAAAGAAACAATCTACCTTGATGAGGATTGATGATCTATTTGATTAGTTGTGAGGTGTGATATGGTTCTCAAATATTTATCTTAGGTCCAACTACCACAGGTTGAGTATTCGTGAGGTTGATATTCTGAAGTTTTCATTCTAATGTTGCAACAGACACTATTAGTTCCTAGTGATGCCCTTTTGTGTGAAAGTTCCACTACCCTATTCGTGGATTTTATGAACCGGATCTTCCAGTCGTACTTGGACCGGTTTTTGGTTGTCTTCATTGATGACATACTCATATACTCTACGTCATAGGAGGAGCATGCAGAGAACTTGAGGATGGTCCTAGATTTTCTTTGGGAGCACCAGCTTTATGGTAAGCTCTTGAAGTTATAGTTATCAATTTATGAGGTTCAATTTATATGGAATTCCATTTATGAGCATGGTTTAGCTACGGACTTGGTGAAGATTTATGTAGTGTTTTCTTAGGATTTACCCAAGAGCATGTTATAGGTTCATAGTTTTCTTGTATTAGTGGGGTAATATTAGAGGTTTGTGGCATAATCCTCTATTATTGCATCCCATTTGACCACCTTGATGTATAAATGGCTACTTTTAACCTGAATTGAGTAGTGTTAGAGGGCCTTTGAGGAGTTGAGGGTATCGGGTGATCTTGTATTGAGACTAACATAGGAGGAAATGTAGTAGGTAGTGTAATGTGATGCCTCAAGAGATGGGATCGTCTATGTGTTGATGTAGAGACAAGAAGTTATCACACATGGGTTGAGGTAGTTGGGACCCCATGAGTATAACTACATGAATCATGTATTAGATCTAACATCGGTAGTCTTCTCTCTAAGGATGTAGAGGCACAGTCTTCTGGGAGATCATTTTGTGGTTTACTCAGACCATTAGAGTATCAGGTATGTATTCATATAGAGGGAATTGAACATGAGATAGTGAAGATGATTGGAGTTCCCGAAGGATTATAAATTCAAGATAATATATACTTTGGGGAAGGGAAATGTGGTAAAATATTCTCTTAGAAATAAGTCCTAGTATCTCTTAGTGTAGGAGGCTACTTAGTAGTTGGATTCCTTTCAGCTGACCCTAGTTGAGAAGGAGGGAGAAACTTTTCTTTAGTTGATGGTGTTGAATCATTTATCTCTCAAGCATGTGAGAGAGTCCCAACTTTGAAAAAATGACTATGAGGTATTGTGTGACTAGATATCCAAAGTGGATTCACCAGATGGATATTCTGAAGGAGTGAATCACATCATCCTTTTCCATGGATGGACGATGGTCCCAGTCATATTGCAAGAGTATGTTATGTAAGAGTTGAACATATCTCCTTTATATGTACATCCCAATGTGGGGAAGATATACAGATTCCTTTAGAAAAATTTTTGGTGGTCTAACATGAGACAAAGCGTGGCTAAGTTCATCTCTTAGTGCCTCACCTATCAACAGGTGAAGGTTGATCACTAGGTTCTACCTAGTTTTTTGTAGCCTCTTGAGATCCCAGATTGGAAGTGGTATAACAAACCCATGTAATTTTGTATAGGTATTCTATAGACAGTTAAAGCCCATTACACTATATGGGTGATAGTTGACTGAATCACAAAGTCGGCTCACTTCCTTTCCATCATGGCGTAGAGTTTGGTGGAGAGTTTGGGGAAGATGTATGTGCGGGACATTTTTCACTTTCATGGGGTTCCCTCGGACTATTATCTCTAATCATGATGTTAATTTCACATCTTGGTTATGGAGATGCTTGTAGGATGAATTTGAGACCCATATGAGGATGAGCACACCCTTTCACCCCAAGATAGATGGACAGACTAAGTACACTATCCAGGTATTAAATGATATGTCACAGGATTTCATGTTAGACTTTGGTCAAAGTTGGGAGGATTACATTCCCTTGATATAGTTTCCAAACAACAACAAATACCACTCTACTATTAGCATTCTACCTTTTGTGTCTTTCTACAAGAGACTTTGCAGGTCACCCTTATGCTGGATAGAGATCAATAAAGAATCTCTTGTGGGTCTAGAGTTGGTGCAGGCGATGGCGGAGAAGGTCAATGTAGTCCATGAGTGAATGGGTATAGATATGAAAAGGTATAAATCTTACTTAGATCACCACATTAGTCCCTTTGAGTTTGAGCAGGGATATCACATTTTCCTAAGAGTCTCCTTATGATGAGGATTACAGAGATATGTCCAGGGAGGAAAGCTATCCTCGAGGTTTATTGGGCCATTTGAGATTATGTATAGGGTTTTCAAGGTTTCTTACTACCTCACCATACATCTACAGTTGGAACGGGTGTACGCTGGCTTCCATGCGTCGCAACTGAGGAGATACGTACATGAATTCATGAACGTTATTCATAGAGGAAAATGGAAATCAAGGATGAATAAAATTTTGAGGAGCACCTGAGATCGAGGATCGACAGTAGTGGACCCCACATGGATGGACCATCCCCTTTGTTTGTGTGATGTGGAAGCATAGGAGCGTGCATAAGATCTCCTAGGAGTGGTAGAGCCAGATGCAGGCTCAATATCCCGTATTTTTTCTTAGTTTTTTCTTTTTAAAGATGAAAATATTGATGGGGGGAATGATGTAGAGACCTAGGTTTTTCCTTTTAAGACTCTGAAATATTTCAACATATGTTTTTGGAGTCAAGTGTTAAGATTACATGTGATTTTGAGGCCTAGTGTGCCCATAATTAATTTTATAAAAATATTAAAAATATTTTATATCATGCATGCACATTTTCTTAAATAAAATGTTATAAATATTAAATGAAATATCATATCAGAAATTTGATACCATGTTTGATTTTGGAACATGATTTTTACTCTAGGTGTGACCTAAAATGTCACGACCCATCCCCCGTGGTTTGTGCCGTAACTACCCCAAGCTCACCTTCCATAGGACAGGGGCTGGTGACTAGCACCAAAGGTGTAATTCCCTAAAACAAGGAAGGCATTGACTTTATAATCTGTAATCACACACAACAGAGCACACAACTGGATATGAAACACTAAGTAAAACTGTATAACCAGAGATAACCAAAAGTTCTAATATAGTAAAAGAGTGCTAAAAGTAAATGAGCCAGTATACAAACCCAACTGAAGTACAAGTACAGGAAAAGGGAAAACAGATCATGGATTGTCCACTGGTAAATCCTACCTAAAGGTTAGTTACAGATCTCGATCTAGTCTTCCCTGAGGTATGTATCGTCTATGTCCAGCTCCAAGCAGCCTCCCGTCTGTCTCTCTCTCAGCCTTGATCACTGTTTTCAGTCATCTGCACAGAACACAAAAAGGTGTGGGTGAAGCCCGTGCAGGGGTGAGTATAATGATACTTAGTAGGGACCCTGAGACCCTCGAAGGTCTCTCATAATCCACTAAGGATAAACCACAGTAGCAAGGATACAATCACAAAGTACCATCCAACCATACTTAGTTATATGCCAATACATATACCTAAGTAATCCAAATATATACCGGCTCCAACACTTGAGCCCTAGCACAACCCATTCCACAAAGGATGAAAGATAACTCGTTGATAACAACACGAAGTCAATACTCAGCTCACACAGGTTTACAACTTATGTTGAGAGATAGAGATGATTAGATGTAGCCACTGAATCATATTATCTGTCGAACCCACAAAGGATCTTGGTACAATAATCAAAGCTGTCAAACCCACATAGGATCCTGTTATAGTAGTCAGAGCTGTCAAACCCACGTAGGATCCTGGAATAGTATTTGGAGCTGTCGAACCCACGTAGGATCTTGGAAAAGTATTCGGAACTATCGAACCCACTTAGGATCCCTTTGTCACAATGCAGCCAGCCACAGGGTTCCCGCACAAAGCACAATTGATTCTGGGAGGGTCAAATCCTCAATCCAAGTGTCGATACATCAAATAACATGAAGTAACAATTCAATGTGTCTAGAAGATTCTTCTTGTCATAAGGATTCCAATGCAACAGATGACGCTTCAATCGGATGCCCGGTCTGAGAGTTATTGGCATTTCCGTTCTGAGGGTCGGGTTGTATTTTCATTTGATCTAACCCCACCATACCCCAACTGCAACCAAACATCATGTGGGGTATACCAAAAGAACTGTCTCCATCCAAGGTTTCTATCATTGTAGATGATTCATCAATTGGAAATCCATAGCTCAAGTTACTGGCAAAAGAGTGGAAATAGGTCAAGCGGGTCCAGGTCCTGTCTGGCCCAGTCGGACCGACCCGGCTTGACCCGGGTCCGGACCAGGGTCCGACCCGGTCCATGGGTCCGACCCAACCCGCGAGGGCGGCCCGGACCGCGGGTGTGGCCCGACCCGCGTTGGGTCCGGCCCGCATGAGGCCCGCAACTCGCCGTCCTCATGGGTTCCTCCCTAGCCACGTCCCGGGGGGAGGCCACACCCTGTGGAGTCCCAAACGTCTTAGCCATTCAGGAAGTTCATATCTGACGCCACATTTCATTGGTCTGTGTCACACGAGACCCACACAATGGGTCCTACTCCTCCTGGCTAGTCGAGCGGCCAGTCGCCTCCCGGGCGGCGCCGTTGCGCCGCGCCTCCTCCGATGATCGGCAGAGCCAGCCGCCCATCCACCATCGCTGAGGCCAAGGCCGCAACCCCCCTTCTCTCCACCACATGGCGTGTGCTGCGCCGCACCTTCCCTGGTAACCCGGCAGCCCGAGCCACCAACTTTCTTCGCGGCCAGCCTTGCGCCGGCTGTCGCTGCACCGCTGGGGCCCGTCGGCCATGACATACTCCTTCGGCGGTGCGGTTGCGCTGCCGCCATCCACGCAGCCGGCTGGAGTTCCAACTGCCCTTCCCTTCTTCGCCGGTGATGTTCTCCAGGTCTGACCATTGGCGAACTTTCCGCGGGTCACCGGACGAGTTTCGGTGGCCTGATTCTTGATCCGGAAGTTGCCACCACTAGTGCAGAAAACATTTTTTACGTCGGTTATTTTTTATTATTTACGTCGGTTTTTAGGTGACGTTAATACGGACGACGTTATAAATAACGTTTTTTACGTCGGTTATTTAAAACCCGACGTAATATCCCTAACATCACGGTGGTTATCACGTCGGTTCATATAATAACCGACGTGATAAATATGCGCGGGGGGGCTTTATCACGTCGGTTATTCCCTAAACCGACGTGATAAAACACCTGGGATATCGTTTATCACGTCGGTTATGTCATAACCGACGTGATAAACCCTTCCCCTGGCCTATTATCACATCGGTTTCTTAAACAACCGACGTGATAAAAAGGCCTGGGAAACGTTTTAGTACGTCGGTTATCCAATAACCGATGTGGTAAATCGATTCCCAGGCCTTTTAGCACGTCAGTTATATTAAGAACCGACGTGATAAAAGCCCCGGGAACGGTTTATCACGTCGGTTCTAGAAAAAATCGACGTGATAAACCCCTACCGATTTATTTACCACGTCGGTTATAAAATAACCGACGTGAAAGAAATATTTTTTTTTAAATAATTGCACTGCTCTCACCAAAAAGCAACCAGAAACCAAACAAAAATAACCATGCCAGCCCTCCCCCAAGCCCCAACTGAACCCCACCCTCATCTATACCCACCTAACAACCTGGCCAGCCCTCCCCCACCACATTGGAGCCCCACCACAACCCTTGGACACCCCCCCTTGGACAGCCCCCCCACCCTCATTTACACCCCCACGACCCCTAGTACAGCCTCAAACACCCATTGGACACCCCTCCCATATCCCTTGGACACCCTCCACCCCTTGGACACCCCCACCCCTTGGACAGCCCCCCCACCCTCATTTACACCCCCAAGACCCCTAGTACAGCCTCAAACACCCATTGGACACCCCCCCACACCTTGACAGCCCTCCCAGACCCCTTGGACACCCCCCCGACCCCTGGACACCCCCCCGAGCCCTTGGACAGCCCCAAACACCCCTTGGACACCCCTCCCATATCCCTTGGACACCCCCCACCCCTTGGACACCCCCCACCCCTTGGACAGCACCCCACCCTCATTTACACCCAACCGGCCCCTTGGACAGAACTCCCAGACACCTTGGACACCACTCCCATATCCCTTGGACACCCCCCCACCCCTTGGACAGCCCCCTCACCCTCATTTACACCCAACCGGCCCCTTGGACAGAACTCCCACCTCATTTACACCCCCCGACCCCTAGGACAGCCCCAAACACACCTTGGACACCCCTCCCATATCCCTTGGACACCCCCCAAACACCCACCCACCCCCTTGGAACCTCTCCCCCCATACCAAAATCCAGACCAGAAAAACCATCAACAGTAGACCAAAACAAGAAGTAGAGAAAAATTAAACATTCACTTATATAACATTCAAAACTTACACTGTCAACTTCAAAAAAAACTAAATCCAACCTAAACGACTATGAAATACACAATTACATTGACAATATTCAAAATTACATTTTACATTACAAACAACTAAAAGTCAATCAAACCTGTAAAATAATTTGACCACTCCACTTGTAAGTGTTTGATTTCTTCAGCAGTAAAGGGTTGAGGGTCATCAAAAAGCTACAAAGGAAAAGGATAGTAGTCAACGTGTATAATGAATAAATCAAATTGAAATATTATGAGAAAGAGGAAATCTTACCAGGTCAAAACTCAGAACTGTCCCAGTTGTTATTATTTCATACATAAATCTTAACATGTAATATCCGCATTCGATGATGCCTTGTTGCTCATGACATTTCTGTTTGAATGAGTGTAAATTCAATATATTATTTTTATGTAATAAATCAAAATGTACAAATTATAAATGGATATTTACCTTCGCATGTACATATTTGATCTTGAAATTCCTTTTCTTTGCGCTTTTTCGAAAGTGGACCCATGCCCTGTTAGAAAATAATACGAATGGGGTAAATTTAAAATTCATTATAATATATAAAACTATTGTGAAATTGAAACTTACGTTTCCAATATATTCTTAAAACTTTCTCGCACATCATCATGGAGAGAGCATATCCAATAAAGTGTTTTCTCCCTAGGGAAAAAAACCCCTAACATCCAATGATCCCTGATAAAAGGAAATTTAACGTTAGTGGTTTTTTATGTTAAAAGATAATTAACTCTTTGAGAGGGATGTGTTTCATACCTCTCACAAAAAGGCATCATCCAACACTGTGTGATTACATTCTTTTCAAATCTATCAGCAATATAAAGCATTCTTTGTTCCTCATCCAATGCACATGCTTCAGGGGAAATCAATTGTGGGTCCATGAATCCATATACATCTGTCAGCTCATTCCTCTCACAAATTTTATACAGATACCTAATACAAAGCAGACATAAGTATACATTTTTAATAAATATAACGCAAGGAAAAGGTGTTAAGACTTACATGATAAAAATTTGCACCACGTTGATGCCCAACTTATCTCCAGTGACAAACTCCATGATATCAGTTTTCATAATCCCCACACATAGTTCACGTCCACAGACATGAGCTTCCATTGTAAAGTCATAATGATCCGCCAACAAATTTGAATATCTTGACAATTTGTCAAGACTGCTACTATCTTCATCTGATGTCATAGCTATCTGTCTTTGTTGTTGTCTATACAGTATTTCTTTACCTTTGAAGTATTCTTGTAAAAATAAATTGAAAAATATATTAGTTTTCAAATGATAAAACATTAATAAAAATATAAAATAAAAGATATAACATCCATACCTCTATGGTAATGAGTCGAAGAAGTCTGGATGGCCAAAGTAAAAAATGGCCGATACTATGTCCAACTGTCGTCACCTCATCTGTAGGTAATGGTATCCGAGCTGATCTATCTATAATATCCTGTACAGTGACCCTCGGATTCTCTACCTCTAACTGTTGATGATGAACTGTATCTCCTATACAATATACCATCCCATATGCAACTATATGATGTTGAGGATCATCAACATACAAATCACAATAAGTAGGTAGCTGCGGTGGAGGAGGAGGATCAAAAATGGGGTCCGCAGGCTGAGGTGGGGGAGTGGGAGCTACTGGGAGAGGTGGAGTGGGAGCTGCACCCTGAAATTGTCTTTGTAAGTCTGCAAACATTAACTGCACCGATGCTCTAATCTTGTCCTCCATTGTCGCATTAATATTATGGACTTCAGCCTCCAAGGATTCTATTTTTTTTTATAAACTCCCTCAACGTTAGAAGTTGAGGAACGTGGCAACACTTTTCTTACCGATACACCTGCCGGATATCCTCTTACACGGCCAGGATGTTCGGGCTTTCCCAATGCCACAGATAAAATATCTTCCCTCCCAGATGGTGTAAATGTCCCCTGTGAACTCTTCTCCTCAAGAGAGTCCTGTAATAATTAATTGAACATTTCTATAATGATTGGAAATATATGACGAAAATAGTAAACTTAAATAAATAAAATAGATATCTTACAATCCTCTCAACTACGAGTCTCGATTCTTCCGAAAGATATTGTCCTTTTTTGCCCTTCCGAGATCTTTTCCATTTCTCATGTCTAGATGGAGGGGATGGAGGGGCCACCTCTCCAGAGCTTGAAGACTCAGCTCTCAGTTGTTGAAATTTTTCTGCCATCATTTGTTCTTCCAATAATGCATACCCTCCCCGAGATAAACTATGAGGGTATACATTTTTAGATTGGATCTCTTGATGAGCTTTCCTTGTTTGCTGTAAATTAAGAATAAGTAATCATTAACAAAACAATAATAAGATCATTTATATAAGATATCTTATAAAAGTTTACATTGCCCTTACCAAAAATGATTCTTTTCTTCTATTTTCAAAAAATTGTCTCCATGTGTCTTCATCTATAAAAGGATATATACGACATGGATTCTCACGACTCCTATGACCATAAATGAAATCAGATGAGAGGGTTGATTTGAAATCCCTCCATCTCCTAGCAGCCAACGATACGCATTTCTTCCTGACTCCTCCAGTGTCAGGAATATCAAATGTCATCTGATAAAAAAGAGGTTAAAAATATTATATATACTAGAAGCATTTAAAGAACAGTCAAACAATAGCAAAAGATCTTACCAAAATGGTCTCCCACAGCTGAGAAATTATCGCCTTATCCACACTTCTCCAATCATCATAGAGAATGCTTACTTTTCTCTTAGCCTGAGTTGCTACAAAACCCTTAAAATCTTTAGCATTTGGACCTCTAGGAAGATCATCATCATCAAACTCCACGACTATCCTCTCCTCCTTCGTACGGGCAAGTGATAATTTTG
Organism: Viscum album; assembly: GCA_963277665.1. Classification (NCBI taxonomy): domain Eukaryota; kingdom Viridiplantae; phylum Streptophyta; class Magnoliopsida; order Santalales; family Viscaceae; genus Viscum; species Viscum album. The sequence continues at coordinate 130,106,233 of OY728121.1, read as the reverse complement.
GTAAACGTGTGCACCCACGCTTACCAACCTTTGAACTCTTTTTTGTAATAGGAGCATGTGAATGTTCCTCCCCAGATGTATGACCAATATGCTCATCTCCAGAATCATGTGGTTGATCAACTGATTGATCTGTCATTTTCCTTCAAATCAAAAAAACAAACATTAGTTCACAAATAGAAAAGTGTACTAAATTACATAATAGTAAACATTGGTAATATGGTAAGCATGTTAAACAATGATAAACATGGTAAACACAGGCAAAAGGTTGCCAAGGAGTTGGCCCAAGAAAGCTGAAAAGTGGACTCACTGAGTCCACCGGTCAGCCGGTGTGAGCTCACCGGCCAGCCGGAGGACCCAAGAAGTAGACTTGCCCACTGCCTGGTGCCACCGGCCGGCCGGTGGACCGACAACCTTCCTCTGTCTGGACCACCGGCCGGCCGCTGGATCACCACCGGCCGGCCGGTGGACCAGACAGAGAGCCTTCCTCTCTGTCTGGACCACCGGCCGGCCGCTGGCTCAGCACCGGCCGGCCGCTGGTGATCCAGACAGAGAGAAAGGCTCTCTGTCTGAACCACCGGCCGGCCGCTGGCTCAACACCGGCCGGCCGCTGGTGATCCAGACAGAGAGGAAGGCTCTCTGTCTGGTCCACCGGCCGGCCGGTGGTGATCCAGCGGCCGACCGGTGGTCCAGACAGAGAGGAAGGCTCTCTGTCTGGACCACCGGCCGGCCGGTGGACCAGACAGAGCTTTGTTCTGGACCACCGGCCAACCGGTGATCCACCACCGGCCAGCCGGTGCGCCCAGGACTTCTCCTCTTTATGGTTTTTATTGTTTTATCATTTTGGTTTGATACATGTTTTAATAAGTAAAAAATTTACAGTATCTAACATTATATGAAAAAACTAAATGTAAACAAGAAATAAACTTGTGTTACCTGTAATTTTAGGAATGTACAGTTGGATTGTTTTCCCAAATTCCTTCGTCGTGATCTTTCCCTATGGCACAAACCATGTCTTCAACATACTCATCATTATGTTCTGTTAATATTTCCATGGAAGTAGGGATCTCACATAAATCAGCAGCTTCATCAAATTCATCCTCACCAACATATTGGTTTTTCCCTTGTAAAACAACAGCCCACTGCATATCTGATTGATCTACTACATAGAAAATTTGTTTGGCATGTGTTGCCATTATAAAAGAATCAGCTGTGTCTTCCAATCTATTCAGATTAACAAGTGTCATTCCAAATTCATCGTGTCTGACACTGTTGTTACCGATAAACCATTTACAGTTAAAAACGGGAACTTTAATTTTAAAGTAATCAGCCTCCCATATGTCTTCAATCACTCCATAATATGCACTTGATGCCAAAATTGGGTTTCTGTCCTTAGCACTCGAAAAATGCATTGCTTCTGCAAACACCAATACACCACTATTCTGAACTGCACTTCTGTTGTCCTGAGCTTTCATATGAAATGTATAGCCATTAATGTCATAAGCGGACCATGTTATCACATTTAAAGATGGACCACCCACTATCCATTTTAATGTCTCTGATACATCTGATCTACCAAGCAAGGTCTTTTTAAACCATGGCAAAAAAGTTTTGTTGTGCTCATTCAAAATCCACATTTCTTTCTTCTTTGGATGACATTGTTTCAACTCATTAATATCCAATGTGATATACGGTTGAACATCAGCTATGTTATTCAAGATGTATGATTCTAACTTCTTCATATGTTCAGCTGACAGTGATTTGAATTTCAAGCCACGAATCCCCTTTCCCTCATTATTAACCCGTTCATGGTGAGATGGAGCCAAACCTATGTGTTGCGCCGTAGCCAAGTAGCTCGTACAAAACTCTGCTACCTCCTCAGAAATATACTTTTCAATAATGGAGGCTTCAGGTCGATATGAATTTTTAACATATCCCTTTAATATTTTCCTATACCTTTCAAAAGGATACATCCAACGAAGATATACAGGTCCACAAATCCTTATTTCTCGAACCAGATGAATCATTAAATGCACCATCATATCAAAAAAAGTTGGAGGAAAATACATTTCCAAATGACAAAGTATAAAAATTGCATCCTTTTCCAAAATGTTCAAAGCATTCACATCAATCGCCTTGTTGCAAATTGAATTGAAAAAATAACACAACCTCATTATAGTCTTTCTGACACGGATGGGCAATATTCCACGTAGTGCAACTGGTAGAATTTGTTGCATCATGACGTGACAATCATGTGATTTCATACCTATCAACTTCAAGTCTTTCAATGAGACAAAATTTTTTACATTTGAAGAATAACCTTGAGGCACTTTGATATCATGAAGACACTGACAGAAGCTACTTTTCTCCCTCTTCGATAATGTATGACAAGCCGGGGGAAGAAATGTTCGTCTTCCTTTAGGAGTGGGAGCTAACTCCAAACGTATTCCCATTGACAGTAGGTCTAACCTTGCATTCAACCCATCTTTTGTCTTTCCTTTAATATATAGCAATGTTCCGATCAAAGAATCACATATATTCTTCTCCACGTGCATGACATCAATATTATGTTTGACTTCATGATACCTCCAATATGGTAGCTCAAAAAATATTGACCTTTTCTTCCAAATATGTCTATCATTACCAGATTTCTGTGTCTTTCCCAATGTCACATCAAGGTTTTTTACCCTCTCAAAATACAATTCTGGGGATAAAGGTTGAGGAGCAGTATCAAATTCTTGTAAGCCATTGAATGCCTTTTTTAGTCTTCTATAAGGGTGATCCATAGGCAAAAACTTTCGATGACCCATGTACACTGTTTTCCTCCCATGATGCAATTGACAATATGACATCTGTTGTTCGCAAATTGGACATGCTTTATGCCCTTTAACACTGTATCCAGACAAATTTCCATATGCTGGGAAGTCATTTATAGTGAATAGAAGCACTGCATGCAGTTGAAAATATTCCATTTTATAAGAATCATACACCCTAATACCATCAGCCCATAACAGTTTCAAATCATCAATCAGCGGTGACAAGTATACATCAATATCATTGCCGGGTTGCTTTGGACCAGAGATCATGATACTCAACATGACATATTTGCGCTTCATACAAACTTCAGGAGAGAGGTTGTAAATTACCAATAAAACAGGCCATGAACTATGTGTGCTACTGAGGGTTCGGTATGGATTCATTCCATCTGTGCACAAGCCTAGTCTCAGATTTCTAATTTCATTTCCAAATGTAGGGTACTGGGCATCAATTTTCTTCCATTGTGGACAATCAGCTGGATGACATATTTTTCCATCACATACCCGCTCATCAGCATGCCATCTTAACCTTTTTGCATCATGTGAATTAGCAAATAAACGTTTGAAACGAGGAATTATAGAAAGATACCAAAATACCTTTGAAGGGAGCTTTGTAATCTCTACATCAGCTTGTGATTTTTCTTTCACCTTATACCGTGATGTCCCACATTTAGGACACTCTTTCAGAAATTCATATTCCTTCCTATATATAATGCAGTCATTCGGACAGGCATGTATTTTCCTGTATCCCAATCCCATCGGGCATAATATTTTTTTGGCCTTATAATGTGAATCTGGAAGATCGTTATCTTTTGGAAGAATGTCTTTCATCAATTGTAGCAGCTCTGTAAAACTTCTGTCACTCCATCCATGTTTCGCCTTCAGGTTAATCAATCTTAACACCGCCGACAAAACCGTAAAATCTGTACAACCAGGATATAATGGTTTTTCGGCATCACCATATAGACGTGCAACTGTCGGTTCTATCTCAATTTGTTCTGCTACAATATCGCGAATCATTTCTTCAATTCCATCGGAGTTACCATCTTGCGATTCATTATCATCAGTGACATTCTGTCCAGTTTCGCCATGCCAAATCCAAGGGTTGTAACTCGGATTGAAACCATGACAAATCAGATGATCTTTTATCTCTCTACTTTTCAACTTCTTCATATTCAGACATTTTAGGCATGGACAGAAAAAAATGTCACTACTTGGAACATTTCGTTTAGCAAATTCCAAAAAGGCATCAACACCTTCCTCATATTCATTGCTTATTCGATGTGCCGTAATCCAACTTCGACTCATTATTACCTATAACAAATAGAAAATATATATATATTTTTTAGATAAGACAAATATATGTTTATATGAAAAAAATCATAATTTGAATGTAAACAATTTTGAAATATAAAACAAATCGATGTGTAAACCCCCCTGGACACCCCCCGACCCCTCTGGACAGCCCCCACCCCTCCTGGACACAACCCCCACCCCCGACCTGCTTGGACACCCCCCTGGACACCCCCCAACCCTCTGGAAAGCCCCCCACCCCTCCTAAACACCACCCCCACCCCCTACCCCCTTGGACACCCCCCTGGACACCCCCAACGCCCACCCACACCCTTGGACAGCCCCCCACACCCACCCACCCCCTTGTAAACCCCCCTGGACAGCCCCCGACCCCTCTGGACAGCCCCCACCCCTCCTGGACACCACCCCCCCACCCCTACCCCCCTTGGACAACCCCCTGGACATCCCCCAACCCTCTGGGCAGCCCCCCACCCACCCGGACAACCCCAAATACCCTCTGGAGAGGCCGCCACCCACTTGGACAGCCCCCCACACCCATCCACCCCCTTGGACAGCCCCCCACACCCATCCACCCCCTTGGACACCCCCCTGGACACCCCACCGACCCCTCTGGACATGCCGCCACCCCCTTGGACAGCCCCCCACACCCACCCATCCCCTTGGACACCACCCTGGACACCCCCGACCCCTCTGGACAGCCCCCGACCCCTCTAGAAAGCACCCCCACCCCTCCTGGATAGAACCCCCCACCCCCGACCTGCTTGGACACCCCCCTGGACACCCCCAACCCTCTGGACACCCCCCGACCCCTCTGGACAGCCCCCCACCCCTCCTGGACACCACCCCCACCCCCTACCCCCTTGGACACCCCCCTGGACATCCCCCAACCCTCTGGGCAGCCCCCCCACCCACCCGGACAACCCCAAATACCCTCTAGAGAGGCCGCCACCCACTTGGATAGCCCCCCACACCCATCCACCCCCTTGGACAGCCCCCCACACCCATCCACCCCCTTGGACACCCCCCTGGACACCCCACCGACCCCTCTGGACAGGCCTCCACCCCCTTGGACAACCCCCCACACCCACCCATCCCCTTGGACACCACCCTGGACACCCCCCGACCCCTCTGGACAACCCCCGACCCCTCTAGAAAGCACCCCCACCCCTCCTGGACACAACCCCCCACCCCCGACCTACTTGGACACCCCCTGGACACCCCCAACCCTCTGGACAGCCCCCGACCCCTCTGGACAGCCCCCCACCCCTCCTGGACACCACCCCCCACCCCCTACCCCCTTGGATACCCCCCTGGACATCCCCCAACCCTCTGGGCAGCCCCCCCACCCACCCGGACAACCCCAAATACCCTCTGGAGAGGCCGCCACCCACTTGGACAGCCCCCCACACCCATCCACCCCCTTGGACAGCCCCCCACACCCATCCACCCCCTTGGACACCCCCCTGGACACCCCACCGACCCCTCTGGACAGGCCACCACTCCCTTGGACAGCCCCCCACACCCACCCATCCCCTTGGACACCACCCTGGACACCCCCCGACCCCTCTGGACAGCCCCCTACCCCTCTAGAAAGCACCCCCACCCCTCCTGGACACAACCCCCCACCCCCGACCTGCTTGGACACCCCCCTGGACACCCCCCAACCCTCTGGACAGCCCCCGACCCCTCTGGACAGCCCCCCGCCCCTCCTGGACACCACCCCCCACCCCCTACCCCCTTGGACACCCCCTGGACATCCCCCAACCCTCTGGGCAGCCCCCCACCCACCCGGACAACCCCAAATACCCTCTGGAGAGGCCGCCACCCACTTGGACAGCCCCCCACACCCATCCACCCCCTTGGACATCCCCCCACACCCATCCACCCCCTTGGACACCCCCCTGGACACCCCGCCGACCCCTCTGGACAGGCCGCCACTCCCTTGGACAGCCCCCCACACCCACCCATCCCCTTGGACACCACCCTGGACACCACCCTGGACACCCCCCGACCCCTCTGGACAGCCCCCCACACCCAACCATCCCCTTGGACACCACCCTGGACACCCCCCGACCCCTCTGGACAGCCCCCGACCCCTCTAGAAAGCACCCCCACCCCTCCTGGACACAACCCCCCACCCCCGACCTGCTTGGACACCCCCCTGGACACCCCCCAACCTTCTGGACAGCCCCCCACCCCTCCTAAACACCACCCCCACCCCCTACCCCCTTGGACACCCCCCTGGACACCCCCCAACACCCACCCACACCCTTGGACAGCCCCCCACACCCACCCACCCCCTTGTAAACCCCCCTGGACACCCCCCGACCCCAAATCCATGCACCTATGCCATGGTTGTGTGTGAAGAAAGTAGTAACAACTGTAAAATGGAAACCCATCCAAATGGACACTCCCCAACCCTCTCGGGGATTTATAGAAAACGATGAAAAATTAGTGAAATCATAAAATTACTCAATATTGCAAGTCGAACAAATAGATCTAGGGATGATAAATAAGATTATGGTGCCAAAACGAGTTAAAAGGGTTCGCAATCGAAGAATCTTAGCTAGTTTCAACAAAAAAAATCACAACACATATATATATACTATCCGCGAAAAAAAACGAACGAGTGGGAGGATTACCTGAGTGCTGCGAGTTTAGATGATTGATCCGAGGAGATTAAATATGAGAAACGATGATCGCAAAACGAATCTAAACCAACGAAATGGACGAGCCGATTCGGGTTTACGCGCGAGAGAGACGAGTCGCGACTGTTGAAGGTAAACTCGCGAATGACAATCCATGGGTCTGGGTAAATTTTTAAATGAGTTATCACGTCGGTTATTCAATAACCGACGTTATAATTTTTTTTAAAACATTTATAACGTCGGTTATTCAATAACCGATGTAAAAACCTTCCTCCGATTCTTTTTTTACGTCGGTTATTCTATAACCGTCGTTATAAAGGGCTCAAAATCCGCGTTTTATTACGTCGGCTATTCCATAACCGACGTCAAAAACATCTGCGGATTCTTTTTTTACGTCGGTTATTTTATAACCGACGTAAAAAGGCCTTCAAAAACCGCGTTTGTTACGTCGGTTATTGAATAACCGACGTAACAAACGCCCCCCCGCTTCTGTTTTTTACGGCGGTTAATGTATAACCGACGTAAAAAACGAAGCCGCGCTATTAATAACGTCGGTTATCAAAATAACCGACGTTAAAGGTGTACTAAACACAGGGTTTTACGTCAGTTATTAAATAACCGACGTAAAAAACCTCATTTTACATATTATGACGTCGGTTTTATATAACCGACGTAAAAAATGGTGACGTAAAAAACGTTTTCTGCACTAGTGCACGCACCACTCGGGACGTCGCATTTGATCCATAACCATTGTTGAAGAGAATCACTCAACACAGACTCGTGCCGCGATTAGCATCAAAATCCAAAAATGAAGGCGGTGGGGTAGTGATGTGTTTGTTTGGCATGCACCCTTCGTGTTATAGTGATAGCATGTGGCTTCAGATCTTAATCCTCGAAGGGAAACGAAGAACGAGAAATAATCAACTAAGCTCGAACCCCTACCTCAGATTCATTGACATCAGAAAAGAAGATGAACAAGTCGAGGAAGACGTTGTCGGCGTTCTTCAAGGATGATGCTTACTCCATTGTTTCGGTAGGAGATCAAAGAAGAAGAAGAAGATGTTCGTCATTGGTGGAAGAAGTGTTCTTCCTCCAAGGTTTCCTCTAACAGCCCAAAACACCAATTCTTGCAACTCCCCAAAAGAGGGAAACAACACATCAATTTGAAGAGTCTCCCCCTAATCACTTCATTTAATGAAGGAGGTGAGTTGGTAAGAATTAAAGTGGGGTTTAGTTCGGGTGGACCCCACTTTAATTCAAAAATATTTGAATAAAATAAAATTTAAGTTTTTAACAATTTTATTTTATTCCACCCTTTTTTTATCCTCCACAAAAGGTTGGAAAACCAACTTCCATTCACGAACAAACACAGCTGTGGTGAAGGTCCCTTTAATAAATCACTTGCACTACGAGTTCAACAGTGCCCTCATATTTCAATTCTGAGAACTGGTTCTAAAGTTACCAAAACCCGCTCTTAAGTTCACTAAACATACTCAGAAACATCGGAAAAAAATTCCGGGCACTCTGGGCCTCGGAATTACTTTCCATCAGAAACCACAAACTCGGAATAATTCCATATAATTTTAAAAAGAAAATTTTACTTGTATTTTTGGGTCTTTACATTCTCCCCACCTCAGGGCTTTGCATCCCTGAAAGCCAAAACTCAAAAACTAGGTAAACAAGTGGGGGTATTGAGCATGAATCTGAGCCTCCCACTCCCATATGCTCTCCTAGAGGTTCTCGTGCTACCAACGCACACGCACCAGAGGTATCAATCTCCCATGAAAGACTCTTTACTTTCAATTCTCGATCTCCACTAGAACCTTTGAAAAAGTCTCCCCATCGTCGATGTGAAGCTCGCCCCAGTCTATGATGTGAGTAGGATCATGCACGTATCTCCTCAACTGAGATACGTGAAAAAAATCATGCACTCGGTGAAATTGAGGGGGAAGTTATAGGCGTTAAGACAACTCGCGTACCCTTCTGAGGACCTGGAATGGTCTGATGAACCTCGGAGATAACTTTCCACCCTGACCAAATCTCCGCAAACCCCGTCGAGGTGAGACTCATAGGAAGATGTGGTCACTATCCTCGAACTCTAGAGGTCTCTATATCCTATTGGCATAGGACTTATGCCTACTTTGTGTAGTATTTATCTGCTCCTGGATGATCTTCACCTTCTCTGTGGTAGCCCGTACCATCTCTGGTCCCACTAGTGCTAACTCCCCTGGTTTTGTCCAGCATAGTGGCGATCTGCAAGGTCGACCATACAAGCCCTCAAAAGGTGTCATCCTGATGGTGGAGTGATAGCTGTTATTGTATGAAAACTCCACCAAAGGCAAGTGGTTCTCCCAGCTACATCTGAAGTTGAGGACGCATGCACTGAGCATGTACTCGAGAGTCTGAATGGTCCTCTCAGTCTAGCCATCCATATGAGGATGGAAGGCGGTGCTCAAACGAAGCTGCGTCCCGAAATCCTCCTGTAACCCCTTCCATAGTCGGGAAGTGAAACGAGCTTCATGATCGGAGAAAATCATCAATGTTACCCCATTTAGTCACACAATCTCCTGCACATAGAGGCATCCCAAGTTCTCTACTGTACCCTTCTCTCTGATCGGTAGGAAGTGGGCCAACTTGGTGAGTCGGTCGACGATCACCCAAATGGAGTCATGTCCCCTGGATGTACATGGAAGTCCTGTCACAAAGTCCATGGATATCCCTTCCTGCTTCCACTCTGGGACATCTAAAGGATGAACGAAGCCTGCTGGTACCTGGTGCTCCACCTTCACCTGCTGACTAGTGAGGCATCAAGAAACAAACTCCGCTACTGCCTTCTTCATACCTGGCCACCAGTGCTGTCATCGAAGGTCCTGGTACATCTTTTCCACACCTGGATGTACCTCTAGAGGTGATTTGTGGAACTCCCTCAACACTACCTCCTGAAGAAACACTGGTACCATGGTACGTCCTATGAAGAGGATGACGTGCTCCCCACCTACTGGAAATCCATCAGGTGCCTGCCCTATGGATATCTGTGCACATCGAGCCTCGCAGTAAGAATCCCCATGCTACGCCTCCCCGACTCTCGGAAGGCGTGGGGGTGTGACTGTAAGAGACCAAAAGAAAGCTTCTCCATCTCAGTACACATAAGAAATCTTCAAAGCGGCTAGCTGCTCAGTCACCTCTCCTAGTAGCTGAATACCAGATCTCCTACTGAGAGCATCTACTACAATGTTCCCCTTCCCAAGAGTATAGAATATCTCAAAATCATAGACCTGGAGGAACTCAAGCCAACACCACTGTCTCAAGTTTAGGTCCTTCTGTGAGAAGATATACCTGAGACTCTGGTGGTCAGATTATACTGTGAAACAATCTCCCATCAGATAGTGTCACCACATATTCAAGGTGAAGACCACTACTGCAAACTCTAGGTCATGGGTATCATAGTTCTGCTCATGCTGTCTCAGCTGACATGTACTATAAGCTATCAATTCTCGCTCCGGCATTAGGAAGAATCCAAGCCTGGTCCCGGATGCATCACAGTAGACCACATACCCAATGCCCTCCTCAGGTAGCCTCAAGATGGGGGCACTAGTCAGTCTCTACCTCAGCTCCTAAAAGCTCTGCTGGCATCTCTCTGACCACACAAAGGGTTTCCCCTTCTTCTTCAAGGATGATAGTGGTGCTGCAACTCTGGAGAAATCTGGCACAAATCTCTGGTAGTATCCAGCTAAACCCAGGAAACTCCGTACTTCTGTCACACTCCTAGGTGGATCCCAAGAAAGTACCGCCTCAATCTTCCTTGGATCTACTGCAACTCTAGCCTCTAAGATGACATGTCCTAAAAAGTGAACCTCTCAGATCCAAAACTGGAACTTTGAGATCTTACCATAAAGCTGCTGCTCTCGGAATGTGTCCATTACTACCCACAAATGATAGGCATGGTCCTCCTTGGTAGTCGAGAAGATCAAAATGTCATCGATGAAGACTATCAAAAAGCGATCAAGGTATGGCTGGAAGATCCTATTCATGAGTCCCATCAACACAACTGGTGTGTTGGTTATGCCGAATGTAATAACCAAGAACTCGTAGTGGCCATACCGACATATGAAAGCCGTCTTCTGCACATCCTCATCCAGTACTCTAAGTTGGTGGTAGCCCGATCGGAGGTCAATATTCGAGAACCAATGTGCTCCCTTTATCTGATCGAAGAGGTCATCAATCCTCGGAAGTGGATACTTGTTCTTCACAGTCACCTGGTTCAGGTGCTGGTAATCCACACAGAGCCTCAAACTCCCGTCCGCCTTCTTAGTGAACAAAATCCAGGCTGCCCATGGTGAAACACTGGGTCTGATAAACCCCTTTCCCTGAAAGTCCTCTAGTTGTACTCGCAGCTCACAAAGCTCCGCGGGAGACATCTGATACACTGGCGTAGATATTACTACAATCCTAGGATACAAGTCGATGTAAAAGTCTATCTCTCTATGAGGAGGTAGTCCTGACATCTCATCAGGAAAAACATCACTGTAATGATCCACCACAACAGGATAGCTCGGACTCTGCACATCAACAGCTCCGAGGATAAGGCTAGCCAACTAATGAGTAATCGGCTGCCACCTCCTATGGGTAAGTCCATCCTTTGCTGTAAAGGATCCCTTCTCACCGGTGAAGGTAAACCTGATCTCATCCATGCGGACACACCACACTTTGAGCCTAATACAGTCAATCTGAGCATGGACTGTTGATAACAAGTACATACCCAAGATGACATCGTAAGGCCTCGACACCACTACTAGGATATCCCTGCAGAAGCTCTTGCCTCCTAGAGTAAGCTCACACTACCGGAACCAGTGCATAATAATCGAATCTGCTCCTGTAAGATTATCTACTTGTAAGGATCGAGGCAACAGCTCTGTCGGAATCTATGAGCTCTGAACAAGGGTAGTGGCAATGAAAGAGTGATTGGAACCTGTGTCTATAAGAACTAAAGCTATGGTAGAGTAGACACATATCATACCTCGAATCATCTCCAGAGCACCATGGTCATAAGCCTCAACTGCCTGGAGCTGAGCTATCGAATGTCCACCTGCTCCCTGTGGTCGGGGTGGACCTCCTGGTGGTGGTGGTGGTAACACCTCATAACGTCGTCCATCTCCTGCTGCTCGGCCATCTCCTCTTCCACGTCCACCTTCTCCCTACAGAGCACCACGGTCAAAACTCCACCTTTGCCTAGGAGGTCCCTCAACTATCTGCATGGAAGATCGGATAGTCTCAAGCCATGTGGCCCATCCCATCACATGTGTAGCACTGCCTGCTCCTCGTATGACTAGCTCTATCTCATGTGCCAAGCACAAGTGAACCCGTATCCTGAGGTTTTCCACCGAATGGCCTAGTCTGCTTGGATATCTGTGACATCTGTCTACTGCCAGCTGTAGAAGACTCCTCTATGTGACACCCAGTGGTGGGTCTCGCTGCTGGTGATTGCTCAGCAAGGAAACTCTCCACTAAGAGGGCTCTCTCCAACACCTCCACCTATGTCGGGATGCTGAGGGAGATCATTGAAGCCCTGATCTCTTACCTGAGCCCCTGCTCGAAGGTCCAGTCCCTGAAGAATGGGTCCCACACCATATCTATGGAGTAGCGTCAGAGGTCGGTGAACCTCAATGAGTAATGTGCCACCATCATGTTGCCCTGCTGTAGATAAAGTAGCTCCTCTATCTACACCGCACGTATGGTAGCTGGAAAAAACTCCTCATGGAAAAAGCTCTCAAAGTCTGCCCAGAGAAGTGTTTCCTCGTCATGCACTTGAAGCATCAGGCTCCACCATCTGCCTGCTATTTACTGAAGGAGACTTGCGGCAAGTATCACCATACGGTTAGCTGGTGTCCCTACCAGTCTGAAGACTCTTACCATAGCCTCCAGCCAATCCTCAGCTACCTGCGGGTCTGTCTCACCCCTAAACCTAGGTGGCCTCTGGCACTGGAACTCGTGCAACGTTCTCAGGCGGCGTGTACTCTCTGCTTCTGGGGTTAGTGGAATCGGTGGCCCAATAGGTAGTGGTACTACTGGTCCCTCCACTGTGATAGGGCCCTGCACCGAGGCCTCATCGCTCGGTGGGCTGCCATCTCGTACAAAGCCTGGAACCCTGGCTGACTGTCTGTGTGGGGCCATCTTGAAAATAAATAGGTGTGCCACAGTCAATAAGTTATACCTAGTGAGCTGACTCAAAGAGATCACAAATAAAACTCTTCAAATGAAACACACACACAATCAGTGTTTTCGTGCACTGAGTCAGAAATCATAAGTCATAGTCCTAGTGTATGGATACGTCAGTCGCCGCACCAACACCGGTTTCGCTAAACGGATAACCACACCCAAAACAGTTAACACTATTTCCATTAAAATATCAAAGTCTAATGTTCTATGGTAGAACCGACTCCTCTGATACCAATTTTTCATGACCCGTCCCCGAGGTTCATGTCGTAACTACCCCAAGCCCGCCTTCTATAGGCTAGGGGATGGAGACTAGTACCAAAGGCGTAATTACCTAAAACTGGGAAGGCATTGCCTTTATAATCTGTAATCACACACAACAGAGTGCATATATAGATACGAAACACTAAGTAAAACTGTATAACTAGAGATAACCAAAAGATATAATATAGTAAAAGAGTTCTGAAAGTAAATGGGCCAGTATACAAACCCAACTGAAGTACAAGTACAGGAAAAAGGGAAAACAACTCATGGATCATCCACTGGTAAGTCCTACCTGAAGGGTAGGTACAGATCTCGATCTAGTCATCCCTAAGGTATGTCCTATCTAAGTCCAGCTCCGAGAAGCCTCCCGTCCGTCTCTCTCTTAGCCTTGATCACTGCTGTCCGTCGTCTATACAAAACACAACAAGGTGCAGGCGAAGCCCATGCAGGGGTGAGTATAACGATACTCATTAGGGACCCTGAGACCCCCAAAGGTCTCCCAGAATCCACTAAGGATAAACCATAGTAGCAAGGATACAATCACAAAGTACCATCCAACCCTAATTAGGTATATTCCCATACATATACCTAAGTAATCCAAATACATACTGACTCCAACCCTTGATCCATAGCAAAACCTGTTCCACAAAGGATGAAAGATAACTCGTTGATAAAAACATGAAGTCAAGACTCATAGGTAAAAGTGTTCCATAGCCTGAATCCACTTGTAGTAACTAGAAAGAGATGTAATTACAGGAAAAAACACAAACTCAATACTTTACCAAAACGTTGGGAAAACATATTATACTTAGAATTATTCTTAGGATTTTCACTAAAGTTCTTTAATCATTATCTTAAAATAACATGTGAATTATTACCTTATCATTAAATCATATATTATCCCAAAGGGTTATCTATACATTTGAAATTATGATCAACCCTAACTTATCAACCATTGAATTATCCTGAAAAAATGTTAATCTCTAAATTTATCTATACCTTTCATTTGATACAAACTGCAATGCCCCGGACCCGTACTCCTAGTTATGGTTATCATAGAAACATACTTTACATACTTTCTTTGACACCAACTATAAAATCATAGATGTAAATTTACTTAATTATAAAATCAATAATTAATATTTCATCTTTTAAAACTGAAATATATTTTCAGGTTTATATATTTAGAGAATTAGAACAAATCATAAACTAATAATGCCCATGTCCTTCCCAACTAATGAAAATTTTCCACTATAAAATAAAACTACATAATTCATGATATGTATTCAATATATCTCATAAATTATTCCACATGTAATATCATTATAAAAATTTCATGTGTACAACTTTTATTGATAATATTGGGAATAGAAACATAAGGGGTGAGATCAAAATCTTAGTAAGAGAAACATATAACTAAAGAAATAATGGAATAAACATGGTATAAATTGAGAGAATACTATATCCATAATAGTTTAAATTGAGAGCATAATATATCCATGAAATTAAATGAAAATCTGGATATCAATAATACTTATCTCATTCTCATGGAATGCCTAATTCCAAACATCAAAAACATGTTGTCAAGGCCTTATGATAAGAAACAATCCTGTTATGAAAAAATGTATACACCAAAACCCAAATTATTTTATCTCATGATACCTATCAATTCAGTGAGTGGTTATATAATTCTAGTCCCCACCCATCACTCAATTATGTCCAATGAATTCACCATAAGAGTCAACTAGAATTTTCTTACCATTCTCTAAGGAACCTCTTACTAAATAAAAACATGTTTATCAATACAATGAAGAATAAAAAATATCAATACATGATCAATCTATGTTATCATTCAACAATCATCAAGAATATAAATACCCCCTATGTAAATAAAATGGATAACATGATCATTACCCATCATGAGAAAGAAGGTGGATTTTCAAACAATACTTAGTCAACTTGCCAACAATATTTTGTATTGGAATAAAAATATATGGTATGCTAATAATTTTTTCTATGTCAATAAAAGGGATAAAATGATCATAACCTATCCAAATAAAAATTTTGATGGTTAAATAATACATATTCAACTTTCCAATAATCATCCATATTAGAATAAAAATATACAAAATTCCAATACTTTTTCCCTTATCATTATAATAACAATCTTTCTAGGTGAACATCATACAGTCCAAATATTATAAAATGTGATGTTCATGCTGTATAGATAAATGAGTATATTACTAAGTCAGCACTAGAATAATCTTGATCATAAGCCATTAAAATAATTAAATTGGATGTTTTCATGAGAAAATAACCCCAGTGGAATAAGGAAACATAGAAGGGTGTCAACATAAATGAAAAACACCCTGCAAAAAGAATGCTTCAAATGGAATCACAAGAATAGAATTATTTGATACCATGAGTTTAATACACCAAATAATATATATATATATAATGAAACATAAACTACATTAGGGTAAATCATTTTTAAAATTATAAGGGAAATGGAAGAAAAAACTTAAAAGGTATTTTTAAAAATATTTTAAACATTTATGTATAATACAAATTTACATGTCACTTTCAAAGGTAAATTTTGAAAAGGTGATGTGAAAGAAATAATGGATCCTTGAAAAGGCATAAAAATTATCTTGGGGAAATTTGGAGAGGAAGACAAAACTTGTGAAATTGAATGGAAATCCCTTTTTATTATTTTCAAAATTCCTTTATTTAAAAACAACATTGTAAGAAGAGTTACAAACCATTAATTTATATTAAAACTTAATTTTACCAAAGTGTATTATAAAATACCATATAATAAAATATTATGGTGGGATAAACCAAGCATGGATAAGAAATTTTCAAGATGAAACATTATAACTTAATGAAAAGAGATTTGAGTTATTAATATTCCTTATTGGAAACATACTCCATAAAGCATGAAACATTTTAGAAATGAGTTTATGTGGTAAAAATTTAAAAAAATGAGAATAGAATATAATAAAATAAAAGTTAATAATGTACCCAAGTTATATAAAATAACTCAATGAATGAAAATTGATTTACCAAAAGCTCTTATGACTGAGGTAACAATTGAGTCAAAAGAAATTTGAAGAAAAGAGCATGATTTGGATTAGTTTATCCCATGAATTAAAAGAAAATAATTTATTGAAAATTCATAGTATAGTAAATAAATATAACACCATAAAAAATAAACATGGTGTATAACATGTATCACATCTCAAAGAATTAGAATTAAGACTGAGAAAACCCCTGTGGTTGGAGAAACATTTTAATCAAAACCCCTTGAAAGAGAGGTATTGTAAATAAACTTAAAATACAATTTTTAAAAGATAATTCATGATATGATATCTAAAATAGATATTATATAAAACACATAAATTAAATTATATGGATAATACTAAACATCTCTCAAAGAGAGGAATTTGAGATGAAAATATTTAGATCGGTCTTGATCCATTATGAACTTGCACCAAACATACTGAATAATTAAATTAAGTTCATTAAATACATACTCAATAACCTTATTCATAAATATAATAATTTATATTCCTCATTTATAATTATTCTATATGTATAAATATTAGTTAGTCTTACCTATTTTTAACACCGGTTTTAAGTAATATTTATTTATTTGAACTAGTTTCATAAAAATGGTGTTGGTATCTTTTATTTTCCTAAATTACATCATTATTAGATCATATAAGGTAAAATAATATATTTCTAATGATATTTTATAAATCTATAATATAATTTAATGGTATTTTTGGTTATGATCCATAATATTGAAATTAGAGACGAGCATGTTTTAGTGTCTCTTAATGAAAAAAGGGTGATTTTTTAATTAATGAGTTAAATGTTGATATAAATTTACTAGAACCAAAACTAAAACATTATTTACATGTTTATATAATATTATACTAGTAAATATTATCTCATATTCATTAGTTATATAAATTTATAGGATTTTTCAAGTAGGTGGTTGAACTGACTCAAACATGAACATACCATGATTAATGGATGATTATGAGGTAATTTAGTCCTAATATCATTATAAAATAAGTATAATGATATTATTTAGTGTTTATTATCATGATATTTCACAATTTAAAATAATTATAAATTGATTATAATTTATATAAAGTCATCATCTAGAAATAATAGATAATTATCTTCTTAGTTCTCTTGTTTTAAACGATTGAATTAACGATAATCATTTGTTAATCATACATTAATAGGTTCTCAAAAATATTCATACCAAAAACTCAATGATATAATAAAAATAATATTTATTCTTTAATACCATCATAATGAAAAACCATTTAACGTGGTTATGAAAAGAAAAATTAAAATTGATTGTTCCATGGAGGCGATAGTCCGCACATACGCACAGTTGATGATTTTATTTTTCATAGAATGAGAGAATGATGTAAAATGGTTTATTATTTAATAATCATAAAAATTATATAAATATAATAATTATTTAATAAATCCACCTTTTATACCATCCTTTTAAGGTAGTGAAAGAAAAAAAACATGTTGCATTGTGGAAATGATTGTCCGCACAATGCAAGAATTATGATTCGTTTTTTCTTAATTAAAAAGGGAAAAGGTGATTAATTATTATTACAATAATATAATAAAATTTATTGTGTAACAAATACTTATTCAATTAAATATTTATTTGAAAATTATAATTGGAAAAGAGAAATAGAAATGGAAGAAGTTAAGTAAAAATATTTTCTCACATTGAGCACTTTGAGATTTCCTTGGTAGATCCCTTAAAAATGTATAACATAGGATAATATATTGGGAATATAATATTAAGAGGTTAAAATAGTATTAAATTTAAAGGAAAAGGTATGGTTTTTAAGATGAAATGTAATTTCTAGGAGTTCCTTGAAGGGGTGGTGAGAGGCCCCTTTTATAAGTGGTGAAAATGACATTTTGTAAATATTTAAACTTAATATAAAGGGAGAACATGTTAAACACATCATGTGGATTCAAAATTGATAAATAATTGAGTGGGAAATATGTGAGGTCAATAAAAACATCATAAATACAATTTTAGACATGTTTTTATACAATTAGTTTTTACTTAAGGTAAATTAATATTCATACCTAAAAATAATGTGGTACTTATTATATAATTTTGACCCAATGATTATAAATTTTAAATAAATTTCATTTGATTCAACTTTAAAAAGTTAAATTAATTTTAAAATAAAAATGTATAAAGAATTTAAAACAATTTTTCAAAAATATTACCCATGTTCTAAAATATCAAATATGGGTTTTTAAATTAGTACCAAAATCTTTAAAATTATAAAGTAACACATATAATAAATATTTTATCTTATAAAAATGTTTCATAAATTTAAAATTAATACTTATATACTAATAATTTCATAAAATTCATGTTATTTTTAAAAACAATATTTTGTATTATTCACCGAAAAGTAAACTATTTTAAAAAAAATATAATAAATTAATTTTAAGATTATATCATTATTATTGATCCAAAAATGATGTTAGTTTTTTTAAAAAAATTTCTAAAATTTTATAAATCTAAAATCCCAAAATATAGTGGAAAACTATTCGTATCAGAAAATTGATTTTTAAAATGTTATCTATTCTTTATTATTATTTAGTATCAATTACTAATTAATTTATTGGTAATATATTATTCATATTATAAATATATTTTATTATTATCTAACCATAATACAATTATTTTCTTTAAATAAAACATCATTTTTCAAAAAATATATTTTTAAGCATAAAATGATTTTCTTAGTTTTTTAGCTATACTAATTGAATTTAATTTATATTAAAAATAACCATTATTTTATTTCTATAAATATTTCACAAATATTTTAATAATATTCAATATCTACAATGAAATTTATAGGTTTTAATCACCATACTTAATAATTATATATTTATTAAAATATATCACATTTATATTTAAGTTTAGGGTTGTGTGTGGAGCAAGTTATCAAACACATTTAGAGCATTTAAAGGATGTCATATATTAAAATATTGGTATTTTAAAATGGTTAAATAGTTTGTGGTAAAATTTTATATAGAGTATTAAAAATGTTATAATCATCATGTTTATAAATTCAATATACTTTTATAACTATCTATATATGGCGGTCATGAAAAATGAAGCACATTGTTATATAGAGACGACAATCCATTCATACACATAAATGATGTATTCATTTTTCTAATGGATGAAAAGGAAATAAATTAGATAAATATTTACATTTAAATAATCATAATCATACTTTAAATATAATATTTATTCATTAAATCCATCTTTATGGCCATTCATGTAAGGCATATATGTTAAAAAAATCACATCACTTCGTGTAGGTGGTAATCCACACGTACGCACAAGCAACATGATCATTTTCCAACGGACAAAAGGGTAAGAAGGTAGATAATATATTATCTTTATAGAATAATAATAGTTTCATAAATATCATATATATTCATTAATTCCATATTTATAACCTGACATGTGAGGCGGTGATGAAAAATGAAACACATCGCTTTATGGAGGTGGTAGTCCACACATACACATGAGAGATGTTTTCATTTCTCATAGGATGAAAAGGAGGTAGAAAATAGTTTTTACAACAACATAATAAAATTTTAGTATAGTGAATATGATTATGTCATTATATTATAATGGTTAGAATAAATTTTAATGAGGTTAAAGAAGAAATGAACTTGAAAGAATTTGGTTAAGACTTACACCTCCTCCTTGGATATATTCATTTGGCTTACACCTTAATCCTTATAGGATTGGTCTTTTGGTAAAACTAGGACCTATGAGATGAGTGTGGGGGGGGGGATTGGGGAGGGTTTTTTTAGATAATGGTTGATTTATATTTCTCAAAGTGTGTGGAGAAGTGAGGAAAATAGGTTTCCATTTATAAGTGAAGGGAATGAAACACTTTTAAATACTAATAACTTTAAAATACTATAATATCATTTACGTGGGAAAGTGACACCAAGGAAACCCAATTTAGAATATAACATAGGTTAAGGTATAAATTCACTCAATAAATCATATTTATACATGTTTTATAGATATTTTTAAGCCTTATCCTTTAGTTTAACCCTCTCATTAACCCTTTTTAACCCTTATTGTAGTGATAAACCTTTATTATGGTAACTATTCATTATGACTAAAAAAATGAAATATATCATAAAAAATAATTCAAAATATAAAGACCCGTAAAATTCAAGGGAAATTTTTTTTTCTTAATTTTCTTTGGGATTTTACAAGAGCGCAGTTTCTGACGGCACCTGATTCCGAGGCCCGGTGTGCTTGGAATCATTTTTTCCAAAGATTAGCTTAGGTACGTTCCCTGACCGAACGAGTAGGTTTTCCTAACTTTTGGACCGGTGCTCGGAATCGATTTCCGAGGGAACCGATGGAATCACAGCGCCAGTTTTCACTTAAGAGGACTTTCACCTTGACGGCAGATGATCGGGTTTGAGAGTTGGTTTTTGGGTTCACGTCGAATAATAAAATAAAACAAGTGACAACTTATTTTATCTTTGTTAAACCCACGCCATGTGAATAGTGTTGGATAAAAATCTCCACATGGGACTTGGTGGTGGGACCTCCACACCCTAACCTCCCATGGGAGGATAATTATGGGGGGGGGGGGGGCACCCGAGTAGCATAACCTCCCATGAGAGGTTATGACATGGGGTCCACACGAGGCTTAACCCCCCATTTAATGGGAGGGGAGGAAATCTCTCAATACTCCCCCATTAATGAGGGAGAACCTCTTGGACTCTAAATCCCCTCTTAATGGAGGAGAATAAAACCTCCTCAACCCCCCCCCCCCATTTAATGGGAGGAAACACCTTGAACCTATCCTTGTTAATTAGGTGGGGACCACCCGGGCCCCTAAACCCTCTCAAAAATCCCCAAATTAATTATGTCATCCACTCGGGAAATTAATTTGGCGGAGCCTCTCCACTTTTTGAATTTTGAATTATGCCAACTATCGTGAACTTAATTAAGTGGGGCACACTTAATTAATTTCCTCCACCAAGAATAATAGATTATATTCTATTATTTTGGGCACGTTCTTGCGCCTTTGGGTGGAGAGCTTGAGATAACTTCTTTCTCCAGCGAAGAACACAAAGAACGTCGGTGACGCTTCTTCCCTGACCTTCTTCGGCCTTCTTCCTCAGAGCCCCCCTTTCTGACGTGGTGCTTCTCCGATGACCCTCCTTCCTCCCTCCTCATCGTCAACGCACCGACGCACGAACTCGGAAGTGGAAGCGTTTGGTGAGCGACGTCATAATCTTCCCCCGCGATGCCACTTTCCGCGAGGCACTTCGAACATCATCTCTTTATCAAGGTAGGGGTTAATTGTTTTTTCCGTGAATTTATCCTTTGTCGTTTTTCATCTTTATCTTTGGGCCGCTTGATATCAACTTATCAAGAGGAGGTTGGACCGCACGAACACGGCCGACTCTCCTCCCCATTTTTGTTGTTGTGGTTTTGTGGTTTGAAAGAA
Organism: Viscum album; assembly: GCA_963277665.1. Classification (NCBI taxonomy): domain Eukaryota; kingdom Viridiplantae; phylum Streptophyta; class Magnoliopsida; order Santalales; family Viscaceae; genus Viscum; species Viscum album. The sequence continues at coordinate 130,084,405 of OY728121.1, read as the reverse complement.
GGTGGCACGGTGCCACAGCACCGCGCGAAATCCTGGAGAAATGCGACGAAGATGCGCGGCGCCGTCACGCCGCGCCGTTGAGGCCAAACGAACCCGCAACTGGAGTTGGGCCGCAGTGAAGGGGCGAGGTGCCATCACACCGCACCGGAGAACTACGAAGACACTGCGGCCGGAGCGGGGCCGTGGCGGAGGGGTGCGGCGCCGTCGCGCCGCGCCGGTCGGACAAGGCCGAGGCTCGAAGTCGCGGCGATGCAAGGCCGGGCGGCTGGAATCGCCGGCCACCGACACCTCAGAAGGGCGGGACCCCGGCGGTCCCGCGACAGCAGCACTAGCGGCCGTACCAGGTCGGCTAGCTTCCAGGAACCGGGGGTCGTAACCCCCGGCTAGCCGAAGGAGCGGCCCCCCACGTGGGGGCCACAGTTCATCAACATGGGGGCAGCGCGCCCCCCTGTTCCGCTCAGCTCGGCCAGCCGAGCTGGCCACACGGGCTGCTCGAGCGCACCAGGCTGGGCCGGGCCGGGCCTCGCCCAGGCCGGGTCGCGCCCTAATGGGCTGGACCCGGGGGGGGGGGGGGGTATCGGGCCAGGTCGGACCGGGCCCGAACCCCCTATTTTTTCGGACAGATCTGTTCAAACGCCCATAACTTGGGCTACGGAACTCCGATTGATGCACCGTCAGCTGCGATGCGATCCTTGGATCGAGAAGGTAGTTTAGGTATATTACACTCATGGTTTTGGAGAACTTTGGTTTCGGCCGGGTTGGTTCGAACACGAAACCAACCGGGCCCTCGGAGTGGAAATGCTTATAACTTGAGCTCCAGACTTCCGATTGACATGCCATCAACTTTTTTGGATTCCTCTTAGTGAGACAGACCTTTTGGCTTACTCCGATCGAGGTTTGGACGCAGATGGAGTGTGGTCGGGTAGGTTTTGACTTAAAAACCAACCGAGCCCCTGGAACCAAAAAGCCAATAACTCTCAGACCGGGCGTCCGATTGACGCACTATCTGTCACGTTGAGTTCCTTTTGACAAAACAGAACTTTGGGATACATCAACTCCAGACTTTGTGTCAGTTGATGTATCAGCCCCTCGGCTCGTGGAGCGGACCCTCCCAGAACGAGATTGCTGTGTGTGGGAACGCTAGAGCTGGCTGCAACTGCGACGACGATGAAGACGACATGAGAATCCTCTGTGGGTTTGACAACGACGACTACAACACTCAGTGATCCTGTTTGGATCAGTTCCTACCGATCCTATGTGGATCAGATCCTATGTGGGTCAGTGCTCAATGGTCCTGTGTGGGCTAGCGCATACCTATTGTAACACCCCGAGCTTCTATGATACGCTTCTCATTCAATAATGCAATAGCTTGCATTGTACGCAACTTCGAGTTCTAACACACCACAACTAATCAAAGTAGCCGTTATGAATAGTAATACCCACTTTTTAAAATTATAGAAATGTTATATTTCAAAATGTACTTCATTTTTGTATTCGTAATATCGAAATTATCCTAAGTTAAATTTTTTGTAATTTTCTGAGAACTTCCATTTTTTTGAATAGTGAAAAATACTTAAAAACAACTTTTTAATCAAAATAATTTATTATGATAAATTATCATATTTATTGTTTTTAAAGTATAATTAGAATATATTTTTAACATTTTATCCAATGGTGGTCATTATAATTAATTTAACATTGAAATTGGGCATGAACAATTGTCAATCTTTTGATATAAATTGTTTCTTAAAAACACGCTATTTGTTGTGACAGTGGGAATTAATTATAAAATTAATTAATGAAACTTATATGTTTGGAATTTTTTAAAATAGACAACATTTTTGAATTCGGAATATCAATTATATCTTAGGGTGAAATTTTGGCATTGTTCTGAAAAGCTTCAATTTTTGATGAATAGTGAAACCACTAAGTGGTAGTTAAATAACTGATTTTTCGTTTAAATGAAATATTACCACTTCTGTGTTTTGATTTTCAAAAATCCAACATACATGGTTGTCATTAAGAAGTAAAATGTGGTTCAATGAGATTAAAATAATTTTTTGTGAATAGTAACTTTTAAGTTCTTAATCGTGATTAGAGGTAATTAGTGTAGTTTAAGGTAAAAATAATGTTTTAATAATATGAGATGAGCTTGACACATGTCCTACCCTCATTGGACGTGTCATGGCCAACCAAGAAAATCCATGGGTCAACTTGGGGACCCCATGGAGACACTTTAGTTGGAAAATGACATAAATACCTTTTATTTAATGTTAAAGTAAAAAATGACACAAACATGAAATGTTTTACTAAAACAATTTTTACATGGGGTTATACAAGTCATATTTTTGACTATAAATAGTAATTGGAAATCTAAAAAGATTTCCTAAATCATAGTATTTTTTTTCAATAATTTTTAGACATTAAATAAATTAAATTATTTATGACATCATTATGATGCAACGATGACCTCATTATTTAACGATTTTAATAAAATGAAAAGATAATGTACAATCCAAGGCTTACACTTGTACAAAGACTATTGGATGGGTATATTTCGAACCCTTATCACCTTATCCACGAATTATATAAGTGTGGGACCTTTAGAATCCGAAAATCATTGTATAATAATGTAATCTTTCCTTACTTTCCAAGAGTGCCCCTCCTCTCCTCTTATAAAAGGCCCCCACCTCTACCACCTTATTCACACTTTGAAGCCTTTTTGTTCGGCCAAACTCTGCTCAAATACTCTCCCAACTTCTCTCCCTTCATCCTAGAAGCTTTACTTTAGTCAGAAAGCCATCCTAAGGAGTCCTTTTGATGAAATCAAAAGGAAGAACCCGAAGAAGAGGTAACGTTTTCATCACCCTCTTTCAAGTTTCTTTCTTCTTCCACTCCCTCTTTGTTTATTATTTAAATTCTAAAATTATGACTCCAGTATCTTCTATATACTTTGATGTTATTATAAATATGGAACAACCATATTCAGTATTCTACCCATCATTTGAATGACATGTCACCATACGTGCGTACGTACGGCTTACCGTCTCCACGCCGTGGTGTAATTGTTATTCAATATATTATTATTTAGATGGGTATAATAATGATATGTAATTCATGTAAATAATAAATATAACATGATAATGATTCTGTATATATGATATACTATCCAATTATATATTATTTTAATATCAAAATAATGATATTGTCGCTCGTGCGTACGTACGGACTACCGTCTCCACGAACGCGATGAGATTCATTCTCCGTCGTATCCATTCAAGTATAATTATCATTTTATGATTTAAAAATAATGTTTAAGGACATGATATCATTATGGATATGAATAATATACAACCTATCCATGAAAAACACGACTTACGTAACAAAACATATAAAAGAAAACAAGTAAGTTAACACCCGAAACAACGATAAATCTAAGATATTGTTAACAAAGCAATGTTAAAAGATAATATATGATATAATATGAATGTATATGATTCTTGTATAATTTAATAACAATTATTTCACCATTATACAGGAGGTTAAAATACCCCAACCAAGAAAAAGTACAAGGTAAGGGTTTACTTTACAACCTCTTCATTATCCAAGGTTGTTTATACATAATTATCTACTGGGACCTCGTTATCATCCACATCCATGTTTCTTAAAAATATATTTCAAAACATTTTTACTATTAAATGGAAAATGGGTTAAAGTCATTTATACCCTTATACGTTTTTGAAAGGAATCTTACCGTCATTTTCCAAACAATGTACTTTTTGACCTTTTTGACAAATTTAAGGTAAGAATGTTTTTTTAACTTATACGGCAGGTGCGGCTATTTTCCGCCATTATAACTTCGCCGAAGCTCCCCTTACAAGATTATAAGAATATTTTCAAAGTAAATGTATTATTTTATAATTATGGGACTTTTAAATGATTTCAAAAAAAGAGAGATATTTCTCTCAAATAGCTTTGATTTCATCCATGTCAACATCCTTTGATGGGTTTTAAGTTTAATTGAAATTGATTTATGGTACAAAACTTCCATTGAACATTTTGTGAAATATTTGACTGTGGATGTGTTATTTTTATACCATCCATAGTTTATGGAGAAATTGTTGACATTTCGTATGCTAGTTTTAATACGAATATTTATGTTATGTTTAAACCTATTCATATGAGGAATGTATTGGACTTAATAAGTGACGGGTGGAGCCCGCTATAGCTCCTCGATGCATCAGTAGGTCTCATGAGACAACTAGACGTGGAATTGGCCGAGGCCCTTTCCCAATTTGATTTATGGTTTTGGCCGAGGCCTTAATCATTTTAGACGTCTTGGCCGAGGCCTTGACAAAATGTTTCAGAATGTTTGGCATTATACATTCCCTCATTATGAAAGTGGTTATTGATATTTCATGTGATTATTCGTCTAGTAGAATATCCATGTGAGTAAGTAATGGCATTATTTTATTTTACTTTTTCCATATTATGCTGAAGTTCAAGTTCAATAAGGCTTTTGTTTTATTTATACATTGCCTTAAATGCTTATGTTTTCTTATGAAAGTTTCCTCTATATTGTTATCCTTATGGTGCATTTGAGCTCACCCCTTTCAAAGTTTTATTTTTCCCAGGATGTGAAGAAGTTTATTATGAGTGACTTGCAAGAATAGTCAGTGAGGATATGAGTGTGGACTAAGGAGACCATGTTATTGCAGTTTTCATTTTTATGATGTAATGTAATGTTTACGAATGTATCTAGTGTTTCCAAGGCTACTAAACTAATCGGTCTTTCGAGACTTGATCTTTTGTGATCATGCCAATGTTATGTAATAATGAACCGTCTCTAGGTAACTGGGGTCGGGGCGTTACAGTTGGTATCAGAGGAAGTTTAGTACAAACCGTGGAAGCTAGATTTAGACAAACTCTGATTAGAGCACGTAGACCTAAGATGAACTTTGAGGATTAGTATAGAAGAACTTCCTAAAATTTTTGTATTGTAGAGATTTTTTGAGTTTTCCGAGCAATAAATCCGTGTCAGGATATGAGCAGGTAGAGGCGGCTCTAGCACAAATGTACCTAGGGGTAAAACCCGAAAACACCGCTTTGAGCTAGACTCGAACGGGAACTGGTGCACGACAACGGGCCTTGCTGCACTCTTGGTTACGACACTCCTGGGGATATGCTTAGGATAATTCCCATTTTATTTACAAACCACTATGAAGGGTTACAAGTATATACTTTCTCAAAGAAAACATTTTTATAATTATGGATTATATCCATAATTAGTTCAACTTATGTTAAGTGTTTTACAAGTATGGAATTATGTATTTTGATTCATAAACTAATCTAGTTTATGCCATTATTTAGAAATGGCGCCTAGTGGAAGGAATGGAAACCGTATCAATGCACGCACTCCGTGTAGGGATTTCCCTCCTGCTCAAGATAATTATGGTGGAGCTAGTGATACAACTGGTGCTGATCAGCTTCTCACCATACTGGGACAACTCACGCAGGTTATGAATAATAACCTTACTCATATGGAGCACCCTGATACGGAACATGGAGGATCAATGCTAGACCGTTTCATGAGGAAACAACCACCAACCTTCAATGGGAGTACAAATCCTATAGTAGCTGTGCAATGGCTAAATTCCTTAGAGAAAATATTCCATGCCTTGGGGAGTAGTGAAAGGGAGAAAGTTGTCATGGCAGTTTACTGCCTCACTGGAGATGCCGATCAATGGTGGTCACTAATTCAAAACACAAAGGAGGATGATGAATTAACAAACATGGAATGGCAGGAGTTCAAAGAGCTGTTCTTAGAAAAATACTTTCCTCGAGACCATCGAGCGGATATGGAAAGGCAATTTCTGAGTCTGAGGCAGAAGGAGGATGAGAATGTCGCAAAGTATGAGGCCAACTTTACAAGGTTAGCGAGGCATGCTACAGATTATATACGTAACCCTAGAAGTAAGATTGATCGTTTCTTTGATGGGTTAAAACCATTTCTCCGTCGAGCATTAGTCCCACAAACCTTCTCGTCATACGAAGATATTGTCTCGTGTTCTATCAAGACAGAAAAGGAATTCTCTAAGTCTTATGACAAAAAATTAAAGAAAGAGAAGAAGAGAATGGTGGAACAAGAGACAGATAAATGGAAAAAGGGAAAGAATGATTTTATATTTTGTGATAATTGTGGGAAGAATCACCCTGGTACTTGCCTAAAAGGAATGTGAGGTTGTTATAAATGTGGGGAAAAAGGTCACCAGGCGCGTGATTGCAAGGGAAAGAAAGAGGCTATCAATGTTGAATGCTACAATTGTAGGGAAATGAGGCATTATGCAAATGAATGTCCTAAGCGTCAGGGAAACTTGCCTCAGAAAAGGCCAAGGGATCAAGGACAATCTTATGCTGTTACTACAGTTGAAGCAGAATAACTAATGTATTGGTGCTTTTGGACTCGTGGATTATATTCTGGTTATTAGAATAATGTGATATATATATATATATAAGGATTTTACTGCAGTACTTGTTGTTTTCATTAAGGTTTTAATATGATGAAGGTAATTATATTTTTAGTATGTTACAATAAGAGAAACTTTACCTTGTTTGAGAAATATGATGATACAATTGATTTTGGAATTTAGAGAACTTTTAGAGAAAGTCTGGATGGAGGTATGTTGGATAACTATAAAGGTTGGAATGGATTAAGTTGAACTTTGGATAGTATTGTTTAAGATAAAAACATTTCTGAAGATTATTTTTGGAATATTATAATACTATAGTTTTAGGAAAAGGACAACCTGCAGGGTGGGGCATAACCCGTCGCGTCGGACAAAGCTGCAGGAATCGAACCCACAACCATAGTGCGACATGCCTTTATTTCCTACCACTAGCCTACAGGAAGTCCCTGGTTATTACAAAATAGTTTTACTAATCTAAATGGTATGTGTTAATATTTGGAACCTTATACAATTAGGATAAATAGAATATTTTTGAGTTCTATTACCTTTAGAGTGAAAGATGGATTTTTGGTAAAAATTTATTAAAGAATGAAAGTCTACATGACAAGTATGTATATTCCCTTACGTTCTTAGTAAATCTCCTAAATAAATTCTTTAACTTTATAAAAGGTAACTTAAAACAAAAACGTTGCCGGTTAACTTTTCCAACTGGGGATTCAATGACCGTTTAACCAATCACAAGTTTGTGATTTTCTTATTGTTAACTTTCTCCTAATCCAGTTTTCTACAACTCTCCATCAGACCTTGATGGTTTGTTTTTCTTCCATATCCATATTTTCATAGAATCCTAGTATGGGCTATCTCCGGTGACCTTTGTACTTATCTTTCTTTATTTTAAAGTTATATTTTTATTAACCTTATTTCCGATGTGGGTTTTCTACAAAGGTATTTTCTATTTTCAACCTTTTATTTTCCAAGAAAAATTTCAAATTGCGAGGACGCAATTTATTGAAGGAGAGGAGAATGTAACACCCCGAGCTTCTATGATACGCTTCTCATTCAATAATGCAATAGCTTGCATTGTACGCAACTTCGAGTTCTAACACACCGCAACTAATCAAAGTAGCCGTTATGAATAGTAATACCCACTTTTTAAAATTATAGAAATGTTATATTTCAAAATGGACTTCATTTTTGTATTCTTAATATCGAAATTATCCTAAGTTAAATTTTTTGAATTTTCTGAGAACTTCCATTTTTTATGAATAGTGAAAAATACTTAAAAAAAACTTTTTTAATCAAAATAATTTATTATGATAAATTATCCTATTTAGTGGTTTTAAAGTATAATTAGAATATATTTTTACCATTTTATCCAATGGTGGTCATTATAATTAATTTAACATTGAAATTGGGCATGAACAATTGTCAATCTTTTGATATAAATTGTTTCTTAAAAACACGCTATTTGTTGTGACAGCGGGAATTAATTATAAAATTAATTAATGAAACTTATATGTTTGGAATTTTTTAAAATAGACATCATTTTTGAATTCGGAATATCAATTATAGATTAGGGTGAAATTTTGGCATTTTTCTGAAAAACTTCAATTTTTGATGAATAGTGAAACCACTAAGTGGTAGTTAAATAACTGATTTTTCGTTTAAATGAAATATTACCACTTCTGTGTTTTGATTTTCAAAAATCTGACATACATGGTTGTCATTAAGAAGTAAAATGTGGTTCAATGAGATTAAAATAATTTTTGGTGAATAGTAACTTTTAAGTTCTTAATCGCGATTAGAGGTAATTAGTGTAGTTTAAGGTAAAAATAATGTTTTAATAATATGATATGAGCTTGACACATGTCCTACCCTCATTGGATGTGTCATGGCCGACCAATAAAATCCATGGGTCAACTTGGGGACCCCATGGAGCCACTTTAGTTGGGAAATGACATAAATACCTTTTATTTAATGTTAAAGTAAAAAATGACACAAACATGAAATGTTTTACTAAAACAATTTTTACATGGGGTTATACAAGTCATATTTTTGACTATAAATAGTAATTGGAAAGATAAAAAGATTTCCTACATCATAGTATTTTTTTTATAATTTTTAGACATTAAATAAATTAAATTATTTATGACATCATTATGATGCAGCGATGACCTCATTATTTAACGATTTTAATAAAATGAAAAGATAATGTACAATCCAAGGCTTACACTTGTCCAAAGACTACTGGATGGATATATTTATAACCCTTATAACCTTATCCACGAATTATATAAGTGTGGTACCTTTAGAATCCGAAAATCATTGTATAATAATGTAAACTTTCCTTACTTTCCAAGAGTGCCCCTCCTCTCCTCTTATAAAAGGCCCCCACCTCTACCACCTTATTCACACTTTCAAGCCTTTTGGTTTGGCCAAACTCTGCCAAAATACTCTCCCAACTTCTCTACCTTAATCCTAGAAGCTTTACTTTAGTCATAAATCCATCCTAAGGAGTCCTTTTGATCAAATCAAAAGGAAGAACCCGAAGAAGTGGTAACATTTTCATCACGCTCTTTCAAGTTTCTTTCTTCTTCCACTCCCTCTTTGTTTATTATTTCAATTATAAAATTATGACTACAGTATCTTCTATATACTGTGATGTTATTATAAATATGTAACAACCATATTCAGTATTCTACCCATCATTTGAATGACATGTCACCATACGTGCGTACGTACGGCTTACCGTCTCCACGTCGTGGTGTAATTGTTATTCTATATATTATTATTTAGATGGGTATAATAATGATATGTAATTAATGTAAATAATAAATATAACATGATAATTATTCTTTATATATGATATACTACCAATTATATATTATTTTAATATCAAAATAATGATATTGTCGCTCGTGCGTACGTACGGACTACCGTCTCCACGAACGCGATGAGATTCATTCTCCGTCATATCCATTCAAGTATAATTATCACTTGATGATTTAAAAATAATGCTTAAGTACATGATATAATTCTGGATATGAATAATATACAACCTATCCATGAAAAACATGACTTACGTAACAAAACATATAAAAGAAAACGAGTAAGTTAACACCCAAAACAACGATAAATCTAAGATATTGTTAACTAAGCAATGTTAAAAGATCATATATGATATCATATGAATGTATATGATTCTTATATAATTTAATAAAAATTATTTCACCATTATAAAGGATGTTAACCTACCCCAACCAAGGAAAAGTACAAGGTAAGGGTTTACTTCACAACCTCTTCATTATCCAAGGTTGTTTATACATAATTATCTACTGGGACCTCGTTATCATCCACATCCATGTTTCTTAAAAATGTATTTCAAAACATTTTTACTATTAAATGGAAAATGGGTTAAAGTCATTTATACCCTTATACATTTTTGAAAGAAATCTTACCGTCGTTTTCCAAACAATGTACCTTTTGACCTTTTTGACAAATTTAAGGTAAGAATGTTTTTTTAACTTATACGGCGGGTGCGGCTATTTTCCGCCATTATAACTTCGTCGAAGCTCCCCTTACAAGATTATAAGAATATTTTCAAAGTAAATGTATTATTTTATAATTATGGGACTTTTAAATGATTTCAAAAAGAGAGAGATATTTCTCTCAAATAGCTTTGATTTCATCCATGTCAACATCCTTTGATGGGTTTTAAGTTTAATTGAAATTGATTTATGATACAAAACTTCCATTGAACATTTTGTGAAATATTTGACTGTGGATGTGTTATTTTTATACCATCCATAGTTTATGGAGAAATTGTTGACATTTCGTATGCTAGTTTTAATACGAATATTTATGTTATGTTTAAACCTATTCATATGAGGAATGTATTGGACTTAATAAGTGACGGGTGGAGCCCGCTATAGCTCCTCGATGCATCGGTAGGTCTCATGAGAAAACTAGACGTGGAATTGGCCGAGGCCCTTTCCCAATTTGATTTATGGTTTTGGCCCAGGCCTTAATCATTTTAGACGTCTTGGACGAGGCCTTGACAAAATGTTTCAGAATGTTTGGAATTATACATTCCCTCATTATGAAAGTGGTTATTGATATTTCATGTGATTATTAGTCTAGTAGAATATCCATGTGAGTAAGTAATGGCATTATTTAATTTTACTTTTGCCATATTATGCTGAAGTTCAAGTTAAATAAGGCTTTTGTTTTAGTTATACATTGCCTTAAATGCTTATGTTTTCTTATGAAAGTTTCCGCTATATTGTTATCCTTACGGAGCATTTGAGCTCACCCCTTTCAATGTTTTATTTTTCCCGGGATGTGAAGAAGTGTATTATGACTGACTTGCAAGAATAGTCAGTGAGGATATGAGTGTGGATTAAGGAGACCATGTTATTGTAGTTTTCATTTTTATGATGTAATGTAATGTTTACGAATGTATCTAGTGTTTCAAAGGCTACTAAACTAATCGGTCTTTAGAGACTTGATCTTTTGTGATCATGCCAATGTTATGTAATAATGCACCGACTCTAGGTAACTGGGGTCGGGGCGTTACACCGATCATGTGTGGGTCAGATCCTATGTGGGTCATTACAGTGGTTAGTACCTATCTATCCTGTGTGGGTCATTTCGGGGGTTAGTACCTATCGATCCTGTGTGGGTCCGGCGACATAGATGAATCAGTGGCTACATCTGATCATCTCTATCGTCTTCGAAGAAGTATACCTGTGTGAGATGAGTCTTGACTTCAATCAATATCTTCGATATGATTGACTTGCGTTCCTATGTGGATTGAGTTGTGTTATCCTATGTGGATTGGGTTGTAGTCCTATGTGGACGTGATTGAACTTGGAATGGATGTTGGAGCCGAACGGGAATTGATGACTTAGGGATATGTATGGGCATATACCTAAGTAGTGTTGGATGTTACTTCGTGATTGTATATTTCCTTTGTGGATTATCCTTTGTGGATTTTGGGAGACCTTAGGGGTCTCGGGGTCCCTACTGAGTAGCATATACTCACCCCTGCACGGGCTATGCCCATACTACGTTGTGTTGGTTGCAGCTGACAGACAACGCTGATCGTGGTTGAGGATTGCGGAGCAAGTCGGTACCTGAAGGTGGACCACTGGGCAGGACATACTCGGAGCGAACGGCTAGACCCGAGGAGCTGAGGAGGCTATCTGTACCCACCCTTCAGGTGGGACTTCCAGTGGATGGCTCGACGTTGCGGCTTTACTTTTCAGTTGCTGTACTTCCTTTTCCAGTTGTACTTTACATTCAGTTTTGGTTTGTATTCTGGCCCACTTACTTTTCCGCACTACTATTGTTCCCAGTTTTTCTTAGTGTTTACTTCTGCTTTCTTACTTTGTGGTGTTTTTTTACCTTATAAAGGCAATGCGTTCCCTTTTTATCGGTATTTACGCCTTGGTGCTAGTCACCAGACCCTGGCCTATGGGAGGCGGGCTTGGGGTAGTCACAACACGTGCCCTGAGAACGGGTCGTGACAAATTGGTATCAGAGGAGTTCAGTTCTACCGCAAAACTCAGGACTCCGATCTTTTTCTATGAGAAACAATAATGTTAAGAGTATTGAGTGTGGTTATCAGTCCAGGGATTCCAGTGTTGGTGCGTCGGCCGACGTATCCGTACAACAGGACCCTGACTTCTGATTTCCGACTTAATGTACAAAAACATTGATTGCATGAGTGTTTCAAGTTTTCTTTGTGATTACTTTGTGTCATCTCACCAGGTATACTGTATTGACCGTGGTGCACCTGTATCTTTTCAGGATGGCCCCACGACTGCAGCCAGCTAGGGTTCTGAGTTTTGTACGTGACGAAAACCCACCGAGCAACGAGGCCTCGGTGCAGGGCACTATTACTGCGGAGGCACCAGCGGTACCACTACCCACCGAGCCACCGATTCTACCAGCCCCAGCCGCTGAGAGTGCACGTCGCCATGGTGCACTATACAAGTTTCAGCATCAGAGACTGCCCAGGTTCCGCGGGGAGACGGACCCTCAGGCAACCGAGGATTGGATGGAGGTGGTTGTGTGAGTTTTCAGGTTGTTAGGGACTCCAGCAGACCTCATGGTGATCCTTGCAGTGAGTCTCCTACGCGCGGCAGTAGGCAGATGGTGGAGCTTGATGCTCCAGGTGCACGACGAGGCATCACTCCTCTGGATGGACTTTGAGAGCCTCTTCCGCTCAGAGTTCGTCCCAGCCACCCTCCGTGCGGTGCACATCCAGGAGCTACTACAACTACGGTAGGGCAACATGACGGTCACCCAGTACTCGGTGAGATTTATCGATCTCTCCCGCTATTCGACGGACATGGTACGGGACCCATTCTTCCAGGCCCAGACCTTCGAGCAGGGACTGAGACATGAGATCAGGGAATCGATGATCTCCCTCAGCATTCCGATGTAGGCAGGAGTACTGGAGAGAGCCCTTCTTGTGGAGAGATTTCTTACTGAGCCTACGTCAGCAGCGAGGCCTACCGCAGGGCGACACATAACAGAGTCTTCTGCAGCCGGAAGTAGACAGATTTCGCAGAGGTCCAAGCAGACCAGGCCATCAGGCAGATGGCCACAAGATACTGGCTCGGGGGTGCGGGGCACACGCAGTAGAACCAGTCTTACGAGTGGAAGACATTGCTATGCATGTAGTGGGCAGGGCCACTTGGCTCGTGACTGCCCGACCCGCCATGCCGAGGGGCATCAGACGTTTGAGGAACCACCCAGGCAGAGGTAGAGGTTCGACCATGGCGGTCCACAGGGAGCAGGTGGATGAGGCCGATGAGCTGGTCGAGCGGCAGGTGGTGGATGACGTTTTGAGACTCTACCACCACCACCACCACCACCAGGAGGTCCACCCCGACCACATGGGAGAGCACAACTTTAGGCAACTGAAGCTTACGATCATGGAGCTCCGGAAGCGCGTGGACAAGTGTGGGACTAGCTCCAGGAATGGAGGCCTTTGCCCATAATGCCTCTAGATTCATTGTCTGTGTTGCTTTGTGTCCTTGTTCTTTGAGTTGCAGTAATAAAAGACTCTTGCAATAGTGACGTTTTATTTTGTGTCTTTTGTATGTTAATAATAATAGGTTCCGGTTAAAAACTGTTAACTTGACCCTCACATACGAGATTCCTACTAGAGGAGACCTAGTGACCACACACTGATGCCGACAGTGTGACTCAACCCTTGGAGGTGAGAGTAACGATTGGATCTATTGGTAGTAGCGTCGAGGTCTTAAGACGTCATCCATGGAATGCATTAACTGATCATGACAGTATTGACTGTATTAGGCAAAGAACGTGGTTCATCCAGGGGATGAGACTGGATTTCTCTTATCGGCAAAGAAGAAATCATAGCAGCTCTTGTGGGACCAGAGAAGGTCCAGGTCATCTAGGAGCAGATGAGGATAGCTCAGAGCCGACATAAGTCTTATGCTGATAGGAGGCAGAGACCACTAGAGTTCGAGGATGGTGACCACGTTTTCTTACAGGTCTCACCTCGACGTGGAATTACGAAGATTTGGCTGAGGCGGAAAGTTATCTTCGTGCTTCATCGAACCCTTCAAGGTCCTCAGTAGGGTAGGCGAGGTGTGTAACTGCTTGACCCATCCACCTCAGTTGCACTAGGTGCACGACGAATTCCACATATCTCAGCTGAGGAGATACGAGCACGACCCTTCGCATATCTTCGACCATGGGGAGCTAGACTTTGGTGATGGGGTGACTTTTTCGGGGTTCCAGTAGAGGTTGAGGATCGACAGGAGTGGGTCCTATAAGGAAGGTCAATTCCTCTTGTGCACTTTCGTTGGAAGCACGATAACCTCCAGGAGAGCACATGGGAGCAGGAGGCTCAGTTGCGTGCTCAGTACCACTTTTTTTCCCTAGTTTATGATGTATCTTTACGGGGATGTAAATCCCTAAGGTGGGAGTAATGTAAAGACCCGTAAAAATCAAGGGAAATTTTTTTTTCTTAATTTTCTTTGGTATTTTACAAGAGCGCAGTTTCTGACGGCACCTGATTCCGAGGCCCGGTGTGCCCGGAATCATTTTTCCAAAGTTTAGCTCAGGTACATTCAGTGAACGAACAAGCGGGTTTTCCTAACTTTTGGACCGGTGCTTGGAATTGATTTTCGAGGGCACCGATGGAATCGCAGTGCCGGTTTTTGCTTAAGAGGACTTTCACCTCAACGGAAGATGATCGGGTTTGAGAGTTGGTTTTTGGGTTCACGTGGAATAATAAAATAAAATAAGTGACAACTTATTTTATCTTTGTTGAACCCACGACATGTGGATAGTGTTGGTTAAAAAGCTCCACATGGGAGTTGGTGGTGGGACCGCCACACCCTAACCTCCCATGGGAGGATAATTAGGGTGGGGGCCACCCAAGCATCATAACCTCCCACGAGAGGTTATGACATGGGGTCCACACGAGGCTTAACCCCCCATTTAATGGGAGGGGAGGAAATCTCTCAATACTCCCCCATTAATGAGGGAGAGCCTCTTGGACTCTAACTCCCCTCTTAATGGAGGAGAATAAAACCTACTCAAACCACCCCCATTTAATGGGAGGAAACTCCTTGACCCTCTCCTTGTTAATTAGGTGGGGACCACCCGGGCCCCTAAATCCTCTCGAAACTCCCCAAATTAATTATGTCATCCACTCGGGCAATTAATTTGGCGGAGCCTCTCCACTTTTTGAATTTTGAATTGTGCCAACCATCGTGAACTTAATTATGTGGGGCCCACTTAATTAATTTCCGCCACCAAGAATAATAGATTATATTCTATTATTTTGGGAACATTCTTGCGCCTTTGGGTGGAGAGATTGAGAGAACTTCTTTCTCTAGCGAAGAATGCGAAGAACGCCAGCGACGCTTCTTCGCCAACCTTCTTCGGCCTTCTTCCTCGGAGCCCCCCTTTCTGACGTGGTGCTTCTCCGACGACCCTCCTTCCTCCCTCCTCATCATCAATGCACTGACCCACGAACTCAAAAGTTGAAGCATGCGGTGAGTGACGCCATCATCTTCCCCCGCGACGTCGCTTTCTGCAACGCACTTCGAACATCATCTCGTTATCAAGGTAGGGGTTAATTGTTTTTTCCGTGAATTTATCCTTTGCCATTCTTCATCTTTATCTTTGGGCCGCTTGATATCAACTTACAGGGAGGAGGTCGGACCAAACAAACACGACCGACTCTCCTCCCCCTTTTTGTTGTTGTGTTGTTGAGGTCTGAAAGAAGGCGGCGCGGTGCAACGACACCGTGCGAAATCCTGGAGAAATGCGACAAAGATGCGCGGCGCCGTCTCGCCGCGCCAGAGAACCACGAAGACACCGCGGCCGGAGCGGGGCCGCGACGGAGGGGCATGGCACCATTGCACAACGCCGGTCGGACAAGGCCGCAACTCAAAGCCACGACAGTGCAAGGCCGGGCGGCCGGAATCGCCGGCCGCCGGCACCTCGGAAGGGCGGGACCCCGGCGGTCCCACGACAGCAGCATCGGCCGGCCGGACCGGGCCGGCCGGCTTCCAGGAACCGGGGGTCATAACCCCTAGATGGCTGAAGGAGCGGCCCCCCATGTGGGGGTTGCGGTTCATCAACAGGGGGGCAGCGCGCCCCCCGTTCCGCTCAGCTCGGCCAGCCGAGCTGGCCGCGCGGTCCGCCCGAGCGCGCCCGGCCGCCGGGCCACCCAGGCCGGGCCGGGCCGCACATAGGCCGGGCCGGGCCGCACCCAGGCCAGGCCGGGCCACGCCCTAATGGGCCGGACCCAGACCCCGTATGGGTCGACCTGGTTCGGGTCGACCCAGGGGGGGTATCGGGCCGGGTCGGACCGGGCCCGAACCCCCTATTTTTTCTGACAGACCCGTTCAAATGCCCATAACATGGGATACGGACCTCCGATTGATGCACCGTCAGTTGCGATGCGATCCTTGGATAGAGATGGTCGTTTCAGTATATTACACTCAAGGTTTCGGAGAACTTTGGGTTTGTCCAGGTTGGTTCGAACACGAAACCAACCGGGCCCTCGGAGTGGAAATGCTTATAACTTGAGCTCCGGACGTCCGATTGACGTGACGTCGACTTTGTTGGATTCTTCTTAGTAAGACAGACCTTTTTGCTTACTCCGCTCAAGGTTTGGACGTAGATGGAGTGCATTCGGGTTGGTTTTGACTTAAAAACCAACCGGGCCCCTGGAACGAAAAAGCCAATAACTCTCAGACTTGGCGTCTGATTGACGTGCCGTCTATCACGCTGAGTTCCTTTTGACGATACAGAACTTTGGGATATATCAACTATGGAATTCGTGTCAGTTGATGTATCAGACCCTCGGCTCGTGCAGCATACCCTCCCGAAACGAGCTTGCTGTGTGCAGAAACCCTCGAGCTGTCTGCGACTGCGACGACGATGAAGACTGCATAGGAATCCTCCGTGGGTTCGACAGCGACGACTACAACACTTAGCGATCCTGTGTGGATCAGTACCTACCGATCCTGTGTGGATCAAATCCTGTGTGGGTCAGTGCTCAACTATCCTATGTGGGCCATCACATACCGATCCTGTGTGGGTCAGATCCTGTGTGGGTCATTGCGGGGGTTAGTACCTATCGATCTTGTGTGGGTCATTGCGGGGGTTAGTACCTATCGATCCTGTGTGGGTCTGACGGCTTAGATAAACTAGTGGCTACATTTGATCATCTCTATCGTATTCGAAGAAGTATACCTGTGTGACCTGAGTCTTGACTTCAATCAATATCTTCGATATGATTGAATTGCTTTCCTATGTGCATTGAGTTTTTTTATCCTGTGTGGATTGGGTTTTACTCCTATGTGGTCATGATCGAACTTGGCATGGATGCTGGAGCCGAACTGGAATTGATGACTTAGGTATATGTATGGGAATATACCTAAGTAGTGTTGGGTGTTACTTCATGATTTTATCTTTCCTTTGTGGATTATCCTTTGTGGATTTTGAGAGACCTTCGGGGTCTTGGGGTCCCTATTGAGTAGCGTATACTCACCCCTGCACGGGCTATGCCCGCACTACGTTGTGTTGGTTGCAGATGACGAACAAAGCTGATCACGGTTGAGGCTTGCGAAGTAAGTCTCTACCTGGAGGTGGACCACTGGGCGAGACGTACTCGGAGCGGACGGCTGGACCCGAGGAGCAGAGGAGGCTATCTGTACACACCCTTCAGGTGGGACTTCTAGTGGACGACTCGACGTTGCGGCTTTACTTTTCAGTTTCTGTACTTCCTTTTCCAGCTGTACTTTACTTTCAGTTTGGGTTTGTATTCTAGCCCACTTACTTTTCTGCACTACTATTGTTCCCAGTTTCACTTAGTGTTTACTTATGCTTGCTTACTCTGTGGTGTTTGTTTACTTTATAAAGGCAATTCCTTCCCTTTTTATCGGGATTTATGCCTTGGTGCTATTCGCCAGCCCTTGGCCTATGGGAGGCGGGCTTGGGGTAGTCACAACACGTGCCCCGAGGATGGGTCGTGACACAAACATGATAATTAAAAATTTTAAAACCATTTTAAATTATTAAATTCAAATAATTGTCCTAAATTAATTTTAATCTTAGCACACATAACATGTAAAAAACGTTTTTATAAAAACAAGTATGTCTATGTGTAAAAATTAATTTATACTTATTTAGGCCAAAGAAATTTGATTAAAGGTGATTAAAATGAATTTACAAGTTTATTATTAAAAAAATGAAGGTTGTTTAACATTTTAATCATTTCAAAATTGAATATAACCTTCCAACCACACTATTAAAAGCAATGGACCCAAAATAGTTTTTTATTAGATTAAAATATAACTTAGGTTACAAAAAGTCATGCATTATTTTAAAAACTCAAAATAATGGTTTAAATGATTTATTTTACTCCTTAGACACATTTTTGGTTGATACAGAGGTTTTATATATTTTTAACTCATTATTATATCATAATGATGTTATAAAAGTTATGATATTTGTAAAATTGGTATTTTTCACTATTCACCAAAACAATTAATTTTTTTAAAACATCCCAAAAAATTACCCTGAAATAATTTAGTTATTTTTAACAAAAAAATTAATTTTATTTTATCAAATTCAAAGCCCAAAATTTAGAAATTTAATTTTTAAATGAAAAATACAAAATATAAGGGAAACCTACTTTTATTGAAAAATGACCCTTCTAAACTTTAACTATTATTAAACTTATATGATTTCATTCTTATAATTAAAAAGTTAGTAATTTCCTAGGAACTAATCAATAAATTTGTATTTAGTAAACCTTTCTACATATATTTCATAATGCAGTTACTCCTATCCATACATTCCAATCCAACAATTAGGTTATAACAGTCATATTTAAATTATAATATTTCTATAGTATATCATGGTTAATTTAATCTTTGTGTTTATTATAGTAAATTATATAAAAAAAATTATTCATTTAAAAAAATATAAACCAAAATCTAATGTAGTTACATACACTTTTATGGAACCCTCTATGGAGTAAATCCAATAAGTCTTATAGGAAGCGATATTACTTTGAAGTTCACATTGGTGAAATATTACAACATGTTCCTATGATTAGAAAACACTAAAAATTAATTCTTGATTTTTCATTAAAAGTTTACAACTCAAATTTCAACTATAACAAAAAATATTGACTTCATGTAATATGGGGCTATATCAATCAACATTACCAATCATTTTAAAACTTCTTATTACCCATTAAACACATTAATTAAGATTTATCTAAATAAATTTTGTGTTTACATTAAAAAATGATTTATTATATGACTTTTATCCAAATATATTTATTTTTAACACCCAATCTTCAATTATAGTAAGTTTTTATTTATAAAGAAACAAAAACATAATGCACATACTTTATTCAAGAATGTAATTTAAAACTGAATTATTAAATTTTATTAATTGAATTTTATGTAATGATTTTTTAAATTATATTTAAAAAATTATATTAGGAGGAATTTTTTATATTTTTATAAATAATTTATTTTTTGGAAAATAGTGAAAATAGAATTTTTACAAAAACTATCACTTTTATGAAATTATAATGATATAAGAATAACTTGAAAGATTAAAAAAACTTTTTAATAGTCCAAATATATATTTATGAAGTAATATAATTCATATAAAAAAATATAATATTGAAATTAGAAATATATGCTTAACATTTTTTCAATCTAAGTGATGTTTTTGTTCAAATAAAAATTATTTTTTAGTCTTCTCTCTTAATAAAGTATATACAAGGTTCCTTTCAGTTTTGGTTTGGTTAAAAAAAATTCTCATTTTAGTTAACATAATCTAATTAATGCCATCATAATCAACATTAAAACTTATCTTATTGAAAAATTATTTTTATCCTTAAAAAAATATTTATCTAAAAAAAGGGTTTCATTGTGTTTTACACACTTATATTAAAATTTAATTTATTAAAATAATAAAAATTAAATTTTTATAATGGATTCCATATTATGAATAATCATAATTAATATTAGGTAATACGTTCAACTATATTTTTGGTTATAATGAATAATAAAAATAGTAAAAATTTGATATCACAATTTGGGTTAAAACATGTTTACCGCAGGGGGTGGTTAAACTTTGATATAAGGGTAAAAATTCCATTTAAACATGTATAAATATTATTGGTTGAATATATTAAGTAATTTCTTGTGTGTCCCTCCCAACTTATAAAGGGGAACCTATTATCCTCCATTATTCACAAAATTTGAGCACACTAGATTGGAAAAAACCTTCCTAAAAAACATTATATATTAAATACATTAATTTTTGAGTTTCTATTCTTATCCTAAGACCATCCTAAGAATTCTTGAGGTGTAAGACAAAGGATGTCTCTCAAATAAGAGGTAATTGTCTTTACCAACTCTTTCAAAGTTTATTTATTCTTATACTGCCTATAAATATATTTTATCCATCCTAAAATAATTAATCCAATATAATAAATATATTGAGATGTTATTATAATTATAATAAAACCATTTTACACCTCCTTTTTCATCAAATAGGAAATGAAAGTATTACTTGTGTGTATGTGTGGACTACTGTTTCCATGTAGTGATATGATTCAGTTTCCATCACCATCTTTCATGGTTGGTTATTAAAATGTATTTAATATTTATATATGATATTTATGAAATAATTATAATTTTATAATTATAATATGTTATCTAACCTCTTAAATTCCCATCTATTGTTAAACAATAACGTCGCTCTTGCGTATGTGTGGACTACCACCTCCACGAAGTGATGTGATTTCCTTTTCATTTCTGATTTAAATTATTGGTAATAAGGATATATTTAATGAATATGTATATATATATATATTATATTTATTATGTAATAATAATTCTATAAAATTTATTTATTATTTACCTTTAACTTTTTCCATCTATCGAAAAGTGGAAACATCACTCGTATGTACTTATAAAATACCATCTCTACAAAGTGATGTAATTCATTTTTATCATTACTTTATATAAATGGTTATAAAAGTGTATATAATGATTAAATTTGACAATTTTTACATGATTATGGTTTTATATTTTATAGAACCATTATCAGGATGCAAGGATCGAAACTACTGAACTGAAACATTCATGAAAAATGAAAAGTTAACACTTGGAAATGACAATTTTAATAAATAATTATTAATAAAATGGTGTTGAAATGTTATAAGTGGATAATATATGATATTATAAGTATGTATATAGTTTTTTATATAAGTATAATAATTTTAAATTTATTATATGAGAGGTTAAAATTACTCAAGAGGTAAGTCTAACTTGAGGTAAGAGTTTTATATTACAATCTCACTTTTTACCAGGACTATTTATGCTTAAATTTTTGATGATAAAATTATGTGATATATCTCTAAAAAATATTATGAATTTTATTATCCTCTAGTTATTTATGTAAATTACAAGTTTTACTTTCATTTCTCTCTTTATCTAAGTGCTCAAAATTATGAAGGAATGTTTTTAAGGAAAATCAACTTTGATTTTTCACTCAATCAGGAATATTTTTATTCTATGTCCATATTTTATTTAAAATGTTTTCAAGAATTTTTTAATATTATTAAATAAGTGATTAAAGTTATTTTTACCCATGTTTTAATTTATAATTAAAGGTTTAAAGGGAATCTTTTTTGTCTTTTTCTAAACGATATACTTTTTACCAAAGGTGTGAATGTAATCTTTATTTTAACATTTACTGCATAAATAACCTTTCCCACAATCATGAATATTCCATGCTTTGAAGTTTCCTTTAAAACTTTACATGGTTATTTTAAAATAATCGTTTTCCTAATATTATGGAAATTTTTAGAATTCAATTAAGCGACGCCACACCCTAGCCCAACACTTCTCTATTATTTTATTTATTTCTGGTTTTATTTTATCTAGTTCTAGAGAAGGATTAAGTTATATTAGTTGGAGGGTCAAAGTTTATTTTTTGGGGGGATTTATTATATTGTATGGTTATCTAGTATAGTTAGGAGTAACTGTGCGGTGCTCGTGCGGGGGACCAGGTGGGTCAGTGGTGTGGCACAAGACTTGTGCACAGTCTATTAAGCTATGCGACAAGTGTGCGGTTTGCCTCTATGAGTTGGCAGTGCTGAGTGACACAGTTTGATCATGGTTTTATCAACCATGTATTTTACTAGTGGTAATAATGTGAGGTTCCCGACATAGGTAGTGGATAGCGCACGGTTGACATATAGTTTGGTAAACCATGCGCAAACAGTTTAGGTTGCTATAATTTTATTTTTTTAATTTTTCATTTATTTTATTTTTTTATTTCTTCCCTATTTTTACTTTTCCCTTATCACCCTATGTCTTACATGATGCCTCCCCCCTCTCCTCTTCATATCCATGCATCACCCATCCCTATCATCTCCCTCTTCTTCTGAATATCTCACATGATTTCTTCTAGTTTCTTAGTTGACTCCTTGGGGAAAGGTCTCCTATTTTATCCTTCAAACTCTTTTGGATGATTTATATCCCCCTCATATCCCTATTTTGTTCTTTTGAACCATTAGGTGAGGGTTAACATGATTTTTTGTTGTTTCTTCCATGGGTTGGGCTTCTAGTGGGTCTCTCAAGTCGACTTCAAGTGTGTTCTGGAATTATCTATTAAATATGAAGCATATAAAACCATTTCTGATATCCATCCACAATTTTGAGGTTGGTTTCTTCTTCCCTTTTAGTTTTTTACAAATTTTTTGGGGTCTCTTAGTGATTTTGGGTTCCTAGTATTTTCATAGTGCATCTTGGTCTTTCGTGAGGCAGTTTCGAGACATCAGATTTGAAGGATACTTACATATATATGCATAGGTAGTCATATATATATGTAAGTTCCCCATATATATATATTCACTCATGGAAGTATGAATATATATATTGGGAATATGTGTTCTTATGTATATATTTGAAAAATGCATACATGTGTAAGTGTAAAGGGGTATATGAATGTGTAATCATATATGTAAGGATCCCCTTATACATAATTTTCCATGAAAATATATAAATAGGAGATAAGTGTCCTTATACATAAGTGAATTTACATATGCATACAAGAGGAAAAGGGAAGATTTGTATTTTCATCATAAAAGTCCTCGAGTTTCGGGGTGTTTTAGATTGATTCAATTCCCTTTGAGGTAGGATCCCTTTGATTTTGGACTTTAAATTTAAGAATACATTGATTTTTTACCTTTTACACCTTTATTTAATGCTACTTAGTAATTTATGATTTTTAAAATAATCTTTTGATGTGAAATGAGGTGATTTACTCTCGGTTTTAATTATTTGAAATGGTTGTATTGGGTTTTTCTCACTAAGTGCTTGATGAAATGCCCCTTTGGCCATTATACACGTGTCTTGGATTTGAAATGGTGATTTGGGTTTATTAAACTGGGTTCAAAGTGGAATTTTTGTTTTGAAAGTGGTGTGTGTTGGTCCTTTTTGAAATGGTTTGAAATTTAAAGGTTGCACATGGCCCGATTGTCACATTATTTCTTTAGAAAAGCCTCCATGGAATGGGTCCCTCTCCTTGCGTGTTAACAAAGAGTAAAGAACATCCTTGGTTTGGGAATTCCTTCCTGTGTTGATAGTTTTGAGGTAAGGGATTATTTCTTAGGGTGGCTGGGGGTGGTTCCATTTTGTGTGACTCATGTGATGGATTGTGCTTTTGTGTATGATTGGCTTCTTAGCTTTGTTGGGAACACTCCATTTTGAACATAACATGGGAACCTGAAATTGTAACGACCCAAGCATTTATTAATGAAAATTCATCTTGATCTAATTAAATGTATTATTATGTTAAATGGTTATATAAAACCTATAAACTTCCTTGGTTTTATGTTTTTGGATTTTAAAATACCATTAAGAATTGTTACTATTGCTAACATAGCTGTTGGTCAATGATCACATGATTAGTATAAATATATGGCTTTAAAAAATCCAATTTACCTAGAAAAAGGAAGCAATGACCTCATCTAGTATAATTCCTCCATAAAAATCCCATTTTTCGGATCTTTAAAAGGAGGTAGTGTCACTCGGCTTCACTCTTGACCAAGCCCAAGCCTAGCTTCAACACGTCAATCTTGAACGGAATCGCCTATGGGAGAAGTGGAAGTTAATATAAATTACCACCCGAGCGATGTTATATGAGTTTCCCAAGAGTCTGTCACCATCGCACACCTTACCCTTAGGTATTATGCGAGTGTTATAATGGGTTATGTAACAATACCCTAGAACTATAATTATGCGCATTATTTTTGTATAGAATAAAGAATGTACATTCATTTTATTATCGTTACTTTGTAAATGGTTTTTAAAGCACACATAGTATTTTTAGTTAATATTAAATTAAGAAATATATTTGTATGAATTAATGAATTTTTGAATTAAATAATATTTTAATAAAATATTATTATTAAATCAATTTTTAATAAAAATAAACGATCGTATAATTTTTATGAATTTTTATTAAGGTTTGAAAACTATATTTTTCCAAACCCATGAATTTTCAATAAATGTCGTTTTTTATTTTAAAAGTGAAAATTCACATATTTAGAAAATTATTTAGATAAATTGAATATCATTTTTGGATTCAAGATGTCAAAATTATCTAATGGTGAATTTTTCATAATTTTCTAAGACGATCAAATTTTTGGGTAAAAATTAAATATTGTTTAAATATATAATGTGTTTTATAACAACATAACGACCCAATAATGATGTAATAAAATACTATAAAAGGTATTTTCTACCAATATATGTTTTAACTTTAAAATAATGTGATTTTATATTTTTTTGATTAATTTTATGGTGCCTTAGTGGACCCTCCAAGACTTATAAAATATTTTAACTTTTTAAAATGATTTCCTTGAGAGTGTGAATGACCTCAACATAAAAAAGCCTAAAATTTTAATAAGTTCAGCCATTGTCCTTATAAAATAATGTTTTTCAATCTCCTTTGGAAAAAACCATGTGCAAAAACCATGGGATGGTGTAACATCCCAGTTCTGGGTGCCACCCAGAGGTGCCCCATACCCAATTGGTCACATGGACTCAAGCACATTTCCCCAATCACCAGAGGCTTCCAAAGAGTAGCGAGGTCCTTGGATGTTATAGTGGAGAAACTATGCCCTCATTTTTAGAGTAACACAGTGGAATAACAATAATATACAATAGCAGAAGCAGTAATACCATACAATAAGTAAACAGTGGAAGACTGAAAGTAAATAAACAACTGGAGAACATATATAAATGATGAATGTCACATATGTATAGGAAAGTAGTCAAACAATTAACAATGCTGGAAATGTAGTACTAAACCAAATTACAAAGAAAACAAGTAAATCTAGCAGCATCGTAAGCCTCATCTTGGTCCCATGCTCTCCAGCTCCACAACACTCAAGTACCTGAAGTAGAAGGGTGCTTACCCTTATCTACACCTATAACAATATAATCTGTTTGGGCCCAAAAGCATGACCCAAACAGGGTGTGAGATGAATCCCAGTAGGCAACCACCAAAATATCTGTGCCTAAGTGTCTGTGAATATATATATTGTAGGAAATATGAAAAATGAAGTAATAATCAAGGAAGTAATCAAAAGTAAATAGTACTACAGTTTCAACTACATTCATTTACATTTATTAATAATTCAACCAAACATTCACAAGAAACCCTTCAGTAAAGTTCTCATAGTCTAACCCCTCTAGTTTCACAAATACAAAGACTCTATGAGGAAGCACTCACCATCAATTCCCCCTGTGGTCTTTTAACAATAAATATAGACTCTTTGAGGAAGAAATCAATGTCCATTCCCCCTATGGTCTCGTAATGGTATACTATAGACACTCTGAGGGAGCACTCAACATCCATCCCCCTTATGGTCTTGCGACATAAAAAGTATAACAAAAACTATAGGGAAGCCCTCAACATCAATTCCCCCTATGGTCTAACTACACCAGGTTCTCACATCCCTGTGTAATACAGTCATGAAAAATTGATATCCATCAGCCAACGTATTCAAAAATACTACTAGGCTAAGAAACTATAATGCATATCACAATTATTTCACATAATATCAACTCCATCCAAACAGCACTAGGCATGGAAAACAAAACAGCCTAACATGCGGTTCTAGACCGAATGGAAAATATCAAACAAACATGGGAAAACACATCCATAAGAAAGGTAATAAACCTTATTCATATAAAAAAACATTTTCTCAAGAAAACAAACCATAACAGGCATTAAATAGTGTTAAATTTTCAAAATACACAATACCCTAAACTAGGTTATTTGAATCTTTTTGAAAATATAATCCAAAGAAAACTATGGAAAGGCACAAACCACCTACCTAAATGTTGTATGATTGATATAGTTTAACATCAGCTTTTGAATCGAACTATAATGTCATATATCTGCAAAAACGTCAAAAATTATCAACCTCAAATAACTCATGAAAGAAGATAAATTAAGAGGAGAGGCTCTAGAAGAAGGAAGGACTCGCCAAGGCGATTCCAATAAAATCAGCAGTGCTTGATTCATAGAACAAATGGAAGATCAGAGGCTCGGAAAAGAATCTTCACTCTTAGTCACTCCTAGAAAAGACAGGGTTAGAAGAAGAAAATTTTGGTAAATAGATGCGAACCTGGTCCAATTTAATAAATAAAAAGAAAAGTACATGATGCGTTCATTTAATTTACACACCGTGTACATGCCTTAATCAACCCCCACTTTAGGTGGTATCCAGGTCACCTCACAGGTCCATGTACTGGACGTTACATGGCCAGTACATGGATACCTGCAGAAACTAGGTATACGGAGTGTACTCCCAAGTACACGGTGTGTACTCATAAATTTTCCAAAAAACTAATATTTTTCTCAAACACACACGAAAACAAGATCCTTACCTAAAAAAAGAAGATCTGGGTTCTTACAAAATTCCCCCTTAAAGAAATTAATCCCAAAATTTCCCTAATAAGGTGGCACAGAAGAATCCTTGAACAGCTATGGCCATTGCGATCGCACATCGGTCTCCCTCTCCCAAGTCTCGTCTTTCACTCACCCGTGCTACTACAACACCCGTACTAGAGGAACAAACCGGCCATGTAGAACCTTCATGTTGTGATCAACAATGCTAATAGGATGCTCCTTGAACGATGCATCAACCTCCAACTCAACCTCCTCGGGTTGAAAAAACATGAGACAAGTCTGAGAAGTAATGCCATAACTAAGAAACGTGGAAGACATCATGCATAGTCCGGTACCTCTGAGGTAACTACAATCGATAGGCAACCTGCCTGACTCTCTCCAAAACCTCAAAATGCCCGGTGTATCTCGATGAAAGATTTCCCTATCTTCTAATCCTTCTGTATCACAACCTTGGTCTGACACATAGGAAAACCTGATATCTAACCTCGAACTCTAGAGGTCGTCTCTGTTGATCATCATAAGACTTCTGCTGAGATTGTGCAGTAGCCATCCTCTTCTGAATCAACTCCACCTTCTCAATAGTCTCCTGGACAAGATGAGGTCCCAACATAGCTGCCTCTCCTGCTTCTAGCCAACATAGGGGTAATCGGTATGGCCGACTGTACAATGCATCATAAGGTTCCATATGAATAGTTTCCTAAAATCTATTATTGTAGTCAAACTCCACTAGAGGTATGTGCTTCTCCCAAGAACCTAAAAAATCTAAGACGCATGCTCAAAGCATGTCCTCCAGCACCTGAATCATGTGCTAATACTGGCTATCTGTTTGGGGATGGTAAGCTATACTCAGAAGTACCTGTGTACCTAAAACCCTATGTAGTCCTTTCCAGACCCAAGAAGTAAAATGGGAATCACTATATGAAACAATGGAGTGCGGAACCCCATGTAACTAAAAAATCTCTCAGATGTACAACCTTCCAAGCTCCTCAACACTGAAGGCCCCCTTCATTGGTAAAAAGTGTGAAATCTTCATGAGTCTATTAATGACAACCCAAACTGTATCATTCCCTCGAGGCGACCTAGGTAAACCTGTCACGAAGTCCATCAAAACATCATTCCACTTATACTCAGGACTGGGTAACTACTGTGAAATCCATGTTGGTCGCTGATTCCCTTCACCTGCTGACAGGTGGAACATCTCATGAAAAAACCAGCAATGTGTCTCTTCATACCTGGCCACCAATACTAACAGTGTAGATCTCGATACATTTTGGTGACACCAGGATGAACTGCCCCAACTGAGGAATAAAAATCCCATAAAAGCTCCTCGTGTATGTCTACTCACACCCATACGTGCCCATGAAAATGAAATATATCATCCTCGAATATGGTCTATCCAAGAATAGGGTCCTCTCCTGACATGATCTCCCATAGAACTAGGCCTTCAAAAATCTAATAGCTGCCTCATTCGCACTCAATCAAGTAGAGTATAGGTAACAACCACATAAGAAAGAAATGTTTTCCCCTGTCTATCATGCACCACCAAATGAATCTCAAAGAACAAATCCATAATCTTCCACTAACTACTGACCTCCTAAACTGCATGTATCTGAGTCCTCATGCTCAACACATCATCCACTGTGTTGCTTTTCCCAGGTGTGTAGGCAAGCTAAAATTCAAAAGACTGAAGGTACTCAATCCACCTTCGCTGTCTCAAATTTAGATCATGCTGAGTAAAGGTGTACTTGATACTTTTTTGTTTAGTGAACACCACAAAATTATCTTCCATAAGGTAATGTCTCTAACAGTGCAAGGTATGAACAACTGCAGGCAACTCAAGATCATGTGTTGGGTAATTCCTCTCATGTGGCCTCAACTTCCGAGACCCATACACAACGAGGCCTTCCCCCTGCATAAGCACTTCTCCCAGCCTGATACTTGATTCATCATGGTGAACAATATAACTCTTGACCAACTCTCATAAAACTAGTATCGGTGCTAAATTAAACCTCCCTTTCAGCTTCTGAAAATATGAATCATAGGAATCTATCCACAAGTACTTTACACCCTTCTTAGTTAGGCTCGACAGTGGTGCTTCTAAGCATGAAATGTCACACCCGGTTTTTCATGTCATTGTTTTGATCCGATTCATTTGAAATCCTAATACATTTTTTGGGGTCTTGGGTGAGATGAATGTTGAGATTTTAAGTTTTATATATTTCTAATCACCCTAATTTGGGTTCCCCATTGTTTTTTAGGAGTTTTTGAAGAAATGGTGGTTACTTCAAGATTTCGGCCAACCCTGAGCCCATTTACAGTTTTAAAAACTGAATTTGTTTCTTTTATAAATCCTTTTTTTCATCATTTTTTACCCATTCCAATTCCCACTTGTCCTATACTGACATATTAAAACTTAAATATCCTTTTGGACCACATAAGAATTCGTAATCATGGTGAAATTGGGTTACTTATTTAGGCATTGGGCTAGCCCATGGGCTCATTTCCAGTTTTAAAAAAATGATTTTCTTATTTTATATATAATTAAATATTTAATATTTTTCAGTGATTACACCTCCCACCTGAATAAAATATCCCTATCCTCACCCCCATTATCTATTTCCCCTCTTTGAATCTCATATGAGTCATGGATTAGGGAAGACTTTCTCAATGTCTATCAAATCGTCCCGAATTGAAAAGGTAAATTGTTTCATGAATAAATCATTCCATTCGTACTATTTTTCCCACAATTTTTCTTTCCCTAGTTCTTCCGAATCCTAGGATACTCTCCAATAAGTTTCAAGAAATTACCTTTCTTCTAAGGGTTTAGATCTAATGAAAGACGGAGAGTTTTCTAGTTGAAAATGTGAGATTCCTTCTCCTTTCTCCTCCCTCTTCTTCCTCCATTCATTATATCTTGGTTTTATAATCCCGTATAGTCATTATAGAACTAGGTTTCAGTTATCACATGGTTTTTGATGGATTTTATATTCATTTAGGTCTGGTATTCATAGTTTTAGGGTTTATAATCCCGCGACGGGGGTTTTTGGGTTTGCGTTTCCATTACGCCAAGGATTTGAGGTAGGATGTCCCTTGAAAAAGCCTTTATCATTTATGTTTCATCATTATAATACTTTTATAACGTTATTTATATGATATATTCTGCTTTGAAACCTTGGTTTTAAAGTTTTTGTGTCCAAATTATGTTTTATGACTTATTTTGTTAAAAATATAGTTGTTTTGGTATAAATGTGCACTCCTCTTATTTGATAAATTATTCCATGAGATTACACACTTGTTTTATGATATTTTGAATATGTTTTAGTATATTTAAAAACTTTATGGCATGAAAATGGTATTTTATCCCTTTTTAAGTTCTTAACATAAGTTGTTTTGTTAAAGAGTGTATGTCACATGTTCGGTAAATTGCCCGGTTGGCTTTTATGTGTCTTGTGCTATTTAAAATGATTTTTTTGGATTTATAAATACATTTAAAGCATGCGAAAAATTATTTTGGGTTCATTTTATGGCTTTCTAATTTGTATTTTGTTTTACAAATAAATGGGTTTCGGTGTAAAACATGTTTTGGCACGAGTTTCCAGAAAATGGCCTATTTCACATTCTTATGAAAATGGTTGTGTTTAGAATATGTAACCTGAGTATTTTATGGGATTTTTGAATGTGGTTTGATACTGTATATGGTGTGTATACACCTCTTTAAAAAAACTGGAATGTATAACTTTTTCAAATTTTAGTTTTGGGAAAATGTTTAAAGGCCTCTTTGGCATTTCCTAAAAATGAAGAATGAGTGTTTTACTTGTATATACCATGTTGTGTCAATTAGGATTGTTTTATCATCCATGAAATAATTTTCTTAAATGTTTTTAGGGCCTAAAAATATGGTTGGGTATGGTCTTTTTATGTGTTTATAATTCAAATAATGTTTTTGATTGAGTTTTATGTGTAAATCCTCAATACACTCCTTGAAATAGTTTTATGAAAATTTGTAGTGGTTTGTTGATTCATAAAAGAAATATGAAGAAATTTTATGGGATGTATGTGTTTTTATGGTTTGGTAATGGAATTGTTATGTGAAATGTGTATTTGATAATATGTATAACTTTATTGAGCACTAAAGGGAATCCTGGGTATCTAGGTGGGCGGACATGTACTAGTATGCTAGTGATTCTGTGGGGTTTGGACCCTGTTTCGCGTAGCAAGTTTGATGATGACAACACTAACTAAACTATGATGATGATGATGTTGGGGGATCAATAGGTTATGGGTATTCTCCATACTAGTGTCTTGTGTTCATGAGAACAGATATTTATTATGGTTACTTTCACCGAGATACGAGGTACCTAGGGCTCACAACTAACTAGTGCCTAGGGGTGATCCCGTGAGTTGTGCTCATTGGATATTTTGTACTCACCATCAGAATACAGTGTGTTTGGTTGGTAAATTAAGTAGTGTGTGTTATTTATTTAAAAGTGTACAATCTTTAAAGACACCCTCATTAAAACAATTTTCATTTTGAAGTTTCACCTCTTTGAAAAATTGTTACTTGCATTTTTGTTTTTAAAACATGAAAGTTTTTGTCTGATAACTATTAAAGGATGGAACCTCATTTGAAAAACATACTTTTATATCCTGTATTTAAAACATTAAATTGATGTTTTTTTTATTTTAAAGGATGTGCATTGGGAATAGTATATGGGGATAACCTACTGAGTTTTAATACTCACGCCTATAGTCTTCTTCTTCTTTTTAGCCCTTGTGTAGGTCTCAGCTTGAGTTTGATTTCCTTGGGAGAAATGTGATCATTATGTTGGAGAGTGACCAGAAGGGTCACATGGAGTTTTTTTGGTTATCGGGTTTGGTCAGATGAGTTGTTGGCTTAGTTTTACTTTCAGTTTCTTGTACAAATAGTGTTCAGTTCAGTTTTTATATAAATGTATTTTGGGCTCTCCATTTCTTTCCACTGTTTGTTTTATTATTTATATATGGGAAAAATCATTCCCTTGTGTACTCTATTTATTTACTTGGTGCTTTTCGCCATCCCGGGAGGATCGGGAACGCCTCTCAGGACTTATCACGGGCTGGCCCTTGTGACCGGTTCAGGGTTGACTCGGGCTAGTTCGTGACAAAATGGTATCAGAGGTGGTCGGCTCTTAGCAGACCTTTATTTTTAGAGCACCCTTTTTATTTGGGGGATGTCAAGGTAGATGGAGTAGGATTTTTTGGAATTTAGGGGTAAGTGTGGTAAGAGCATCGTGTATTCTTTCTCGTTCTAATCCTCAGGTTTCCAAGGGAAGTCTGATTTTATTAGTGTCTTTTTTTTTTCTTGTTGATTGTATGGTTTTGGGACATGACAAGGGGAGTTTGAACAATGGCCTCCATGAGCTCACAGGGCATGGAAATCCATGTGGAGTTGGGGCATGGTCCTAATAAGTCTCTCCGTGTTGGTGTTGTGTTTGACATATGGCCGCCAACCATATGGTCAAGTCACACACTGAGACTAGTTCCCTTTTGTGGGTTTCTTGGACTTTTCTTGAATTCTAAATTTTTGTTTTGAAAATCCTTGTGTGAGAATTATGGAAATGAGTTTTAAAGGAATGATTGGATTTTTAAAACGAGTAAATGGGTTTTCAAAAATTAAATATAAGAATGGTTTTGGAAGGTTGTGTTTTTTCACAAATTTTTGGGAGGAAGTGAAAATGATTTAAGAGGATTGGATTTTACCAAATCTAAACTTGTGGTTTGTTGAAATAAATGGGTTCGAAAGTGTGCATCATTTTAAATGAATTTTTTTTTAAATGGGGTGTTTTGGGCTATTGAAATGTTTTTTAATCTTATGAATAGGTTTTAGAATTCGGTTTTGTGCGGATGGTTTTTTTCTAGAAAGGAGTTTTGGCCTTTGTGGTTGTCAGATTATGAAAAGAGACCTTGCTGAATTTTTAAAAAAATAGGAAAGGTCTATTTGGAATAGAATGGTTGTTTTTTTAAGTTATATTAAATCAAATTGATTATTTTTTAATCAAAATTTTCTTGATGAAGTGTGGTTTGTTTTGTGGAATATGAAAAGTGTTTTTGACTAGGTGATTGGTGTTCCTTTTGACAGTACATACTTTTTGGAATGATGTTGTTTTGATTTAGCCTTTGATGTTTTCATGGGTTCTCACATGCATGGTATTATTGATATCTTGAAGGATTACCTATATGGAATGGTTTTTGAGTTACTTGGGTGGCACATAAATGTTTATGTGAGTGAGACTTGATGAAACACCATTGGTGAATGTGAAAATCCACCAAGTTAGTTATTTTTTCAAAAGTGTTTTTAGCTAAAATTTGTGGTGTTTGTTTTGAACTGAAAGTTATGTGGATGGTTTATCCTTTCTCTTAGAAGTTTTTTCTATTAAGTATACTTACTTATGATCTATAATTCATACTATTGTTGCATCTGGAGATTGGATCTTGTTGGTGGCTCAGTTTTGGAGTAACGTTCAGTGGGTTTCTAAAGATGTGTTTGATGATGTGATGTGGCCATGGATAGTTCTTCTTTTGAAAGATTTTCAATTAGTAAACCTAAGGATTATTTATCATGTTTCACAATATATATCCACCTCCTAAAATAATTCCTTATCCTATTAGTTTAAATAGAGGGCTGTTCGGAATCGATTTAAAGTGCTTCTAGTTCGTGAAAATTCTTGTGGACATAGCAGTTGTGTTCATTGATGTTGATGCTTTTCCCCGTATTCGTTGTCCATTCTTCTCCTCATTTCGAGTGAGATAGAATTTTGATATGTATCTATGAGTTCTTATTTATAATAAAGTGTTTTTTTGAGAAAGTGAGTTTTTTTGAGTGGTGTGATACTTAGCACATGACTGTGGGGCAGTAGATGCTTCATGATTTAGGGCTCCAGCCATAGGCCTCAGAGTGAAGCTTTTCATGCAGTCAGGAAATCTACAGAGGGGTGAGTCGTTTGACCAGGATCTTTCCTCAACCATTATGGTAAGGTAGTTTCTATGTCTATATTGTGGTTACTCATTACTGTGAATTTCCATTTGTCACAACAAGTGTGGTGGAATTACCCCTCACACAGTGTCTATGGTTATGCCTTCATGGATGTGGGTTTCCGATCAATATCCCTTTGTGGACCGCCTCTATAAATCAGGTGCGGTCTTGGTGTTACCTATTCATAGTTGGGGAGTTTTTGGTAGTTCTTGGTTTCTTTTGTGGTTCTAGTGGCCAAATTATTGGGTCCCCTTCCCTCCCCTCCCCGAGTGGAGGGGGTCCAGATCTGTGCTGAAAGTGTTGGCCCAGTTCTTGTTTCCTCTATTCGAGAGTGGGTGGTTTATATTTTCATGTTGTAACCCTCTTAATGTGGGTTGGTGGGTTATTGTGGGAGAGTTTTTTTGGACTTATTAAAGTGAGGTAATGTTGAGTTCTTTTTTTTCGTTGCTAGTTGGGTTCTAATGGTGGGGAGACCCACCATAGGTCTCGTTGATTTTTCCTCATATGAACTTGTCTAGTGCCAGTTGTTTATTAATTTTTGGGAGTCCATTCAGTACTCACCTATATTCCTTGTATTTCTTGAGTGCTATTTAGTTTTGGTGATTTTTTGTTTCATTGGGAGAAGGCCCAACAATTGGGTTCTTGGCTTGGATGTGGAGGAGGTGGCTTGACCTTTCTGTTGATTTTCACAAAGTGGTTGTGAGTTGGTGTTTTGTTTGGGAAATAGGAATAAGTTATGTTGATGGAAAATGATATTTCACTATATTGATAGGTTGGATCATGTTGATAAGGAATCCTTATTTGTTTATCTTTCAGCTGGAAAGTTTTATGGCTTTCCGGGGGTGGAAAGCTTTAATGGTGGGGAGAATTGTCACACCCGGTTTTTCATGTCACTGTTTTGATCCGGTTCTTTTGAAATACCGATACATTTTTTGGGGTATTGGGTGAGATTAATGTTTATTTTTTAAGTTTCATATATGTCAAATCACCCTAATTTGGGTTCCCCATTTCTTGTTTAGGAGTTTTTGAAGAAAGGGTGGTTACTTCATGATTGGGCCAACCATGAGCCCATTTCCAGTTTTAAAAACTGATTTTTTTTTCTTTTATAACTCCTATTTTTTTCATCATTTTTCACCCATTAAACTTCCAACTTTTCCTATAGTGACATATTAAAACTTCCATACCCTTTTTGACCACATAATAATTCATAATCATGGTGAAAATGGGTTACTTATTTAGGAATTGGGCCATCCCATGGGCCCATTTCCAGTTTTAAATAAATAATTAGTTTATTTTACATATAATACAATATTTAATATTTTTCGGTGATTACACCTCCCAACTAAATAAAATATCCCTATCCTCACCCCCATGATCTATTTACCCTCTTTGGAGGTCATATGATCCACAGATTAGGGAAGACTTTCTCAATGTATCTCAAATCATGTAGAATTGAGAAGGTAAATTGTTTCATGAATAAATCATCCAATTCGTACTCTTTTTCCCACAATTATTTTTTCCCTGGTTCTTAAAGATCATAGGATACTCTAAAAGAAGTTTCAATCCATTCCCTTTCATCTAAGAGTTCATATCTAATGGAATACGTAGAGTTTTCTAGTTGAAAATGTGAGATTCCTTCTCCTTTCTCCTCCCTCTTCTTCCTCCATTCATTATATCCTGGTTTTATAATACCCTATATTCATGATAGACCTATGGTTATGTTATCACATGGGTTTTGATTGATTTTATATTCATTTAGGTCTGTTATTCATAGTTTTAGGGTTTATAATCCCGCGACGGGGGTTTTTGGGTGTGCGTTTCCATTACGCCAAGGATTTGAGGTAGGATGTCCCTTGAGCAAGCTTTTATCATTTATGTTTCATCATTATCATACTGTTATAACTTTATTTATATGATATGTGCTGCTGTGAAACCTTGTTTTTAAAGTTTTTGTGTGCAAATTATGTTTTATGACTTATTTTGTTAAAAATATAGTTGTTTTGGTATAAATGTGCACTTCTCTTGTTTGATAAATTATTACATGAGATTATACACTTGTTTTATGGTATTTTGAATAAGTTTCAGTAGATTTAAGAACTCTATGGAATGAAAATGGTATTTTATCCCTTTTTAAGTGCTTAACATAATTTGTTTTGTCAAAGAGTGCATGCCACGTGTTCGGAAAATTGCCCGGTTGGATTTTATGTGTCTAGTGCAATTTAAAATTATTTTTTTGGATTTATTAATACATTGTCAGAATTTAAAAAATTATTTTGGGATCCTTTTATGGATTTCCAATTTGTACTTGGTTTTACAAATAAATGGGTTTTGGTTTACAACATGTTTTGGCAAGAGTTGCCGGAAAATGGCATGTTTCACATTCTTATGAAAATGCTTGTGTTTTGAATATGTAACCTGAGTGTTTTATGGGATTTGTTAATGTGGTTTGATTCTGGAGATGGTGTGTATACACTTCTTTAAAAAAATTGGAATGCATAACTTTTTCAAATGTTAGTTTTTGGAAAATGTTTAAAGGCTTGTTTGGCATTTCCTAAAAATGAAAAATGAGTGTTTTACTTGTATATACCATGTTGTGTCAATTGGGATTGTTTTATAGTCCATGAAATGATTTTATTAAATGTTTTTAGGGCTGGAAAATATGTTTGGGTATGGTCTTGTTGTGTTTTTATAATTCAAATAGTGTTTTTGAATGAGTTTTATGTGCAAAGCCTTAATACACTCCTTGAAATTATTTTACGAAAATTTGTAGCGGTTTTTTGATTCACGAAAGAGATGTGAAGAAAGTTTATGGGATGTTTGTGTTTTTATGGTTTGGGAATGGAATTTGGATGTGAAATGTGCATTCTATAATATGTGTAACTTGATTGAGCACTAAAGGGAATCCTGTGTATCTAGGTGGGAGGACATGTACTAGTATGCTAGTGATTTTGTGGGGTTTGGCCCCTGTTTCAAGTAGAAAGTTTGACGATGACGAAACTAACTAAAATATGATGATTATGATGTTGGGGGAACACTTGGTTATGGGTATTCTCCCTACTAGTGGCTCGTGTGCATGAGAATGGATATTTATTATGGTTACTTTCACCGAGATACGCGGTACCTAGGGCTCACAACTAACCAGTGCCTAGGGGTGTTCGAGTGAGTTGTGCTCATTGGATATTTTGTACTCACCGTCGGAATACAGGGTGTTTGGTTGGTAAATTCAGTAGTGTGTGTTATTTATTTAAAAGTGTACAATCTTTAAATCCTCCCTCATTAATACAATATTCATTTTGAAGTTGCACCTCTTTGAAAAATTGTTACTTGCATTTTTTTTTATAAAACATGAAAGTTTTTGTCTGATAACTATTATAGCATGGAACCTCATTTGAAAAACGTAATTTTATATCTTGTATTTAAAACATGAAATTTATGTTTTTTTATTTTAAATTACGTGCATTGGGAATAGAATATCGGGCTAACCTACTGAGTTTTAATACTCACGCCTATAATCTTCTATTTTTAGCCCTTGTGCAGGTCTCAGATTGAGTTTGATTGCCTTGGGAGACATGTGATCATTATGTTAGAGAGTGACCAGAAGGGTCACATGGAGTTTTTTTGGTTATCAGGTTTGGTCAGATGAGTTGTTGGCTTAGTTGTACTTTTAGTTTCTTGTACAAATAGTGTTCAGTTTAGTTTTTATATAAATGTATTTTGGGCTGTCCATTTTTTCTGCTGTTTATTTTATTGTTTATATATGGGTGAAATCATTCCCTTGTGTACTCTATTGATACCCTTGGTTCTTGTATTCATCCCAGGAGGATCAGGAACACCTCTTAGGACTTGTCGCGGGCTGGCCCTTGTGACCGGTTCAAGGTCGACTCGGGCTGGTTCATGACAAAATGGTATCAGAGGAGGTCGGCTCTTAGCAGACCTTTCTTTTTAGAGTACCCTTGTTATTTGGGGGATGTCAAGGTAGTAAGAGTAGGATTTTTTGTACTTTATGGGTATGTGCGGGAAGAGCGTCGCGAACTCTTTCTCGTTCTAATCCTCAGGTTTCCAATGGATGTCCGGTTTTATTAGTGTCTTTTTTTTCTTGTTGATTGTATGGTTTTGGGACATGACAAGGGGAGTCTGACCAATGGCCTCTGTGAACTCACAGTGCCTGGAAAGCCATGTGGAGCTGGTGCATGGTCCTAATAAGTCTCTCTGTGTTGGTGTTGTGTTTGACATATGGCCGCCAACCATATGGTCAAGTCATGCACCGACACTAGTTCCCTTTTGTGAGTTTCTTGGACGTTTCTTAAATTATGAATTTTTGTTTTCACTACTACAAAATAAGGCTATATCCACGGTTTGGAACCGTGGCTATAGGCCCAAAAACTGTGGCTATAGGTTATATCCACGGTTTCATAAACTTTGGCTGGTATTGGCATGGCTATAAGTCAAAACCTATAGCCACGGTTTGAAACCGTGGAAACAACCTATAGCCACGGTTTTCAAACCATAGAAGAATCCTAAGTCAGGAAATATATATAGCCATAGTTGTAAACCGTGGCTATAGGCCTTTTTCCAAAACTTTAAACCTTGTCTATATCCCTATTTCCACGGTGTAAATCCATGGATATATGTCCCCCCATTCCTTAAAAAAATAGCCCCCTTCCCCTGCCCTCTTTCCCAGCACACCCCCTGCCCCCTGAACTTCCCCCTGCCCACTACACTTCCCCCCAGACCACTGCACACCCCTAGCCCACTGAACTTCCCCTAGCCCACTGCACACTCCTTGTCCACTACACTTCCCCACCAGCCCACTCCACCCCCTGTACACACACCCTGCCCACTACACTCCCCCCCAGCCCACTGCACTTCACCCCCAGCCCACTGCACTCCCCCCTGCCCCCCGGCACACCCCCTGCCCCTTGCCCCCTCCCCCCTTCCCCAGCACATCCCCTGCCCACTGCACTGCCCCCCCCCCAACCCACTGCACACCCCTCTGCCCCCCTCCCCCCTGCCCCCAGCAAACCACCCCTGCCCCCTCACCCTGTCCCCCCTTTCACACTGTACTTCCCCCTAACCCACTACACTTCCCCCTGCCCCCTCACCCTGCCCCTTCCCCTACCCCTGCCCCCCCTACACACACCCACTGCACCCCCTTTCCCACTGCACACACGCTGCCCCCTGCCCCCCCTGCACACACACCCTGCCCACTACACTCCCCCCCAACCCACTACACTCCCCCCTTGCCCCCCTACACATACCCACTGCACCCCCCATCCCACTGCACACCACCCCCCTCAGCACACCCCCCCTGCACCCTACCCCTTCCCCTTGCAAAAGAACCCATCACACCCCCCTGCCCCTTGCCCCCTCCCCCCTTTGAACCTGGTTAAAAGCCTTTTGAAAAACAATAACACATTATGATCATGTACGCTAATTGGAGGATGGATGATTCTAATGACCAGGAATCAATTGATTTTTCCCCATTAGTTACCATATCATATCATATAGGCTGGGGGAAGGTTAGTATATAATTAAACCCTATGTTTAATGTGATGCGGGAACAACTAGAAAGTGGTAAACTGACACTTGAGTGTTCACTATTTGTTGATGATGTGTTACAATTTTATAAGATTTATAGTCCTTGAATTATTTTGTGAATAGTTGATGAGAGACTATCATACCTCTGTGGTTTTTGAATCCTAGAGAGACAAATATGGGTGATGAATTCAGGTGTCTGTTTTGGTGGCCATGGACCTAGTAGAAAATATAGGAATGTTTTATATCTGTGAAGACTAATACTATCATGGAGTTCCCTTAAGAATTATATCAGAAAGAGATGCACATATTATGCCATGATTTTTGGAAAGGGTTTAATATGAACTTAGAGAATCATCTAATATTGAGCACAACATACCATCAATATATAGACAGATTTGGAGGATATAATTCAAGATTGTGATCAATACATCGATGGATCTTGGGTTTAATATGACCTTAGGGAATCATCTAATATTGATTGAGAGATGTGATAGCACACCAGTGGGTGAAACCAAGAAATTTCAGGAAAATTCATCTAGAGGAGAACAGACTGGGGTTTTTCGTGGGGTGGGATGTAGTGAGCTGAAAACTGCATTGAGATCATTTTTCAAAATCCAATTACCAAGTCAACAGACCATTGGAAGATCATTCTCAGTTGAAAATTAATTTGGTTAGGATCACCATTATGTTTAGTTGAGGGGTGAACCCCCCTATCTAGAACATTTCCGGCTGTGAACCTCAGTTCAAGCCATGAAATTCCCAAGGTTAGGGATTCATGGTGTGAAACCCCTAGTCACACAGTGAATCATACCTAGGTGGATTTATTTTATTAGGTTAAATTCCGTCTTTTTCTGGGTCAAGTGTTTCACAATGATGTTACTGAAGAAAGTATCAAGTTTTCAAAGCCGGTTGTTTGTGTTTGATGAAATGAAAACAAAGATTTTCTTTAAGTTTTATATTTTTATGAGAATGATCGGTTGATGTTTTCTCAAAATGAGGACACTGTCATCTCTAAAGTGAAGGAAATTTCATTTTCTACTATTGAGTTGGCTGAAGCTTTCTACTAGTCCACGTTGAAGGCTTAGGGAAATCATGTAAAATAGGTGAAAATGTCATTATAAAGACCCACAAACAATTTGAAAATAATATACACATTATATAATAATGAAAACAAGTTTTTAAAATACTTGAGCAATTATAGGATTCAAATTAAATGGTTAGGAAAAGGAAACTTACCTCAACCTCAAGGCGCTGCTTTTAATGACAACTCAAATCTTCCTTTTTTTCCTGCTTGCATGCATATGCAACTTCACATATATATAAGGACACATAGCCCCTATGTACATATTTTCTTGGCCAAATATGCACAATGGGATCCTTAGATATATGTTTATACTTGCATATACCCCTTTACACTTAAACATGTATGCATTTTTCATATCTATATATAAGAACACCTATCCCCAATATATATATTCATACTAACATTAGTGAATATATATAAAGGGGGAACTTATATATTTATATGCCTACCTATGAATACCCATGCAATCCTTCATCAACAGAAACTTGAATCCACCTCAACGAGATCCAAAAAGCACTACAAAAATATAAAGAACCCAAAAATCACAAAAGCCCTAATTAAAATTTGGCCAAAGAATAAAAACAAAATCAATATTACCCAAATCCAATGTTGAACTCACTGTCATCGATGGTGGTGGATAGAAAAAGCCTCATCATAAGAAACCCCCTGCACTTCCCCCCCAGCCCACTACACTTCCCCCCTGCCCCCTCACCCTGCCCCTGCCCCTGCCCCTCCCCCCCCCCCCCCCCGCACACACACCCTACCCACTACACTTCCCCCCAGCCCACTGCACTTCCCCCTGCCCCCTGCACATACCCACGACACCCCCCCAACCCATTGCACACCACCCCCTCAGCACTCCCCCCCTGCACCCTACCCCTACCCCTTGCAAAAGAACCCAACACACCTTGCCTACCCCTTTCCCCCTCCCCCCTTGAAACCTGGTTAAAAGCCTTTTGAAGAACAATAACACATTATGATCATGTACGCTAATTGGAGGATGGATGATTCTAATGACTAGGAATCAATTGATTTTTCCCCATTAGTTACCATATCATCTCATATAGGCTGGGGGAATGTTAGTATATAATTTAACCCTGTGTTTAATGTGATGCGGGAATAACTAGACCCCCCTGCTGCTCTCCCCTGAACAGCTGCCCCTGGACCCCCTGGACAACCCCCACCCCACTATTGGACCCCCCTAGACAGCAGCCCCCCCCAGACTGCAGCCCCCCTGCTGACCCCCCTGGATAGAACCCCCCTGGTGGGAGTTTTAGTTTTTTATGATATATTAATCTATAACAATGGATGATGGTGTAGAGTGTCCATATTATATTTTTTTACTATTTTTGGGTCCTGATGCTGGTGTATGTGGGTTTTGGGTGATGTCGTAGTTTTTAGGAGGTGGTGTGGGTGATGGGAGATTTCCAAAATATTGGGTGATTATTTTTGGTGCTACAGATACTGGGAGATGTTGTTGAGTAGTTCTGTGAGCTTCTAGATAGGAACATCAAGATGGATGTTTGGTGATGGATGTGTGTAGAGGATAAAGTTATGGATGGTGTTGTCTTAGAGGTGCTGGAGGTTCTGTTTCCGTGGACTGGTTTGTTAACAGATATTGGGTGCTATTATTGACTGTGAGTTGGTAGATGGATTATTGGATGGTTTTTTTGTGTGGTGCAGGATGAATCCTTGATGGGGTGTGTTGTAGGAGTGGAATTGGTTGGTGCTGGTGGCTTGGGATGTAAATTTGAGTACATTCCTAGTGGTTGGACATTGCTGTTGGCTTATAGGTTTTAGTGCTATTACTGTTGAGTGGGTTACTACTAAAACTCTGATTATTATTAGGTTTTTCTCTAGTTTATTTGCTATTGGCTAGTGTTATTGGATTATAGTAGTTTGGTGCTTGGTGGGGAGTAATTCTGGTATAAAGTGAGATACTATATAAACCCCCCTCCCCTGGACAGACCCCACTCACCCCCCTGGACAGACCCCCCTTGGACAACCCCCCTGGAAAACCCCCCCAAGACAACCCCACCCAGATAGCCCCCCTGCTGGAAACCCCCCATGACAGACCCCCTGAAGACCCCCCCTCCTGGACACTGGACACCCCCACCCTACATAACCCCCCTCCCCTAGACAACCCCCTCCCCCCTGGACAGCCCCCCTCCTAGACAGACCTTGGACACCCCCCCCCAGACAGACCCGAGACACCCCCCAGACCCTAGACACCCCCCCAGACAGACCCTGGACACCCCCCAGATAGACCCTAGACACCCCCAGGACACCCCCAGACTCTGGACACCCCCGGACAGACCTTAGACACCCCCCGGACAGACCCTGGACACCGCCTGGAAGACCCTGGACACCCCCCACCCAGACCCTGGACCCCCCAAACCCTAGACCCCCCCCAGACCCTGGA
Source organism: Viscum album (assembly GCA_963277665.1). Classification (NCBI taxonomy): domain Eukaryota; kingdom Viridiplantae; phylum Streptophyta; class Magnoliopsida; order Santalales; family Viscaceae; genus Viscum; species Viscum album. Next base: position 130,041,356 of record OY728121.1, on the reverse strand, counting down.
AAGATCCCCCTGAATAGCGCAGACTTTCACTCCCCTGTACATCCACCCCCACCCTCCTGGACAGACCCTGGAACCCCTCGCAAGAACTTGGACACCCCCACTACTGGACCCCCCCTAAACAATAGCCCCCCCAGACCCCCCTGGACAGCAGCCCCCCCCCCCCCCCCCCCCGGACAGAACCCCCCTACTGGACCCCCCTGAATAGTAGCCCCCCTGGACAGAACCCCCCTGCTGGACCCCCCTGAACAGCTGCCCCCCTGCTGGACCCCCCCCTGAATAGATGCCCCCCTGCTAGACCCCCCTGAACAGCTGCCCCCTGCTGGATCCCCCTAGACAACATCCCACCTACTTTGGATTCTTCTTATGGTTGAGGCTGAGAGATTTTGGGTATTTCCAATAGAGACTTACAAAGATTCTCACAGTGGGGTTATAGGTTTCTTTTGGAGGATTTAGGAGGTGAGGTTGTGAGTTTCATGTTGCTATTTGGAATTATAGGACCTTTGAAGATGGGTTTCAGCTGGGGGTGTTGCTGTTTGGATTTTTCTACATGGTGTAGTCCAGGATACACTTACATGGTTCATGGTGCTGATTGGTTTGTTCCTGAAAAGGTTGAAATTCTTGTCAATAGCAATAATGGATGCGGTCCAGGCACTACCCATGTAGCTGCATCTGACCCAGCTGGAGTTTTTTTACAGGTTCCTCCTTCCAAAGTGTCTATGAAGAAAAAGGAGAAAAAAACTGACCCCTACCATATAAAAGGAAAGAACATGTTCAATCCCTTGAGTGGGAAGTTTTGGTCTGATGAAATTGATGAGGCTAATGCCGAAAGGATGACCGACCCTATGTGTTGTCTCAAGTTAATAATTATGCATTTATGTATTGTGAAAAAATGATCTGGCTTTATAGTAGGATTGGTATTTTTGACCCCAAAGAGTTTTACATGATTTCATGTGGTGGTACTGACCACACCCCAACCTGGCTTATGAAGTTCAAGGCTCCATTCATTCTTCCATCCCAGTTTCTTCTTCTTTGAAGAATCTAGAAAAATATACTTCCTACCTCTGAAAATTTGAGGTGAGTTAGATTTTAGATGACCTCCAAGTGTGCCTTATGTATGGATGCAGAAGACACCACACAACATGTGTTTATGGAGTGCGGCCAGGCCCGAAAAATCTGGAGTTATCTGGGAATGCTGTTTGGGCGTGGACTCTGGCATTCTGCTTATGGATCTGATGCCCGGTCTGCTGCATATGTGCTGCAGTGAGCAGTTGGTAAACCTCCTCACTACTGCTATTGTGGCGGTCATTGTGTCCTTGTGGGATTCGAGGATCATCGCTTTATTTGATGGCGTGCATGATGCTGTCTGGAAGGGAATGATCTCCATCCACAGGGACGTGTATGCTGCATCAGTGGTCCAGGATGGTGAGACGTCTAACACCATTTCTGACCTGCAAACTCTAAGGTTTCTTGGAGTTTTGGGCTGACCACAAGGACCTCAGATGCTTAATTATATCATATGGATACCACCAATTACATTGTGCCTCGATGTGAATGTTGATGGAGCTGTGTCAGGTGCGGCGGGTACAGTTGGATTCAGAGGAGTTTTCTGCACTTTTCATGGGTTCGTTAAGGGATGCTTTTATCACTACCTTTTTCTTGGCACCGCTTTTGAAGCTGAGCTATGGGATATGATTCATGCGATAAGGTATGTTGTCCAATTTAACTGGAAATGACATTGGATTGAATCTGACTCAAGGATTGCAGTACATGCACTAAGTACTAGAACGTGTAATGTGCCTTGGCGTGTGCTTCCTCAGGGGGTTTAATTCCTCATCCAAACCAATCGAATACATATGGTTGTTTCTCATGTGTATCGGGAGGCCAATCAGGTTGCTGATACACTGACAAAAGAGGCCATACTGAATCTTGATCTGATGTGGTCTTTCACGACCCCTGATTATTGTGCTCCAATGGTGGATGTAGATAGATGTGGTGTTTTTCACAGTCGATTATGTAATAACCCCTTGTATTCCTGACTCCTTTTAATTTTATATATTAATTTTGAGGATCGTCTCATGTCAGATCATGATCTTCTTGCATTATAAATTACCCAGGTTATAAAACTAGCTATTGTAGTTAAAAATCAAAACAGTAATAATAGATATACATAGAAGATAATGAATAAAATTTTTATAACATGTTTTTCATTATGTATTTGAGGTTTTCATAGACTATATAAACCTCAAAAACATAAATTATCATATTTGGTTTCACTTGAGGAAACATTTACCCCCAAATAGTAAATACTTTTGAGTATTTATAATAATTTCACCCCTCCTCAACTATAAATGGGCACTCAATCACCCCACTAATTTACACCTTTAAAACCATTTGGATTAAAGAATTTCTACACAAATAACCTACCAATATCCCTAACCAAATCCTAGAATCCGTATATTGGATACAAATCCAACCCTATATGGCTTTAGTGAAATCCTAAGGAAGATGACTCAAGAAGAGGTCATGTTCATCAATGATCATTTTCATTTTATTTCTTCCTCCACTACCAGAAAGGACTCCTCGTGGTCACACCGCGAGGCCGATGGCCGCTGCCCCTATATCTACACAGCAGATCCGTTTTCTAAAAAACAATACCCCCCCTTTATTATTCCCCCTTCCAAACAATATCTCACAGCAGCGTAGAGACATGTCAGCCAGGTTAGCTATGAAGTTATAAATGTAAGAAAGGTTCCCCTAGTCCCCCCTCAATTCTTTAATAATATGAGGGAGTGAAATTGATAAAACTGAACTTGTTTTTTTAGATTCAAACTAAATTTCATGGTATCACACCACAAATCTATCGAATTTTCCTAGCGTTACCCTGATTTTTTTTTACCAGATTCATGTTTAGGTTGTGCTACTGCAACTTGTTAAATATTGTTTAAAGATCTTTGAAATAATCACATCTCTATTGAGATTTTATAGCCATGTCATTAAAAAAATAATTCATCTATTATTTCTAAGAAGGTATTAATGAAATAATGTGTGTAGTGTTGGTATGTAGTGTCATCATTATTTAATCCAAAGGGAATGACCTAAATGGTGCGGGCTGGATTGCAGGTGGCTGGGGGCTGGTGCAGGCTCGAATGCAGGTGGAAGGGGGCTGGAATACTGGTGGAAGGGGGCTGGTTGTAGGTGATGGGGGGATAGTGCGTGTTGATTCGAAGGTGGAAGGGGGGGCTGTTGCGGGCTGGAATGCTGGTGGCAGCGGGCTGAAATGAAGGTGGAAGGGGGCTGGTGTGGGCCGGATGTGGCTGGAGCAGGGCCAAATCACGGCATTACCGCGGCGTGACCACGACATGTTGGCCCTGTCCAGTGACATCCGCAGGGCAGCATCTTCTGACCAGGAGCGAAGAGAGCGAGAGGAGGTGGGTCAACATTCCGGCCGTCGTCCCGCTGGCAGAAATTTTGATTAGTCAGTCTCAACATTGTTCACAAGACTCATGGAATACTATCACTGCGAACCACCGCGGGGTGTCATCCTGGAGCAGGGCCAAATCACGGCATTACTGTGGTGTGACCACGGCGTGACCACGGCGTGACCGCAGTGTGACCGCGGCGTGTTGGCCTGGTCCAACAACATCCGTAGGGGAGAATCTTCCAGCCAAGAGCAAAGGGAGCGAGAGGAGGTGGGGAAACATTCCGGTCATCGCCCCACTGGAGAAATTGTGATTAGTCAGTCTCAACATTGATCACAAGACTCATGGAATATTATCATTGCGAACTACTGCGGGGTGTCATCCTGTAGTAGGGCCAAATAATGGCGTGACCGCGGCGTGACCGCGGCGTGACCTCGGCATGACCGCGATGTGTTGGCCCGGTCTAGAGACATCCACGGGGCAACATCTTCCGGACATGAGTGAAGGGAGCGACAGGAGGCAGGGAAACATTCCGGTTGTCACCCCACTGGAAGAAATTGTGATTAGTCAGTCTCAACATTGATCACAAGACTCATAGAATACTATCACTGCAAACCACCGCAGGGTGTCGTCCTGGAGTAGGGCCAAATCACGGTGTGACCATGGCGTGACCATGGTGTGACTGCGGCATGACCGCGGCATGACCGTGGCGTGACCGCGGCGTGAACGCGGCGTGTTGGCCCGGTCCAGCGACATCCACGGGGCAACATCTTCCACTTAGTTTCAAATAGGATGATATGGATGGCATGAGGGGAAGTTTTCTCAGAATATTTAAAGAAATGAATGCTAATCTGTGATGACTAGAGTATTGGATGACCCCTGATATACCTAATTTGGTGAGGTTTGGAGATCTAGAAATGTGTAGGAATACCTAGAGGAATACCCCATGGGATCAGGAAAATCATAGGTTACATAACATGTAATCTGACATTACTGGTACCGTGGGACCCTTGGGCTGTGGAACTAGGCTTTTGGTTGGATTTAAATATCACATGCCATGTGACATGGTCACACAACATGGGACCCATCTTAAAAGTCTAACGGCACTAAAAGAGTGTCTTGGTTCAAACAACCGTTTTAATAAAAAGAGGGAAACCCCCTACATGGATATAAAATGGTTCAAGTACGATGTGTGATTTATGACTAACAATGACATCAAGTATAAGGAAAACATCAATGCAATAATGTTAAGAAAGGTATACCACTATGAGTTTTCGCAGATAGTGCACCTCTGTTGGAGGGGTTTTATTACAAAACTATGACTTATTTATCAAAAGAAACAATTATCTTAACAAACACTTATTCAAGAATTGAAATTTAATATAAACATGCAAACTTAAGAAGGCAACTAAATTCAATTTAAAACATTCTTGAATTAAATAGGCTAGGAGAGGGACCCTACCTCAACCTCAAGGCGCGTTTTCTTTTGGCAACGACAACTCGAATCTTCCTTTTTTTTTCTTGCACGCATATGCAACTTAACATATATATAAGGAAACCTATCCCCTATGTACATATTTTCATGGACAAATATGCACAAGAGGGTCCTTAGATATATGTTTATACTTGAATATACCCCTTTACACTTACAGGCATATGCATTTTTCATATCTATATATAAGCACACCTAGCCCCAATATATATATTCATAATACCATGAGTGAATATATATAAAGGTGTAACTTATATATGCATATGCCTACCTATGCATACACATGTAAGCCTTCATCAACGACGACTCGAATCCACCTTAATGAAATCCAAAACAAACAACAAAAATATAAGGAACCCAAAAATCAAAAAAGCCCAAATTAAAATTGGTCCAAAGAATAAAAACGGAATAAACCTTACCCAAATCTTGAACTCATTGTCTTCTATGGTGGTGGATAGAACCAGTCTTATCATAAGAAACCACCTATAGGAAAATAGTGGGAAAATAAATGAGATATAATAACTTCTTATATATATGTGATCAGTGTGTCAACTATACAGGATAAATGATACATGAATCCATAACCAACAATGAAAAAATATTATTCAAATTTATATTTACATCCCAATACTAAATAACATGATCATTAATAAAGATCTTTATTTTTCGAACATCACCTTCAATTTCCTATTCAAAAATCAAAAATCAAAAAAATATGAGAATAAAGTAAACCTCCATCATCAATTAAAAGAGGGAAATAGGGATTATACATTGTTCTTAACCTAGAAAATCCATTCCTTGAATGTATAAAATACCTAAAAATATTCATTACTATATCATTCTTAATTTTCTATATTGAAACCTCATTTTTAGCATGTTCTTCTTCTGGAATTCACCTTTATTCTTAGTTTATATAGGTTTATCAATTTTATAAAGTAGAGATTTTTCCTTCTTTTATTCTATCCCCCTACCCACCAAAACCCACCCCCTTTGCACCAGTACCCCCCCCTAAAGCCCCCCTCCCCCCCGCACCAGTCCCCCCTAGCCCCCGCAGCAGCCCCCCCCCCCCACCTAGCCCCCCCCCCCCACACCTTTTGAGATCAATAAATTATGTACGACTCTTTTTGGTATAACGACCCTACTTTTTCTCTAAATGAGGATATTATCATCTCTAAAGTGAAGGAAATTTAATTTTATACTATTTAGTAGGTTGAAATTTTCTACTAGTCCACTTTGAAGGCTTAGGGAAATCATGTAAAACATGTAAAAATGTAAGGGTCCACTACAGATGGACTGGGTGGAGCATGTTCATATAATCTGTCCTTATCGGAAAAAAGTGGCCATATCGGTGGCATACTCTATAATAAATTAACGTTAAATGTCATTTTCCTCCTAGATAATCTTGAGTTACAAAACCAAGAGCCCAAAAGTGTGGGCTTTGATACTATTTTTTAACAACTATGACCCAATCACCCAAGCATCACTGGGTCAGGTGTCGACAACATCTTAGGCACACATCCTAATTTTTAGAGGTTGGTATAAATATCAAGGGTTAGAAGACACTAATGTGGGAGGTGGTTTCTCCCATGGGAGGAAATATAACAAAGGGTATTCTATACTAAAAATTCAGCATAACCCTTTGGGTAAATAGAATACCAAACCCAAGTAATGTTGGGTTTCACCATAGGTACCAGGTCATCTAGATATATAGACAATAAGAGGGGGTATATCTATATAAACATGCATATGTACTTAAACCTGGTTCCAAGAGTCATTAACACACAAGATAATCAAAAAAACAAAAAAACACCATGTATAGAAAAACTCATTCAAACAATGCCTTATGAGGTGAAAATGATAAAAAATATGATTTTCTCATAGTGGTCAAACCAAACAAGGATGAATGGTAAAAAAAGGTGCGTTCCCAAGTGTAAAATCCCAGCCCAATGTTCAAACCATTTGAGAATGATATTGTATTTGGTGTCAATATTTAATGGTGAGTATTTGATTCATATGAGTTGAAGCATAAATATATGTTGCACTAATTAGAAAGTGATGAAAGAACTATCATTTGAGCTGAGTTCAATCATGCTACAATCGGGTCCAAGTGAGACCTAATCCGGCCTCAATCTGGTCCAAGGAAGCCCCAATATGGAAGAAAGCCAAGCTTGTAAGGAGAACCCAAAAAAATTGGACCATATGAGTACCTTAGGTTTCGGCCAAACTCACACCACAACGTCGGAACTGCATCAGCAGGGAGGTGGGGAGGCCGCATCGGAGCCACGTCGGTGGGGAGGTGGGATTGTTGCGGTGAAGTGTTGATAGAGGAAGAGGAACACCGGTGGGAGGTGGGGTGATTGCATAATTGGAGGAGAATCATCCTAATGTGGGTGGCCACGTCATCGGAGTAGAATGATAGAAGTTTTGGGTAACATTTCCAAGCGAGGAGGGTCGAAGGGAGTAGGGCAGAAAGGGAGGGAGGAGGGGATCGCGAGCGGGGAGTATGGTAGAAATGGGGTGGGGATCGTGAGCGCATAGGAGGAAGGCGGTGGGGATCATGAATGTATAGGAAGAACAGGGGTAAAGCCATGGGTATTTTATGACCCGTGGCGTTACCTTAACCTATAGCCATGGTTTTTTTAAACCATGGCTATATAAGTGTGGCTATATCATCAATTCCAAGTAGTGTTTGAAAATCCTTTTGTGAGAATTATGGAAATGGGTTTTAAAGTAAGGATTTGATTTTCAAAAGGGGTAAATGGGTTTTCAAAAATTAAATATAAGAATGGTTTTGGAAGGTTGTGTTTTTTTAAAAAAAATTGGGATGAAGTGAAAATGATTTAACATGATTGGATTTTCCCTAATCTAAACTTGTGGTTTATTGAAATAAACGATTTTTAAACTGTATATCATTTTAAATGAATTCTGAAACATTGTTTTAAATGGGGTGTTTTGGGATATTGAAAAGTTTTTTAATCCGATGAATAGTTTTTGGAAATTCGGTTTTGTGTGGATGGTGTTTTTTTGGAAAGGGGTTTTGGCCTTTGTGGTTGTTAGATTATGAAAAGAGACCTTGCTGAATTTTTTAAAAAATGGGAAAGGGCTATTTGAATTAGAATGGTTGTTTTTGTAAGTTCTATTAAATAAAATGGATTTTTTTAATGAAATGGTTCTTGATGAAGTGTGGTTTGTTTTGTGGAATATGAAAAGAATTTTTGACTTGGTGGAAGGTGTTCCTTTTGACGGTACATGATTTTTGGAATGATGTTGTTTTGTTTTAGCCTTTGGTGTTTTCATGGGTTCTCGCATGCATGGTTTTGTTGATATCTGGAAGGATGACCTATATGGCATGGTTTTTGAGTGCCTAGGGTGGTACATAAATGTTAATGTGAGTTACACTTGATGAAACACCATTGGTGAATGAGAAAATCGAACAAGTTAGTTATTTTTTCAAAAGTGTTTTTTGCTGAAAAATTGTGGTTTTGTTTTGAACTGACTGTTATGTGGACGATTTATCCTATGTATTAGAAGTGTTGTATATTTAGTATAATTACATATGATCTATAATTAATAATCTTGTTGCATCTGGAGATGGTATCTTGTTGGTGGCTCGGTTTTGGAGTAATGTTCAGTGGGTTTCTAAAATGTGTTTGATGTTGTGATGTGGCCAAAGATAGTTCTTTGTTTTCCAGATTTCCAATTGGTAAACCTAAGGATTATTTATCATGTTTCACAAGATAGATCCACCTCCTAAAATAATTCCTCATCCCATCAGTTTAAATAGTGAGCTGTTTGGGATCGATTTAAAGTGCTTCCAGTTCGTGATAATTCTTGTGGACATAGTAGTTGTGTTCATTGATGTTGATTCTTTTCGCCGTATTCGTTGCCCATTATGATCCTCGTTTTGAGTGAGATATAATTTTGATATGTATCTATGAGTTACTATTTAGAAGAAAGTGTTTTGTTGAGCAAGTGAGTTTTTTTGGAGTGGTGTGATACTTAGCACCTGACTGTGGTGCAACAGACGCTTCATGATTTAGGGCTCCTACCATAGGCCTAAGAGTGAAGCTTTTCACATATTCATGAAATCTACAGAGGGGTGGGTCGATTGACCAGGATCCTACCTCCACCATTTTTTAAGGTAGTTTATATGTCTATATTGTGGTTCCTCATTACTGTGAATTTCCATTTGTCACAACAAGTGTGGTGGACTTACCCCTTACACAGTGTCTATGGTTATGCCTTCATGGATGTGGGTTTCCAATAAATATACCTTTTTGAACCGCCTCTATAAATCCGGTGTGGTCTTGGTGTTACCTATTCATAGGTGGGGAGTTTTGGGTAGTTACTTGGTTTCTTTTGTGGTTCTAGTGGCCAAATTATTGGGTCCCCTTCCCTCCCCTCCCCAAGTGGTGGGGGTCCAGATCCGTGCTGAAAGTGTTGGCCCAGTTCTTGTCCCCTCCATTCGGGAGTGGGTGGTTTATATGTTCATGTTTTAACCCTCTTAACATGGGTTGGTGGGTTTTTGTGGGAGAGTTTTTTTGGAATTGTGAAAGTGAGGTAATTTTTAGTTCTTGTTTTTTTTCATTGCTAGTTGAGTTTTAATGGTGGAGAGGCCCACCACATGTCTCGTTGATTTTTCCTCCTATGAACTTGTCTAGTTCTAGTTGTTTATCAATGTTGGAGAGTCCATTCTATAATCCCCTAGATTACTTGTATTTCTTGAGTTCTCTTTAGTTTGGTTGATTTTTTGTTTCATTGGGAGAAGGCCCAACAATCGGGTTCTAGGCTTGGATGTTGAGGTGGTGTCTTGACCTTTCTGTTGATTTTCACAAAGTGGTTGTGAGTTGGTGTTTTGTTTGGGAAATAAGACTGAGTTATTTTGAGGGAAAATTATATTTCAATTTATTGATAGGTTTTATCATGTTTTTAAGTAATCCTTAGTTGTTTATATTTCAACTGGAAAGTGTTATGGCTTTCTGGGGGCGGAAAGCTTTAATGGTGGGGAGAATTGTCACACTCGATTTTTCATGTCATTGTTTTGATCCGGTTCATTTGAAATCCCAATAATTTTTTTTGGGATCTTGGGTGAGATTAATGTTGAGTTTTTAAGTTTCATATATGTCTAATCACCCTATTTTGGGTTCTCCATTTCTTGTTTAAGATTTTTTTAAGAAAGGGTGCTTACTTCATGATTTGGGTCAACTGTGATCCCATTTCTAGTTTTAAAAACTGAATTTCTTTATTTTATAACTCCTTTGTTTTTCATAATTTTTCACCCATTATACTTCCCACTTTTCCTATATTTACATATTAAAACTTCCATATCCTTTTGGACCACATAATAATTCAGAATCATGGTGAAATTGGGTGACTTATTTAGGAATTGGGCTAGCCCATGGTCCCATTTCCAGTTTTAAAAAAATAATTCGTTTATTTTATATATAATTAAATATTTAATATTTTCGGTGATTACACCTCCCACCAGAATAAAATATCCCTATACTCACCCTCATTATCTATTTCCACTCTTTGGAGCTCATATCAGTCGCGGATTAGGGAATACTTTCTCAATGTCTCTCAAATCTCCCAGAATTGAAAATGTGAATTGTTTCATGAATAAATATTTCCATTAGTACTATTTTTCCCAAAATTCTTCTTTACTTGGTTATTCATGATCTTAGGAGACTATAAAAGAATTTTCAAGCCATTACCTTTCCTCTAAGGGTTCAAATCTAATGGAAGATGAAGAGTTTTCTAGTTGAAAATGTGAGATTCCTTCTCCTTTCTCCTCCCTCTTCTTCGTCCATTCATTATATCTTGGTTTTATAATCCCCTCTAGTCATTATAGACCTAGGGTTCTGTTATAACATGGTTTTTATGGATTTTATATTCATTTAGGTCTGTTATTCATAGTTTTAGGGTTTATAATCCCACAATGGGGGTTTTTGGATGTCAATTTCCATTATGCCAAGGATTTGAGGTAGGATGTACCTTGTGCAGGCCATTATCATTTAAGTTTCATAATTTTCATAATGTTATAACTTTATTTATATGATATGTGCTGTAGTGAAACCTTGGTTTTAATGTTTTTGTGTGCAAATTATGTTTTATGACTTATTTTGTTAAACATATAGTTGTTTTGGTATAAATGTGCACTCCTCTTGTTTGATAAATTATTCCATGAGCTTCCACACTTGGTTTATGGTATTTTGAATATGTTTCAGTATCTTTAATAACTTTATGGTATAAAAATGGTATTTTATCCCTTTTTAAGTTCTTAACATAAGTTTTTTTGTTAAAGAGTGCATGCCATGTGTTCGGTAAATTGCCCAGTTGGCTTTTATGTGTCTAGTGCAATTTAAAATGATTTTTTCAGATTTATAAATACATTGGAATCATGTAAAAAATTATTCTGGGATCCTTTTATGGCTTTCCAATTGTCATTTGGTTTTAAAAATAAATGTGTTTTGGTTTACTACATGTTTTGGCACGAGTTTCCAGAAAATGTCCTGTTTCACATTCTTATGAAAATGGTTGTGTTTTGAATATGTAACCTGAGTGTTTTATGGGATTTTTGAATGTGGTTTGATGATGTATATGGTGTGTATACACCTCTTTAAAAAAAATTGGAATTCATAACTTTTTCAAATGTTAGTTTTTGGGAAAATGTTTAAAGGCCTGTTTGGCATTTCGTAAAAATGAAGAATGAGTGTTTTACTTGTATATACCATGTTGTGTCAATTGGTATTGTTTTATCATCCATGAAATGATTTTATTAAATGTTTTTAGGGATTCAAAATATGGTTGGGTATGTTCTTGTTGTGTTTTTATAATTCAATTAGTGTTTTTGGATGAGTTTTATGTGCAAAGCCTCAATACACTCCTTGAAATTGCTTTACGAAAATTTGTAGTGGTTTGCTGATTCATGAAAGAAATGTGAAGAATGTTTATGGGATGTTTGTGTATTTATTGTTTGGGAATTTAATTTGTATGTGAAATGTGTATTTGATAATATGTGTAACTTGATTGAGCACTAAAGGGAATCCCAGGTATCTAGGTGGGCGGACGTGTACTAGTATGCTAGTAATTCTGTGGGGTTTGACCCCTGTTTCACGTATCAAGTTTGATGATGACAACACTAACTAAACTATGATGATGATGATGTTGGGGTACCACTAGTTTATGGTTATTCTCCCTAATAGTGTCTCGTGTGCATGAGAACAGATATTTATTATGGTTAATTTCACCGATATACGAGGTACCTATGGCTCATAACTAACTAGTCCCTAGGGGTGTTCCCATGAGTTGTGCTCATTGGATATTTTTTACTCACCATCAGAATATGGTGTGTTTGGTTGGTAAATTCAGTAGTGTGTTTTATTTATTTAAAAGTGTACAATCTTTAAATAATCCCTCATTAAAACAATTTTCATTTTGAAGTTTCTCCTATTTGAAAAATTGTTACGTGCATTTTTTTTATAAAACATGAAAGTTTTTGTCTGATAACTATTATAGAATGAAACCTCATTTGAAAAACATAATTTTATATCTTGTATTTAAAACATGAAATTGATGTTTTTTTATTTTAAAGGATGGGCATTGAGAAATAATATCGGGATAACCTACTGAGTTTTAATACTCACGCCTATAGTATTCTTCTATTTTTAGCCCTTGTGTAGGTATCAGATTGAGTTTGATTGCCATGGAAGACATGTGATCATTATTTTGGAGAGTGACCATAAGGGTCACATGGAGTTTTTTTGGTTATCGGGGTTGGTCAGATGAGTTGTTGGCTTAGTTGTACTTTCAGTTTCTTGTACAAATAGTGTTCAGTTCAGTTTTTATATAAATATATTTTGGGATCTCCATTTCTTTCTGCTATTTGTTTTTTATTTATATATGGGTTGAAATCGTTCCCTTGTGTACTCTATTGATGCCCTTGGTGCTTGTCGCCATCCCGGGAGGATCGGGAATGCCTCTCGGGACTTGTCGCGAGCTGGCTCTTGTGACTGGTTCAGGGTTTACTTGGGATGGTTCGTGACATGAAATGTCCTATATAAAACATTTTTATTTACCATCCATCGCTAGAAAACTCCATACCTCAAAGTCATTCTTCCGATACTCCCATTAAACTACTTCTCTCACTTTCTATGGGTTTACCGATACTCCTGTCTATGAGATAACATGACCCAAGAAGTGAATCTAGTCCATCCAAAAGTGGAATTTAGAGAGTTTAGCATATAAATGATGTTCACTTAGTGTAGTTAAAATTATCTCAATATGGGTAGCATTTTTGTGTTGAGTGTGAGATTACACCAAGATATCGTCCATAAAAACCACCACAAATGAGTCCTAGTATGGACGGAACACTCGGTTTATCAGTGACACAAAAACAATAAGCGTGTTTGTGAGACCGAACGACATAAACACATACTTGTATAGACAATACCTACTCCGAAAGGCTATAAGAGGTATATATGATGGTCTAACGTGCGACTGATGATAACCAGATCACATGTCAATCTTCGAGAACACCCTTGATCCTTGAAGCCGATCAAAGAGATCATCAATCCTCAGCAAGGGATATCAGTTCTTGACCATCGACTGATTAAACTTCTAATAATTCACACAAAGATTGATGGTACCATCCACCTTCTTTGAAAATAGGACAGGTGAACCCCTAGGATAAGTACTGGTTCAGATGAAACACTTTGTTTGTAACTTCTCTAACTACTTCTTAAGCCCCTGTAACTCCGGTGTATTCATCCTATAAGGAGGAATAGACACCAATGCTGCTCCTAGAACAAGATCAAAAGATAAATCTACCTCTCGCTCTGGAGGTATTCCTGAAAAGTCATTAGGAAAGACATCTCTAAAATGATCCACCACTCAAGGAAAATCCATCTGTGAAGTACCCTAGTCATGCTGATATAAACTACCAATTTGGGTTGTAATGACTCTCAACCCAGGATGGTCAGGTACAGCTCTACTCACCTAGATATCCCATTCGACCTTATGTAGAAACAAACTACCCTCTAGTGATGTGAAACTCACCTTGCGATGATATAAATCAACAAAATCCTAGAAGGGAACTAACTAGTCCATTCCGAGAATGACACCATATCCCATCATCTCTAAGATATAAAGGTCTCAAAATAAGTTACACCCACCAACCTCAAGAGGGAACTACTTACACTGATGTACACTAGCTGTTCTAGTCCCAAAAGGAGTGTCTATCATCAAGATATCAGTATAAGTAACAATATGGAGCCCAAGGATCTCCACAATAGGCACAAATATAAAGCTATGGGAAGCCCCTATATCGAAAAGTTCAGAAGAAAAAACTGAGGAAACCAAAATCGTACCTCTATCCATAGAGGGTCTGAGATCTAGCTCATACTCGGTCTAATCTAGCCCAAAATCCTGACCTATGCCACAAACTTGTGAAACTATCTGAGATCCCTGAGGTGATCCACCCTAAGACTATCGAAAACCCTGTGTCTAACCACTGTGGCCATGACCTCCACCTCAGGCTGAACGACTTAAAGAAATCCAGCCCCTAGTCTGATGTGGGATTGGTGGTCCTACTTCGATATGAGGAGTCAAAACATAACCCCTATCACTAGCTATTGGTGAGAAAAACTGATAGAAACACTTAAGATGACCCATCTTGACACAAAATCAGCACTCAACTGGGTCTCTCAGTCAATGTGGACTCGTATACATGCTCTTCCCACACTGGTAGAATACCACCTAGCTACTTGAAGAAGTATCCCGCCTACTCAGATCTCTGTGTGTAGACTCCCTATGGTGCTTCCTGCTCTCAGTTGTAAGGGTACCAACTCGGGATGTTGAACTACCCTAGACCACAGCTCCAGAATCCCTCAAGTTGTGCTATGTGATTAGCATATAGTTGACAATAAAAGTTATGTAAGTCAACATGAAGATATTCACCTAAGATCAAATGTCATTCCTGAGACCATCCTCAAACTTTCTCACCATAAATAACTCATCACCCCCTAGAATGGTTGTAAAGGGATGCATATTTGTGAAGTGAGAAGAATACTCCTTGACTGAGAGTGTACCATGCTCCAAACTCATGAACTCTCGGGCTCGGTCGAACCTCTAAGTCTTTGGGTAGAAGTAGTCATAGAAGGTATGCTGGAAGTCATCCCAATCCACAACCCGATGGAGTTCATCTTGTGATATCACATCCCACCATCTCTTGGTGGAATCTCGAAGCATGTATGTAGTGAGATTTACCCTCCTCTCTGGAGGTGTCTCAAGATGATCAAAGATAGATAGCATGGATTATAACCATGACTCTGCACCCTAAGGTCCTCTATCCCCTGAGAAAGTGGGAAGATAATACTAATAAAAAACCCACATCAACTCTACCATAGATGGGGTAGGATGCGGTTCTCCTTGGAAGGTATGTATAAACCTCATGAATCCTTCTTGGAACTGTGCATCGACACCTGTATATGGAACGTCGGCTTGTGCCAAGATGTGCACAACGAGAGGATCTGCTGGTAGTCCCTGATCTACCATGTCTGTTGTCTGATCGTTGCCCTATATTTGGTGTACAACTGGAGGACGTCTCGATGGCATGAATCTAAAAGGTCAAGCGCATACCTTAGATCAAGATTATCAAGGACTGAAACTTAGAAGTACAAGGAGGAACATGATAAAGAAAACATTCATGTTTTTCTAAACATGGATACATAGTGTGTATGACTTATACACGATGTGTTCCTTTAAGCCTTTACATGGACGTGCACTTCTACCATCACTGGTTGTGTAACACCCATACACATGGCGTGTTATTCCTATGACACAACGTGTACTTGGATTATTTCCCCCCTGTCTGAGTTCCTCTACATGGATAAACCACACAATTCTCTCCTAAATAACACTACACGGCGTGTTCTCCATACACATGACATGTACCACTTAAGTTACATACATATGTGTCATTGGTCACATGGATGGATACACAGTACATACAACACACCATGTTTATTACAGACACGACATGTACTAGAAGGATTTCACCGACCCATTTCATTAGTCACACGACCAGATACAAGGTCTCTATAACATGACATGTACTCCCAGTACACGGTGTGTTCTACCAAACAATTCACAACCCCATGTCTCTTCCTACACAGTCTGTCACATGGTCAAGGAATACACAGCGTGTACATATAGTACACTACGTGTACTTAAGAAAAACATTTCCTTCCTAAACAGAAGGATACATGGTGTGTATTCATCATCACACAACATGTATTCTGGGATTTTCCATACAGTAGGCCTCATAAACTACTCCATAACCCCATAAAACACTAAAACAAATATTAAAGTGCCAAATTCTGATCTGTGGGGGGACCATACACCCCAAGAATCAAATCTTGGCATCATATTCATGTCATATCATAGTATAATTCCATTAAATCTCAGTATGATCCACCAAATTACAATCTAAGAGGGCCTATAACTCCTCAATGACCAAAAATTGGCTTCCATCTAAAAGAAACTTTACACAATCCAATACCCTATCAAATAGAAGCTATTATATCAAGGAATCTATCATAAAAACATTCATATCTATCACAACATCTATCGCAACAACATGAAATTGTTAATTCACCCAAAATGGCATGGCCAAAATTCATGACATGTGATCTGTAACAAGTACCTATATGATGCATAAGATGGTATACCCTCATATAATCGGGTTGGAATAGAAATAAAACCACAATAATATCAACAATAATATCACAACACATGTGAATCACCCAACGGTGAAATAAAATCATCTGTAATAATTACAAAACTAGAAAAATTGCAATAATTGAGGTAACTTGGATTTTAACAATACACGGGTTAGATACTCCTAGGCACGGTTTATTAAAAACTACCCATTCCTTCCTATCCCTCCCTATAGTCTCCAAATAGTAATTTAAATAAGAAAAGAGACACCTTTGATAGCACTTTTTAACATCCTAGTTCTGAGTGCCGCCCAGAGGTGCCCCATACCCAGTTGGTCACATGGCCTCAGGTGCATTTCCTTGAACTCCAGAGGCTTCCGACTAGTAGCGAGGGCCTTAGGTGTGATTTTGGGGAAACTATGCCCTTATTGGAAGAGTTAAAAAACATAATAACAATAATATACAACATTAGAAGCAGTAATACCATACCATAATAAATAGTAGAAGACTAAATGTAAATAAACAAATGGATCACATATATAAATGATTCATGTAACATATTTCTAGGAAAGCAGGAAAATAAGTCACAATGATGGAAATACATTACTAAACCAAAGTACATAGAAAAAAAGTAACTCCAATAGTATCTCAAGCCTCTGCTTGTTCCCATGCTCTCCAGCTCCACATCACTCAAGTACCTAAAGTATAAGGGAGCTTTCCCTTATATACACCTGCAACAATATAATATATTTGGGACCAAAAGCATGACCCAAACTAGGTGTGAGATAAATCACAGTAGGAAACCACCAAAATATCTGTGCCTCAACTATCAGTGAATATATATATTTCTAGCAATATGAAAAATGAAGTAATAAACAAGGATGTACTCAAAAGTAAACAATCCCTCAGTTTCAACTACATTCATTTACATTTATTAATCATTCAACCAAATATTCAAAAGCAACCCTCTTGGAAAGTTATCACAGTTGAAACCCTTTTTTTCACAAAGAAAAAGAGTCTCCGAGGAAGCACTCACTGTCAATTCTTCCTATAGTATTTCAATGATAACTACATACTCTCTGAGGAAGCACTCAACATCCATTCCCCCTTGTGGTCTCGTAATGGTATACTATAGACACTCTGAGGTAGTACTCAATGTCCATCCCCCCTATGGTATCACAATGTGAAAAGTATAACAAACACTCCAGGGAATACCTCAACATCATTTCCCCCTATGGTTTAACTATACCACGTTCTCACAGCCCTGTGTAATACAATCGTGCACATACTATATCCATCAGCCAAAGTAATATAAACTACTACAAGTATAAGTATCAATAATTTATATCACAATCATGTCATATAATATCAACTCCATCCTAACAACACTAGGCATAGAAAAAAATAGCCTAATAGGCGATTCTAGACCCAATGGCCAATATAAAACAAACATGGGAAAACACATCCATAAGCAAGGTAATAAACCTTATTCATAAACAAAAACACTTTCTCAAGCAAACAAACCATATTAGGCATGAAAAAGGGTTAAATTTACAAAATACATAATACCCTAAACTTGGGTATTCATCACTTTTCACACATATAATCAAAAGACAACTACGGAAAGGAATAAACCACCTACCTTGACATTGTATGATCGATATAGTTGAACCTCAACCTTTGAATCAACCTAGAACATCGTAGATATAAAAAAACATAAAAAATGATCAACCTTGAATAACTCATGAAAGAAGAGAAATCAAGATGAGAGGCTCTAGAAGAAGGAAGGACTCACCAAGTTGATTGCAATGCAATATACAGTTCTTGATTAGGAGAATGGATGATGGATCAGGGGCTTTAAGAAGAATCATTGCTCCCAATTTCTCCTGGATGAGATGGGGTTAGAAGAATACAATTTTGAGAAATAGACATGACCCCAATCCTATTTAACAAATAAAAAAATTACATGGTGTGTTCATTTAATGTACACACTGTGTACTTTCCTTAACCGAACCCTACTTTAGGAGGTCTCTAGGTCACCTCACACGGCCATGTACTGGCCTTTACACGACCAGTACATGGATACCCATAGAAACCATGTAGATAGTGTGTACTCCCAAGAACATGACATGCACTCATAAATTTTTGAAAAACTCCATTTTTTTCTAAAAAATACTCAAAAACAAGATCCATACCTAAAAAAAGAAGATCCAAGTTCTTACAAACTTCCCCCCTTAAAGAAATTCATCCCTGAATTTACCTAAAAAGGTGGCGTAGAAGAATCCTCGAACTGATCTGACCACTGTGATTACACATCAGTCTCCCTCTCCCAAGTCTCGTCCTGCACTCGCCCGTGCTGCCACACCACCCGTACCAGAGGAACAAACCAACCACAGAGAACCTTCATGTTGTGATCAATAATCTGGATAGAATACTCATTGAATGATGCATCCACCTCCAACTCATCCTCCTCAGGATGAAAAAAATGAGATGAGTTTGAGAAGTAATATCGTTGCTGAGAAAATTGGAAGACGTCGTGCATAACCCGATACCTCTAAGGTAACTGCAATAGATAGGCAACCGACTCGACTCTCTCTAAAACCTCAAAAGGCCTGATGCATCTCAGTGAAAGATTTACCTATCTCCTAATACTCCTATATCCCAACCTCGGTGTGACACGTAGGAAAACCTGATCACTGACCTCAAACTCCAGAGGTCTTCTCTATAGATAAACATAAGACTTCTGTTGAGACTGTGTAGTAGCCATCCTCTTCTGAATCAAATCCACCTTCTCAGTGGTATCTTAGAAAATATGAGGTCCCAACATAGCTTCCTCTCCTACTTCCAGCCAACATAGGGGTGATCATCATGGCCTGCCGTACAAAGCCTCATAAGGTTCCATTTGAATAGTTTATTAAAAGATATTATCGTAAGAAAACTCCACTAGAGGTATGTGCTTCTCCCAATAACCTCCAAAATATAAGACACATGCTCAAATCATGTCCTCCAGCACCTGAATCGTGCACTCAGATTGACCATCTATCTGGGGGTGGTAAGATGTACTTAGAAGTACCTGTATACTCGAAGCCCTCTGTAGTCCCTGCCAGACCTGAGAAGTAAAACAAGTGTCCTTGTCTGAAAAGATAGAGTGTGGAACCCTATTTAACTAAACAATATCTCAGATGTAAAAACTTCCAAGCTCATCCACACTGAAATAATCCGTAATCGGTAAAAAGTGTGCAACTTTGTGAGTCTATCAATGACAACCCAAAATACATCATTCCCTCGAGGAGACCTCAGTAAACCTCTCAAGAAGTTCATCGTGACATAGTTCCACTTCCACTCAGGATTGGGTAACTACTGTAAAAGTTGTGCTGGTCGTTGATGCTCTACCTTCACCTGCTGATAGGTGGAACATCTCATGACAAAACCAGCAACATCTCTCTTCATACCTGGCCACCAATTCTGATGCTGTAGATCTCGATACATCTTAGTGACACCAGAATGAACTTCCCAAACCGAGGAATGAAAATCCCGCTAAAGATCATCGTGTATGTCTGTTGACACCCATACACGCCCATGAAAATGCAAGATCTCATTCTTTTATATAGTACATCCAGGAATAGGGTCCTCTCCTGACATGCTCTCTCATAGAACTAGGCCTTCAGAATCTGATATCTTCCTCATTCTCACTCGATCAAGTAGAGTAGAGGTAACAACCACAGAAGAAAGAAATGTATTCCCCCGTCTATCATGCACCTCCAAATGCATCTCAGAGAACAGATCCATAAGATTCCACTCAAATCTATCCTCATGTACTCCCTTTATCTGAGTCCTCCTACTCAACACATAAGCCACTACATTGCCTTTCCTAGGTGTGTAGGTGAGCTCAAATTCAAAATAGTGAAGGTACTCAAACCACTTTCACTATCTAAAATTCAGATCACACTGAGTAAAGATGCAATTCTGACTTTTGTGGTTAGTCTACACCACAAAATTCTCTCCCAGAAGGTAATTTCTTCAACAACACAAGGTATGAACAACCGCAACCAAATCGAGATCGTGCATCAGGCAATTCCTCTCACGTGGCCTCAATAGCCGAGACCCATACACAATGACGCCTTCCCCTTGCATAAACACTTCTCCCAACCCAATACCTGATGCATCATAGTAAATAGTATAACTCTTGACTGGCTCTAGAAAAACTAGTATCGGTGCCGAATTCAGCTTCCCTTTCATCTCCTAAAAATATGAATCATATTAATATTCCCACAAGAACTTCACTCCCTTCTTACTCAGGACCTTCAGTGGCACTGCTAAGCATGATAAGTCCTATATAAAATGTCTGTAGTAACCATTCAGCCCTAGGAAACTCCATAACTCAAAGATTTTCAATGTATTATATTAGGAAACTACTACTCTCACATTCTATGGGTCTACCAATACTCATGTCTCTAAGATAACATGACCCAATAAGTGAATATGGTCCATCCAAAAGTGGCATTTTGAGAGCTTAGCATATAACTGATGTGCTCTTAGTGTACTAAAAATGATCTCAAGATGGGTAGCATGGTCGTGTCGAGTGTGAGAGTACACCAAGATATCATCCATGAAAACCACCACAAAGGAGTCCAAGTATGGATGGAACACTTGGTTCATCAGTTCCATAAAAACCACAGGCGTGTTCATGAGACCAAACGACATAACCACATACTCGTATAGACCATACCTACTCCGAAAGGTTATAAGAGGTATATATGATGGTCTAACACACAAATGATGATAACTAGATCTCAATTCAATCTTTGAGAACACCCGTTCTCCTCAAAGATGATCAAATAGATCATAAATCCTCTGCAAGTGATATCAGTTCTTGACCATCAACTAGTTCAGCTTCTGATAATCCACACAAAGTCTAAGGGTACCATCCACCTTCTTCACAAATAGGATAAGTGAACCCCAAGGAGAAGTACTGGTTTAGAATAAAACCTTTTCATGTAACTCCTCTAACTTCTTCTTGAGTTCCTGTAACTCTAGTGTAGCCATACTATAAGGAGGAATAAAAATTCATGCTACTCCTGGAACAAGCTTAATAGAGAAATTTACCTATCGCTCTGAAAGTAAACCTAAAATGTCATTTGGAAGGACATATCTGAATTGATCCACCACTGGAGGAAAGTCCATTTGTGAAGTCCCCTGGTCATCCAGATATAAACTAGCAATCTTGGCTATAACACATCTCAACCCAAGATGCTCGGGTTCAGCTCTGATCGTTTGGATATACCATTCACCCTTATGTAGAAACAAACTTCCCACTAGTGATGTGAAACTCACCCTACGGTGATAGAAATCGACGATAGCCTGGAAGGGAACTAACTAGTCTATTATGAGAATGACGTCATAGCCTATCATCTCTATGAAATAAAGGTCCCACAAGAAGTGACACCCACCAACCTTAAGAGGGTACTACTTACACTAATGTACACTAGCTGTTATAGTCCCCAACAGAGTGTCCAACGCCAATATATCAGCATAAGTAAAGATACAGAGCCCAAGGATCTCTACAACAAGAAAAGATATAATGCTACGAGAAGCCCCGGTATTGAAAAGTGTAGAAGATAAAACCAAGGCAACCAAAATCATACTTCTAACCATAGAGGGTCCAAGATCCTGCTCCTGTTGGGTCTGGCCCAGCACAACATACTAACATACGCCATGAACCTATAAAGCTCTCTGAGATCCATGAGTTGATCCTCCCTGCGACTATCGAAAACCCTGTGTCTCACCACTACGACCACGACCTCCTCCTCGTCTTGAATGGCCTAAAGAACTGCAACCCCTAGTCTGATGCGGTACTGGTGGTCCTGCTTCGGCATGCGAAGTCAAAATAGAACCCCTATCACTAGGCGCTGGTGAGAAAAACTGTCAGAAATAATGAAGATGATCTATCTTGCCGCAATATCGGTACTCAACTGGGTCCCTTGAGAAATTTGGCCTCGTATGCCCACTCTTCCTGCACTGTTAGCATACCATATTGCTACCTAAAGGAGTATCCTTCCTACTCAGATCTCCACGTGTAGACTCCCTGTGGTGCTTCCTATTGTTAGTCAGAAGGGTACCAACTCTGGATACTGAACTGACCTAGCCCATAGCTCCAGAATCCCTTAGGTTTCACTCTGTGATAAGCATCTGGTTGACTATAGAAGTTATGGAATTCAACCTAAAGATATTCACCTGAGATAGGATGTCATGCCTGTGACCATACTCAAACTTTCTTGCTAGAAATAACTCATCACCCCCTAGAATGGGTGTGAAGCACTACCGCTCTATGAAGAAAGAATAATACACTATGACTAAGAGTGTACCCTACTCCAAACTCATGAGCTCTCGGGGTCGATTGGCCCTCAAAGTATCCAGGTAGAAGTAGTCATAAAAGGTATGCTGGAACTCATCCCAAGCTATAACCCGCTGGTGTTCCACCTGTGATATCAAATCCCACCATCTCTTGGAGGAATCCTGAAGCATGTATGTAGAAATCTTCGCCCTCCTCTATGGAGGCATCTCAAGATGGTTGAAGATAGATAGCATGACTTCTAACGATGACTCTATAACCTGAGGTCTTCCATCCCTTGATAAAGTGGGAGGATGCTGCTGTTGAAAAAGCCACGTCAACTATGCCATAGATGGGGAAGGATGAGGTGCTCCCTAGAAGGTTTGTATAAACCTCATGAATCCTTCCCAGAACTATTCATTAACACCTTTATCTGGAATGACGGATGGTGCCAAGATGGGCATGATGGGAGGATCTACTGGTAGTCCCTGATCTACCATGTCTGGTTTCTGATCGTTGCCCTGTATCTGGAGTACAACCAGATGACATCTTGGTGGCATGACTTTGTAAGGTCAAGCAAACACATTGGATTAAGATTATCAAGGACTGAAACTTATAAGTGAAAGAAGGAATACGATAAAGAAAACATTCAAGTTTTTTTGAACATGGATACATGATGTGTATGACCTATACATAGTGTGTTCCCTTAAGACTTTACATGGGCATGTTATTATACCATCAATGGTTGTGTAACAACCATACACACGACATGTTGTTTCTGTGACATGACGCGTACTTCGATTATTTCCCCCCTACTTGAGTTCCTCTACATGGATAAACCACACAGTTCTCTCCTAGGTAACACTACACTACGTTTTCACCATACACACAAAGTGTACCACTTAAGTTACATCAATTTATATCATTAGTAACCCATATGGATACACAGTCCATACAACCCGACATGTTTATTACAGACACGATGTGTACTAGAAGGATTTCACCAACCTGTGTCGTTAGTGACACAACCTGATACATGGTCTCTATAACATGGCGTGTACTCCCAGTACACAGCATGTTCTACAAAACAATTCCTAACCTCGTGTCTCTACCCACACAGTCAGTCACATGGTCAAGGACTACATGGCGTGTATATATAGTACACGACGTGTACTTAAGAAAAACATTTCCTTCTTGAACAGAAGGATACATGGCGTGTATTCATCATCACACACTATGAATTATGGGTTTTTCCTGATAGTATGCCTCAAAACTACTCTAAAACCACATAAAACACTGAAAAAAACATTATAGTTCCAAATTAAAATCTGTGGGGGGGGGGGGGCATACTCCCTGCGAATCAATGCTTGGCATTATAATCATGTCATATCATAGCATAATTTCGTTAATTCTCAATATGATCCACCAAACTTCGATCTAAGAGATCCCATAACACCTCAAGGACTAAAATTTGGCATCCATACAAATGAAACTTTACACAATCCAATACCCTATCAAATAACAGGTATTCTATCAAGGCATCTATCACAACGACATTCATATCTAGCATAACATCTATCACAACAAAATGAAATCTTTAATGCACCCTAAATGGCATGACAATAATGCATGAAATGTGATCTCTAGAAAGTGCTTATATGATGCGTGAGATAGCATAACCTAATCTCAATAGGTTGAAACAGAAATATAATCTCAATTATATCAACAATTACATCAAAAAACATGTGAATCACCCAACAATGAAATCAAATCAACTATAATAATTGCAAAATTAGAAAAAAATTGCAATAATCAAGGTAACTTAAATTTTTCTTATACACGAGTTAGATACTACCAGACACAATTTATTACCAACCACCCATTCCTTCCTATCCCTGATTATAGGCTCTAAACAGTAATTCAAAGAAGAAAAGAAACACCTTTTTACCACTTTGTAATATCCCAGTTCCAGGTGCTGCCCAGAGGTTCCCCGTACCCGATTAGTCACATGGTCTCAAGCGCATTTACCCAAATGCCAAAGGATTCCAACTAGTATTTAGGGCCTTGGGTGTGATAGTGGAGAAAATATTCTCTCATTGGCAGAGTAACATAGTGGAATAACAATAATATACAACAACAGAAGCAATAATACCATAAAATAAGTAAACAATGGAAGACTGAAAGTAAATAAACAATTGGAGCACATATATAAATGATGCATGTCACATATGTCTAGGAAAGTATCCAAACAAGTCATAATTCTAGAAATACAATACTAAAACAAAGTACAACGAAAACAAGTAACTACAGTAGCATCGCAAGCATCAACTTGGTCCCATGCTCTCCAGCTCCACAACACTCAAGTACCTGAAGTAGAAGGCCGCTTTCCCTTATCTACACCTGTATTAATATAATCTGTTTGGGCCCAAAAGCATGACCCAAACAGGGTGTGAGACAAATCACAATTGGCAACCACCAATAGATCTGTGCCTAACTGTCAGGGAATATATATATTATAGGAAATATACAAAATGAAGTAATAAAAAAGGAAGTACTCAAAAGTAAACAATACTACAGTTTCAACTAAATTTACATACATTTATTAATCATTCAACAAAACATTCACAAGAAACCCTCTGGGAAAGTTCTCACAGTCCAACCCATTTGGTTTCAAAAAGACAAATACTCTCTGAGAAATCACTCACCGTCAATTCCCCTTGTGGTATTTTAACGATAACTATAGACTCTATAAGGTAGAACTCAACATTCATTACCCCTGTGGTCTCATAACGATATACTATAGACACTCTGAGGGAGTACTGAACATCTATCCACCCTATGGCCTCACAATGTGAAAAGTATAACAGACGCTCTGGGGAATCCCTCAACATCAACTCCACCTATGGTATAACTACACCAAGTTCTCACAACCCTGTGTAATACAATCATTCACAGATAATATTCAACAGAAAAAGTAATCTCAACTATTACAAGGATAAGTAGCTATAATTCATATCACAAGCATGTCATATAATATCAACTCCATCCTAACAGCACTAGGAATGGAAAACAAAATAGCCTAACAGGAAGTTCAAGACGCAATGGTGAATATCAAAAAAACATGGGGAAAAAATCAATAAGCAAGGTAATAAACCTTATTTATAAACAAAAACACTTTCTCAAGAAAAAAACCATGTCATGCATCAAATAGGGTTAAATTTACAAAATACACAATACCCTAATCTAGAGTATTTAGCACTTTTTGCACATATAATCCAAAAAAACCCACAGAAAGGCACAAACCACCTACCTTGACATTTTAATATTGATATAGTTGAACCTCATCCTTTGAATCAACCAAGAACATTGTAGATATACAAAAAAATAAAAAATGCTCAACCTTAAATAACTCACGAAAGAAGAGAAATCAAGAGGAGAGGCTCTAGGAGAAGGAAGGACTCACCGAGGTGATTCCAAAGTAATTGAAAGTGCTTGATTCAGAGAACAAATGATGGATCGGGGGCTCAGAGAAGAATCATTGCTCCCAATCACTCCTGGATGAGATAGGGTTAGAAGAAGACAATTCTGGGAAATAAACATGACCCGGTCCAATTTAACAACTAGAAAGAAAATTTCACAGCATTTTCATTTAATGTACACTCCATGTACACACCTTAACTAGCCCTAACTTTAGGAGTTCTTTAGGTTACCTCACACAACCATGTACTGGCCGTTACATGGCCAGTACATGGCTACCCATGGAAACCAGGTAAACGACGTGTACTCTTAAGTACACAATGTGTACTCATAAATTTTCCCAAAACACACCTTTTTTCTCAAAAACACCCCAAAAAAAGATCCATACCTGAAAAAATAAGATCCGAGTTCTTATAGATGGTTTTTGGTTTTTGTTAGTTTAATGTGTAGTGTCCAAAACCTAAATAATGAAGAATTATCTCTCCTTTCTTATATAAACCCACTCAATCTCCCATTCCAATTCACTCAAAACATTTGGAGCTCAATAAAACTCTACCCTCCTATCTCTATAATCCTCCCAAGGTGCCCCAGGATCCCAAGAATCCTCTCTCAAGCCTCTCCCAAGCCTTTGGGATCACACTTCCAAGTAAAGGGTACTCACTTTCCTTCCTTCCTTATTTATGTCTAAGTTTCCTTATATTGTTATGACCTTTTATTTCCAATTAAAAATGTTGGGGTATGATTTCAAACCTCCCTTATACTTCCCTAATTATTCTTGAATGATGATATACCTATTTCTCTCTCATTAATGACTCCCATGTACACCCGTTACCATGCCGAAATTCTGTAAGGGATTTCTCTCTCCTCATTTACATTCAAGAAATTCTTTTATATTCTACATCTAAATTCCATTAAATATGTTGGTATGTTATGTTACATGAACCCCTTACTGTATATTTTATGTATAAATTATAATATACCCCTTCCCCTATCATCAACTCATTTTACAATTTCTATTTGACATTGTTATACTGCCAAAGTTACACCAAAATTTCCATGCCAAAATCACCGTGTAAGTGAATACCATAACCATTTCTCTATAAGGGGTATTCAAATTTATGCATATGTACTTTTTGATTTAGGAATTACATTTATGTATTATATATCTCTTATTCATGGAATAAATTATGTTATTTAATGAATCAATGTTGTATGATCTATGTGGCACATTTATGCATGAAATGAAATGATTAAGAAGGGTGCGCTATGATAGCACTCTAATGCATTGGGTAAATATTAGTATCATGATATGTAATGTGCAATGAGGGTTTAATCATGCTAATTCAAGTGAAATGAGGTCTTAATCATTATCAATGTGCAATGAGCCTTGGATCATGCTAATATCATGTTAAATGTGGTTGCCACATCTCCATGTTATGATAATCATGATATATCATGCCTTGATGTTAATATTTATCTTATGATCCATTGATATGACTATTGCCTAACATATATTGTATTCTTCATGTTATACCTTGTTACTTCCTTAATGGGCTTTATAACTCACCCCTTTTATTATGTGTGTCCTCAGGTTATCCCATGCAATGCTAAGTATGAAGTAATATTGTGGTCATGTAAAAGAAGTTTTCAATAAAGATGTTGTATTTTATGTCTTAAGTTGTTATGTAATGTTACTAATTTCCCAAGTCACTAGACCTATTGATCCTTAGAGTTTTATTAATTTCAATTTTATCTAATAAATCACGTTTAAGTGTGTAATAAAGAACAAGGTTTTTATAGTTGGTATCATAGTATAGGTTTAGTTATTTTTGGGATTAGGATTATAAAACCCTAGTGAAAGCCTTAAGTATAAGACTAAGTATAATAAAAACATCCCTAAATTTTGGGGATTATAGATTAAGTGGTTTATCAAGAAAATACATCCCTGTTTGGATACGAATAAGTAGAGGTGGCTCTGGTATAGATGTATCTAGGTGTAAAACCTAAAAATACCGATTTGAGCTAGACTCGAACGGGAACTCGTGCATGACGACGGTCCTTTCTACACTTTTGGTTTGACACTCTCTGGGTATATGATTTGGTAAATTCATAATCTTCTTATTGACCATTATTAAGGGAATAAAAAAATTCCCCTAAGAATATATGTTGGGTGGTAGATCATGGATAACATAGATTGACACCTATAAATTTATAAGTTAAGGAAATAAATGTAATTTATAAGTTATCCCTTCTTGTATTTGGATTCACCTTTATCTGTTACCCATAACCTTCCTTTTATTCTATCCAATAGCTTGTAATAGGATTATTTAAGCTAACAAACAATATGAAGATCAATGTGATGATTGTTCTAATAATATGCCCAATATGATGGGAGAAGGAATCACAAACTTTGTCACGATACTCTCTCAGTTAACTCAAGTTTTGAATAGAAACACGGGTCAAGAGGATCATCCAACCACCCATAAGAAAGAACAATCCACAATTGAGAGCTTCATGATACAAATTCCTCTTACTTTTAATGGATCATTCGCTCCATTAGTCATCGAAAAATGGATCAACTCCATTGAAAATATCTTCTCCATGCTTAAATGTTCTAAACAAGATAAGGTTATTCTGGCTACTTATCATATGAAAGGTGAAGCTAATCAATTGTGAATATTTATAAAAAATAAAAATATTGAGGAAGATATCAAGGCATTGGAATGAAAGTATTTTTAAAAAAATGTTTTTTGATAAATATTTTCGGCACTCCCTCCAACTTAATATGGAAAGGGACTTCCTTTCCCTCAAGAAAAAGATGAATAATCCATCAGAGTGTACGAGAAAAACTTCACAAGGCTTGCACGATACGCCTCTGAATTTTTCCTTACCCCCAAATAAACGGTTGATTACTTCTTTTGTGGGTTAAAACCTAGCCTATGGAAATCTATAGAGATCTGTGACTTCGATAGCTATGAGGAAATTGTCTGATGTGCCCTCAAAGTAGGAATAGAGATCAACAAATCTCAGGGATATCAAGGGGAAAAGAATCAGAAAGTGGAATTTAATTCTGGTGGTCCTATGGATAAATCCAGTGGTTCTAAGAAATTATAGCACCCCACTAGCCAATGGTGTGGAAAGAAGCACCCCAAAAATTGTCTGAAGGGGACGAGGAAACGCTTTAGGTGTGGACGAGAAGGGAACCTAGCCATTAACTGCTGAAAATAAAAACCCACTACTATGAAGGAGGTGAGGAATTCTCTATTCAACCCTCAATGCATTTTTCATTGCTTTAACTACAAACAAACATGACACTTTGCAAAACAGTTCCCTAAGCCTAGGGTTTTCGGAGGAAACCAACAACCTCCAAGGCAGCAAGGGAGAGTTATTTCTATCACTACCACCGAAGAGAACCTTGAAAAAAAAGTGGTGACAGGTAAAATAGTTATTCATTCAAGAATAGATAACATACTTTTTTATTTTGGTTCTACACATTCTTTTATATCCCAAAAGTTTAGTAGAAAAATCCCAACACCACCACAAATCATGGAATTTGAGATGTCAGTGAAAATGACAAATGGGGAAATTATTGATTCCCATGAATATAACTCCTCGCCTATCACAATTTGTGGATTTAAATTTACAGAAAACCTCTCCATACTCTCTATGGTATAATTTTATGCAATTATTGACATGGATTGGATTTCCCTATATAGATCCAACATAAATTTCTGTGAGAGGAAAATCACTATCCATATGGAGAATCGACCCTAGATTCTGTACAAGTGTAAGGAGGGGGATGAATCCTCTTTAGCAACACCATCTCAAGAGTGGATATTAATACCCTATGAGAACGTGTATCTTGCTCAGATAATTGAGTCTATGGAAGAAGCCATCCTTGAAGACATGCCTATTGTGAGGGAATTCACTGAAGTGTTTCCCGATGAATTGTATGGTCTTTCTCTTAGAAGATTTGTTGAATTATCAATTGATCTTATACCCTGGGATTTTACAATATCCAAGACTCTATATATAATGGCTATTGTGGAGCTTGAGGAGCTAAAGAAACAACTATAGGAGAATCTGGATAAAGGGTTTATACTCCCAAGTGCTTCACCATGGGGTGAACTGGTCCTCTTCATCAAAAAGTTGGATGGGTCAATGTGCCTTTGCATTGATTATCGTGAGATCAAAAAAATCACGATAAATAACAAGTATCCTCTACCATGAATTGATGACTTGTTCGATCACCTACGTGGAGACCAATACTTCTCCAAGGTGGATCTTCAGTTGAGATATTACCAACTAAGGGTCAAGAAGGAGGATATCCCCAACATTGTTTTTTGTACAAGGTACAAGCACTATGAATTCATAGTAATGACTTTCTGACTCACTAATGCTCCAAAAATCTTCATGGACTTTATGAATAGAGTATTTAGAGATTACCTAAACAAATTTTTGGTAGTATTTATTAATGATATTCTAATATACTCTAAAACCAAGTAGGATCATGAGGAGCATCTAAGCACTTTACTAGAGAACTTGCGAAAGGATAATCTCTATGCAATGTACAACAAGTGTGAGTTATATTTGAAGGAGGTCTCATTATTGGGTCATATCATCATAAGAAATGGGATATCTATGGACACCTCCATGAAAAATGTAATTTAGGGATGTCCATGTCCAACATCAGTGACGAATATCCATAGATTCTTAGGGTTAGATGGATATTATTGACGATTTGTGAGAAATTTCTCATGATTTTAAAACCCTATTACCAAGCTAACTCAGAAGGGAGCCAAATTTTCTTAGAGTGATGAATGTTAAGAGATCTTCAAGGAGTTGAAAAAGAGGATTATAACTATGCTCGTTCTCACACTACCCACAAGTGTAGAAATTTTTGTAGTATTTAGTGATGCTTAGAAGAAGTTCTTGGGCTGTGTGTTGATGAAAAATGAAAAAGTCATTGCCTATTCTTCAATTAAATTTAAAGTTCATGAGAAAAACTATCCAAAAAATGATCTGGATATGGATGTCGTAATCTTATATTTAAAAATTTGTTGGCATTATCTCTTTGGAGAGAAGTGTGAAATATATACGGATCACAAAAGCCTCAAGTATATATTCACACAGAAAGAGTTGAACATGTGCCAACGAAGATGGTTAGATCTGATCAAAAACTATGACTGCTCAATCCACTACCACCCAAGGAATGAATACAAGGTGACATATGATCTAAGTAGAAAGGACCCAACGATTATATCATTGATGAGAATTTAAAAGGATCCAATATTATTATATTTGATGAAGATGGAAATGGGAATCATAAATATGGGAATATTATTAATCTTTTCAGAAATGACTTCTCAACCATCTATTTTGGAAATGTTAAAGGATGCTCAAAAGGATGATGTCAAAATTAAGAAGAAAGAAAAATATATCAGAAAATGGAAATCCTTGGAGTTCAATGTTAACGAAGAAGTAATTGTGAGATTTGGGACAATAATATGTGTTCCATAAAATATGGAGTTAAATAATGAACTTTTAGATGATGCACATAGTTTGAATTTCTCCATTCACCCATGAAACACAAATATGTATCAATATCTCCGAGATCATTATTGGTGGGATAACATGAAGAAGGAGATTGCTATGTATACATCAAAGTGCCTGATATGTCAGCAAGTGAAGGCTGAGAGGAAGCAGTATAAAAGGGATGATACAACCATTACCCATACCAACATGGAAATGGGAGAACATCACTGTGGACTTTGTCACCGGAATTCCGATGAAATATAAGGGAAAAAATGCTATTTCAGTTGTTGTGGATCATCTTACAAAGACTGCACACTTCATTGCAATTTGATAGTATTTCTCATTGGATCAACTGGCACAGATATACATAATAGAAGTGGTAAGTCTATATAGAGTACCAATATCAATTGTATCCAATTGTGATCCAAGATTCACCTCAAAGTTTTGGAAGAGTCTCTAACCCACTCTGAATACTGAGCTGATCTTCAGTACAGATTATCATCCTCAAACTGATGGCCAATCTAAGCGGACTATCCAAACACTTGAGGACATGTTGAGAGCATGCTCAATGGACTTCAAAGGATGATGGGATCAACATATTCCTCTAGTTGAGTTCTCTTACAATAACAGTTTCCACTCAAGCATCCAAATGACTCATTATAAATCCCTTTATGGGAAGAGGTGTAGAACACCGACATGTTAGGATGAAGTTGGGGAGAAAAACTCCTAGGTCCTAAAATGGTCTAACCATACAAAAACACATTAATTATACTCAGAGTTGACAAAAGAGATATGCTAATAACCATCAATGAGACCTAGAGTTTGATGTCGGAGACATGGTATTTCTCCACGTATCACCATGGAAGAGATTTATGAGATTTGGGAAGATGGGAAAGCTTAGTCCAAGGTACATTGACCCTTTTTATACCCCTGATCGCATTATAGTAGTGGCCTATCGACTAGCACTCTAACCAAACCTATATAAAGTACATGATGTATTCCATGTATCACTCTTGAGGAAGTACATACCTAACCCATCACATGTAATCAATCCAGAGGTGGTACCATTGGAGAATAACCTCTACTATGAAGATAATCTAATGAAGATATTAGATCTTAGGGAAGAAGTTCTATGAAATAAGACAATGCCCCTCATAAAGGTGTTGTGGAAAAACAGCAAGTCTGAAGAATCAATGTGGGAATCAAAGGAAGTGATGAAGCAGAGTTACCCTCATCTGTTTTAATGTTGAAAAAGGAAATTTAGAGGGTAAAATTTCTAAAGGGGGAAAATTGTAACGACCCAAACTTTTATTAATAAAAAATCATATTGATCTAATTAAATGTCTTATTATGTAAAATGGTTATATAAAATCTATGAACTTCCTTGGTTTTATGTTTTTGAATTTTAGAATACCATTAAGAATCATTACCATTGCTAATATAGCCGTTGGACAGTGATCACATGATTAATATAAATATAGGCCTTTAACAAATCCAATTTACTTAGAAAAAAGAAGCAATGACCTCATCTAGTAGAATTGATCTATATGAAGCCCATTTTTAAGAGTTCGGAAAGGAGGTAGCATCATTAGTCTTTTCTCTAGACCAAGCCCAAGCCTAGCTTCAACACGTTAAGCTTTAATGGAACTGACTATGGGAGAAATGTAATTTAATAGAGATTACCACCTGAGTAATGTTATCCAAGATGCCCAAAGAGTCTATCACCATCACACACCTTAACCTTAGGTCTTATGCATGTGTTATAAGGGGTTATGTAACAAGACCCTATAACTATAATTATGTGCATTATTTTTTTATAGAATAAAGAATATACATTCATTTTATTATTGTTACTTTGTAAATGGGTTTTAAAGAACACATAGTATTTTTAGTTAATATTAAATTAAGAAATATATTTTGATGAATTAATGGATTTTTGTATTAAATAATATTTTAATAAAATATTATTACTAAATCACTTTTTATTAAATATAAATTATTGTATAATTTTTATAAATTTTTATTAAGGTTTGAAAACTGTTTTTGTCAAAACCCATGAATTTCCAATAAATGTTTGTTTTTATTTTAAAAGTGAAAATTCACATATTTAGAAAATTATTTAGATAAAATGAATATCATTTTTGTATTCAGGACGTCGAAATTATCTAATAGTGAATTTTTCATAATTTTCTGAGACAGTTGAATTTTTGGGTAAAAATTAAATACTGTTTAAATATATAATGTGTTTTATGACATCATAATGACCCAATAGTGAGGTAATAAAATACTATTAAAGGTATTTTAGGCAAATATATTTTTTACCTTTAAAATAATGTGATTTTAGATTTTTGTTTATTAATTTTATGGTGCCTTAGTAGACCCTCCAAGACTTATAAAATATTTTAACTATTTAAAATGATTTATTTGAGAGTGTGACTCACCTCCACATAAGAAAGACTAATATTTTAATAAGTTATGCCATTGTTCTTATAAAATAAAATTTTCCACTCCCCTTTTTAAAACACCATTGGAAAAATCTATGGGATGGTTTGTGGTTTTGATTAGTTTAATGTGTAGTGTCTAAAACCTAAATAATAAAGAATTCTCTCTCCTTTCCTATATAAACCCACTCAATATACCATTCCTCTTCACTTCTTTCATGAGCAAGAGCATCCAAAAAAAAATTATCTTCTCTCCAAACTTGATGAACCTTTCACCCTTCATTGATTTCCATGGAACTACTTCAATTAAGATAAATCATATTCCATAGAGGATCTGCTTTCCCTTGAACAGAACTCACCAATATTTTCGAATCTGATTCAACCTCAAAGACCTAAAAGATGAAACTTCTATAAATAGATAATATGGTGGGAAAGGCCCTCACCTCTGCACAAAAGGAGTTCCGAGGACCATAAAATTCACTGAAAGACAAAAGAACTGATCCATTTGGGTCCCTGAGTAGACCACCACTCACATGTAACCATTCATGAATGAACCATCAAAATTAAGCTTAGAACCATTAACATGAGGGAACTATTTAACCCATCAACCTTTATAACTAGAAACAACGATATTGAGAATTTTTTACACTCATTTTAAACTTATTCAATAAAACACCTTGCTTTCTTACTTCCCCTCCATTCCTCAAAAATTCTAAATCCTACATATCTAAAAAAGAAAACCAATTTTTAAATGAAAATGGAAATAAGATATTATTTGTTTATTTAAAGGAGATACATTTAAAAAACCTATGTTTATATATTATATTTAAAACTTGAAATTGATGGATCTATTATTTTAAAGAAATGCAATGGGAATAGATTATTTGGGAACACCTACCGAGTTTTAATACTCAGGCCTATAGTTTTATCTTTGTTTTTTAGATTATAGTTATTATTCCATCTTGGAAATGATCATTGTGGGGTGATGTTGGTTTAATAGTCATTGTGTACCATAGGGTTATGTGGAGGTATGTGCAGTTTTATTTATTTATGCTGATAGTGTTAATTTTTATTATTTAGTTTATATTCATTTATTTTCCTGTTTTTTTATGGTATAAATTTTTTATAATGGTTTTATCTTGATTTTCGACACTAGTTTCTAGCCTAGGAGATTTGGGAATGCCTCTCGGTCCTTTTCATAGGTCAGATCATGTGATCTATTTGGGGACAACTCGACTTGGTTTGTGACAAGTGATTTCAATATGAAAAGGGTATTTTCCCCAAGAAATGTCCCAATGATATTTTATAAGTATCTTCATCTATGTTAACACAATTTTATTAATTTTATGCTTTACTGGGGATATAATATAATGATTCCATCAACCTTATTTCTATGGATGACTTATGATCATGTTGTTCTATTTATTGACTAGGGAGAATATTAACATTTCATATTCTAGTTTTCCAATATGAATGTTTATGTTGATTATGTATTGAATTATTAGTCATTTATTTTATATGATGTATGAATTAGACTTAGTAAGTAAAGTGTGGGGCCCACTATAGCCCTTCAATGCATTAGTAGGTCTAATAGGACAAACTAGTGTGGGTATTTGGTGCACCACTTACCTATTTATGTATGATGACTTGGAATGAGGCCTTGATAGCAAGATTATGATGTTTGAAATTATGAATTATATCATTATGAGACCAGTTTTTGTTATCCATGTGGTTATTTATGTTTATATGTCATCCATTGATTTATTCTCCTTTTTATAATATTAGTTATATGACATATTTGATAATTGTTTATCGTTACCATATTATTCATGCTATATTTATCATATAATAGCTTCTATTGTATGATTTACCTTACTAAGAATATGTGATCACCCTTTATTATGTTTTCCTTTACCTAAGTTATCAAGAAGTGATTTATAAATGATTTCATGGGTATTATAGAATAAATGATAAAGTTATCACTATAATATTAATTTGGATTTCATATTTTTAAATGTAATGTGAGAATCATGTATGTATCTAGTATCCCAAGACTACCATACTATTAAATCCTTAAGGATGATATCTCTTGTATC
This sequence comes from Viscum album, assembly GCA_963277665.1. NCBI lineage: Eukaryota > Viridiplantae > Streptophyta > Magnoliopsida > Santalales > Viscaceae > Viscum > Viscum album. The sequence goes on along the minus strand of OY728121.1, from coordinate 130,004,848 downwards.
TTGTTCTAATGTAGTAAAATAAACATCGACATTGGGTTACTATATTCAAGGTGTTATAGTTGGTATCAAAGGAATCTTATTATAACCCATGGGAAATAGATTTAGGAAAACATATATTTGAGAAAATAACCCTATGAGAGAATTTGAGGACCAGTCTAAGTATAAGATAATATCATAACATTCTTGTAAAGTATAGATTGTGTGGTTTTACTAGTAAATACATACTTGTTAGGATACTGGAATGTGGATGCAGTTATGAAACATATTCACCTATGGGTGACAACTCTGGAAGGGGTCAATTGGGTATGAACTTGATCTCCACCAATGCACTATGATTGGGACTAAGACTCCACACTTGGATATAAACTCTTGGGGGATATGATTTGGTTGATTCATAAGTTCTTTACAAACCATTAAGAAATATTTGAAAATATTTTTATGATTTGATGATATTCCAAAAGATACTAAGTTTATGATTATGAGATTAGTTATGTATGAATTTTCAATTTATGCTAAGTTCTTTACTAGATTTAGAATTATATAACATGATTTAAAAATTCATAATGTTATGAGCTAATTTAGTATATACCATTGTTTAGAAATGTTTTCTTGTATAGGGAATGAATATTATATCAATGCACATAATCTATGTAAGGGTTTCCCTCCTCGGAAATACAATGAAGTTATATTTGGAGCTAAAAAAAATATAACAATATCAGGATAATTGAATCAGGTTATGAATAATAACATTTCCCATATAGATCATCCTGCTAAACCCCATTATAAGATCCAATGTCCATACAGGTTGGAATATTCAAAAGGAAGTTGCATTTTCATTTTCCAAACCGAGATGAGGAATGATATTACAAGAGTTAGAATGAATCAAGGTATTTTTTATATACAAGTAATGAGTCTTAAATGGTATTTCAGGTGTTTGATTGATCCCTAGGAACTTTTTATTAAGTTTTGATGGGTTCTGGAGTTTTCTGGCCCAGGTGAATGTTTTGGTGTGCATGGTTTAGGAGAAACCGTGTGACAGCTTGATGCTCAGTGTGTTTACAGTTCATTTTGAACTAATAATATTTAGAGGATAGTTTGCAGTAAACCTTGTGAGATAAAGAAGAAACTGTAAAAGTTTTTAGAGAGCCTAAGGAATGGTTCATGGTCCTCACGTGGTTTCAGACAACCAACATGTTGCCAAAGATGGGAGGTAGTTCCAACAACATGGTTGGTGCATTTTTTGTCTAACCATGTGGCCCAACTGTGTGAGGAATTTAATAATTCCCTGATAAAGGAACATGATTGGTGAATAAATTAGAAAACCATGAATCTAAACCATTCTAATTCCCATAATTTCATTAAAAGGTATAAATGATGAAAATTCCCCCATAGTTTTTTAGACACTCCCCCTTCCTCCTCCCCCATTAGGAACACAAAAACTAAGAGTGGTCCTAAACATTTCCTTATTCTATAAACCCTTTATTTAGGGTGAGTTTAGGGTGATAATTAGGTTTTTTGAGGTTAGCATAACCCTCTGAGAACCATTTATATCTCAATTCTTCCTCCTCTCTTATTTTCCAGTTCTCTAGTTTAGGTTTTTTTGATGATTCCACCAGATCAAGGTGGAATCATCCATTTCTCAAGGGAATTTTGGAGGATTTTCATAGAGGATACATTGATATGACTGATGCACATCGTTTCATGATGTTTCATTAAGGTATGCATTAATAGTGAGTTCAATTAGGTTTTTAATGTTGTCATAAATTGATTAAATGTTTTAATGGTTTCACCTCTTAGGGATTTTCTCAGGAATGGTGTAAGGAGTTCATTGTGGACCACCGATGGTAGTTACTTGGAGTTTCAATAATAGGTGAGCACCCAGTGAGACTGGAAACCATGATTCCATTTTAATTTAAATGGTTAAGTTAATTGTTAAATTATGAGAATAAAGTTTTGTTGTTTTTTGGAATGAGGTTAGACCGTGGATGATCAAGATGAGCTTGTCTGGATGTCAAGGAGTCTGGATGAGGATTGGGTGGGCCTTAGAAAGGCTACAGGGCTTTGGAAATATTATAAAAATATTCTTTTATGAGTTTTTTTGTTTGATAGAGTTACCCATAGTCTTGATAATTTATTTACATGTGTATATAGCATGTGATTTTGCACCATTGTGTGATGCATTGCTTCCATGGATTAAGAAAATAGTTTAGACTTTAGATTGGCATGTTTGACCTTCCATGGATGTGATGAACCAAAATCTTATAAATGAAATATACCTTCTTTTAATTATTTTATATAGTATTAAACACATACATAACATAGATAACCCAATAAAAACATAATTATCATAAATGAATAATGAAATAAGTGGTCTCTATAGAAATTAAGGAACCTATAACAAAGGAATAATAACCCGACCGTTGGCATAATAATATGACCATTAAGAATAGTAACTCCACTAATAGAATAGTAAACTCACCTATTAAAGTATAATTAAAATTTATACATCTTATAAATTAAAATATGATATTTTTATATCTTGGCATAAGTAAATAAATGTTTTAAAAATGATAAATTAAGTGTTGGTATTTTTGTGAAACATAAATGTATATTGAAAATTTTATAATTAATATAATTATTTAAAAGAAAATTTATTTTCATAAATAGATTCAAAAATTAATATTTTGTTTTATTATGATTATAATATAATTTTATGAGACCTTAATTAATTTTTCAAAGTCTTATAAAATTAGTTATAATATTAAAAGTGATATTTTTTGAATAAATGATGATTTTAATTAATAATTAAAAATATCATGTCTAAAAAATTATTTTTCATAAAATGGAGTCTATTTTTGAAATCTACACATCAAAAAATGGTTATTTTTTTTTGGGATTTTTCTAAAATAGTTAAATTTTTGGTGAATAGTGAAATACGATAATTTATGGTATTAAACATTTTAAGCCAAATGAATGAATTTTTGAGTCATGGATGATGTAAGAACCCATTAGTTCGAAATCAGCTGCACTATTTACTATAATTAGTCACAATAATCCATACTATTGATATTCTTGATCCAAAATAATAAATAAATGAATAAAATAATAAAAAATCCCTCTACTACAACTTAAATACCACCCTCACCACCTCTTCTCCTCACACCTTATAAGCTTTTGAGATTGATTATATTGTAACAAAATAATCTCCTAAAACTCTTCATCATATCCTAGTCTTTTCTGTCTCACCAAAATACCAATCCCAAGTGCCTGAAGGAGGTTTTCCAGGAGACGACATTCAAAAGGTCAAATCCTCCTTTCTATTTTATTTTATTTTATTTTATTATCCTCCAATCACCTACCCTATCCAAAGGGATATGATAAATCCATTATCATAAATATAATATAATTTTATTTTATTAATTGAATATCCATCATCAAATATCTTCTCCTTTCCTTTTGTTCTAAAAATGAAAACATCATCTGCGGGGTGTCGATTCACCACCTTCGTGGACGACATGTTTTTTTCATTACCACCTTCAATACTGGTAATAAAACCATCTTTGTGGTTTAAAAATATTATAATATGAGTATTACAATATGGTTCACGCCCAAATTTACCCAAGAGAAGAAGGGTAGAACGGTCCTTGTAGTGTAGCTTGGGTTGTCGATTCCACAGAGACCTAAGAAGATACCTAAGATACACAACCTAAGGGATGGATTTTTGGATATGAATTGGCCAACTTGGATTTATTTTGGATGGGTTTTAAAGATATCTAATAGATTTAAGTGGATTCAATTTAAAAGAATGAGTTGATCCTCGGTTATCGCTCGGGGTGGATTGGACGCATTTTCTTTTTAATGATTTCAATTTCTTAAATTTGAGATGGGTTCATTTAAGGAGATAAAACAACATCATCACTTACTATTTTAATTCCTACACCCTATAATACTAATCAACTATACTCTTGAAGGATCAAAGTTTTGAGCACTTCAAGGTAAAGGATTGTATTAGTACTTGAAGTGTGTGGCCTTAAATTCAACAAGGACGATGGAGTTTAAAAATCATCAAATAAAAATCCCAATTAAAGAAGTGATTATACATTAATTAGGTGATAAATAACATCCAATACAGCCCCTTTCTACTCCCTTGGATCAACCCATAAGTGAGTTATCCCTCCATTGATCCCATGGTTTCAATGGAAGCGGAAAGTAGACTCATGAGGGAGGAAATGGAGAAGTAAAGAAAACAACAAAAATAAAATGATCACTCCACCGTTGTGTGAATAATTTCACAAGGGTTGGTGTGAATAAATTCATACCTTGATCCAACGGTATCAAAGTGATATTAAGAACAACAGAATAAGAGTAGAAGAAGAACTTTTTTTAAGAAACTAAGGTGAATTGAACAACTTACATGTGAAAGATAAATTTGAGGCAACAAAAATGCAGCATAACATTACAATTGAACAAAGCATCCAAGATTCTCAACTCCTTCACCACCACTAACTTAAATAGGAATTTTGGGAGCCTTGGGTCGATCCTCAAACAGTACAAAGCATCTCAATTAATTTTGGTAGGCCATAGGTGGTGGAAATCTTGTGGAATTTGAACTTTTCCACATTTGACCCGAGGTGGCAGCCAGCTTTCCTTCACCGAACAGACGCGTCTGGAAGACCTTCTAGACGGCCGAATCAGAGTGGGCCATAGAAGAAGAAAATGGATCCCCGGATGTTTTCTAACCGTCTGTAAAATGTGGGCCCATTTGGAGTTACTTATTACGAGATATGATAAAATTAGTGGACTGTTTTTCTGGGCCACAGAATCTGGCCCAGAATTGTATCTCTAACTTGGGACGCTTTAATGACCACTATATATGCAGAATTAGCATTGTCTCATGAAGAGTTATTTGTTCCTATGAATGTATTATATAATCCCAAAAAATTTAGGATTCATTGGGCCTGTATGTTGGGCCCCACAGTCTCATCAGTGGGATAGTGTCCAATCTGCCTTCTCTAGAATTACTTCCTTTCATCACAAAATATCCCCATCTTCTTCCATGAATTCTCCATTGATACGTGAATTAAAAATGTTCACATTTAAGTGTAGATAATTTTCTAAAAATATCAAATTAAAAAAATTGATAATTATATTCCTTAGAATCAGATGACTCATTGGGCCTAAATTGGTGTATATTAGGCATGAAGTGCACAAATGATGAGAATGGATGTTCATAATGAAAATGCACTAACTCATGCCCATAAGATCAAAAATGAACATTTAATACCATTAAAATGTAATTAAATTATATGTTTTTATTGGATAATCACAATATATTGAATTTTTTGGAACCTGTATATAAACATAATATTAAATAAAATGATACTAGTTTGTGATGGTCGTAAAAAAACTGCCAAAATAAACTAATCATTTTTAATTAACATTTTATCTAACGAATCATACTCATGTAAAAAAAGAAAATGATATATGGGACCATTTAAATTTATATAAGTGAATTAATACCATATAATTTTACTTTTATAGAATTATTCCAATTTTATAAGAACTACCATAATTATACATAAGCGAAATGACTATGAAACAGTGAAACAAACGCTCCCAAAATGAAAAAAGTGAACTCTATAACTCATAAAAATAGCCATAAATGAACACAATAAAATTATAATAAATAAAATATATTTATAATAGGTTCTTAATTAATTAAATATTGTATCTAATTTTATTATCTAGTATATTAAGTGCAAGTGCAGAACACTTTTGGACATAAGGTAATGAATTATCTCCGAACCCCCATTTTTTCCTTCAGGTTATGATTTATCTATCTATTTACCCCAATTTAATTCTTAATTATTATTATTTAATCTTATTAAATTCTGATTTTATGTTCCAAACATATGTACCTAGCTCAATTACTCTTTATTTGATGGAGAAATACATATTTTATAAGGTTCATTTTTCAATTTCCCCCGATAAGCAAGCCCAATTAATGGGAACTTTCCAATTTATTACCCATTTTCATGTATAATACATAATATGTTTTAAGACACCAATATTTTCCTAAAATAAATCTTTTTATCATGAAAAAATATCTTATTTCATTTCTATTTTATACAAACTATTATGCTTTTGTCTTCTTTAATGACTCTTATATTTTCCCTTAAATCACACTGAAGTGGCTCATTTCTAAAGTTTCTTAAACACTCTTTTTACCTCTCTTCACTTAAGTTGGAAATAATTTATCATGATATATTACTATTTCCATTATTAATGTCTAATTATGACTTAAATCTATTCTTTCATGTACACAATTATGATGTTCCCTTTGGTTATGCCTTATGAAATGATTATGATACCCATTTCTTTACATGGTTAACCCTTATGTTTATTACTTATGTTTGATTATTTATATGGAACACATATGCATGAACATGTTATGATGGGCGTGCTAAGATAGAACTCCAATTAATTGGGTAATTTTTAGTCTCATGATACATTATGTTGGGATGGAGAGTAAACCTAATTCATTTATAGGACTTTGTCCACCATGTGATATATTCTTGGAAGTCATCCTTGACTCATGTTTATTTCATGTTATATGTTGTTTCCACATTTATATGTAGACATTATCACATGATCCATGTTCTATATGTTATACTTAAATATTTTTATTCAAGTTACATTCCTTTCTATGTCATCATGTCATGCCTTCTAACTCATGTTCTATGATATATTACTATGTTTATTCCCTTACTCAGCCTTTTAGCTTATCCCTTTATTCATGTATTCCCCAGGTTATGCTATAAAGATGTAATATCTCAAAGGAAGTTAGGAATTTATTATGGAAATTTATTAAAATATGTCTTTATTTTTGTTTCATGCCTTCTAATTATGTACCTAATATTACAAATACACTAGACTTTATGATCCTTAGTTTGTATTTGATGGTTAATTATGCTTAAAATCATGTGATAATATGTGAAAAAGGATAGGGTCACTATAGTTGGTACCAGAGGAAGGTCTAGTTATTTTTGGAGATTAGTACTACAAAATTTGAGTAAGAATACTAGATATAATTATATCACCATGTATAACCTAGATTGATACTTAAGGAATCAGATGATAGGATATAATTTTCATTTAAATGTTTATCCTTTTCTCATAATAAAGATAATGTTTTAGTTGAATCCTTTATGCAAAAAAGGCCTCATATATTTCAGGTATCTTATGATCCCCTCATTGCAAAAAAAATGTATTAACTCCATCAAGAATATATTCTCTATTCTCCAATTCTCGGAAGAAGAGAAATTTGTGCTGGCATTCTATCATTTTTATGGGGAAGTTGATCAGTGGTGAAAACTGATCATGATCACAAAGTATAAGGAGGAAATTTATTCAATGGATCTAGAATCATTCAATAAAATATTTTTTCAATAAATATTTTTCCTGAACACTTCATCTTAAGATGGAAAGGGAGTTCCTTGGACTAATGAAAAAGTAAGATGAGTCTATTGGGGCGTATGAATAAAAATTTACAAGGCTTTCATGATACCCCTCTAAATTTATCATCAACACTAAAATCAAGGTGTGTCACTTATTTAATAGCCTAAATCCAAGTCTAGGAAAATCATTGTCATTTTGAGACTTGGATAGCTATGAGGAGATTGTCCGTTTTGCCATTAAGGTTGAAATGGAGATCAAAGACTCTCAGTGGTCTCATGGTCCCATATATAAAAAGTGGAAAATGGAGTTTGATATGGGAGTACCAATAGATAAATTTAATGATGGAAAGAAAAATCAACACCCTACATGTCAAAAGTGTGGGAAGAAGTATCTTGAGAACCACCTAAGGGGAACCAGAAGTTTCTTAAAATGAGGAAGAGGGACATCAGGATAATTTTTTGCAAATGTATTTAAATAATCCGACTAATGTGAAATAATAAAGGAATATTGAAACCAACCCTCATCCTATAGGTTATTTTTTCAACTGTCAGGAACATGGGTATTATGCGAGCCAATTTCCTAAGCTAAGGGTTGTCAGAGGAAATCAACAACAACCTCCAAGGTAGCAAGAAAAGGAATATGATATCACTACTAATGAGGTGGAGCCCAACAATGGTGTGGTGAATGGTATGATGGTTATTCATTCATGAATAGTGAACACACTATTCGATTCTAGTTCAGTAAATTATTTTATATGTTTCAAGTTTAGAAGAACTATTCAAACACCATCTCAAAATATAGAGGATGAGTTATCTGTGAGAATAAAAAATTGGAAAATTATTGAATCCAAAGTATATAACTCCTCCCTGATTATTATTTTTTGGACTAAACCTCCCAAAAAATATTTCCATAATTCCTTTAGTGGATATTGATGCTATATTAGGAATGTATTGCCTATCTTTATACAAAGACAACATCAATTGTCGGGAAAGGGAGATCACTCTTCACATCCCGAGGCATCCTCCAATTCTATACAAGTGTAAGGATGAGGATGCTTATCCTTCAGAATCATCATCTCAAGTGTGGATATTATTACCTTATAAGAAACCGTATTTATCTCAAATGATTGATACAAATGATAGAATCATGCTTGAGGACATGCCCATTGTGAGGGACTATACTGATGTGTTACCTAAATAATTTCTTGGTCTTCCTCCTAACCAATAGGTTGAGTTATTAATTGAACTTATTCCTTGATATCTAAATATATCAAAGACTCCTTATAGAATGTACACCATTGAGTTGGAAGAACTAAAGAAGCAGTTATAAGACAATCTAGACAAGGGTTTCATACACCCAAGTGCATCTCTATAGGGTGAGACTGCTCTCTTTGTCAAAAAGAAGGATAGATCAATGCACCTCTGTATTGATTATCATGAGATCAAAAAAATCACTATAACTAATAAGTATCAACTTCCATGGATAGATTACTTGTTTGATAAACTATGAGGTGTCAAGTATTTATCTAAGGTGAACCTTCAGTCAGGACATAACTAATTAAATGCGAATAATAAAGATATTCCTAAGGCTACCTTTGGAACAAGGTATAGACAATATGAGTTCATACTAATGCCTTTCAGACTCATTAGCTATCCAAAAATATTTATGGACTTAATGAATATAGTCTTTAGAGTTTACCTCAATATTTTTTTGGTATTATTTATAGATGATCTTCTAATATACTCCAAGAGTAAGGAGGAGCATGAAGAAAATTTGAATACCATTCTAAAGACTTTGTGAAGAGAGAAATTTTTTGAAAAGTATAATAAATTTGAGTTTTGGATGGAGGAAGTATCATTCTTTGAGAATGTTATCACCAAAAAAGGAATATTTGTGGACCCTTCCAAGATAAAGTCAATCAAAGAGTGGCCCAAACCAACATCTCTAATAGAAACTACTATAATTTAGAGCTACCACCACATATCTATACCCATGGAAAATAGGAACCGTGGCTATATCCTATGTACAACCATGAAAATTTGGCTGTTTGTGGAAATTAACCCACCCCCACTCCCCAATTTACTGTAACCCTCTCGCGCTCCTCCTCCTAACTCCCCTCCTCCTTGCGACTCTTCTCCCCGACGTTCCACGATCCTCCTCCTCCGACGGGCCACCCAACCTCCCCACGATCCTCCTCCTCCGGTGCGGCCACTCCACTTCCCCGCCGTCGCTGCTCCGACGTGGAATCCCCACCTCCTACGATGACGTGCCTCCGATGCGGCCACCCCACTTCACTGTGATTCTCCTTCTCGAACGCTGCCCCGACACGGCTTCAACGCTGCCCCGACTGGCTCAGACGCGGCCACTCCACCTCTCGGGATCCTCCTTCCATGTGGCCACCCCCGATTCTTCTCCTCCGACGCAACAGCCCCACCTCCTCTCTTCCTTCCCGACACCTCCTCGACGCCTCCTCCCCGATGCCTCATCACCAACAGCCCTCGATACCCACGACGCCTCCTCTCCGCGACCCTCCTCCCCACGATTCTCCTCCTCCAATGAAGCTGCTCCGAGCGGCCTCCCCACCTCCTCCCTTCCTTCCCGACAGCTCTCCCGCACAACCCTCAACACCCCGGATGCCAGGGTCGACACCCCCCACGCCCTATCATCAAGGTATTTGAAATTGTCTTTGATTTCTTCTGTTCTTTCTTGAAGCTGAAACTAATACTAGATGTGGACTAAGCTATGGTAGATGGTCTTGTTCTTTTTCAATTAATTACTCTATGGTCCTATTTATTTGTTAAAGGATGTTTCCCATTTTTGGTTCATTCCTCATTCAACACATTTTGGTGCAGTGGTAGATAATGATAGAGGGAATTCAAAATAAATTTAGTACATTTTTTTGTTGTGAGATGATATTTTTAATGATTTTATAGACGGAGTAACCATTTTAGATCCTTTTGATCCTTATAGGTTCTCAAGATAATTTGGTCGTTTAAAATAGGTTACATATTTACCTATAATCAATATTTAGAGATAATATAACCCATTTTTCCTTTATGAAATGTGGCTGATGATTATGCATGAGTATTCTGACATAGAAATTTCATTACATCTTGAGAATGGTCCAAATAACAGGCCAAAGAAATCCTGAAGACATCTTGCCTGATCTAATCTCATAATAGGCCAAAGAAATCCTCCTCAATTGGGGTAATTTTAAACACAAGCACACACACACTCAGGTACATTAGTGGATCAAGCCTCATCCCTCCAAATTAGCATTGTCAATCCAGCTGGAACTATTTATAAGAATTTGAAATGTCTCGAAGGCTTAGATGATGGATTACCAATGGCCCCTAGATGAGATTTCCTTAATTCCTTGTGGAAAAAAGGCCATAATTTATAGATTTCTCATCTCAAGCTGCCATGGGGGTCAAATGATGTGCCCCTTCCCATGAAACCAGGGCCTAGGTCGAGTAGCCCCCAGTGGGGCCGTTAGGTACCTGCGTTTCCCTCACCAATGCCCCCTTCCTATTCCTCGTGCAATCCACACCCCATGCATGCCCACGCTCTCCCCGCGCTCACCCGCACTATCGCTCGCCATGCTCACCCATGCCCTCGATTGATGGCTTTCCCGTTGGAGTGCTACTTCAATCCAGAGGAGGATTTCATTAGATATTTTGAGGAAGGTTGCTGCTGGACATGGTGCGATTCAAGTGCCTTTGGGTTTTGATGAAGATAGTCCAGTGAATCATGATGTGAATGATCCCTGAAATGTGAATGTTCGAGACGATTTGAAGGATAACCATATCTCTTATGCTGAGATAGATATTTTTTAACCTTAGAGCTAGTTCTGATTCATAAAATAAAAGAATTATGAGAAATGATACTTTATATTTTGTTGAGATGAATGCTAAAATTATTGAAGATCTTTTAAAAGAATGCAACATTTAATTTGTGGATGTTTAATGTTGCAGCAGAATAATAACCCATGGAAAATTGAAGATCTCATAAATTGGTTCCATCAAATTTGGGGATTCGGTGGATGGCGCATGGTGTCGATTGGTAGGGGAGTTTTTACTCTTATCCCCATAGGATGAATTAAAATCAAGAACACGGGGCTTCAATTTTGTCTCCCTCAAACCTGGAATCTTGAGGTTTGAAGATTGGGATCCTCTCTTTGATCTAGCTTCGGTTAAGAATTTAATTATTCAAACTCAGATTCACTTTTAGGGATTAAGTTGGTTTTTTTGGAATTCTCAAATTCTTTGGGGTAGTGAACCAGTTGTGGGAATTCCTTATCAAATTCAATGGGGAGACTAAGCGTGCTTGATATGGTAATTTTGTAAGATTTACTATTGAGGTTGATTTATGTTTGTCTCTCATTGAAACTATTTTCCTTGTTGTTAATGGTTATAATCTTAAATTATCGTCTGAGTTTGAAAGGTTACCTGAATTTTTTAGTAAGTGTAACTGCATTGGGCACTAGAGTGAGAAGTTTTGTAGAAATATAAGATTTTTCAATTACAAGAATATTGGTCATCTGATTGATCAATGTAATTTTAAACTACCTTTGAATGATGTTGCTTCCAAGGATGGGGAAATCCTAGATAAGGAGCTTGAAATTCATTAGGTTGGGAATGTTATATGGGGAGACAAATAGGGTAAAGGTTATGGAATCTCGTTTCCTGCTATGGTGGTTGTTAATCAACCAACACAAATTTTTATGGATAAGGAAACTACAGTTAAATCAGTTGAGGATGGTCTGGAGGATCTAATTTCAAAGAGTAAATCATGTAATGATACTACCCAAGATGTTCGAGAGCTTAGGACTCAAGATCCATAGTTCTCAGATAATGAAACTGAGGTGGATACAGCAGATCTCCAAGAGGAAGATTTTATGAATTCTGGAGATAGTAAAGGTAATAAGAACACTGCTATGGTTGGTGTTTATTCCTCAGTACAGAGGAAACAGAAGAAAAATGGTGTTTCAATTATAGGTAAAGATGAATCTGCTTCCCCTAGGGATACAAAATAGGTTCATGGTTCAACATGTGATCACTGGGAACTGAACTAGATACATGGAAAGTTCCCAATGAGGTAGTGGAACCTAGTCTTGGAAACTCTGATGTACTAACACCGGTGGATGGTAAGAAAATAGGTAAGTGGGTGAAGCAGTCAACCTTGGCTGGTGCATAGACTTCTATTTTGGATGATGTTCAGGAATCTACTTCTAAATGTAAATATAAATCTACTTCTTTTTTGAGTGCTAAGTTGGATATAAGTAAAAATAAAGCGAGTCAAGCAACTTTGGCTATTCCAATTAATGAGGCTAATCTAAGTAGTGGTAAAGGGTTTGGTGGTAACCCTCAGTTAGAGATAACACCAGTGGGAGGAAATTTATTCTCTATGTTAGATTCATAAGTGTTTTTTACAATAGGGAAATCTATCTGGTGGACACTAAAAAAACTCAAGAGAAGGTTATAAGTAACTTCATGTTGGATGCTAAATATATTGTTCCTGTTGCTATACAGGAGAAAGTTGTGCTAGGCACCGACACATCTGTTGCTTCAAAACATGAAGTAAAGGAAACAGTGAGTTTAAACACTACTAAGAATGTGGAAAGTCAGGACTTGGTACCAGGGGTAGACTCACTGAGTATCCCCAATAAAATTCTCAAGGAGGCTCAAAATGAGAAGGGAAAGGTTGGAAGCATTTTAATGCCAGCTGATAAAATCTCTATTCCTGTTGTACAAGAATGGGATGAGAAGGATATAAATCCTTAAGATAAGTAGGTACAGGGTGGGAAGGACTTGAGCATGCCTCTTGTGGTTGATTCTAGGGAGGAATAAGGAAATCTATGGAAAACTGCCAAATCATGGAGCAAGGGGGCAGGGGGCAGGGCGCAGGTCTGCAGGTCTGCCTGGTAGGGGGGCAGGGGCAGGGGGCAGGGGGCAGGGGCCAGGGTCAGGGGGCAGGGGGGCAGGGGGTAGGGGGCAGGGCGAAGGGGGGAAGGGGGCAGGGTGGAGGTCTGCAGGGAAGGGGGTAGGGGGGAGGGGGAGGGGGGTGGGTGGAGGGGGAAGGGTGGAGTGGGGAGGTCTGTAGGGCAGGGGGAGGGGGTGGGGCAGTGGGGAAAGGGGGTGGGACAGGGGGGTGTAGTTAGTCTCTATAGGTTTCTTTAATCTTAGATAAGGTTGAATAACCATTACAATCCACCTCTAACTCCCCCATTTCTTCATGATTAGGTTTCTCCAAATATTCCCTCCTATTTACAACAGATTTCTTTCACTAAATCATGTCTTGATATTAATTACAACAAATCAGATTTTGTATGATACCACTAGTTGTTATTGGTATGACTTTAACACCTTTTCTTTTAAAAATCCATGCCATTATGTCCACTTTTTTTAATTATAGCTTATAAAGATAGACTTGGCCATGAAAATATATACATAGGGGCTAGGTGTCCTTATATATATGTGAAGTTGCATATGTGTTCAAGCGGAAAAAAAGGAAGATTCGAGTTGTCGTTAAAAGCAGCGCCTTGAGGTTGAGGTAAGTTTTCTTTGCCCAACCCTTTAATTTGAATTCTATAATTGCTCGAGTATTTTAAAAACTTGTTTTCATTATTATATAATGTGTATATGCTATTCAAATTGGTTGTGTCTCTATATAATGACATTTTCACTGGTTTTACATGATTTCCCTAAGCCTTCAACATGTACTAGTAGAAAGTTTCAGCCAACTCAATAGTAGAAAATGAAATTTCATTAACTTTAGAGATGACAGTGTCCTCATTTTGAGAAAACATCAACTGATCATTCTCATAAAAATCTAAAAATTAAAGAAAATCTTTGTTTTCATTTCATCAAACACAAAAAACCATCTTTGAAAACTTGATACTTTCTTCAGTAACATCATTGTGAAACACTTTACCCAGAAAAAGACAGAATTTAACCTATTAAAATAAATCCACCTAGGCATGATTCACGGTGTGACCATGGGTTTTACACCATGAATCCCTAACCTTGGGAATTTCATGGCTTGAACTGAGGTTCACAGTCGGAAATATTATTTTTTCATTGTTGGTTATGGATTCATGTATCATTTATCATGTACAGTTGACACACTGATCACATATATATAAGAAGTAGTTATATCTCATTTTTCCCACTATTTTCTTATAGGTGGTTTCTTATGATGAGGTCAGTTCTATCCACCACCATCGATGAAAATGATTTCAACATCAGATTTGGTTAAGGTTTATTCTGTTTTTATTCTTTTCCCCAATTTTAATTAGGGATTTTGTGATTTTTGGGTTCCTTATATTTTTGCAGTGCGTTTTGGATTTCGTTGAGGTGGATTCGAGTCACCATTGACGAAGGCTTACATGTGTATGCATAGGTAGGACTATACATATATAAGTTACCCCTTTATATATATTCACTCATGGCAGTATGAATATATATATTGGGGTTAGGTGTGCTTATATATGGATATGAAAAATGAATATTTGTGTAGGCGTAAAGGGGTATATGCAAGTATAAATATATATCTAAGGACCCCCTTGTGAGTATTTGGCCATGAAAATATGTACATAGGGGCTAGGTTTCCTCATATATATGTGAAGTTGCATATGTGTGAAGGCGGAAAAAAGGAAGATTCGAGTTGTCGTCGTCAAAAGCAAACGCGCCTTGAGGTTGAGGTAGTGTCCCTCTTATAGCCTATTTAATTCAAGAATGTTTTAAATTGCATTTAGTTTCCTTATTAATTCTACATGTTTATATTAAATTACAATTCTTGAATAAGTGTTAGTTAAGATAATTGTTTCGTTTGATAAATAAGTCATGGTTTTGTAATAAAACCCCTCCAACAGAGGCACGCTGTCTGCAAAAACTCACAGTGGTATACCTTGATTAACATTATTGCATTGATGTTTTCCTTATACTTGATATCATTGTTATTCATAAATCACACATCGTACTTGACCCTTTTTATATCCCTGTAGGGGGTTTCCCTCATTTTATTAAAACGGTTGTTTGAACCAAGACACTCTTTAAGTGCCGTTAGACTTTTAAGATGGGTCCCATGTTGTGTGACCATGTCACATGGCATGTGATATTTAAATCCAACCAAAAGCCTAGTTCCATAGCCCAGGGGTCCCACAGTACCAGTAATGTTAGATTACATGTTATGTAACCTGTGATTTTCCTAATCCCATGGGGTATTGATTCCTCTAGGTATTCCTACACAATGCTAGATCTCCAAACTGAATTAGGTATATCAGGGGTCATCCAATCCTCTAGTCATCACAAATTAGCATTAATTTCTTTAAATCTTATGAGAAAACATCCTCCCATGCCATCCATATCATCCTATTTGAAACTAAGTGGAAGATGTTGCCCCGCGGATGTCGCTGGACCGGGCCAACACACTGCGGTCACGCCGCAGTCATGCCGCGGTCACGCCACGGTAATGCCGTGATTTGACCCTAATCCAGCCACATCCAGCCCACACCATCCCCCTTCCACCTTCATTTCAGCCCGCTGCCACCAGCATTCTATCCCGCAATAGCTCCCCTTCCACCTTCAAATCATCCCACACCATCCCCCCAGCACCTGCAACCACCCCCCTTCCACCAGCATTCAAGCCCTCACTGAATTAGGTATATCAGGGGTCATCCAATCCTCTAGTCATCATAGATTATCATTCATTTCTTTAAATATTCTGAGAAAACATCCTCTCATTCCATCCATATCATCATATTTTAAACTAAGTGGAAGATGCTGCCCCGCGGATGTCGCTGGACCGGGCCAACACGCTGCGGTCACGCCGTGGTAATGCTGTGATTTGGCCATGCTCCATCCACATCCAGCCCACACCATCCCCCTTCCACCTTAATTTCAGCCCACTTCCACCAGCATTCTAGCCCGCAACCGCCCCCTTCCACCTTCGAATCAGCCCACACCACCCCCCAGCACCTGCAACCAGCCCCCTTCCACCAGCATTCGAGCCCTCACCGAACTAGGTATATCAGGGGTAATCCAATCCTCTAGTCATCACAGATTAGCATTAATTTCTTTAAATATTCTGAGAAAACATCCTCTCATGCCATCCATATCATCCTATTTCAAACTAAGTGGAAGATGCTACCCCTAAGATGTCGCTGGACCGGGCCAACATACTGTGGTCACGCCGCGGTCACACCGCGGTCACGTCATGGTAATGCCATGATTTGGCCCTGCTCCAACCACATCCAGCCCACACCAGCCCCCTTCCACATTCATTTTAGCCTACTTCCACCGGTATTCCATCCCGCAACAGCCCCCCTGCCACCTTCGAATCAGCCCACACCATCCCCCCATCACCTGCAACTATCCCCCTTCCACTAGCATTCAAGCCCTCACCAAATTTGGTATATCAGGGGTCATCCAATCATCTAGTCATCACATATTAGCATTAATTTCTTTAAATATTCTGAGAAAATATCCTCTCATGCCATCCATATCATCCTATTTGAAACTAAGTGGAAGATGCTGCCCCGTAGATGTCGCTAGACCGGGCCAACACATTACGGTCATGCCGCGGTCATGCCGTGGTAATGCCGTGATTTGGCCCTACTCTAGCCACATCCATGCCACACCAGCCCACACCAGCCCCCTTCCACCTTCATTTCAGCCCGCAGTAATGCCATGATTTGTGGTGTGATACCATGAAATTGAGTTTGAACCTAAAAAAACAGGTTCTGTTTTATCAATTTCACTCCCTCATATTCTTAAAGAATTGAGGGGTCTCTAGGGGAACCTTTCTTACATTTATAACATCATAGATAACCTGGATGGCATGTCTCTACGCTTCACCATGTTAATGAAGAAGGGAGTCACCTTACATTTCGATGAGGAATTCCATGAAGCCTTTGAGATTCTAAATAAATACTTACTGCACTGACCAGTATTGATTCCATTAGTGAAAGGAATTCCACTCATCTTATTTGTGGCCTTCATAAATTGATTTCTCAGTTTTCTCATTGCACATATGTAGTGATACATGAAGCTCCCATCATTGGTCCAACTACAAAAATTAATAGGAACAATATCACCCTCTATATATGGGTCAGACCTACATAGATAGTTTCCCATTCAAGAACTATATGTGGATTTATTTATGTTATCACAGGATATAGAGTGACACCCAAATATCCAATCTCGTGTCCAGCTACAATAATTAATGGGAACAATGCCTCTCTCTATGTATGGGGATGACTTGTATAGATAGTTTCCCATTCAAGAAATTCATGTGGCTATATTTCTTTCATTATAAGATATTTGGGTCTGATTGGATCTCCAATATTTGGTCCATTTAAAACAATCAACATGAAAATGATCCCTCCCTGCATACAAGTTAGACCTACATAGGTATATTTTATACAATAACAACATAAAACATTATTACTTCCATCATAGGATAAATATGGAAAAATAAATCTTTAATAATGGGTTCAATCACAACATGTAAGATGATAAAAATGCAGCTCCAAACATCATACAGACTGGACCTATGTAGTAAGACATCTGAGACCCACTCTCGCACAACTTAACAAACATCCTAGTTTTCCCCGGTTTCTCCCACTGATCATTTATCATGTGAGATCAGGGAACCTGGCTTGCTAATATGGAAAATGATAAGGGGGACCATTTCGATCAGAAAAAATTACTTTACTACATTAATGTGGTTTGAGAAATGACCATGTGATATATTTTTTATAAATATTGTGTAGTGTTTTGAGACTAATCTGGGTGTAGTATCAGAATATTTCACACATGAGAATTTAGTGATTAAGTGAGGCTAAAACATCAGGAGAAGAAATAATATTTTCCTAATCATGGTTTCCCTTACGCAATTGATCATACACAAGTGATTAAAATTATTAAGAAAAGTCTACATAAAAGTTTTGTTTCTATTGAATGTATTTGAAGTTGTACATTAGCAAATAAAATATAGAAATATCATTGAGGAAGATCATGAAATCATCATATAATTGATCAAGATAAGAATAATGACCTTGTGAATAGGGGGACCAGTTATTGAAGAGGCTCAACACTGGGGGTTATAACCATTCAAATGTTTTGGGTCTAACTAAAGGAGGCAAAAGAGTTGAATCGCTGGGGGTAGGGGAAGGGGGCAGGGGAAGAGGGTAGGGGGCAGGGGGCAGGGGGCAGGTCTTCAGGGAAGGGGGCAGGGGCAGGGGCATGGGGCAGGGGGCATGTCTGCAGGGTAGGGGCAGGGGTCAGGGGGTAGGGGGAAGGGGTCAGGGGGCAGGGGGAAGGGACAGTGGTCAGGGGGCAGGGGGTAGGGGCAGGAGGCAGGGGCAGGGGGCATGGGGCAGGGGTCAGGGGGCAGGGGTCAGGGGTCAGGGGTCAGGGGGAGGGGGTAGGTGGAGGGGACAGGGGGCAGGTCTGCAGGGCAGGGGGCAGGGGCGGGTGGTAGGTCTGTAGGGCATGGGGAAGGTTTGCAGGGCAGGGGGCAGGGGTAGGGGGCAGGGGGCAGGGGGTAGGTGGAGGGGGGCAGGGGGAAGGGGCATGGGGCAGGGGGAAGGGTGGAGGGGGAAGGGGGCAGGTCTGCAGGGCAGGGGGCAGGTGGAGGGGGGCAGGTGGAGGGGGCAGAGGGCAGGGTGGAGGGGGGTAGGGGGTAGGTCTGCAGGGTAGGGGGCAGGGGGCATGGGGTAGGGGCAGGGGGCAGGGGGCAGGGGGGTAGGGGCAGGGGGCAGGGTGGAGGGGGGAAGGGGCAAGGGGCAGGGTGGAGGGGGGCAGGGGGGAGGGGGTAGGGTGGAGGGGGGCAGGGGGCAGGGGGTCGGGGGAAGGGGGAAGGGTGGATGGGGGAAGGGGGCAGGGAGCAGGGGGCGGGGTGGAGGGGGAAGGGGGCAGGTCTGCAGGGCAGGGGGCAGGGCCCCAGGGGCAGGGGGCAGGTGGAGGGGGGAAGGGAGCAGGGTGGTGGGGGGCAGGGGGCAGGTCTGCAGGGTAGGGGCAGGGGGTAGGGGGAAGGTGGAGTGGGGTAGGGGGCAGTGTGGAGGGGGGCAGGGGGCAGGTCTGCAGGACCGAGGCAGGGGTAGGGGGAAGGTCTGTAGGGCAGGGGGTAGGGGGCAGGTCTGCAGGGCAGGGGCAGGGGGTGGGTGGAGCGGGGCAGGGGGAGGGGGCAGGGTGGAGTGGGGCAGGGGGCAGGGTGGAGGGGGGCATGGGGCAGGGGGGATGTCTGTAGGGTAGGGGGAGGGGGGTGGTCTGAAGGGGGGTATGTAGGACACCTATGCTGCGACTACTGACAGTGCAAAACAACATCAACTCTCCTCACCTTCACACAATGATGAGATGCTGGACAAAGAAGCATTTCAGAATCTAGTTTTCAATATGCAGATGGATGATATTAGCAAAACAAAACACATGCAAGATGATGACGAAGGTCTGGAACTACAACAGACACATACAACCAGAAACCCCTACTATGGCTGAATTCACCACTCAGAAACTGGGTGACCAATCTGGGGAAACTGATCACAAACAAATGCACCAAGAAGAGGTCTTAACATGTATGAGAAATAATCATAGCTCTCCTAACCCTTCAAGGACATTGCAGGGGAAAAATTCAGCGACACCTAAAGAGCATTCTACTAAGCAATTAAGAAAATCCAAGCGCGGAAAGAATTCTGGAGGTAACAAAAACAAGGGGCCTAGCCCAAAACGTAAGTATAAATGAATATTTTATATTGGAACTGTCACTCCGCAGTCACACATTCCCCATTTCTTTTTGAACTTTAACACATCCAGAAAAAATAGTTAAAAGATTCTATGGCTTAGGGAAATTTCCTCCCATAAAACTAAGCAGCTGCACAAAGTCATGGCTCAGCCTCTTGAGCACTAGAAACTAGCCAAATCAGATGGTGCCTCTCATTGAATGGAAATCCCCCTTCCCCTTTGAAGACAACACACCTTGAAGACAATACACCTTGAAGAAAACATCAAATTTGGGAAGTCAGCAATGAGTGAATGTTGTCAGCCACACAAGAAATGACACCAATATTCTCCACTTTGACAAAAAAATCTCTTGATTCACCTTCATTAATGTGGATACTCTCACAAATTTCAGATGGTTCCTTATGGACAAACCAAAATTTTCTGCTCCTCTACCAACTAAAAATTTTAGTAAATGAATCCTATGCCAAAATTCCCTTATAAACTGGCCCAGAGCCACCATCTTGAGGCCTGTTAGAAGGAGCGAAGTCTTATGTAACATCCCTTAGTTCATCCAAACTTAAAGCGTATACACAAATTTTTATAGTCTTTTTATGGAAGACACACTCAAAAAATGTAAACATGTGGTATCACATAACTAGTTCCTACTTAGAACCATGTGAAGGACAACTAAGTAGTAGTTGAAGCATGTCCAGTCCATAAGCTGTTGAACAGTCCATAATGTACCCCTTGCTGCTATTTTTAAAATTAAAATATTTAAATAGTTGATAGCTCAGGACACAAATATCATGAATTTGTTGTCCACGACTTCTCAAACCAGTGTCCAAAAAAATTTTTTGTTCAGAAAACTGGAGTCATTATTTACTAGAGATTTCTATTTCATGTGATGAATATTGAACTTCCTGTTAATCCACACATCTTTGATATACTGATTTCTTTTGCTTTATTGTTTCCACACTCAACAATCTCCACTTCCATAGGAAATCATTATTGTGCTTCTGAAGCCTCTTTCCAAGGGCCTTTCTTAGGTAGGAAAGTTTTATGTTTTAAGAATACTATACCCAACTCCCATGTTTGCATAGCTATCACACTAATAAAATCTCCACCAGTACAAATGAATTCCTTCAGAAAATAAGGTTCAACTATTGGAAGATGAGCTTCCTGATCTAAATTAACTTTATCCTTTATATATTCTTCTCATCTCAAATAAGAGGTATGCAGTTGATTGTATTTTACACAGAGTAGAAAGTGAGTTGTTCACCTTTATTCCCCACCTTCTCTACGCTTCTCGCATAACTTTTATCCTCACAAAATTCGCAATGGGAGGCTTTTCAAGCCATTCTGGACAGGATTCTGGTTACCCCTTCTTAGAGAAACATTGAATGGTTAGCTCTATAATTTTTCGTATTTCCTCATTCCTAAACTATATATCCTCTCAGCGTTTCCTATCATCCATCTTTCCACAAAACATGCATAGAAGTTGGTACAAAGGCTCAATTCAACTGAAAACATTGGTTTGGAATTTTCTGGAATATTTTATTGAACATGTATCACATAATATTTGTTCGGTAATTATTCTTTTTCCTCATCCTCTTCACATGTCGTTCGAACCAGATCATCCTCATCCTCTGCACATGTCGTCTGAACCAGATCAGCCTGTTGTGATAGAAATTCAATGTTTTCTTTTGGATGTTCTAGATGAAATTCCTTCCATAATTCCCTTATCTCATGTAGCACTCATTGGAGGAGGATGATCACATCCTCCCCAGCTGATGGTGCCTCCAGGTGAGTCCATACTCCAGTGCCCGCATAGAAAAATGTAGGTACAAGAATGAGAGAATTTCTTGTACTGTATTCACCTTTTTTCAAATGGAAATTATATCGCACATATCATCTCCCTTTTGTGATCATAACACTCAACCAAACAGCTCTCGGCGTTCAGTTCTCCCTAGTATGCATCAATTTATTTGGCATGTCCAACGAACATCCATCTTGCCAAACAGTTATACCTCATTGAGTTCACAATGGACAGATTCTCTTAACGAGGGCCTGAATGCTTGATACTGTAGCAATGCTGACCACTGTAGTGGAGATGACCGACCGACACCAACATGCACTATAGCGGTGCGGACTTCGGGGTCAACTTTACTGTAGCGCTTTTGACAAAGCTAGCCACCGTTCACTGTAGCTACATAGACAACTATTTCGGAACAGTGGACCATCTTCTCCATTGTTTTATAGCCCATTTTCGGAATAGGGTTTCTACTGAAAAAATCCTTTGTAATTTTTTGTGCTCCTAAATAGTGAAAGTTCTGCCTCTCCTGTGGACGTAGGGATTATTCCTGAACCACATAAATCATCTTGTTCTTGCTAATTTTCTTTCTTTTGTTTTTTCTCATTTTTGTCGTTGTGCCTCCCGCCGATTCCGCAACAGGGGGGTTTTCTACTTCAAGGGGAGTGGGGGGGGGGGGGCTATCCAGGGAGGGTGAAAGGGCAGTGGGGGGCTGCAGGGGCTATGTAGTAGGGTTGGGGGGTATTTTTTTTATGGATTTTCAAACCCTATAGCCATGGTTTAAAACTGTGGCAATAAAGTGTGCCTGTCCTCTTGTATAGCCACGGTTCTAAACCCTGGCTATAGTGATATTACAACAGTTCCAAACTGTGGCTGTATACCTATAGCCACGGTTCGAACCATGGCTATACATCTAGGCCTATATCCATGCCAAACTTAGCCATGGTTCCTCAAACCATGGCTATTACCTATAGCCACGGTTTAAAACCGTGGCTATAGCCCGAATTTCCAGTAGTGAGAGGTCCATAGTTTTCTTGTCATAGCACGGTGATACCAATGTTTTGTGAGGAATTTATCATGATTTTAAAACCCTTTAACAAATTTAACATGAAAAGGGGTAAAGTATGTCTATATGTAAGAATGCGAGGAATGATTTCTGAATGTCAAGTGTAAGAACCCGTGTTTTTTCGGACTGTCTTTTTGAGAATTTTTTTTGATTTTTTTGCTGTTGAATGCTCGTGTGGGGTAAAATAGTATTTTTACCCTACCAGTTGATCTCAAATAATTCTTATGACCAGTCTGTTGGTCATAGAATAGGGTGTTTACCTTAATATAGGAGTTTGGTGTAAATCTTAGCTGTTCGAATTTTAGAGGAATATTTAATATTTAATATTATTAAATTAAATATTAAATTATTCATGTAGATTCATATGGAAATAAATTTTAAACGGATCCTTATATTGAGATTATATTAGTGCCCTTGAGTCTATAATGGTGATTTTATCCTAGGCAAGGCATAAACTCAAGTTGGTCACGAGGGCTGGCCCTGACCCCCTTTTCTTCCTTTCCTTTTATGTTTTCTTTCTTTTCTCTTCCTTCCTCCTCCTTGTGCATGCTCCTTGTGTGGATCCGCCTTTGCAGTTTCCCATTGGAGAAAATGGTGATTGAGAAATATATAGAGATGAAATGGAATATTTTTACCATTGTGAAGCCCTCAACGCGTAGAGTCGGCATATGGCATCCGTTGATAGTGAAATCAACTGAAGCTTCAGTGGTTTACGCCCGAAGGTAGGTCCATTTATGTTTTTCCATAGATACCCTTTAAACATGTTTTTAAATTTTTTAAATCCTTATATTGATAAATTGTAATCCCATGGGGCTCGATCTGTTGTTTTGGGGGGTGAAAATAGGCGTTTCAGGCATTTTGAGGGATTTCTCGTCGGAAAACCCAAGTTACACGGCGTGTGTTCCAGGGAACACACCATGTGTTCATTTAATTTGGGGAAGACATAGTTTTATTAAGTAAACACCATGTACTTTTAGTATAAACCATGTGTTGGTTGGCCGTTTGACCGGACGTGTGAGGAGAAACATAGAATAATGGTTTTTAAGCAGTACACACTGTGTACTGGGAGTACACGCTGTGTAGTGGCACATGGGCATGTGTTCGGGTGAAAATGCACATAGGATGAAATTTTTTGAACATTACAAGCTGTTTATAGTAAATTAAATTCCTTGTACTACTATACATGCATACCCCATGTGTTCTGGCCATGTACTTTTCCAGCTTAGTTGTTTTGGGTTATCTTATGCCTTGGAAGTCAGAATTGGGCGTGTGAGTGTACCCAGGTGTAGTACGAGTATCCCCCTGTGGTGATGTAGCTTGCTCAGAGATATATTTCTGGTGTTGGCCGAAGCAGGTACATGTAGATGGGATTATAGACCCAAATATCAACTTAATGATATATGAATAGATTGGAATGATGTTCAACTCAATTCCCTTTCACATTATGTCCAAGCGATAAGGCTTATAGTTACATGGATCGACTTCTGAGTTAGTTTCTTGTAATTTCATTCACCTCATCCTGAATATTCATATTTATGTATATGTGTATAGGTATGGGACTATACATGCATATGTATATAGATATGGACATCCATGGTGTAACTTTCCAAGTTGACATGGATTACAGACCCTGAGTTCGACTGTGGTTTCATGTTTGGTTACTTCCTTTTGTTGTGTTTCAGCTAGGCTGAGTACGTTGCAGTTGCATACACTTTTAGCAACATTGTTGTAGGTTTCTTGTCAGGGTGCCCTACTAAGATTATTACTCACCCCTACATGTGCACATCGGTTTACATGTAGACCTTTTGTCTTCTTTTCAGGTTGAGAACAAGTTTTATAGGGGATGGGGCTGAGGCCCAGTGTTTCATGATCCAACGAAGTTGCTTGAGTGGTTTTACTGATCAAGTTGGTGAAGTTTGATAGTGTCTGGAGATTGGGTACGTGGATTGGCGTAGAGGTAGTAGTAAAGCCATGAAATTTTAATTTTAGTTTATTTTGTACTTTTATCTATATGGTTAGCCCAGTGGGCAACTAGTTTTGTATTGAATTTCATAGCTGTTCCGGCTTTTACAGCATTTTACTATTAGAACTTGTTCTAATTCAATTTTTTTGCTTCCGCACTCTATTTACTTTCCACTATGTATTATACTTCATTATTTATTCTATTTAATTACTTTTTTATGAGGGAATAGTCTCCCCACTATCACACCATAGGCCCTCGCTACTTGTTGGTAGCCTCTCGTATACGGGGAGGCACACTTGAGGCCTTGTGGCGAATCAGCTCAGAGTACCAATTTTGTGGCTTTCGGGACGGGACATTTCAAAGTGGTATTATAGGAGTTTATTTTCCCGGTTCTTACTATTTGGGATATAGTATATATGAGTATTAGGAATGTGTTAGAAACTGTGATGGATATCAGACTGGTGCGTCGAGAACACTTGTTCTCATAAGAAGTCATAGTTTCCAGAGTTTGGGATTGCTATTATTATTTATGATGTTACAGTTGTATATGATTTTTTCCTTGAGAGACACACATGTAGTGTCTGAGTGTTTTGATTTACTATGGATCTATGGAACTTGGCCATCAATAAGAGGCCAGAGACAGATTTTGACTCTTGGATGACAAAGGTAAGAGGCGTCTCATGAATCATACTAGGCACATAGGATTCATAGCATATAGGCCTACTAGTGTATGTTTTTACTAATGACTGAGAACTTTGGGTCTACTTACACATACTTTTACTCTGATTGCAAGTTATGTGGATCTAAGTTGAGGAATTTTTGTTGAGAGGCTAATGACTTAGTCCTCATGAACCTCCTATGCAGTGACCCTAGTAGGTCAACATGGAATGTGATGCCTTTTTGTTTGACCCCTTGTTGGTTGTTGTTTCTCAGGTCAATGGTTATCTAGTAGGATCACAGAGTATGATGCTGAAAGATACCAAGGCTTTTCTTGTGAACTGGGCCGCATTGGGGTGTTTCTATATACAGATACCCGATGAGTGTCAGTTAAGGTTTTCTCTCTCATTGGTTGTGACCTCCAAGGAGCAGTTCCTTTTGAGGATTCTCGGAGAGGATCAGGGCCCCCGTAGGTTGTGTTTTCAGTTTGAACTTTATAGGTCATTGTGATTTTACCTTCTTTCCAGAGGTTTGGATTTTTTGGGATTGGTGGTTAGACCTTGTGACCCAATTGTGAGGTGTTTTCTGTAGGGCTAGGTGGGAGACCTAGAGACCTTGGTTTTGACTCGAACTTTTGTAGGTCGATGTCTGTTTAGTAACAGGGAAGCCAACTAGAGTGGTTAACCAATGCTTGAATCCTGGCCAGGTTTTTGAATGATGTTAGCATGGCTCGGAGGGAGATGGACACACCTTCATTGAAATATTAGTGTACTCTTCTAAGAGACGAACATTCACTAACTTGATTTTTCTTGAGTATACTAAGATAGATTTGGCCCTATGCCAAGATCCTTTTTCTTTATTAATGTTCTTCCCTATTGAAGAGGGAACCTATTGTGGTTAGGATCTAGGAGCAGTGTAAGGAAATCCATATGGTGGGGAGTGCTCCATTGCACATTTTAGGGAGGTTTTCCTCATCTCGATTAAACTTCAGTGTTTTCCGTGATATTTTGAGCTCGAGGTTTTATTTTAAGGTGACGATAGGGGTATTTATATGGTAGGGAGTACCAGATCAGTCACAGTGAAATATCTTCTATGTAGAAGGTGGTTGGTAAGGCTATATGACTAGTCGTTGGACAGTCTAGATATCTTGGTTGTAAAGATGGTCGGGTTGGGAGAATGGTGGATTTTCCTTTTACTGGGCTTATCAGGGACGAGAAGGTTTATGGTGGGGAGTTTGTAAGAACCCGTGTTTTTTCAGACTGTATTTTTGAGCATAAATTTGAATTGTTTTGCTATTGGATGCCTGTGAGGGGTAAAATGGTCTTTTCCACTACCCATTGATCTTAGATAATTTTTCTAAACACTATGTTGGTCCCAAAATAGGGTTTTAACCTAGGTTAGGAGTTTGGTGGAAATATGAGTCATTAAAATTTTAGAAGAATATTTAATATTTAATATTATTAAATTAAATATTAAATTATTTATGCAGGTTCATTTGGAAATAACTTTTAAACTGAGCCTCAGATTGAGATTCTATCAGCACCGTTCAGTCTAGAATGGGGTGTTTATCCTAGGCAAGGCATAAACTTGAGCCGGCCGCTGGTGTGGGCCCAAGCCCCTTTTTCTTCTTTTCCTTTTATTTTTTTCTTTCTTTTATCTTTCTTCCACCTACTTGTTATGCATGCTCCTTGTGTGGATCCTCCTTGGATGTGTCCCATTGTAGAAAATAGTTATTGAGAAAGAGAGAGATATATAGAAGGGAAGATTGTTACCATTGCGAAGCCCTCGACGCATAGAGTCGGCGTATGGCATCCGTTGACGGTGAAATCAACCAGAGCTTCATCGGTTTCTGCCTGAAGGTAGGGACATTTATGTTTTTTCCAGATATTCCTTTTAAACATATTTTTTAAGTTTTTAAAGCCTTATATTGATAGATTGTAACCCCATGGGTCTTGATCTATTGTTTCAGGGGGTGAAAACGGGCGTTCGGGCGTTTTGAGGGATTTCCCATCCGGAAACCTAGGTTACAAGACGTGTGTTACAAGGGAACACGCCATGTGTTATTACCATTTGGGGAAGACAAATTTTTCTTAAGTATACACCATGTACTTTGAGTACACGCCATGTTGTTGTTGGCCGTGTGACTGCCCGTGTGAGAAGAAACACAAAATATTGGTTTTTAAGGAGTACACGCCATGTACTGGGAGTACACGCCGTGTAGTGGAACATGGGTGTGTGTTCGAGTGAAAAAACACACAGGATAAAATTTTATGAATAGTAAACACAGTTTATAGTAAATTACATGTCTTGTACTACTATACAGGTAGACCCCATGTGTTCTGGCCATGTACTTCTCCAACTTAGTAGTTTTGGGGTATCTTGTGCCCTAGAAGTTAGAATTGTGCATGTGAGTAGTCCATTCTAAGCATATTTCCACGCAGATCTCAATGGTTGAATCATCTTGACAATTAAAGGTTATCTAAATGGTGTTTCTTGGGTTTCTATCTAAATGGATAGGTTATTCCTCTAGTTATTGTGTTCAGTTGTCACTAGAGACTGAGACTTGGCGTAGATGATAGGTTGGGTGTTCAGACCAAATTAGTTGAGGTTTTTGAGCTGAAATGAGCTATGATATATCTTCTATGACCTATAATTTTTATTAAAATTCCCTTTTGAGATGCGCCCTTCATTCCTACAAATCTGTGAGACTGGATGCTTCCAAGGATCTCCTAAGGGATGCCTTTACTTGTGTATTGACCTAGGGAGTCCCTTGTAGGATCTCTATCCTGTTTTCCTTAAAGAGGATCCCGGTTATAGGATGAATATATTATTCTTCATTTGAGGATATTGAGTAGGATTACACCTTAGTGTTTGAATTGGGGGACCCTGTGGGTGCCTGTTGTTTGACTGAACCTGAGTTGTTACGTCAGGTTTGGGTAGAGATGGTGTTCGGGTGTCACCTAGAACCCATGCCAAACTTGTAAGCCCATGGGGCTATGAATGTAGTGTTGGGTTGGATGTTCAGGCCACCCTCACTCGTTTTTTAATATTCGACTTGGTTTTGCTGATGTAGTAGTGGTTACCAGAGGTTCTTTCTAGTTGGTGGCTGTTTAGAATGACACGAGGAATATTTCTTGTTTTTGGGATGCCCATATGTGCTCTCCTAGGATCCGGCTTCTAATCCATGTTATTTCAAATATTTTCTATTCCCAAAGGTATTACATGAGAGTTGGTTGTTGATCCTTACTTGATTCTACAGGTTATGTAAATGGTTTTCCCTCATGATTTGATTATGATATACCATGTGATAGTTTAATTCCAATGCTTTGTTTTTGAAATGGAATATGAAATTATTTAAACGAAGTAATTAGAAATGGGTGAGCCACAGTCTTGGTTAAAATAAAAGGTCGGTCTCATGTGGCTAATTACATCTTGTTTACCTTGGGTGAACCATTGTCTCAGTTAAAATGTAATGGATAGACTCAAGAGGTTAATTATGTAAAATCTATGAGTGAGCCATGATAGGGTGGTTAGGATCATTGAGGCTTATTTTGAAAATGCTAAGAGAACATAGGATCCATTAAGGGATTCCCACGATGGGATCATTTGGAAAATGTTATAAATATTTAAAAGAGGTAATTATCCATGGGTGAGCCATAGTCTCGGTTAAAAGACATGGTCGATCTCATGTGAATAATTACATCTTTTTTAACTTGGGTGAACCATTGTCTCAGTTAAAAGGAAATGGAAAGACTCAAGAGGTTAATTACTTAAAGGTCGTGAGTGAGTCATAGTTTTGGTGGTTGGGTTCACCGAGTCTTCTATATAAATGATGAGCAAACCTTGGATCCATTAAGGGATACCTAGGATGGGAACTATTGGTAACTAAACAAACGATACATGCTGAAATGCTTATATACCAGGCTTGGCCCTGATACATGCTGAAATGATTATATACCAGGCTTGACCCTGATTGACTTATATGCCTGCGGGTGATGTTTTTTGAGTCTCAGTTGGATTCACGGGATTATGCTCTGTGTTTATCAACCAATGAACTTTTATAATATTTAACACTGGTAAAAAATATTCTAGTTTGTGATTGGAGGTGATAATGGGCGAACTTAGGTGTAGGATGAGTATCCCCCTGTGGTGACATAACTTGCTCATAGATATAATTCCAGCATTGGCTAAAGAAGGTATATGTCGATGGGATTATAGACTCAGAGAATGACTAAATGATACATGGCTAGAGTGGCACGATGTCCAGTTCCATGCCCTTGAAGAGTATGTCCAGGTTATTGGGATTATAGTTCCATGGATCGACTGCTGATGTGGTTTCTTGTTATTTGATTAACCTAATCATGAATATTAATATTTATGTATATGTGTATAGTTATGGGACTATAAATGAATACATATATAGATATGGAAATCCATGGTGGAACTTTCCTAGTTGACAGGGATTACAAACCCTGAGTTTGAATGTGGTTTCATGTTTGGTTACTTCCTTTTGTTGTGTTTCAGCTAGGATGAGCACATTGCTGTTGCATACACTTTTAGCAACACAGTTATAAGTTTCTTTTCAGGGTTCCCTACTGAGATTATTTCTCACCCATTCACATGTGCCTCGGTGTACATGTATACCTTACATCTACTTTTTAGGTTGATAATCAGTTTCATGGTTGATGGGGATGAGGCCCAGTGTTTCATGATCAAGCAAAGTTGCTCGATTGGTTATACTGATCGGGCTGGTGCAGTTCGATAGTGTCTATAGATTGGGTACATGGATTGGCTCGGAGGTAGTAGTATATCCCTATACTTTTCTCTCAGTTTATTTTGTACTTTTATCTGTATTCTTGGACCATTGGGCAACCCGTTTTGTATTGAATTGCATAGCTGGTTGGGCTTTTATAACATTTTACTATTACAGTTTGTTCTATTTTAGTTGTTTGTTTCTTCTACACTTTGTTTACTTTCTAATATGTATGATACTTAGATAATTCCATTGTTTGATTACTTTGGTATGAGGTAATAGTCTCCCCACTATCACACCCTAGGCCCTCGATGCTAGTTGGTAGCCTCTAGCATACGGGGAGGCGTGCATGAGGCCTTGTGGCGAACCGGCTCGGAGCAACAATTTAGTGGATTTCGGGTTCGGACGTTTCAAAGTGGTATCAGAGGAGTTTATTTTCATGGTCTTTACTAGTTGGGATATGGTAGCTAGGAGTATTAGGAATGTGTTGGAACCTTTGATGTATATCAGACCAGTGCATCAAGAACACTTGTTCTGGTAAGAAGTCCTGGTTTCCAAGGTTTTGGATTTCTGTTCTTATTTATGATGTTATAGTTGTATATGATTTTCTCTTTGACCGACGCACATGTTGTGCGTGAGTGTTTTTATTTAATACAGATCTTTGGATCTTGGGCATCAGTAAGAGGCTAGTGGATGATTTTGACTCTTGGCCACCAAAGGCAAGAGGCGTCACATGCATCATACGAGGCACGTAGCATTCACAACATATAGGCCTGCTAGTGTGTATTTTTACTGACGACTGAGACCTCTAGGTCTTCTTACACATACTTTTACTCTGATTTGAGGTTATGTGGATCTACATTGAGGCGTTTTTTTTGAGATGTTGATGACTCAGTCCTCATGCACCTCATGCGTAGTGACCCTAGTAGGTCAATATGGCATGGGATGTATTTTTTAACCCCTTTTGGGTGTTGTTTCTCGGGTTAGTGGTTATCTTGTTGGATCGCAGAGTATGATGCCAAAATATACCAAGGATTTTCTTCTGAAATAGACCTCATTGGGGTATTTCATTATACAGATAACTGATGAGCGACATTTCAATTTTTCTCTCTTGTTGGTTGTGAACTCTAAGGACTAGTTCCTTTTATTGATGCTCAGAGAGGATCAAGGCCCTTGTAGATTGTGTTTTCTATTTGAACTTTATATTTTGTTGTTATCTTACCTACTTTTTAGAGGTTTGGATATTTTGGGATAGGTTGTTGGACCTTGGGACCCAATTTTGAGGTGTTTTCTCTAGGGCTTGGTGGGAGACCTAGAGACCTTGGTTTTGACTCGAACCTTTGTAGGTCTATGTATGTTTAGTCATAGGGAAACCTGCATGAGTGGTTGAGCCATGATTGAATCATGGTCAGGTTATGGAAGGATGTTATCATGGCTCATAGAGATCTAGACACACCTTCGGTGAAATCTTAGTGTACTCCTGTAAGAGATGATCACGTGCTATCTTTATTTTTCTTGAGTATGCTGCGAGATCTTTGTACCTACGCCAAGATCCTTTTTCTTTCTTAATGTTCTTCCCTATTGAGGAGGAAACCTATTTTGGTTATTCTCTTGGAGTGGTTTAAGGAAATCCATATGGTGGGGAGTGCACCATTGGCCGTTTGAGGGTGGTTTTCCTTATCTTAGTTGAACTTCAGTGTTTTTCTTGAGATTTTGAGCTCAAGGTTTTCTTTTAAGATGACGATAGGGGTATTACTAGGGTAGGGAGTACTAGATCGGTTATAGTTAAATATATTTTATGTAGAGGGTGGTTTTTAATTCTATATGACTAGTTTTTGGATAGTATAGATATCTTATTTGCGCAGATGTTCGGGTTGGGAGCATGGAGGTTGGTCCTTTCATCGGGCTTCTCGGGGATGAGAAGGTTTATGGTGGGGAGTTTGTAAGAACCCATTTTTTTTTGAACTATCTTTTTGAGCAGAAATTTGAATTTTTTTATTGTTGGATGCTCGTGTGGGGTAAAATGGTCTTTTACACCCTACCATTTGATCTTAGATAATTTTTATAACCACCCCACTGGTTTGTGAATAGGGTTTTTACCCAAGGACGGGAGTTTGGTGGAAATATTAGCTGTTCGAATTTTAGAAGAATATTTAATATTTAGTATTATTAAATTAAATATTAAATTATTCATACAGGTTTGTTTGGAAATAACTTTTAAACTGATCTTCATATTGATATTCTATCAGCACTGTTGAGTCCAAAATGGGGAGTTTAGCCAAGGTGAGGAGTAAACTCAAGTCAGCCATCGGGCCCAGCCTAGGCCCCTTTTTCTTCCCTTCTTTTTATTTTCGTTCTTTATTTTCTATTCCTTCCTCATCCTTCATGAGAAATCTCATTATGTGGCTCATCCTTCACCGTATCCCATTGGTGAAAATGGGTATTGAGAAATAGAGAGAGATGAATGGGAATATTGGTACAGTTGTGAAGCCCCTGACGTGTAGAGTCGTGGTATTACATCTGTTGGCAGTGAAATCAACCGAAGTTTCGGCAGTTTCGACTCGAAGTTTGTGCTATTTATGTCTTTACCACATATCCCCTTTAAATATGTTTTTTTAAAATTTTAAATCCTTATATTTCTAACTTTTAACCCCATGGGGCTCGATCTGTTGTTTTGGGGACGAAAATGTGCGTTTCGAGCGTTTTGAGTGATTTCCCGTTGGAAAACCTAGGTTACACGACGTGTGTTTTAGGGGGAAATGAAATGTTTTTTTACTGTTTAGGGAATAAGAAGTTTTCTTAAGTAAACACTATGTACTTTGAGTACACTCAGTGTAGTGGTTGGCCGTGTGATCGGCCGTGTGAGAAGAAACACAAAATAGTGGTTTTTAAGGAGTACACGCTGTGTACTAGGAGTAAATTCCATGTAGTGGCACATGGGTATGTGTTCGGGTTAAAACGTACATGGGATGAAATTTTGTGAATAGTAAACTCTTTGTACAGTAAGGTACATGCCGTGTACTACTATACAGGCCGACCCCATGTGTTCTGGCCATGTACTTCTCTAGCTTAGTAGTTTTGGGGTATCTTGTGCCCTGGAAGTCAGAATTGGGTGTGTGAGTAGTCCATTATGAGCGTTTTTTCACATAGATCACAATGGTGGAATACTCTTGAAAATTAGAGATCATATAAATGGTATTTTGGGGATTTCTATCTAAATTTATAGGTTCTTACTCTAGTTATCGAGTTCAATTTTCACCTGAGAGTGATACTTGGCGTGGATGATAGGTTGGGTGTTTAGACCAACTTTGTTGAGGATTTTGAGCCAAGATGAGCTATAATATATCTCCTATGACCTATGATTTTAAGGAAATTTCCCCTTTGAGATGTTCGGCCGTGAGATCGGATGCTTCTAAGGATCCCCTGAGGGATTCCCTTACTTATGTGTTGACCTAGGGAGTCCCTTCTAGGATCTCTATCCTATTTTCCTTAGAGAGTATCCCTATTATAGGATTACTCTATTGCTATTCGTTTTATAATCCCATATAGTATTCCTCCCTTACTCTTCTCTAAGGATACCATATAGGATGCCTTCACTCGTTTTTACCAGGAGGATCCTAAGTTGAATTCCTCCTTAGTGTTTGACTTGAGGGACCCAGCAGGTGCCTGTTGTTTGACCGAAACTGAGTTGTTACGTCAGGTTTGGGTAGAGATGGTGTTTGGGTGTCACCTAGAACCCATTATAAAATTGTAAGACCATGGGGATATGGATGTAGTGTTTTTTTGGGCATTCATCCCACCCTCACTCGTTTGTTTATATTTGACTTGGTTTTACTGATGCAGTAGTGGTTACCAGAGGTGATTCTTGGTTTGTGGATGTTGATCATGATGTGAGACATCTTTATTGTTTATTGGGATGCCCGAGCATGCTCTCATAGGACCCTACTTCTGATCCATGTTATTTCTGATATTTACTATACCCAGAGGTATTACTTGATGCAACTGGTTATGTAAATTTTTTTCCCTCGTGAGTTGATTATGATAAACCATGTGATAGTTTAATTCACAAGTGTTGTTTTTGAAATGGAATGTGAAATGATTTAAAAGAAGTAATTAGCAATGGGTGATCCATAGTCTCTGTTAAAAGACAAGGTCATTCTCATGTGGATAATTACATCTTGTTTACCTTGGGTGAACCATTGTCTCGATTAAAAGGCAATGGACAGACTCAAGAGGTTAATTATGTATAATCCATGAGTGATCCATGATAGGTTGGTCAATCTCATTGAGGCTTATTTTGAAAATACCAAGAGAACCTAGGATCCATTGAGGGATTCCCAAGATAGGCTCTTTTGAAAAATGTTATAAATTATTAAAAGAGGTAATTAGCCATGGGTGATCCATAATCTAGGTTATAAGACAAGGTCGGGCTCATGTGGCTAATTATATCTTTTTTACCTTGGGTGAAACATTGCCTCAGTTAAAAGGAAATGGATGGACTCAAGAGGTTAATTACTTAAAGGCTGTGAGAGAGCCATAATTTTGGTGGTCAGGATCACTAAGTCTTGTTTATAAATGATGAGCGAACATTGGATCCATTCAAGGATACCTAGGATAGGATCTATAGGAAACTGAACAAATGATACATGCTGAAATGCTCATATATCGGGCTTGGCCCTGATACATGCTGAAATGCTTATATACCAAGCTTGACCCTGATTGAATGATATGCCAGCGGGTGAAGTTTTCTGAGTCTCAATTGGATTCACAGGATTATGCTTCGTGTTTCCCAACCAGTGAACTTTTATAGGATTTACATTTGGTAAATGGTATCCTAGTTTGTGATTGGAGGCGAGTATGGGTGAAACCATGTGTAGGACGAGTATCCCCCTGTGGTGATGTAGCTTGATTAGAGATATAATTCTTGCATTGTCTGAAGTAGGTACATGTCGATGGGATTACGGACCTAGAGATCGACTTAATGATACACAACTAGAGTGGATGATGTCCAGCTCAATGACCTTGCACAATATGTACATGCGATCAAGCTTATAGTTCCATGGATCAAATACTAATGTGGTTTATTGTTATTTGATTCACCTAATCATGAATATTCATATTTATGTATATGTGTATAGGTATGGGACTATACATGCATAAGTATATAGATATGTACATCCATGGTGGCAATTTACCATTTGATAGGGATTATAAACCTTGAGTTTGATTGTGGTTTCATGTTTGGTTAATTCCTTTTGTTATTTTTTAGTTAGTCTGAGCACGTTGCTATTGGATATACTTTTAGCAACACAGTTATAGGTTGCTTGTCTAGGTTCCCTATTGAGATTATTTCTCAACCCTACACATGCTCCTAGGTGTATGTGTAGACCTTATGTCTACTTTTCAGGTTGAGCATGAGTTTCATGGTGAATGGGGATGAGGCCCAGTGATTCATGATCGAGCGAAGTTGCTCTAGTGGTTCTATTGATAGGGCTGGTGCTGTTCAATAGTGTCTGGAGATTGGGTACATGGATTGGCTTAGAGGTATTAGTAGAACCCTATAATTTTAATTTCAGTTTATTTTGTACTTGTACCTGTATGGTTGGCCCAGTGGGTGACCAGTTTTGTATTGAATAGCATAGATGTTTAGGCTTTTACAACATTTTACAGTTATATATTATTCTATTTTAGTTGTTTATTGCTTACACACTCTGTTTAATTTACACTGTGTATGATACTTAGTTATTAATATTGTTTTCTTACTATGGTATGAAGGAATAGTCTCTACACTATCACACCCTAGGCTGTCACTGCGAGTTAGCAGCCTCTCGTATGCGGGGAGGCGTGCTTGAGGCTTTGTGGTGAACCATATTTGAGTACCGATTTAGTGGCTTCTAGGTCAGGATGTTTCATCAAAAAGAGTCTAATCACTACAATTGTGCTCACACTACCAATAAGTGGATAATGTTTTGTGATATACAATGATATTTTGAGAAAAGGCTTGGGTTGTGTACTCATGAAGAATGATAAAGTGACAGCCTAATCCTCATAGAAGTTGATGATCTATGAGCATTACTACTTGACACATTATTTGGAGTTTGCAGTTGTGATTTTTTTCGTTGAAAATATAGAGGAACTACCTCTATGGTGATAAGTGTGACATATATATTGATCAAAAGAGCCTAAAGTATATATTCACACAAAAGTAGATCAAAATGAATCAAAGGAGGCGATTATAGCCAATCAAGGACTATGATTGATCTATTCACTATCATCATAGGAAGGTAAAGAAGGAATATTATTCTCTTAGAATAAAAGAAACTACAACTATAGTCATGATGTGGATTGTGAAAGACCCTATATTCATGGATATGTAAAGGATGGATCTATAAATAATAATAACAGGGAATAAATCCAACTTTTCCCAAAAGATTTCCCAACTATATATCCAAGAGAAGATAAAGGAATCATAAATGGATGATCTAGAGCTACAAAAGAAGGTGAAAGAAGTAAATAAAGGGAA
Organism: Viscum album; assembly: GCA_963277665.1. NCBI lineage: Eukaryota > Viridiplantae > Streptophyta > Magnoliopsida > Santalales > Viscaceae > Viscum > Viscum album. The sequence goes on along the minus strand of OY728121.1, from coordinate 129,967,896 downwards.
TCTACAAGAGTTTCACATCGATGATGGTGGTGTGATTCAATTTGGAACTAGGATTTGTGTGACTTATTCACCTAAGATAAAGAAGGAGCTACTGGATAATGCACATATATTATATTTTCCATCCATCATGGAAGTAATAAGATGTAAATTTATCTTTGAGAACAATTTTGGTGGGATTGTATGGAAAAGGATATTTTGGAGTATATCTCAATTTTTTTGGGATTCCAGCAAGTTAAATCAGAGTGACATAAGTCCAAAGGGATGATGCGACCATTACCTATACCCACATAGAAATGGGAGAATGTCACTATGAAATTTTTCACTGGTCTCTAGAAAACATCCAAAGGAAACAATGTGATATGGGTTGTGGTGGATCAACTCACCAAGACTGCCCAATTCATTACTATTTAGGAAGATTTCTTACTTGGATACAATTCCAAGTTATTTGTGAAGGAAGTGGTGAGGCTACATGGGGTACCACTTTCAATTGTAACTGGTCATTATCCAAGGTTCACATCTGAATTCCATAAAATTATTCAACATTATTTGAGTACTGAATTGAATTTCATCATGACCTACCACCCCCAAACTGAAGGAAAATCTAAAAGGACTGTTCAGATGCTTGAGGAAATTATAAGAGCCTGATCAATGGAATTTAAAGGTGGATGGGATCAGAATCTTCAATTGGTTAAGTTATGATACAAAAAAAGTTTCTACATGAGTATTAAGATGGCTCCATATGAATCTATATATGGGAAGTGATGTAGAACTCTAACCTATTGGGGTGAAATTGGAGAATGAAAGTAACTTAGACCAGATCTTGTGCAAGAGATGACATAAAAGGTTCAAGACATCCAAAAACATATCAAATATTCTCAGATTCAAAAAAAGAGTAATGATGATAAACATCAAAGGGATTTGGAGTTTGATGTTAAATAAAAAGTCTTCCTTTGAATATCACCATGGAAGAGAGTCATGCGGTTTGGAAAGAAAGGGAAGCTTAACCTAATGTACATTTACCCCTTAGAGATCCTTAATCACATAGGAGAAGTGGTCTATTCTCTTGAACTTCCACCAAAAAATGGCTCAATTTCATGATGTTTTCCATGTATCTCTCCTGTGGAAGTACATACCTAGCCCCTCACATGTACTAAATCTGATGGTGGTACAACTGGAGAACGACCTCTCATATGAAGAGTATACGATGAAGATCTTGGACCATAGTGACAGATTCCCATAGAAAAAGACAACTCATCTTGTAATAGTTTCATGGAGGAATCATAAGTATGAATAGGAAACATGAGAACTAGAGGAAGTAATGAAGTATAATTACCCTCTACTATTTTCAACTTAGAATGTAAAATGAAATTTCAAGGGATAAATTTCAAAAGGGGGAAAATGAAACGACCCAAAATTTTTTCAATGAATTTTCTCTTATTATAATTATGTTATATAGTATAAAACACATAAATAACATAGAGAACACAATAAAAACATTATTCAAATAAATCAATAATTAAATAAGCGGTGTTAATAGAAATTAAGGAACCTATACGGACGGAATAATAACCTGACCGCTGGAATAGTAATATGACCATTAAGAATAGAAACTCATCCAATAGAATAATAAATTCACATATGAAAGTATAAATAAAATTTATACTTCTTATAAATCAAAATATTATATATTTATATATTTTAATAAGTAAATAAATGTTTTTAAAAATGACAAATTAAGTATTGGTATTTTTTTGAAACATAAATGTTTGTTTACAATATTATAATTAATATAATGATTTAAAATAAAATTTATTTTCAAAAATAGATTCATAAATTAATATTTTTTTTCCTTATTATTATAATATAATTTTACGAGACATTAATTAATTTTTCAAAGTGTCATAAAATCAGTTATAATATTAAAATTGGTATTTTTTGAATAAATGATGATTCTAATTAAAAATTAAATTTCTCAAATTTAGAAATTCATTTTCATAAAAATGAGTCTATTTTAAAAATATAAACTTTGAAAAATGGTTGGTGTGATTTTTTTGGTAGTTTTCTAAAATAGTTGAATTTTTGGTAAATAGTGAAATACGGTAATTTACGGTATTAACCATTTTAAGCCAAATAAATGAATTTATGAGTAATGAATGATGTAAGCACATATTATTTCGAACTAACTTGAAATATTTAATATAATTATTTAGAGGAATCAACACTATTTCTATTCTTGATCCAAAATAATAAACAAATGAATAAAATAATCAAAAACACCCCTCTCCTCCCACTATAAATACCACCACTCACGACCTCTTCAACACACACCTTCTAAGATTTTGATATTTATTATATTCTATCTAATTACTCTACCAAAACTCTTACCCATGTCCCCATGTTTCTGTTCTCACCAAAACACCAACACCAAGTTCCTTAAGAAGGTTCTCAAGGAGACGACATTCAAGAGGTAAAATACTCCTTCTTTCTCTTTTATTTTATTATTCTTTTCTTATACTCCCCTAAAATACACTATAAAAGTGAAATGATAAATCTATTATCATACATAAATTTGAATTTTATTGTGTTAATGTAATATCTATCATCAAATATCTTCTCCTATTTTTTCCCTAAAAATGAAAACATCATCTGTGGGGTGTCGATTCACCGCCTCCATGGATGATGGGCTTTTATTTTTAATTACCACCTTCAAGTATGGTCATAAAACCATTTTTATGGTTAAAAAAGATTATAATATATTTATTAAAACATATTTAATGTTCTGTAACTAGTATATAAACATAATATTAAATAAAACGATTCTAGTTTGTGATGGTCGTAAAAAAACTACAAAAATAGACTAATCATTTTCATTAATGTTTTATCTAATGAATCATCCACATGTCAAAAAATAAAATAAAATATGGGAATATTTATTTATAGAATTAAATTAATACCATATAATTTTACTTATAGATAATTATTCTAATTTTACAAGAAATTCCATAATTATACACAAGCGAACCAACTATGGAACCATGAAATGAATGCTCTTGAAATGACAAAATTAAACTCTATAACTCATAAAAATAACCATAAATGAACAAAATAAAATTATAATAAATTGAATATATTTATAATAGGTCATAACTTAAATAATTAAAGGATCTAATTTGATTATCCCAGACATTAAGTGCAAGTGTAGAACACATTCAGACATAAGGTAAAGGATTCTCTCATTACCCCCATTTTTTCCTTCAAGTTACGCTTTCGCTCTCTTTTTAACCCAATTTAATTCTTAATTCTTCTTATTTACTCCTCTTAGATTCTATGTGTATGTTCCAAAAATATTTAATGAGTTCAATTCTTCTTTCATTGATGGGAAAAATACATGTTTTGTAATGTTTCATTTTCAATTCATCCTGATAAGCAAGCCCAATTAAAGGGAACCTCCCAATTTATTTCTCATTTTCAAGTACACTCAATAATATATTTAAATCCACCAATATTTTTATAAAATCAATAATTTTATCATGAGAAACTATCTTATTTTATTTATGGTTTTATGAAAACAATTATTTCTTTGTCTTCTTTAAAGTCTCTTTTATATTTTCCCTTAAACTGCACCAAAGTGACTCATTTCTAAAGTTTTTTAAACACTATTTTTACATGTTTTCACTTATGTTGGATATAATTTATCATGATATATTCCTATTTTCCCTTATTAATTTCAAATTATGATTTAAATCCATTATTTTATAGACACCATTATGATATTACCTTTGGCTATGATTTATTACATGATTACAATACCCATTTCTTTCCATGGGCAACCCTTATGTTTATTCTGTATGTTTGATTATTCATGTGGAACACATATTCATGAACATGTTATAATTGCTGCACCCAAATAGTACTCCAATTCATTGGGTAATGTTTTTTCCCATGAGACATCATGTTGGGATATAGAGTAAACTTAATTCCCTTAAAGGGGTTTTCCCACCATGTGATATAGTCATGAAAGTTTTCCTTGAATCATGTTTATGTCATGTTATATGTTTCTACCACATTAATATGTATCCATGATTACATGATACCAAGTTATATATTTTATTATTCCATAGGTTTATTCATGTTCCATGCCTTTCTATGTCATCACATTATTCCTTCTAACCCATGTGTTATGCTATATTCCTATGTTTATCACCTTACGAGGATTTTTATCCCATACATTTGTTCATGTATTCCCAAGGTTATCCTATATAGATGTAAGAGATCAAAGGAAGTTAAGACATTATTATGGGTTTAAATAAAATATGTCTTTATTTTTGTTTCATGCCTTCTAATTATGTACCCAATATTCCAAATACACTAGACTTTACGATATTTGGTTTGTATTTGATGGTTAATTATTATTAAAATTGTGTAATAATATGTTTAAAATGATATGGTCACTATAATGGATCCCATCAGATCCATTGGTGATTATGAGACTAAACCTAAGGTGTCCCTTGAGGGGTGATGATTCTTGAAATTTATAGAGTGGGGGTTTTAATAGTAAAGTAAGTATATTACGGGATTAACTTAGTTAGGACTATTGGTTGGACTGATAACATGGTTAAAGGGATAGTGGGTACGAATTAGAAATAAAATTTTTATGACTTTTAAGAGGATGAAATAGGTTTTTTTCATGTGTTAACTTTTTTTAAAATTTCAATAAGGCCTTTGAAATAGTTTTAACCATGTACGTTAGGTTTTGAACTGGTTGTGGGGTTTAAAGGGGGAAGTAAATGTTTGAAATAGATTTTGTTTTAAAGTGAGGTGTTGACCTCCAAGTGATTTTAAAAAGGGTGTTTTGGATGAATTTAAAATTTTGATTTGAAATGGGTGTGTGGTTTCTCCTATGGTAAAATTCATTAATTGATATTTTAAAGGTTTTGTTGGAAATAAAGGATTTTTACTTGTTTTGGATATTTTAAAAGGTCAATATGCTAAAACTTATTAATTAAGTATTGATGTAGTGGTTATATGTTTCATACTTATGATTCTTTCATCAATTAGTAAACTATATGGTTTAGGTGTTGGAATTATGTTTCAGGCATAGTTAGAATACTATATGTACTAAGTGTCAGACTAAGGCTCTAGGATCCAATAGTATGATTTATGTTTTAATTAACTGACTAATGATCTATAAAAGAATGGTGTACTAGATTGAATGGATAGTGGATTAATTCTTTACATATGTGGTTTAGGTTCTAGACTGATGCTACAAACACTATTTTTTTAATATATAAGTAAATACTATACTGATGAACTTAGAATTATTATTAAGATGTATAATTATAATTTTGGACATGATACTATGTATTATTAACAATAGCTTGGTACATGGTTCAAGTCTTGGACTGAGGTTCTAGGAATGATTGATATAGATACATGGTTGAGATTCCAAACTGACACCCACAACACTAATAGAAAAATAACATGATATGGATATTTTTTATTGATGATTTATGATATCATGAGTTAGATTCCAGATGAAAATTCTATTCTTTTATTTATAGTATGTTTTACCCTATGTTTTATGACTCAGGTAGTCGGTTTGGGTCGATGTCGGTTTGGTTAGCCCAATTTTCATCTAAAAAACTACGGTCCAATGGGTTTCTAGTTAAATAGTATGTTTTTTTGAAACGTATATCCTTTTATATAATATTTATTTATCCCTTTATCTGTATACAATGTTTCAATGACTGGTATTTTATTTAGACACCATTGGTTATGGCCTAATGAGTTTTACTCACTCCCTGCCTGGGAAGCCTCTAAATAAGGGTACCCAAGTAGCTGTCACATGCTTATTTTAGGAACATGTTTGTCTAAGTTCTGGGTTGAGTTTTTCATGATCTATGTGGGTAGATCAGATGGTACTAGGAGACTAGATGGGATTCATCTGGGAGTTGCATTATGGAATGGTGTACCTATCTTTCAATTTTCTATTTTATATACAGGATTGGCCTAGTAGATGATCATTTTTTATGTATAAAATGGATTTTTGAGACTTTACTACATTACATTATTTGTTACACAATGTTTATATTTATCTGCTTCCATTCCCAGTTTATTTTGAGATGTTTCTGTGTATTTATTCTATCTACATACTTTGATGTGTATGGTGATTTTTTATTTATATCATTATTTTGTACTCTAATATGGGGGTATAGTATCCTCATAATACCACCTTAGTTCCCTAATATTATTTTACAGCCTCTTCCATATGAGAAGGTGTGCCTGAGGTCTTGTGGAAAACTAGCTTGGGTAACCGGTTTAGTAGATTATGGGATGAGATGTTACAAAGTGGTATTAGAGTAGTTATTTTGCAGTTGTTTTACTATTTTTTATTTGGTATACTATAGATATAGTAATGTGTCAGATCCTATGATAGACATTAGACTCTTGCATCATGAACACTTTTTTTGGTAGTAAGTGTAAGTTATAAGGACTGAGATTGTTGTTCTGATTTGTGATGCTACATTTTTATTTGAGTTTTTGGTTCGAACAACACACATGTGGTTTGTATTTGATGATTTATGATGGATTTATGGATTTTTAACTATTTTAAATAAGTATGTGATTCAGTTTTGACTCTTAACTTGTAGAGATAAAAGGTGTCTCATGTATGATATCATCTATAAGGGATTATCATGACATATAGTCTTTCTAGTGTGTTATTTAACTGATTATTGAGACATGTTTGTTTAATGTATAAATAAATAATCATATAGAGTTTTCATATATAATAATTTAATGGAATTATACTTAGATGGGATGAATTTTATATGGATTCTTTTTCTATGTAAGGTCATGAAAATCTACAGTAAGATGCTCGATGATGAGGACAATGATGTAGTCCTTATGTATAAAAGGTGCAGTGACCAAAGTGGGTCATCTTGGCATAAGCGTATAACAATTAGACCCTTGTGGGTGATTGTTGTTTGAGGTTTTTTATGTGGCCTGGTTCTCCAAGGATTAGTCTGATGTATAGATGCTCGAAGAGGATGGGTTCCCTAGTTGTGGACAGTTGGTTTAGCATATAGTGTCTTTTATATATGAGAAATTAGAGGTATTTTTACATGTTGATGTTGTGTGATGTTGGAATGGGAGTGTGTTTGATTCCTTATGATCTATGTCCTTTTTTTGAGTTGTACTAGACCTAGGTGGATGGACATTGTGATTTTATATGATACTTGACTGGTGGGGCTAGGTGGGAGAGTATAGTGACCTTCTTGACATGACCCTAGTTTAGGGAGTTACTGCCATGTGACTTTCAGGGGTGACCTATAAGAGGGGTTGACTAAGTTGTGGTTTCCTTTGGGTGTATGATACATGGGGGTATTTTATGGGATTTTTAACAATGATGCATGAAGATTGAAACCTAGTATGGTGTTTAGGCACATTTGATGAATTTTTTTGAAAGGGAGCACTTATGTATAAGTGCTTCAGATTTGTGGTTGGTTTCAACAGGGTTAGGATCATTTTGGTGACTATCCTAGGTAATGGTTGTATAGGAGGGATGTTCCTTATGGTTATGAGTTAGACTGGGAGTACAAGAGGTGCTTGAGGGTATGTGGTTTCAGGAATGTGAGTTTACTTGGGAATCGACCATATAGGTGGGGTAGATTTGGTGTATTTGAGGATGGGATAATGTGTGCTGGTTATGGATAAGGACATACTTTAAGAGGGTTTTGGTATGAGGCATATGGATATGTCTAGTTTCTTTAAGATGAAAATTACTTGGAGTACTGATTATTTGGTGGAACACGTGGTTTTTGAGGTCATGACTGGTTAGGTACCTGGATCGATTAGGTCTAGATGTGTCTTTAGGAATTTGGTGAGAGAATAAATTAACTTAGTGTATTTTTTGAATGGTTCTCAAGACTTAGGTGGTTGTGTAAGTGACTCTTCCTTACTAATTTTCCTTTGGTTTTGGGAAGTACCAAGGTTTCTCCATACTAGGTGACATGGTCATGCATGGAGAACATGGATAGTTGATAGGGCTTGTGATATGAGTTTTCATGTGATGTGACTCACTAGAGTTTTAAATAGTTTATGTGATTCGGTTACACAAGAGAATGTAATTAGGGGTGTCCGTGGGCCAGGTCAGGTTAGGTTAAGGGTGTTTCTAGACCTGAACCATCCTGACCCATGGGGGTTGTGTTATGTGATGCATGGCTAAATGACCGAACCCAACATGACCCGTTGTGGGCCAAGTCAGTTTGCGGTGGGTTAAGAGGGTTATATGTGTCAAACTTGACCCAACCCAATGGATCCAGACATGGAATAATCACTTTAAATGGAAATTCAACAAAATAAAAATGTAATAGCAGTAATGTAAACGTATCACCAATGGAAATTTAGTAGTAATGGAAATGAAAAGACACTAATGGAAATACAGAAAAGTATAAATTAATTTCATGGGAATAAATATTGAAGTAATTAATGAACAACACTGATCATATAACCAAAATTTAAATTAATTTCAATAACCAATCCTTGAATAAAATGGGAAATTTAAAAAATATAATGCAACTTTTGATGGAATAACTAGTGACTAACTACAACAATAATGAAGTATGATGAAATTTTAGTTACAATTTTCAAAAATGAAAAAAATAAATCTAAGGAGATAAATAAATTAATTACAAAATAACTTGATAATGTGACTCCCAACCATAAATCTACTTTCTTTATTGAATTTTTTACCACAATCATAAAGCTTCTTGGTTTCCTTTTCTACCTCATCCACAGTTCTATTGTAGACAATATGACTCCCAAATTTTAAATTGGTTTTCACCCTTACTATAATTGGAAATGAGTTAGAACACCTAATCGTAATATATAATTTGAGGAAAATGGAGGGGGAATACACAAGTCAAGGAATTGAGAGCCTATCCCATTACATAAACCTATCCACTAACAATACGTTTTCCTTGAAAACTTTTATTCATACATTATATAGCGATACACCACTAAAAATATTCTACATTTAACATATATTAATTCCTACCTCCATATAAAAAAGAATGAAACTCAAAATAGAACATATTTCTTCATATCTATAAATACACAGTTATACTCAAACAATAATTTCATTTCAAAAACTACAATTCTCAATGTAGAAATAAATATACATGCTTGTATTAGTTATACTAACAATAATATCAAAAACTTATATATTGAAGTTTCAAAATTTAATAACATAAAACATTTGTACCCCATGAATACTATATATAGGGTCAAAACATGTAAATTGGTAAACAATTAGAAATAATAAAAATGGATTTGATGATGACACATTACCTAGTCTCCAACAATAATGGCTTATACATCAACCAAGAAACCTAACGAATGAATCTAATAAAACCAGAACTAAAAATAAATATTATTTTAATCTCTATAGAGGTTTATAGAAGGGGTGTGAGCATTAACCCTAGTAATATTTCCACCAATGATACCAAATTATTAACATTTCAAAGTAAACTATGAAAGTTTATGATTGGTATAAAATGGATGAACTCATACCTAATTACTAGAACACACACACCCATATATTCTAAAATAATCACACCAACTATCAATAAAGAAATTAATTTTTTTATCCCAAATTATTTTATAACTAAGACATTATACCAATGAAACCCTTTTGTAAAACCAAATCATTGTAACATAACACTAATATATAAAACCATGTGGTATTACCCACTCCAAACATTTTAGAAGACAAATTGTCATATCTATTCATAAAATTTTCAAAACATCCTAATGTAAAATATAATAACCAAAATCAATTTTGAACCTAATAAGAAACCCAAAACCTGAGGGAAATATTACCACATGGTCTTGAATCTTCACTTATCTACAAAACCTAATAATCATCCACTCAAATAAAGGATAATACAACTATACTCAAGTGGGGATTTATACAGATTAAAATACTTATTTTAAGGAATGGTATTCAATACTAAAGTTAGAATCCATGTTATCATACTTATATAACAACCTACACCAAAATACTCATTGGTAACAATGTAAGATGTATTATGAGAGCATGAGTTTGAGGTTCTATTGGGATTTTTGATGGCAAAGGTGCCAAGAATCAGAAGTTAGTGTTTGTAAGATTAAGCTTATAGTGTGGAGAACCATATCTCTAATGAGTGATCAAGTGATGAAATAATTAGTGTTTTGGTTGTATTGGCTTGGGTAAGCTCCATATTGGTGTTTTGGTTTTGAAAATGGCCATTGGCTCATGTTTTATCCAATTGAGTGCCTTGATTTAGAGGTTGTTCCTCAGAAGCATTTCAGGATTTTGTAAACTGAACGAGGCCATTGGATATGATTGGTGAATGACATAGGTATGGTGGTGTAGATAGATGAACATTGAGACTTCTCAGGGTCAAGAATAATTATGGTAGGGATGTTGTAAGATATTGTGCCATATGAGTTGGAATTTTTATAAGGAAGTTGGATTTTCATTTATTTGACTGGTCAAATTTTAAATCAAGGATAAAAATATTTTTATGAGATTTGAAATGACTTAAAGAATTTTTTTTTGGACAAGGAATGATGATCATAAGGTATCTTAGTTGTTCAAGTGAGGATTGAGCACTTTGGGTTTCGTTTTAGAAGTTTTAGAGTTTTTTGGCTAGGGTGCATGGTTTGTTATTCACATTTTAAGAGAAACCATATGAAACATTAAGGATTAGGTTGTTTTTAGTTCATTTTAAGCTGATAATGGTTAAGTTTCATATTTAATTCATGGTTTGGGATAAACCGTATGAGCTAAATGAGAAACCGTGTGAGGTGGGGGTGTGCCTGATTCATGCTGCATTGTCTGTGCATGATTGTAGAAAAACATTATACCTTGTTGTAAAGGGTAGGTAGTTTTGAAAACACAGTTAGTGCATGGTTTGTCTAACCATGTGGCAGTACCATGTGAGGTATTTTTTAATTCACAGTGAAGGGAAAATGGTTTATGCAGAGTTTGGAAAATCATGTGGCCAAACCATGTGACTACCTATAATTTCATTAAAAATGAGAAATAATCAAAATACCTCTTTAGGGTTTTTATCCACCCCTATTCCTCCCCCAATAGGTGCACAAGGACCAAGGTTACACCCAACCTTTTCCTTATTTGGGAATTTTTGAGGTTATCATCATCCTATGAAAACCTCTTCTCTCTTATTTATTCCTCTATATTTTTATATATCTCTAGTTTAGGTTTCATTAATGATTCTACCAGATCATTGGGGAATCATCCATTTCACATGGGTCTTTTGGCTGGCTTGCGTAGAGGAGATCCCAATATGACTTTTTCATGTCGTTTCATGTAGTTTCATTAAGGTATGCATTTTTGTTGTATTTTTTTTAGGTTTTTTATGTTTAATTAAATTAATTAAATGTTTTAATGGTATCATATCTTAGGGATATTCCCAGGAACGGTGTTGGGAGTCCATTATGGACCACCCATGGTGGTTTCTTTGAGTTTCAAGAATATTTGAGCACTTAGTGAGATTGTTGAATGTTATTCCATTTTAATTTAAATGGATAAGTTAAATTCTAAATACCTACATTAATTTTTTTTGTTTCTTAGCATGAGGTTATATATTGGGTGGTCTAGATGAGTTTGTTTGGATATTGAGGAGTTTGGACAGTGCTTGGATGTGGCTTTGTAAGGCCATCATCCATTGGAAATGTTATGGAAATCTTCATTGATGAGGTAGGTGGTCAAATATCTTTACCCATAGTATTGATAATATATTTACATGTGTATGTATCATGTATGTTAGTTCCACTGTGTGATACATTGATTTTTTGGCTTAAGATAATATCTTAGACTTCAGATTGGTTTCTTTGATCTTCTAGGGATCCTGTCCAAACCATTAGAGATTGTGAGATTGAACCTAAGATCTTCCTAAGGGTGTACTGATTCTTGAAACTGATAGAGTGGGGGTTTGAATAGTAATTTGGATTATAATATTAACTTGATTAGGAACATTAGTTGGATTGATATCATAGTTAAAGGTCTAGTAAGTATAACTTGGTAATAAATGAATTATGACTTATAAGAATATGAACTAGGTTGGTTTCATGTGTTACTATTTTTTGAAATGCCTATGAGGATTTTGAAATGGTTTTAACTATATGTGATAGGTTTTGAACTAATTGTGGGTTTGAAATGGTTAAATATATGTTTGAAGTAGATTTTGTTTCAAAGTGGTGGTGCTAACCTCTAATTGATTTTGAAAATGAGTTTTTGGGATATTTTTAAAATGGTCACGTGGTTGACTCTATAGTGAAATTACTTCAAGGATATTTTAATGGGTTTGTTAGAAATGAAGGATTTTTCTTTATTTTGAATATTTTGAAAGGTTAATATATTGAACTTTAGTAATTACGTAATGATGGAAAGGTTTTAATTTCTATAATGATGCTTTGGGAACCATTAGTAAAATGTATAGTTTGGGTGACAGACTAATGCTCCAAGAATAAGTAGTATACTATATGTACTAGGTGTTAGATTGAGGCTCTGGGAACTAATAGTATACCTTATGGTTTAAGTTCCAAGATGATTATCTATGCATGTTGCTTTACCAAATAGAATGGATATTGGACTGACACTCTGCATCCATGGTTTAGGTGCGAGATTGATCCTCAAGACACTATTATTTTTATGTATAAGTAGGTACTAGATTAATGATCTAGGTAATATTGTTAATATGTATGATTATAATGTCCTACATGATGTTTTGTATTAGTATCGATAGTTTCATACATGGTTTAGGTGATAGAATGAGGTTACATGTGTGATTGATATAAATACATGGTTGATAAGACAAACTGACACCCAAATCCCTGATTTCACAAGAACATGAGGTGGATACTTAGATTGATGTTTTTTTATTTCATGATTTAGAAGATGGATGAAAAGGCCCTTCCTTTAATTAAAGTTTTTTCACACAATGTTTTATTATTTAGATGATCAACTTGGGTTGATGGATGTTTAGTTGGCCTAGGTGCCACCTTATAACCCAATGAATAATGGGTTACTAGTTAAATAATATGATGTTTTAAAATTTATCTCATTTTATATACTATTTATTTATCCCATTTTTTATCTATATACATTTTTTCTATGACTGGAATTTTATTTATGCACTATTGGTGGTGGATTAATAAGATGTAATCACACCCTGATTGGGCTGCCACTACATATGGGTGCCTGACCAACTGTCACATTTTTATTGTAGGAGTAGGTTGGTCTGAGGCCTGAGTTATGTTTTTCATGATCAGGTATGATGGATCAAATGATATTAGGAGTCTGGATAAGATTCATCTTGGAGTTATTGTAGGTCCTGGTGTACTTATATTTGATTTGTATATTTTTTATATGGTATCAGCCTACTGGGTGATCAGTGCTATAGGTTTGAAATGGTAGTTATAGCTTTTACTACATTACATTAGTTGTCTAATCATTTTTATTTTTTATTTTCTTCCATTCATAATGTATTTTAAGATGTTGCTGTCTATGTATTATTTCTATGTACTTTGATGTGTATAGTGATTGGTTATTTATAACATTATTTCATACTCTAATATGGGGGTATAGTTTCCTCACAATACCACATTAGAACCCCAATATTAGTCAGCATCTTCTAGAATATGGGGAGGTGTGCCTGAGGTCTAACGGTGAACTAGATTGGGGTAATGGTTTAGTGGCTCCCAGGCCAGGATGTTACACCCAACATAGTTCAGGAATGTTGGAACACTTCATGAAACAAAACCTGAATCATTAAATTATACTAATAATAAATTAATAAATGAGAAATGGATTAAGTCCCTATAGAAGATATTTCTCTCTCTGGGAAGTAGTGAAAGAGAGAGAATTGTGACAACTAGGCCCTACAGGTACCCTAGTTGCCTCACAGACATTTGTTATCCCCTCTATGGGTCCCACCCATATTTATGAATGGGTTATTATACTAATGAAAATCCCCACATTCAAACAAATGTTACTTCTAGTTTGTTTTTTCCTCACTCACACACATCCTGAGAAAATTCCCAGGTGGTCACCCATCCCGATCAATACTCCAGGCCAAACGTATTTAACTATGGAGTTATAATCTGGTAGGGTCCCAAAAATAAAGGTGAACCTTGTTGAAATGGGTAGTAACATTTATCATTTTAACCCTTTAAAATTATGGGGTGTTACTTTCATCCCACTTTTAGAGCACAACACCCTTGTTGTAGACCCTACATCTCAACCAAAGTAGTGTCACCACAATTCTAGTTGGGTTCCTCCTCTAATATCAATATAAGATCTGGGCCCCACAGACACCCTATTTCCCCAACAGAAATGTGTTGTCCCCTCCCTAAGGCCCATCAAAATGCTCAAAATAGTCACCAGAGTAATGAATGTCCCTATAGGCCAACACAAATTCTTTCCAATGTGTTTTTTCCTCACTCACACACACCCTAGGAAACTTCCTAGGTGGCCACCCATCCCAATCACTACTCCAAGCCAAACCAATTTAACTATGGAGTTCTAATCAGGAAGGATCCCAAAAATAAAGGACCACCTTGTTGACATTGGTAGAAACATTCATCCTTTTAACCCTTTAACATTCTATGGTGCTACAAAATTGTAATTATAGTTTATCATCTTAAATGAGTTACTAATAAATAATGTTTATGGTATAGAATTTTAAGGAGTCAGATAAAATAAATATTATTGTGTAGAATACTTTCAATAAGATAATTTTCAAAAAATACTTTCCTCATGAACAATGAGCTAATACGGAGACAGAATTCCATAATATATAGAAAAAGGAAGGAAAAAAATGTTTCTAAACATAAAGATAACTTTACAGTGTTAGTAACACATGCTACAAATTATGTATATACCACAATGAGTAATATTGATCATTTATTTTATGGGTAAATCATAGAATTAAAATGAAATTATTCCATCATAAATTTTTATTATATTAGGATATAAAATGAAGTTCCATAGATATAGAGAATTAATTATCCAAATATCTTGTTTTCCATGAAAAAAAGAAGTGGGTGGCTAAGTACTATGGAAAAATAAATATAAAAAATGGAAATAATGGAAGGCTGTAATTTCCAAATTGTAATAATTATGGAAAGAAACATTGTGGAACATGCTTTATGAGAATTATAGTTTTCTTTTGAGTGTGTAGATAGAGGAAATCATGATCAATATTGAAGGGGAAAGAATAAAGAAACCAATGTCCTATGTATTAATTGTAAGTATATTTGGCAAAATTTTAATCAATTCCCCAAGTGTCAAGGGAATTTGACTCATAAAAGGCCAAGGGAGCATGCAAAATCTTATGATATCACTTCAATCAATGTTGAAGTTCCTAAAAATATAGTAACAAGTATGTTGATTATAGCCTCAAATTTAGCTAATGAAGTTTTTTGATTCTGGATCTTTTCACTCTTTTATATCTTATATTGTTTCCAATAAAGTTAGATATTTACCTAGAAACTTAATAAGGGAGTTATAAATCAAGACCCCTAGTAAAAATATTACTACAAAAAGAATTTTTCAGTCAATTACCATTAAGAAAAATAGACATACCATATTTGTAAACATGATTATAATACATATGGTTAACTTTGATATAATCCTTGGTATATATTGTATTTGAAATTATAATATGACAATTTATTACTAAGAGAATAGGATTATGATTTATGATGGAGATATGAAATCCCTTGTCTTTATAGGGGAGACTACTTTATTAAAATAAGGTCTAGATCCACCTCCATTATCTCTCTATAATGAAATTATTAAAGAAGAAGAGAAGACAAAATATATGAATGGGAAAGGTATCCTTGCAATAGAGGATATAATTATTCCGTAGGAATACATTGATGTGTTTCTAGAAGAACTATCTGGACACCCACCTGATCATGAATTTTAGTTTTCCATTTATCTCATCCCTGATGAAAAACCTATATATAATAATCCCTATAGGATGAACCCTTTGGAATTAGTAGAATTGAGGAAATAACTATAATATTTTTATGATAATGGATTTATATTCCCAATTGTTTCACCATGGGAAACCCCCATTATTTTTTAAGAAAAATTATGGGTATATGGGGTTATACACCGCTTATAGGGAAATAAATTCCATTAGTATAAAAAACATGTATCCTCTACCCCACATTTCATAATTGAGTGATCAAATTCAAGGAGCTCAATATTTTTTAAAGATTGATTCTCATTTTTGGTGTAATAAAATACAAGTAAATAAGGAAGTTATTCCAAATAAAACATTTTATAAAATGTAAAAACTTTATTAATTTATAGTAATTACCTTTATATTGACTATTAAAACCACTATTTTTATGGATATGATGAAAATAGTCTTCAAGGATTATCTCAATTATTTTATTATGGTATTTTTTTGATATCTTGATATACTCTAAAAGACATGATGATTACAAGAGTCATTTAAGAATCATTCTTAAGGCTCTTAAAGAAAAGGTGTTATATAGAAAATTTAGAAAATGTAAATTATGGCTTTACAAAGTTTATTTTATTGACCATATTTTCTCTAAGTATGGAATATTAGTTGATCCTTAAAAAAGGTAGTGGTGAAATGGAAACTATTATAGAATATAACTAAGGTATATAGTTTCCTTGGATCATCAGGTTACTATTGATGATTTGTTAAAAAAATTTCTTTATTGGATATCCTTTTAACCAAGTTAACATGTAAGGGGGTTAATTTCATAAGGTTAAAAGAATATAAGGAACGTTTTGAAGAATTAAATAGGATATTAGTCAATTCACTAATATTGAATTTACCATCATAAAGGGATGGATTTGTGATATATAGTGATGTATCAAATAAAGTAATTGGATGAATTCTAATACATATTGATAGAGTTGTTTCCTATGAATGAAGGTAGTTAAATATTCATGAACAAAATTATATTACCAATGATATTGAGTTTTCAACTGTAATATTTTCATTGAAGAAATGGAGGTATTAACTTTATGGAAATTGATGTAATATATATATGGATCACAAAAATTTGAAATACATATTCTCACAGAAATATATTAACATGATGAAAAGGAGACGGTTAGAACTACAAAATCATTATGAATTGTCAATGCACTACTACCCGAGGAAGGTAAATAATTTGAATAATGCATTGAGTAGGAAACATAATAGAGTTTTGATTAAAATGAGGATTATCAAAGATCCTATATTCATGGATTTAGAAAAGTTAGACATGGGAATAATTAAGGAAGAAGAAACATATCATCTAATACAAATTATTTTCAAACCATCCTTATTAGAGAAAATAAAAAACCCCATATCTTCGTGATAATAAAATTCAAAATAAAATTGAATCCATGAATGATGATAAGTTGGTAGAGTTCATCTATGAAGATGGTATTTTGGAATCTATAAAGAGGCTATGTGTTTTATCTATGCATGATCTTAAAATATAATTATTAGATGAAGTTAATAACTTAAATTTCTCAATACACCCTGGTTTCACAAAAAATGTATCAAAATTCGAAGGAACGTTCCTGATGTTATGATATAAAATGGAAAATTTTAGAGTATGTATCATGATTCTTGGTTTATCAATAGGTAAATGTTGATAGATAAAATCCAAAATGATTCATGTAACCTCTACATATTCTTGTGTGGAAATGGGATGATATTACTATGGACATTGTCAATGGATTGAAAAAGATGCTTAGAAATAATGATGACATATTGGGTATTATTGATCACCATACAAAGTCTACAAATTTTCTTATTATAAGGGAAGATATAACTCTTGATCACTTTTCATGAATATATATTAATGAAGTTGTGAGAATTCATGTTTCACCTATTTCAATTGTATCTGATCTTGACCCATGAATTACATCAAAATTTTGGAAGAGTCTTTATAAGGATCTTAACACATAGCTATATTTGAGCACCACCTATCATCCTTAAACTTATGGGTTGTTTTAAAGGACTATTCAAACATTATAAGATATGTCTAGGATATTCTCACTTGACTTTCAAGGTATGTGGGATCAATATTTACCATTTTTTTAATTCACATATAATAATAGATTCCATTAAAGCATTAAAATGGTACCATATGAGGAATTGTATAGAAAGGTGTGTCATACTCCAACTTTTTGGGAAGAAGTTGGTGATAGGAATATTGTAGGTCAGATCTTATTGAGGAGAAAATGGTGAAAGTGAGGACTATTCAAAATCATTTTAAGGAATCTCAAAGTAGACAAAAAAGTAATGTTGATAACCAAAGGAAGGATTTATAATTTCAAGTAGGAGATCATTTTTTATTGATGGTATCACTATGGAAAGGTGTTATGATAATATAACAGAAATAGAAACTAAGACTTAGGTACATTAGGCCTTTTGAAATTCTATAAAAAATAGGCACTGTGGATTACCATTTGGAAATACCAAATATCATCTATAAAGTTCATGATGTGCTCCAAATAACTTTATTAAATAAGTACATTCCAAACTCAATGCATTTTCTCACCATTGATTAAATTGAACTGAAACACAATTTATCTTACTGTGAAGAGCTTATCCAGATTCTTGACGCTAGAGAACATTCATTGAGGAATCAGAAAACTCGACTGGTAAAGGTACTTTGCAGAAATCATAAGATATAAGATATATTGTGGGAACCTGAAGAATTTATTATGAATAAATACTGATATATATTCATTAGGTGACACTATGGAAATTTCTAGGATAAAATTTTGAATGAGGGAAGAATGTAACAACCAAGCTTCAATTATAGTAGTCTTTTCCTTCTAAAGAAATAATATAATAATGCATATAGATTTATCTATAAATTTGATTTAAAAATAAATTAAATAATTTTATAAATTTAATTTTATGAAATAAATTTAATTTTTAAATTCATCATGTCAAAATTATATTTGAGTTATTTTTTTAGATTTTTCAGAAATAGTTTATTTTTAGATGAATAGCGACAAATACCGATTTTGCAAAAACTTTCACTTTTATAGCATTATAATGATATAAGAACAAATTAAAATCCTATGAAACTTTTTTACATACCAATAATATATTTTTTAATTAATATAATTCATATAAATATATAATTTTTAAGTTAGAAATATATGATTAACATTTTTGGAAATCTAAGTAATGTTTTTGTTCAAATTAAAATTGTTTTTAGTTCTTCTATCTTAATCAATTATATACAGGTTTAATTTTAGTTTTAGTTTGGTTTAAAAGAAAAATAATTCTCTTTTTATTTAACATTATCTAATTAATTCTATTATAATAAAAATTTTACTTTATTTTTTGGTATAATCATTTTTTATTCTTAAAACAAACATTTTTCTAAAAACAGTTTTCATTGTATTTTGTACACTTATATTAAAAATAAATTTTTGGAACTTATAAAAATTGAATATTATAAAATAAATTAAATATTTGGAATCATCATAATTATTATAAGTTAATAATTTCAACTTAATTTTTTTTCCTAATGAATAATTAAAATAATAAAAATTTGTTACCATAGTTAGGGTTAAAATGGGTATACGAGGGGGTGGGGGGTGGGGTGTGGGGTTAAACTATGAGATAAGAGTAAAAATACCACATTAAATTGTGTAAATATTTTTTTTGAATATATTCTGACATTATATTATCTTACTTTTGAATTCCTGGCCAATTTCATAAGAAAATTACTATATTATTTAAATCTTTTAAATAATTCCATGTGTGTCCATCCCCTCACTTATAAAAGGGAACCTCTTATCCTCCCTTATTCATAAACATTGAGCACAATATATTGGAAAATAACTACCCAAAAAACTTCCAATATTCCTTACCTAATTTCTTGAGATTTTTGTATTATTCTAAGACCATTCTAAGGAGGTTTAAGGTGTAATCTAGAGAAGGTCTCTCAAAGAAGAGGTAATCATTTTTACTGACTCTTTAAAAGTTTTATTATTATTCTAATTACAATAAATATATTATATCAATCCTAAAATAATTAATCATGTATTATAAATATACTGATATGTTATTATGATTATGATACAACTATTTTACACCTCATTTCCATTAAATAGTAAATTAAAGTATCGTTCGCACGTACTTATAGATTATCACCTCCACATAGCGATATGATAAATTTTCCATCACTATATTTCATGGTTGGTTATTGGGATGGATTTAATATTTTTATATTTTATATATAAAATAATTATGCTTCTAGAGTTATACGATCTTATCTACCTTCTTACCATCCCATCCATTGGGAAATGATAATGTCGCCCATTCATACGTGAGGACTACCACCTCTATGAAGTGATGTGGTTCATTTTTCATTTAGAATTTAAATGTATGGTAATAAGCATATATTTAATGAATATATATTATATTAATTATATAATAATGATTATTTATAAGCAAATTATTATTTAAATTTCTTTCATTCTCTCACCCCCCGACCCCAGTTACCCAGAGTCGGTGCATTATTTTAATACATTGGCATGATTACAAGGAATCATGTCCTGAAGGATTGATCCGTTTAGTAGTCTTGGAAAATAGATTACATACATAAATGTTACATTACACTTTATAACATACAAAACAATATAAATAATATTTTATGAATTCCATTATTCCCTTGGCTTAACCCTGTATATCAATCATAACACACTTCTTGGAAACAGGGAAAAAGAAAACAAAGAATGGGGTGAGCTCAAAGGCTCAGTAAGGGTAAGAAATACAGCGAAAGATAACATAAATATTAATCATGGTGAATAATTGAAACCACATGCCTTTACCAATAATAAACATGTATAATTTTATTAAAATAATATGAGCTGAGTAAATAAGCCGTAATAAAACATAATCATGGGTATTCTACTAGTCAAATTACCACATAAACGATCAATATTATTTCTATAATGAGGGATTGTATAATGCCAGATATTCTGAAAAATTTTGTCAAGGCCTCGACCAAGACGTCTAAAAATGATTAAGGCCTCGGACAAAACCATATATCAAATTGGGAAAGGCCTCGTCCAATTCCACGTCTAGTTGTCTCATGAGACCTACCGATGCATTGAGGAGCTATAGCGGGCTCCACCCGTCACTTACTAAGTCCAATACATTCCTCATATGAAAAGGTTTAAACATATCATAAAAATTCGTATTAAAAATAGCATACGAAATGTCAATACTTTAATTATAAACCATTAATGGTATAAAAATAACACATCCATAGTCAAACATATAACAAAACCTTCAATAGAATATGGAAGATTTGTATCATATTAAATCAACTTCAAATAAATTTAAAATCCATCAAATGATGTTAACATAGATGAAAATGATTTGTAAAACTCTTTGAGAGAAATATCCCATTTTCATGAAAACATTTTAAAGTTACAAAATTTTGAAAGTAAGACATTTAAATAAATTTTTGAATCAAAGTGTCCCATACCACTTTGAAACTTTTGAAATTAATTAACATTTTTAAAACATTCATGTCCTTATAAATAAATCCTTAAAACCATTTTGAAAACATGGAAATTAATGAGAATGATTTAAAAGAATAAATATTTAAAACATTTAAAATGATGTTTTAGTAAACATGTCCCTTAAAAAGAATCCCTTTTAAAACTCTTTTATGAAATATGGACATGGATAATAAATATTTCCTATAAGCTACTTATGTAAAAACAACCTCGGATAATAACGAGATTATGAAAATAACCCCTAACAATCTGGCAACTTAAGAAACATACACCCCATGAAAGAAGAATCATAAAATGAATATGTAAATACACATAAATTAAAGTGTATTACAAAAAGAATACAATTATGGACAATATATACACCACACAAAAGGTAATAGTGGCAATATGGCATGAATCTCATGGGAATAAGGAGTGAGATGAAAACCCCTTACCTTGTGTCCGACTTGACCCGTTCGTTCATTAATATCCTGAATAATAAACTAAAGTTAATTTATACTTGCTTAAGAATTTTTTTTAAGTTTATTATTTCTTTTATATCACATATTATCATGTTATAAACATTATGTAATCATTTAAGTTAATAACGTTCGTTTTGTCGATATTTGGCACTTTAGTAAAAAATGAACACCTTATAGTTACAAGTTGTTCACATGGCCAAAATTTAATTATATCTAGAATGATATTAATGATTTAGATATAATATATATCATATATATCCATTATATACATGTATGTATAATAGTAAATATCATTTTGAGGTAAGAAATGAAATGCACCGTTCATGAAGACGGTAAGCCGTACGTACGCATGAACGCTACTTTCATTTATATTTCTTATTTTAATGGAATTAAAACATAATGATACATAGTTATATTATAATTAAAGTATAATATCATATATAATATCATTAAATACATCCTTTATACATCCCACATATGGTATTAATGAGTCATATCACTTTGAGGGGGCGATAGTCTGCACTTCCTCAAATGAAATTATCGCGTTTACCCACAATGGAAACCATTAAGGTATGCTATAAAAGAAAAATAATGAATAATGAAGAAAACATAAAAATAATATATATATAATATATAAATATAGTTCCATCATAATTTCCACCATGAGAGGCAGTAGGAGGTAATTGAACAATCATCGTTTCGTTAGGCGTTAGTTTTCCATCCACAGAAACATTATGTTCTTCACCCATTAGATGGAGGTGTGTGTAAGTGTAGTTCTAATCCTCATCATAACAACATAATAGTATATTAAGGATAATTTTTTTGTTATAAAATAATGGAATAAAAACATTTTAGGGGTTGGAGAAGTAAAATAAAAGAAAAGAAGTTAAGAGAAACTATTACCTTTAATTTGGGTAACTTCCTTTGGTTTGAACCAAAGGGACTTCTTGAAGTGCCTTCTACCTAAGATAAGGCTTCTAGGAAGAGGAGAGAGATATATGAAACCTAATTTGGCAGAGTTTGGATGATCCTAAGGGCTTGATAGGTGTGAGGAATTGGTTGGAAGTGGTCTCCGTTTATAAGGGGGAGGAGGGGCTCTTTAGGGTAGTGTGAAAATATTATTTTATTCTATATTGATATTCGGTTTCTTAAGGTCCAAAAATCATTAGGGTATAATATAAGATAACTCATGGGAGAAATAAAATCATCCAATAATAATTGGAAATGTTTTGGATATTATTTTAATATTTATAATCTAATTTATCTAAATCATTTATTAATGAGGTAAATACTGCATCATTATTGTGTCATAAATAATTTACTTTATTTGATGACTAAAAATTATAAAAAACTACCATGATGTAGGAAATCTTTTTATCTTTCCAATTAATATTTATACTAAAAAATATTACTTATATAACACCATATAAAAATTAATTACTAAAAGGTTTTTGTTTATGTCAATTTTTCCTTTACATTAAATTTATTAATCTAAAGTGTCATTATCATTAATAAGTGGCACCATGGAGTCCCAAAATCGACCCAAATATGCGCATGGCCGTCCATTACTCATCCAATAATGTTAGGACATGTGTTAAGGTAATTTTTAATTATTAAAATATTCTTTTTTACCTTGAATTACCCTATTTACCTTTAACCGCGGTAAATAAAAGTCAAAAGTTACTATTCAGCAAAAATTATTTTTATCTTATTGAACCACATTTTAGTCCTTGATATTAACCATGTCTCTCGGATTTTCGAAATTCCACTCATAGAAGTGTTAAAATTATGTTTTATGTGAATTCACAAATTCTCCTAGGAGGTGGGTAAAAGACGGTGAAAAGTTCAATAAAATTCTTATATATCTAAAATTATTATAATCTGAAACTAATGAATTACATTGAAATTATATAGGTATTATCTATATATTTTGACCTAAAATAAATTTAAATTAAAAAATAATTATTTAAATAAAATTTCGGTTTTAAACTATAACTCAGTGTTTTTTCACTATTCATCAAAAATTGAAAGTTTTCAGAAAAATACCAAAAATTCACCCGAAGATAATTTCGATATTCCGAATCCAAAAATGAAGTCCATTTTACCAAATTAAAAAAATAGAAGTTTCATTTATTAATTTGAAATTAATTCCCGTTGTCAAAACCAAAAGGCGTATTTTTAAGAAACATTATCTATCAAAAGATTGACACTTGTTTATGTCCAATATCAAAGTAAAATTACTTAAAATGACTAGAATTGAATTAAATGGTAAAGATATAATCTATTTATACTTTTAAACCATTAAAATTTATAATTTAACACTATAAATTATTTTGATTAAAAAAGTTGTTTTCAATTAAAATATAGTATTTTTCACTATTCACCCAAATATGATAGTTATCAGAAAAACACCAAAATTTTATTGAAACTAAATTATTATGTACTGATTCTAAATAAGAAATTAATTATGTCAAATAGAATATATAAAAGTTTCAAATATTGGATTTAAAAAGGGTTCACCATTAAAAGGCGGTAAAAGTGCATTTTTTGAAAAATACTTCCTTTATCTGAAAAAATGAATTATTTCTAAGAAACTCATAATATGGATTATAAAATTATAAGGATTATATATAGTTCAAAATTTAGTTAATACTATTCATAACCACTTTTGAACAGTTAGTTTGGTAAATTGTGGTGCGCTTGAAATCGATGTTACATGTAGTGAAAGTTATTGAATTACTTTGAAGAAATAACGTACTATGAAATCTTGGGGTGTTACATTCTTCCCTCCTTCTATAAATTGCATCCTCAGAATATGAAATTTTTCTTCAAAAATAAAAGGTTGAAAATTGAAAATACCTTTGTGGGAAAACCCACATCGGAATTTGGGTTAATAAAATTTAGTTTTAATAAGAGGGAAAGGGGAATGAAAAAGTCACCACCAAATTATGATCTCAATTAGGAGAACATTGGTGGAAATTAGAGACACATAATTGGAGGAAAAAAATAAATATTTATAGGGAGTGATTGAGGTCATCAATCAGAAACAATTGTAAAATTGTGGGCCTCAAATCCAAAAATATATGATGATTTAAAATACCATCAGTTCAACAAAATGCAAGGTATTAGGATAACACATTTTTGGTTTTAAGATGAATTACCTAAAGTTTAAGAATTTATTTCTTCATAGAATAAGATAAGAAAAAAATGTATACTTGTCAAGTAGAGTTCCATCCTTTAACAAATTTCTACCACAAACTCATCTTTAACTTTAAAAGATAATAGAACTGAAAAAATATTCTATTTATCCTGTTCATATAGGGTTCTAAAAAATGAATTTATAATTCATCAACCAGACCCTTTAAAAAAAACTACATTATTTAATCCAAGACATCACGTGGGTCAGTGGTAGGTGATACACCCATTTCGCCCTTCGGTTACGGGTTCAAGTCTTGCGGCCTTTCCGGACGCGATAGGTTGCCGCCCGACCTCCGGGTTGTCCTTTTTATGGAAATCCAAAAATAATCTTAAACTAGACTTATCCAAAATACTTCTTTCCAAAATCATAGTCCAAAATTTATAGGGAAGATAAAAACAATGAAGATCCTTTTTTCCACGGAATAAAATGTGAACACCTTCATCATGTATTCTTTTAAAACACTACAACATCTTGAATTACCATAAAACCTTAATAATTACATTCATGCTCCCTTATCCTTTATATAATACTGGATATATTCCTTATATCCAACAATATTGAATATTCCAACAATGATGAAATGGAAAAACTATTAATCAGTTCAAAGGAAGTCAAGAATATCAAATATAATTTATCCAAATCAACAATCTCTTATTCCAAAATCACTACCTCATTATCAGGACCATATTAAGGATTACATTTCCCTAAATCATTTATTTTTCCAAAAATTGTAGCTTACTATTAAGTCACTTTTCTTAAAACCATATAATCTCAAATCCTAAATAAAATAGTACTGCAGTACAATCCTTATTTATCTCCATAATTCATATAACCAGTATATTGTTGATATAACACTCAAATTAAATAATCCTATAATAACAACATAAGAACACTAGTCATTCTTCTTCATCTCAGGTAGTATCATAACTTGATTATTATCCAATAGCATCATTTGGGGAATACTTTGATGATTTGGACATTGGTTCGCGTAGTGTCCCAACTCATTGCAGGTGAAGCATTGTACATTTGAAACCTTTTTCTTACCCTTTCAGTCATGTACTTGGTGTCCTTTATCTCCACACTTATAAAAAACTCCAATTCCCTTCAGGAAAGTTCCAGGGTGTTTGTTACCACAGTTATCACATATGGGAACATTATTCTTTTCCCTCTTCCCTTTATCCATCCTTCTCTCTTCCATACTTTTATTCTCTGACTTCCCTTCAAAGCCATAGGACTTAGATAATTCTTTACTTATCTTATTAACACATGATATTATTTCTTCATATGTTGAGAAAACATGAGAGACTATTTCTCTTCTAAATGTTGGAAAAATACTATGGAAGATATGATCCTTCTTACTCTTTGGATCATATGTATTGCTGGAGTTCACATTACTTCTACTGGGTGCCATTTATATATAATGGAATACAGTAGTTCAGTTTATTAATTGTAATGAATAATTCCAAACTTGTAAAATACCTAATGTAAATTAAACAGTTTATGGATATAATCCATATTCATAATTTTTTTTTTGAGGAAGTATATACTCATAAACCCTTCATAATGGTTTGTAAAGAAAATTATAATTATCCTAAGCATATCCCCCGGGAGTGTCATATCCAAGAGTGCGACAAGGTCCGTTGTCATGCACCAGTTCTCATTCGAGTCTAGCTCAAAGCAGTGTTTTTGGGTTTTAACCCGAGGTACATCTGTGCCAGATCCGCCTCTACCTACTCGTATCTAGACTAGGATGTATTTTCTTGGAAAACTCACAAAATCTCTTCATTACTAAAATTCTAGGAAATTATTCTATACAAATCCTAAAAGTCTATCATAGGGTAGTGTGATCTAATCAGAGTTTATATAAATCTAGTTTCCAAGTATATTGCTAAACTTCCTCTGATACCAACTCTAACTCCCCGACACCAGTTAACCAGAGTTGGTGCATTATTTTAATACATTGGCATGATTACAAAGAATCAAGTCCCGAAGGACCGATCGATTTAGCAGTCTTGGAAAATAGATTGCATACATGAATGTTACATTACACTTTATAACATACAAAACAACATAAATAATACTTTATGAACGCCATTGTTCCCTTGTATTAACCCTTCATATCAATCACAATACACTTCTTGGAATCCTGGGAAAAATAAAACATAGAAAGGGGTGAGCTCAAATGCTTAGTAAGGGTATGCAATACAACATAAGAAAACATAAATATTAATCATGGTGAATAATTCAAACCATATGCCTTTACCAATAATAAACATGTATAATTTTATGGAAAGAATATGAGCTGAGTAAATAAGCCATAATAAAACATAATCATGGGTATTCTACTAGTCGAATGACCACATAAACCATCAATATTATTTCCATAATGAGGGAATGAATAATGTGAGACATTCTGAAACATTTTGTCAAGGCCTCGACCAAGACTTCTAAAAATGATTAAGGCCTCGGCCAAAACCATATATCAAATTGGGAAAGGCCTCAGCCAATTCCACAACTAGTTGTCTCATGAGACCTACCGATGCATCGAGGATCTATATCGGGCTCCACTCGTCACTTACTAATTCCAATACATTCCTTATATGAAAAGGTTTAAACATATCATAAATATTCGTATTAAAACTAGCATATGAAATGTCAATATTTTAACTATAAACCATGAATGGTATAAAAATAACACATCCATAGTAAAACATATCACAAAACCTTCAATACAATATGGAATATTTGTATCATATTAAATCAACTTCAAACAAGTTTAAAATCCATCAAAGGATGTTGACATAGATGAAAATGATTTGTAATACTCTTGGAGAGAAATATCCCATTTTCATGAAAAAATTTAAATGTTACACAATTTTGAAAGGAAAACATTTAAAGACATTTTTGAATCAAAGTGTCCCATACCACTTTGAAACTTTTGAAAGGAATTAACATTTTTAAAACATTCATGTCCATATGAATAAATCCTTAAAACCATTTTGAAAACATGGAAATTAATGAGAATGATTTAGAAGAATAAATATTTAAAACATTTAAAATGATTTTTTAGTAAAAAATTCCCTTAAAAAGAATCCCTTTGAAAACTATTTTATGAAACATGGACATGGATAATAAATATGTCCCAGAAGATACTTACGTAAAAACAACCTCGGATAATAAAGAGATTGTGAAAATAACCCTTACCAATGTGGTAACTTACGAAACATACACCCCAATAAAGATGTATCATAAAATGAATATGTAAATAAACATACATTAAATTATATTACCCAAATAATACAATTATGGGAAGTACATACACCACACAAAAGGTAATAGTGTCAATATGGCATGAATCTCACGAGAATAAGGAGTGAGATGAAAACCCCTTACCTCCTGTCCGACTTGACCCGTTCGTTCTTTAATATCCTGAATAATAAACTAAAGTTAATTTCTACTTGATTAAAATTTTTCTCTTTATTATTCCTTTTATATCACTTATTACCATGTTATAAAAATTATGTAATCATTTAAGTTAATAATGTTCGTTTTGTCGATATTTGGCACTTGAGTAAAAAATGAACCCCTTATAGTTACAAGTTGTTCCCGTGGTCAAAATTTCATTTAATCCAGAATTATATTCATGATTTATATATCATATATATCATATATATCAAGTATATACATGTATTTATAACAGTACATATCATTTTGGGGTAAGAAATGAAATGCACCGTTCATGGAGATGGTAAGCCGTACGTACGCATGAACGCTACTTTCATTTATATATATTATTTTAATAGAATTAAAACATAATTATAAATAGGTATATTATAATTCCAGTATAATATCATATATAATATCATTAACTCCATCCTCTATATGTCCCACATATGGTATTAACGAGTCATATCACTTTGAGGGGGCGGTAGTCCATACTTCCTCAAATCAAATTATCGCGTTTACCCACAATGGAAACCATTAAGGTATGCTATAAAAGAAAAATAAAGAATCATTAAGAAAACATAAACATAATATATATATCATATATAAATATATTTCCATCATAATGGCCACCATGAGAGGAAGTAGGAGGTAATTGAACAATCATCGTTTCGTGAGGCGTTAGTTTTCCATCCACAGAAACATTATCTTCTTCAACCTTTAGATGGAGGTGTGTGTAAGTGTAGTTTGAATCCTTCTCATAACAACATCCTAGTATATTAAGGATACTGGTGTTGTTATATAAGAAAGTAATAAAAAGATTTTAGGGATTGGACAAGTAAAATAAAAGGAAAGAAGTTAGGAGAAACTGTTACCTTTAATTTGGGTAACTTCTTTTGGTTTGAACTAGAGGGACTTCTTGAAGTGCCCTATTTTTATGGTAAGGCTTCTAGGAGGAGGATAGGGATGTATGGAGCTAAATATTTCAGAGTTTTGATGTGCCTAAAGGCATGAGAGGTGTGAGGAATTGGTTAGAAGTGGTCACCTTTTATAAGGGGGAGGAGGGGCTCTTTAGGAAAGTGTGAAAATATTATTTTATTATACAATGATATTAGGTTTCTAAAGGTCCAAAATTCATATGGTCGAAGATAATATGACTCATGGTAGAAATAAAATCATCCAATAAGAATTGGACTTGTTTTGGATATTATTATAATATTTATAATGTAATTTATCTAAATCATTTATCAATGAGGTACATCATTATTATGTCATAAATAATTTAATTTATTCGATGTCTAAAAATTATAAAAAAAAACCATGATGTAGGAAATAATTTTATCTTTACAATGAATATTTATAGTAAAAAATATTACTTATATAACACCACATAAAAAGTAATTACTAAAAGTTTTTTGTTTTTGTCAATTTTACCTTTACATTAAATTAATTAATCTAAAGTGTCATTATCATTAATAAGTGGCTCCATGGGGTCCCAAAATAGACCTAAAGATGACCATGGTCTTCTATTACTCATCCAATAAGGTTAGGACATGTGTTAAGGTAATTTTTAATTATGACAATATTCTTTTTTCCTTGAATTACACTATTTACCTTTAACCACGGTAAATAAAAGTCAAAAGTTACTATACACCAAAAATTATTTTTATCTTATTGAACCGAATTTGACTCCTTTATTTTAACCGTGTCTCTCAGATTTTTGAAATTCCACTCACAGAAGCAGTAAAATTAAGTTTTATGTGAATTCAAAAATTCTCATAGGAGGTGGGTAAAAGACGGTGAAAAGTTCAATAAAATTTTTATATATCTAAAATTATTATAAACTGAATCCAATGAATTAAATTGAATATATATAGGTATTATGTATCTATTTTGACCTAAAATAAATCTAAATTAAATAAATAATTATTTAAATAATATTTTGTTTTTAAACTATAACTCAGTGTTTTTTCACTATTAATCAAAAATTGAATGTTTTCAGAAAAATACAAAAAATTCACCCTTAGCTAATTTTGATATTACGAATCCAAAAATGAAGTCCATTTTACCAAATTCAAAACATAAAAGTTGAATTTATTAATTTAAAATTAATTCCTGTTGTTAATACCAAAAGGCGTATTTTTAAGAAACATTATCTATCAAAAGATTGATACTTCTTTATGTCCAATCTCAAAGTGAAATTACTTAAAATGACCATCATTGGATTAAATGGTAAAAATATAATCTATTTATACTTTCAAACCATTAAAATGTATAATTTAACACTATTAATTATTTTGATTAAAAAAGTTGTTTTCAATTAAAATATAGTATTTTCACTATTCACCCAAATA
Organism: Viscum album; assembly: GCA_963277665.1. NCBI lineage: Eukaryota > Viridiplantae > Streptophyta > Magnoliopsida > Santalales > Viscaceae > Viscum > Viscum album. The sequence goes on along the minus strand of OY728121.1, from coordinate 129,936,828 downwards.
TGAAAGTTATCAGAAAAACACAAAAATTTTATTGAAACGAAATTCTTATGTCCTGATTCTAAAGAAGAAGTTCATTATATCAAATAGAATATATAAAAGTTTCAAATATTTGATTTAAAAAGGGTTCACCATTAAAAGGCGGTAAAAGTGAATTTTTTGAAAAATACTTCTTTTATATGAAAAAAATGAATTATGTATAAGAAACTCATAATATGGATTCTAAAATTATATGGATTATATATAGTTCAAAATTCATTTAATACTATTCATAACCGCTTTTGAACAGCTAGTTTGGTAAGTTGTGGTGCGCTTGAACTCAGTGTTACGTGTATTGCAAGTTATTGATTTACTTTGAAGAAATAACGTACTATGAAATCATGGGGTGTTACACATTCCATCCATGAAAAAGTGGAATCACCACTCGTGCGTACGTACAAACTACTGTCACCATGAAGCGATGTAACTCATATTTAATCACTACTTTATATAAATGGTTATAAAAGTGTATAGATTTATTAAATATAATAATTATTACATGATTAATGTTTTTTAGATTATTAAACCATTATCAAGATGAAATAAACAAAACTACCAAACAGAAACCTACATGACAAATGAAATAGTTAACACTCAGAAACAGTGATTTTAATAAAAAATTATTAATAAACTGGTGATGAAATATTATAAGTGGATCATATGTGATATTATAACTATTTATATGGTTATATTATTAAATTGTAATAAATTTAATTTCATTATATAGAAGATTAAAATCACTTATGAGGAAATTTGAACTTTAAGTAAGGGTTTTATGTTACAACCTTACTTTTTACCAGGAATGTTTATGCTAAAATTTTTGATGATGAAATTATATGATCTATCTATAAAAAATCATATGTATTTAATTTTTATCTATTTATGTATGGAAATTAAAATTTTACTTTTCATTTTTCTTTCTCTAAATACTTAAAAGTATAAATGAATGTTTTTAAGGAAAACCAACTTTGATTTTCTATTCGGTTGGGAATCATTTTCTCCAATGTCCATATTTTTTAAAAATGTTTTCAAGAATGTTCTTAATAGTATATAATGGTTAATTAAATCCTTTCTTACCCATGTTATACATTATAAAATAATTTTTAAAAGGAAAATTCTTATCATTTACTGAATGATATACTTTTTACCAAAGTTGTGAGCATAATATTTGTTTTAATTTTTACCACACAAATTTTTTTTCCACCATCATGACTATTCATTGATTTAAAGATTCCTTTAAAAGTTTCCTCTAGTTTTTAAAAGAAAATATAATTCCTAATATTCTATAAATTTTTATATTTTAAATAAGTGTTTTCAAAATGAAAATGATATTTTCCTCATGAAATATTATAGTGATATATTAATAGGGTTTTAATCTATGTAAACATTATTTAATGAATCTTATTCTTTACAAGAGATATAATATAATGATAACATCTAAATTATTTCTCTAGATGGATTATGATGATATTTTTCAATTTATTAAATAAAGAAAATATTAACATTTTCTATGCTAGTTTTTTAATATGAATATTTATATTGTTATGTATTGATTTTTTATCAATTTAATTAATATGATGAATAAATTAGATGTAATAAGTGATGGGGGGAATTATATCCCCTTTATGCATTGATAGGTCTTATGATATAAACTAGTTTGGGTATTTTGTGTATACCTTACCTATTTATGTATTATTTACTGACATGATGCCTTGACAATAAGATTTTGATGTACGAAATTATGCATTCTATAATTATGAGAATGGTTTTTCTTATCAATGTTATTATTTTTGTTTCTAGGTATTCCATGGATTTATTCCCATTTTTATAATATTAGTTATATGGAATATTTTATTGTTGTTTATCTTTTCTATATTATTTATTATTTATTATCATAGGATAACTTATGTTGTATGATTTTCCTTACTGAGCAATTAATCTCACCCTTTATTATGTTTTCCTTTCCTTAGGTTACCAAGAATGGATTTATGAATGATTTCAAGGATATATTATAAGAAATGTTAAACTTATCACTAGAATATTAAGTTTTATTCCATGTTTTCAAATGTAATGTGAGAATCATGTATGTATCTAGTCTCTTGAGACTATTAAAATAATTGATAATTTAGGATGTGATCTATTGTATCTTATACCAATGTAGTTAAATAAGTATTGACTCCAGGTTACTAGAGTCTGGGTGTTACATCATTAGTTTTATATATAATCTCCCTCAAAATAGATTTTATAAAAAAGTTACTAGCTCTAAGAGAATACATTTTATACATTAATGAAAAATTTTAATTGAAATATTCAAGTTGTACCATGAATCTATTTATATTAGTTAATAATTTGATTCTAGATTCAAATCACGTATTTTCATATTTAAATCCAAGATAAATAAATTTATTTAGCATCTTCTAAATATAATGTGACTTACTTAAAGAATACCCCTGGTAAGTTTTTTTAAGTTTAATAGTCAAAATAATATCCATAAATATTATATATTTCATTTTAAACATAGAGGATATGTATTTATTTATTCCATTAATACAAATGGTATAGAATATAGTGGAGCAAGGTGGGGAGAATGGGGAAAAAACTATAACTAAAGAATTTGAATAATTTATGAAGAAGGATAGTAGTACAAGGCTATCTAGTGTAGATCTGACCATCGAACAACTTAATTATGTCAGGTATGCTGTACATCATGGTTGGATATCATTATATATGGAATCTGAATCAATTATGGTATTGGAAATTCTTAAATCCCATTATATGAATTTCCCATCGAGAATGTTGCCATCCTGGATGGACTACCTTTGGCTTGGGGAGTATCTCTTCATACAAGTTACAAATGTTTACACAGAATCCAATCATGTTTCTGATGATCTCTCTAAGAGAGAAATTGTGGAGTCCAGCTCAAGATAGTCCTTTGTTATTACATATTTTTATTCAATTTTGTTTGAAGTGGATGCACATGGTGATTTCCATACCCACCTTTCTAAACTCCACTTTGATGTTCCTCTGGCTAATTTAATTTTTTTTCAATAAATTTTTTAGGAGCAGGCCCACCTATCTCCTGAACCTTATGATTATTAATACAAATCATACTGGTTAAAAATATTAAAATATCATATATAAAAAAAACACAATAACTATATAATATTTAGTAAACTTTGAAAAAATAAACTTATCAGAATTATTATTTATAAAACCGCTAGATAAAAAAATTGGAGAAAACTTCTCATTACATTATTTTAGAGCTTGTTTAAGACTATAAAGAGATTTAACTAATTTACATACATTATTTTCATTACCTTTTAATAAAAAACCTTCATATTATTGTAAGTAAATTTATTTATTTAAATCTAAATAAAAAAATTATTTTCACATCCATTTGACAATCATACAAATGTTTTATCTAACAACAACACTATTTTTTTTGAAGTAATTCAAGCTATATGAGAATAAATATCAAAATAATTGATTTATATTTTACTAGAATATTTAATAAATAACATTTATTTAAAATCATGAATTTTACCATTGATATTATATTTACTTTTGAATATTCATTTACAATCAAAAGATTTTGAACCTTTTGGAAAATATATAATGAGTTAAGTATTATTTCCTATAATAAAATTTATCTTATCACTACTATTTTATTTACAAAAAGAGGCACCTATAGATGATATTATTTCATTATATGAATTGGGTTTATCTTTTATAATTATTACACAATAGGAAATTTGAGTAATTTTAGTGGAAATATTATTTTTCAATAATTAATAATTTTGTCACTAAATTTTTTGTGATGGATAATCATTTCAAACAGTTTATCACCTAGAATCATGTCACAATTATAACTTTTTATGACCCCCCATCACAAATATTATTTAGAGGGGAATTATTTACGATGTTCTATTGAAAATAAAAATCTTTCATTGATAAAAAATTATGATAAATTATTCATCACTAAAAAATAAAAAAAATATAGTATTTGCAATGAAATTATATTATAAAAAAATATTTATATTGTACTACTTACGTAAAAGAACCAGTTTATAATATAATTTATATAAAAATCATGAATTTAGGGTGGGGGATCAATAGATAAAATATCATTATATAATGGTGTAAGAATAAACTCTATTCCTAAACCTCATGTCATTTTCCACATATACTAAAAAATTTGTTCATTTTACTGTTGATGATATTTCTACTACCCTTTTTTCATTTCTGTTGAACCACCGAATAATATCATAATGATATTTCAACCTCTCCTCATAATGTGTAGTTAAGGATAAAAACCTGACATTAATTCCTTTTAAGTTGTCTGATGATGACATTACTACAACAACATCATAATTGGTCAGTGTTGATTGTGAACCAATATCGATCACCTAGCCTTTATTAGTACCAGTTAATGGGTTTTTCTTGATCATATCATGATCATTTACAATGTAAAAACAACCCAAAAATAAACTAGATATATCTTTATGAAATCAAAGTATCAATATTTTCCAAAAATAGGGGTAGACAGAGTACCTAGTAATTGATTTTTTTAGTTACTTACATATTCTTTTTTGATGGAATATATTTGAAACTAGTAGAGTTTTTTTAAAAACCGCTTCTAAATATTAGGTTTTTATTAAAAAAAGAAACTTCTCATCGACCCTTACTTCCTCAAGATCCACCGCCGACATTGTGCCTTAGATCCACCCACCAACATCGATCATTATCACCTTCATGATTACCCCCTCACTAATGCATTGGTATATCATGAGCCCTCCAAGTATGATCCCCCCGAGCCCTTACTGGTGTTGTTTTCATAACCCCCAACTAGTCGCTCCCTCCTTTTCCTTCTCAGGATCCATTTACCTCACCCTCTACCTCTCACTCCTCTGAGCCGACGCCTTCACTCAATCCCACCTTGGTGTTACGATCAACCCTAATCCCCTAATCTGTCACCCTAGAGGTAAGACCTCCCTTATTGTTATTATTTTCCACTACCTTATTCCATTTCCCCTACCTCAATTCTTCTTACTCTTACTAACTTTTTGTAAGCTCTAATATTGTGGATTTTGGTTGTCTAGGTAAAGGCTGTTGATTATTGGCTCGATTGTGCAGTCTTCTAATTGTATACATCACCCGGGTCTCAAAGTATAAGGTATTTACATTTAATGATTATAAGGGATTTCATGGGTGTTTATATTTGGATTATATTAGGTATAAAATAGATTTATGCTTTTAATCCAATGTTTTCCATATATTTTTTTGGGGATACAACTACTTGGATCCTTAAACTCTTTATTTAAATATTTCATATCATTTAAAATAATGTTATAAATATTTATTTGAGAGTTTATTAATTTATTAGTTTCAACTACATGTGTTTTTGTTTAAAGTGGGTTGTTAATTTAATTTATAGTCTCCATAGAAAATCATAAGTTAGATTAAAAACATTTCAATGTAAATCATTGATTTATACATCATGGTTAAAGGACAATGAAATTTATGGATAAAAATTTGTATTTTGAAATACATATTGTTTTTATTTTATTAATATTACCAGATAATGGAAATTTTTTAATTTCTTTACCAAACTAAATATTTTGGTTTCCCATTAGATTCACCATAAGATATTTAAGTTATTTACATTCTGAAAGTCACTTCTCATTCCACAATTTAACCTTATATTTATCCTATGTGAGTAAGTCACCTACTTCTTCAACACTAAGAAGTAACTCTACTTCCTTTAATATGAATTTATGAGTTTCAAATTTCACCTTGTTGGATGCATTTATAAATATCTAATTTTTATCCTCTAACTCAATAACCATAGGTAAAAATTTCTGTAATTCCTTTTTCAACATGAACTACATTTGAGATTCATTTACCTATTCATAAATAAATGGTGAAAACACTTATTTACATTAGTTATCTTCACTTCTTAACTCCTTTACATCCTATAGGGAAATTAATGTGTTTTCTATACAGACACATGAGGAACCATAACTCTCACTACCATAATATATTGATTCATCATTCTTAAATAGATAACTCCAAAATTTTTTAAAACAAGTTTTCATTCTTGAAAAACATGATCAAAACACTACACTTCTTAAATTCAATGAATTATTCCTTGAAAAAACATGAGATGACTCATCTTTATCATAAATTTCATCTTCTAATAGATTCGAAAAATTTTACATAAAATTTCAAATACTCAGATAATTGAAAACTCACCATGAAATATAACTTTACCTATTTAGACACCTATTGATACGATCAAAATTATATTGTCAATAATCCCATCAATATCCCCATTTGAATCTATACTTATAACTTTATCTATATCTTCTTCAACATCCTTTTATTTATTTAAGGAATAATATTTATTCATGAATTTTAGTAAGAATTACTTCTCGTCCAAATACTTATTATTTTAGATGGATTCATTTTTTATCTCATATATAACCAAAATTTTATATATTTCATCCCAATTATCATCCTTTGAGATTTAAATAATAGTCTCTTGATAATATTTATGTGCACATAACACACAACTTGGTTTGGTGTATCCCACACTCTGGTGAATTCCACATTTTACAATGACAATAATAATGGTAAAAACCAAAGAGTAATTCACCAATGTAGACTAACAATATGTTATTTTTTGTGTGTTTCCTTCCTTATATTATTTTACTTTTACATGAATAACAACATTCAATTACCTTCTTATCCTTTTTATGCCTTGTAGTGAACACAACCTCTTCTTCATATTTAAAGTAGAAATCCTATAATGCTAATTATTACATTTAATTTCTTTCACAAGTTCATGAATTTTATTATTTCAGTTCAAAAATTATTCCACAACACACTCTTATTGTTCTATAATTTTATTATTTTAATTCTATGCAACACAAACTATACTGGTTCTTCTATATGTTAGATAGATAGAGCTTCTACAAGAGACTAATTATGCCAGGTTAAATATTCTCCTCTATTCTCAAAAGATTTATTCTATTTTATATTTTTTAGTTTTGTCATGTACTATTTACCTATAAAAATTTAAGACCTTGTTCTTTTTAATAATTTATTATAGAGTAACCAATATCTAGTTCAAATTTCAATTTCAAATTTATATTATAACAAAAGAAATTCTCAAACTGATCTTTAAACTTATCCTATATTCTTTTGATCCTCTAGATCCATCAAGAACTCTTAGATACCATTAATGAGTATTAATGATTTTATAGATTGAATTTTAGAGGGTATTGAGTCAATAATAAATCTATGTATCCAGATCAACTCGAACTAAGAATTTTTCTCTTAACTATGGATGAAACCATGTTGTATTTGAAAAAAAAATTAGTCTAACTATACTAAACCACTTGGAACACACTCTTAAAGTTACACATTCTTATTTGGGTAGAGTAAAATATTTTTGTTATCCTATGTAGGTATGATTCCAAAATATTTGGCTAAGAGTTATTTTCGTATATAATGTAGAAAATTCCACACTTATCTTTAATTATTAATTCAATTCCTATTGTATATCTTTAAAAATATAAATTAGAAATATATAAACATAATATAAATGATATAATGTATTTATAAGATTAATAGAAAAAATGAATAGTATATATATCTTATCTATATCATGGTTCAACGTTTCCATTCATGTAATGGATTACCACCTAAAGGGACAATCATTATTATTTAATTACCACATAAAAAGTGGTTGTTAGAATTATTTATGGAATTTATAATGGTTGTATGATTTTTATCCTGCTTCTATTTTACATAATACTATCCCTGATTGATTTACTTTTTTTACTTTGAATTTTTTAGTACTTATATGACTCTTCTTATAACTACCTGGGTTGTGTTCTTTACACTCACATTTATCTCTTTTCCTAATTAGTAATACATATGTGTTTTAAATTTCTTTGTTAAATTGTAGGAACATTTTTATATATATGGATAAATGCTGGATCACATTACTGAGGAACACACCTCAATATGGTAAGGGTTTGGAGTAGTTTTTTTATTTTGAAATTTTCAATCGATCAATTGATGGGGGAATAAGATGACCATGTCAGAAATGTAAATTTATAATATAGTTAAATAGATATGAATTTTATGAACATTTTATATTGAATCAATTCCCTTCTCAATATTTGTTTTTGATTTGAAACAGAGAATCAAATGTTACAAAATGTTTGAGAACTGATGGAAATCGACAGAATGATCTCCAAACTTCATCAATAATGGAAAATGAAATGAAAAACCTTATAAATATTTCATTTGGATTTGAAATACAAAAACATCAATATGAAAACATACCAAAAAAACATTGGGGGTGCTACAAATAGAAACTTGACAAGTGATGTTTTTGGGACTATAGGACAACTAGATCAAGATTGTAACATATCATTGGATAGTCCTCTTGATTATGTAGAGACTAATGTAAGAGAGGAATTCACTGAGAAGACAAATGAATTTCATTATTTTTTTAACAATTGAAATCAAGATATGTATGGTGGATGTTTAAAATATTAAAAAAATTCTTTTCCTCTGAAGTTGTACCATATCAAATGCCTATGTGGAGTTACAAGTAAAGAGATATCCATGATATTTGAATTATTGTGTGATGAATTTATTGAATCTAAGATCCATGAGTCTTTTTATAATATGAATAAAGTTGTTGATAAGATTGGTCTAAATTATATAAAAATACATGTCTATCTCAATGATGGTATGCTTTATTGGGGAGAGGATTCAGTAGAGAGGATTGAAAAAATGTTATTCTTCTAGATGGTAGTCAATGGGTGATGTTTGAAGTTTGAATCAGAATAATACTATGAAAAATATTAAAAGGAACTCACCTATAAAGGGTTTTTATTACTTTAATTTAAAACCTTTATTGAAAAGATTATTCATATCATTGAAAACTACCGAGCACATGAAGTGGGATTCTAAATATAATAATAATAAAGGGTTAATGCGACATCTACAAGATTAACAATTGTGGAACACATTTGATTCATTACATCCATATTTCTCATCTGATCCTAGGAATGTGCAATTGGGACTATCTATCGATGGATTCAACCCATTTGGGACATTGAGCCCCAATTATAGAATTTGAATGGTTGTTTTGATACCTTATAATCTACCTATGTAGATGTGTATGAAACAAATTTATTTTATCATTTAGATGAGTATTACTTGAAAGAAATGTCTGTAAATGATATTAATGTATACTTACAGCCTCTTATAAATGAATAATTACAATATTTATGGAGAAATGATGTTGATATATACAATTCATTGTCTAGAACAATTTTAAAAATGAAAGATTCTATCTTATGGACCATTAATGACTTCCCTGTACTTGGGAATTTATCTGGTTGGAATACATAAACGGGTTTGTCTTTTCCTATTTTTAACATTTATTTTGAGGCCGAATGACTACCTCATAGTAAAAAATTATTCTTCTTGTGTCATCGAATATTTCTCGATGCATCTCATAGATTCAAGTTGAAAAAGTCAAAATTCAATGGTTCTTATGATCATAGACCATCACCAATGTTGTTTATAGGTTCTGAAATATTGGAACAACTTGAAAATGTTGAAACAAAATTTGGGAAGGTGAGTAATTTGAATGATACTGGGGAACAAGTTTGAAGTGAATCATTAATTTAAATAGTAATAAAACCATGGAATAAAAAAAGTATATTATTCAAACTTTCATATTAGGAATTTAATTTTTTGAGGCATAATCTTGATGTTATTCATATTGAGAAGAATGTTTATGAAAATTTGATCTTCACATTTATTAATGAGCATGGAATATCAAAGGACCATCTCAATGCTCAGAATAACTCTCAAAAAATGAACATAAAGTGTGATCTTTGGATAGATGAGAATGGAAATATGCTTCGACAATTTTTACCATGAAAAATTGGGATAAAGATAAATTACTTAAAATTTTCAAATATGTGAAGGTATCTGATGGGTATTCAAGTAACATTTCTAGGTGTGTTTATATAAATCAACATAGGTTACATGGATTGAAAATTCATGATTCACATATTTTTTTACAACATTTACTGCCATTGGAATTGCATGCATTATTACCTGAATAGGTTATTGCTGTTGTACTCCAATTTTTCACATTATTCAGACAACTATGTGAGAAAACTCTACAAAAATTTGAGCTTAAAAACCATTAGAAAATATTTTTATTTACACTTTTTGTAATGGATATAATCTTTTCCCCAATGTTTTTTTACTGACATAATACATTTAACTGTGCATTTGTTCAAGGAAGCCAAATTAGGAGGGCCAAAACATTATCGATGGATGTATCCAACTGAGAGTCAATTTATTTTTTTAAGTAATCAATTCTTGGAGCATCATTAAATACACAATTTTGATTTATTTATTTTATTTCACATACATCTTGGTAATTTGAAATCATGCATGAAAAATAAATCTCAACATGAAGGCCCCATTTCTAAAGGATATTTGGAAGAATATTGTATTAACTTTTGTTCTAGATAATTAGTTTATATTGATACAAAATTCAATTGAGTTGGACATATTTATGACACATTGACTCAATCTAAACTTCATGAGAAATAAAAAATCATTCCAGCAATTGGCCGATCAGTTGGGAGGAGATCAAATGTTATACTGATAGAAAACAAATTATTATAGGCACATAGGTATGTGTAACTAAATAGTGAAATTTTATATTCAATTATTTAAGAGGTCACGATACAAAAAAAATAGACGAATGGGAATCGGAACACAAAATGAGAAATATATAACAAAAGATGTTGATAAAGATATTTTATAATGGTTTACATGATGTTTAAATTCATAAATATTTCAATCAATATAGATATTAGGTTGACACACATATTTTTTAAATATAATAATATATATTAATTTTTGTAGGTTAGGAATACTGATAATTGATTTGAGTTGTTAGAATATTTTAAGTTTATGGCTTGAGGTCCTCTAAAACATGATATAAAGTTTGATGCTTAAAATATGAATGAATTTAAATTTAATACAATAAATCATGAAGAGTGTTTGAAAACAAATAATTATGGTATAGTTATATTTTACGAAGTGGGATACTATGGAAACATGACTACTATTATTGAATTAATTTACCAAAGTAATTTTTTAGTTGTTTTATTCAAATGAAATTCGGTCAACATTATCAGGGGTGTTAAAAGAGATTCCTTGAAATTTACTTCTGTGAAATTATATCAGTTGATGGATGTCGATGACTGTGAATTACATGATTCGTATATCATATCATCAAAATAAAAAATGATATATTATGTGGAATATTTCATTGATTAAGGGTGGAGTGTATTTTTACACATAAAACAAAGAGACTTGTACGATTTGGGTGATTAAGTGGAAGATTTGACCTCTAATATAATTCTCATCAATAGCCAGAAGCATACTTATTTTTCCATCATGATATTTAAAATATTAGTCTTGTAAGGGTGGATAATGTAGATGAAGTAATGATAGATTAGTAAAACAACATTATTGAAGGACAAAATTATTGTATGTGCAGTAATGCATTCATTTATCAATCATTCATTATCATATCTATGTATATATTTTTTACTATTCATATATAATCATTTCTATTTATTTTATGGATAAATTTTCTGAAATATATTTTCTAAAGTTAATTTTATTTTATTAAATTATAGGAATTCAAAAGAGGAAGCGTTTTACTGATCCTAGTCGACTCTCAGTAGCGAATGAGCAAGTTTTCACTCCTGTTTCTTCACATGGGTATTAGAGGGTGAAAGTTATAGGTACAAAATTTAATATAAATAATTTTTTTTCAATTTTAATATACTACTAATTGTTTTTTCATGAATGATGGATAAAATTTTACTATGATGAGAAATATGAACAATTCAGATGTTTAGAATCTGAACAGATTGAAGATAGTTGTCCCATTTAACTACTATGGGGTCCTCAGTGATACTGCATTGAGGAATTGTAGTGAGCAGGTAAATCAAAAACCTTTAAAATCATTTAGTACACAAAATTTTATTTGTTTTAAGTTTAAATTTAAATATACAACACTGTTTAATTTTCAACATAATTTTCATGCTGGTCCGGTAATAAGAAGTGGATATAGATATGGAGAGGGTTTCGAGTAGAGTTCTTTGGGATGGTACATGTATGAGTGAATGTGGAACACCAATCAATGTGACTTTTGACTATTTCATTTTCATTTTTAGTTATGGGGGTGATTTCTTAGGGCCTTTATCATTGTATTGCACAAAATACTTTAGATACTTAATGTTATTAATGTTGTACATCAGAAACTCATCAACATGTTATAGTTGGATATCTTGATGTTTTATAGTTAAATATATATATTTGTTTTGATGTTTTGGGGATACAAAAAGAATAGTTTTTTTAAATACCTATATGAAGGTGGTTTAAACCACCGCCATATATGAAAATGATTGTTGAGTGGCAGTTTAAACTACTGCTATTTAGGATCATTTTTTTGTTTAGAGACAATTTTGGGGGGCTTAGCGGCCGTTTCATTTCCCAAAAAATGCATAAAATTTAGTGGAGGTTCAAACCAATACTATCATTTAGACATTTTTTAGGAAGTGAAACCGCTAATAAAACCCCAAAAAACAGCGCTAAATAAACATTCTATAACTGTTCCTAGAAACTACTACTAAATGGTTGGAACTGATGCTAGTTGACAACAGATTCTAACTTTAGCGGTGGTTTTTTGTAAACCATTGTAGAACAATATGGAGTTGGTTTAAACCACTACCAAATAAAAAAAATAACCACCGCCATATGTCTATTTTGTTGTAGTGTGAGAGAGATCACAAGGATAAATGAACAAAAGCTCCTTACCTTCAATGTGATACGTCGACATAAGGATCCCTGATCATATCATGAGAATACTTGAATGTATAAAGGGGCGCTGACACCTTCTTAGGAGAGAAAAATGGAGTTATGGAAGAAGGATATTTTATAAATATTTTCATGAAACTAGTGAAATCCAACACATAAAATGAATGTGAACCATCCACATCCTAATGAAGATAACTCTTCTATTTTATAGGTAAATCCCGACACTCCCTAATGCATGGATTGTCACGAGGCTTCCAATAAATGAATTGTGAACCCAAGTTTTAAATACAGTTTTAGTGGGAATTGTGTAGTATCCATAGAGGAGAGTGTTATGGGTGTTCATTTACATTGTTTTATGGGTTTTAAGTGTGAGTGAAAATGGTGGTTGAATTGTTTTTTTAACTCAATATAAAAAATAGTGAATTAACCTTGGATATCTGATCACTTTATCTATTAAATCATAATTTCACACTTACTCTTATGTATTATCTCTAGTCAAGTGAAACCTCTCTTGTTCACCCTCCTCTAGTTATTTTTTATTTAATAAGATAGTAAAATGATCATTTTATCACTCAATATTACCTAGTCTAGAGAATAGAAATATCTAATCTCTCTTAGATCAACCCACAAGTCATGAGCAAGATAAGTGAATATAACTTAGGTTCCCTATTGTGAAATCTAGTATAAGAGGGGATATAAATTAAGAATTCATATAATTAATGAAATATACTATCATGTAAACAATTAAAATAAATTTAAATATTAATATATGATATATTCAATTAAAATATCAAATTTATTAATAATAAGTAAGATGAATGTTCTTATCTTAACCACTAATGGATTAGTTTCTCATCCCTGGAGAAATATAGAAAAAATAAATGATTGAAAGAAAAAAGATGAAACAATAGCTTTATTGATCAAATTATAGAAGACCATTCTCTATTGAACATTGGTTCCTATTATAGATATTCATAGTGTGTTTAATCCTATATTCCTCACCATGTGATGAGCATAAAATTTCTCTCCAATGGACCCAATAATTCTGAATTATTCTTAAAATTCCAATCCCAACCAACTTTCCTCAGATTACACATATTCATATTTTTATGGTTGATATTTTTTCATGTGAGAGGTATTTAATTTTGTTTAGAAAATCATTCCTCTCCCATGATCGATCTCTATACCCCATTCGATAAGAATCAGGGTAGTTTTACTTTATTACTTTTCCTTGTGGTGGGAATTATACTTTTCTCATCTTTCTCATGTGTTGAGGATAAGTGATTAACATGATACTAGTATTTAGGCATAGTGTTGACATATTTTTTATCAATGGTCTTAGAGAGGATTTATTGGGATAAATATTAAATCATAATATAGGATTCAAAACTAGGCTTAGTATGATGACTCTTTAATGTAGGACATGGATTCAATTGAGAAATTGGGAAGATTCTGTAGAGGGTTGGTGATGCTCAGAGTGGGGGGATATCCTAGGATTGATTCTTGGGATATAACAATGCAAATAGTAGATTTTGGTGGTTCCTGATAATTATTTCATTACACTTGATCTGGTTGGGATGACTGAGTATTTGGTCCAACACCCAGGTGCTAATATTGTTGTTTTACTATGGACTGGAGGAGAATATCATCGAGGTAGCTTGGATTGAACATGTGGGAAGAGAGTCATTGCTATAGTTTTTTTAAATGAGTGATTCCTGGGGTAAAATTTATCACATATATTAATTCCTTCATTATTAAGTCACACTTTCATTTGGTTGTCTCATAATTACTCAATTCCCATCTTCAAATAATCTTTTACCAACTCTAATTCATCTATATATCATGATTGTTTAAGATCACTTAAAAATAATATCAATAATTCAGAATTCATTAACCACTAGATGTGAAATAAAAACATTAGAGGGAAAGATATCTCATAGTCTTCATCGAATCCCTCCCGCACATGGAAAAAATGCCAGTAAACAAAATCATAATATCCTGACTCAACTTATTCTTCCTTATCCCACACAACAACTTCAAATTTGTTTATCCCTTATTCAATTAGTGCCTTTTCTCTTTTTCATCATCACTAACCATAATTAATTAGATTCTATATTTGATCTAGAATTATTTTGGTGGACTTGTGGAATCTCCCTCCGTCTTGGGTTTTCCTTAAACCATGCTTGATCATTCTTCCTCCTACAACATCAATTCAAATATCACCTTGATGGATGATTCTTGGGTCATAATTGAGTCTGGACCTTATCCCGAGTGAACTCTATTAATAGGCTTGACCATATCCTCAAGATTGACTATGGACTAGGTATTTATAGTTAATATCCATCTAGAACAAGAAAATTTATCTCAGGATCTTCATTAAGAAGTTTTATCAAATAGGTGGTGTGTCTCCTCTTATATTAATGCTTTCATAGCCATGGTAGTTTTTACATCTCCTCTATTATTAAGATAATCATCCTATATAGGGAACACATGATCAGAATAGGTCTTTAATCAGACTCAAATGGTGATTTCCAACTTGGGTTCAGGATCACTAGGTGTAGTTCTCAACATTTTAAATATTAGGTGGCTCTCCTTTAATAAAATATAAATACTAAATTTTAGAAAAAGATGAGAAAAATATTTTAGTTCAACATTCCTTATGTGTTCGAGGTTGTTATTTGATTTAGTTGTCAAAAGGTGGGTCATGAAAAGTGGATACCTGACTGCAGTGAAGTGAGGACCCTTAGTTAGAGATGTTAGGTTCGAAAAGTATAGTTGATCCCTTGGTATGGATTTCCATGGAAGGATAAATGTGATGCCAAAGAAGAATAGTGGCCATGGTCAGGTGGGAACATGGATGAAGAAGTGTAGAGAAAAGAAGAAGGATTATCATTAAGGAATTTCTTAGGAATGAAATATCCATGTGGGATATGGGTGATTGACCATGGAAGGGTGGTGTTGATCATACAAAAATAAAGGCTACGAATTTAGGATAGGTGCTCGCAATGAAAGATGGGCATGACATGAAATATCATCCATGAAAGAAGCGTAGGTCATGAAATATGCTTCACGAAAGTAATGTTGTATGGTAGTAAGAGATATCCACAAAAACAAGCCATAGAAGCTTGGTTATGGAAGCGGGTGTTCAGAATCATTCCATTTCCAAATTCCATTTTCAATATGCACATTACAAAAATATTATTTTTTAAATACAATATTTTTTCCAAATTAATTTCAATTGAATTTATATAATGAAATTCAAATTCATTTTCACTTTCAACCATGTGTTAAATATTTTAATTTAATTCTAAACAATACAAAAAATAATTAATTTCAAATTCATCATTTATTGTCACATTAAATTTTAAATTGAGGCTTCACTATTTATAATTAATATTTAAAAAAAATTAAATTCATTAAACCAAAACATTCACTCGCCAAGATTAATTTCAAATTACAGGACAATAATATTTAGAATAAAATGACTTTAAACAAGGTTGTCCCAAAATTCTTAATAAAAGTATGGATTCTTCATTTTAATGAAAAAAATAAAAAATTACTAAAAATCAATATCAAATCCATTTTTCAAAAAAATATAGATTTGAAAAAAATATATCAATAATTAATTAATTAACTAGGGTTTTAAATAATAATGGGGGGGGGGGAATTCAAGGAAAGTAGTTAAAAATTTAGGAAATTTGATCTCTCATCACCCCCACACTTATACAATTTTAATCATAGGAAATTAATAGAAATGAATTAATTAATTAAAAAATATAAATAAATAGATGGTCCTACCTAGAATTAATATAGAACTATAGAAAAATAAAATCATATATCCCTTTATTTTTTTGAATAATCATTACGCTTCTATAATTTCAATTTACTACCTCACTCCAATTCAATCAAAGTTATAATTTGATAAGTGAAAACAATTATATTAAATTGGAATTAGAATTTTAAGAAGTGGAACTTACATTAACACCCTTATCCTATGTTCCTTATACTAGAGTTACAATTTCCACTTCCTTGATACAAATAAAATTAAATTATTACAATAAAATTTCCCCTTCTTCATTTAGATTCAATATTCCCCTAAATTGAAAAAAATCATTTTTGAAAATTTGTGAGTTTATTATTTGTTTTATAATTTTTTCCTAGCCATTAATGTGAAAAGAACTTGTAAATGAAATTATTCAATATTCAAAAATGGAATTACTAATGCACCTGATATTTAATGTTTTAGAGATTTATTATTGGATCCTAATTTCCCATTTTACTCCTGTTTCAAAGTAATTATATCAAATTTCTTTTGAGTTGCCTCCATGAGGTTTTATTTTTCATAGAGGAAAAGTTAACTGAGATTAAGTTTAAAATTGTAGTAACCTCATGTTATAATTTTTATTACACAAAAATCATATCAATCACACCACTTTTCCTAGTTATAAAACAAAAACTACGTGAAATTAGTGAAAAATTAACTTTGAAATAATTTAAGTCTCACAATTTTAGAAACAATGAACTCCCTCCACTTTAGCATTGTATTTAAACTAGTAATAGTATCATTCCACTCAAATAATGTTTTAAAAGTATATAAAAAACTATACAAATATATATTTTTATAGGTTTTTTATGTTTAATTAATATTATTATTATTATTTATTTACTCTTTGAAAATCTAAAAATTAAAAAACAAAGATACTATGTACAGATCCTAAAATAATATTGAGACTCTCTCTATTTTTTTGAATTTTTATTATTTTTTTGATTTATTTAATTTAAGGATAAAAAAACTTAAAATAAGAAAGAAGAAAATAGAAAAATTATTTACATCATAATCCTCTTGGGCCATCTCCCCCACTCTTATTTCAGAAAAACTTCATTTAATTCCTACATGTATCTATCTTGGAACAAAAATTTAAAATAAAAAGTATCTAAACTAGTGTAAAGGAAAGATACAACCTGAGGTTATTTATTCAATTCCATTATAGAGGAGTTTGGAATACTATATGGGTTATTTCTAAAATTCCTCATGGTAATGATTCACTTGTAGGAAATTTACTTTGAATGACTTCTTTGATTCAACTCCCTTAATCTCAATTGTATCAAATGGAAAAGTGTGACTTACTATATATGGTCCAGTACATTTACAATGAAGTTTACCTACCATGAGTTTTATCCTTGAAGAGAACAACAACACTTTATCCCCAATTTAAAATCTATTTTCTATATGATTCTATCATTGATATATTTTTATTTCTACTTGTACAACATGTAATTTTCATAATATTATCTTCTTTATCTATTCAAGTTTCATCATCTACAGCTTCCTCAATTATACAACATTTATGAACTACAAGTTACTCTCTTAACCACACAGTAGAATTTTTTATTTATCTAAACTGGTAAGTGACAATATTTTCCATAATAAATTATGTAATGATATATTCAAAAAGTTGTTTTATAGGTAGTCATGTATTACTAAAATGAATCTTCAATATTCTTACTCTAATATTTATGGTTAGGTTACACTAACTTCTCTAGAATCATTTTTTATCTCTTTGTTGGAGAACTAGACAAACCCATTTGTTTATGGGTGGTATGAAGTTGAGGTTTTTTAATGAACTCCATGTTTCCTCATTATAGATTCCATGTTATTATAGATGTGTGTAACTTGGTCACTGATTATTGATTAAAAAATTCCACACTTATAAAAAAATATTTGATTTTATATAACCAATTACAACTTTAGAATCATATATTTGAGTAGATTTTTATTCAATACAGTTAGAAAAATAATCCACTACAAATAGGATTTAGGAAAGTACAAATGATATAATAATTGGGATCATGAAATCAAATCCCCATACAAAAAAAAATTAAAAAAAGGTATTTAGTAAATTTCATGTATTTTGGAAATTCAACTAGTAAATTTACAGTTTAAACACTTTTTAAAAAATTTATGTGAATATTTTAAAATTTAGGGATAAAATAAACCAATTTAAAAAAAAATTCTGGTTATTCTTTGAGGTCAGAAATGGTATCCATAGGGAACTGTATAATAAAATGTAATCACATACTTAACTTATTATTTAGGGATACACCTCCACTCCAATGGCCCGAAGGCCTTCAATTTTTATTGATTTTTGATAATCCACCTTTCAAGGGGTGAGGTGGTACCCTAACAAGGCCCGTAGGCATAAGTATTACATGTCCCATAGGCCTTAGAAGAATTAATTGCCCGTAGGTTTCCAATATTACAAATAATACAGCTTCTTATTACTTGATCACTATATATTTTATATAAATATAGATATCTATAGACATAATATTTTGACTTAGATTTTAGTTTCATAGTTTGATGCATCAAAAAGAATGGAAGTACCTTTGAAGTAATTATAAAATTCACTAAATCAGCATACCAAGGTTCTTGAGTGGATTCATACAACTACTCACCAAAGAATGAGTCATCCAAATTAGATTCAATATATGGGTCTACATCGATAGTGTAAGAAACTTTTCTCATGTAGTCTACAATCATATTTTTAGTATACTTATTGTCTTTGATATCCATGTTGAATTCTTTCTGGGGTAATATCCATCTCACTAGCCTTGTCTTTGCTTCATCTTTCATGATCAAATACTTTAGAGATGCATGATCAAAATATATAGTTACTTTACTTCTTAACAGGTAATATAAAAAAATTTCTAAAGAAAAAAACGACAAACATTCCTTCTCTATTTCTATATAATTTATTTGGCATGCATCTAGAGTCTGTGAAGTGTAGGATATCACTTGTGGGTGTCTCTAAATATTTTGGGAAATCACAACTCCTATAGCCTTATCTAAGGTATCATAAAGAACATCAAAGGGATGTTTTCAATTTAGTGGGAAGATTATAGGGGTGGTGGTTAATATTTATTTCATCTTATCAAAATATCACCTGTATGATTCATCAAATACAATGTTAGATTCCATTTTGAGTTGGTTAGTAAGGGAAAAATAAATTTTTATAAATTCTATAATAAATCTTATGTAAAATCTATCATTTCCTAAAAATAATCTAATGTGTCTCACAGTGGTGGGTTAAAGAAACTTAGAAATAACATCAACTTCGTAACTTTACATTTAAATAACATATTTATAAATTATTTTTCTTAAAAAATTTCCTTTTTTAACAGGAAATGAGTCTTTTAAAAAGTTAGCACCATGTTTTTCTCAATACATCTCTTTAGAAATTTTTCTAAATTTTCAAGGAAACTTTGAAAATAAGTTCCATAATTAGTAAAATAATCAAGAAATACCTCCAAGAATATCTCAATCAGGTCTAATAAGATACTTAAAATGGAATGTTAAAAGGTATATGGGGAATTGAAAAGACCTAAAGACATCCTTCGGTAGGAAAATATATAAAAATGACATGAAAAGGCAGTCTTGTATTAGTACTACCAAGTAATTGGAACTTAAAAGTACTGAGAAAATACATCAAGGAAACAATAATAACTCCTACCAAATAGGCTCTCTAACATTTTTTCTACATATGGAATTGGGAAGTGATCTTTATAGGTCACATGGTTCAGTTTCCAATAATTAATGAAAACCCTCTAGCTATTCTGAAATCTTATTGGTGCTAATTCATTATTGTCATTTTATATGATAGTGTATACAATTTTCATAGAAAATATTTTAATAGTATTCCTCCATTAATATTTTTAGATGGGGTAAATTATCCCAACTCCAAATAGAATTTTTAATTCATTTTTTACATCTTCCATAAGGGTTGTGTTGATCCATCTTTGGGACTATGCCACTATCTTGGACTCATTTTCAAGTAATATATGATACATACAAGTGGTAGGGGAAATCCCTAGAATGTATCCTATTATATATCCAAAGGACCCTCTATTTTGTTTCAAAACATCCAATAATTAATACTTATACATGGGATTTAAATTATTTTGAAATTATGACTAATAGTTTCTAATTTTACTTAAGAAAAAAATATTTCATGTTTGGAGGGAGTAATTTTAGTTTCATTATAATAGGTGGTTAATAAAAGATTTTATCTTGGTAATCTCCAATATGGAAACCTAAATATGTAATTAAGAAGTATTAGTGGTAGTTTTTATTAAATAATCATAGTAAATTTCATCAATTTCTTTAAACAATCTAGTACACAAAATTATTTCTAGATTAAGATCCTTTTCAATAACAGATTCATCAATATGATTAGGTGTATATAAATATTCTCTTAATAAAATTATGTTATCACAAATTTCAAATTATTCCTTAGATCAAAAAGGAAATTAAAAATTATTTAAATTAAAAACATATTTCTCTTCATGAGGTATTTCATTAGACTTAAAATGTTAAAATTCATTACTTCTTCACCAAAATTAATTAAAATAGTTTCTTCATTAACATTAATCATTATCTTGTAATTCTCGAAGAAAGACCTACCTAATATTATAAGGGAGTGATATATATATTTTTCTTCCTCTATGTTCAAAATATAGAAGTAATTGAGGAATGGAAATCATTATAAACTTAACAGAACATCTTCTAGAACATTTACCTAGTAGGATATAGAACATTTGGAAAGTTTCATAATTAATTGGATGGGTTTGAGATATCCAATATTAAGGTAATAATAAAATTATCTAGACATTACATTAATTAGTTATCCCAAATTTCATAATTCATTGTAAATATTAATCTCCATAATAGTGAAAGGGATAGTAAACGTACCTGGATCTTGTAGTTTTTGAGGTATTTGTGGGGTTAAAAGTGTAGAAACATTTTTACCTAAACTTAAATCTTTGATAATATGTAATCTTATATTCCCAATTATATATACCTGATAAAATTTTAATACCTTGGTATTTGGTTGATGAATTCTATAAAAGGTATGCTAATCTACACCTTTTTTGAATATCTCAAGATTCTCTTAATATAGTGTGACTTCATTGGTTCTCTTGGGGGGTTTGAATATTACAGGGAATGGATGTTTAGGTAGATTAATGTATTATAAATTTTCCTTCCCTTTTAATTTATTTAATAGAAATGAATCCACAAGTTCTTTAGATTCTTTTTCCTTTTTAGATTCTTCTAGTGCATGTGGTTGTTCACTTCCATATCCTTCTCTAAATAGATATTTTTTACTACATCCCTACACCTTTCCACTCTTTAATGTAATATAAAAAACATTTACCATGGGGTTAGGAATTGAATAAAATAGAGGCTTACCCAAGCCTTGATTCTTTAATCTATTAATGGTAGTCATAATCTGGTAGTATTATCCATGATACTCCTTTTGTGCAAATATGTGAGTGTTGAGGGTAGTTTGATAAGTGGTGTGAGACTCGACAAGTTGTTTCTACAAGTCCTTCATGATGGATTATTTATTTTTCCCTTATTTGTAGATTATAGAGGATTGAGAAATAGTCATTTGAATTGGTGGAGGCTAGAATGGATCTTGGAAGGTCTATTGGAAGGGTGACATTTTACAGTGTTGGTTCCTAGCTGCAGACCGAGTATTTGAATACTCCCTATACCCTTGGTTTATTTTTTATTACTAATTTAATGTCCTATAAAACATGTAATCAAAAATTTGAAGCACCCAAAGAAATCTATTGGTGTAGTGGTCTTGAGAGTAGCCGGGTTGGAAGATCCTAAGAGGCGTGGGAGGTGATGTTTCCTGCACCTTATTCAAAGATAAATTTCTCACAAGAGAGGTTAGTTCTTCAATTTTATTTTCATGTAAAGGGTATTTAGAACTTATTAACTTATGTAAAATTATAGTTATAGATATTTTACTGAATTAATGGGAATTTTTTGAGATCTTATTGATTAGATCTCTAGCTTCAACAAGTGACTTGTTAGTTAGTGCTCCACCAGAGGAATAATCTAACAAATTATGGTCATTTTCTGTCATTCCTTTGTAATAGAATACCAAAAAATAGTTATCTCATTAGGGTTAGTGTAGGGAAGAATTTTTCAGGATCTTGAAATTTTTTCAAAACTTGTAAATAGTTTCTTTATTAGTTCTTTTTATTCTACAAATCACCTTTCTAAATTGGGTACTCCTTGAATAAGGGATTATTTTTTAGAGGAAATAATTATGAATTTATTCCCCTGTGGTAAATTCTCTATGTTGTAAGAAGTATATCAATTCCTTGGATGATCCATATAAGGAGTATGGGAAGGATTTCCAACTAATAAAATCCACAAAGACTTATCTAGGCTTGAATCTATTGGAAACATCCATAAGTTTTTTTAAATTCCTATTAGGATCTTCTCCTAAAAAACCATAAAATTTTTGTAATAGTTGGATCATTACTATTTTTAGTTCACATTGCTTTTGTTTCTTTAATTTTTTTACTCAGTTATTGTTATTTTAATTTTGTTCATACAAATCTCTCAAAGTCCTATTCATTTAATCCAAGTTATTTTCCATGTTTCCACTCTTTAAAGTGACTTTGGTTGAAGAAGTAAAAGAGGATGGGGAGTTATCCAATGGGATAGTGGCCGAATCCCTTTTTTACTTCCTCTGGATCAAAACCAATGAGTTGGGAAGAATTATATTTGTTCATTTATTGAAACCATTTTAAAACAAAATTAAATCACTTAGATCAACATCCCCAAAAATGATACCAGGTTGATGCCCAACCTATCACGTGGATACTAGATAATGAATTTTAAACCTATGTTTTAAATGTAGTTATAGTGGGAGTTGGGGTTTCTTTATAGATGATATTGTTATGGGTTTGTTTTTATATTTGTTAAGGGTTTTGTGTGTGAGTGAAAAAAATGGTTGAATTGATTTGGTTTTAAATTCAATAATAAAAATAGTGACCTAACCTTGTATATCCCCTAACTTTACCTATTAAATCATAGTTCCACATTTACTCACCTGTATTCTCTCTAATCAAGTAAAACCTCTCTTGATCAACATCCTATGGTTATTTTGGATGAATAAGGAAGTAAACTGATCATTGTATCCCTTAATATTACCTGACCCAGTGATTCAAAATCTATAATCACCCTAAGATCAACCCACTACTCATGATCATAAGTAGTGGATAAAACATAAGTGGACTATGTGCGCCATCCAAGAGAAGAGGAATGATAAATTAATAATGAATAGTATTAATAAAATATACTATCATCTAAATTATTAAAATAAATACCAATATTAAAAAAATAGATATTCAATTAAAATTTAGAATTAATTAATAGGAAGAGTAATATCCTCGGATTATCAACTAATGGATTAGTGTTCCATCACTTGATAAATACATCAAAAAGAAAAAAATGAAATCAAGAAGATGAAAAAATGACTTTTTTGATCCAATAAAAGAAGATATCACTCTATTGAATTTTTTTCCTCTTATAGAAATACTTGAGGTTTTTCAATCCTTTATTCCCTGCTATGTGATGATCACAAGATTCCACTCCAAATAACCAATCAATTCCAAATTATTCCTAAAATTTAGAGCCCAATTTATTTTCATTCGATCTCCCCCACATGAAAAGTTTGATGGTTGATATTTCTTCATGTGAGCATCATTCATAAAATCATTCCCCGCACACAATTGATCTCCATACTCCTTCAAGAATAATTAGGGGAGTGCTCCAATGCTTCACGATGTGGTGGAAATAATACCCTGACGAACACGATCATGTGATGAGGATAAGTGATGCACATTCTATAGGTATTTGGGCCTAGTTCTAACAAGGGTTTTATCAGCGGTCTTAGATAGGTAGGCTTGGACTTGAGCTTAAATCATAATCTAAGCTTTGAAACCGGGCTTGGTCCATTTATTTTTCAATGAAAGACATGTATTTAATTAATCACATGGGAAGATTAAATTGAAGTTTGTTGATTCTTAGAGTGTTGGGAGAGATCATGATTTCTTCTTGGGACACGACTGCATGTAGAGGATATTTTGGTGTTTCTTGGTAGTCATTGCATTGTACTTGAGATGGTTGGGCCACTGGAGTATTTGGTCAAACACCCATGTGCTGATAATTATGTTGTGTTGTGGATAAGAGGATAAGACCATAAAGGTAGCTTAGAATGAACATTTTCTAAGATATTCATTACTTCAATCAGCTTTAATTAGTACATTTTGGGATCAAATTTATTATAGACATAAATTTATTTATCATAAAGTCGTACTTGAAATCAGCTGCCTTAGTGTTACTGGAATCCCATCTTCAAATCAGATTTTCCATACTCTAATAGGTAATTGTATAATATTTTGTTGAGCTCAGCTAGACATAATATCAATTGTGTGGCATGAATTTGACACTATATGCACAATCAGAAAATTTGAGGGAATAGTGACTCACTATTTTGTTTGGGAGAGATGATCCTTCTCCCACTCAATAACTTCATATTTTGTTAGGGAGATATGATACTTGGTTAGAGATTCTTAGTTCATCCCTTGGTTAAAACAACCATGAATGGATGAATGAGACTACATAGAAAAATGGTAGTCACAGTCGGGTGGGGACATAGATGAAGAAGGGCATAGAAAAAAGGCTCCTCCTAGATAGAGTGTCTTGGGTATAGAAGATTTAGGTGGTGTATGGATTGTTGATAAAAAATATGTGGTGTTGATCATTCTTGGAAGCAATCCATGAATTTAGAAGAGTTTCTCACATAACATGTAAGATCATCCATGGAAGAAGAGTACCTCATGGAATATGATTCATAAAAGAAGTGCTATATAGTAGAAAGATATTTCCATATAATCGAGCCACAAAATCTTGGGGATGGAAGAATGTGAATGTAAGTTTTCCTTTACCAAATTTCAGCTTCAATATACACATCACATTTTTTTAAATGTAGTATTTTGTTCGAATTAATTTCATTTGAATATTACAAATAAAATTCAAATTAATTTACCTTTTCATCCATATTTTAAAATTATAAATTTAATTATAAATTTAACAAAACAAAATTAATTTTAAAATAAAATTATGTTTCAAATTGAGGTTTACCTATTTTGATGTCATATTTAAAAAAATTCAATTTATTCATATAAAACATTCACTCATCTAGATTAATTTTAAAATACAGGACTATAAAATTTAGAATTAAATGACTTTAAGTAATGTTTTCCTATAATTCTTAATAAAAGTATGCTAGTTTAGTTAAATAAAAAATATATAATAATAAAAATAATAAGAAAAAAATTAAAAATAAATATTAAATTCATTAATCATTAAATTTATGATTTCAAAAAAATATCAAAAATGAATTAATTACCAAAGTTTTGAAATAATAGAGGTAAAATTCAATGAAGATAGTTAATTTTTTTTTTGAAATTTGAGATCTCATCACTTCCCATTAAGAAAACATCACATGCATTACTATTTTTTGGGTGAAACATTCATTGAACAATTCAACGAATAAGAAAAGCATAAATGAAGAAACTATTTGGTTTATAACTAAGGGAAACCCATTTATGAGTGATCATGTAAACCATTTCCTCATATGAAAAAATTCTAATATGCATATCATGCATATTTAATATAATATGTATATATATATCATGTATATATATATATATATCAATAAATGAATCATATTCATGAAATCATACAACAACTACACATGTTCCCTTTAATAGCACGCAAAATGGCTTTTAAAATCGCTAAAAAAGTGCTGTTAATCATAGTGATGACAAAGTGGGTACTTTATTCGTGATAAAAAAGTAATGATAAAATACCCCCTTTATCAATGCTACTTTTAGCACTAATAAAGGCATAGCTAGGTGCAAAGTACTGTTAATTTCAAGGAAAAACCTGCACAAACTTATAATTTCAAACAATGATATATACATTTAATGTGACACCAAGAATAATAAAATTTACAACCATGGTATATACAAAAAAAACACAAATATATACATTTAAAACAATTTTTTATATAATTACATATAAAATTATCCAAAAAACATTTAAAAAAATAACTTTTCATCTTTTGATGCCTGTGATCCCCTCTCAAAAATGTCCACCCACGGTATCAGTTTCCGAACAAATCATCTCAACCATAGAAAAAGATTATTACTATACAAGAAAATAAATATTATGTTAGTAATACTATAAAGAAATAGATTAAACATTAATATGAAAGTATACATTAATAAAATGTAAATATTTAACTAAAAAAGATATATTTTGAGTTATATCGGCCACACCATGCATCTTATTGAGGAGGGGTTGATTCCTATAAGTGAAAAATGAGTTATGAATCATTTTCCTAAAATACCAAAAACAATCTGAATGTATTTTCCTAGTTTTGAGTATGTCTCTCGTTCTCTTACTAAAATTAATGTCAATTTTATATAACAACACATTTGGAGTTATACTGGCCACACCCTGAATCATATTGAGGTGTGTCTGATTCCTACCAATAAAAAAATATTAATTGATATTTTTCATAGAGTATCAAAACAATCCAAATATGTTTTCTCAGTTTTCAGTATACCAGTTGTGTTTTTTTACTAAAATGTCATTTCAAACCAGAAACCCACATTATGAGTTATAAAAGCTGCATCATGCATCAGTTTTATGTGAGACTACTTCATATACGTCAAAAATGTCTTATTAATTTCTGTAATAAATTATCAAGAAAATTGGAGTGTGTTTTCTTGGTTTTTAGTGAGTGACACGTTTTGAACTAAAATGACAATTTTAAACTGATAACTGACACTTTTAGTCATACCAATCAAACCATTCATCAGATTAAGGTTTTTTCAATTCCTACATGTAAAAAATGAATGAAGGATCATTTTAATAAAGTATCAAAACAATCCAAATGCACTTACTCAGTTTTTAATATGTCAATTGTTCTTTTTTACTTAAATTAATGTCAATATTAAATAAAAATACATACTTGAAATCATACTGGTCACACTGTGCATCGTATTGAGGCGATATTGACTTATACATGTCAAAAATGACTCATAGATCGTTTTCCTAAAGTATAAAAACAATTTGAATGTGTTTTCTCAGTTTTTAGTATGTCACTTGTTCTTTTTTATTTAAATTAATGTCAATTTTAAATAAAAAGACTCACTTGGAGTCATATCGGTCACACTGTGCATTATATTGAGGTGATGTTGACTACTACATGTCACAAATGACTCATGGATCGTTTTAATAAAATATAAAAACTACCTAAATGCATTTTCATGGTTTTTAGTATGTCACGTTTTGTTTTTACTTAAATTAATGTCAATTTTAAATAAAAAGAGACACTTTGAGTAATACTAGACACACTATGAAACATTTTGAGGTGTGTTTGATTCCTACACATCACAAATGACTTATAGATTGGTTTCCGAAAGTATGAAAACAATCCAAATGTGTTTTCTTGGTTTTCAGTATACTAGTTGTTTTTTTACTAAAATGTCATTTCAAACTGGAAACACACATTTTGAGTCATACCGATCACATAGTGCATTATGTTTACATGATAATGCTTCATAAACATAAAAAATGACTTATGAATCACTGTCCTAAATTATCAATACAATTAGATTGCATTTTTTATTTTTAGTGAGTGACACGTTTTGAACTAAAATGTCAATTTTAAAATGATAATGGACACTTTTAGTCATACTAGTCACACCGTGCATCAGATTGAGGTGTGTTTGATTCAAAAAGATCAAAAATGACTCATGTATAATTATCCTAAATTATCAAAATAATCTGAATTCATTTTCTTTGTTTTCAGTATGTCACTTATTCTTTTTTCTGAATTTAATGAAAATTTAATAAAAAAACACACACTTAAAGTCATACCAACAACACTGTGAATGGGATTGAGATGAGGTTTATTCTTACTTATCAAAAATGAAAAATGGATCATTTTCCTAAAGTATCAAAACAATCCAAATACATTTTCTCCATTTTAAGTATGAAACTTATTATTTTTACTAAATTTAATGTCAATTTTAAATAAAAAGAGACACTTTGAGTGATACTAGTCACACTGTGCATTGTATTGAGGTGAGGTTGATTCCTAAACATTAAAAATGACTTATATATCATTATCCTAAAGTATAAAAATAATTATATAGAGTTATATTGTTTTTCAATATGGTAGTTGTATTTTTTTACAAAAATTCCATTTCAAACTGGAAACACACATTTTGATTCATACCGCTCACATCGTGTGTCCGTTTTACGTGATATTACTTCATACATATCACAAATGACCTATTAATCACTATCCTAAATTATGAATACAATCAGAATGATTTTCTTTGTTTTTAGTGAGTGATACCTTTGGAAATAAAATGTCAATTTTAAAATTATAATAGACTCTTTTAGTCATATCGGTCACGCCGTGTGTCAGATTGAGGTGTGGTTTATTTATACACATAAAAAATGACTCATGGATCTTTTTATTAATGTATCATAACAATTTGAATGGGTTTTCTCATTTTTCAGTATGTCAGTTGTTCTTTTTACTAAATTTAATATCAATTTAATATTAAAATACACACATAAAGTCATACCGTCCACACCGTGCATCAGATTGAGGTGAAATTGACTCTTACAAATAAAAAAGACTTATGTATCCTTTTCCAAAATATCCAAACAATATGAATTCATTTTCTAAATTTTCAGTATGTCACTTTTTATTTTTACTAAAAGTAATGTCAATTTAAAATAAAAATAGACACTTTGAGTGATATCAGTCACTTGTCCTTTTTTTTTTCTCGGTTTTGAGTAGGTCATTTTCTCTGATACTAACTATATTTGTCTATAAATTTAATACATAGATATCACATATTATTAGATTAATATTTCTTATATAACATAATTATCCATGCTAGAATAGTTTAGGTCTAGTGCTTTTAGAAACATGGAAACATAAAGAACTAGTTCATAAGAGTATCTCATTAAGTTGTTATTTACTAGAATTCTTATTAGACATATCATTTATAAAACCATTCTTAATAACATAAGGATATGAAACATAAGAATGGGTGATCATAGATTCTCAATAAGTGTAAAAAAGGGAGATATAAGTGATTATATGAGGATAACATGAGAATAAAGATGTTATAAGGTGATATTAAAATTATAAATTCATACCCTTCATATCGTAGATCATAATCAAAAGTCATGGATCAAATCATTTTAGTTCATAATACATGAATCTTAAAGGATAAAATAAAATTATAAACTAAAAACATACACTTCGAGTCATACCGAGCACACTGTGTATCAAATTGAGGTGTGATTGATTGATTCGTAGCTGATTACTACATTGTTCAAGAAAATGTTCATGAAAGATATTTTGGGAAGTTATACTTTTCATTCAATTACTATATTATACATTGTTAGATGGATACTTAAAATTCACTTCACATTTCATGAAACATGGGGTTTCCGCTTCTACCTGAAAGGAACATGTTCTCTATTTTCTAGCTTGTTGTAGATAGTTCAAAGGAAAATATGTCTTCCAAAAATATATGTATAGAAAACTAAATAAGTATTAGACAAAAATGATAAGGAAATTAACTTACAAATAGTAGATAAAATGATGAAAAAATTAATTAATTACATAAAAAGACACACTTTGTGTCATACCGGCCACATCATGCATTGCAATGATTTTCATTTACTTTCTTTATAGAAATGGAAACACTGAATTGTTGACATTTATCACTTTCCATTAAGTTCCATCTAATTCCTTTGAAAGAAAGTGATAAATGCCGATGATGTAGGGGTGATAAGGTTTTGAGGTAAAATAGGCATGTGGAAGACATTTTTTTCATGAGTATTCAAACATTTAATTTAAATTATGTTAATATAGTAGATAACCTATAATATTATGATTAAAAAATATAATATTTAAAAAAAAATTACATTCTCATTGAATTCTAAGTTGCAGCCTCGAATTCCAATCTCTCACAAGCATAATCAGTTTCAAACAAACCACCCCAACTCGATCAAAGGAATAAAACTATACAAAAAAACAATTATTATGTGATTAATACTAAAAATAATTAAATTAAACATAAATATGAAATAATACACCACTTCTATGGAAGTCACATATTGATTCTATTTTTGTACATTCTTCTATTAATCATGCTTCCCATTCATTATTGAAAACATCTATATCATCTTGTGAATATGAGTCTTTTCGACAGTCATAGTAGTACTAGAAAAATATAAATACGCAAAGGGTTAATAAATATTTTAAATGAAATAGTAATTATCTTCGAAAATAACTCTTCAAGAATGATATTTTATTAATATAATACGATCTCTATAATAAATTTACAAACATAATAACCACAATAATTTAAATTGGTTTGTTTTATACACTGCAAAAACTTTGATGAGAATATGTAATTAGTTTTGATATGTGTTTGGATTGAGAAATCTTATTATATATACCCTGATACTTATCCAATCATAGAAATTTTCTTCGTTCTTATCCTTATCCCCTGGCATCATTCCTTTTTTTCATGATATTTATGTACCACCCTATCATAACAAAATCCTCATTGAAAGATAATATAAATTATATGAATTGATGCTTCGTTATAGAACATTTATTGTAGTGTATTAAAAATTAAAAAATAATGTCATGTGTGGTCGGTTTGTCTGATATCCATGCATTAAATCCAGGAAATAAATATTTGGAGTATCTAAATTTACCACAATAAGCATCCAATGCTACCTAAAAACAAAAAAAAGGAATAAGTATTAAAAGAAATGAAAATATATTTTATATGATTAAATTGTAGAGTTTTACCCCTACAACGTTGGTATTAAATATAGTCTATCATCTAAAAATTTTCTTTCAAATGATTTGATCAGACCTGCCACTATTTCATCATTTTTTGGTATCTATTTTTGGTTGTTCTGTAGAGGTGATGCAAGGACTAATAAGTACAATTTGTTTTCATGGGAAATCTCTTCAATTTTATTTCATATATACTCTTTCCAAAAATATGAAATATATTTATTCCTAATTAACATAGTATATCATCTTTTGGAAAATAAAATCATGAAAACATACCTCATGTATATATTTACAACTAAGACACCTAGTCAATCATAGTCGAGGATTTCACTTGCACTATCAGCACCAATGAAGTCTTAATCTTTCTCTCCATACATATTTTATTGAAAATCAACTATGTGATTATGACCATTTGTTAACATTGTATCCACATGAAACTTCAATGATAGTAAATGTGGATAGAGAATGGGTGGGGTAATAGTGCTTTTTGTAGATATTTTTGATCAGTTGGTAGATCCTTTAGATGGTTTTGAGTTGGTCTTTCATTTCATACCCATAACTTTGTCTATCTATAATAAAATTCATCCATTCAAACCCTTTTTCATTAATTTTTAAAGCTTTAGCATGAAAAATAAATTAGAAATGAATACCTCCTTGTCGACATGTTTTTTATAAGCTTTGACGACCCTGCGGTGAATGTTCCAATAATTTTTTCGATTGTATGAATATTTTCAAAATGAGTTGGAATAGGTAGATTGACACTTGGCTCATGGGATACGCTAATGGAAACTCATACATGACTTATTGGAAGTGATCTACTATGTAGCATGTTGTTTTTCATATTGAACACCGCATCCCTCGTTATAAGGTGATGGGTGGGTGTTGATAGATATAACTCATAGTCATTATCACCATGTAGAATATTAATATAGGAAAGGTATCATTGTTTGTATGATTCACATTTCACAGAAACATTTATTAGAAAATTTATTACCTTGGATAAGAATTCTCTTTGGGGGGAATGGCTCACCTCATAGCTGGTGGGGGGTGGGGTGGGATCTCCACATAGTGGTTGTTCTTGAGTTTCTAATTCTCTTTTCCTCCCCCATAAAATTTTCCACCATATCTCTCTATCATTGGAATTATTCTTCAAGGGTATCTATTCTTTCTCTCATCTATTTTATTAATTCACTTTGATCATCCTATTGTTTTTTTCTCAAAATATATTTGAAGTGTTACCCCAAAACCTGCACCTATGATGTGGCCATACTGTTCTAGCCACTTCAAGGCCATCGATAGTATGTGTTCATCTGGTATAGGTGTTGCTGATTCTTGTGACTATGTCAGATAGAAAATATAGGAAAATAAGTGATCATTTTTATATAATAGTGATTTAAAGTAAATTTTTTAATATGTAATACTTACACATGTTTCCCACACTTTTTGTATGTTTTCATCTATTATTATCCCATATTTATTTATACATGACTCCTTCCATAGCACATGGTGTGGGATGGAAGTTGCTTTGGATATAGAGTCATAAATATGCATATAAACAAAGATATATAATTTTAGTGTTTCTTCATGTCATATGAATTTATTAAGGTATATTTAAAATAAATACCATTTTTTTTCAAGTGAAGTGTACCCCATCCTTGTATTACGGTAGGGGTATGATGGTTTTCTGCTTATTCATTATTTCCAAAACTCAATTTCTGTTTTATAAATAAAAAATTTTCAATCAAAGGGATTAATACACATATCATCAAACAACATATTACTATCCAAAATGTACTTGAAAAGACACATCGGCATGATAACTAGTATATTCATCCCATTCTTCTTGTGTTATCAAGTCTTCATAGATATGTGGTGGGTGCGAGTTTATTTTCCCTTCAGCATATTTAAGATGACGTCTTGTTTGAATTGTGAAAAATCCTATGTAAATCCTTCCATCAAGTATCAATACATATTTCATGTGGGATTAATCTAATATAAATGAATTCTAATATGAATAATTAAGAGTAATTAAATGTTTCATTATTTTACTTTTTTATTAAATAAATAAATTATATCATAATGTTATCATAATCTCTTCCCACATTAGTGTCTTAAGACCAGGCACAACATGGTGGCATGAATCTTTATCATTCTACATGAGTTCTTGAGTGACGATTCTAATGTAACATCCAAACATGGCCTTATTGGAGATAAATGCTAACACCATGCATTACATTTAGCCTTGTATTTGATTCCTTTGACTTTCACCTTCATGATTTTTTCTAAGACCGTCAAACTGTGATGCTTTTATTTTTTCTACGTTGTCGGTCCATTTTCACCAACCATTTCCCCGGAATCATCATAATCAATATGTTCCTCTGGAGCGGTATAGTTAGCATGTATATATGGTCATTGTACCTTTGTATTGGTAGAAACAATAGGTTAAGAAACCTATTTTTACTTAGGAATGGGAGCACCAACACATGCAGATGGTCATTCCTCTACACAATGAGCAATAATAAGTTGAGAGACCCGTTGTGCCTTAGGATTAGAAGCACCATCACATGACGAAGTTATTATCTCTATAAGTAATTTAAAATTTAATTTAGAGTGCATAAATGTATCATCAAAATTATAATAACATGAGTTAACATGATTTATATTATAAAAAAAATATAACCTGATTATTGAAATCTCACTTTATTTAAAGGATGAAGGGATTTGACCCCTCTATTAACTATCCAAATCCATTCATTGTGGTCTCCTCTAACATAAAAAACTCTGTCAACATTGGTACCACTAAGAAATTATTGCAACTTACCAATGAAAGATCATCCTTATTTGAATTTTCATCTAACCTTTCAATGGTTTTGGTCGATAAAAGAACAATTAACCACTTTCATTTTTTAGGATTTGGAATTTAAAATACTTGTACTGCCTATGATTCCATTACAAATGGTTCATCTGTGTACCCTTCCTTATTGAAATAAACTTTCATAAATCCCAATTCATCTATTTTAATAGCACTCTAGTTATCAACCCACTTGCATTGAAAAAATAAGCACTTTTTATGTTATATAATCCAACTCCCATATTTGTTTAATGATACCAAAGTATGAAATATTTGTGTAAATTATATTTCTATCCTTAGTACTAGAAGAATGCATCTCTTTATCCACAAGTGTAACTCCACTATTTTTCATGGTACTATCTTCACCAAGCTCATTTTTATAGAATGTATAACAAGTAATTGCATAACCATGATAAGATAATACATACAAAATTAGTCCTCTGGCTAGCCATTGAAGTCGTTCTAAAATTGAATCTGGATTTTCATATGACTTCATAAAAATATGGCCCTAAAAACATCCTATAAACTATTGATTATGTGTATTTGATATCCATAATTCATCCCTTGATGGATTCAAATTCCAAATAATTTCTTTGCAGGTTTCAACATATAGGGAAACCTCCAAACTGTTATGAAAAAAACGTAAAGGTGGGATTGTTCCCAATATGTAATTTTGATTGTGACAACATCTATTCTTGAAATTCCTTCACCCACAAGCCAACCCATGTGATGAGATTTTGGTATACCAAGGATTTCCACACTGGACTGGTATTCGGTATATAATTCAATGACTTCCTCAACAATATATCACTCTGCAATAAAACCCTCTAACCAACATCAATTTTTGACATACCCTTTCAAAATTTTCATAAACCGTTCAATGAGGCACATCCATCTATAGTTTATAGTACCACATAGTTGAATCTCTCTCATCAAGTGAACCATCAAATGAACCATCATATCAAAGAATTTTAGAGGGAAGAATGTTTCCAATTTACATAACATGAAGACAATTTCTCTTTCCATAGTCGGTAATTTTTACGGGTCTATAAATTTGCTACATATAGATTTGAAGAAGAAATAGATCTTGGTTAATGTATGATATAAATTCTTGTAAAAAATGAATAGTAAATCTATAGGCATTATCTCTTGCATCAAAACATGGAAGTCATGTGATTTCAGACCGTTTAACTTTAAATCAATCATTGACACGATGTTCTTTATATTCAATGAATACCCCTTTAAAACCTTTATGTCATTCAAAAAGTTGTAAAATAGATATCTATCCTACCTGGAAAGAGTTGGAGGAAGAAAAGTTCATTTTTCACCCTTCACTGGTGCCAAATCTTCTCTTATTCCCATATAAACCATGTCTATACTAGCCTTAATTCCATCCTTTGTTTTGTTGGGTTTATTTAGTAACTTGCAGATGAAACTATCACATACATTTTTTTGAACATGAATAACATCAAGAAAATGTATGTTGTACAAAAAATTCTATTATGGTAATTAAAAAAAAAACTAATCTCTTTTTCCAACCAGTTTTTCTAAGGTTTTTGGAAAATGGTTTTGTAGAAGCAGTGTCCACATATTTTACTTTCTCAAATTGTTGATCACTTATTAGTAGAGGCAGTGTTGTACATTGTTCTGAAATTTTATCGAATGATTCCATCCAAGATTGGTATTTCATCGGGGTAGAAATATATTATGTTCTAGAAACATAGTTTTCAATGAATATTTCAACCTAATTGACTGTATACCTTGTTCAAAAAATGGGACACCCTTGAGTTACTTTAATTATATATCCTTCCAAATTTCCATAAGTAGAAAATTCCTTTACAATCACATAAAACATTAATCTCAACATGAAATATTCATTTTTAAGAATAACACAACATAACAACTGAATCCCACAATAATTTCAAATCCACGATCAATGGATCCAAATAAACATCAATATCATTTCCTAGTTGTTATGGTCCTAATATAATCATAGATAACATGATGTATTTTCATTTCACACATAACCATGGTGGAAAGTTATAATTTACCAACATAACCATCCATGTAATGTGCGTGCTTCTTTGAAAAACAAAAGGATTCACTCTATCCATTGATAACACAAGAAGAAGGTTTCTTAGATGATTTACAAATTCAGGATACTCATGATCAATTCTATTCTACTGAGGAGTGTCTATCGGGTGATACAGTTTCCCATATTTAATTCTTATATCTACGTGCCAAATCAATTTACCTACAGTCTCATCACTTCAATATAAGTGACTAAACCTTGGAATGATTGGAAAGTACCATAAAACTTTCATAGGATCAGATTCATATTTCTTGTATTGAGATTCACCACAATTTGTAAATTCTGTATGTGATTTGTGGTCCATGATAAATAGTATACAATCATTCAGGCATGCATGTATTCTTTCATGGATCATACCCTTTGAGCAAAGAATTTGTTTGGTGTCGTATGCTCGTGTTGAGAGTTCATTATCTTCTAGGAGAATTTAATTCAAGAGAGCATGTAGTTATGTAAAACTGGCGTCACTCCATTCATTTCCTACTTTCAAATTATACAAATTCAATACGGATGATAGTGTTGTATATTTAGTGCAACCAGTATACAATGGAATCTTTCCACAACTCTTTAACTTCTCAAAAAAATATGGGAAATCATGATGTTCATCTTAAACTATCCTTGTTATTTCCTCAATACAATATTCATTATCATTCACATCTATAATCACATCCTTGATACAATTTTCTTCATTGTCGACACTTGTAATCATATTATATGATTCATAAAACACAGTGTTATCCTGACCACAAGCTACACTCTTTTACACATGTTTATTAAAAAATTTATAACTTCAATATATTCTCTAACTGATCAAGTGTTATTCCACCTCCTTTGGACTAATTTTTCTTGAAGAACAATAGCATAAACATAGACAAAGGATTTGATAAGGGTCATATGCAAGATCTTTTTAAAACTTGTTGAACTCTTTCACTCCATCTTCATACTCTTTTGTCAGACAATTTTAATCCATCCAATCTTTGTTAATATTCATCCTATTTGATTCGGTAATATTAATATTTAACAAAATAGATACACAAAACATTTATATAAAAATTATTTACATTACAACTTCATATAGTAATAATTATTTACATTACAATTCATGAACATTAATTCTACCACAGAAGAATTGAAATTCTAGTTACACTATCTTGGTGCCTACTTAAGCCCACAAAAACTCCATTAAAGACAGGAACTGAACCTTCTATTCCATTTAGCATGAATCCTTCCAGATGATTTATATAGATCTCTTCCTCCAAATCTATATAAAGGAATATAATCATGATATCCATTTGTTCTATAAATAATACTTCAATAGAAACTAGCTAGTGTGAGAGATAACTAGTGTTGTATACATATGGACTTATTTCTTATTTCACAGGGTTACCATGCAGGTAAAAAAGTGGATTTGAGAAAAAAAAGTTAATGATCATCACATGAATAAATATAATATAATTAGTAAATCAAATGTAAACTCTAACACCCTTACAAGAAAGATACCATTTTCACATCCATGAATAAGCATCAAGCATTTCATATTAATAATCAATCACATCCATCTGAGGGAAAAGGACTAAATAAATATATAAAATAAGGTCCCCCTAATTTAAACCTTGCAGGTTATGTTGGATGAAACTAGGTTTAGGAGTTGCAATGGAGTTAAACATTAATTCACCTTTTAAGGGAGTGTGGCCATGATGGATATTCTATAGATGAGATAGAGTTAGTGACATGCCCTTGTCATTTTGTTATTATCAATCTAATATTATTCTCAATATAATATAATGGTTTTCCTAATTATATAAAAATATAAACTTAAAATATTATATAAAAAATACATTTTAGATGTCCTTTGAAAACTATTTACAAAAATGACACTTGAAATCCCATTACAAAAACCAAACATTTACAAAAATTCATCTTTAAAATAATGTAACCTTTTTAAAATAAACTGATCAGTTACAAATAGTCTTTGAAAAATACATGAACACTTTGAAAACAATTTAAATTATTAAAAATGAAATTCATATTTTTCATGTTAAATCGTTTCCAAAAATTTAAAAAATGCTCTATATTTTTTCATAATTAAATCAAACACATATCAAACATTTAAAATTAATTAAATTCCTTATTATAAGGAAATCATCACACATGGTTTCAAGAGTTAATGTATTTCACAAAATCCCTTTTTATTTTCAATACAAAAAATTCCATGTAAAAATGAAAAGATAAGAGAAACCATATTTAAAACATTTCACAACCATTAAAATATTTTTTATTTCCTTAGAATTTGGTTTTAAAATCTACTCACACAATAAAATTTCATTTTCCATTTAAAAATATTCTTTTCCAAAAAAAAGTGATTTTAAGTACTAAAATAGGATATTATTGAAAGAAATACATGAATTTGTATATAATGCACTCATAAAGTTTAAATGATTGGTAAAAACAATAAAAAAGTGACATTTAAGGTCGAGATAAAGATATAAAATCAAGGAAAATATTTATATGAAGAAACCTAAATGATATAAGGAATATCCAAATAAGTATATTATATGAGTATTAAAGTAATTCCTTTATGGATTGAAGTATGTTCCTCGATAATAGAACCTGAATATTGGGGTTGAATGGCCAAAGAAGAAATCAATTAAAGTAATGAATACCACTATTTCTAAAAGAAGGTATGGGATGGATGAATTTACATCATACATATTTTATAAGTGGATGACCTATTAGTTGTTGGATTAGAATTTATATGGATAATGGTTTAAAAACATGGTTTTTCTAAAATGTTCAAGATAAAAGATCTTGAAATTTCCAAGAATATTTTGGGAATGTGAATTGGGAGAGATCAGAATGCTATAACATTAGTGATTTTTTAGAAGGACTAAATCCAAAAAATAATAAATATATTGTTAGATACCTAGAAGAGCTCAATTTTATTAGTGTTATTTTACAGAGGGATAATGGTTATCTGGACGTCTTAGCTGTAACTGCTAGTTAATTTTTGGAATATGGAAACTAAATTTGTAGAAGTAATTAAAGTAGGAAAAGAGTTTTTTTGTTAAGGTGATTAATTAAGGATATTAACATATTCTAGGAGGAGGGGATACTCTATTATGATATTTAGAGTGCGATTCACAAAAAAAAATCAGGTGTTTAATTCAAGGATGAAATACATTAACCTCATATTTAATTCTATCTAATATGTTTTAGAAGAAAAGTTGTTAGAGTAGTGAAAACGCTGAGAAGTAGAACCTAGATGATACATTCATATTGTTTTGTATCCATGAAATCCTAACTAAATACAATGCCTTAGTGGGACTAGTGTGAAGACATTAGATAAAGAACATCACATAAAATTTAATGGAGGAATGATGGTTATAATTTCCAATTTTAAAGATGTTTCCAAGAATTTCCTTCAAATAGTCATAAAATGGGAGATTATTGTTGTTTCAATTTTTTTAGTTCATAAAATATTATAGGTCACTATAAATAAGGGAAGTATTTATGGAAATGATATAAGCAACATAAAAATTGTTGTAGTAAGTAGATTGATCGAAAGAGTGTGTTTTGATGGCTATGTTCAGACAATGTTAGAGAGTTAGTTCACCAGAAGGGAAAACTGATACATAAACTAGACTCTTATGCTTCATATACACTAATGTAATTTCACATTACAACCTCATAATTTGAAATCATGGAAACATAGTTTGGTTGAAATACTTAATACTGTAATAAAGAGAGAATGTGAAAAGAATTGTAATACTATAATTTCTAATAATATGAATTATCAGGGACCTGAGTATCTAAAAAATACTTAACGGTGTCTTGGGTCACTCCTCATGATACGTCTGAAGTGAATGATACCTCAGGTCTAGAACATAATTCTACAACCACTATTAATGTACATTCTTTCAACTTACTATAACTATTTCAAATCTAATGAAGTCTCAAGGCCAATACATGATACAAACCCCAACCAACATAATGAGAATTGTGATACCACTCCTGGAATCCAAAACATCATACTAAAAATATTTCATTACACTCCAATACTATATCATCATTTAACACATCTTCCTCCAACCATCCAACATAATCTCAATAATCAACAGAGGGTGATTTTTCCTCACAATGTTTCCCAGATGTTAAGCTCAAGACAAAAGGCAAAACCCGAAATAATATAAATCTATATGAAAAAATAATTTAGACCATTTGGAAGTTATGGTCTGGCGGTAGGGATGGGGGGGCAGCAGCGACGACGACGGGGGCAGCGGCAGTGACGACGGGGGAAGTGGGGATGGTGGAGGTGGGTGGTAGGGGAGACAGGGGTAGCAGAGAAGGGGGCAGTAGAGTCAGAGGTAGGGACATCAAAGGTGGAGATGGAGGTGGTGGCATGGGCATAGGTGGGGACGATAACAGTGACAGGGACGAAAATGGTGGAGGTAGCAGAGGCAGGGCTAGTAGAGAAGGGAGTAGCAGAGGTGAAGGTGGGGCAACGGAGGTAGAGGTGGACACTGAGGTAGAGGAAGCAAAGGCAGAGGTAGTAGAGAAGGAGGAGGAGGTGACAACGACGGTGGTAGAGGCAGAGCTCGACTTCCACGAAAGCTTGAGGGTAAAGCGACAAGTGGATATGTTAGGGTTCCATTTATAAAACCGTGAAAGTATTTTATCAGTTCTTTTTGGAAATCACCAATAAAGGTTATTTTTATTAGTGCAAAATTATAAAGCACTGATAAAACTGACTTTTATCAGTGCTAAAAATCTAGCGCTGATAAATAAAGTTTGTATTAGTGCTTTTTTAGCACTAATAAAGGGTGATCTTTATTAGCGCTAAAAAACTCTGATAAAGACCTAATATGAATAAATTATTTATAATTATAAAATTATAATAAATATATTTATTATATTTATAATTATAATTATAAATAAATATATATTTATTTATAGTCATAAATAAAAATAAAAATATATATATATTTAAATACTTATGAAATGAAAATGAATATATTAATTATATATTGTTTTATAATTTCATAATTATTTAATTAAATATATATTTTAATAAATATATATATTATAAATAAATATATATTTATTTAAATAATTATAAAATTAAAAAAATATATAATTAATATATTCATTTTCATTTCATAAGTATATATATATATTTATAATTATATTTATAAATATAATAAATATATTTATTATAATTTTATAATTATTTTCATATATATATATTATTGATAATTATAATTATAAATATTTTTATATATGTATAAATATATTTCTATAAATATATTTATTTATAAAATTATAATTATTATAAATATATTTATTATAATTTTATAATTATTTAAATATAAATATATATTTACTTAAATAATTATAAAATTATAAAAAATATATAATTAAGATATTTATTTAAATTTCAAAAGTATTTAAATATATATTTTTATTTTTAGTTATGACTAAATAAATAAATAAATAAATAAATAATTATAATAATAATAATAATAATAATAATTATTATTATTAAATTTATTATTAATTTTATAATTATTTGCATATTTATATATTATTTATAATTATAATTATAAATATTTGTACAAATTTATAAATATGTATATACATTAATAAATACATTTCTATAATTATATATATTTATAAAATTATAATTATTATAAATGTAACACCCCAGGTAAATAAATAATATGACATTATCATATTTATCCATATTTGTGAATAAAATATTAATATGACTTTAAATGGGACGCTATGCTTGATGGCGTACCCAACACGCAACAACGAGTTTCTTGGGAATCTTACGTTGCACTCAAATAATAAAATAATATTATTTTAAATGGTAGTTAACATGTAGCCGTTGTATTGGCGAGAATGGATAGAAATAACTAAAATATGATTATATATGTTTTTAAATGTTTTTACATTTATCCAATAAAAGATAAAGGCTTAAAATACGGAAAGAATTCAATTTTAGGCGTATATGCCCTAGTTTTCACTAAAGGTTCGCTTATCCCCTTTTGATGGAGAACCATCATTAAATATAGTTTTGTTCACTCTTATACATCCTTTTGGACCAAATAAAACTCTTCTTAAGATTTGGGACATCAAAATTTACTTTGTGTAATTTTTTGGTATATTTCTGATAAAGTTCATTTTTAATGAATAGTGTAAAATGTTGTATTTTAATTCAAAACCTCTTTTTAATCTAATTTATTTATATGATTAGATTATATTTTGAATTGGTTTTAATGTGAAATTATAATATATTTTTACCATTAAATCCAATAGTGGTCGTTGGAAATAATTTCACTTTGAAATCAGACTTAAACTAGTGTCAATCTTTTGATACTTATTGTTTTATAAAAACACGCTATTTGCTCTGACATCGGGAATTAATTATTAAATTAATTAGTGTGACTTATATGTTTTGAATTTTTTAAAATAGACTTCATTTTTTAATTCGGAATATCAAATATATCTTAGGGTGAATTTTTTGGATTTTACTGAAAAACTTCAATTTTTGATGAATAGTGAAACCACTAAGTGGTACTTATAAAAACTGATTTTTCCATTTAAATGAAATTTTGCCATCTTTGTGTTTTGAATTTCAAAAATCCGACATACATGGTTGTCATTAAGAAGTAAAATGTGGTTCAATGGGATAAAAATAATTTTTTGGTGAATAGTAACTTATTATGTTTTTAATCGCGATTAGAGGTAATTAGTGTAGTTTAAGGTAAAAATAATGTTTCAATAATATGAAATGAACTTGAAACATGTCCTACCCTCATTGGTTGTGTCATGGCCGACGAAGAAAAGCCATGGGTAAACTTGGGGACCCCATGGATCCACTTTGGTTGGGAAATGACATAAATAACTTTTTATTTAATGTTAAAGTAAAAATGATACAAACTTGAGTTATTTTACGAAAACAATTTTTACATGGGGTTATAAAGATCATATTTTTGATTATAAATAGTATTTGGAAATCTAAAAAGATTTCCTACATCATAGTATTTTGTTTATAATTTTTAGACTTTAAATAAATTAAATTATTTGTGACATCATAATGATGCAGCGATGACATCATTATCTGACGATTTAAATAAAATGAGATGATAATGTAAACTCTATGACCTACACATGTCCAAAACTTATTGGATTGGTGGATTTAGAACCCTTATCACCTTATCCACGAATTATATCAATGTGGGACGTTTTAAAACCGAAACACATTTTCAAATAAAGTAATATAACATGATTTCCAAAAGTGCCCCTCCTATCCTCTTATAAAAGGCCCCCACCTCTACCTCATTTCACACACTCCTCAAGCCTTTGGCTCAGCGATACCCTGCCCATTTACTCTCTCCACATCCCTATCCTAATCCTATAGGATTACCTTTGGGCATAATCCTTTCAAAGGAAGC
Organism: Viscum album; assembly: GCA_963277665.1. Classification (NCBI taxonomy): domain Eukaryota; kingdom Viridiplantae; phylum Streptophyta; class Magnoliopsida; order Santalales; family Viscaceae; genus Viscum; species Viscum album. The sequence goes on along the minus strand of OY728121.1, from coordinate 129,892,662 downwards.
CTTTAGGCTCAAATCAAAAGGAGTTACACTTTTAAAGGTAATTCATTCTCTCATGTGCATTTGTTTTATTTTGCTTCTCCAACCCCCTAAACTATTTTTATTTACTTATTTTGTAACTAAACCAGTATCTTTAATATACTAGGATGTTGTTATAAGATTTATTCGAGCTACACTCTCACACAACTATATCAAATGGTTAAAGAACATACGGTTTCCGTGGAGGGCGAAATTCTGCCTCCCGAAACGATGATTGTTCAATACTCATTTAACACCTTCAAAGGTGGCCATTATGATGTCACTATTTTTATATATGATATATAATATGTTTATTTTTTCCTTAATCTTCTGTTTCTTTTTTTCATTTTGGGCATACCTTTATCGTTTCCATTATGGGTAAACGCGATATCTTCATTTAAGGAAGTGCGGACTACCGCCCCCTCAAAGTGACTTGATTCGTTAAATACCATATGTGGGATGTATAAAGGATGGAACTATGATATTATATATGATATTATACTGGAATTATAATATAACTTTATATCATTATGATTCCATTCTATAAAATACGAAATATAAATGAAAGTAGCGTTCATGCGTACGTACGGCTTACCGTCTCCATGAGTGGTGCATTTCATTTCTTACCTCTAAATGATTATGTAATGTTATAAATGCATGAATGTACTGGATATATATGAAATATATGATATCTACATCATTAATACAATTCTGGATATAATAAAAATTCGGCCACACGAACAACATGTAATTGTAAGAAGTCCACTTTCGACTTAAGAACCAAATATCGGCAAAACAAATTTTATTAACTTAAATGATTACATAATGTTTATGAAATGGTAATAAGTGATATAAAAGGAATAATGAACTTGAAAAAGGTTCTGAAGGAAGTAGAAATTAACTCAAGTTTATTATTCAGGAGATTAAAGAACGATCGAGTCAAGTCGGACCCGAGGTAAGGGATCCTACTCCTCTCTTTCTTTTTAAGTACACACTTTTATGTCATTCCTTTTAAAGCTCATCGTTATTGTTATTGGGATGTTCTTTTATATTAATATTACTGTAATTTTTATGTTCATGTGATGATAGACCCTATTCTCTCTCATCAATCCATTTTGGAAGTTTTGAGTGGCGCCGATAGGCTGCCGAATTTTCGTAAGAGATCTAACCTCTCTCTTTCTTTTAAAGTACTCTCCTTTATTATAAATGTAACACCCCAGGTAAATAAATAATATGACATTATCATATTTATCCATATTTGTGAATAAAATATTAATATGACTTTAAATGGGACGCTATGCTTGATGGCGTACCCAACACGCAACAATGAGTTTCTTGGGAATCTTACGTTGCACTCAAATAATAAAATAATATTATTTTAAATGGTAGTTAACATGTAGCCATTGTATTGGCGGGAATGGATAGAAATAACTAAAATATGATTATATATGTTTTTAAATGTTTTTACATTTATCCAATAAAAGATAAAGGCTTAAAATACGGAAAGAATTCAATTTTAGGCGTATATGCCCTAGTTTTCACTAAAGGTTCGCTTATCGCCTTTTGATGGCGAACCATCATTAAATATAGTTTTGTTCACTCTTATAAATCCTTTTGGACCAAATAAAACTCTTCTTAAGAGTTGGGACATCAAAATTTACTTTGTGTAAATTTTTAGTATCTTTCTGATAAAGTTCATTTTTTAATGAATAGTGTAAAATGTTGTATTTTAATTCAAAAACACTTTTTAATCTAATTTATTTATATGATTAGATTATCTTTTGAATTGGTTTTAAAGTGAAATTAGAATATATTTTTACCATTAAATCCTATAGTGGTCGTTGGAATTAATTTCACTTTGAAATCAGACTTAAACTAGTGTCAATCTTTTGATACTTATTGTTTTATAAAAACACGCTATTTGCTCTAACAACGGGAATTAATTATTAAATTAATTAATGTGACTTATATGTTTTGAATTTTGTAAAATAGACTTCATTTTTGAATTCAGAATATCAAATATATCTTAGGGTGAATTTTTAGGTTTTTTCTGAAAAATTTCAATTTTTGATGAATAGTGAAACCACTAAGTGGTACTTATAAAAACTGATTTTTCCGTTTAAATGAAATTTTTCCATCTTTGTGTTTTGAATTTCAAAAATCCGACATAAATGGTTTTCATTAAGAAGTAAAATGTGGTTCAATGGGATAAAAATTATTTTTTGGTGAATAGTAACTTATTAAGTTTTTAATCGCGATTAGAGGTAATTAGTGTAGTTTATGGTAAAAATAATGTTTTAATAATATGAAATGAACCTGACACATGTCCTACCCTAATTGGTTGTGTCATGGCCGACCAAGACAAGCCATGGGTCAACTTGGGGACCCCATGGATCCACTTTGGTTGGGAAATGACATAAATAACTTTTTATTTAATGTTAAAGTAAAAATGATACAAACTTGAGTTATTTTACGAAAACAATTTTTAAATGGGGTTATAAAGATCGGATTTTTGATTATAAATAATAATTTGAAAGATAAATATATTTCCTACATCATAGTTTTTTTTTTATTTTTAGACGTTAAATAAATTAAATTATTTATGACATCATAATGATGCAGCGATGACATCATTATCTGAGGATTTAAATAAAATGAGAAGATAATGTAAAATCTATGACCTAAACGTGTCCAAAACTTATTGGATGGGTGGATTTCGAACCCTTATCACCTTATCCATGAATTATATCAATGTGGGACCTTTTAAAACCGAAACACAATTTTCAAATAAAGTAATATTTCATGATTTCCAAAAGTGCCCCTCCTCTCCTCTTATAAAAGGCCCCCACCTCTACCTCATTTCACACACTCCTCAAGCCTTTGTCTCGGCCATACCCTGCCCATTTACTCTCTCCACATCCCTCTCCTCATCCTAGAGTATTCACTTTGGGCATAATCCTTTCAAAGGAATCCTTTAGGCTCAAATAAAAAGGAGTTACACTTTTAAAGGTAATTCATTCTCTCATGTGCATTTGTTTTATTTTGCTTCTCCAACCCCCTAAACTCTTTTTATTTTCTTATTTTGTAACAAAAACAGTATCTTAATTATACTAGGATGTTTTTATAAGATTTATTCGAGCTACACTCTCACACAACTACATCAAATGGTTAAAGAACATACGGTTTCCGTGGATGCCGAAATTCTGCCTCCCGAAACGATGATTGTTCAATACTCATTTAACACCTTCAAAGGTGGACATTATTATGTCACTATTTTTATATATGATATATAATATGTTTATGTTTTCCTTAAGCTTCTGTTTTTTTTTCATTTTGGTCATACCTTTATGGTTTCCATTATGGGTAAACGCGATATCTTCATTTAAGGAAGTGCGGACTACCGCCCCCTCAAAGTGATTTGATTCGTTAAATACCATATGTGGGATGTATAAAGGATGGAACTATGATATTATATATGATATTATACTGGAATTATAATATAACTTTATATCATTATGATTCCATTCTATAAAATACGAAATAGAAATGAAAGTAGCGTTCATGCGTACGTACGGCTTACCGTCTCCATGAGCGGTGCATTTCATTTCTAACCTCTAAATGATTATGTAATGTTATAAATGCATGAATTTACTGGATATATATGACATATATGATATCTACATCATGAATACAATTTTGGATATAATAAACATTTGGCCACACGAACAACATGTAATTGTAAGAAGTCCACTTTCGACTTAAGAACCAAATATCGGCAAAACAAATTTTATTAACTTAAATGATTACATAATGTTTATGACATGGTAATAAGTGATATAAAAGGAATAATGAACTTGAAAAAGGTTTTTAAGGAAGTATAAATTAACTCAATTTTATTATTCAGGAGATTAAAGAACGATCGAGTCAAGTCGGACCCGAGGTAAGGGATCCTACTCCTCTCTTTCTTTTTAAGTACACACTTTTATGTCATTCCTTTTAAAGCTCATATTTATTGTTATTGGGATGTTATTTTATATTAATATTACTTTAATTTTTATGTTCATGTGATGAGAGACCCTATTCTCTCTCATCAATCCATTTTGGAAGTTTTGAGTGGCGCCGATAGGCTGCCGAATTTTCGTAAGAGATCTAACATCTCTCTTTCTTTTAAAGTACTCTCCTTTATTTCACTTCTTTTAAGCTCCTATTTGTTATGTTGGGGGATGTTATTTTATATTCCTCTTTCTGTAAACATTATGTTGATGTGATGAGAGACCCTATTTCCTCTCATCAATCCATTTTGGAAGTTTTAAGTGTCGTCGTTAGGCTGCCGAGTTTTCGTAAGAGATTTTTCATCTCACTTTTATTCCCGTGAGATTTATGCTACATTTTCCACAATTTCCATTGAGTGGTTTATGTACTGCCCACTATTACACTCCTTTTGTAATATAATTCCATTTATGGGTATTTACATATTCATTGTATGACACTTCTTCAATGGGGTGTACTTTTCGAAATTTACCCAAGTCGGTAAGGGAACCTTTCACCCTCCTCTTTTTAAAAGACTTCATTTGTTATGTCTTTTAATTCACATACTATTATGTTGGGATATGTTCTTCTATATCCTGATTGATGTGAATTTTATGTCCAAGTGATGAGATTCCCTTTTTATCTCTCATCAACTCGTTTTCTGAATTTTTTAAGTGACGCCGTTAGTCTGTCAAATTTTTGCAAGGGAACTTCTTAGCCCAAATTTGATTCTTTGGGATAAACTTGTACTCCTTGAATATGTCGTTCTATGAATACGTGTGAATAACCTCTGATTGTTTTACACTTAATATCCACTTATATTTGGTGTATTCATTTTTCACACATAATTATGCGATTGATTTATCCTTAAACCAAGGATACCGTCTTTGTAAGGGACTTCATCTCAATCTCATTTCATTGAGGCATATTTCGTTTTATACACAACTTTCTTTTATACGCTGTATAAACCCATTTGACTTTTACTTTTATACAAAAGGAATATTTTTCTACGAAGCGTTTTACTAAACGACAAAAAGGAATGTTTTTTTAACGTACGCGGTGACAACGACCTTTTCTGCCGCCGCGAGTATTATTTGGTCTTTGGCTTCCTCAACAAGACGTTATGTTTTTAAAATGAAATAAATACCATATACTCTTTTATGTATTTTGGTATTGAAAATGGTTTTGATAAAGGATTCTATTATGACATATTGTGATTGAAATGTGGAAATGTTATCATTCCTTTATATTGGTTTTATGTTTTATGATTTTATATTGGTACTTGGACATTTGACGGGTGGTTATGTGATAAACCATATGACGGGTGGTGTCGTGAATACCAGGACGAGTGGTTACATTATAACCTCCAATGCATTGGGTATGGAAGTCGGCCGTATGGCTCTTCCATTAAGTATGTATGGAAATTGGCCGTATGGCTATTCCATTAAGTGATATGTGTGGAAGTCGACCGTATGGTTATTCCACTTAAGTATGTTTATGTCCCAAGTTACCTTTATATATGTTATGTGTTCTTTATATGGGTTTTAGGGTAATCCTTTGGTTACAAAATGGTAAGTAATGATACTTTTTTTTCAGTGAAGAGTTTTTACTACTTCAAGAAGGTGAAAAGTATTACATTGATAAAGTATTCATGGTTTACTTGTTGTTTTGAAAAACTAACAGTTTTAATTCTTTGTGTATCCCTTACTGAGCTTCTTATGCTCATCCCAAGTTTTTGAAATGTTTTTCACAGGACTTAGCGTTGAATAGGGTCAAGGATGGGATCAAGGGAAAGTCATGCTACCTAAAACATAGAACTATACATGTTTCTTTTTAAGAGTTTTTATTTTATGGAAATTTAGTAGAAGTGACTACTTTGTAATCTTTTGAGATGTAATAGTTATGTCCTAATTCTCTAAAACTCTAAACCTGAAAAGATCCTCAATGTGAATTACTCATTTAGTTCAATATTAAGTAAGGTTTAAGGCTAGGGCTTTATAATAAATATATATATTTTTTTTATAATTTTCTAATTATATATATATATATATATTCATAATTATAATTATAAATAAATATTTTTATAAATATTTTTATATAATTATAATTATATTTTTGTGTACAGATATATGTATATATATATATATTTATAAAATTATAATAAATGTATTTATTGTAATTTTATAAAGTTTTTATGTATAATTATAAATATAATAAAAATATTTATCTTTTAAAAATGTTACAATAAATATATGCCTTTATTGAATATATATATATATATATTCATTAAAGGCATATATTTACTTATATATATATTTATTCATAATAATAATTATAAATAAATATATTTAAAAGGAATTTATATATAATTATAAATATAATAAATATTTTTATCATTTAAAGAAAATTATTGTAATTATATATATATATATAGTTAAATATAATTATTATTATAAATAAATTTTAAAAACTATTTTTATATAACAGAATATTTATAATTATAAATATAATAAATATATTTATTATTTAAATATATTTATCTTTATTTTAAGTATTATGAGAACATAATACATTCTTAGGAACATGAATGAATCTTATACCTAGTAAAGTATAGATCATAAAAAATGAGTCATATATATATATAGACAACATGAATAGTAATGAGGTTTTAATGTATAAATGAAGATTCATGATGAATATATTACATACGAATGTCAATTATATGCACACATCAATTGACTAAAATCATTGGAAACATATATTTATTTAAATATATAAATAAACAAACAAATAAATATGTATATTTATTTATAATAATAATTATAAATATATAAATATAATAAATATAATAATTATAATAAATATAGTTATTATTTAATTAAATTTATTATATATATATTTCAATTATTAAAAAATATGTATTAATTATAAAATTGCATTTTTTATTTAATGTATACAAATAAACATCATTTTTGAATATAAATATAATAAGTTTATATTAATTAATAATATTTTTTATTAAAAACTTTTATGAGTGCTAATAATAGCACTGATAAATCTACCCTTTATGAGCACTAAACGAAGTCCTGATAAAGGGTACACCTTTATCAAAACTTTTTTTAATGCTGATAATGTGTAGATTTACCAGCAATTTTAGCTAGTGTTGATAAAATCCCCCTTTTTATCATAACCTTTTTCTTAGCACTGATAAAACCCGACGCATCCCTTGCCCGGATCTATGGTAGTGTACATGCATCATATGAATATATTAAATGTAAATTATATATATGCTATATCATATATTATATATATACTTCATTCATTACATGCATTTTTACATGCATCTTATGCATATATATTTGAATCAGCATCCAACAATCTCCCACATAAAATAAAACCCTATAAGGACTTTTTGAAAAAATTTACAACACTTTCCGAATCCATCCAAACTCTTTTGGATACAGTTTCATAATACTCACTTCATTTTGAAAAAACACTTTATCCAAAATTTTATCATTATCCATGGCCCTAACTACACAACCCTATGATCCTTAATAACATTGAAAAAAATATAAAATCCCTATTTCATAGATGAATGCAAAGTGTGGCCTCTAGTAAAGAATCAATGCTACTTAAGCTACTAAGAGTTCTAGTGTGATCACCATCAAACACACTCATATCTCTATATGAAAATTTACACCATAATATATATTATATACATAATATATATACTTATAGATGCAGTTGGGGGCTTACCCGAGTGGTAAATGCTCCCCGTAATCCTGCATCAAACCTGGGTTCAAATCTGGGTGGGAGCAAATTTCAACAGGCAGACGATGACGCATGCATGACGCATGAGGCAGGCAGGCAATGATACAAGCATCAAGTAGCCTTGGTGGAATAAGAAATATGCCGTAGTAATGATGTTTCATTAAGCCTTAGGGTCAATTTATAGGCCTTTGGGATTTGTTATGGGCTTCATGCCCACTAGGCCTTCGGGCCATGTAATAAAAAAATAAGGTTTGATGGGTGGGTTATCCCATAGGGGGCTCTAACCATCCTTTCGAGCCTATATGTGTGGTGTGTGTGTTTAATGTAATTATACCCTTAAGCACCTAATATAAAAATATATACTTATATAATCCATTTTTATATGACATAGAGTGACTACTATACATAGAACATGTTAATCTCATATAGGTAAACTCATCTTTTTTTGATTCTATGAAAAAGACTGACCAGGTCAATGAATACATCACATTCCATTCATCTTTTAGATGAGTACATCAAATTTCACTCATCTAAATATATGATCACATCATATATGAATCAAATAAGAATATCTATACATTTTCACACTCTAATTCAGTCAAGGAAAAAATTTCCTTAACTTTTCATACAAGTGGGAAAATCCCATCTTGGTTGCGCTCCAATTAATGACCTGATCGACAACATACCCAACACCTTCATATTAGATAAGTCAATATATATACTTACACAAGTAGGGAATCTAAGCATGAAGGTTCTAATTCTAGGTATCTCTCTAATCTCAAGTAAGAAGGATTAAAAATAAGAATACACGCCTACGTATATCGATGATTGCATGACATTCCATGATATATACTTTGGTAGGTCAATCTAAGTAATAAGTATCTATATATTACCTCATTAATCAATTATTTTTATCACCTATATAACCCTTTTTAATGAATACCATATTCTATTCATGATAAACATATCATATCATTACAAACACTAATACTCAGTAATGATCATCAGTTAAGGACAACCCAAAGTCATACTTTGATGGAATATTATCATTCAAACATTCACATAAAATAAATTAAAACACAAACAAATGAATGATAATTGGATATTGACTTTTTTATATAAACATGATACATTTTATATACTGAAAACCTTTTAAATAATATCTAAAAAATCCAATATAATAACCTATCTATCATATCATATATGAAAAATTTATAGATCAAACTTTTGTATGTTACACTTTTCAAAGGTTTTGTTAACTTATTAAATTATATTTAATTACTATCACATCACCATGTGACCATATGATAAAACCCTCTCACAAATTCTTTATTAATTAACATCTATAAAGAAATCATTTTTTGAATAATGGTGAGATTTATAAATCATATGCCTAATGTTTAAATCTTTGAACACATTAAAACTCCATATCTTCATGAAATAAAATGTTAGGATGTTAACTTATATTGTATATTCATAAATCTTTCTAAATAAATCATCATCATACTTGTAAACATTTTCATCAAACTTTTTCCTCTTTAAATAATGGAACTACACACATTATTGTTTTCCAGTACATCCTAAATTATTTTAGGATAAATTGATATGAAATTTTTTATAGTAACAAATGAAACTACTTACATTTCTATTTATAACCATATACTAAACAATTTTTTGTATATTGTAACATCCCCCCTTGGTACGTTACCACTAAGTAGTGCCCGAAACATATGAGTCCCAAATGGGACTTCAGGCGCACCTCTTCATATTATAGAGGTTTCCAACTAGCAGTATGGGTCTAAGGTAGTAGTGTAGGGAGACAATTCCACCATACCAGAGTATGAAATAATAAAAAAATATAAACCAAAAATCATCCATATCATAAACCACAGTTGGAGGAATCAATAAAACACAATATTCTATATCAAAATGAAATGTAATAGGAAATCATACATGACTCATGGTCGTAAATAAAAACTAATTTCCCAACAATATGATCATATATATATTATAAATGGAATACTAAAACACACCAAGGATCAAATTTCATTCTTGAGCCTTACCTCACCCTAGTCTCCAATCAGGTTTGAGTTAGCCCACTCGATCATGCAATACCAGGACTCTTCCCAACCTAAACCTATGATAAATGAGGTATTCCTAGGTACTCAATTTCCATGGTTTCCCGATGTAACATCTCGACCTGACTAACCACTAAACTAGTAGCCATACCTATCACCACATGAACTCAAGCGTGTCTCCCCATTCACCAGAGGATGCTGACTTACAACCCAGGTGTATTGGTAGTTCAGCGGGGAGATTATACCCCCATACATAGAGTAAACAATGGAAAATATATAGTAAAACTCAGATATCAACAAAATTAGTATAAACCAATAATCAAAGTTTTGGAAAAAGATTATAATAAAAACTAAATATAGAATATGGCCGACATTAGTTTATACAATGAATTCATGAAAAATGATGATACATAATCTAAAAGAGTAACAAACAACATTCTTTACATTTCAATAGAAAAATAAATAAATGAAAATAAATCCCCAAGGGAAATATCCATGAGCATCCAGTGATCCAGCTCAATTATTTTCTCCCAACTCTTAGGTACAAGTAATATAGAACAAGGAAGGTCCATATCCCTACAAACAAGTAGGTCTACTCGGGTACGAAAGGTGCTCGAGCAGGGTGTGAGATATAAATATCAGTAGGCTGGCACCAACAGTGTCTAACCCAGTCAATCATGTGCTATAAAAATATAGTAGTGCAAGAAGATATATATAACAAGTAAGGAAGTACCCAAAAGTAAGAATCCTATAAAGTCCAAGCTTCCACGTATACTCAAATATGTTTAATAAAATTCATTTAAGTGATAAGTCTATGATTTAATAGTCAGACCTATTTAATTTAATATGTTCAAATGAGGATTCAAATCATTAATTTAACAAGACTCGAGACCCTTCACATATCCTGATGCCCCCCATAAGATACAATCAAGAGGCCTTACCAGGACATCTATAAATCACAATGAATGCTGAATCCAATCTTGTGCTTTGGCTTGGTAGACACATCACTTGATTCATTTCATTCATCAATCAATTTAGAACCCAAGTCTATCCATGAAATTACTAAGTTGGAATTCAAGTATCACTAGAGGTATAATATCAACCAAAACCCTATAATCATTTCTCTAGAGAGTCTCTTAGGAACCCGATATCACTCTAGGTGAGGTATAAAGTCCATGTCATCCAAGTCCATCCTTGTAGGTCCTATATTGAAACCCATAGTATCACCCATGACATATAATAATCCCCCCATGATTCTATCCATGGAATCCCTCATATAACTGGATCCATGTATCACTCAACATATAAGTCAAAATACCCTATGAGTCCATCCCTGGAATTCTAATATGAATCCATGTATCACTCAGATTATAAATCAAAAGCCTTTATGAGTCTGTCCATGGAATTCTAATATGAATCCATGTATCACACAACTTATAATTAAAAATCCCCTGTGAGTCTGTCCATAGAATTCTAATATAAATTCATGTATCACTTGTATTATAAATCAAAATCCCCTATGAGTCCTTCCAGGTAATTATAATATGAATCCATGTATCACTACTTGGAATAAACATGGTTCAAGGAAATTGAGTCCATCTGTGGAATTCTAATTTGAATCCAAATATCACCCAAGGATCTTAACCATTTAATCATTTAAATTCATTTTAAACAATTCATTTAACATTCCAAGGTCAACATCAAGATAATCCTTTAACAAACTCACCTCAAGAGGGTGATTCAAGCATTGGACAACCACATAAGTCTTGTACTTTCATTTATGCATGTGGGGAACAAATTATAATAATAACCCCATGCTAAATCAATTCATCATAAAGCATGGTCTCAAAATAACTCACATGGGTTAGCAATTCAAAATCAAATTTAAATAATCACATGGTCAATTTAAATATAACAAGCCTAATAAGCCTATCAATCTATCACATAGATTAGTTATCATTTAACTCACATGGGTTAATATTTATAATGAGATTATCGTGTTTAATAACCTACTACACGATATGGTAGTATCAAAGTCACACGGGTTAGCAATTCAAAAGCAATTCATGATTAATCAAGAAATAACATAATAAGGGCCAAGGGTCATGGTCACTCATAGCTTAACTAATCCATTAATTCATAGTTTTATCTATAAGTCAATTTCATGTTTGAAATCCCATGACATGGGCTAAAAAAGAACACCTAAGGTTATCCAAGTCCAAAATCCATTCAAGTTACATTTAACAAGAAAACCCAGGGGTGACTCAAGCTTAACAACTTATCACACCTGACATAGACTTAACATAACTCATGGGGGAAACAAGTGATATAATAGTAAATACATGCTTAATAACAACTACATGAACTAGTACTCATTTAAATCATATGGGAAACATCATTTAACTACACTCAAAGGTCCATGCATTAATATACCATGTATAAACCCCAATAAGAAGACATATGGAAATCTCAAACCATGACTAAACATGATGTAACAACTATGAAAACTTTTTGGTTTGAAGGAATCCCACCTCCATTAGAGGGAGTTTATTATAAAAATATGACTTTATTCATCAACAAGTCATTTATCACATTTAAGCACTTCATTCAATATTTTTAGTTCCATTAATCAAGGAAACTCATAAATCAACTTATTTAAAGAATCAATTTTATAATTCTTAAGTAAAAAGGTCAAGGATAGGGATACAACCATAAGTATAAGAGCAGGATTACCTTCGACACTTGTCATATTAGGCGGTAACCACTCGAAACCGACCCACACTCTCACACACATACATTCTTATATACATCTTTTAGTCTAAAACATGAATTCCCCTCTCCATGAGGGAATATTATTGAATAATATATATATACACACATTCCTATGTATGTGTGTGCGCCCCACCAAGGATAATTAAAACCCCCTATAGTCAATTTTAGGGACTCAACACACCTTAATATTATAAAATATATTGTGTTAAATAAGAAAACATGTCTAGAACCTTACCCCAATTAATGAAAGTAAGCTAAAATGAACCCATCAATATCTCATTCAGAGGTAGATTCCAGAATATAGACCCACAAGTCCTAAGGAAGCCTTTTCACACCCTAATACTAGAAGAACAAAAAAATAGGGTATTAGGCTAACCCTAGGATTTTAGCCGAATGAACTAGGGTGATGGGGAGTCCGAAAAATCACTGGAAAAAAGAGGAGAGGGATGAAAAGGACTCACCTTGATGAGCCAACCATGATTCCTCAAGAAATCTAGAGAAATCACCCCAAGATGAGGAGTCTGGAGGAGGGCACCATGTGGCTCAAAGGGGAAGGGGGTTCATGTGTCACATGAACCATGTAAGGGAAAATAAACCCATTAATCCCATCTTTAAAATATTTTAATTCAAGTACTATTTTTTATTTTTTAAAATAGGGTCTCAGTTCACAGTTTAGACTACACAGTTTAATAGACCGCGCGACAACTGTGTGCCCTGTACCGAGAACCTAGAGCACCCCACATGACTTGTCCCACATGTTTTATAAACCGTGTGCCAACTCTATGGTGAAAAGTGTTTAGGTACTTTTTCTGCCACTAATCATGTGTAGCCTGTGAAAAAGCCTATGTGCACCTAAAATAATCTACATGGTTACCTGTTATGGTATGTACAGTTTTAGACGAACTATGTTCCCTATGTAGGTCCTTACATTTCAAGGTCTAGCAATATAGAAACTCCTCGATCCACTCGGAAAATTTATTGGGCCTTCTCCCAAGTCCAAAAAATATCCTAAAAACATTACAACTATTGGAATTAAGTTCTAAAGTTCCATTCTAAAAATTACCTATCCAGTAATCACCAAAATTAAAATTCCCATGGAATTTCGTCTAGCTTGAAAACACGGGTTCTTAAAAACTCCCATCCTTAGAACTTATCATCCCTGAAAAGACTTGGGAAAAAAATGAAAACATAAAACAACCTAAAATTTTCATGAAGTTTCATTCAAATGACCGCTTCACATTTCCAAATAACCAATGAACCTCAAATTCACTCTTAAGAACATGACACTCATGCCAAAAAAACTCGATCCAATGCTCAACATCCAGCTGAAACATCAAAGTTATACTTACTTAAAACCACTTAAACAAAGGCACAATCATGTTGTCATATTTTTACATTCAGATAAACGAGATCCCCACCTTAGGCTTTAAAATTAGAAAGATTCCAATTCCTAATCAGGGATTTCCCCATAGCTGGAATTATATTACAAACACTCCTCAGAGTTTTATACAATAAACGAGTCCATTGAATCTCACAATTATATTCAAATGACTTTTCAAGACCAAACCAACACTTTTATATTTAAAAATAGTGTGCTTCAGTACAAATGAAGTCATATAAAGGTTCTAGACCATTGGAAACACTACCCTTAAATCATTACATCCAAGACCGATAACATGTATAAGTTAAAGTCAAAGTAAACCCACTAGAGTCCATGGAACTATCCTTAGGTATCCCATTACCCATGATATAATTGAGTCATTGGTACAAAGCCAAAATTTCCACATAAAATCACTGACTGAGCCCAGAGTGATATCTTCCAATCGGTCACATCCAAGAAATCAGAAGGAATCCAAAAGTATGTCCAAGGCATTCCTAAACGGGAACCCAAGTATCACTTAGGAATAACTAATCCTCAACAAAAACCCACAATTATTGTGTACAACATAGAAAGAGATCAAAAAATAGACCAAAAACTTTCAAAATTTAGTACGACGTATAACAAGTGCTCTCTTAGTACATCACAGATGACGTTATGATCGGGAACATGCATGTCACCAAGAAAAAACACTAAGAGGATCTCAAGGTTTATTAGAAGAGTAGTCAAACTATTACTGGTTGAACTCTTGTAATAAGCTCAGCTTCACCTACTGATGCATCACCATTTAACTGATCATAATTCCTCTACCCAATGGAATTTATATGACCTTTCAAACATAACCACCAAATTCCATCCATAAAAAATTATGTTCTCAAGGGTTTCACCCACAGTCAACATCCTCAACATCGTGAAGCCGAGAAATCACTAACTTGATTCAAAACTTGCAAGCCGAAAAATAATTATAAAACAAATGTACACATCTTAAAGGAATTTACTAAATATGTTCCTTCAACTTGGAAGGACACTTTCACCAGAGTTGACGTGATGCTCCCCAACATTAATGTTTTCTAGTCATTGAAAGAAGGGATATAAGAACTTTCCGCTCACTAGCATGCTAGGTTATATTCACCTTAAAATCAAATGTGACATTCCACAAACTAGGATCACCACATCTAAACATTTGGCCTGAAATCCAACAACAAACCAACTGACATGTCAAAACACATGAGTCTTGGAAAGTCCTCGTGAGCATTGGGATGAACTAAAATCCTTAAACATTCAGGTCACTCTACTCCAAAGATAGTTTGAGGACATACTCAATAGATCAAGGCTCAATGATTTAACCAAACTCAAATGGATCATTAAACCATTTAACACTCAATGGATATCGTGTATGCCAACACATACTACCCCAAGTTTAAAAAAGAAAAGAAACATCCTAAGTATAATCTATA
Source organism: Viscum album (assembly GCA_963277665.1). Classification (NCBI taxonomy): domain Eukaryota; kingdom Viridiplantae; phylum Streptophyta; class Magnoliopsida; order Santalales; family Viscaceae; genus Viscum; species Viscum album. The sequence continues at coordinate 129,877,162 of OY728121.1, read as the reverse complement.
TGCTGTCCGCCCTATGAAATCAAGTATTAGATAGATCATGAAAATATTTTCTCAAAATATCATCATCCCATACATCCATTTAATAGGATGACAATGTATCAAGTCACCCACCACTTGAAGAAAATAGAGGTTCACATGACCTCCTAAGTAACTGACCATGCCCGAGACACGTCTAACCTGCTAAACCAAATAGTCCTCGATGCTCACTCCCATACCAAGGGTCAAGATGCAATAACCACCCTTCTAAAAAATGGAATCCTTTTAAAAACCGAATGTCCTACTAGGGACAATGACACCCGAATGGAACCAAATGTCAAAAATCTTTCAATATAAAGCAAGACATCAAGCTTTAAGGGTGCTTCCTACCATGGGATTTCCCATTACAAGGAATCAGTGTTGATACCATTACTATGTCACAAAAAATAGATTTCACTAGGCTCAAGAGCCTCTTTCATTTTATCCATTTCTAAAAAGAAACTACCTACAAATAAACACTCATGTTTCTATTCCAAGGCATATCACCAGAAACATTTTCACTACCCTTACATGAGGGTCAAAATAAAGGACAACACTTCATGTTCTAATTTAAATTCATTTCATAAATCCATTTCAACCTTAAAACATTTGAGAGAATTTTTTAAACAAAACCTCAAGTACCATTTTATAAATAAACACACTTGTTATAAACTATAGCTAACAACTCAAAGAAAAAATAGAAAAGTCTCATAAACTTCCTTTTTATACTTATAACATACTTTTATATTCCATCATACACTGAAGATTTAACAAATAAATTCCTTTTAACTGATAAGGTGACCTATGAGAGTCCCATTTAACCAAACTATATTCTTTAAAAATATACCCAATAATAGTTGTTTAACTATAGAAAGTATAAACACCATAATAATTTATCATATAAAGTCATACCCCAACAAACCTACTTAGGTCAAGTTAAGAATTTTAAAAGTGAACCAACCATTAAAGTTCTAAACATAATAGATTTAATAACCATAACCATTACAAAATATACCATGGTTATATAAAGGATCAATCAAATGTGTGGCCATATACAAATCCATAAGGTGCCCATACACCTTATGGTTGGCATTTGGATCCCATTAATAAAAAATATTATACTTTAACATTTAACTTAGCACCATTTTTCATTTCCATAATTATTATAAAAATTTATAAAGGTCTAGAGATAGTTTAATTATACGAGTTACCATTTTATAAATTAAAATGCACCCATACACCATACAATTTAAAATTGGATCCCGCTTAAACCGCAACCAAGAAATTTCATCACATGAAACCATTTTATATATCAAACCTAGAATGCTACAACAAGAACCAAATCATGGAATATATTGTCTAAGCTTGTTTCACCACAAAAAAGACATTCTAAATAAATAGGCATTCCAAAATATTTACTCAAAATATACAAAACTAAGTACAACATCACTCAAGGAAAACAATCATACTTATTAGGAAGCCTACTAATGCAGCTACATGTAATTTTATATGCATGACATGTGAATTTCTAATTTACTATAATGATGCATGTCATGTCACTTCCTTTCCATACTAGACCAATAGAGAATTTACCATAAATTTCCATAAATCCATAAGTTATAGAAAATACACCATTCACCCAAGGTGAAATCACATCAACTATAACATCGAATAATATAAACAGTAATCACCATCCTAGTCCACTTGGTCATTTCCCATATCTGGGGTGATCAATCCCATGAATGAATATTTACCAAGCTCCGACACATTCCTAGCCTTATTTCTACCAACCTAAAACAATAAGACAAAAGGAATAATCCTCTGATACCACTTTGTAACATCCCGACTCGACTAACCACTAAACTTGTAGCTAGACCAGTCACCACATGGACTCAAGCACATATCCTTATTATCTAGAGGATACCTACTAGTTGTGAGGGTGCAAAGTTAGTTCATTGGAAAGACTATAACATCATACTCAGAGTACACAATGGTAAAAAGATAGTATAACTCAGATATCCATGGAAGTAGTATAAAACAATAATCAAAGCAGTGGAACACAATTATAATAAAAAATGAATATATAATATGGAAAATTCCATTTTATACAATACATGCATGCCAAATGATGATACAAAAGCTAAAATAGTAATAACCAAAATGATTTACATTTTAATAAATAAATAATGAAATGACAGAAAATCCCCAAGGGTGATCTCCATGAGAGTCCCAAGCTCTAGCTCAGTCCTCTGCTCCCAACTCCTAGTTACAAACAATACAACACAAGAAAGGTCCATAGAACTAAAAAAGTAGGTCTAATCAGGTACCAATGGTTCGTAATCATGGGGTGATATATAAATCTCAGTAGGTCGGCACCAATGGTGTCTGTCCCAATCCATCCTATGCTATGAAAATATATGTGCAAGAAGATATATATAACAATTAAGGATGTACTCAAAAGTAATAATATCATAATGTCCAACTATCCATGTATACTCAAATACGTTTAATAAAATTCATTTAAGTGAGAAGTCTATAATTAAACAGTCAGACCCATTTCATTTACCAAGCTTAAATGGGGATTAAACTCATTAATTAAAAAAGTCTTGAGACCCAACACATAGACCGACACCCCCTGGAAGATATAATCAAGATGACTAACGATGCTATTTATAAATAATAACCCATATGTAATCAAAGATTGTGATTTTTCTTGGAAGACACATCACTTGATTAATTTAATTCATTAATCAATTTAGAACCTCCATCCATCCTTGACATTCCTAAGTTAGAATTAAAGTATCACTGGAGGTTTAATATCAACCAACACCCTACAAGCCCATACATAGAGGGTCTCTTCGGAACCCAATATCACTCTAGTTGAGGTATAAAGTCCATGTCATCCAATTAAATCCTTGGGAGTCCTATATGGAAACCCCAAGTATCACCCATGACATCTAATAATTACCCCTTGAGTCCTTTCATGGCATCCCACATATAACTGGATCCATGTATCACTCAGAATATATGTCAAAATCCCCTATGAGTATGTCTATGGAATTATAATATGAATCCATTTATCACTCTAATTATAAATCAAAATCCCCCATGAATCCTTCCATGTAATTCTAATATGAATCCATGTATCACTCGAATTATAACATAAAATCCCCTATGCGTTCGTCCATGGAATTCTAATATGTATCCATGTATCACTTGACTTATAAATAAAAATCCCCTATGAGTCTGTCCATGGAATTCTAATATGAATCTATGTATCACTCATTGGAATAAACATGGTTCAAGAAAATTGAGTCCGTTTATGGCATTATAATATGAATCCATGTATCACCCAAGGATATTAACCATTAAATCATTTCAATTCATTTTAAACAATTAATTTAATATTTCAAGGTAAAAACCAAGATAATCTTTTTACAATCTCACCTCAAGAGGGTGATTCAAGCATTGACCAACCTCATAAGTTTTGGCCTTTCATTTAATCACATGGGAAAATCATGGTAACGAGCTCCCCATGATCAATAAATTCATCAAAAATCATGGTCTCAAAATAAATCACTTGGACAATTCAAAATCCATTTAAATACTCACAAGGACAATTTAAATATAACATTCCTCACAATAATATAAATCTATCACATGTATTATTTATTATTTACCTCACATGGTTTAATATTAATAATGATATTCTCAATCTTAATAAACTACTACATGACGTGACAGTATGAAACTCACATGGGTTATAAATTCAAAAGAAATTCATTCTTAATCAAGAAATAAATTAATAAGGGACAAGGGTCATGGTCACTCATCCCTTCCCAATTAATACATTTAATTTACAATTTTATCTAGAAGTCAATTTCATGATTGAAATCCCATGACATGGGGTAAAAATAAACACTTATGGGTTACCAGGGCTAAAATCCTTTCAAGTTCCATTTAACATGAAAACCCAAGGGGTGACTCAAGCTTAACAATTTATCACACCTGGCATTGACTTAACATAACTCATATGGGAAACAAGGGATATAAAGAGAAATACATTCTTAATAATAACTACATGGCATGATCCTCATTTAACTCACGTGGGAAACATCATTTAACTACATTCAAAGGGAGATTCATTAACATACCATGTATTAACACCAATAAGAATATATATGTAAATATCAAACCACAACTCAGCATGATGTAATAGCTATCACTACTTTTTAGTTTGAAGCCAGTGCACATCCATTAGAGGGGTTTTATTATAAAAACGTGACTTTATTCATCAATAAGTCATTTATCACATTTAAGAATTTAATTCATGATTTTCAGTTCCATTAATCAAGGAAACTCCAAATTTAACTTATTTATAGGAGAAATTTAAGAATTCTTAAATAAAAAGGTCAAGGATAGGGATCTTACCTTAAGCAGAAGACCAAGACAACTTTAAGCACTTGTCAGATTTGGTGAAGACCACTTGAAACAACACCACACTCTCACATACACACATTCTTATATATATATACATCCTTTAGTCCAAATCATGTATTCCCCTCACTATAAGGGAATAATCCTGAAAAATATATATTTATAGATATAGATATAGATATAGATATAGATATAGATACATACCTATGTATGTGTGTTAACACCACCAAGGATAATTAAAAATCTTTATAATCAATTTTAGGGACTCAACATACCTTAAGATTATCAAATTAAGGGAGTGAAATAAAACAGTGGGTTGATAACCTTACCCCAATCGACAGTGGCAAGGAAAACCGAACCCATCTGCAACCTATTAAATAGAAGATGATGAAATATAAACCCACAAGTCCTAAGGGTGCCTTCGAACACCTTAATATAATAATAAAAACCAAAATAAGGTATTATAACAACCCTAGGGTTTTGGATGAATGGCCCAGGGTGATGTGGGGACCAAAAAATCACCAGAAAATAAGAGAAGAGGGAGGAGAAGGAATCAACATGATGAGACAACTATGATTCCTCAAGAAATCCAAATAAATATCCATAAGAGGAGGATATTGGAGGAGGGTGTCATGTGGATCAAAGGGGAAGTGGGTGCATGTGTCGCACAACCCAGTTAAGGGTAAAAAACCCCTTAATCCCCTATTTAAAAAAGTTTAATTTAATAAAAATTATTTAATTTTTAAAAGTGGGTCTTGATTCACTGTTTAGGCTGCATGGTTTAATAGATCCTGCACTAATCGTGCACCCGTTACTAGGCACCTTGACCACCCTGCACAACTTGTCCTATATGGTTTAAAAATTGTGAACCAACTATATGGTGAATTTTTTTTATGTAAAACCTCTTACACTAACCATACAAGATAAGAAAATGGTTTGGAAAAACGTGTGCAACCCATGCGACAACCTCTATCCACCTGAAATAAGCCACATAGTTACCTGCTAAGGGAAACATAGTTTCAGAAAAACTGTGCACCCTTTGCAGGTCCTTAAAAACCTTATTCTCTTGGTCAAGCTCTCCTAAAACTCTTTGACCCACCCAAAAATTTTCTCAAGCCTTCATGGAAGTCTAAAAACATCGCCTTTAAACATTCCAACTCATAGAATTATGTTCCAAAGTTCCTTTTAAAAAAAGACCCGTATAGTAATCAATAAAATTCAATTTTCCAAAGAATTTTTTCTAGCACAAAAACACAGGTTCTTATGCCCAAGAATGGTGTGAGTACAACCCAGTAGGTCACCACTAATGTGGTCCTCTATAAAACTAGTAAATGTAGTGCGCACATGTGGTATTCTCAAAATCATAAAATGAATAACTACATAACCATAAATTAAATAACCATCATTGATCCTTGGGTTCTAATGTGAAACTTAGGATCAACTATAATTACATTTACCTATGATAGAGTGTCACTAATCACACCAAATACTACAAAAATGAGTTTATACAGTGCTAGAAAAAAGTTCTGTTAAAGACCTCATTTGTCAATGTTAGAAAAATCGATGATAAAGGCCCCCCCTTTAACAGTAATTTTTTTAGCGTTGATAAAAACCCACTTTAGAAATGATTTTTTAATAACAATAATATAGGGTATATTTAAAAATAATAATATTTCATTAAAAATAATATATTAATATATTGATATATTTTTATTGATATAAACATAATATATATTTTTAATATATGTTTTAGACAAGGTAAATAGGTATTTATACTTAATCTACAAGATATTTAGTGAAAATGGATTATAAAATAAATAAAAAAATATTTTTAATCAATAATTTTGTAATTATTAACAAGTAATATTCATTTAATATCAACTGGAAGATAAAAAAATAAAAAAATATTAAAAGATCTAAAAAATGTTGAAAATGTAACTTGAATTTAAAATGACTATAACTTTTGATCTGGGTGTCTGTTTGGTCTCTACCACATATCAAATTAAATCCTACAATGATAATTATTCCCTTGGTGAAAGTGGTAAAACAATGTTACATTTTTTAGGCCCAAAAGGCCCAAAAGGCCTCTAAAGTCAAGTATTTAATCAGGGTTCCCCAAATTTTTTAACATTCGATGGAATTTCAGCCTCGTTTAAGTGGGTATTTTGCCTATTTTTAGTTGGGACTGAATTTATTTATATATATTACATTCATATTGATATCATGGTTTTAAAATTTTATAATTTTTCATAATTTAGTTTTATTTATAATTAAATATATGCATATTTTTTTATATTTACTTATAATCAATCACTTCTATAAATTCATATATCCGCATATTAACGTAGAAAATTATTTCTAAATATATAAAATAAATATTTATTATACATTTTATTTAAAGTAAAAAATTATCCATTTTATTTACCTTATTAAAATTCATACATAAATACATACATACATACATACATACATACATACACACACACACACACACATATACATACATACATACATACATACATACATACATACATACATACATACATACATACATACATACATACATACATACATACATACATACATACATACATACATACATACATACATACATACATACATACATACATACATACATAAATACATACATACATAAATAAATAAATATATATATGTATTACTTTTATATATACATATTTGTTTGTATTAATAAACAAACACACACACACACACACAGATATATATATATTCTAATATATATAAATGAATATAAGTATATAATATATTTAAATAAATATAACTATATATATATCACACATTTAAAAAAATATAAAATAAATTTAAAAGTCATTAAATATACAAAAAAATACGCATGGCATAGTGTTAAGGAGCATTCATTCGCATAAGGGTCCAAGGATCAAATCTAGGAAAATTCAATTATTTAGTGTAACCTTCTAGTGTTGAGAAAGGGAGGTGGGGTTCATGATGGTATATGAGTAGGGTAAATCACCGAGAAAGGGGGTTGTAAGTGATGCGAAAGGGTGTTGGGGGGTCCGTGAAAAATTAGTATTTTATCCATATTTTTTTACAACACTCACAATATTAGTTCTATGATAAAACCCTTTACTAGCACTGTTAAAGCCCTAATTTGTAGTAGTGACCCCATAATCATTCTAACCAGTGTAAGGAGAAAATGATAACCCCTAGGTGGTAATCCTGGGTGGCCAATACTCATTAGGCATAAAATGAATCCTAGGAGGTAATATTAATCAATCCAACAATCATCAGGTGTCCTCACTAATACCTAGTAGGTAATCCTAGGTAATCTAATAATCATAAGGATTCATTGGTGATCCTTAGGAGGAAATACTAGGGAATCAAATAATTAGAAAACATACAACTGATTCCTTGGGGGATGACCTTAGAAAATCTAGTAGCGTTAGGATTGATGGCTGATTCATAGTGGTATGAACCTAGAAAATAATGTAACATTAGGATCCATAGATTATTCCTAGGGTAATTACCCTATTGAATAAAGTAGACTCAGACTCTATAGCCAATTCCTATGGGGATGACCCTATGAAATCAAGTATCATTAGGCTCAATAGTCGATTCCTATGGGAATAACCCTAGGAAATCAAGTAGTATCAGGCCCTAGAGTGACTATTAAGAGAAATTAATAGAAAATAAATAATAATTATGCACCATCACTAATACTTAGGAGGTAATCCTTGGTGATATAATAGTTGCATCCTCATGGTCAAACCCTATGTGATATCGTAGGTGTTCTATAGTAGCAGGTTCAAAGATGAACCCTAGGTGATATCATGGGTATCAAATAGTCATCAAGAATGAAGGGAATATCCAAGGATAACATATAAGGTATCCCTTTTATCTTAATATATCTCTGTGGGTAGTATAACACAATTATATTTTACGATATATTTCTTTTTAAATAAATTTAATCTCTTCAATAGCTTGTGATACATGAAAATCCGATTATAAAAGAACCATAATATAGTTTACTGTTATAAACTAGAAAATTAAATTAATGTTATGAATATGAATAAACACAATTTAAAAAAATATGTACAATGGTTTTAGATAAATAATTTTTTTAGTAATGTCTTTATTTGTTTCGAAAAAATATTTTCATTAAAATTGTCTTTATCGATTTTTGTGAGCATATAATATAATTAAAATTTTACCCCTTTAGAAAATTTATTTGAAAAAATGAAATTTATTTTTGAAATCAATATTTAGAAATTATCTTTAAGTTAATTTTTGAGAATTTTCTGAAAAGAGTAATTTTTCTATGAAAAGTGAAAATTACTAATTTTTATTAAAAATTATCTTTTTATTTAAAGAATTTAAAAATTCAAATTTTGTTTTAAACTGATTTTAAAAGTAAAGTTAGTTCAATTTTATTATTATTAATCCAATATAGGTTATTGGAACTAATTTTTAATTGAGTTTTGATATAAATTTTTTTTATACTTAAGAAAATGTCTTATTTAGAAAAACACTCTTTATCACATTTGTGGGTTTAATTTTAAATTAAATCATGTCACTTATGTGATTGAATTTGATAAAATATATTATATATTTTTAATAATCATTTTTAATATTATTTCATAAGGTTAACTTGTTTTTGGTTATAATGAATAGTAAAAACTATAAAAATCTATTATCACAGTTAAGTTTAAAATAGGTTTTCTGTGGGTCAAAATAAATATTTATGGGTTAAAATAGCCTAAAAAATTGTATAAATTCTATTTTATGAACATCTTTATACCGTATATCTTCTAATATTCAATAATGGTCCATTTTGGATCCATTTTTCATGAATAATATCTTAATTAATTTTATACCTTTCAAATATTCCAAGTGTGTTCTCTCCCCCACTTTTGAAAGAAAACACCGCTCCTACCATACACACACTTCAAGAGCCTTTTGGTTCAGTGAATAACTACCAAAATAAAATCCTTACATCCATAAACATTACCTATAGTCCCTATTTTTATTATTAAACCATCCTAGGAAGGATTTATGTATAAAGCTAAAGAGGTTGTCCGAAGAAGAGGTATAGTTCTTAACCTTGCATTTTCATTTTATTTATTATTATAAATAATTAAAATATTCTTAAAAAAGGATAAAAAATATATATTCCATATAATAATACGTTATTATATTAATTTCATAACCTATATTCATCTCCTCTTCTATCAAATGGGAAACAAAACCGTTGATCATGTGTATGGAGGACTTCCACCTCACAAACCAATGTTATTCATTTTCCAACACCATCTCTCATTGATGTATATAATGATGGATTTAATGTAAATATATTATATTTATTACCTAATTATACCTATGTGATTATAATATCACATTTATCATCTTACCATAATATCTTTTGGAAAAGAGTAACGTCGCTTGTGTGTATATGTGGACTACCACCTCCACGAAGTGATAAGAATTATTTTTAATTTTATTTTGAAATAGATGGTAATAAGGATATATTTAATGAATATATATTATATATCTTATATAATAATAATTCTATAAAGGTTAATTACTATTTTCATTTCCTTTTTTTCATCTGTTGGGAAATGAAAACAACATTCATGTGTACATATGACTTATCGTATCCAGGAATAATATAATTCATTTCTATCTATAAAATATATGGATGGATATAAATGTGTATATATATGATAATTATATCCTGATTAATATTTTTTAGGTGATGAAATTATTATCAAAGTGAAAGGTCCAAACCACCAAACCAAAACATACATGAAGAACAAAGCATTTTTTATATAAAATAGTGATTTTAACAAAGAATTGTTATCAAAGGGGTGATAAAAGATTATAAGTAAAAAATATATGGTATGATATATATGGGTATGGTTATATAATATATTTATAATAAATTTTTATTTATTATATATGATTTTAAGACACATACATAGTTCTTCGAACCTGAGGTAAGGTTTTAATTCTCAATCTCATCATTATTCAGGATTTTTGTATTTAAGACTCTACCGAGAGTATTAATTGATATTTATATATTAAACCGAATTTATTTTAATATAATATTGTTATTTATTCAAATTAAAATTTTTCTCTCATTTTTATCTCTTTAAGAAATCAATATAGTAAAATAATTTTTTAAGCAAAACCTACCTTGAATTTTCTACTCAGTTGGGAATCTTTCTCTTCCATGTCCATATTTTACTTAAAATGTATAAAAGAGTATTTTCAAAATTTTAAATTGAAATATTAAATACATTTTAACCCATTTTTTTAGTTTTAAATTTTTTTTGAAAGGAATATCATTTTCTTTTTCTAAATGAGGTACTTTTACCTTTTTACAAAAGAGTGAAAGGAATGCCTTTTAAATTATCTAATAAGAACCAAAATTACAATCATCATGAATAATAACTTATTTGAAGCATAATTCATATGTTTTAAAGTTTCCTTTGAAATAAAATGTTTTTATTAAAATTTTAGTAATATTTTATAATTTAAATAAGTGATTTCAAAGTTAAAAGGTCATTTTATTCAAGAAAATTTTCCATGGTATTTCTAAAGTTTTTATCTATGTGAACATCCTTTATTAAATATTATATTAAAGATATAATATAATGATACTATCCACTATATTTCTATATATGTGTTATGATCAGTTTGACTAGGTAAAGTGTTGATATTTTATATACTAGTTCTTCTAATATGGAAAATTATGGATTTTTAAGGCATGTTGATAATGTTGTATTGTTTATTTATATGATGAATTTACTGGACTTATTATGTGACAGGTGGGGCGTATAATTACATATCCCATTTATGTATCATTAGGTCTCATGACACTAACTAGATTGGGTATTTGGACAAGGCCTTACCCATATATGTAAGATGTCTTGATACAAGGCCTTGAAGATAAGTTTCATATATTTAATATCATGAATTCCATCATTATGAATTTAGTTATTGGTTTCCATGTGATTTTTTGAATAATTATGACATAAATGGATATGTTTATAGATCTTCTTATTATTTTTATAACATTATTTTATCATCTTTTATTCTTTCTTTATTATTCATCCCTTATTAGATTCTGCTGCATGCATACCCTTACTGAGAATTTGAGATCACCATTTTCTTTTTTTCCTTCCCATAAGATTACAAGAAGTGTATTATGACTAATATTAAGTGATATTCTAAAAAGAATAATTATTTTCTCAAATAAAATACTATGTTATATTTTAAGTTTTCAAATGTAACGAGAGATTAAAGTATATATCTATTTTTACAAGACTAAAAAATATTTGGTCCTTTGGGATGTGATTGCTTGTATCTAGTGCCAATGTAATAAATAAACCACTAAATATAGGCTTTTAGGGTAATGGTATTTATAGTTGGTATTAGAGGAAACTTTATTAGAAACCTTGGGAATTAGATTTACGAAAAAATAGATTAGGGAATATATCTCTTTGAATGACTTTGACAATAATTATAAGTATATAATAATATCCTAAATTTATATTAAGGTTGATATTATGTGGCTTTCCTAGAAATAAATATCTTTCTAGGTACTATATGTGGACATGATTTTGGCATAGATGCATCTAGAGGTAATAACCCTGAAAAGTGTTGGTTCAAGTATATCTCAACCATCATTCTGGTGCATGGTGAGGGTTCCCTTACTAAAAACCTTGTTTGAAACTCCCATGGAATTTTATTGGGTTAATTAACATTTTATTTAGAAAAAATTATGAAGTATTTGAAAAATATTTTTTGGATTTTATAATTTTCTAAAATAAACCATGTTTATGATTCTCAAATTAGCAATGCACAAAATTTTCAATTTATATTAAGTGTTTCACTAGTTTTGAAATTATATATTATGATTCATAATTTTATGATATGATATTGTGTATAAAATTATTTAAAATGGTTTATATTAAAAGGAATGGAAACCATATCAATGAAAAAAACCAATGTAGGGATTTCCAACATAGGAAAGATAATTAAATAGATCTGGAGATGTAGTTGGAGCTAAACAAATTATAACTATATTTGGGAATCCAACTCAGGTTATGACTAAAAACATTACCCATATGGATCATCTTATTGATCCATAATGCAATGTAACATTGTTAGAATACTTCATTCATCGTTAACCTCTATCATTCAACGGGACTTAAAATTCATTTACAGTTGAGAGAAGGGTACGTTCATTGGATAATATTTTTCTTACTTTGGGAAGTAATGAAAGGGAGAAGTTTTTTCATGATATTTTATTATCTCTCATGAGATGTGGTTCAATGGTGTCTAGTGATTCAATACACTGAAAAATAGGAGGAAATAGAGAGCATGGATTAAAATGATTTTAAGGAACATATCTTGGAAAAATATTTTCCTTGTGTACAATGAGGGGATTTTGGGGAGACCATTATTGAATCTGATAAAAGAGGAATAATAATTTTTTTCTATGTATGAAGATAAATTTAAAAGGTTATCAAGGCATGTTGTAGACAAGGTATATAATCCAAATAGAAATGTTAATTATTTCTTTGATTGTATTAAGATGATCCTTTGAATGAAACTAGTCTCTCAAAAATTGTCATCATATAAGGATATAATATCATGTGATATCAAGAGAGATGGATAATTATCCAATTCATATGGATTCAATGAAAATAAAGATAAAAATAGGATTTTAGATAAAAAAGTTAATAAGGGGAATAATAGAAAGGTTAATTTTCCAACATACAATACTTGTGGAAAGAATCCTCTTGGTAAATGATTAAAAGGAAACAGAATTTTCATAAAGTGTAGAGAAAAAGGCCATCATACTCATGAATTAAAGGGTAGTTGAGAAGCCATCATAGTAAAATGTTTTAACTATAAGGATATGGGGAACTATTCCAAGAAATTATGAAAAGATCAAGGGAACTTATAATAAAATAATCCAAGGGGATAATCTTAATCTTATACAATTACTATATCCGACATGGAAGTTCCTAGTGATGTAGTGAAAGGTAAAATTATCATAAAATATAAGATTTCAAATGTTTTATTTTATTTTTCTTCTACACAATCTTTTATATATAAATAATTTTCTTAGGGTATCACATCACCACCTCAATGATTAGATATTGAGTTGGTGGTGAAAACTCATAATGGTAGGATGACTGCATCTAAAGTCTATAACTCCTCTCCAATAGAAGTTTATGGGAATTTTACTCCTAAAAATAATGTTATTCTTCATCTAGTTGAAATTGATTTAATTTAAGGTAAATATTTATTCTATATATACTGATCCCATATATATTTTCAAGGAAGTGATATTGAATTTGATATTATAAATCAACCTTCAATCGTCTATCAGTGTAAGGAGGAACCTAAACACCCAATGGAAATTAATTCCATCATATGGGTTGTTCTACCAATTCATGAGGGATATTTATTTCAAATTGTTATGGGGAAAATAAACATTGAAAATGCTCATATAGTTCAGGAATATGATAATGTCTTTCCTGAGGACTTTCTTAGACTTCCCCTGATTTGTGACGTTGAGTTTTCAATAGAACACATACCTGGTGCTACACTTATCTCAAAGACTCCATATAGAATGGAACCTGATTGAGTTGCATTAATTAAAGAATCAACTCTAGAAGAATCAAGATAATTGATTCATTTTAAGTATTTATTCTCCATGGGGTTCACATATTCTTTTTGTTAAGAAAAAATACGGGTTAATGCATATTTGAATTGATTATTGAGAACTTAAAACGATTTCTAATAAAACAATTATTCTCTACCTTCTATCAATGATATGTTTGATCAACTATGAGGTTCCTTATATTTTTTTTAAGATCAGTATTCAATATGGGTATCATCAACTAAGGATCAAGAGGGGGGATATACCGAAGAAAAAATTCTGTATGAGGTATCGTCATTATGAATTTATTATAATTCTATTTTGAATTACCAATTCTACCGCTATCTTCATGTATTTCATGAACATAGTCTTTAGAGATTACCTTGGTTTACTTTTTGTAGTAGTTTTGGATGATATTATTATATATTCAATTAGAAAGGAAGATCATGATAAACATTTGAGAATTGCGTTGGAGACCCTTAGGAAGGATAAGTTGTATGCTAAATTTATCAAGTTTGAATTTTGGCTTCATAAAGGATCATTCTTAGGTCATATAATCTCAATTGAGGGTATATCAATGGATCCTTCAAAGATGATAGTTATTGAGCAATGGACTAGGCAAACCACAATAACCAAAATATATAGTTTTCTTGGGATGGATGGATACTACCAACACTTTGTGAGAGATTTCTCAAAACTATCTAATCCACACAATATGTTGACTTGGTAGGGGGTTAAGTTATTTTGGACAGATGAATGTGATGAGAATTTGAAAGTACTAAAGTGAAGGATGGTTGGAACACATGTTCTTACACTACCCTAAAATGGATACGGGTTTGTGATATTTAGTGATGCATCAATGAAGGGACTGGGATGAATCCTTATACATAATAACATGGTGATGACATATGCATCTCATAAATTAAAAATTCAGGAGAAAAATTACCTGACTCATGATTTTGAGTTGGTAGAGGTAATTTTTTTTACATTGAAGATATTGAGGAATTATCTCTTTGGTGAAAGGTGTGAATATATAATGATAATATAATCTTGAAATATATATTTACATATAATTATTTGAATATGCACCAAAGAAGATGGTTGGTGTTTATTAAATATTATGATTTCTCAATACAATAACACCCTGGGAAGGCCATCATGGTGGCATATTTCTTGATTCGAAAGGGTCATACTATATTATCAATGATGAGGATAAAAAAATACAATATTTATATATTTTGAAAGTATGGATCTTGAAATCATAAAGGAATGGGGGAATATTATCTTGATCAAATAAATGTTCAACCATATATCTAAATGATGATTAAAGAGAAACATCAATAAGATTTAGAGCTATAGAAAAAGGTAATAAATGTTACTAAGTTAAAATTTGATTATAATTGAATGATAAGGTTCAGTAACTATGTATGTGTTCCATCCATACTAGATCTGAAAAAAGAGATTTTTGATGAGGCTCATAGTTCACCATTCTCTTTTGACCATGGAAGTTAAAATATTTATTGAGATATAAAAGAGTATTTCTGGTGGGAAAACATGAATAGAGATATTATAGAGTATATATCTTTGTTCTTGGTATGAAAAAAATTTAAGGTTTAGATACAAAAGTATAAGGGTATGTTACAACCATTAACCATACCATAACAAAAATAGGAAAAAATCACTATGATTTTTACTGTTGGACTCCCCAAAATATCTTATAGATATAATTCTATTTGGGTAATATTCGATAACATTAAAAGTTAAAGACACTTAATTTTTATTAAAGAATATTTCTATTTGGATCAAATTACCAGAATATACATTAAGTAAGTGGTAAGGTTGCATGGAGTACTAATTTCTATTGTATATGACCAGGATCTGAGGTTTACCTTAATGTTCTAGGGAAGTATTCTGCAGGATCCATATATAGAGTTGAGTTTCAGTATGGAGTATCATCCTCAGATAGAAATTTAGTCTGAGAGAATCATTCAAACCCTATATCATATCCAAAGATCTTGTTTTATGGATTTCAATGGTATTTGAGATCACCACATTCCTATAGTTTAGTTTCCTTACAAAAATATATTTCACTCAAGCATTTAGTATGAATCCCTCTATGGAAAGAAGTGTAGAATTACTAAATTTTGGGATGAATTTGGAGAAATAAAGCTATTGGATCCTATGATAGATGAGGAAATTGTGGAGAAGTTAAGAACCATTCAACTACACATCAAGGTAGCTCAGAGTCGATAGAAAAGTTATGATTATAATAATAGACACAATTTAGAGTTTGAAGTTAGTGAGAAGGTGTTTATGTTAATTTATCTATGAAAGTAGGTTATGAGATTCAGGAGGAAAGGAAAATTGAGGCGATGGTTTATTGGCCCCTTTGGGATTCTTGATCGAGTGAGGATGATAGATTATCTCTTAAAACTTCCACCAAACCTATCTCAAGTTCATGATATTTTTCATGTATCACTCCTGAGGAAGTACATACCCAATCCTTCACATGTACTAAACTCAGAGGTCGTATCATTGGCTCATGATATTTCCTATGAAGAATAACTAATATAAATCATGGATCATTGAGATAATTTACTACATAAAAAGACTACTCACATAGTTAATGTTATTTAGAGGAATCATAAAATTGAGGAACCTATGTGGGAACCCAATTATGTTGTTATGAGACCAACTTGGATACCCCCTCAAACCAATACCCGACCCAAAGTATCACATACCCAAAGAGAACTCCCAAATGCCATGGGTTGGTGACTAACACCTGGAAATCAACAATATCAAGAGGTAACTATTTCACCCATCATAAAGAAGAAAACATGATATATATATTTACAAATTTGGAAGAAACAACAAAATAGTAAAATAAAAAATATATATCATATCAAAAAGAAAACAACATAAGTTAGAAAAATAAAAAGTAGTTAAACAAACTCCAAGGTACAAGTCAAACAAAAAAGGAAAACTAAAATTGAATTAGATATTCCAAGTGATAGTTTAGGAAAACTCCCCCATATCACCACCAGCTACCAAAACTCATTTGATATAAAACTTACCCCATCACCTTGGAACCCTTAAATTCCTTGCATCAAAAGATATAATAAGGTCTATGCATTGTCAAAGGGGTGCGCAGGGTGTGAGCTAAAAAAGCACAGTAGGATCCCACCCAGGTGTTCCATATCAAGTATATAACATCCCACCCATCATCATTTTCTTGATAAGGAAAAAGGAAATTACTTGGCCTTAAGAGACATCCCCAAGGTTCAAAAGTCTAGAAATAAATACCAAAGGATTAAATAAAAATGGGGGATGATTTTAACTTTTTAAACTGAAATAACCCAACCAAACTCACCGTAAGAAAATAAATACTAAGTGATGCAGGATAAAAATGTAAAATAACTCAAGGAAATAACATTGATATAAAAAACAAACATTAAGAACACTATAATGGATGACTATAATATAAAAGTATATAGTAGAAGGAAAAACCCAAAGACTTCAAAGCCAAAATACAAATCCCCCAATATGATCCATGATACAACTCCATAAAACAACCCAAATATCATAATGCACCATAAAATAAGTGTGATACTTTTCTTTTTCCTATGTCCCTATTAAAAATATCTGTAAATGAACCAAATTTCTAAAGATAGGGTGAGTAATGAAACTCAGTAGGATTTCCCCAAATTAATTCCCTACTCATGCCAATAGGATAGAAAAAGTTAGTATAATTATATAAAACAATTTATATAACTTTTTTTACAATAGTTTTTCACAAAGCCCAAAACTATTTCTAAGAAAAATAATTTTCCAAACAAAACGGTTTTCCATGGATGAAACCAAAAAAAATCTTCAAAACCATTCCATATTCCTTTTTGGATATCCTATTCCAATTTACACACCCATGAATCCACACATGAATGCCACATTATGACCATGACAGACTCATGAGTAGTTTCTCATAAATCTAAAATTTCATCAAAATGTAATTAATCCCCATGGGCTATTACACCTTTGGCACTGATATCCAAGTCATATTTCAACCAGGCCTCATAAAATGTTACATGAACACACACCACTATGTATTCCAAAGAAACCGTACAATATAATCATTCCAAAACCATTTCAATAAAATGATCTTTTTATAGAATTTTTTCACAAAACCTTTTACATGTATCAAACCAAGAAACTATTTTAAAATCAATATTTTAAAACCATTCACCAAATAACTTTTCACAAAAATTCCATAATTCCAAAAAAATCCACAAACCATCACTAAAGAGGGTTTCTACCATTATTTTCAAAACAATTTCACAATAAAATTTTAGTAAAAAAATAAATTTAAAATAAATCCTTCTAGTTATAGTAAGAGTAGTTGAGAGTGAAGCTACCTAAATCAAAATTTATGACAAACATGAAGAACGACACAAAAACGACCACAAAACTAGTTTTAATCTCCAAAAAAACCACCATAGATCACTTACCCTATCATAAACATGGACAAATATAACCATTATTGGAATAAAAAACCTTCGATATATCCAAAATAGACTAGATCTAAGAATATGAGAGAGAGAGAACTATATCTAAGAAAAACCACCAAAAACTACAATAAACAATGACTTACCATGAGAATCAAGCTTCAAAACACCATGAAATGCATTTATATTGGCTTTGGATTGATGGGGAAATCGTCCATAGCCTTTGGTTGGGAGAAATCTTGGGTTAGGGTCAATTTTGAGAAAAAATGAGTGAATTAGAGGTGAAAACCTATTAGATCCATTTTTAAGGATCTAATATTTAAACCATGTGCTAGGCTATACCTCAAAAAGTACCTCACACAGTTGGACCATATGGTTAGACAAACCATGTAACAAACATGAAAAAGGACAATGTACCACTTTTCATGATTTATCCTAGGTGGCTACATAGTTTGAACAATCTGTGAACCTACCAGTGAGCCTTCCCCTTAGCCCTTGTCTCATTGTTCATGGTTTCCTATAAGTGTTTCATGGTTTCTGAAATCAATCCTCAAACCACGAACCAATATAAAAGCCCCAAAAATATTCCAAATGGATTCCAAACCCTAACAAAATTTATCCAAAAAAATTATATACTTAAAAAGAATAAAAGACCAATGGTGCTACATTCTCTCCACTATTGGCCTTTCTGTCCCTGGAAAGTAGAAAATCCATATTTCACTAAAAGAGTTCAGCCCATTTCTTAACCATTTATTTCTCACATTCCCAAACATCTTCCTAAATCTAACCCTGTTTCCACAAAACCCGCACTAGACCAATGCTTTTTCCATGAAATATGTTCTATTTACTATCCAAAATTCCTACTGGAACATGTACCAATGAAGCATCCAGATCTAGGTCAATGTGCTCCCATCGAATCACATGGTTAGGATTAGGCTGATACATTTTCAACTGAGATAAAAAAACACATTATTCCTAACATTGGATCATGGAGGAAATTATAACTGTCATGACACCTCACCAAATCGTTAAAGTATCTCAAAATGTCCAATGTATGTAGGATACAACATTACCTACTTTCCAAAATGATGATGTCCAATATTTGGAGAGATCCTAAAAAACACATGATCAATCACCTTGAAAGAAAATGGCCATTAAATAGGATCTGCATATGATTTCTGAAGACTCTGAGCCATCTCCATCTGATTTTTGATCAACTGAATCTTCTCTGTCATCTCTTAGATAAGTCTTGTCTCAACGAGTAAAGTATCACCTGTTTCTACCCAACAAAGTGGAGAATGACACAAAAAACAATACAATTCTTCAAAGGGATCCATATGTATCAAGTCCTAATAGCTATTCTTATATGATAACTCCACTAGCGGTATGTTCTCTTCCCATGAGCCACCAAAATCCACTACACAAATCCCTAATATGTCTTCAAATGTTTATATAGTCTTCATGGATTTTCCATCCATCTAAGGATGATATATCGTACTCATGTTCAATTTAGTCTAAAATGATTTGTATAAGTATTTCTATAAATGACACAAAAACCTCGGATCTCTATATGAAACTATTGAAACCGGTATTCCATACCTCTTTACTACTTATCAGATATATATTTTTGAAAAGTCCTCTACTGTATGAGATTCATGAATAGGGATGAAATGGGCTGACTTTGTATGTCGATCCACTATCACCCATATGGAATCACGTTTCCAAACCTTTCATGGGATTCCTATTACAAAATCCATGGCTATCTATTCCCATTTACAAACAAGAATAGGTAATGAATACAATATACCTAATAGTCACTGATTATATGCCTTAACCTACTGACAAGTTAATCATCTTATAACAAACTCAACTACATTTCTTTTCATATTGATCTACCAAAATTGTGATTTCAATTCCTTATACATCTTCTATATTCCAGGATGAACAACCCATCTCAAATGGTGGTAAGAATGAAAGGGTTGTTCCTGACAATCTATAGGTACATCCATCCAATATTGAAACCACAACACTAAACTTCAATTAGGATTCCATCCCTCAATGTTCTCCCCACCATTGAATTTTGAACTTAAAGAAAAATATTCTACATCAGATGTCCGTGCCTCTTTAACCATATTTACCAATATTGGAACAAACGAAACTAGAAAGAAGGCCATAACTTCACCTTGGTCTTCACATTCCAAGTGCATGTCAGTGAGGACTGAAATCAACTACCGCTCATATGAAGATTCTTTTTCCAAGTGATCATATGAATTTTTTCTTAATGTGTCTGCCACTTAATTTCCTTTACATAGTGTATACATCAAGTCAAAGTCAAACATTTGGAGATACTCCATCCATCTTCTTTTTTTCATATTTAAGTACCTCTGTCAAAAAATATGTTTCAAGATCTTATGATCTATAAACAAAATGAATTTCTCACAAAAAGGTAATGAATCCATGAATTCAAAGCATAAAATAGGATAGCTAACTCCAAATCATGTGTTGGGTTCTTCTTCTCATGAAAACATAACTATCTTAATCTATAAGCACAAAAATGGTCTCCCTGTGGGAGAACCCATCCCAACCCTGATCCCAATGCATCACAATACACCACGTACCCTTGTCCTGATTTCAGAAAAATCAAGATTGATGCAAATTTAAGGTGAATGTTAAGCACTTAAAAAGACTTTGGACATTCTCCATCCTATTGGAATGGAATATTTTTCTTTATGAAAGCTGTCATAGGCGAATATAGTCATGAAAAATCCGGAAAAAATGTTATTAATAACAATCTAGACCAACAAAAATGCGTATCTCAAAGACATTATTTGGAAGTTTCCATGTGTTAATAACCTCTATCTTTTCTGGATCCCCAGAAACACCTTTTTTAGATATTACATGGCCAAGAAAGCGTACCTATTGTATAAAAAAATCACACTTTGATAATTTTTCATATAGATGATGATCCATCAAGATTCCAAAAACAATCACCAGGTATTACTCATGCTCATACCTTGTCCTTGAACACACTAATGTGTCATCCACACACAACACCTTGAAAGAATACAGATACCTATGAAATATATGATTCTTTAATTCCATAAAGACCACTAGTGAATTTGTAAGACCAAAATGAATTACCACATACTCATAATAGCCATATCTACTCTTGAAATATATCTTTGTAATATCCTCTTTCCAAACACAAATTTGGGGATAACCTGATTGTAAGTCAATTTTGGAGAACCACTGATCTCCCCTTAGTTGATTGAATAGATCATCAATGCATGGAAGTAGATACCTATTATTTATTATAACTTGGTTAATAATATGATAACCCACACGAAACTGAAGATTTACATCCAAATTTTTTACAAATAAGACTAGTTCTTCCCATAAAGAAATGCTAGGATGAATGAAACATTTGCTTTCCAGATCTTACGATCGCACCTTAAGTTCCCTCAATTCAATTGGCACCATCCAGTAAGATGGAAGGTAAATAGGACTAGTTCTTAGGATGAGATCAATTTTAAACTCCACTTCTCTCATAGGTGGGAACCCTGAGAAAATTTTGGGAAAAATATCTAAATAATGATTAAAAACTACTAAAACTGATCTTCCTTATCTCTTCCATTAATTCCACAGTCAACACTACCAACTAATATGATATATTTTCAATTATTGGTGCCATCAAACACTTTTCACCTACTTTTATATTACGATCTCCTCGAAAAAGATGATCAATTCGATATTTAGATATAAAACTAACATCTCAAGTATAAAAGTTGATGTGAGACTTAAAAATCATCAAACAATCCATACCCAGGACTATGTCATAGATATTTATCTCTAGCATCGAGAAATCCAATATCAACTCATATCCATAAATACTTATTTAAAATGCTCTACACATAAAGGCTCAACATTCTCTTTGACCAAGAGGAGTTTAAAGTTTAAAAAAATATGTCATCATATAAACTTTTAAATCCATAAAACCAACAACATGATAATCAGTAAAGGAATGAGAAACACCCATATCAAACAAATATTTCATATTATTTGAATTCAAAAGAATCATACCTCTCATTGTCAATGGTATAGACTGATCATCCACAATAACTTGATCAAATCCATATAACTGTTTACTCACTACAGTTTATTCCTTATCACTTATCAAAATGAAATATACGCTCATAGTGGGAAGTCATTTCTATATTCATTTCATGCTCTTCTCATTGACTAAACCCATGACAATGAGATTCCAATTCCTATAAGCATCTCCAAAGAATTTACATACCCAACTCCCTGGTAACTTTAAGTTCATAATAAAAAGGTTAGATACATATTTTTATGATAAATATTTAAAGTCTTAAAAATAATTTTACTTTCTAAAATCCAAATATATGAATAAACCAAAATTAATTTCAACTCCAAGACCAATAAAAATGATGACCACTTATTCCACAAAGATAATTAGAAGGACCAAGACTGATACCACTTGTAGCATCCTTTGTGTACTCATTCTCTTGAGAAGGAAGAAGGACATTACTTGGCCTTAAGAGACATCCAAAAGATTACAAAGGTTGTCAATAAATGATAAGGGATTCAACACAATTGGGGTATTATTTTACCTTTTGAAAATAAAAAAACCCCAGCCAAACTCATCTTAATAAAACAACTAATAAATGATGCATAATAACAATGTAAAATAACTAAAGGAAATACCATTGATATAAAAACCAAACTTTAACAATACCCTAGAGGAAGATTACAATATCAAAGTACAGAGGAGAATGAAAAACCCAAAGAATCCCAAAAAAACTCCTAATCTCCCAACATTCTCTATGCTCCAAATCCACAAAACAAACAAAGTATCATGATGCACCACTAAAGATGTGTGATACTTTACCATTTCCTATTTCCTAATGAACAATATCTATAAAAGAACTAATGTTATAAAGTAGGGATGAGTAATGAAACTCCTTAGGCTTTCCCCAAATGATTTCCCTGCTCATGCCACTAGGATAGAACAAGTTAGCACAGTTATATAAAACAATTTATATAATTTTCTTTTAAAATAGTTTATCAAAAATCCCAAAACTATTTCTATTAAAAATAGATTTCCAAACCAAAAATATTTTCAATGGAAAAACCAAACAAATTCCTCAAAACCATTCCCTATTCCTTTTTGGCATATCCCATTCCAACTCACACACCCATACATCCACACATGGATGCTTAATAATGATAGTTTCATACTCATGGGAAGTTTCTAATCGATATACTAAGTCATCATAAGGTAATTAATCCCCATGTTTCATTATAACTTTGGAACCAAACCCCAATCCATATTTCGAATAGGACATGTAAAATACAACATGAACATACACCACCATGTATTCCCAAAAACCATGCCAATATAATCATCCAAAAAAATTTTAATAAAATTTTTTTTTATTAAAAACCTTTATCACAAAACCATTTATCCATGTATCAAACCAAGAAACCATTTTAAAATCAACATTTAAAATAATTTTCCAAATCACTTTTCACAAAAATTACACAATTCCACAAAAATCCACAAACCATCAATAAAGAGGGTTTCTACCATGCTTTGAAAAACAAATTCACAAAAAATTTATATTAAAACAACCAATTTGAAATAAATATTTTTAGTTCGAGAAAGAGGAGTTGATAATGAAGCCACCTACCTTGGGATTTTTGACGAACATGAAGAACAACATGAAAAATCCCACAAAACATGGTTGAATCTCAAAAAAACCTTCCTTATATCCATTTAACTATCATCAACAAGGAAAAATATAACCATGAGTGGAATAGAATACCTTATATCTATCAACAATATAATATATATATAAATCTTAGAGAGAGAATTAGATCAAAGAAAAACCACTAAAAACTACCATAAATGATTACTTATCGTGAGAATAAATCTTCAACGCACCATGAAATTACTTTGGATAAACTCTGGAACAATGGGGAAATCTTCCTTAGCCTTTTAGAGGAAGAAATCTTGAGTTAGGGTCGATTTGGAGCAATAACGAGAAAATTAGAGGTGAAACATGTTAGATCCACTTTTTAAGGATCTAATATTTAAACTGTGCATGGTTAGTCACACGATTAAGAAAACTGTGCACTAACCATGTGACAAGATCTTCCTTAACGAAAAACTCACATGGTTGGCCCACACAATTAGATGAACCATGCGTCAACCATAAAAAAGACCACTGTCCCATTTTTTCACAGTTTCTCTTGGGTTTCCACATGGTTTGGAAAAACCGTGTGATTTCCCTTGTATCTTCCCCTTAGCCCCTATCTAATTGTGCACAGTTTTCTACAAGTGTTTTACGATTTACACAAATTCTTATCAAACTATGAACCTTTTTAAATGCCCTAAAAAAACTCCAAAACCTTTAAAAACCCTCCCAAACTTCATCCAAACACTTTATATGCTTAAAAATCATAAAAGAAAAGTTACTGACTTGAAATAGAAGGTGCTACAGAGTCTCTATAAAACAACAAGAACATGCTCATATTTAATGAAAAAAAGGAATGATAATCAATTAAATAATTTTTATATCAAAGTATTGTAAATTTTTTATCCCTTTTTCCATAGTTCCAAATAATCTAGGTAAAACAGTTTTAATGAATTTCAAATACATAAAAGCATTCAAATCAAAGAATGTATCACATATCATATCAAATACAAATCAGTCGAAACCAAAGCACATGTAACATCATTCCAAGGATCATAAAAGGTAAGGCTAGATAAGAAACTCATACATAGACATATAAAATAGTTTGTATCAAGTCTCAAGATATTTTCCTCAAATCTGGAGAGCAGAGGAACACTCTTCTAAGTGAACCTCCCAATAGTGTCTTACAAGTCATGAGACTAAATAGCCTAAGGACCAGAGGCACACCCCATGAGTGAACACCCTGATAGTATTAACAAATAATGGATAATACTACACCATTGATCCAAGTTTCCAATCCTTACCATGTGATATGTTTTCCAAACCATTTCGTCAAAACCATTCTCAGAAAACCATTGAATAAATCCATTTTACAATGATTTGAAAATACGTTTTCCCTTACTAAAATAATTGAATGTCCATATTTTTTAAAAACCCATTTCCACACATAGAATTAAATCATTCTAGTTTATTTATAAAAAAATTTATACCAGAGAAATACAATTCATCTAATATAGGCTAGAGATGGAACCACCTACCTCAAACTCGGGTCACACACATCCATAATGGAATCCACTAACATAATAGAATGAAAATACATCAATGGAGGACCTATAATAAATCCTCACATCTTAGAATCAATTCAACAAGAAAAAATGAGCGGATAAGATAACAAAACACATACCTAAAGAAACTCACACATCACACCCAAACTAAAATAATAGTCAGCCTCCAAAGGAAGATCAAACAATAGATCTAGAAATGATTAATAAGATTATCATCACAGATCAAGAAATTCATAAACATAGCATAATGGTGCAACCATTAACAATGATAATGAAGAAGTTGAAAGATCAATTAACTATAGAGATACAGTGTAACCCTGGTGAATATTAATTACTAAATGAATGATCTGGAAGGAGAGAAGATTCCCAAAATTGACTTCGAGAGCTCCTAGGTCTCGAGGGAGAAGTTTCATATCAAATAAAAAAAATAATCAACTATACAATGACTTAAAAATCACTATTACCAAAACATTAACATTATGAAAACATTTCATGAAATTAATTTCTTAATCAAAAAAATATGTGGAAAAACATGTTGCCATATATTGAAAATCCAAAATTAGACCATTTTATGTAGTGAACCCGATTCATGGTGTGTAAAATTTTCATACCTTGAAATAATTCATGAAATCTACTTGGAAACTAATACACAACATATAACCATTCACAACTTGAAAATTCACTATAGTCAGGGAACATTCCAGACTCCAGAGAAAGAACCCAAACTATCTCCACTATTCTTTAAACTGGGGATAACCCTAAAAATTATTTGACACATTTATACCCAGAATCCATTAATTCCAAAAAATATACATCCCTGAAGTTTTGGTCATTTTCCCCATAAAATTATCTCCACCATCAAGAGTCCCTAAAAGAACAAAAATAAAGATGGAAATGAAAAGAGATATGAGAAATACATTAAATAAGGTAACATAATGTAAAAAAATATCCACTGTAAGACTTTATATCATTAGGAAGCCATATGGAATAATGTTGTTCTGAAAGAGGTGAGGATACTAGTCCCTCATCAAGGACTCTCTCCCCCATGTCTTGTGAGAATTTGATTTATGTTTCCATAACAATCTGACCAAAGAAATTGAGTTCCCATACAAGACCTTTATATGAGAGTCAAATATCTCCATTGGATACACTAAAATAGAAATATATGGATCCAAATTTATATCATCCCAACTAAAAATGTGACAGGGATCCTAAAGGTAATTCCCGAGTTGATATATGTGGAAAAAATCCTAAATACCTATCAACTGAATTGAAGATACCAACCAATAATAAACCTCCCCAAGCCACCGAGTGATCTCAAATGGTCCAACATATCTTAGAGACAACTTTTCATATTTTCCAAGCTGATGATGAACCAACCGAGGAGAAACTTTAAATAAAACCTAGTCACCATTGGGAAAATCCAAAGGCCAATTTTGAAAATCAATATAATATTGATTAAATCTCTTATTTTTAACCCGATTCTAACATATATCCGGAATCATAACTGACATCTCCCAATTGAGACTTAGTCTAACTATAGAGGCCTCATCCACCTCTTCCCAAAAAAGAGGTAACCTACATAAATGACCACACAATTTCTCAAAGGGATCCATTATGATTGTTGAATGATAACTATTTTTATAAGAAAACTAAACTAGTACCATATGGATATCCAATGATCCACTAAAATTCAACACATAGGCTTGAAGAATATCCTCCATCATCTAAATAGAATTCTCTCTCTGATCTTCTGTCTATGGATGGTATGCTATACTCAACTTTAAATGAGTCCCCATCACCTCATGGAGATTCTTCAAAAATTTGGTGGTAAACCTTGGATCCTAGTCCAAAACAATGTAATAGGGTACTCCATGAAACCTCACAATCTCCTGTATATACATCTTACCTAAGTCTTCAAATTTAGTGGTGTCACTGATTATAATGTAGTGAGTTGTCTTTTTAAAGCAAACAATCACCACCTAGATAGAATTCTTCCCTCAGGGAGTCCATGGTAATCTAATAAAAAGTCTTTGGAAAACTTTTTCCTATTTTTAATCTTTCACTGGAAGAGGATGAATAAACCTAAAAGGTTTCAGATTCTCTACCTTTATCTATTGTTAGGTGTAATAGTGGGAAACATAATCTACAATGTCACTCTTCATACTCGACCACCATAAAAGCTGCCTCATTTCATAATTAATCTTCATAGTGGCTAGATGAGAATAACACAAAGAAAAATGAATGTTAAATAAAACTAATCTCTTCATAGATGATGGGGTGACAAACTGATCCCCAAAATAGATAATACCATCTAAATAGAGAGACCAACCAAAAATATTCTCCACACCATATAAGGCTTCCCAAATTCCTTTTAACTCTTCATCATGATATTGATCCTATATAATAGAGTCAAGGAAATACGATGATAATTGAACACTAGTTAGAATCATACCTAAAATATTCTCTGATGCATCTAGGTGAATATGAATAAAGAGTCCCATAAGGTTCCTCTACTCCTGTGATTCTAGAACAGTTTGCGATGGTACTTTCCTACTAAGAGCATCTATAATGAAATTTACCTTTACCATGGTGTAGGTGATGTCAAAGAAAAACATTTAAAGGTATTACACCCACTAAATTAATCTAATATTTATGTTTTTTTGATAAAAGATATATCTTTGACTCTTATAGTTAGAGGAGACCATGTGCCTCTTCCCAAAAGATAGTGACACCAACATTTAAGCACATGAATAACTATAAAAATATTTAAATCATGAGTGGGGTAATTATTCTCATGCCATTGAAGTTTATAAGAGACATAAGCCACCACATGATCATCTTGCATAAGAACGCAATACAGACCATCACTAAAATATTCATAGAAAACCACATTCACATTATCTAGCTTAGGTAAGATTAGTATAGGAGATGATGTTAGAATTAATTTTATCTCATTTAAAGAATAATTACCCTTTTCATATTATATCAACTTCACCCCTTTATTAGAAAGATTAGTCAAAATTAATTCCAAATTTGATAATTCCTAGAAGAACTGCCAATAGTACCCAATAAGACAAAGGATACTCAAAATCTCCAAGATGTTTAATTTATCTTCCCATTACAAGACAAACTTCACCTTTTTTAGGATCAAATGATAAGACATTATCAAAAATAACATGTCCTATAAACTTTAATTTATGGATCCATATATTTCATTCTGAAATATTGCCATACAAATGGTGAATCCTTAGGATTTCTAAAACCAAATACAAATGGTGATCGTGCTCATTCATGAATCTCAAATAAATCAAAATATCATCCAAGAAAACTACAAAAAAGTGTCCTGATACTCATGGAATTTTGGATTCATTCAATACATAAAAACTATAGGAGTATTAATCAGGCCAAATGAAATTATAATATATTCATAATGTCCATACCAACTCCTGAAAGACATCTTCTTTATATTAGGCTCTTGAAATCTGATCTGATAATAACCCAACTAATGATATATACTCAAAAACCACCTTCCCCAATTTAAATAGCCAAAAAAATCATCTATATGGGTAAAATGATACATATCATTAACTATTACCTGGTTCAACTTCTGATAGTCCAAACACAATTAGGTTGAACCATATATATTCTTAGAAAATAACATATGGGATACCTAAGGTGAAATAATAGGGTAAAAAAACCCTTTACCATCAAATCATCCAACTAAATCTTGAGATCTCTCATATATTCTAGAGCCATATGATTGAAGGGTATCAAAATCAGCTATGTACCAAAAACCAGATCAATCATAAAACTCTACTTCACTTAATGGAGGAATACTTGAGAAATAATTTGGGAAAATGGTAGGAATGAACTAAGCGACAACGAGAAGATAGAAAATGAAAGAAATTTCATCAGTATCAACTATAATAGCATAAAAAAACTCTTGATATCTAGGAGGTAAGGTCCTTCATGAGCATACCTTGGATCTCAGTCACCCTAAAACACCTGAGATATCCCTTGGTAAAAAAGAACAAGATTCTCTGATGATAACAATCATTGTCACCATAGTGAGTAATAAGATAATCCATCCAGATGATGACATAAAATATGTCAAGATAAAGAATGAGGAAATCCTTGACTAAATTCATATAATCTATCAACAACGAACAAGGAAAATGAAACCCATGCTCTTTCCTCTTTCGAAGAGCTATTTCTAAATCCATAATAAAGGACATGAGTTCTACTGGAAGTTTAATCATAATCACAAAATGACCATATATAAACAAGTGGGCGGAACCTATATCAAATAAATAAATCTCTACTAAAGATGAAATAAATATGGTACCTATATTTTTCATTGGACACATATCTACCTATGCTGGAGACTCATCCACTGTATAAAGGGGCCTCACTCATGAGGCATGTGGCTAGAGCACTGAAGTATTAAAAGAACCTGAATACACTATAGTGGCCTTTAGAGCTGGTGATCCTTAACAATAACAAGGAATAGACATATCCTAATAGAAATGATGTAGATGACCATAACATCTAAAACTTTTACACAACTTTATAGATGTGGAAAAAGAATATCTAGTGTGCCCAACCTTGCCGCACTGATAGTAAGTTTGAGGTATATTATTGGATATAACTAAAGGTGCAGAGGAGGCCCACAACTGGGAACCACCCACACCATTACTATGATGATATTTATACTCCCTCTTCCTTCTATTTATTCCACTGAAGTTACCACTGGGTGGAAGAGAAGGGGTAAAACAATCAACATTGCATTCCTTATTTATATCTGCCAACATTTCCCTATCTACTATCTCCTCATAAGTTGAAAGACTCAATATAAATACCCATGATATGATATCTGATAAAAACCCTACAGGTTCTTATTAGCCTTTATCTAGTCACTCTTTACTACTTCTGGAGGAATACAAAATAGCTCTATGAACCAATTGGTGTATGATGACACTAAACCCTATCCCTACTATAAGGAGAGGATATCTAGAGACTTTACCATTATCAGATACTCTATAAAAAACTACTAAAATTTGAGAGTATTGGAACCCTTTTAGTCTAAGACCACATGTCTATATTTTTGTACCATGGAATTCCACCATCTCTTACTAGGAACCTTGAGTCTTAACACTACACACTTCACCTTGATATTCTTAAGTGTATCTAAGAATTCAAATATCTCTTAAATCTTGTCTAGCCAATACTTAACATCTTGAGGTTCATTTGTACCTCTAAGGTTGGTGAATTTTCACATAGGAACTCCCATGATAGATCCCTTTCTCCTCTATCTCTGGGATGTATATAAAAAATTATGTTCTAGACATTTAACACATTTTGTTCAACAAAAAAACTAATCACATGATAGAATTGATAAGATTATGATCTAGAGGTGGATTCCCATGAGGATCACTTGCTTCACCCTCCCAAGGAACCCATGTAGGATGTCTCACAGGAATACCACTACACATCAGAATTAGATAAATGCTCATAAAATAAGATAATATCAGTATAACTTGAAAACCATAAGCAGAAACTGATATTAAGATCAATAACTCAAAATAGAAGACACAAATACCTACATCCCATGGTGACTTGAGTCTTATCATGGAAAGATATGGCCAAGAACTCTCCAAAACCCACCTTTAAATTCCCAATAATCCAATTTAAATTCTACCAAATTCCCAAGATTGAGCACAACCTACCCTCTAATATCAAATTGTGATGAACCCGATTCATATACCCCCTAAAATCGGTACATGGCCCATACCTTCACATTCTTGAAGTGCATTCCTGATCCCCATGGACTGGCGACTAGAACATGGGCATCAATAAAATACAAAGGTAATGATTTCACCCAACCTAGAGTGGATAACATGACTTGAACACACACACATGATGGGAAGAAACAACAGAATAGGAAAACAATAAGTATATATTATATCAAAAAGAAACAAAAGAAGTGATACAACTCAAAGTTAGATTAACAGATTCCATGGTACAAGTCCAATAGTATAGGAAAAATACAACTAAAATAGATACTCCATGTAATAGTGTGGGAAAAATCCCACTATCTTACCACTATTTACCCATATATAGCTGATAGAAACCTCTCCACCTCATTATAGCGCCTTGAATTTCCATGCGTTGAAAGATATAACAAGTTCTACACACCATTTAAGGGGTTCACATGGTGTGAGATAAACAAGATCAGTATGATCCCACCTAGGTGTTCCATATCATGCATCTATACAAAAATATAAATATAATCACCTTCTAAGAAAACAAGGAATGATAATTAGTTAAACAATTTTTCTATCAGAAGTGTGGTAAAACATCCCCCTTTTATACATTTCTAAATAATCTAGTTAAATAGTTTAAAATAATTTCATATGCATCAAATTAATGAAAATATATCATGTATCACATATCATATCCGATCTAAATCATACAAAAAAAGCACAAATAACATCATTCCAAAGATCACAATAGGTCAGGATATCTGGGACACCAAGACATAGAAAATAGTACACATTATGTCACTAAAAATATGAATCTAATCTAGAGAGTATAGGAAAAACCTATAAAGTGAACCAACCAAATTTTCTAACAAGTCTCTAGAAAAACAATACTATAGAGAAGAGGAACACCACATGAGTGAACCCCCCAACAGTATCAATAGATCAAGCCTAAAACTACACCCTCCACCTAAGCACCCAAGGCTTCCCATGTGGAACATTTTTCAAACCATTTCATCAAAACCAGGATTTAAAAATTATTTCATAATTAAATTTCATAATGATTTGAAAATAACTTTTCCTTTACCAACACATTAGACAAATCATATTTTATAAAAATCCATTTCCCTACACACAATTTAATCATGCTAGTTTATTTATAAAAAAATTTATAGTAGAGAAGTAAAGTTTATCAAACATAGGTGAGAGATGGAACCACCTACCACAAACACAGGTTTCACATGCCAGTAGTGGAATCCGCCAACATTAAGGAACAAAACAACAACAACAGAGGTCCTATAATCAATACTTATGTCTAAGAATCAATTAAACAAGAAAAACAGTTTTCAAAGAAGATAACATAACACATACCTTAAGAAACTCGCATGCCACAACCCAAAAAACATAAAGTTCATCCTATAAAAGAATATCACATAATATGTCTAGAAAGTATTAAGAAGATTATAATAAAAAATTAATAGATACATAAATGCAGCGCAATGTTTCTACCATGACCAATGTTAATGATGAAGTTTAAAGATCACTTTACTAGGGAGACACAACACAACCACGATGAAGACCAATCACCAAACGAATGATCTAGAAATAGAAGAGTTCCCCAAAATTTACTGGTAGAGATCTTAGGTATCAAGAGATAAGCTTCAAATTGAATGAAAAATTAATCACCCATATAGATCCCTAAAATGAACTAATCCCAAAACATTCATGACATGAAACCCTCTCATGATGTGAATTTATTAATTAACAAATGAAACCAAAAAATGTGTCACTTCAGATTAAAAATTCCAACTTCTACCATTTCATCACATGAAATTTATTCACAGTGTGTAAAGATTTCATGAAATAAATAAATTCATGACATCTACTTGACAAACAATATGCTATATGTAACCATTCATGACGTGAACATTCACTATAAGTAGTAAATATTCGAGACTCTAAAGAAAGAACCCAAATCATCAATGGTATTCTTTAAAATCTAGGGGAACCCCAAAAAGTCTTTAACACATTTATACCTAGGATACATTATTTACAAAAAATATACATCCCAAAACTTTAGGTCATTTCCCCTATCAAACTCTCTATTCCTTCAAGAGTCCAAAAACACAGCCACATAAAGAGGGAAATGAAAAGACAGATGAGAAAAAACTAAAAGAAGGTAATAAGATGTTAAATATGTAATGAGGTAGAATTATCATTAGTTATTTATATTTGAGTGATGTAATTTTGAGAGTGAAATTCATTTTAAGGTGGATATAATGTGACACCCAGAGATTTTATGATATATTTCTTTTTAAATAAATTACATCTATTTGATAGCTTGTGATATATGCAACCTCAAGTATAAATGAACCATAATATAGTATACCATTATAAATTATATATTAATTTGGTAGTATGAATATGAATAAACATATTTTAAAAAAATTTGTATAAATATTTTAGATAAAGTGAATATTTTTTATAAAAGTCCTTATATGTTCCAAAAATATAATTTTACCTTAAATTGGGTTTTATTTTTTTTTGAAGAAAATAATATAATGAATTGTTTTCACTTTTATAAAATTCATTTTAAAAATTGAACTTCATTTTTTAAATAAACATTTCAAAATTATCTCGGAGTTAGTTTTTGTGAATTTTTAGAAAATATTATTTTTTTCGATGAATAGTGAAAAATACTGATTTTTATTAAAAAGTTTATTTGTATTTAAATAAGTTAAAAATTTACATTTAAATTTAAATGGGTTTAAAAAGAAAATTAGTTCAATTATATTATTATTAATCTAATTTAGGTCATTGAATCAAATTTTATGTTGTATTTTGATATAAAAACTTTTTATACTTAAGAAAACATTTTCTTTGGAAAACCACTTTTTATTGTGTTTGTAGGTTTAATTTAAATTTAAATTTTCCAATTATAGGAATTTAAATTGATAAAATGTATTAAATATTTTGAATCAAAATAATAAATATTAGGTAATAAGGTTAACTTAATTTTTTGTTATAAGGAATTGTATAAATAGAAAATATCTTTTACCATGACTAAGGTTAAAACAGATTTATTGGGTGGTTAAACTAAATATATAAGGGTTATAATAACCAAAAAAAATTTCATAAATTATATTATATGGAAATATTATTACCATATATCATATGAGATTCAGTAATAGTCAATTTTGGATCTATTTGGTAAAAATTCCAAGTGTGTTCCCTCCCCCACTTATAAATGGACACCCCATATCATCTTCTATCCACACATCATGATCTTTTTGGTTCTGAAAATAATTACATAAATACCTTACTTACATCCCTCCCCATTAGCTATAGTCCCTTGTTTTATTATAAAACCATCCTAATAATTCTTTAGGTACAAACCTAAATAGGTTTTCCAAAGACGAGGTATAGTTTATAACCATACATTTTCATTTTATTTCTTCTTGTACCTCATTAAAATATTCTAAAACATACTTAAAATGAAATAATACATATAATAATATTTTATCATATTAATTCCATAACATATATTCATATCAACTTCCATTAAAAGGGAATTGACACCATCGATCATGTGTATGAAAGACTGATGCCTCATGAACCGATGTAATTCATTTTCCATCACCGCCTCTCATGGATGAATACAGTGATGGATTTAATATATATATATATATACAATATTTATGTTATTATTATACTTTTGGGATTATAATATCATACATACCTTCTTATCTTCCAATCCATTGGAAAATGATAATATCACTCGTGCATACGTGTGGACAACCACCTCCATGAAGGGACGCGGTTTATTTTTAATTTTATTTTTACATGTATGGTAAAAAGGGTATATTTATTTAATTATATGATATATATTATATAATAATAATTTTTTAAAGGTGAATTAATATTTATCTTTTTTTTTCTATCTGTCAAAAATTTAAAATAACGTTCATCTGTACGTACGACCTACAATCTCCATGAATGATGTAATTCATTTTCCCATATATAAATTTTATGGTTGACTCTAAATATGTTTATATATGATACTTATATAATTATTAAAATTATGGAGGTTATGTAACAATGATCAATTTATAAGTACCAAAACTACTAAACCAAAACATTCATGAAAAAAGACTAAATTGTTACCCACAATAGCACTTTTAAAAAAGAATTATTAATTAACACATGATAAAAGATTATAAATAAATAATTTATTGTATAATATATATATATATATATATATATATATTTTATGATATATGTATAATAAATCTATAATTGTTGTACATGAGGTTTGGAAACATATGAAGGAAGTCAAACATGTGGTAAGCGTCTATTTCAAAATATCATCATTATTTGAGATTATTTATGTTTAAGTATTCATTAGGAGTATTATTTTATCTTTATATATTTAAAACATTTTATATTATTATAATCTATTTATTTCTATAAATTATAAGTTTTATATTTGTTTTCCTCTATTTACCCGAATGGCCCGAAGGCCTTCTTTTTTATTCATTTTTGATAATCCTCATTTTAAGGGTTTAAGGTGAACCCTTACATAGACCATAGGATTTGTGGCATTAAATGACTTGAATGTCTTAGAGGAATTCATCCAGACTATAACAACTTGAAACTGCGCCTCCCAAGCATCTACATCATGATGTCTGCTCTCCAGCTTTGCATGACTGGTTGGCTAGGATTCCTGTGCATGCACAGGTTGGTCCCGATGGCAATTTCCATACCCTATAATTATTAAAAATCTATTATATCTTCTATGGTGAATGTGCCTACTCTAAATCCTCATTTGTATCATGTTCCTTTTAGAGTCTGTTTGTTCTATTAAGCATAATTATCTTGTGGCCCAAAGGTCTTGAGGTGGCCTGAATTCCTCGAGGTGGACCGAAGGACTTGAGGTAGCCCATAAGCCTTACTATCCCAAAGGCCATGGGTGGCCTGAATGCCTTTAAGGACCTGAGAAACAAATTGGTGGCTAAATTCCCAAACTGATGAATAATTATTGTTGCTACAACAATGAATAGTACCTTCTACAATATCTATTACTATACCTACTACCAAAAATATGTCTATATCCGGATTTGATCTCAGGTCTCTTGGATTCACTTATTGAGTCCTTACCAATCAGGCTAAGGTTCCTGTGCAATTTTTCTCTCTTTAGGTACTCAAGATATTGAAATATTTTATTATGTAAAACTGACCTTGTATTTTCAACTTAGTCAAGAATATTTCTCTTCCATGTCCATATTTTGCCTATAATGTCTAAAAGAGTGTTTTAAAAAATAAAAAATTATTTATTAAATAAATTTTTACCCATGTTTGAAATTTTGAAAAATGTTGTATAAATAATATTCTAATATTTTTCCGAAGGAGGTACTTTTTGACATTTTTGCAAAAGTGTGAAAAGAATATTTTTTAACTTATATGGAATGAATAAAACTTCATACCATAATGAACACTTATTAATTTAAACCTTACTTTATAAGTTTACAATGTTACTTTCAATGAAAATGTTTTACTTAATATCTTGTAAATATTTTAGACTTTAAATCAGTCATTTCAAATTGAAAAGAGTATTTTCCTAGAGAAATATTCCAATGATATTTTAATGTATTTTAATATATTTCAATATACCTTGTTGAATATTATGATAAGGATATACTCAAATGATACCATACAACATATTTATCTAGATGGTTGGAAATCATTGATATTTGTTATGCTAGTTCTGTGACACAAAAAATTATTTATTTTTAAGGAATGTTGTATTGTTTATTCATATGATAAAAGAATTGAAATTATTAAGTGATGGGTGGGGCCCATAATTACACATCCCCTTGATTAGTCTATGGGTATCAATAAAAAATATAGATTGTTTATTTGGTTGAGGCCTTACCCATTTATTAAAGATGTATCATTATGAGTCTTGGATAATAAGTTTTAGATGTTCGATATTATTCATTCTATCATAATGAAATTAGTTATTAATTTCCATGTGATTATTTTAGTAGTTATGATATCCATGAATAAGTTTCTAAAAAATGTGATTTTTTATGGAATTATTTGATTGTCTTTTATTACTAAAATATTATTCATGCCTTATTGGATAACACTATATGCATACCCTTACTAAGCATTTAATCTCACTCCTTTATTATGTTTCCTTTCCCCAGGATTTCAGCAAGTGTATTATGATTGATATATTGGAATATGATAAAGGTAATGATTGAGTTCTCAAATAAAATACAATATTATAATTTATTTTTTCAAAATTAATGAGATATTCAAGTATGTACTTAGTTTTACAAGACTACTAAACTATTTGGTGCTTTGGGATGAAATCACTTGTATCAGTACTAATTTAATAAATTAATCACCAACTCTAGTATACAAGGCTTAGGGTTATTATTGGTAGTTATTCCCACCCAAAATAACTCATGTCATAGTTACCAAAACCTCCTTGGGTAAACATAATTTATTTAGGTTCTAGTTAATACCCATGATCATTACTACCCTTTCCCATACACACCTTATCTAGGGTAAATATATCATTGGGGAACCCACTGGTCCCATAGGTCACATATCTTATATGAAACCCTATATCAGATCCTCTATAACATTCTCATATATCAATACAATTCCCATAAATAAGAGTTCATAATGTTTGTTAGAAAAATAAATGTCCCATCAAACTCTCATTGTCCACCTAAACAAATCCATACAGACACCACTATGTAGAGATGGTATAAATCCCATATCACATCACAATTCATCACTAGGTATGTCATCACACACCCATCCAAAACAATGTCAACATAGGGATTACCCACCCATGGTCTCACATCTTAGTAGGGAAGGTAAAAAATTACCCATGGTTATCTTAATTATCTTGAATGATTTAAGGAATCTCAGGATTCTCACAAGGCCAATCCCTATGACATTTATTTCAATTTATCACTCTCCTCAAAATAGAGGTAAATAAGGGAACCTATCACCATGGAATCTATAATCATTAAGTTTATTTTATCTTATCCAATATAGGTTTATATATCACAAGGAATACAATTATAATCAATGTCTTGGCTATCAATGGTCAAATAAATATTGCCAGTGCATAATTTTCCATCACGACCCTTGACATATTATTCATTTCAAATACAAAAATTATTTTAAATTTTTAAAAATTTAATTAATTTATAACGGTCAATCACATGTAGGTGGAGTGAATCATATCACATGCCATATAACAAGAATAATACAAATGGTAAAATTCATAGGGACCACTAACCTCAAACTAGAGTTATTCCCTTTTAAATCACAACCCGAAAACTCTTTCTCGGTCTCATCCAAGTTCAATATAAAATTTTCCACCAAAAGAGGCCCTAATTAACATAAAAACATAAAATTTAATTAATTATAAAACATATATAATTAATTATTAAATTCAGTCTAAAAATGTATAACAAATTTATCAATTTAATTAAAATATTCATAATGCTTAAAATCTCACCCGATGACCTCATCACCCCAAAACGACGAATAATAGCATTCCAAAATCCAATGTAATACTCATAGAATATCACCACTCAAAATAACTAATAACTACCACTAATTAAATAGAAAATTTGATCCAATTTAGGTTAATACTCATACCTCCATTAAAATAGATTGTGATGGTGTTTTGAAATCATCTCAGAATGTCCTCTAGCCATAACATATGATGACCCCATCATCTCGAGATAATTACACCATGTTACAATTAAATTGTCTCTCAAATCTCTAATTGGTGACATTCAAAGTTAGTGGTTAATCGAAGGAAATAATATCAATAAAGAATGGTGGAAGATCATACCTCAAATAAAAAAAATCATTTCACTGAAAACTACCCCAATCCAAGGGGAAATTCAGGAGAAATGAATGAGGTTGGATGGTTGGGGTATGTGATGAAGGAGGAAGGAAAAAAGGGGTTGGTGTTAAAAGAATCAGAGATAAAAAAATGGAAAATTACCACTTTTAAATTAGTTTAATAGTTTTTCCACATGGTTGTACAAACTATGTGCCAACCATGTATCCTTCACTATCTATTACCATCAACCTCACATGATTGTGCTGCATGGTTATACGAACTATAAATCAACTGTGTAGATATAACTACAAATCAAAATTTATAATCGACATAGTTTTTTTGAAACCATGTCAGATCTATGTTCTAATACCCAATATAAATATAAGATGCACATTTTCCCCCAATAATCCATATGGTTTTCCCATAACTACAAACTATCCATGCACATAATCTATGTGCTCTATAAAATAAAATAAAATCTCCCCTATATAAGGGTAATTAAATGGTTTCCCCTACACCATGGAACCCAAATCATTCACAAGGGAAAAAACTCACCAAAACTACTAAAATTAAACCATAAGATCCTGGGACTCATTTGAGAACCTAAGGAACCTATTAGGTCTCAAACCATTTCTAAAAAAATGTTCCTAAGACACTCCAACTCTCATAATTCAAATCAAATCTCTATTTAAAAAACTACCCCTGCTCTAGAATTCCTAAAAAAAATTAAATTCCCAATAAAATTCATAACTCATAAAGGAGAAATATTTTACAACCTCCCCACCACATCACTTAAAATCCTCAAGAAGTCTTATTGGTCTTAAAACATTAATCTTATCCCATCCCAACAGACAATTTATAACCAAATCTTAATGTTCTATCCCGAAATGCTGAAAAATATTTCACCACACCACTCTAAACATGAGGTACAATATTCATAAAAACTCAATATACCACTCTTACTCATATCTGAAACATTGAGAAAACACTTACCCATTCCCATATAACCCGAGATACCTTAGTGTCATTAATAAATCCACTCTTCATCTTATTGTGCTCACCACTATAAATCTTAAATCATATAAGATGATTCTGGAGACACGATGCTCCCCCATCATAATCAACTATGAGGAATATTTTTAATGGTCCACTGACCTAATCAGTGATGTTTCCATATCACTAAACCAAATTACATATGAAAGAAGGGGTCAGACCTCCTTCGATTGACCATTTTCAAAGACTCTTATTTGTACACATCGATGCACTATCCCATTATCACCCGATCATGATGCCTTAATTTTTGAAGTCATTAAATGATATTTAAACACTCATACCAAATTATAAAACTTCATTTATGTGTAATTAAATGGTTGGAAGCTAAATCATTTTCATTGACCATAATTCTTTCAGCTATGCATTGGTGAATCTTTGATTTGTTTCACACTCAGAGATCATCAAAAGCATCTCAACTGTAATTCCAATGCAAAAAAGCATAAAATAACCCGTCTGAACTTCAAATCTAGTATTCATAAAGGGACCAAATAAAATAACATTTACCTATACACCAGAACCCTAGTACTATATTAAACATCCAATAACTAGTCTCACTCATCCCTATAACCCTACCCACATGGGATTGTAGATCAATGACTTACATTCCATATATTATCACATGTAATGACTGGGAATACCCTCATAATCATACCTAAGAACCAATATAAAACATCAATCTCCACCCATTCCCATATCACGAGAACTCCACCCTCAACATCTTCAAAAATTCATCTATAATGAGGGTCACACTCTCTAGTGGCCAACTGTGCACTCCCCACCATCTAGATTCCCTTATAATTATCCCCAAGTGTATCCTCTATAGGTTCAATTATTTCATGATTGTCACTCATAACAAGACAAGATCACCCATCCTATAAATAATTGACTAGGATCAACCTAGATATACAGTGCCAATTCACTCTCATCCAATTCCATGAAAACCCACATGGGGAATTCCTCTTTTTTGCAAACCTTAGGAAACCAATCCTAAAAAAATATCATCGAATCCTACAGTCCTCAACCAAAAAATGTACATTTAATAATATATAATTCAAAGAACACCACACATGACCAAAACACACTAACTTAGTCTCATAAAAATACAATAGATATATTCTCCCTTCCCAATTGGTAAAAAACCAAATATCCCATCCCAATCGATAAAAAAACCAAGTCAGGATCCAATGAGCCATACTTCCACACACCTAAGCCCACACATCTAAATCACCAAGCATGATCACTGAATTTATAGATTATCCATCCAAAATCACCCTTGGTGCTCCTCCTAAAAATTATACATTTCACTAATTTCTCATTCTATCACATGAATTTTCACAAAAAAACATCATTTCTGAAATCACAAGCATATATCTATTATATCAATGATCTCCCAAAATTACACTAGTGTAAAAAATGGTTTTCAACATATATTTTTTAACACCGCTTAAATAGAGACATCATTGTAAGCATTGTTCAAAATAGATTGTTAACAACATTTTTTTAAAAATGATAAAAATGTATTTAATGGTTATCACATAAACAATAACAAAAAGTAATAAAAAATTACATAATAAGATGTGTCTTTCACATCTATTAAACACTATACAACATGAAAGATATGTTTCATCAATTTTTTTACATTGGTTATAAAATATCCATTTAAAAAAATATTTTTTTAAAATATTATCAAATACATTACCTAATAACCACAGTAGTAGAACAAATATCACTAGAAAATAGCAGCAAAAATACAACACTATAATTTGTTTTAACCACACATTTTTTCAAGTCATTTGAACTTTTCATTTTAAAATTTAAACTTCAAAATATATATTATAAATAATCTAACACCAAATATAACCTTTTAAATTACCTTCCCATACTCCTTGTAAGTGATATTTCTATTTCTTAGAATATGGGAGAGGGTATTCATTAATATAAAAATTAAAAGCAAATAATTCAACATGTTTTATGAAAATAATTGTAAGATAAATTAAAGTAAAGGTTATAATAATATCTAAAATTGTATAATTTTTTTAACTATCCTAGTTGAAATTATTTCAAACATAAATCTTAGAATATAATATGCACTTTATTTTACTATATTATGATGAAAATTATATTTCAAAATAATATTCTAATTCAAAATTAAATTATATGTACTTTTTGCAAAAATGTAGCAATTATAAATGATAATTCACCTTTTCACACACACATTTGATCTTTTATTTACTCTTTCATATTGTATCTCTAAATTAATCCAATTACCACTTTGAAAATGAAATGTATGAAACAAAATTCAAAGTTTTTATAATATATAAGTATTCAAATAATCAAACTTATGTGTCCAATACATTGCTAAAATTTTATCTTACATCACCATGTATATATTTTATTCTATTTTGAAAAAAAACAATATAAAATGGTCACTAATATATAAAAAAAATAATGTGAGTGGGTATTTAGATAAAATAAATAAAACTTTAAGAAATATATTTTTATAAACTCCAAGATAAGGAAACACCAAACACTAAATTTCATAATTTTTAAGCCTTTCATAAATATATAATGTTATTTATATATCTTTGATTTATTTCATTATTAATGAAATAAATTATGGGCTAAAACATTTATATACCAATGTTGTATCATACTAAATACCAAGTGTATAAATACATATAATACAAAAAAGATTAAGTTTTATTGAATTAAAATAATTAAAATAATATTATAATCTAGTTATATGGAAAAGACTTTTATCTTGTGGATTCCTGAAAAATCTCTAGTTACAAATCCATGATATCTCTCTTTAAAATCATCATAGTCATGTCATGCCCATAAATGTTACTAGTCATTGGAAGATCATAAAATTACAACAACAAATATGAATATTTTTATAATATATAAAGTTTAGAAGAAGTTGTATTAGAAGTAATATATACATTCCTTAGTGGTACTCCAACTGATCTATATATAATATCATTTATCATTACCCTAAAATGATACATCTTCCATCTACATTTAATAATGATATATGGTATCCCCAATATAATAAATAATCATATATGAAATAATATAATACTAGGGATCCTCAAAATATTACTTATAATAGATCGAAAACTGTAGAGTTGGAGGTGTAAGAATTAGATATCTAGGTAGAGGTGGAGGAGAGGGATATTAAAATCAAGGTGGATGAGGGGGATATATAATAGGAAACTATCTTTGCGTGTATAGAAACATAAACTGTACCGAAGATCTAATCTTATCCTCCATTATCTCAACTATCTCCTAAAACTTAGCTTCTAAATATGCTATATATTATTTATATACATCATCATTTGAAGAATAACTAGAATAAACAAAAACCCTTTTAAATAATACACCCACATCATATCCTCATACACGACCTAGGTGATCAATATTTCCTAATGCAGTAGTTAAAATATCCTCCCTACCCTTAGGTATAAATATCTATCTTGTTTTCTACTCCTTAAGATATTCCTACACAGAATATTTGAAATATTTATTAGTGAATCACAATATATAAACCGTTAAAATAAATTCAATAAAAAATAACTTAAATAACTCCTTATAATCCTCTCATTTACTACACTTGACTCTTCTGTAATATTTTTTTTTCATTTTTTCTCCTTCAAATCCTCTTAAATTTTTCATGT
This sequence comes from Viscum album, assembly GCA_963277665.1. Classification (NCBI taxonomy): domain Eukaryota; kingdom Viridiplantae; phylum Streptophyta; class Magnoliopsida; order Santalales; family Viscaceae; genus Viscum; species Viscum album. Next base: position 129,832,882 of record OY728121.1, on the reverse strand, counting down.
ATAGCCAGGGGGCATGTTATGTGGATTTTGAAAATTTAGCTCTATTTGTTTTGAAATTAATTTACCATAAACTGTTGTTCTAATAATGTATATAATTTATAAGATAAATTATAAGGGTAGATGTTTTTTATTGAATCTCTTGATGACATCTCATCAGTTTTTTTATTTAAGGATAAATAAGAATTAACATGATCATTATTTTATAAAAAACTCCAAAAAACTGACATTACACTTACCAAAAATGATTGTTTTCATCCATTTTCAACAAACCACTTCTACATATACTTATCTAGAAAATTATATATATCACATTGATCTTCATTTGGTTTTCCCCCTAAATTAAAATTTATAATTAAGGTTGATTTAAAATACATCCATCTACCATAAGAAAAATATAGAAATTTCTTCCGGACTTCTATAGTCCCAAGTATAGAATATGTAATTTGATATGAATATAAAACAACTATATTAGTAAAAACATTTCATGATAATTAAAATAATAATAAATTATCTTATAAAAATTATCTCCCTTAACTGAGTTAGTGACACTTTGTTGACACATATCCAATCACAAATTAAAATTCTAACTTTATCCCAAGATTATATTACAACAAAATTCTTATATTGTTTTGAATTTGTAATCTTAGTATTACCATTATCATCCTAGCTATGGGAACTGATAATTTTTTTAAATGTGTTATACCACATTTAGAAACCCTAAAATACTTATATGACCTTTTATAAGTATAAGGTTGTTGTGTATATGGATTAAAAAGCCCAACTATAAAAGTACGTGTATAGTCCTCCCCAGAAGCTTGGGGTGAATTAGGTATTTGATATGACATTATCCTAATTTTTTTTAGAGAAAATATGTACAAAATAGTACAATCCAATTGTTACATATAAAATTTTATAAAAAATTAAAAAATGATCTAATAAAAATAAACTTAAATAAACACATTTTTATTCATATTTTTTAAAATGGTTTACAAGAACACTGAAAATAGTGACAAAATTAACGAGAGATGAAATTATATCTTCATAGGAAACAAATATAAGTAAAATAGTATACAAATTAAAGTATTATATATAATTTTAGTAACAATATTAAAATTATATAAAAAAACAAAAAAATTCAAAACAAACCAATCTTTATCATATTTATTAGAGTTATTAACTTGAAAGTTAAAAAGATACTAAAAAATTTATGTGAAGTCAAATGAAATAAAAAAAATAAAAGAAAAATTTACAAGATTATATAAATCCAAATATTATATATAAATTTTAACTAAAATTGGGAAATGAAATTAACAAAACCTAAAAAATGAAAATTAAATGAAAAAAACACTTTATCTTAATCATTAAAAATTAATAATTCCAAAAAATATTAATAATATTTATGAAACATAAAATTATATATATATATATATACATATATAAAAGAAAAAAAAAATCTTAAGTAAAATTTTATAATAATCTAAAAGTTATATATAAAGATGAATAATAAAAAATATATACAAATATAACAAAAAAATCTAAAAACAATTATCATATTTATTAAAATATGTGTTTTAAATAAGATATTAAAACTAATATATCTAACATTTTACAAAATTCAAAAATAAAACAATAAATAAATATCTGTTACATATAATATTATGAGATTACTAAAGGATTGTTTTCATATATTCCAATATCATTATCATTCCATATGACACAAACCATATTTATAATGGTTTCATCAATATTCCTTATTGTTGGTCGGAGTGGATACTCAAGAGGGGGGTGAATTGAGTTCCAATTAAATTTTTCTGTTAAAAACAATGTTCATTTAAAATACCCCTATTTCAAAAACAGATTAAACTGTAGTGAATTTATACAGATTATAAAGGTTCAATTAGTTTCTCAAAGATTGATTAGTTCTCAGTTAACTTAATCTTATGATTAAATTAACTTTTGAAACTAACTTACTGGTTTATAATATATATAAACACTTGCGAGTTTAACTATCAAAGTAGCTTTGAAGACAAATTATATTTCAAAGTAATAGCAGCAAAATATGAAATTAATATGTAGTATGGATATAGTATGTAGCTACAAACACAGAGAATTAACCAAGAGGTTCAGTCTCAAGCCGGGACTTAGTCCTCTCAAAAGTTTATATAAAAATGATCCACACCCTGGATCGGGGTTAACAACAGTGAACACACTGTCCAGGTCACAAGACCTCTACCGCAGTTCTGCGTGGGGAAACAAACAACAGCTTAGAGCTGTCCAGGTCTCACACGACCTCTACCACTATCCACAGTGGGAAATGAAGTGTAAAAAGGTTTGCTGAGGATTTACAGATCCTCCAGTGAAAGTACAGGAGTCAGTGTGTGTGTTTAATACAGAATATAACACACACTACTCGAAATGTAAAATAGATGTATCACAGAGCAGAGATGTAGAGTTTAGAAATGGATCTGGTGATTTCAGTGTAGCTCTGGACTCTTTTGTATTTGGTCAGAATTTATTCTGAGTCCTCTTCTCGTTTTTGTTTGAGAAGAAGAGTGTCGTATGCTTCAGGTTCAAGGGCAGTGAGATGTAGTCGATGAAGTTCTTCAATGTTCTTTTGTATGCACAGAACTCTTCTTGAGTAGGCTTGATTGTGTATGAGGTTATGTTCTGCTTGGTTCTTCCTCTTCTTTCTTTTCTCTATATTCTTCTTGTGTTCTTCCGTCCACACCACTATTTTTTCAGCAGAGTCTTCCTCTCGTATTTATGTCACGTGCTTCGGAAGATAGAAACAGTTTCCTTTCCGCAGGTACGAGGTACGGTTTCCTGACATCCGAAAACCTTTATTAATTAATTGACAGAGCATTAAAATATACCTAATATGACCGTTGGTTAGATAAAATAAAGATAAAGATAAAGAAATTCAAACAGTTGTTTATGACTATTGAAGAATCAATTGATCGGTAGGTCATCAGCATTAGTGAGTAATGATCGGTGACTCAGATAAATCAGCATCGGTGAATCAGACTGATCAGCATCGGTCTGTCATCTGATCGGTGAGTCATTTGATCGGTGAGTCATTTTGATCAGCATCAGTCTGTCATCTGATCGGTGAGTCATTTTGATCGGTGAGTCATTTTGATCGGTGAGTCTGATGATCGGTGAGTCTGATGATCGGTGAGTCTGATGATCGGTGAGTCTGATGATCGGTGAGTCTGATGATCGGTGAGTCTGATGATCTGTGAGTCAGTTTGCATCGGTGACTCATTTTGCATTGGTGAGACATTTGCATCGGTGAGTCATTTTGCATCGGTGAGTCATTTTGCATCGGTGACTCATTTTGCATCGGTGAGACATTTGCATCGGTGAGTCATTTTGCATCGGTGACTCATTTTGCATCGGTGACTCATTTTGCATCGGTGACTCATTTTTCATCGGTGAGATATTTGCATCGGTGAGTCATTTTTCATCGGTGAGTCATTTTACATCGGTGAGACATTTTCATCGGTGAGTCATTTTTCATCGGGGACTCATTTTGCATCGGTGACTCCGATGTCTGTTGATATTGGATCGGTGCGACCGTTGTCCTTTGATATTGGATCGGTGCTTCCGATGTCTATTGATATTGGATCGGTGCTTCCGATGTCTGTTGAATCCGGAAGACTTCCAAAATACTTTGTAAGTCAATAAGCATAGACAAAAACATGATAACAGATTCATTAACAAATTGTAATTAAGTTTATGAGAAATTAAACCAGATTAAGCATTAATGATATGTGATGATTTGTGATTATTAAAACATCAATCATAGATATGAAATCAACAATCTTCCAGAGGGCTCAACAATCTCCCCCCTTTTGATAATCACAAATCTTTATCATAAAATATAAATAATAGGATATATCATTAATAAAAACATAATGAGAATTAAACCATAAAGAGAAAAAATATAAAGAGATATATAAATCTCCCCCTTAATTTAAATTTCCCATATATATTATACAGATTTCTCCCCCTGAGATATATACATCTTTTCTTCCATATATCATTCGTTTTATTCTCCCATATATCATTCTTTTTCTTCTCCCATATATCATTTTTCTTCTCCCATATATCATTCTTTTTCGTCTCCCCCTTTGGGATAATCAAAAAGGATGGAAAACATATAAGGGAAAGTGAAAGTAAAAGCAGTCAGCATAGAGTAGAGAGGAAAAAAAATTGATAAAGTACAGAATATTACAAGCATCACATTGTTCACCCTAACAAAAACAATACAAAACTATTTGTTGGGATACAAAGGGGATTTGCCTTTGTCTTTGGGATCAATAGTGGGTATGTTTGAAGGCTTGGAGGCAGGCTGGACTTGGCGAATCTGAAGTGGTGGTAGGACAACTCGGGCAGGTGTAGGAGCAGGTGCCACAAAGAGTTGTTGTTGAGAAACAGGAGCTGGATGAGAAGCTTGCTGAGGGACTGGTCTTAACTGAGATAGAGCTTGAGCAACAGATAGCTGATTTGGAGCTACATCAGAGTCACTGAGAGTTTCAGAAGTAGGGAGTACTATTGCAGTGGCCTGTGCATTCAAATAGGGCTTCAAAAGATGAATGAAGTCCTGAATGACTTCTGCTCCATACTTCATAGCTTTTTCAAAATAATCTTTATTATCCATGAACTGGGCCAAGGAAGGGGTAAAATCTTGCAACTGATGAACTTGAGTTTTGAAGGCCTGAGTGACTGGAAGTAATTTCAGATTCTCTGCCAATACCTTGAAGTTTGCAGCCATCTCATGCTTTGTATAAATCTTGGAAAAGTAATTATCAAGTTTCTCTTTGATCTCTTGCAGAGCTTTCTTAGCATCTGCTGAATACACTGATTCCATCCTATGACTGTTATCACAGAGCTCTTTCATCTTCCTCAAAGATTCAAAATCAAGAATTTGTCTAACAGCAGCTAACTCATCATGTACAACTTCTCTTAGAGCTTCTAGCTCACGGGTAGTGATCTTGGTTACCTTTCCTGTACTGGCTTGGCCAACTATGTGAGTTAACTCAGCTTTCAACTTCCTCAGGTCAGACTTGTTGAGATGGTCAATCAAATTTCTCAAAACTTCCATCATACCAGAGATGGTTGATCGGAATTCGCTGGATAGAGATACCAAGCCAGTGTGAAGATCCTTCATAGTCTGATTCAAAAAGGCTATATGCCTGCCAATAAGTTCACCAGTATTGGCCAAGTCTGGATTCACAGCATTAGATACTCTTTGTGAGAAGGTTTCCAATGAATTTTCAGAAACTTGTAAAGACACTTGAGTAAGAGCATTAGAAATTTCTTCTCTAACTGTGGTTCTCACAGCGGTTAGCAATTCAATCTTAAACTTATGAAGATCAGCTTGAGAGATTCCAGAACCAGGTAAATTAACATTTGTAGGATCAACAGCAGGAACAGACCTTGCTTCTCTTGGGAGGTTCCACTGCACAGCTGTAGCAGATTCTGGAATTGCTTCTTATTATTCAGAATAATCTAAGCCCAACACAGCATAACCAGGGTAGTCATCCCAAACAGCAGCACACATGGTGTATTTTGGTTTCTCATAGCTTGCTGTTCTACTGATTTTTGGTGAATCAACCGTGTCACTGATATGTATTTCTTGTTCTGACTGAGGTGATTCTATTTGATCTTTAGAAAGACCATCCACTGGTCTGTTATCACCATCAAAAGCAGCCTCAGCATCATCAGCATGTCCATCATCACTCTTCTCTGAAGCTTCACTGTGATATTCTTCAGTATCAGAATCTTCTTCATCACCAAGAATAGGTTCTGATTCTAGTAGGGCTAAGGGTGGACTAGCAGGTCCAAATTCTATTCTTCTCTTGGGACTAGCAGTGTCAGGATCACTCCTATCATCAGGAGATGACATACTTCCTTCCTCAGTCGCAGCTTCTTCTTGTTCTTGGACTTCGGTGGATTCATCCTTTCCTTCTTCTTGCTCATCATCATCAGAATAAACCGGTTCCTCATTTGGTTTCTAGCCAGGGTATCTCAAATACTTTGGCCTCTTTCCATGATCTATGGGATTGTAGGCTTCATACAATTTATCTTCATCTGCAACCCAACACTTCTTCCATGGATTCCAATTGATTTTCATCCTTTTTCAGATCTCTTTGTTGAGACAGAAGGTATGATCTGTTTCATCAACTTCATCATCATTATCAATACATTCTAGATTCTTGAGCATGGTAGATATCATCTTTGAATAAAACAAGGCAGTGGCTTTCTTGGACGGTTTTACCATTACAGCTATGTGCACTATCACATATCTACACAGATTCATATAGAACTCATGTACCAGCTTCGGGTAGTCTATTCGAGAGTTGTCAGAAAACTAGTCTATCCGTCCTTGCGATTCAAGAACTTGCAGAAACAGTGACTTACTTGTCAAAAGCCACGCAAAGCTGACTTCCTTTTTTACAGCAACAATCCGAGTTTCCAGGTTCGGATTTACTGATCGTTGAGAGGTACTACTCGACTCGCCTCGAGCACGCTTTGAAGGTATAGGGCTATCCAGTCCTTTTCTCGGTCTCTTTTGCTTAGCCATTCGAGGATTTTGGGAAGGCAGGAGTTCGAAGGTTCGAAGTAGAAGGGAAGAGAGGTTAAAAGATTTGGCGGGAAATGAAAGGTCAAAGGTTTAGGGAAGATAAATAGCCGCGTATCATTTATTTTATCATTTAGGGTTCTCATAAAACGTATAAAAGAAATTTACTAATTAATTACAATATAATAATAAAAAAAGATCGGTATGGCAGATCGCTTCCACATATCAGTTTCACAGATCAGTTTCACAGATCAGTTTCACAGATCAGTTTCACAGATCAGTTTCACAGATCAGTTTCACAGATCAGTTTCACAGATCGGTTTTACAGATCGGTTTCATAGATCATTTTCACATATCGGTTTCACAGATCGATCATACACAACTCTTGTTTAATAAATTTCATTCTTTCAGATCATAAAGGATTTGTGAATATATCAGCTAATTGATGTTCAGAACTAATAAATTTTAAAGAAATATCACCTTTTTGATAATGATCTCTTAGAAAGTGATATCTGACATCAATGTGCTTAGTTCTAGAGTGAGACACAGGGTCCTTAGATATATTTATTGCACTAGTATTTCCACAGTTAATTGAAACATGTTTAAGATCAAATCCATAATCCAATAAAGTGTGTTTCATCCACAGAATTTGTGCACAGCAACTACCAGTAGCTATGTATTCTGCCTCGGCAGTAGACAATGCAACTGAGTTCTGTTTCTTACTACACCATGATACTAGGGATTTTCCAAGCAAATGATATGTTCCAGATGTGCTCTTCCTATCTAACTTACATCCTGTAAAGTCAGCATCTGAATAGCTAGTTAGGTTAAATGATTGTCCTTTTGGATAAAACAAACCTAAATTTATAGTATACTTAAGATACTTAAAAATCCTTTTAATAGCCAGTAAGTGCGATTCTTTAGGATTAGCTTGAAATCTAGCACACATACATACACTGAACATAATGTCTGGTCGACTAGCAGTAAGATAAAGTAAGCTCCCAATCATACCTCTGTAATTGGTTTGATCCACTGGTTTCCCAGCTTCATCTGTATCCAATTTACAGGTAGTACTCATAGGTGTGTCACTTTACTTAATACTATCCAATCCAAAACGTTTTAAAAGATCCTTTGTATATTTACTTTGATTTAAAATAATTCCATCTTTAGTTTGAAAAATTTGAAAACCAAGAAAATACATAAGCTCTCCCATTAAGCTCATTTCAAATTCATTTTGCATAATCTTTGAAAAATCAGTACATAAGGAATTTTTAGAAGATCCAAAAATAATATCATCAACATAGATTTGTACTACTAATACATCTTTTGAAATCCTTTTTATAAAAAGAGTGGGATCATCTACTCCTTTTGTAAATCCTTTTGAGATAAGAAAGTTTGAAAGCCTTTCATACCAAGCTCTTGGAGCATGTTTTAAACCATATAAAGATTTAGAAAGTTTAAAAACATGATTTGGAAAATGAGGATTTAAAAAACCAGGTGGTTGTTCTACAAAAACATATTCAAAAATAAAACCATTTAGAAATTCACTTTTGACATCCATTTGATATAGCTTGAAATTCAGATGTGATGCATAGGCAAGTAAGATCCTAATAGCCTCTAATCTAGCTACAGGTGCAAAGGTTTCCTCATAGTCAATTCCTTCTTCTTGATTGTAACCTTGTGCAACTAGCCTAGCTTTATTTCTAATGATGTTTCCAGATTCATCAACTTTGTTTCTAAACACCCATTTTGTGCCTATGGTCAAAATGTCCTTAGATCTTTCTACTAATTTCCAGACTTTGTTTCTTTCAAATTGATTTAGTTCTTCTTGCATAGCCATTACCCAAAATTCATCATTGATAGAATCATTGATATTTTTAGGTTCTAACTGTGAAAGGATAGCTTGATGTTCAACCTGATTTCTTAGAGAAGCTCTAGTCTGTGTTCCTCTATCTAGATTTCCTACAACAGCATCTAAAGGATGGTTCTTTAGAGTCCTAGATGGTCTTGAAAAGATAGGGCTAGAGATTTCAGATTCATCTACAGATTGAGGTTCAATAGAAGCAGGTTCCGGAGAATTTCCAGAGCTGTATGTTTTAACTATAGGTCCATTGTCTTTATCATTGAGATTCAAACCAGAGAGATCATCTTCAAGAGATATTTTAGGTTCATGTGGATCAGTTTCATCAAATTTGATGTGAACAGATTCTTCCACACATTTGGTTCTTTTATTGAAAACTCTATAGGCTTTACTAGAGATAGAGTAACCTAGGAAAATTTCTTCATCACTCTTGGATGCAAATTTGTCAAGATTGTCTTTAGTATTGAGAATGAAGACTTTGCAGCCAAAAACTTTGAAGTAGTTAACCTTAGGTTTCCTATGGTTCCACAACTCATAAGGGGTCCTCTTAAGAAATGGTCTGATCAAGACTCTATTAATGACATAACAAGCTGTATTTACAACTTCAGCCCAAAAGTAAATAGGAAGTTCATATTCATTGAGCATAGTTCTAGCTATTTCTTGCAGGGTTCTACTCCTTCTCTCAACTACACCATTTTTTTGGGGTGTCCTAGGGGAAGAGAAATTGTGACTATAGCCATTGTGTGAGAAGTAAGAATCAAACTAATGATTTTCAAACTCACGACCATGATCACTTCTCAGGGTCTTAATCTTGAGTCCACTAAGATTTTCTACAAACGTGGAGTATTTAATAAAGTAAGAACAAGCTTCACTTTTGTGAGCTAGAAAATATACCCAAGTATATCTAGAACAGTCATCTACAAGAACATAGACATAGTGCTTCCCATTCAAACTAGAAACTCTAGAAGGTCCAAATGAATCCATGTGAACCAACTCGAGAGGTTGAGAAGTTGACACTTCTTTCTTTGATTTAAAAGATACTTTATGTTGCTTTCCCTTTTGACAGGGATTACAAACTTTGTCTTCTGGAAATTCAAGTTTGGGTAAGTCTCTAACTAAGTTCTTCCTAGAAAGTTTTCTAAGAGAGTATACATTGCAGTGTCCTAATCTTCTGTGCCAAAGACAAGACTCTTTATGAAAATCATTTAAACAAGGAATATTCTGCTTAGCTAAAGAATCTAAATCAACAGCATAAACATTTTCATTTCTTAAAGCAGAAAATACTAAAAACAATTTTGAGTTAAAAACATTGCAAGAATCATTTTTAAATTTCAAATAAAAACCATCATCACACAACTGAGAAATTCTTAACAAGTTATATTTAAGTCCATCGACAAATAAAACTTCAGAAACCAAGATTGAATCAGTGTTACCAATCTGGCCTAAGCCGATGATTTTTCCTTTTGAATTATCACCAAAAGTGACAAAGCCTCCATCAACTTTTACTAAGATTTTGAAACATGAAAAGTCTCCTGACATATGTCTTGAACATCCACTGTCGAAGTACCATATCTTCTTGTGACAGCTCTTCAAGTAGGTCTCCTACAAAATAGACTTAGATGGAAGATGATTTTGGTACCCAGATCTTCTTGGGTCCAGACATGTTAGCCAATGATACTTTAGGTATCCATATTTGTCTAATGGGTATCATATAATCTGTAGAATTAACATCCTTTGAAAGATAAACCTTATTAGATCCATAACTATGAATATAACTGGTTGAGGCATATGAAGTTCCAGAATTAACTATCTTCTATCCAGATTTAAGAATGAATCTAGTTTTGGCAACTTTTCTTTGTCCAGGTTGGTATCCTATACCAGTAGTATATCTAGGTGCAACTTGCTTTCCTAGAATTTGTGTTAGAGTATTCTTTCCATTTGTGAACTTCTCTAAGTCCTTTTTGAGTTTCTCATTAGACAATTTTAGTTTAGTATTCTCTTTAAGCAAGTGAGCATTCTTTTCTACTTCTATATCTAAATCAGATTTATGCTTAACACTTAAGGCATATTGTTTCTTTAAACCATTATATTTATCTTTAAGCTCATTACAGGTTTCATTAAGCATATCACAATATTCAAACAGTTCAGATTTAGACATGTTATCACATTCAGAATCATCTCCAGAATAATATGAATTTAAAGCAGGAGTTTCTGATGTTACCTCAGAAGTGTTTGTCATGAAACACATGTTGGCTCGATTCCTTTCAGAGTATGAAGATTCAGCTTCACTTGTGCTGTCTTCTGAAGCACTCCAATTATCCTTCATGGATTTCTTGTACTTATTATCCTTGTATTCATACTTCTTTCGGTATTTCAGCTTTGGACAATCTGCTTTTATGTGTCCTTTTCTTTTGCATTCATAACAGACAACTTCATCTGATTTATCAGACTTCTTCCAATCCTTTTTCCGGTGTCCTTTGTTATCATACTTGCCTTTGTAGTTTGACTTTCTGAAAAACTTATTCTTCCTATAGAATTTCTTAAATATTCTAGCAATGTGTGCCATCTCAGCATCACTGTCAGAATCATTCTCACTTTCCTCACTACTTGAACTTTCATTGATAGCTTGAGACTTTTCCATATCCTTATTCTTTGAGGTTGTAGTCTTGAAGGCAATAGACTTCCTTTTAGGTTCATCATCTTCTTCTTTGTTTACCTTGAGTTCTTCTTCATATATCATCAACTTACCAATTAGTTCCTTGACAGGCAGTTCTCCAATGTCACACGATTCTCTAATGGAGACAGAGGTTCCTCTCTATCTTTCAGGTAGAAATCTCAAAATTATCATGATTTGTTCCTTTGCTGGAACATCCTTTCCCAGAGAAGTCATTGTGTTGACAATTTCATTGAACCTGAGATACATATCAGAAATGGGTTCATCAGGCTTCATCTTAAAATTATCATACTTAATAGTATAGGTATTCAATCTCATCTCCTTAACATTAGTTGTTCCTTCATGAGAAACAGCTAAGGTGTCCCAAATTTCATATGCAGTTTTACATGCAGAAATTCTATTAAATTCCTCATCTCCTAGAGCATAGTACAAGGCATTCATAGCTTTACAATTATTATTGTAAGCAGTCTTTGTAGGTTCATCCCAATTAGATCTATCAGTAGTGGGAATTTTGTATTCAAATTCAATAGTAGTCCAAATATCAAAACTCATGCTTTCTAGATGAATTTTCATTTTTAGCTTCCACTGAGCATAGTTGTTTCCATTAAAGAAAGGTGGCCGGTTAGTAGAAGCACCCTCAAGTCTATTATCCATGATATCACAAAAAGAATTTTAAAGAGATAAAAATTTATAACTAACAGAAATTTTAAGAACTTTAAAATACAACTAAAATCACAGTTGAAAAACAGAGTACTTTAGAATATATTTTCCAACCTCTGATACCAAATGTTGGTCGGAGTGTATACTCAAGAGGGGGGTGAATTGAGTTCCAATTAAAATTTTCTGTTAAAAACAATGTTCATTTAAAATCCCCCTATTTCAAAAACAGATTAAACTGTAGTGAATTTATACAGATTATAAAGGTTCAATTAGTTTCTCAAAGATTGATTAGTTCTCAGTTAACTTAATCTTATGATTAAATTAACTTTTGAAACTAACTTACTGGTTTATAATATATATAAACACTTGGGAGTTTAACTATCAAAGTAGCTTTGAAGACAAATTATATTTCAAAGTAATAGCAGCGGAATATGAAATTAATATGTATTATGGATATAGTATGTAGCTACAAACACAGAGAATTAACCAAGAGGTTCAGTCTCAAGCCGAGACTTAGTCCTCTCAAAAGTTTATATAAAAATGATCCACACCCTGGATCGGGGTTAACAACAGTGAACACACTGTCCAGGTCACAAGACCTCTACCACAGTTCTGCGTGGGGAAACAAACAACAGCTTAGAGCTGTCCAGGTCTCACACGACCTCTACCACTATCCATAGTGGGAAATGAAGTGTAAAAAGGTTTTCTGAGGATTTAAAGATCCTCCAGTGAAAGTACAGGAGTCAGTGTGTGTGTTTAATACAGCAGATAACACACACTGCTCGAAATGTAAAACAGATGTATCACAGAGCAGAGATGTAGAGTTTAGAAATGGCTTTGGTGATTTCAGTGTAGCTCTAGACTCTTTTGTATTTGGTCAGAATTTATTCTGAGTCCTCTTCTCGTTTTTGTTTGAGAAGAAGAGTGTCGTATGCTTCAGGTTCAAGGGCAGTGAGATGTAGTCGATGAAGTTCTTCAATGTTCTTTTGTATGCACAAAACTCTTCTTGAGTAGGCTTGATTGTGTATGAGGTTTTGTTCTTCTTGGTTCTTCCTCTTCTTTCTTTTCTCTATATTCTTCTTGTGTTCTTCCATCCACACCACTATTTTTTCAGCAGAGTCTTCTTCTCGTATTTATGTCACGTGCTTCGGAAGACAGAAACAGTTTCCTTTCCGCAGGTACGAGGTACAGTTTCCTGACATCTGACAACCTTTATTAATTAATTGACAGAGCATTAAAATATACCTAATATGACCGTTGGTTAGATAAAATAAAGATAAAGATAAAGAAATTCAAACAGTTGTTTATGACTATTGAAGAATCAATTGATCGGTAGGTCATCAGCATTAGTGAGTAATGATCGGTGACTCAGATAAATCAGCATCGGTGAATCAGACTGATCAGCATCGGTCTGTCATCTGATCGGTGAGTCATTTGATCGGTGAGTCATTTTGATCAGCATCAGTCTGTTAGCTGATCGGTGAGTCATTTTGATCGGTGAGTCATTTTGATCAGTGAGTCTGATGATCGGTGAGTCTGAGGATCGGTGAGTCTGATGATCGGTGAGTCTGATGATCGGTGAGTCTGATGATCGGTGAGTCTGATGATCGGTGAGTCAATTTGCATCGGTGACTCATTTTGCATCGGTGAGACATTTGCATCGGTGAGTCATTTTGCATCGGTGAGTCATTTTTCATCGGTGACTTATTTTGCATCGGTGAGACATTTTCATCGGTGAGTCATTTTGCATCGGTGACTCATTTTGCATCAGTGACTCATTTTGCATCGGTGATTCATTTTCCATCGGTGACTCATTTTTCATCGGTGAGACATTTGAATCCGTGAGTCATTTTGCATCGGTGAGTCATTTTTCATCGGTGAGACATTTGCATCGGTGATTCATTTTGCATCGGTGACTCATTTTGCATCGGTGACTCCGATGTCTGTTGATATTGGATCGGTGCGACCGTTGTCCTTTGATATTGGATCAGTGCTTCCGATGTCTGTTGATATTGGATCGGTGCTTCCGATGTCTGTTGAATCCAGAAGACTTCCAAAATACTTTGTAAGTCAATAAGCATAGACAAAAACATGATAACATATTCATTAACAAATTGTAATTAAGTTTTTGAGAAATCAAACCAGATTAAGAATTAATGATATGTGATGATTTGTGATTATTGAAACATCAATCATAGATATGAAATCAACAATCTTCCAGAGGGCTCAACACATATTAATATTTCCATGTAAGTAGGGATCTCACAAAAATCATCAGCATCATCAAATTTTTCATCACTAAAGCACTATTTTTTCTTACAAAATCACATACCACTGCTCATTTGATGGATGAAGAACATATAATTTTTTCTCACGTGTTTCTATGATAAAATGATCTATTGTGCATCTAATATATTCATATTTATAAATTTTATACCAAATTTATCATGTTTGACACTATTGTTACCTATAACCCATTTCAATTAAACACTAGAACTCAAAATTTAATATAATTAATATCCCATATTTGTAAAATAAATACATAATATGAACTTTATAAATATGTTTGGTTTTTTCATTTTTCACATAACACCCCAAGATTTTAAATGTATTTTCTTTGAAATAAAACTTGAGTATTTGATTGTTTTCCTTACATGCAACCTTGAGTCCATATGGAAAGTGATATAGTAAACAACTATAAACTAGCCATTAAATTGAGAGGTATGGAAAGTAATAACCACTTTATTAAAAATAGGTCTAATGATTTTTAATAATGTAAATTTATTTATTAATTCATAATAAATATGTATTAATTTTCAAAAAAGTCCTTTTGTGCTTCAAAAATATGATTTCTTCAAAAATGGATTTTATCATATTTTTTCTTGGGAAATTTAGAATTAATTTATACCATTTTTATAAATTTTATTTTTTTAATTAATTTCATTTTTAAAATCATCATGTCAAAATTATTTTATGGTAAATTTTTATGATTTTTTAGGAAGATTTATTTTTCAGTGATAATTTAAAAAAACTGATTTTTTTAAAAAAATTCATTTATTTTCAAGTAAATTCCCCATTATTTTTAAATTGTATCTTAAATAAACCTAAGTATAATTTAATTTTAAATAATATAAATAATTATGTATGAATCATCATTATACTTTGTTTGGGTATAAGTTAATTTTTGGCCTTAAAAACACATTTATCTGAAAACCCGTTTTTATGTATACAATTCATTTATATCATAATAAATTATTTTAATATAAATAGAATAATGGTTTTAATAAAAATGATATATTATATATTCAAAAAAAATATTTTAAAATTCTTTTTTTGGTTTTTTCAAGGGAAGTAATGGAAGTAAATTATGTTTTAGGCTTAAAGATTCATTTATCAAAAAACGAGTTTTTAACGTGGTTTATTCGCTTAATTAAAATTAAATTCTACCACTTATAGAAATTTAGTTTGGTAAAAATAATACCATATTTATAATAATAATATTAAATATAATTTAATATGGTTAAATTAATTTTTGGTCACATTGAATAATAAAAATAGTAAAATTTTGTTACAACGATTAAGGTTAAAATATGTTTTCTAGGGGGGTTAAACCCTTAAATTAGGGTAGTATTTCCACCCAAACCTATCATATTATTATTTGTTGAAGATATTTAAACCTTATATTATCCTAAATTTTAATACCTTACCATTTGGAGATACTTTACAATGAAAGTGACCTTAAATCATTAAAATATTTTAATAAATTCCTAGTGTGTCCCTCCCCTCACTTATAAAAGGTAACTTATTATCCTCCTTTATTAACAAAATTATATCCTTATATATTAGATAATACATGATCCAAAACCTTCCTATAATTCTTACCTTCATGATATATATTCTATTATTCTTCTAATTCTAATCCTTTAAGGATTAAGGAGTAAGCTAAAGGAGGTCTCTCAAAGAAGAGGTGTAGATCTTAACCATGCTCTTTAAATTTTATTTCTTATTATACTTACTTTAATCCTCCTATATCCATAAAAACATTAATAATAATGATTCATAAATATATTATTTCACAATAATTTAACATCTCTTCTCAATCCAATCACAGATGAAAGTATCCCTCATGTGTTTGTGTGGACTACATTCTCCATGAAGTGATATGAATCCTTTTCCACCACCATATTTCATGGTTTGTCATTATAATAGATTAAATGTTTATATATTATATTTATTTTATAAAAATTATTCTTCATATATGAATTAATATTTACCTTACTTTCATTCCATCCATTGAAAAATTGAAACATCACTCATTCGTACATTCAAACAATCATCTCTACATAGTCATATAATTAATTTTTATCACCAATGTATATGAATGGATATAAATATGTTTATAATTAATATATATTATATTTATATAATGATTAAAACTATGTTGGTTAAGGAAAAATGATCAAAGTGTAAGTACCATAACCATCTAACCAAAACATACATGAAAAATGAAGCAGGCAACACATGAAATTATGATGACAATGAAAGATTCTTAATGAACAGGTGATAAGATGTTATAAGTAAACCATTAATGGTATTAAAGGTATTATTGTGGTTATTTTATATTATCATAATACAATTTAAATATATTATACATGAGTTTATAGTTCTTACAAAGTATGTTAGAATTGCGGTTAGGGTTTATATTACAATATCATTTTTGTCAGGATTGTTTGTGATTTAATTTTATAATAATGAAATTATATGATTTATAACTCAAATGTATTAGTTATTTTATTATCCTATTTTTATTTCTTGATATTTTATGTATTCCTTTTTTTCCAACCATTTAATTTCTCAAGATACCAAAATGAGATTTTAAGAAAAATTGACTATGTTTTTCTCTTCGATCGGGAATATTTTCTTCCATGTCCATATTTTATTTAATTTTTTTTTCAAGAAAGGATTTACTATTACCTAAAAATTTATTAAATTAATTTTTACCCTTTTTTTAAATTATATAATTTTTTTCAATGAATCTTCTTATCATTTTCCAAGCAATCTACTTTTAACTTTTTTTGACAATGTGAAAGAAATTTTTTTAACATACACTAAAAGAACAAATTTCAATAACCACATGAATAAAATTTTATTTAATTATTATTTTTTATTTTTACTAAGTTATTTTCAAAGAAAAGTTTCCTTAATATTTTTTAAATATTTAGATTCTAAATAAGTGATTTCAAATAAAAATAGTATTTTCCTTAATAAATGTTTTAGTAACCTTATAAACATATTTTTATTTATAACAATATACATTGATGTTCCTTATGATTTACTGGGGATATGATGCAATGTTAAAATATTTATTATTTTTCTATATGGTTTATTATTATGATGATAAAATGTTTATGAAACTCTTATCCTTTTCGTATGTTATGATTTTATATTTGATGAATGTTTTATGATCTTGTGGAAAAAATATGTATTTTTTTCATTATATTATGGGTGGGAAAAGAATTATATATCCCTCCAATGAAATAGATAGATAATGATATCTCAGGCGATAGTAATGACTAGAATGAGGGGTAAACCAAACTTATTATTGGAATTTGTCCAATAATATAATCTTGGGAGTGAAGGTTGACTTAAAAAATGTAGAATAGGGAGTGAATCCAATCTACTATGATAGTATTGGTAGTGAATTTTGAATTTAGATATAAGGCCCCAGCCTTAAAACTTACATAATTTTGAGTTATCACAAGATTACACGTTGAGGATCTTTTCAGGTTTAGAGTTTTAGAGAATTAGATCTTAAAACATGCATTACAACCCACATTAAAACAAAGTGGTTACATAAAGATAGTATTCTTCATTCCCATCAATGGAAACATATTTAAAATAAAACATGGATTCTTTCTTGACACTTCCTTGACACTATCATCATATCATGTACCTTTCCCGTGACCTGTGAAAAACATTTCAAAAAAACTTGGGATGAGCATAAAAATCTCAGTAAGGGATATAAAAATATGGAAAGGAAACATGGGTACATATATACATAAGAATGAAATCATACTTTACCCATAAAACATATGCACTTTAACATACCTCATCAAATCATGAATAAATCATAGAAATCATAAGACATAAAGGTAACTTGAGGCATTCATAACATCCTTACGTAGGGAGTAACCCTCCTGGTTACGTTTGGAATACCCATCACAGTATATTCCCTAAATCTCTTCGGAGAAACCTTAACGTTTCACTCCTTCACGTTACCCAATGCATTGGAGAGTTATATCGGGCTCACCCGCCCTTAGTTTATCACGGAACCACCCGTCTTCATAATAATGCCCAAGAACCACAACATAATCGTATCACATAAAACATGAATAAAGGAAACATAACATTTCCACCTTTCAATCACAAGATATCAATACAAAAAATTGATATAAAAACATTATGAAAACCATTTTCAATTCCAAAATAAAAGAAAAGTAAAACATGGTATTTATTTTTCTTTTAAAAAGAAGGTATGGCTTGTAGAGGAAGTCGAAACTCAAATAATGGTCACGACGGCGGATAAGTTGTTGTCACCGCATACGTACGACAAAAACATTACCTTTTTTCATTTAGTAAACGCTTCATATAAAAAAGATTCCTTTTGAATAAATGTAAAATTCAAAGGGGTTTATACACCATATAAAAAAAGGTTGTGTATAAAACAAAATATGCCTCAATGAAAGGAGATTGAGATGAAGTCCCATAACTCGTATCCGACTTGACCCGACCGTTCTTTAATCTCCTGAATAATAAACTTGAGTTAATCAATACTTGCTTAAGAACCTTTTTCAAGTTCCTTATTACTTTTATACCATGTTATGAACATCATGTAATCATTTAAGTTAATAATGTTCATTTTGTCGGTATTTGGTTCTTAAGTCAAAAATAGACTTCATACACTTACATGTTGTTAATTTGGTCAAAGATTAGTTATATCCAGAATGATATTAATGATTTGGATAGCATATATATCATATATATTCAGAATATACATGTATTTATAATATTACATCACATTTAGAGGTAAGAAATGAAATGCACCGTTCATGGAGACAGTAAGCCGTACGTACGCATGAACGCTACTTCCATTTCTATTTCGTATTTTCTGGAATGGAATCATAATTATATAAGAGTATATTATAATTCCAGTATAATAACATATATAATATCATTAACTTTATCCTTTACACATCCCACATATGGTATTAATGAATCAAATCACTTTCAGGGGGTAGTAGTCCGCACTTCCTAAAATGAAGATATCGTGTTTACCCATAATGGAAACAATAATGGTATTCCATAAATGAAAAATAAAGAAGATTAAGGAAAGAATAAACATATTATATATCATATATAAAAATAGTGACATCATAATGGCCACCTTTGAAGGTGTTAAAAGAGTGTTGAACAATCATCGTTTCGGGAGGCAGAATTTCGCCATCCACGGAAACCGTATGTTCTTTAACCATTTGATGTAGTTGTGTGAGAGTGTAGCTCGAATAAATCTTATAACAACATCCTAGTATATTGAATATACTGGTGTTGTTACAAAAGAAGTAAATAAAAAGATTTTATGGGGTTGGAGAAGCAAAATAAAACAAATGAACATGAGAGAATGAATTACCATTAAAAGTGTAACTCCTTTTGATTTGAGCATAAAGGATTCCTTTGAAAGGATTCTGACCAAAGGGAATCCTCTAGGATGAGGAGAGGTATGTGGAGAGAGTAAATGGGCAGGGGATGGCCGAGCCAAAGGCTTGAGGAGTGTGTGAAATGCGGTAGATGTGGGGGCCTTTTATAAGAGGAGAGGAGGGGTACTTTTGGAAATCATGAAACTATTATTTTATTTTCAAAAGTGTTTCGAATTTATAAGGTCCCACATTGATATATTTCGAAGATAAGATTATAAGGCTTAGTAATATTCCCATCCAATAGTTTTTGGACAAGTTTAGGTCTTAGATATTACATTATCTTTCCATTTTATTTTAATCGTTAAATAATGAGGTCATCGCTGCATCATCATGATGTCATAAATAATTTAATTTATTTAATGTCTAAAAATTATAAAAAAAATAATATGATGTAGGAAATCTTTTTATATTTCTAATGAATATTTATTGACAAACATATTATTAGTATAACCCCTTCTAAAAATTGTTTTAGTAAAACAATTTATGTTAGTGTCATTTTCACCTTTATTTAAAAAAAAGGCATTAAAGTCATTATCTCACTCAAGTGGCTCCATGGGGTCCCCTAAATCGACCAATGGGTTGTCTTGGTCGGCCATGACTCATTACATATGGGTAGGACAAGTTTCATGGTGTTTTCATATTTTTATAATATCATTTTTACCTTAAATTACACTAATTACCTCTAATCACGATTAATGAAAAAAAGTTACTATTCACCAAAAAATTATTTTCATCCCATTGAACCACATTTTACATACTAATGACAACCATGTATGTAGGATTTTCAAAATTCAATACACATTAGTGGTAAACTTTCATTTAACTGAAAAATCAGTTTGCTTGATTACCACTTAGTGGTTTCACTATTCATCAAAAATTGGAGTTTTTCAGAAAAATACCAAAACTTCACCCTAAGATATATTTGATATTCTGAATTCAAAAATGAAGTATATTTTACAAAATTCAAAACATATAAGTCACAATAATTAATTTAATAATTAATTCCCGCTGTCAGAGCAAATATCATGTTTTTTTGAAACAATAAGTATCAAAAGATTGACACCAGTTTAAGTCCAATTTCAAAGTGAAATTGATTCCAATGACCACCATTGGATTAAATGGTAAAAATATATTCAGATTACACATTAAGACCAATTCAAAATATAATCTAATCATATAAATAAATGAGATTAAGAATCAGTTTTGATGTAAAATGCAGTATTTTTCACTATTCATTAAAAAATGAACATTGTCAGAAAAATACCAAAAATTCACACAAAGTAAATTTTGATGTCCCAATCATAAATAATAATTTTATTTTGACAGACATAGCTTATAAAATTGTCAAAAGATAGATTTAAAAATGGTTTTCCGTCATAAGGTAGTAAAACAATCTTTTAAGAATATTAGTGTATTTCATGCTTAAGATTGGACTTATTTTCATTTTAAGCCTCTAAAACACTATCTAATTAATTAATAGACATAGATAAAAATATCTATTATTCATTACTTACTTGGGATGTTACATCCTTCCCCCCTTTAGAAAATTGCGTCCCCGCAATTTATTTACTTATCAAATAAATGGGGGTACTTATCCCTCATTGCATTTTCAGATTCCCATGATGCCTCTTCCATCATGTGGTTTTTCCACAAAACCTTTACCTGATTAATCACCTTATTCCGTAACACTTGATCCATGTGGTCAAGAATATGGACCGGTTGTTCCTCATAAGATAGGTTCTCTTCCAGCTGAACTACCTCTGGACTCAAAACATGAGATGGATCTGGCATGTACTTTCTCAACATCGAAACGTGAAAAACATTGTGTACCTGAGATAAAGTCGGAGGTAAAGCCACTTGGTAAGAAACTGATCCAACTCTTTCCAGAATTTCATATGGTCCAATGAACCTTGGAATCAGCTTTCCTTTCTTACCAAATCACATAACACTTTTCCATGGTGATACTTTGAGAAAAACATGATCACCTACCTCAAAAGAGAGATCCTTCCTCCTGTTGTCTGCATAACTCTTCTGCTTGCTCTGAGCTGTTCTCATGTGCTTCTGAATCAGCTGAACTTTTTCTGCCATCTCTTCTACCAATTCTGGTCCCATCAACTTCCTTTCACCCACTTCATCCCAGAAAGCTGGAGTTCGACACCGCATCCCATATAACGCCTCAAATGGCGCCATCTGTATACTGGAATGAAAACTGTTATAATATGAAAATTCAACCAAAGAAAGATGTTGGTCCTAACTTCCCTGATAATCCATAGAGCAAGAACGTAGCATATCCTCCAAGGTCTGAATTGTTCGTTCTGACTTCCCATCTGATTGAGGATGAAAAGCTGTACTAAAATTTAATTCAGTACCCAACGACTTCTGAAGGCCTTTCCAAAAGGTAGAAGGGAACCTGGGATCATGATCCAATACAATGGAGAGAGGAACTCCATGTAACCTGACTACCTCTTTAAGATACAAACGGGAAAGTTGATCAAGAGAGAAAGTATCTCGTATAGGAAGGAAATGAGAAGATTTTGTCAAGCGATCAATAATAACCCAGATTGCATTATTACCCCGAGATGTCTTTGGTAATCCCACAACAAAGTCCATGGATATATTCTCCCATTTCCACTCTGGCACTGGTAAAGGCTGAAGCATCCCTTTCGATAACTGCAGCTCTGCTTTAACCTGTTGACAAGTCAAACACTTCACAGTAAAATCAGCAATATATCTTTTCATTCCATTCCACCAATAATACTCTCGAAGATCTCTGTACATTTTAGTACTACTAGAATGAACTGAAAACAGAGAACTATGAGCTTCACATAACAACTCTTCCTTCAACTATGAATCAAAAGGTACACACAATCTCTTCCCAAATCTCAAAACACAATCAGTATAAATGTTGTATACAGGCAACATACCTTTCTGAACCAGCTCTACCTTTTTCTACAACTCACTGTCTTGCTTCTGTGCTTGCTAGATTCTGTCTGATAGAGAATATTTCACTGATACCTGAAACAAAACATAAGAACTTCATACACCAACAACTTCTATGACAAAGTTCATCAAATCCTTAACCAAAGGATCGAGTTCCAAACGCAACATTGCTAATGAAGCATTTCTTTTTTGACTCAAAGCATCAGCCACTTTATTTGCTATTCCCGGATGGTAATGAATTGTACAATCATAATCCTTGATTTATTATAGCCATCTCCTCTGTCTCATGTTCAATTATTTCTGAGTGAATATATAATTTAAACTTTTTTGATCGGTATATATTTCACACTTTACTCCATAAAAATGATGCCTCCAAATTTTTAAAGCAAAAACAACAGCAGATAATTCCAAATCATGTGTAGGGTAATTTACCTCATGAGTTTTCAACTGTCGTGAAGCACAAGCAATTACCTGATCATTCTGCATTAGGACGCAACCAAGTCCTTTCAATGAAGCATCACTTTAGATAACAAACTCACCATTCCTGGAAGGTAGTGCCAAAACTGGAGCTTTCACCAATCTTCTTTTCAACTCATGAAAACAATCATCACATTCTTTTGTCCAGATAAACTAAACACCCTTCCGAGTTAGCTTAGTCATTGGACTAGATAACTGTGAAAAATTTCTAACAAACCTTCAGTAATAGCCTGCCAAACCAAGGAATCTACGAATCTCAGTTACATTTGTGGGTCTTGGCTAGTCTTCCATAACTTTTGTTTTTGCAGGATCAATAGTTATTCCATCTTTAGAAACAATATGACCAAGGAAAGAAATTTTTTGCAACCAAAACTCACACTTTCTGAATTTTCCATACAGTTTCTTTTTTTTAAGGTTTGCAAGATAACCCTTAAATGTATTTTATGCTCCTATTTACTTTTATAAAACACCAAAATATCATCAATAAAAACAACCAACATTTTTCACCTGAGTCAACTGATCCATCACTGCAACAAACTGTTCAATTCTGATTCTGAACATCTTAGGATGCTGATTTAGAAGTTTATTTCCATCTGTATTCCTTCCCAGGAAATTTGATCTGTTTCCTCTATGAAAAACCATTCTTAACAAACATGTCTTAGATGAAGCAACATGGTAATCTTCAAATACTATATCACTTCAATTTGACCATAAAAAAATATTTTTGGAAAATCATTTAATAGAATTCTAACTCCTAAAGTTATCTAAACTGACCTTTGATACCAACTATAAGGCCCCAGCCTTAAACCTTACATAATCTTGAGTTATCAGAAGATTACACGTTGATGATCTTTTCAGGTTTAGAGTTTTAGAGAATTAGATCTTAAAACATGCATTACAACCCACATTAAAACAAAGTGGTTACATAAAGATAGAATTATTCATTCCCATCAATGGAAACATATTTAAAATAAAACATGGATTCTTTATTGACACTTCCTTGACACTATCATCTTATCATGTACCTTTCCCGTGACCTGTGAAAAACATTTCAAAAAAACTTGGGATGAGCATAAAAAGCTTAGTAAGGGATATAAAAATATGGAAAGGAAACATGGGTACATATATACATAAGAATGAAATCATACTTTACCCATAAAACATATGCACTTTAACATACCTCATCAAATCATGAATAAATCATAGAAATCATAAGACATAAAGGTAACTTGAGGCATTCATAACATCCTTACGTAGGGAGTAACCCTCTTGGTTACGTTTGGAATACCCATCATAGTATATTCCCTAAATCTATTCGGAGAAACCTTAACGTTTCACTCCTTCGCATTACCCAATGCATTGGAGAGCTATATCGGGCTCACCCGCCCTTAGTTTATCACGGAACCACCCGTCTTCATAATAATGCCCAAGAACCACAACATAATCGTATCACATAAAACATGCATAAAGGAAACATAACATTTGCACCTTTCAATCACAAGATATCAATACAACAAATTGATATAAAAACATTATGAAAACCATTTTCAATACCAAAATAAAAGAAAAGTAAAACATGGTATTTATTTTTCTTTTAAAAAGAAGGTATGGCTTGTAGAGGAAGTCGAAACTCAAATAATGGTCACGACGGCAGAGAAGTTGTTGTCGCCGCATACATACGTCAAAAAACATTCCCTTTTGTCGTTTAGTAAACGCTTCATATAAAAAAGATTACTTTTGAATAAACGTAAAATTCAAAGGGGTTTATACACCATATAAAAAAAGGTTGTGTATAAAACAAAATATGCCTCAATGAAAGGAGATTGAGATGAAGTCCCATACCTCTTATCCGACTTGACCCGACCGTTCTTTAATCTCCTGAATAATAAACTTGAGTTAATCTATACTTGATTAAGAACCTTTTTCTAGTTCCTTATTACTTTTATACCTTGTTATGAACATCATGTAATCATTTAAGTTAATAATGTTCATTTTGTCGGTATTTGGTTCTTAACTCAAAAATAGACTTCATACACTTACATGTTGTTAATTTGGTCAAAGGTTAGTTATATCCAGAATGATATTAATGATTTGGATAGCATATATATCATATATATTCAGCATATACATGTATTTATAATATTACATCACATTTAGAGGTAAGAAATGAAATGCACCGTTCATGGAGACGGTAAGCCGTACGTACGCATGAACGCTACTTCCATTTCTATTTCGTATTTTCTGGAATGGAATCATAATGATATAAGAGTATATTATAATTCCAGTATAATAACATATATAATATCATTAACTTTATCCTTTACACATCCCACATATGGTATTAACGAATCAAATCACTTTCAGGGGGCGGTAGTCCGCACTTCCTAAAATGAAGATATCGTGTTTAACCATAATGGAAACAATAATGGTATGCCATAAATGAAAAATACAGAAGCTTAAGGAAAGAATAAACATATTATATATCATATATAAAAATAGTGACATCATAATGGCCACCTTTGAAGGTGTTAAAAGAGTGTTGAACAATCATCATTTCGGGGGGCAGAATTTCACCATCCACGGAAACCGTATGTTCTTTAACCATTTGATGTAGTTGTGTGAGAGTGTAGCTCGAATAAATCTTATAACAACATCCTAGTATATTGAATATACTGGTGTTGTTACAAAAGAAGTAAATAAAAAGAGTTTAGGGGGTTGGAGAAGCAAAATAAAACAAATGAACATGAGAGAATGAATTACCTTTAAAAGTGTAACTCCTTTTTATTTGAGCCTAAAGGCTTCCTTTGAAAGGATTCTTCCCAAAGGGAATCCTCTAGGATGAGGAGAGGGATGTGGATAGAGTAAATGGGCAGGGGATTGCCGAGCCAAAGGCTTGAGGAGTGTGTGAAATGAGGTAGAGGTGGGGGCCTTTTATAAGAGGAGAGGAGGGGCACTTTTGGAAATCATGAAACTATTATTTTATTTTCAAAAGTGTTTCGAATTTATAAGGTCCCACATTGATATATTTCTAAGATAAGATGATATGGCTTCTAAATATTCCCATACAATAGTTTTTGGACAACTGTAGGTCTTAGATATTACATTATCTTTCCATTTTATTTTAATCGTTAAATAATGAGGTCATCGCTGCATCATCATGATGTCATAAATAATTTAATTTATTTAATGTCTAAAAATTATAAAAAAAAATAATATGATGTATAAAATCTTTTTATATTTCTAATGAATATTTATAGACAAACATATGATTAGTATAACCCCTTCTAAAAATTGTTTTAGTAAAACAATTTATGTTAGTGTCATTTTCACCTTTATTTAAAAAAAGGCATTAAAGTCATTATCTCACCCAAGTAGCTCCATGGGGTACCCTAAATCGACCCATGGGTTGTCTTGGTCGGCCATGACTCATTCAATATGGGTAGGACAAGTGTCATGGTGTTTTCATATTTTTATAATATCATTTTTACCTTAAATTACACTAATTACCTCTAATCACGATTAATGAAAAAAAGTTACTATTTACCAAAAAATTATTTTCATCCCATTGAACCACATTTTACATACTAATGACAACCATGTATGTTGGATTTTCAAAATTCAATACACATTAGTGGTAAACTTTCATTTAACTGAAAAATCAGTTTGCTTGATTACCACTTAGTGGTTTCACTATTCATCAAAAAATTGGAGTTTTTCAGAAAAATACCAAAACTTCACCCTAAGCTATATTTGATATTCTGAATTCAAAAATGAAGTCTATTTTACAAAATTCAAAACATATAAGTCACATTAATTAATTTAATAATTAATTCCCGCTGTCAGAGCAAATAGCATGTTTTTATGAAACAATAAGTATCAAAAGATTGACACCAGTTTAAGTCCAATTTCAATGTGAAATTGATTCCAATGACCACCATTGGATTAAATGGTAAAAATATATTCAGATTACACATTAAGACCAATTCAAAATATAATCTAATCATATAAATAAATTAGATTAAGAAGCAGTTTTGATGTAAAATGCAGTATTTTTCACTATTCATTAAAAAAATGAACATTGTCCGAAAAATACCAAAAAATCACACAAAGTAAATTTTGATGTCCCAATCATAAATAATAATTTTATTTTGACAAAAATATCTTATAAAATTGTCAAAAGATAGATTTAAAAAGAGTTTTCCATCATAAGGCAGTAAAACAATCTTATAAGAATATTAGTGTATTTCATGCTTAAGATTGGATTTATTTTCATTTTAAGCCTCTAAAACACTATCTAATTCATTAATAGACATAGATAAAAATATCTATTATTCATTACTTACTTGGGATGTTACATCCTTCCCCCCTTTAGAAAATTGCGTCCCCGCAATTTATTTACTTATCAAATAAATGGGGGTACTTATCCCTCATTGCATTTTCAGATTCCCATGCTGCCTCTTCCATCATGTGGTTTTTCCACAAAACCTTTACCTGATTAATCACCTTATTCCGTAACACTTGCTCCCTGTGGTCAAGAATATAGACCAGTTGTTCCTCATAAGATATGTTCTCTTCCAGCTGAACTACCTCTGGACTCAAAACATGAGATGGATCTGGCATGTACTTTCTCAACATCGAAACATGAAAAACATTGTGTACCTGAGATAAACTCGGAGGTAAAGCCACTCGGTAAGAAACTGATCCAACTCTCTCCAGAATTTCATATGGTCCAATGAACCTTGGACTCAGCTTTCCTTTCTTACCAAATCGCATAACACTTTTCCATGGTGATAATTTGAGAAAAACATGATCACCTACCTCAAAAGTGAGATCCTTCCTCCTGTTATCTGCATAACTCTTCTGCCTGCTCTGAGCTCTTCTCATGTGCTTCTGAATTAGCTGAAATTTTTCTGCCATCTCTTCTACCAATTCTGGTCCCATCAACTTCCTTTCACCCACTTCATCCTAGAAAGATGGAGTTCGACACCGCTTCCCATATAACGCCTCAAATGGTGCCATCTGTATACTGGAATGAAAACTTTTATTATATGAAAATTCAACCAAAGAAAGATGTTGGTCCCAACTTCCCTGATAATCCATAGAGCAAGAACGTAGCATATCCTCCAAGGTCTGAATTGTTCGTTCTGACTGCCCATCTGATTGAGGATGAAAAGCTGTACTAAAATTTAATTCAGTACCCAACGAATACTGAAGGCCTTTACAAAAGTTAGAAGTGAACCTGGAATCACGATCCGATACAATGGAGAGAGGAACTCCATGTAACCTGACTACCTCTTTATGATACAAACGGGAAAGTTGATCAAGAGAGAAAGTATCTCGTATAGGAAGGAAATGAGCAGATTTTGTCAAGAGATCAACAATAACCCAGATTGCATTATTACCTCGAGATGTCTTTGGTAATCCCACAACAAAGTCCATGGATATATTCTCGCACTTCCACTCTGGCACTGGTAAAGGATGAAGCATCCCTTTCGGTAACTGCCGCTCTTCTTTAACCTGTTGACAAGTCAAACACTTCACAGTAAAATCAGCAATATCTCTTTTCATTCCATTCCACCAGTAATACTTTCAAAGATCTCTGTACATTTTAGTACTACCAGGATGAACTGAAAACAGAGAACTATCAGATTCACATAACAACTCTTCCTTCAACTGTGAATCACAAGGTACACACAATCTCTTCCCAAATCTCAAAACACAATCAGTATCAATGTTGAATTCAGGCAACATACCTTTCTGAACCATCTCTACCTTTTTCTACAACTCACTGTCTTGCTTCTATGCTTGCTTGATTCTGTCTGATAAAGAAGATTTCACTGATACCTGAAACAAAACAGAATAACTTCCTGCACCAACAACTTCTATGACAAAGTTCATCAAATCCTTAACCAAAGGATCACGTTCCAAATGCAACATTGCTAATGAAGAATTTCTTTTTCGACTCAAAGCATCAGCCACTTTATTTTCTATTCCCGGAATGTAATGAATTGTATAATCATAATCCTTGATTTATTCTAGCCATCTCCTCTGTCTTATGTTCAATTATTTCTAAGTGAATATATACTTTAAACTTTTGTGATCGGTATATATTTCACACTTTACTCCATACAAATGATGCCTCCAAATTTTTAAAGCGAAAACAACAGCAGATAATTCCAAATCATGTGTAGGGTAATTTACATCATGAGTTTTCAACTGTCGTGAAGCATAAGTAATTACCTGATCATTCTGCATTAGGACGCAACCAAGTCCTTTAAATGAAGCATCACTGTAGATAACAAACTCACCATTCCTGGAATGTAGTGCCAAAATTGGAGCATTCACCAATCTTATTTTCAACTCATGAAAACAATCATCACATTCTTTTTTCCATATAAACTTAACACCCTTCCGAGTTAGCTTAGTCATTGGAATAGATAACTGTGAAAAATTTCTAACAAACCTTCGGTAATAGCCTGCCAAACCAAGGAAGCTACGAATCTCAGTTACATTTGTGGGTCTTGGCCAGTCTTCCATAACTTTTGTTTTTACAGGATCAATAGTTATTCCATCTTTAGAAACAATAGGACCAAGGAAAGAAATTTGTTGCAACCAAAACTCACACTTTATGAATTTTCCATACAGTTTCTTTTCTTTTAAGGTCTGCAAGATAACCCTTAAATGTCTTTCATGCTCCTCTTTACTTTTATAAACACCAAAATATCATCAATAAAAACAACCAACATTTTTCACCTGAGTCAACTGAGCCATCACTGCAACAAACTGTTCAATTCTGATTCTGACCATCTCAGGATGCTGATTTAGAAGTTCATTTCCATCTGTATTCCTTCCCAGGAAATTTGATCTGTTTCCTCTATGAAAAACCATTCTTAACAAACATGTCTTAGATAAAGCAACATGGTAATCTTCAAATACTATATCACTTCAATTTGACCACAAAAAAATATTTTTGGATAATCATTTAATAGAATTCTAACTCCTAAAGTTATCTAAACCGACCTTTGATTCCAACTATAAGGCCCCAGCCTTAAACCTTACATAATCTTGAGTTATCACAAGATTACACGTTGAGGATCTTTTCAGGTTTAGAGTATTAGAGAATTAGATCTTAAAACATGCATTACAACCCACATTAAAACAAAGTGGTTACATAAAGATAGTATTCTTCATTCCTATTAATGAAAACATATTTAAAATAAAACATGGATTCTTTCTTGACACTTCCTTGACACTATCATGTTATCATATACCTTTCCCGTGACCTGTGAAAAACATTTCAAAAAAAACTTGGGATGAGCATAAAAAGCTCAGTAAGGGATATAAAAATATGGAAAGGAAACATGGGTACATATATACATAAGAATGAAATCATACTTTACCCATAAAACATATGCACTTTAACATACCTCATAAAATCATGAATAAATCATAGAAATCATAAGACATAAAGGTAACTTGAGGCATTCATAACATCCTTACGTAGGGAGTAACCCTCTTGGTTACGTTTGGAATACCCATCACAGTATATTCCCTAAATCTCTTCGGAGAAACCTTAACGTTTCACTCCTTCGCGTTACCCAATGCATTGGAGAGTTATATCGGGCTCACCCGCCCTTAGTTTATCACGGAACCACCCGTCTTCATAATAATGCCCAAGAACCACAACATAATCGTATCACATAAAACATGCATAAAGGAAACATAACATTTCCACCTTTCAATCACAAGATATCAATACAACAAATTGATATAAAAACATTATGAAAACCATTTTCAATACCAAAATAAAAGAAATGTAAAACATGGTATTTATTTTTCTTTTAAAAAGAAGGTATGGCTTGTAGAGGAAGTCGAAACTCAAATAATGGTCACGACGGCGGAGAAGTTGTTTTCACCGCATACGTACGACAAAAACATTACCTTTTGTCATTTAGTAAATGCTTCATATAAAAAATATTCCTTTTGAATAAATGTAAAATTCAAAGGGGTTTATACACCATATAAAAAAAGGTTGTGTATAAAACAAAATATGCCTCAATGAAAGGAGATTGAGATGAAGTCCCATACCTCGTATCCAACTTGACCCGACCGTTCTTTAATCTCCTGAATAATAAACTTGAGTTAATCTATAATTTCTTAAGAACCTTTTTCAAGTTCCTTATTACTTTTATACCATGTTATGAACATAATGTTATCATTTATGTTAATAATGTTCATTTTGTCGGTATTTGGTTCTTAAGTCAAAAATAGACATCATACACTTACATGTTGTTAATTTGGTCAAAGTTTCGTTATATCCAGAATGATATTAATGATTTGGATAGAATATATATCATATATATTCATCATATACATGTATTTATAATATTACATCACATTTAGAGGTAAGAAATGAAATGCACCGTTCATGGAGACGGTAAGCCGCACGTACGCATGAACACTACTTCCATTTCTAATTCGTATTTTCTGGAATGGAATCATAATGATATAAGAGTATATTATAATTCCAGTATAATAAAATATATAATATCATTAACTTTATCCTTTACACATCCCACATATGGTATTAACGAATCAAATCACTTTCAGGGGGCGGTAGTCCGCACTTCCTAAAATGAAGATATCGTGTTTACCCATAATGGAAACAATAATGGTATGCCATAAATGAAAAATACAGAAGCTTAAGGAAAGAATAAACATATTATATATCATATATAAAAATAGTGACATCATAATGGCCACCTTTGAAGTTGTTAAAAGAGTGTTGAACAATCATCGTTTCGGGAGGCAGAATTTCGCCATACACGGAAACCGTATGTTCTTTAACCATTTGATGTAGTTGTGTGAGAGTGTAGCTCGAATAAATCTTATAAAAACATCCTATTATATTTAATATACTGGTGTTGTTACAAAATATGTAAATAAAAAGAGTTTATGGGGTTGGAGAAGCAAAATAAAACAAATGAACATGAGAGAATGAATTACCTTTAAAAGTGTAACCCCTTTTGATTTGAGCCTAAAGGCTTCCTTTGAAAGGCTTCTGCCCAAAGCGAATCCTCTAGGATGAGGAGAGGGATGTGGAGAAAGTAAATGGGCAGGGTATGGCTGAGACAAAGGCTTGAAGAGTGTGTGAAATGAGGTAGAGGTGGGGGCCTTTTATAAGAGGAGAGGAGGGGTACTTTTGGAAATCATGAAACTATTATTTTATTTTCAAAAGTGTTTCGAATTTATAAGGTCCCACATTGATATATTTCTAAGATAAGATTATAAGGCTTCGAAATATTCCCATCCAATAGTTTTTGGACAAGTGTAGGTCTTAGATATTACATTCTCTTTCCATTTTATTTTAATCATTAAATAATGAGGTCATCGCTGCATCATCATGATGTCATAAATAATTTAATTTATTTAATGTCTAAAAATTATAAAAAAAATAATATGATGTAGGAAATATTTTTATATTTCTAATTAATACATATAGACAAACATATTATTAGTATAACCCCTTCTAAAAATTGTTTTAGTAAAACAATTTATGTAAGTGTCATTTTCACCTTTATTTTAAAAAAAGGCATTAAAGTCATTATCTCACCCAAGTGGCTCCATGGGGTCCCCTAAATCGACCCATGGGTTGTCTTGGTAGGCCATGACTCATTAAATAGGGTTAGGACAAGTGTCATGGTGTTTTCATAATTTTATAATATCATTTTTACCTTAAATTACACTAATTACCTCTAATCACGATTAATGAAAAAAAAGTTACTATTCACCAAAAAATTATTTTCATCCCATTGAACTACATTTTAAATACTAATGACAACCATGTATGTCGGATTTTCAAAATTCGATACACATTAGTGGTAAACTTTCATTTAACTGAAAAATCAGTTTTCTTGATTACCACTTAGTGGTTTCACTATTCATCAAAAATTGGAGTTTTTCAGAAAAATACCAAAACTTCATCCTAAGCTATATTTGATATTCTGAATTCAAAAATGAAGTCTATTTTACAAAATTCAAAACATATAAGTCACATTAATTAATTTAATAATTAATTCCCGCTGTCAGAGCAAATAGCATGTTTTTATGAAACAATAAGTATCAAAAGATTGACACCATTTTAAGTCCAATTTCAAAGTGAAACTGATTCCAATGACCACCATTGGATTAAATGGTAAAAATATATTCAGATTACACATTAAGACCAATTCAAAATATAATCTAATCATATAAATAAATTAGATTAAGAAGCAGTTTTGATGTAAAATGCAGTATTTTTCACTATTCATTAAAAAATGAACATTGTCAGAAAAATACCAAAAATTCACACAAAGTAAATTTTGATGTCCCAATAATAAATAATAATTTTATTTTGACAAACATAGCTTATAAAATTGTCAAAAGATAGATTTAAAAAGGGTTTTCCATCATAAGGCAGTAAAACAATCTTTTAAGAATATTAGTGTATTCTATGCTTAATATTGGATTTATTTTCATTTTAAGCCTCTAAAACACTCTCTAATTCATTAATAGACATAGATAAAAATATCTATTATTCATTACTTACTTTGGATGTTACATCCTTCCCCACTTTAGAAAATTACGTCCCCGCAATTTATTTACTTATCAAATAAATGGGGGTACTTATCCCTCATTGCATTTTCAGATTCCCATGCTGCCTCTTCCATCATGTGGTTTTTCCACAAAACCTTTACCTGATTAATCACCTTATTCCGTAACACTTTCTCCCTGTGGTCAAGAATATGGACCGGTTGTTCCTCATAAGATAGGTTCTCTTCCAGCTGAACTACCTCTGGACTCAAAACATGAGATGGATCTGGCATGTACTTTCTCAACATCGAAACGTGAAAAAATTGTGTACCTGAGATAAACTCGGAGGTAAAGCCACTCGGTAAAAAACTGATCCAACTCTCTCCAGAATTTCATATGGTCCAATGAACCTTGGACGCAGCTTTCATTTCTTACCAAATCGCATAACACTTTTCCATGGTGATACTTTGAGAAAAACATGATCACCTACCTCAAAAGAGAGATCCTTCCTCCTGTTGTCTGCATAACTCTTCTGCCTGCTCTGAGCTGTTCTCATGTGCTTCTGAATCAGCTGAACTTTTTCTTCCATATCTTCTACCAATTCTGGTCCCATCAACTTCCTTTCACCCACTTCATCCCAGAAAGCTGGAGTTCGACACCGCTTCCCATATAACGCCTCAAATGGTTCCATCTGTATACTGGAATGAAAACTGTTATTATATGAAAATTCAACCAAAGAAAGATGTTGGTCCCAACTTCCCTGATAATCCATAGAGCAAGAACGTAGCATATCCTCCAAGGTCTGAATTGTTCGTTCTCACTGCCCATCTGATTGAGGATGAAAAGCTGCACGAAAATTTAATTCAGTACCCAACGACTTCTGAAGGCCTTTCCCAAAGTCAGAAGTGAACCTGGGATCACGATCCGATACAATGGAGAGAGGAACTCCATGTAACCTGAATACCTCTTTAAGATACAAACGGGAAAGTTGATCAAGAGAGAAAGTATCTCGTATAGGAAGGAAATGAGCAGATTTTGTCAAGCGATCAACAATAACCCAGATTGCATTATTACCTCGAGATGTCTTTGGTAATCCCACAACAAAGTCCATAGATATATTCTCCCATTTCCACTCTGGCACTGGTAAAGGCTGAAGCATCCCTTTAGGTAACTGCCGCTCTTCTTTAACCTGTTGACAAGTCAAACACTTCACAGTAAAATCAGCAATATCTCTTTTCATTCCATTCCACCAGTAATACTCTCGAAGATCTCTGTACATTTTAGTACTACCAGGATGAACTGAAAACAGAGAACTATGAGCTTCACATAACAACTCTTCCTTCAACTGTGAATCACAAGGTACACACAATCTCTTCCCAAATCTAAAAACACAATCAGTATCAATGTTGAATTCAGGCAACATACCTTTCTGAACCAACTCTACCTTTTTCTACAACTCACTGTCTTGCTTCTGTGCTTGCTTGATTCTGTCTGATAGAGAAGATTTCACTAATACCTGAAACAAAATATAAGAACTTCATGCATGAACAACTTCTATGAAAAAGTTCATCAAATCCTTAACTAAAGGATCACGTTCCAAACACAACATTGCTAATGAAGCATTTCTTTTTCGACTCAAAGCATCAGCCACTTTATTTGCTATTCCCGGATGGTAATGAATTGTACAATCATAATCCTTGATTTATTCTAGCCATCTCCTCTGTCTCATGTTCAATTATTTTTGAGTGAATATATACTTTAAACTTTTGTGATCGGTATATATTTCACACTTTACTCCATACAAATGATGCCTCCAAATTTTTAAAGCAAAAACAACAGCAGATAATTCCAAATCATGTGTAGGGTAATTTACCTCATGAGTTTTCAACTGTCATGAAGCATAAGCAATTACCTGATCATTCTGCATTAGGACGCAACCAAGTCGTTTCAATGAAGCATCACTGTAGATAACAAACTCACCATTCCTGGAAGGTAGTGCCAAAACTGG
Source organism: Viscum album (assembly GCA_963277665.1). Lineage (NCBI taxonomy): Eukaryota > Viridiplantae > Streptophyta > Magnoliopsida > Santalales > Viscaceae > Viscum > Viscum album. The sequence goes on along the minus strand of OY728121.1, from coordinate 129,797,350 downwards.
AGCGTTCACCAATCTTCTTTTCAACTCAAGAAAACAATCATCACATTCTTTTGTCCAGATAAACTTAACACCCTTCCGAGTTAGCTTAGTCATTGGACTAGATAACTGTGAAAAATTTCTAACAAACCTTCGGTAATAGCCTACCAAACCAAGGAAGCTACGAATCTCAGTTACATTTGTGGGTCTTGGCCAGTCTTCCACAACTTTTGTTTTTGCAGGATCAATAGTTATTCCATATTTAGAAACAATATGACCAAGGAAAGAAATTTGTTGCAACCAAAAATCACACTTTCTGAATTTTCCATACAGTTTCTTTTCTTTTATGGTTTGCAAGATAACCCTTAAATGTCTTTCATGCTCCTCTTTACTTTTATAAAACACCAAAATATCATCAATAAAAACAACAAACATTTTTCACTTGAGTCAACTGAGCCATCACTGCAACAAACTATTCAATTCTGATTCTGACCATCTCAGGATGCTGATTTAGAAGTTCTTTTCCATCTGTATTCCTTCCCAAGAAATTTTATCTGTTTCCTCTATGAAAAACCATTCTTAACAAACATGTATTAGATGAAGAAACATGGTAATATTCAAATACTATATCACTTCAATTTGACCATAAAAAAAATATTTTTGGAAAATCATTTAACAGAATTCTAACTCCTAAAGTTATCTAAACCGACCTTTGATACCAACTATAAGGCCCCAGCCTTAAACCTTACATAATCTTGAGTTATCATAAAATTACACGTTGAGGATCTTTTCAGGTTTAGAGTTTTAGAGAATTAGATCTTAAAACATGCATTATGACCCACATTAAAACAAAGTGGTTACATAAAGATAGTATTCTTCATTCCCATCAATGGAAACATATTTAAAATAAAACATGGATTCTTTCTTGACACTTCCTTGACACTATCATCTTATCATGTACCTTTCCCGTGACCTATGAAAAACATTTCAAAATAACTTGGGATGAGCATAAAAAGCTCAGTAAGGGATATAAAAATATGGAAAGGAAACATGGGTACATATATACATAAGAATGAAATCATACTTTACCCATAAAACATATGCACTTTAACATACCTCATCAAATCATGAATAAATCATAGAAATCATAAGACATAAAGGTAACTTGAGGCATTCATAACATCCTTATGTAGGGAGTAACCCTCTTGGTTACGTTTGGAATACCCATCACAGTATATTCCCTAAATCTCTTCGGAGAAACCTTAACGTTTCACTCCTTCACGTTACCCAATGCATTGGAGAGATATATCGGGCTCACCCGCCCTTAGTTTATCACAGAACCACCCATCTTCATAATAATGCCCAAGAACCACAACATAATCGTATCACATAAAACATGCATAAAGTAAACATAACATTTCCACCTTTCAATCACAAGATATCAATACAACACATTAATATAAAAACATTTTGAAAACAATTTTCAATACCAAAATAAAAGAAAAGTAAAACATGGTATTTATTTTTCTTTTAAAAAGAAGGTATGACATGTAGAGGAAGTCGTAACTCAAATAATGGTCACGACAGCGGAGAATTCATTGTCACCGCATACGTACGACAAAAACATTCCCTTTTTTAATTTAGTAAATGATTCATATAAAAAAGATTCCTTTTGAATAAACGTAAAATTCAAAGGGGTTTATACACCATATAAAAAAATGTTGTGTATAAAACAAAATATGCCTCAATGAAAGGATATTGAGACGAAGTCCCATACCTCGTATCCGACTTGACCCGACCGTTCTTTAATCTCCTGAATAATAAACTTGAGTTAATCTCTACTTTCTTAAGAACCTTTTTCAAGTTCATTATTCCTTTTATACCAGGTTATGAACATCATGTAATCATTTAAGTTAATAATGTTCATTTTTTCGGTATTTGGTTCTTAAGTCAAAAATAGACTTCTTACACATACATGTTGTTAATTTGGTCAAAGGTTCGTTATATCCAGAATGATATTAATGATTTGGATAGCATATATATCATATATATTCAGCATATACATGTATTTATAATATTACATCACATTTAGAGGTAAGAAATGAAATGCACCGTTCATGGAGACGGTAAGCCGTACGTACGCATGAACGCTACTTCCATTTCTATTTCGTATTTTCTGGAATGGAATCATAATGATATAAGAGTATGTTATACTTCCAGTATAATAACATATATAATATCATTAACTTTATCCTTTACACATCCCACATATGGTATTAACGAATCAAATCACTTTTAGGGGGTGGTAGTCCGCACTTCCTAAAATGAAGATATCATGTTTACCCATAATGGAAACAATAATGGTATGCCATAAATGAAAAATACAGAAGCTTAAGGAAAGAATAAACATATTATATATCATATATAAAAATATTGACATCATAATGGCCACCTTTTAAGGTGTTAAAAGAGTGTTGAACAATCATCGTTTTAGGGGGCAGAATTTCGCCATCCACGGAAACCGTATGTTCTTTAACCATTTGATGTAGTTGTGTGAGAGTGTAGCTCGAATAAATCTTATAACAACATCCTAGTATATTTAATATACTGGTTTTGTTACAAAAGAAGTAAATAAAAAGAGTTTAGGGGGTTGGAGAAGAAAAATAAAACAAATGAACATGAGAGAATGAATTACCTTTAAAAGTGTAACTCCTTTTGATTTGAGCCTAAAGGCTTCCTTTGAAAGGATTCTGCCCAAAGGGAATCCTCTAGGATGAGTAGAGTGATGTGGAGAGAGTAAATGGGAAGGGGATGGCCGAGCCAAAGGCTTTAGGAGTGTGTGAAATGAGGTAGAGGTGGGGGCCTTTTATAAGAGGAGAGGAGGGGCACTTTTGGAAATCATGAAACTATTATTTTATTTTCAAAAGTGTTTCGAATTTATAAGGTCCCACATTGATATATTTCAAAGATAAGATGATAAGTCTTCTAAATATTCCCATCCAATAGTTTTTGGACAAGTGTTGGTCTTAGATATTACATTATCTTTCCATTTTATGTTAATCGTTAAATAATGAGGTCATCGCTGCATCATCATGATGTCATAAATAATTTAATTTATTTAATGTATAAAAATTATAAAAAAAATAATATGATGTAGGAAATATTTTTATCTTTATAATTAATATTTATAGACAAAAATATGATTAGTATAACCCCTTATAAATTTTTTTTTAGTAAAACAATTTATGTAAGTGTCATTTTCACCTTTATTTAAAAAAAGGCATTAAAGTCATTATCTCACCCAAGTGGCTCCATGGGGTACCCTAAATCGACCCATGAGTTTTCTTGGTCGGCCATGACTCATCCAATTGGGGTAGGACAAGTGTCATGGTGTTTTCATATTTTTATAATATCATTTTTACCTTAAATTACACTAATTACCTCTAATCACGATTAATGAAAAAAAAGTTACTATTCACCAAAAAATTATTTTCATCCCATTGAACCACATTTTACATAATAATGACAACCATGTATGTCATATTTTAAAAATTCAATACACATTAGTGGTAAACTTTCATTTAACTGAAAAATCAGTTTTCTTGATTTCCACTTAGTGGTTTCACTATTCATCAAAAAATTGGAGTTTTTCAGAAAAATACCAAAACTTCACCCTAAGCTATATTTGATATTATGAATTCAAAAATGAAGTCTATTTTACAAAATTCAAAACATATAAGTTACATTAATTAATTTAATAATTAATTCCCGCTGTCAGAGCGAATTGCGTGTTTTTATGAAACAATAACTATCAAAAGATTGACACCAGTTTAAGTCAAATTTCAAAGTGAAATTGATTCCAATGACCACCATTGGATTAAATGGTAAAAATATATTCAGATTACATATTATGAAAAATTCAAAATATAATCTAATAATATAAATAAATTAGATTAAGAAGCAGTTTTGATGTAAAATGCAGTATTTTTCACTATTCATTAAAAATGAACATTGTCAGAAAAATACCAAAAATTCACACAAAGTAAATTTTGATGTTCCAATCATAAATAATAATTTTATTTTGAAAAAAATAGCTTATAAAATTGTCAAAATATATATTTAAAAAGTGTTTTCCATCATAAGGCAGTAAAACAATCTTTTAAGAATATTAGTGTATTCCATGCTTAAGATTGGATTTATTTTCATTTTAAGCCTCTAAAACACTATCTAATTCATTAATAGACATAGATAAAAATATATATTATTCATTACTTACTTGGGATGTTACATTATAGGGAACAAAATCCCCTATATATTTTTGTAATTGATCCTTGACTATTGATATAGTGCAATGGGGAGTGAACTCAATCCATGTCTTTTTAGTGATCCTTGACTAATGGAATGATTGTCTATGCTTATGTGTTTTCCAAAAACTTCTTTCTTATGCTTATGATATGTTTTAATGGATCATGAATTATTATTGATGATTTAAAAAACTTATGTATTATGTATTTCAATTGATAAAACTTTATTTAATGTTTCATGATTATAATATATGAATTTATGGGTATGATTTTCTAAAGTTTAACTAATTTCCTCATACCCTTATAATTATTTTATCTTCACTTATGATCATTTATTAATATTTATTATATTTAACCTTAGTAAGAATATAATCTAACCTTTTCTTATGTTTCCCATACCTAGTTTATGGAGAAATTTTTTATGTATGTTGTGTATAATAAGGGCTCTATTTGTGAAGAGATAAATGAGAATGATGTAAATATTTTATGTAACCATTGTTTATGAAACCATGTTTCCAAACACACAAAAAAACCAGGGTCATTAGGCATGTCTAATTTTGAAATGTAATTAATATTAATCTAAAATGATGTAATATTTATTTATGAAATGTATGAGTCAATATATCTGGTATCAAAGGTAATGTTTAGTAACTTTTAGAAACTATAATGAAGAAAATTTAGTGATAACCCTTAGGATAATCCTATTTATATGAGAACATCCTAAGTTATGTTAAATAAAGGATCATGGTTTCCCTAATAAAACACATCCCTCTATGGATACTACAAGTGGTCATGGTTTTGGCATAGATTAATCTATGAAAATAACCCCCAAAGAGTTGGTTTTGTATATATCAACCATCATTATGGAGCACAGTGAATGTGACCTTACTGCGCACCAATTTTGACACTCATGAGTGATATGATTATGTAAATCCACATATTATTGAAGAGAAATTATGCAGGATTTAAATAGATAATGACCCTGGATGACCAAGGTTAAACCTATGATGTTATAGATTGAAAAAAAGGCATCATTATTTAGACATACTATGAATTATTTTCATGATTATATGATTTCCCCATATTATTATGTTGATCACACTATGATTTATGATTTTATTCAATGGATGGAAGCAGAAGGGACTATGTTAATGATGAATGTGATGTAAAATTCAATGATTTTACCCCTAAGGAACTAAATGTTATGGGAGTTGGAATGAAAAATATTATTTCTATACTTATACAACTTTCTCAATCCATGAATCATGTTGAGCTTCTAAATGAGCCAAGGAAGGAAAATTTACTATGGAGTCCTTCATGAGGAAACATGCAATTTCTTTTAGTGGGCCCACTAATCCACTAATTTTTGATTAATGGATTAGTGACCTAAAAATATTTTTTTTAATCTCTAGTACTCAAAACATGAAAATGTTATCTTAGTTGTTTCTTATTTGGAAGGTTAATTAGATCAATGGTGGACTCTTATCAAGAATATGAGCCAATGGGAATATATTTACTCTGTGGAGTAGGATGAATTTATGTTCTTATTTTTAAATAATTACTTTCCACATATTCATCATAATAATATGGATAAAAAATTCCTTGAGATTATGTATAAGGGTTATTAATCCATTATTACCTATGAGAAAAATTTTACAACACTTTCGAGGTATGGTTCTATCATTATTATTGATTTGGAAAGTAATATTGATCAATTATTCAGTGGCTTAAATCCATGTATCTAAAGGTAATTAGATAAAATAGACTTCAGTAGCTATGAATAAATAATTTTATGTGAGATAAATGTGGAAATAGAGATTGGAGGCACCAATAAATCTAATGGTTTTGATAAAAAAACAAAGATGGAATTCAAAGGAAATAAAAATAAAAAACCATAGAGGAAAGAATATGAGTTTTAAATTATACTAGAAATGTGTAAAGACGCATGTAGGAAATTGTATTAATGGGACTATAAAATGTTTTAAGTGTGGAAAAAATACATTGGGGAATCTAATGCTAATGTAATGGGAAGAAGTTAACTAAATATTAAAATTGAGTGAAATTTACAAAGAATTAACCACCAAACTCCAATTATATAATTGAAAAAAGTATAGAAATTATTCTAATCAGTGCTCAAATCCAATGGTTGATGATGATGATCAATTTTAGAAACCTCTTAATCCCATATAAAAAGGTAAATCTCATTCAATCAATATCATCGATGAGGGGTGTGATAATGAAGTGGTGAAAGGTAAAATTACCATCCACTCTAGAACTACTAATTTCTTATTTTATTGTAGATTTACCAAAACTTTTATATATGAAATATTTTATAAGGGTATAAAATTACCAACATAATGAATAGATATTGAAATTTTAATAAAACTATAAATGTTACGATGATCAAATCTCAAGTCTGTGAATCATACCCAATTAAAGTTTGTGGGAATATGCTTCATGTAAATCTTGTTATTTTTCCTCTAGTTTAATTTGATATGATTTTGGCTATGTATTGACTTTATTTATATAAATACCATATCAATTTTCAATTAATGGAAATCAAATATTTATTCTAAAATAACCTATGATTATTTATTAGTGTGATGATAAATGTGAAATTCCAATAGAAATTATGTCCACTTCATGTGTCTTTATTCCTATTCAAAGTGAGTATTTATCTTAGATGGTTCAGGATAAACTAAACATTGATTATATTCCAATTTCATGGATATTTTTTGATGTATTTTGGAATACTTTCCTAGTATCCCTCCAAATCATGGATTTTATTTTTCAACAGAACCCATGAGTGCTGCTATACCAATTTAAATGACACTATATAGAATGACCCTAATTTATTTATAGGAATTGAAGAAGTAAATCTAAGAGAATATTCACAAGGTATTCATTCTACAAAGTGCTTCACCATGGTGAACACAATTACTTTTTGTTAAGAATAAATATTAATCAATGCCACTCTACATAGATTATTGGAAACATAACAAGATATCAGACTCGAATAAGTATCGTCTACCCCATATTGATGATTTACTTAATCAATTAAAAGGAGATTAATATTTTCCAAGATTGATATTTGATCTGGATACTATCAGTTGAGGGTTAAGAGTGGAGACATACCCAAGAAAACATATTGTTCAAGGTACATACACTATGAATTTATAATGATTCCATTTGATAATACTATTTCCCCCACTATCTTCATAGATTTAATGAATAGAGTCTTTAATGATTAATTTGATTTCTTTGTGTTTTTATTTATAGATGATATTATTATATATTAAAAGAGTAATAAAGATCCTAATGATCACCTGAGGATTGTAATGAAGTCCCTATGGAAGGATAATTTGTATAAAATTTTTACCAAGTGTGAATTTTGTCTGAAAAAAGAATCATTTTGGGACATATTATCTCATGTGAGGGTATATCGGTGGATCCATCAAAGAAGAAAGTTATTGAACATTGGATCATACAAACCACTGTAACTTAAATATTTATTTTTATTGTATTGGATGGATATTATCGATGTTTTCTTAAGGATTTATCATGGTAATAAACTCTACTCACCATGTTAAATAGAAAGGGAGTTAAGTACATTCAGACAGGTGAGTATGAAGAAAATTTAAAGAAACCAAAGAGAAGGATGGTCAGTACACATATGATCAGACTTCCCTACAAAGGAAATGGGTTTATAATTCATAGTTATTCATAAAATAAAGGCTTGGAATTTGTAATCATGAATAATGAAATAGTGATATATTTTGTCTTATTCCAATTGGATGTTCATGAGAAAAATTATCCAAGACATTTTTTGAGTTAGTAGGAGTAATATTTGAATTAATGATTTAGAGGAATTATATTTATAGAGAAAGGAATGACATAGAGACTGATCATAAAATTTTCAAGTATATATTCACCCTTAAAAATTTTAATATGCACCAAAGAAGATAGTTTGTGTTAATTAATGATTATGACTGCTCAATGCCCTGCCAACCTATTAAAGTTAACAAGGTGAATGAGGCTTTGAGTTGAAAGGATAATGATGGCTTATCTTTTATGGGGATCACAAGAGATCCACTATTTATGTATTTTCAAAGTTTGGACCTTGAAATATTGAATTAAGTAGAGAAATGTTTTATTTCATAAATGATTTTTCAACTATATATCCATGTAAATATTAAATAGGTTAAAAATAAGGATGTGTAGATAAAAAAAAGGTGATACATGTTCCCAAGTTCAACCTTGATTTTTATGGAATGATAAGGTTAAAAAAATGAGCATATATCCCATCAATACTAGACCCAAAGAAGGAACTATTGGAATAATCTCATAGCTCATCATTCTCTATTTATCCTAGAAGTATGAAGATGTATAGTGATCTGAAATATTATTTTTTGGTGGGAACAAATGAAGAGGGATATTGTAGAGTATGTATCTTGGTTCTTGGTATGTTAGTAATTTAAGGTTTAGAGACAAAATTGTAAGGGTATGTTATAATAATTACCCATACAACAATGGAAATGAAAAAAAATCACCATGGATTCCATTATTAGACTCCCCAAAACATCTAAAGTCCATAATGATATTTAGGTTATAGTCAATTTCCTTATGAATTCAGCACACTTCATTTTTATCATAGAATGTTTCTCTCTTTATTAGCTTGATAAAATATACATTAATGAAGTGGTAGGGTTACATGGGGTACTATATTCTATTGTATCAAATAAGGATTTGAGGTTTACCTCAATTTTCTGGAGAAGCATTCAATAAGCTCAAGATATAGAGTTATGTTTTTAGTACAACTTATCATCCATAGATAGATATATATTTTGATAGGAACATTAAAACCATGGAATATATTTTAAGATCTTATTTTGCATATTTTAAAGGTTGTTTGGATAAATACACTCTTCTAGTGGTGTTTCCTTAGAATAATAGATTTCACTGGAGCTTTCATATGGATCCTTATGAATCCATCTATGGAAAGAAGTGTATAAATCTGATATACTAAGATGAAGTTGGAGGAAGAAATCTATTCAGACTTTATATAGTTGAGGAAATGGTAGGGAAGATTATATCAATTCAAAAACATATCACATAAGCTCATATTTGACCAAAAGGTTATGCTGGAAATTATTGGTGAGATCTAGAATTTGATGTTAGTGAGGAGTATTTCCTTTGAATTTATCCCTATAATATGTTTATGTGATTTAGAAATAAGTTAAATCTAATACCTAGGTATATTGGCCCATTCAATATTCTTAATTGATTAGGGACTATATCTTATCGCTTGGAACTCCCACAAAACCTCTCTAAAGTTCATAATATGTTCCATGGGTCTCTTTTAAGGAATTACTTACCAAATCTTTAACATGTACTGAAATAAGATGTTATACCATTGGATCATGATCTTTTATATGAATAATTATTGTTATAAATATTTGATCATAGAGATAAAGTTCTATGTGTTTTTTGGAGTGAGTAACTCAAGAGTTGGGGGGGGGGGTGAATTTAGTTTCTAATAAAATTTTTGTTTAAAAAAATTTAAAAACTAAATCCCCAATTTAATGAAAAGGAAATGTTAATCAAAATAGTAGAAATATATAAATTTTATCTTTCAAATAATTTCTCAGAAATGGGATTAAGGCTCAGTATAAATATATTTAAATACTTTAACTTTTGAGATTAATTTATATAATCAAACAATTTATATAAACACATATTAAGAATAACTATAAAAGTAAGGTTTTTTAAAGATTATAAAATAGAAAAATATTTGTAATTTAAAACAATGAAACAAAAAAATCACACAACATAATTTAAAAAAGGGTTTAGGTCTCAAGACAATAATTAATCACCTCATATTAGAAAAAACATATTTCTAAGAAATTTATTATTGAATTAACTGATCCAAAAAATGGATCAGGTTTTTAAAAAAATAGCATACAATACTATCCAATAATAGAGCCTCTTATATAGTTATTAGTGGGATGAAAAAGATACTAGGTCATGTAGGGCCTCTTACAAAGTTACTGAAGGGAATACAAATAAAGGATTTGAGAGAATATTGTGTATTCTACAGTTTAGAATATGAGACTATTTCTTTAAAGATAAATAGATAAATATAAAAAATATCTAAAGAAAATAGTTAAAATAGAAAGAGAAAGAGAAAAAATGATAGAAAATGTAATTAATATAAATTTTAATATATTGAATTGTTTGGATTCGTTGATATTTTTAGTTAAAATGAGCTTGGAAAAGTTTCTCAAAAAATTTTAGAGAATAGAGAATCATAGAATCTTTTCTATAGCATATAAACTCGAATAAATGATCCTATTTTATTCTATGAGTAAGAGTGTATTTTTAGTATTGAACCCTCTTATTATTCACATGATTGAATAATTCTTTTAAATAGATCTTCATTAGAAGTATCCATTAGAGAATAATAATTGTTCATCAAATGAATTGGAATTATATTTAACGCTTCAAAATTATCTATTGTATATTTGAAAGGATCCACTACTAAGATATAAAAAACAATATCTCTTTACTTAATGTAATGTTATTTGATAATGGAAAAAATTTACATGGTCAATTTTTGTTGTAGGGTGACATGGCTAGTTCGTCACTTCGTGCAGTCATATCATTTTCACATGTGGTAAGTTGATAACATCATGTGGTAATATTGGAAAATTAACTTGATCGATACATATGGTAGTTAATTTCATTCATTTGGACCCTTAACTAATTTACATGTTTAGGTATTTCTATCTCATGGTTGGTTGATTATATATGTGGTAAGTTGATTCTTAATGCACAATAAGCTAAATCTTCAATGTGTGTTCAGTTCGTGGCTTAGATTTTTTTTTTGTCATCGAACTGTTGGTAGTTAGTTTGTTTAAGAAGTAAACCGAGGTATAACTTTTGGTATGATGACATATTAACTTGAACTTCACATGGTCGGGTGGTATGATAAGATCTAAAAATAACATTTCTAACAATTTTTTCTAGTAAACCATTTTCTAAACAAAAACATGAAAATAATTAATAACAATATAAACCTGACTCGGGATCATTAAAATATTGTGGTGCTGGTCTAAGAAAAATATATCCCCTTTTTGATTAATAGAAAACACGAAATTAAAATTGAAATGAATTGAATATATCAAAATTATATTTTCAAAGGATGAAATAATTGTGTAACATGTTCTTAAAAGAATGTAATGTTTTCCACTAAATTCAGTTAATTTTAATTTACCACATCACTCCCCATTTGAGATTATAAAAAAGATATAAAAAAGGAATATAATAAAAGATACATGAGAAGAAAAGAGAGAACGACCATAATATATTAATAGATATTATAATAAGGGTACACAAAAATTACAATAAATAATTATTGGAAATCCTAATCTGAATATAAATGAGGGTCATCACTGATTTTGGTAAGAAGGATAAGATTTGTTCTTTTGGATGTAGTGGAAATAGTATAAGTATTTTCTAAATCATATGGGGAGGTAAGGTCTCCAACAAAAACAGACCTAGAAATTGGACTAAGAAGCGAAAAGGCTTGAGTAGGAGTTAGGACAATGGATTGATGGTATAGAAGATCATAGGCTAAGATAAAGGATCAGATAAAGGGTCCTATATTACAATCTGAGAGGTATAAAGATATGTTCCAATCAAACAGGTGAAATCATAGATGTAAAATGAACCATTCTCCAAAGCTTAAAGAAAATCATCCTGATTTTCCATGACATATTCCAAACCAGAATTCATAGACCTGAGATTCTAATATTGTGTAATAGAAGTTTAATTCATAGGGGTAATATTCAAATCGAAAGCAATAGTTTGAAACATCCCTTAAAAATCATAATTTGTGAATATCCTTCTCAGATAATAATCAATCACCCTCTTTATTGTTTCTTAATATTGAATAGCTTGTTTGAAATCCTCGCGAACTATAAATAGGGTCCTGGAAACATGGGTTTAAAAACCATCATGCAAATATTCATGAGTCTTGATGAACTATTCAAACAAAACATTCAACTAATCCTGGATGAACTCTTTAATCCAATCTTCATAAAAAACTGATTGAATAAAAGGAGAAGAAGACATAGGAGCAGGCTGAAACATATAATTCATGAATCTATGGTCTTATTGAATCATCATATCAGATAAACCATCTATAATAGAACCAATCTAAACTCTCAAGACTGAAATATCATTTTGGATTTTCTCTATTTTGAAATTAAATCTTGGAAAATGATGATTGATTTCCAAAGTAACAACTTCAGAAATATCATATTGTCTTACTTTTTGAAAAGAGTTTTTAAAATTAACACATTATTATTTGAATATATCCAACATATCTGATTTGAACACATCTAATTCATATTTAGTGACATATAATTCAGATTAAATAAAGGGTGCAAGAGAAGAGGGATATCGATCACCAGCTAGATGCTACCATCTACCTCATGAGAATACTCCATAGATCTATCTATAATAGTATAATCCTCAATTCTAGAAAAAATTCAATTTTATATTTTTTAGAATCTATAAAAATATTATCATGAACAAAAATCTAGTAATCCTAAATTATCTATTGAAAGTTAACCCTAGCAATCAAATATACTTATAATGTTTTTTGAATAAATAGAATAATAGTTCCACCATGTCTAGGTGTACTACCTTTATTATATTCATCATCAGAATTACGATATTCTAAGACCATTACCTGATATCTAGGGGAATTCACCCCTAGAGGGTGCATTACGTATAAGCTATCTAGAAGTACTCTTAATAATAAGATATCCCTATTAGAAATTATTATCTTCATCTACTCCAATTGATTGGTCCCATTTTATCTTATCCTCATATGATAATATATCTTCTTCATTTAGGTTTAAAGCTTCTGTTTCTTTTTCTCCTTCAACTTATTTCATAGCTACTTCCTCTTCTTCTTCATTAGAAGGATAAAAATTATCATCTGAATACTCTTCAACCCCACCATGTTCGAGACCTGGATCTACCAGATACATACTTCTAATAAGATACTTTACTAGGTTAAAATATTCATAAAGTTTCCCTTGGTCAGCCACCCATTCTTATTTCTAGGGATTCTAGTTGACTATCATTTACTTAAAAATATTTTGTGTAAGAAAAATAATATCTGAAGATGTTATATTCCACCCTGAGGAACCAATCCTTTTTACTTGATCAAAGAAAAAATTATATTAAGATAGTGCAAGGAACTATTTCTTGAAGCTAGATTTCCCAAATCAACCATGTTTCTTATAAAATATCTAAAAAGACTGATTTCAACCCCATAATTCAAAAAAATAAGAAAAACACATCTTGATTCCTTAGGATACTAAAGTATCATTTTCTTGGTCATATTACATGCCGAATAAATTTAACTATAATGATATATTCACCAATAAATTCAACAACAGTGGGTCTTTTAGGAATCCCATTTTTAGTGATCTTAACTAAATAATTCTTAAATACAAAGTGTGGATGATTAATAGGATATAAATTTTGATAATCCTCATATTATCAACTGTGCTTCATGACCAAACACATTTCCTATCTCTTTAAAAATAATTAAAAAACATCATCATTTATCCTTGATTTTTATGTATCTATATTATCTATAGGGAAGAAATCAAGGTTTTTATAAAACTCCTTGATTAGATTTGAATAAAAAATTTACCATTTTTTAAAACCAATAAACCCATCCATGTTTTTGAATTTCATTCCAAACTAGTGAGAAACTTAATTTCAACCCTTGAGCATCAAATTATTTTTCCAATGGAATTAGATGGTCAATAAGATGAAAATTCATTGGATTCATTGATGCACTCATGCTGTCTTTTGATATCTCTCACTTCTTCAACTTATTTGAAGTATGTGACTTAATAAGAAATGCAGTTTCCAATATTTGCATCATCCTCAAAATTATGGTTCAATTCAAGACCGCTGAAGGTTTTTAAATAAGAAGTAAAATAGAGAGGTTTGAGTTGGAGAGAGAGAGAGAGGTTCAAGATGAGAGAAATTGATCCACTAAAAAGATCTTAAAAGGATTCATGACATATAAAGGAAAATATAGGTAATGATTCATATTCTGATTTGAATTTTAATTTAAAAAAATTTGGTATTAAAATAATCATAAACATAAAATAAACCCTTCTAAAATATTTTCATGGAAAAAAATGAAAATAGAAATGGTATGTCTGATGACTGTGGATATGTAAATTACATAAGTATGTTAGGTATGATACCCATAATCTTATGGCAGGTATTATAACCACATGACTGAGATATTCATGATATGTATGTACTGACCATATAAATAGGATTTCAAGGTAATAACAGTGACAACGTGATTAAATAATAATAGTTACTTATAGAGAATCTTAGATAGCATAAGTTTAAATATTTTTTGTATAAGAATAAATAACTAAAACTAAATTAAAAAAATTAGATATAATTTTTCATTCCCAATTCATGTATGATATAATTTTTTCACTTAATATTCAATTACTTTATAAATATATCATCAAGATGATGTTTATTACCAATAAATTCTATAGTTATATTACCTTTCTGGAAATGATCTATCAGAAAGTAATGTCTTATATCAATATTATTTGTTCTTGAATATGATATAAGATTATTAGGAATATTTATTACACTTTTATTATCACAATTTACATTGAACTATTAAAATTTATATCCATAGTCTAGTATTGCATGTTTCATCCATAGAATCTATGAAAATAATTCCTATACCTATATACTCATATTTTGGAGAGGACAATTCCAAGGTTCTATTTATTACTACACCATGACACTAGATACTTTCCGAGAAGGTGACATGGTACAAAATTTATTTTCATATATAAATTAGAACCACTAATGATTGAATATGAATAACTAAATAAATCGAATTCTTTTGCTGTAGAGTAAAAAAATCGCAAGTTGGTTGAATTCTTGAGTTATTTAAAAATTATTTTCATATCTATTAGATGTGTCTGTTTTGGGGTTTCTTAATAACATGAAAACATAAAAACACTAAAATTATATCTATATGGCTCGTAGTTAAGTATATTAATCTTCCAATCATACCTCTATATGTTATTTAATCTATTTATTTCCCATGTTCATGATGATCCAACTTGCAGATAGTACTCATGGGTGTATCACTACATTTAGTATTGCCTATACCAATTTTTTTTTAAAATATATTTAGGTTACTTACATTGATTTAAAATAATTCCTTCTGTTCTTAAGAAATTGAAATCCAAGAAATAATTTATGATCCCCCATAAAACTCATTTCAAATTTACCTTACATTATTTTTAAAAATTCAATACATAAATAATTTCTTGAAGATCCAAAATAATATCATCAATAAAAATATTTACTACTGAATGATATTTTGAAATTATTTTAATAAATAAAGTTGGGTTAGTTATAACTTTATTAAAACCTTTGTAAATTATAAAAAATATAATCATATCATACTAATATCTATAATCTTGTTTTAAACTATATAAATCATTTTTTAACTTAAAATAATTATTTTTAAAGGGAGGGTTTTTTAATATAGGTGTTGTTCCAAAAAAACCTCCTCAACAATATAACCATTTAATAATTCACTTTTGACTTAAATTTGGTATAATTTTAAATCCAAATGTGATTCATAGGTATAAAACACCCTGATGGATTCAATTATATCTATTGGTGAAATGTTTTCCTCAAAATCAGTACCTTCTTCTTGACTATGTCCTTGGGAAACCAATCTATATTTTTTATTATTATTCTTGAATCATAAAACTTGTTTCAAAAAACCCATTTATTTCTAAAAATTAAGTATTATTTGGGTATTTCAACTAGTTATTAGACTCTATTTCTTTCAAATTGATTGAATTCTTATTTCATTTCCATTAACCAAAATTCATCATTAATTGAATCATCGATGTTCTTATGTTCAAGCTGTGATGAGAAGCTTGATATTTAACCCTATTTATTAGAGAATATATAGTATGAGTTCATTTATCTAGATCAACTAATAAAACATATAATGGAAGATACCCATGAGTCTTAACAACTATAGGAATATAGGTGTTTGAAACCACATTTACATCTATAGGTTTGGGTTCAAGATTCTCATTAGAACTGGATGAGTTCCTTACAGAAGTTTTGGAAGAATTGTCATTAGGTTTTTCATTTAGGTTACCCTTAATATTTTATAATGGTGTATTAGGATCATATGGATATATTTTATAAAATTTTACATGTATAGATTCTTCCACAATTTTATTTCTTTTATTAAATGACTTATAAGATTTACAGGTTTTAGAATATCAAAGTAATATTTATTCAACATTATTCAAAGAAAATTTGTATTTATTTTATTTTTAATTGAGTATAAAGACTGTATAAAAAAACTAATGTAATAAACATTTGGTTTTATACCATTCCATAATTCATAAGGGGTCTTCATTAAGAGTGGTATAATTAAAAATATATTAATTATATAACAAGATATGTTCACATGTTTTACCCCAAAACCAAGAGGAAAATTACAATCATTGAGCATAACCCAAGTAATTTATTGAAGGGATCTGTTTCTTCTCTCTACTACATCATTATTTGGTGGGGTCCTTGGATTAGAAAATTTATGATTATAGCCATGTTGTGAATGTAATTTTTCAAATTTATTATCTTCATTCTCACATACATAATCACTTCTTAAGGTTTTAATTCTAATTCTTGTAAGTTTTTTCATAGATTTATAATATTTGGAGAAAACAGAAAGTGATTCACTTTAATGGTAAAGGAAAAACACCCATTTATTTCTCGAGTAATCATCTACTGTAGTATAGGATAAATATTTAACTAATATACTGTAAATTGTAGATGGTATAAAATCTCTATATAAACTAAATCTAAAGGTTCATAATTGAGACTTTTTATTTGATTTGAAATATATTTTATGATGATTTCTATTTTGATAGGGAATACATACTTTTTCTGTCAGAATTATAGCTTAGGTAGATCCTTAAAAATCATTTCCAAGTTATCTTTCGACGAGAATGAATATTTCAATGAATTAGTGTCCTATTTTAAAGCCAAAATTCTTTGTGAATGTCACTTAAAAAATATACATTTTGAGATTTTTTTTAATTTTATAGTATAAACATTTTCATTTCTCAAATCATTAAAAACTAAAGCATGTTTTGAATCAAAAATATTATAAGCATTTTTTTCAAATTTATTATTATAATAATCATCACTGAATAGTGAAATTATAAGTATATTGGATTTCAATCCATATATAAATAATACTTTAGAAATTAAAATTTTACAAGAGTTACCAATTTGACCAAGTCCAATTATCTTACCTTTGTAATTTTCATAGAAGGTGACATGTATACCATCCAATTTAATTATTTTTTTAAAGACTGAGTAGTCTATAGTCATGTTTCTGAAGAATCCACTATCAAGGTACCATATTTGTTTATAAGAACTCTTAACAGGTTTCCTACAAAATTGAGTCCAAAAAAAAATTATTTTGGTACCCATATTTTATTGGGTGTAGAGATTTTAGTAATAAGTTCTTTTGGAATACATAATTGTTTTAATGGTTTCTAATATGTATACCTTAAAGTTAAAAAAATAAATACCTTATTTGGCCCAACAAAATAAGAAATATTAACAGAATTAATAGAACTAGATCAAAGAATAAATTTATTTTTAATAAGTCTTCTTTTTCTAGGTTGATATCCTTTTCCAGTGGTATATTTAGGATTTGTCTATTTTACAATAATTTATGTAATTGTTTTTATTCTATTGTTAAATATGTCTAGGAATTTCTTTAATTTTTCATTATTGAATTCCATATCATTATTTTCTTTAAGAAGTTGAGTCTTTTTATCCTTATCTATAATACGATTAATTTTAGAGTGAGCAGACATTGCATGATTCTTGTTAAAACTTTTTTATTTATCTTCTAATTCATTAAATGTGTCTTCCACCATATTATAATATTTAAATAATTCATCACAAGACATGATTTTAGAATAATTTCAAGTTTCATAATGATTTTATATATGAGTAAGGGATTCGGTTAAAACATTAAATTCCTCATATGTGTTTTTTCTTAAAATACATATTTTCCTTATCAGTTATTTATTATCAACTTGAATCGAATTCACTTTAAATTTCCTTTGATTAACTACAAGTGGATTTCATATCCTTTTTATATATCTTTCCTTTCCATCATACATTTTTTTACTTTATCTTAGGTCTGTCTTCTTTGTTGTGTCTTTTATTACATCTATAAAAAATTATTTTCTATACAGAATCATATTTTTTCCAATATTTTCTCCAATTTAATTATTCATACATACCTCTATAATTGGGTTTCTTGAATAAGTTTTTATTTTTGTAGAAATTTTTGAAAATCATAGCCAGATATTCCATTTCCTCATCACTGTCATCAGGTGATTCTTTACCACATGAGCTTTTATATTTGATCTTATCTTTTTGGTTTTTAATCATTAGTTTAAAAATCTACAAACATTATTTTTAGTTAATATAATTCCTATTTGTTTACTTTTAGTTATTCATCATACGAAATTAGATTTACAATTAGTTACTTTACTAAATGTTTACTAATTTTACATGTTTCTCTTATGGAGATAGATGTTCCTCTCCATAGTTCTAGTAAGAACCTAAGAAGTTTCATGAATTGATCCTTTAAAATAATTTTATTTCCCAGGGCATGAATTGTGTTAACAATATCATTTAACCTGAGATATATGTTGAATATATATTCATTAGGTTTCATCTTAAATGTATCATATTGAATAGTTTATGTGTTTAAATTCATTTCATTAACATTATATGTCACTTCATTAGAAATAAAAAGTGTATCCCTAATTTAGAAAGTTTTATAATAGATTGATATTATATTAAACTCATATTCACCTAAAATAAAATACAAAACATTCATGGATATAAAATTTAAATCATATGAATCCTTAGTATAATCACTCCAAGAATCTCTAACATCTTGAGGTTTTTCAGATTTATCTTTAATTACCATCCATATATCAAGGCCCATGTTTTCTAATTGAATTTTCATTTTAATCTTCCACTAAGTATAATCATTTCCATTAAAATAATGAGGTTGATTAGTGGAAATTCCTTATTTTCCATTTTTATCCATGATGAATGAAATTCAGAAATTATATAAATTTAATATATTTAAATGCAACTAAATCATTGTTAAAAATATGTATGAAAATCCTTTGAAACCAAATTTTGGTCAGAGTGAGTCACTGAGGGGGGGGGGGGTGTTAATTGTGTTCCTAATAAAATTTATATTTTTAAAAAATTAAAAAATTAATCCCCAGTTTAATGAAAACACCACTTAATAAAAATAGTAGAAATATATAAATTCGATCTTTCAAAAATTTTCTCAGAAGAATAATTAAGGATTAGTTAAAATATATTTTTAAACTTCAACTTTTCAAATTAATTTACTTAATTAAACACATTATATAAAAAATGAACACTAACTATCAAATTATTGTTTTTTATTGTTTAAAAAAATGTAAATCTATTTTTAATTTAAAAAAACAAAACTAATAAATCACACAATGGAATTTAATCAAGGGGTTCAGTCTTATGGAGATACTTAATTACAACCACTTGGAAATTATCTAATTCCAAGCAGTTTATTAATTATTAAACTAATCCAATACCTATATCCGATTTTACAAACAATAGTACACAAGACTATCTGGGTACAAATCCTCTTCTATAGTTTTTCATGGGATGAAAAAGCTACCAGGTCACACGTGATTTCTTCCACTATTATTCATGGGAATAAAAATATAGTATTTGAGTGAATATTGAGTATTATCTAGTTTAGTAAAGGATACTGTGTTTTTATAGATAAAGAGATAAATATAAAACAAAACTTTTTAGAATAATTAAAATAGAAAGTGAAATATATAAAAATATTGGAAATGTATTTCAGTTTGATTTGAATAACTTTGATTGTTTGTATTACTTATAATTTTATTTTCAAGGATCTTGGAAGAGATTTTAAAAAAATTCTGGAAAACTAATAATTGTAGATTATTATCTATAACTCAAGATCTCTTATAAATGATACTCTATTATTCTCTGAGTAAGAGAAATTTTTTTAGTACATCTCTCTCTTTATATCCACATGATCTAATTATTTTCTTAAATATATCTTCATCAAAAGTATCCACCGAAGAATAATAATTCTGCATTGAATGAACTAAAACTCTATTTAATGATTTAGAACTATACATTGAAGATTTAGAAAGATCCAATTCTAAGATAGACATGACAATCTATCTTTACTTAAATCATAGTTTATTAATCTAGAGACAACATGGCTCAGTCAGTTGATGTAGAAGGGTGACATAGTTGGTTCATCTCTTTATGAGGTCAACTCATTTTCACATGTGGTAAGTTGATAACTTCATGTAGTAATATTGGAATGGTAACTTGATCTATCCATGATGTAGGTAATTTCCTTCATGCGATCACTTCACTAATTTTCACGATCAGGTCTTTGATATAATGGTAGGTTGATTATACATGCGGTAAGGTGATTATCAATACACCATAAGTTGAATCTTTAATGTGTGGTCAGTTAATAACTTCGAAAAATATTACTCATATGAATCATGGTAAGTAATTTTTTAATGATTTAATCTGAAGTAAAAATTATATTTATGTGACATAGTAACTTTACCTTCACACAATAGGGTGGCATGGTAAGCTCCAAACTTATCCATTTTGTAATTTTTTCTATTATGATGATTTCTCATAGAAAAAATGTAAATAATTAATAATAATATAAACATGATTTTTTTCAATAAAATAAGTATGATTTGTTCTAATCCAACAATATGGAACAAGAATAATCACCTGATTACAGTTCTTTGGAGGAATCAACAATTTAAGAAAGCTACTTGGGAACTCCAGGATGTCATGAATCAGGGATATCCTCATTTTTTTGTACTATATTGAAAAAATTTGAAGAGGGAAATTTATTTTATGGCTGTAGAATTTAACACCACGATATTTTATATTTATTTCCTTTAAAATAAAACATGGTGTATTCAACATATTTCCTTACATGAAACCCTAAATCTAAAGGAATCATGATATAATAAAACATTACACCATATCCCTTAAAATCAATGGTAGGAATTATAATAACCAATTTACAATCAATAGGTACAAATTTTATTATTAATTCAAATGTATTGAGAAATTCCTGATGAATAAGTACTCAATTTTCAGTAAAGTCATTTTATGCTTCAAAAATATGTTTTCATAAAAAATGGGTTTTATTACTTTTTTGAATGAAAAATTTATAATTGATTATTTGTTTAGAAATTTTATTTTATTAAATAAATATAATTTTTGAAATAATAATTTCAATATAACTTAGGGTGAATTTTATGATTTTTCTATTTTTTTTAATTTTTTAGTGAATGGTGAAAAGTACCAATTTTTATAAAAATTATATTATATATTCAAGAAAAATACCAATTATGATTTTAGTTTGATATTAAATCAACCTAATTATAATTTAATTTTAAATAATTTAATTAATTAAATATTAATCATATTTTTACTTGATATTGGCATAAGTTAATTTTTGGGATTAAAAATACATTTTTCTAATTTTTCTTATACATGAAATGCATTTTTATATTAGTAAATTAATTTAATCACTATTTAATAATTTTTTAAGGAAATATATAGATTATATATTCAATATATCATTTTTTAATTCATTTTATGGGTTTTAAAAGGTAATGAATGTAATTCAATAAAGTCTTACACTTGAAAAATCATAATTTAAAAAACGAATTTTCATTATGGTTTATGTGCTTAATGAGACTTAAAATTTTCCAATTATAGAAATTGAATCTGATAAAATAGATTTCATATTTTTAATTATAACAATTAATATATTATAATTTTTTCAACTTAATTTTTGGTCATAGTAAATAGTAAAAACAAGAATTTTTTTTGCACAGTTAAGGTTAAAATGAGTTTGTTATGTGTGTGTGGGGTGGGGGGTGAGGGGGTGTTAAACCATGTGATAAGGGTTTGATTCCACCAAAAATAGTAAAATTATTATTATTATTATTAACATATCTCAATTTTATATTATCCTAACTTCGAATACATTTCCATTTGAGGCTAGTTTCCAATAAAAGATGCCTTAGATCATTGAAATCTTGTAAGAAATTCCATGTGTATCCCTATCTTCACTTATAAAAGGGAACCTCTTATCCTCACCTATCCAAAAAATTTGATCCTTATATATTATAAAATTCATAATATAAAAACATTCCTATAATCTGTTCCTTCATCTTAGATATTCTAGTATTATCCTAAGACCAATTCTTCAAGGCTTAAGGAGTATCCCAAATGCGGTCTCTCAAAGAAGAGGCATAAATATTAACCAAGTTATTTCAATATTATTTCATCTTCAAATTCCTAAAAAAAATTTATACATAAGAAAATTATGAATTTGATATCATCAATATATTGTGATGATATTATAATGATGTTATAACCATTTACCACACCTTCTCAATCCAATGTGAGATGAAAGTATCACTCATGCATATGTGTGGACTACCACATCCATGCAGAGATACAAATAATTTTAAACCACACTTATTCATGGTTGGTTATTATGATAGATTTAATTTTTATATATTATATTTATGTTATAATAATTATTTTATAAATATGAATTAATATTTACCTTTCTTTTGTTCCATCCATCAAAAAAAGGAAAGGTCACTCATACGTATGTACAGACTACCGCCTCCACGTAGTGTTGTAATTAATTTTTCATCACCAAATTATATGAATGGATATAAATATGTATATAATGAATATATATTATATTTATATCATTATTAACATTATTTATATGAATGGACCATAATCAAAGTGTAAGGACTATAATTACTAAACCAAAAAAAACCTGAAAAATGATCCATTTAACACCCGAAAAGAAGAAGATAATGAAATATTGTTAATGAATGAGTGTTAAGATGTTATAAGTAAAAAATGTATAGTATTATATGTATTATTATGATTCTTTTAAATAATTATAATAAAATTTAAATTTCTTATACAGGATGTTATAATACTTATAAACCAAGATGAACTTGAGGTAAGAGTTTCAGGTTACAATCTCATTTTTATTAGGATTGTTAGGATTTAATTTTATGATGATGAAATTTTATAATATATCACTACCAATTATTATTTATTTTTTTAATCCTATATTTATTTATTTATATTTCATATTTTTCTTTCCTTTCCCACTCTTTAAGTACTCTAGAGGCTCAAATAAGTTTTTTTAGGAAAATTGACCACGTTTTTCTCTTCGTCCAAGAATATTTTCTTATATGTCCATATTATATTTAAAATATTTTCAATAAAAGTTTTAATATTATCTAAATATTTATTAAATTAATTTTTACTCATTTTTTACTGTCTGTATTTTCTTAAATGAATCTTCCCATCATTTTCTAAACAATATAATTTTGAATTTTTTCTGAAAATGTGTAAGGAATTTTTGTTTTAATGTACACCACCTGAATGACTTTATATACCATCATGAATAATGTTTAATTTAAATATTAAATTATAAGTTTAATTATTTCTTTTAGAATAATTTTTGTTCAATAATATTTTTAGATATTTTTAGATTCTAAATAAGCAATTTAAAATAAAAAGGTTATTTTCCTCAAGAAATATTCTTGTAATACTTTGAAGGTATTTTCATCTTTATCAACATGATTTTATGTTTTATATGACTTATTAGGTAATGGTCCAATGTTACCTTATTTATTATTTATCTATATGTTTTATGATTATGATGATGAGTTTTTTATGAAACTAGTATCCTCTCCAAAAGTTATGATATGATGATATAATGAATGATTTATGATCATGTTTCTAAAATATGTATGGTTTTAATTATGTGATGTATGGGACTAAAATTGTATATACCTTAAATGATTTTTTAGATAAGTATATCCCTTGAGATAATAATAATAATAGGAATGAGTAGTGAAACCAGTTCTATAAGGGACATTGTCTAATAAGATAGTCTTCGGAGTGAACCCTGGCTAAGGAAATGATGGAATAAAGAGTGAAACCAATCCAACTTGATAGTCTTAGAAGTGGACCTTGAATATGGAAATGTTTTAATGAGGAGTGAAAATAATACACTATGATAGTCATGGTAGTGAACCTTGAATATGGAAATAGTGGAATATAGAGTTAACCCCATCCACATTAGTAGTCTTTGTAATGATACTTGACTAAAGAAATTATTTTCAATGGTTATGTGTATACCAAAAAATTATGTCTTACTATTATGATACATTTTCATAGATTATGATTTATTATTGGGGACTACATAATCTTATGAACTATTTATTTTTATTGAAAAAACATTATTCCATGTGTCATAATTATGATATATGGATTGATGGGTATGTTTTTTTAATGTTTAGCTCATGTTCTCATATCATTATGATTATCATATGCTCAATTATGATCATTGATTGATATCTCTTTTGTTTACCCTTACTCAGTATATTATCTCACCACTTACGTTTTCCCCTTCCCTGGGTTATTTCGAAATGTTTTAAGTGTTTTATGTGTAAGAAGGGAGCTAGTTATGAAGAACAAAATGGGGAATAATGTAGATCTTTTATATTCCTATTTCTTATAAATCCATGTTTCCAAAGACACTAAAGCCCTATGTTATTAAGGAATGTATTATTTTACAATTTATTCAACATACATCTGAAATATTTTAATATTTATGTAAGAAAATTATGTGTCACTATATTGTACTCAAAAAATTCTTTGCTTCTAAAAACACTAATACATTAATATTTTGAATGGCACTTATGTTCTCCTGATATTTAGTATAAAATGTGTAATTATTATTTTCATACCATGAACTTGTTATAAAGTTTAATCTTTGGTCACCCACTAAACATATAAATGTATTTGATGAATCTGATCTACTATGAACCATCTCTGTAGACCATGGGAAAAGGTTTTTCTATGCTCATTTAATATCCACATATATTTATTCTTGGATAATATTATTTTAACATATTAATATATAATTTTATATTTGGATAATAATCATCTATTTTATTCATTATGTATAAATGTACCTTATTTATTTATTCACCTGTCAACAATTTTACTTTCAAGTCACTAATCCCCTTTCCCACAAAACTTACTGATTCATAGGGAATTGTAGACAAACCTATGTAATCCTCTATATGTAAGAATTTTTTACAAATATATATATCCCCCTCATAATATACATCTCAACAATGGATGATTCTATTCGATGTAGACTCTTAACATATCCCTTCAATATATTCATATACATTTCAAATGAATGCATCCAAAAATGATATAAAAAACCATAATGCATTATTTATTTAACCAAATGAATCATTAAATGCACCATGATAACAGAAAAATATGGTGGAAAGTATATTTCCCATTGAAAATGTGTAGAAACTATACTATTATCCAAATTTTCAATAAATTTAGATCAATCAATTTATTACAAATAGAATTATAAAAACAAAACACCTTCATGATAATAATTCTAACATAGATGGGTAGTATTACATAATGAAACTTATGGAAAATATTATATATGGACATGAGAATCATGATATTCCATGCCTGTTAACCTCAAATATTTTATTGATGTAGTTTTTTTACATTTTATGAATAAACCTGTTGAACATCGATACCAAGTTATTATTAGAGGAAACTAATTTTTCCTCATTTATAATATATTACAAGACATAGGAAAGTATATTGGTCTTACATTTGGAGAGGGAGATAAATTTAAATGTATTCCCATTGATAGTAAGTTCAATATTGCATTCAACTGATCCTCAGTCTTACCTTTAATTTCTATTAATTTTCTAATAATTTTTTTAGATATTCTTCTCAACATGAATAAAATTAATTTTATATTTTAACTCATGATATCTCTAATATGGAATATCTAAAAATATTGATCATTTATTCTATGTATTTATATTATTAACATATTTTTGTGAAAATATGAATGTGACATTAATGTTTTTCAATATCTCAAAATACTGATATGTTCATAAGGGTTTTAGAGGAAATTAAAATTCCCATGATTCATTTAATTACTTTTTCAATCTTCTAATAAGAGTGATCCATAGAAAAAACCTTCAATGACCTATGTATACCATTTCCCCCCATATTGTATTTGATAATATAAAGTCCTTTATTTGAAAACTGGACTAGATTTATGCCTCTTAACATTGTATCTAGAAAAATTTCCATATGATGGGAATTTATTTATAATGAACATGATCATTTTGTATAGTTTAAAATATTATATTTTATAAGAATCATACACTTTGATACCTTCCTACCATAAAAGTTTCAAATCCTCAATTAACCATGGAAGGAAAACATCAAAATCAATTCCAAGATATTTTGGTCCTGAAATGACTAAACTCAACATGATATATTTTCATTTCATAAAAAACATATGATATACATTATAAATTACTAAAAAAAATAATCTATGAACTATGTTGGCTACTAAGGCTCTGATATGGATTAATTCCATCCATGAAAAATTCATGTTTAATATTTATAACTTTATTTCTGAAGGTAAAGAACTATTGATCAATTTTATTCTACTCTAGATAATCTGCCAGATATTTTAATTTTCCATCATATATTCACTCATCTTCATGGAATATTAATTTTTTCCCAATATTTTAATTATAAAACAAATTCTTTAAATGAGTAGTTATAGGAAGATACATAATTTCCTTAGATACAGTCTTATTAATTACTAAATCATCATGTGATTTCCCATTAAACTTATACCATGATGTCCCACACTTAAGAAACTCTAACAAACGTTCATATTCCATTATATATAGAACAAATTATTCAAGAAATAATACATATTATTGTACCCTAAACACATTACACATACAATTTTATTCAAATTATAATGTGAATATTGAATATCGTAGTCTTCAAGAATTATGTCTTTCAATAATAATAACTCTTTAAAACTATTTTCCCATATATTTTTATCCTTCAAGTTAATCGATATTAACACCTTTGATCAAACTGTAAATTTTATACAACATAGATAAAATTATTTTTAGTATAATCATATTGTTTCTCAGTCATATGAGATTTCATAATTATCTCTACTTAAATATCATGAATCATTTCTTCAATTTGATCAAACTCATCATCTTGAAAATATTTACCATAAATAAATATTATGTTTTACCAAATTTCACCATACCAAATCCAAGGACTGTAACTCAAATTAAAACCATGAAAAATAAATGATTTTTGATCTATAAATTTTTTAACCTAATTATATTTAATAATTCCAATCATGGGTAGAAAAATAGCTTGTTTTTTGTAAACTTTCAAAAAAGTGACAACTCATTCATCATATTCATCATTGTTCCACCTTGTATTAATCCAAATATGACTCATTATCACCTATTATGAATTTAAATCATTGAATATATGTTAATGTATATTAAAATTGAATTTAAAATTGAATTTTATAAATAATAATAAAAACAATAAAATATCATAATAGAAATGGACAAATGATTTCTAAATGTCTAGATTTTTTGTTTTAACATATATAGAGGGAATATACATAGATGTTTTATAATTAAAATATAATAATTTATGATTTTTTATATATTGTAGAAAATATAAGAAATTAAAAAATAGATTAGTGATAGTGCAATACACTATGTAAAATAGTTATACAATAACGTTTGTTATTGTTGAATTCAAATAGTAAAAAATAATCCACAAATAATATCAAATATCTTATGGTGAGAAAACATGATATAAAAAATGGAATGATAAATGGAAACATGAAAGAGTTTAATTATAAATATAATAGTGTATTTTTTTGGAAGTGGATTTATTAAACTATATTTATAATTTCTAAATAATGAGTAGTTATATTAATATAAAAACACATATATATATATATTCTCTTTAGAGTACCATAGTGTGAGAACTAGTTTTTATATCATGTTACCACGTCATGTGAAGTAGAGTAAAACTATCTTTTCAAAAAGATAACAATGAATGAAAAATAAGTTTGATTTTTTGACTCAAATCGAGATAGTTCATCAAATATTAAAATAATAAACATGTTTCAACATGATCATTAGATGATATTGAGAGACCAAATAGGTAAATCATTATACAACCCATTAAATAATCTCAGGATATATTAAAAACCTAAAACACCCATTCACAATGAAAAAAACATTATTTAAAGAACCTGACCCTAGTATCCCAGAGCTTGTGGTTACTTTATTACATTGATCTAATATATAAGATATTTCACACCAAAGGAATAGTTTATTATCCTTGATAAAGGGGATACATACTTGAACTTCAAATTATATTTGAAATTATAAAATAAAAAACATTGTGAGAGTAAATATTTTTCATCCTTGAACTAATTTAAAGACTCTTTGTTCATAACTTGGAGAAAAGAAAAAAAATAATGGTGAGAGAATATACTTAGTAAGGGCTACGTAAAGTGGAATATAACATAAGTGAATAATAAATAATCAATATGTAAAGTTAAATAATTTAAATACATTTCATTAATCAATAATTTGAGTATAAAGAAAATTTTTATAGATGTTAATAAAGATAAAATGATTCCATATAAATAATCACATGATCTTAAAAATTATACATAAATATAATAACTAATAAAATAATCAATTTTATGATTTCATAGTGATGTAATTTAAAATTCCAAACCCCTGAAACTTACCGTTAAGGCCTTCTATCAAGGAAATTTAAACTATTGGTTGGTATACACTAAAACCCATTTAAATAAGTCTAGACAACTGGTTTGTCTCAGGATAACTACCAATGAATCAAGGGGATATTTAATTCCAGGCCCCACCCACCACTTAATAAGTCTAATGCATTCATCGTATAAATAAATAGTGTAACTTAATCGATATGAATTATTTAAAAAGTATCCATAATGGAAGAAATGGTATACTTAATGTCAATAGTTTCCCTAGTAAAAAAGATTATAAAACATCTAGAGAAAGAATAATTATGATATAATTACAATATATATTAAATGAATAATAAAAGGGTTTTGTTTTTAACGAATATAAACAGTATAAAAAAATCATTAACACATTCTAGAGGAAAATACCATTTTAATTTTTAAATCCACTTTTAAAAACTAAAAATTTAAAAAATATTAGGGAATTTTTTTTTAAAAATTATATTGGAAACTTGTAAATGAATATTAAAATAAATTAATGTTCATGATGGAAAGAAAATTATATTCATATTGAGTATGTTAAAACAAATATTTCTTTCACTTTTTTGGTAAAAAGTCAAAAAGAACCTTATTCAGAAATCAAAAAGAATATTATTTTTAAACCATTTTTAAAAAATTAAATCATGGGTTATTTTTTTAATAAACCATTTTATAATATTAAAAATATTGTTAAAATTTTTATGGAAGATATGGATATTAAATTTAAATATTCCCATCAGAGTATAAAAATAAATCGATTTTCCGTAAAAACATGATTTCATTTTTTGGAGCAATTAAAGATTGTAAAATGAAAGGAAAACATATAATTC
The DNA here is from genome assembly GCA_963277665.1 of Viscum album. Taxonomy (NCBI): domain Eukaryota; kingdom Viridiplantae; phylum Streptophyta; class Magnoliopsida; order Santalales; family Viscaceae; genus Viscum; species Viscum album. The sequence goes on along the minus strand of OY728121.1, from coordinate 129,767,225 downwards.
CATAAAATAACCATAGGAGAATAAAGTAGTTTTTTTTAATATAGTAAGATCAAATAATTCCCCCCATCGGTGACTTAATCAAAAATAATACTGAATAATGATGAGATTATGAAATAAACCTTAACCACTTTGCCAACTTTTGAATAAAAACCCCCATAAAAGAGAAAACATGAAATGAAACATTGGATATCATGAATATAAATTTATTCAAGATATATCATATCAAATGGGAATAAAATATATCTCTTAAAAATAAATAGTTCCATAATACAAAAAAATATCTCAATAGAGTGGAAATTGAGATGAAATTTCTTACAAAGATCATAATATTGAAATGATAATTAATAAACGGATTGATTATGTATATAAAATGTAAATAAACCTAAAAAAGATTAAATAAAACATAAAATAATCAGAATTCATTACACAAATAATTTTATAATATCAAATACAATGAAGATGTAAAATAACCGAAAGAAAGGAATTGATTTATGGAACCCCTTACCACTTTGGTAACATTCAAGTAAAATCACAATGGATGAAATAATTCAAATTGAAACTTAAAATACCATGAATTATTTGGTATTATTGATATCAAATATTAAAGGGTCATTATATACACCATATAACATAAATTAGGTGCACAATAACAAACTGTGCCTCAATGAAGGAAAATTGTGACGGAATCCCTTACCTCAGGTCTGACTTGTCATGTATTTTCATTATCTTCACAATTAATAAAATTATATTAAATATTTAATTTATTAAAAAAACTATTATTTTTTAAATTCTATTTGTTTTATTTATTACTATGTTATATTTAATTACTTAATCAATTATGTTCAGGCTTGACTTTTTTGACAATATTCGGTTCATATGTCTAAACTGACTTCGATAGGTTTACTATGGTAGAATATTTAATTATTAAATAATATCTAGAATAATAATAATGATACAATTATAATTTTATATGTCAATTACAATTTTTAAAGAAACCATGAAATATGGTTATGAAAATGAACTATGTTACAGTTATAGAGATAGTAAGCCATACATACAGAAGAGTAACTTTTCCATTATTCCACATTAATGATGGAAGAACATAAGTATTATTTTATATTTCAATAATTTTAATTATAACATAAATATAATATTATTTATTTAAATAAACTTATATATAGTATTCATGTGATATGGTTATGAAACTTTATTCACATCACTTCGTGGAGGTTGTAATCCATACATACGCACGAACGATGTTATCATTTTTAAATGAATTGTAAGTTAAGAAATTATATGATATATTATCTTTAAATAATGATATAAATGTAATGAATATATATATTTATTTATATGTATATTAAATAAATCACGAAAACCATTTTTGAGTGTTGGTGATGGAAAAAAATACATCAGATTGCGAGGCGTAGTCTTCCGTACACATGAACAACAATTTCACTTCTCATTTGATGGAAGAGGAGATGGATATATGGTATGAAATTAACATAAACATAACTTCGTATATGGAATATAATGATTTTATTATATCATTATGTTTGAATAAGAATTGAAGGAGGTATAAAAAGAAATAATACAAAAATGCTTGGTTAAGAATGATATCTCTTCTTCGGACAACCTCTTTAGGTTTACACCAAAATCTTTCCTAGGATGGTTTTATAATTAAAAAAAGGAATATAGAACATGGTAAGGGATGTAAGGAAGTGATTTGGGTGGGTATTTTCTTATCCCAAAGTCTTTGTAGGTTTAAATAAAAGAAGAGATGTGGTACCCTTTTATAAATGAGGGGATGAATGCTTTTGAAATTTCTTAAAATATTAAATAAATAAATATTTTTTTTTGGGAAAAGAAAAAAAAAAACTAATATAATTAGATTTTAGGATGACTATGGTTTCATTTAATATCGTAATATAAAATTTGGGTAATTTTATATTAGTGGTTTACCCTTATATTTTGGATTAAACCCATGTTAAATATTTTTTTACAATTACCATGATAATGATTTTTATACTAATTAGGGGTCAATATAGTTACTATAAAAGGGAGATTGGTCCATAAATGGATAATATATGATATATTTAAACATATAATAATCACTTTGGAAAATATATTAATTTTTAGGAATTTTAAATCATTTAATAAATTATTAATTATTATAAAATTACATTAATGTCATTTTTGACACTATTCATGTAATTTGACTTTAAATACATTAATAAAAATAGGGAATTAAAATATAGAATTTTAATAAATAACTAATATTATATATTAATCAATAAAAAATTTGGAACACTATATCTCTAAAATTAAATTACTTTTATTATTTTCAAATTAATTTATTTTATTTTTCTATTATTAAATTAAATACTACATCAGCATTATGTGAGAACTTAAGGTAATTATATAATCAATAAAAATTATAAATAAATTAAAATATTAAAATAATTTCATTATTGTCAAAATAATAATTAACATTCATTTACATATTTCTTTTGTCTTTCTGTGAACACAAAAGAGATATTTAAAAGTTAGAAAATAGAATTTTGTATTTTTATTTACATAAAATATTATATAGGTAAATTTCATAGAGAAGTGTCCCAAAAATAAATAAATATCAAGAATAAGGTGATAAGGGTAAAAATAAATTCATTAAATAAGTTAAAATATGATAAATGGTGGCCTTATCACTTTGTTTTATTATAAGCTAACCTAATATACCCTTTACCATGGTGAAAAAGTTTTATTATTTTCCTATTCATTATACAAAAAAATTAAGTTAATCTTATTAAATAATATTAATTTTAAGAATTAATTTTTTTGATAAATTTTACTTAATTTGGTTTCTATAACTGGAAAAAATTTATTTTATAAGTATTCCTCAAAGTGTGACTAAAAATGGTTTTCCAAAAAAATCCTTTTTATATCTAAAATTATTTTTTTACCAAGATCAAGTATATTTTTGATTGATATGTAATTAATTATATTATTTAAAACTAGAATATTTATATATTAATCTAGGATAAAATTCAAAAATTGAGGGGATCTTTTCAATGAAAATAAATGACACTTTTATAAAAATAATTATTTTTCACTATTCACCTAAAGATCAATATTTTCTAAAAAATCCAAAATAATTAAACCATAATTTAAAAATTATATTATGATTTAAAAAAATATTCTTTTTTTAAAATTGAATTCCTAAAATTGGAATAACTTAATAATAATTTCCCCACACTAAATGAAAATTAAAAGTATTTTTGAAGAAAATGTATTTTTGTAGTATAAAATTATATTTCTAGAAATTAAGTACTTATTTATTATCAATAAATAAATTACACAAAACCTTTATAAATATGTTTATAATTTGGTTGAGTCTATTCATACACTCCAATTAAATGTCTAATTTATAATGGTCATATTTAAATAATAATATTTTATGGTTCATTTAATCTTAGTGTTGCGGTTGCATACGGTATTGAACATAATGTTCTTTTGAAATATCAGGTGTTATATTCTTAACCCATTAATAAATTGAAAACTATTAATTTTAAATCATACTTTTTAAACTAAGGTTATATATTTGAAAATACCATTATTGAAATCAAACATCATAAATAGGGTTAATAAAACAATTTCTTGAAAAAAGGGAAAATGATATATGAAGGTCATTACATAACTAGGTTTCCAAATAGGTTAAAATTTGTGGGAAGTGAAAATATGGACTTGGAGAAAAAATTAAATTTCTAAATAATTTTGGAGAGTGATAGATATCATTTTTCATAATAAATTTAATGATCAAGAGAAGGTTAATTACTAGAAAACCATAAACTTATGTGGTGTGAAAGAGGCTATCTATTCTTCAGCAATAAAGGTAATATGAAATTTTTTTTATTTCAAGATCCTTTTTATAGAGTTAAGGAATTAGTTTACCATATAGAATAAGTACTTAAGGAAATATACTTCCTTGAAAAGTATAATTTTATCTCTTAATCAATTTCCACAAAAATCACATCTTTTTCTTCAAATTATGAGTTTTCAAGATGAAATTTTTATTCCTGAATCACTAAAATCAACTTTTAATGGATCACCTAATCCAAAAAAGGTTAAAAATAAATTCCTCATATATTTATACATAAACCAAAACCAAATTAGTAACAATAATATAAGATAAAACCTAAAATTTATAATCCTTTATATAAAGAAATAATAAATTTTACTTAAAAAATTCCACTAAAATAAAAAAGGTTTAACTTAGAATATTTCAAAACTAAATAACCTTAAATCCCAAATTATCTTAATAACCTCAATAATAAAAAAAGTTTTAACCACAAAATTAAACTCATTAGAATTATCTTACACCCCCAAAAATGTAATAACACTCTTCCTAAATATTCATTTATATTAAACCTAAAGGTTATATATAACTCAACCAACCAAAAAAATTCCTAAAATTTCATTAATCATGCCTAAAAATCCAAAAAATCCAAAAATATTTTATCCTATAATAATATTCCCAAAATCAACTCAATATTTTCCCTAAAAATCACTTAAGTAAAAAAGTGTCATACTAACAATTACATCATATAGGCTAGTGGTAGCCACTTCCCCTTATCACCCTTTAATTGTGGTTTCGGGCCCCATGACCTTGCTGGATGTGTTAGGTTGTTACTCGGACTATGGTTTATACTTTTTCTAAAACTATTTTAATATTAATCTTATAACATTTCCAAATAATGATAAATATCCTCAAAAATAAAATTAATCATCAAATCACTTTTTAACAACTATATTTTTTATAAAACATATTTTTTCCAAAAAATTGAATAATATTAATCGAATATTATTACCTTAACTTGAATTATTATATTAGGAATAAATTTTATCAATAAATTTAAACTTATGTCTAAATAAATATTTATGTATCATTCCACAAATAAGTTTCTCACTAAAACATATACTAAATCAACGGTATGTATTCCCATAAATGCATCCCAAAATATCATTAACCATGTAAAAATAACACCATATAAAATATAAAATGGGTATCTATGACTTTTAACTTATGATAAACCTTAGACTTATCAACCCAAGACACTTTAGGTTTATCCCATATCACTATAGAATATCTTAGGTTTTAATAGGTTCTATTATATAAATCATTATAGTGGTTCATAAATAAATTATTAATTAACCTAAGAATATACCATAGGAGTGTCTAACTAGGTTCATAGAAAGGTTACCCTCACCATGAACCAGATTGATGGACAATATACACTCGACCAACTCTTTTCGAGGTTATCACCCCGAGATTCAACTATTTCAAAATCACATCCACTTATTGTATCACAATATGGATGTGTTCCTAGGAAATCCACATAATCTATACCAAACCCAAAATTTAGGATGTTATTATATACTTGAACTTCTCCTAAAAGTATATCATAGGTTTATGTTTCATATACTATGTTTTTCTAACTATTATTCCAAAGGTTTTTACTAAACTTTATCTAATACCAACTATAAAGACCCAAAACATAGTAATCTATATCCACTGATTAATTTATTACATCAAAATAAGTTACAAGTTATTTCATCCCAAATGATGAAAAATTATATTAGTATTGGTAAACTAGATACATACTTGATTCTCACATTATATTTGAAAACATAAAATACAAAACATAGTGAGTGTAAATATTCAATATCCTTGAACTCATTCAAAGATTCATTCTTCATAACCTTGGGGAAAAAAATAAGGGTGATCTCAGATGCTCAGAAAGGGTTACATATAACAAAATATATCTTTAGTAAATAATAAATAATCAATATGGTATGATAAATAACTGAAAGACGTGCCATTTAATCAATAACTTATGTATGAAGAATAATATGACTAGAGTAAATAAAGGACAAATTATGCAATATAAAAAATTACATGAGCTTAAAAATTATCCATGGATATTATAAAAAAAATCAAATAGTTATCAATAAATTATTCCATAGTGATGGAATGAATAATTATGGACATTGGAAATTTACTTTCAATGACTTATGCCAAGATAGTGTAAACTATGGATATGTATATAATAAACCCATTTAAATAAGGCTATCCGATTTGTTTGTCTCATGTGACCTACCAATTCATCAAAGGGATATATAATTCTAATCCCCACCCATCACTTAATAAGTCTAATGGATTCATCATATGAATAAATAATATAACTTAATCCACAATACTTATTCAAGAAATGTCCATATTAGTAGAAAAAACATATGAAATGGAAATACTTTTCCTAATAAAATGACCATAAATCATCTAGAGAAATAATAATGATCATATAATTACAACATATCCCAAGTGGAGAATAAAAATTCTGTTGTTATTGATGAATATAAATGGAATAATATTATTATTAATAACATTCTTTAGGAAAATACCCTTTTCATTTTAAAATCCACTTTTAAAAAATAAAAATTTCTAGAATATTGGGGAAAAATATTTCATTGAAAATAATATTTAAAACATGTAAAGAAATATTAAAATAAATTATTGGTAATGATTTTGGAAAAATTTAATTCATGCTGAGTACAATAAATAAAATATTCCTTTCAAATTTTTGGTGAAAAGTCCAAAAATACCTTATTTAGAAAATGAAAAGATTATTCCTTTTTTAAGTATTTGGAAAAAATTAAAACATGGGTGAAAATGTTTTTAAAAAACAAATAGAGAAAATAAAAAATAAATTTTAAATTATTTTGAGGAAAATATATATATGGAAGAAAAATATTCCCGAGTAAGTAGAAAAATAAGTCGTTTTTTCTTAAAAAATTAATTTTTCCTTAAAAACATGATTTCATTATGTTGAATATTTAAATAGTGTAAAATGAACAGAAAACTTAGAATTTATTTAAATGACCATATGGGAATAAAATATTTATTGTTTAAGATAGATTGATCAAATAATTCCCCTATCATAGAATTAAAGATAAATAATCCTGAATAATGATGAGATTATGAAATAAACCCTTACCACTTTTAGTAACTTTTTAATCACAACCACCATAAAATAAATAAAATCGAATGAAAAAATAAATACTATGAATATTAATATATTCCTGATATACCATAGGAAATGGGTTTTAGATAAACCTTATAAAATAAATAGTTGCATATTACCAAATATGTCTCAATAGAGTGAAAATTTATATGAATTATCTTACAAAGATTATACTACTTAAGTGAGAATTAAAAAATGGATTGAACATGTGTATAAAATAAAAATAAACATAAAAAATTTTAAATACAAAATTAAATAATCAAAATTAATTACAAATATAATCTTAGAATATCAAATACAATGAAGATGTAATATAACCTAATGAAAAACAATTAACTTATGAAACCCCTTACCACTATGGTAACTTTTATGTAAAATACACATGGATGAAATAACTCAAATTAAAACTAAATAATATGATAAATTATGAATTATTCATGATATAACATGTAAAATATGATATATATATTCACCATATTTTATAAATTATGTGTATTACAACAAAATATTCCTCAATGAAGGAAAATCGAGACTAAATAACTCACCTTGGGTCCGAATAGAAATAAACATTATTTATATTCATGAATAACAAAATTAGGTTATATTTTAATTTATTTATAAAAATTTTCATGTTTATTATTAATTTTAATTTATTTATAACCATGTCATATTTAATTACATAACCAATTAAGTTCACATACTAAATTTTGATGATATTTGATTTATATGCCCAAAATATAGGTAGGTTGAATATGGTAAATAAGTAATTATTCCATAATTTATAGAATAATAATCATGAAATAATTATATTTTTTATATAAAAATTATAATTTTTAATCCAACCATGAAATATGGTTATAATAATGAACTATGTTACAATCATGGAGACGGTAATCCATACGTACGTAAGAGTAACATTTCCATTTTTTAAAGATCATGATGGAAAGAACATAAAAATTATTTTATCTTCAAAAAATGATAATTATAACATAAATACCATATTATTTCTTTAAATACAAATATATATTTCATTAATGTGATGTTATTATGAAAAACTAATCACATCAATTTGTGGAGGTGGTAATCCACACGTATTTACAAAGTATTTTATCTTTTTTAAATGAATGGACATGTAATAAATTATATGAAATATTATATTTACAGAATGATAAATACGTAATTAATAATATATATATATATATATATATATTAAATCTATCATTAAAACCATCCATGAGCACAGGTGATGCAAAAAAATCAGATCGTTTCACTTGGTGGTAGTCCTCCAAACACATGAACAATGGTTTCATTTACCATTTGATGGAATAGGAGATGGATATTGGGTATAAAATTAATATAAATAAAATAACATTATAAGTAATATATTTATTTGATTTTATATTTTTTGTTGAATATATATTGAATGAGGTTGAATAAGATATAAAACAAAAAGGCTCTATTAAGAATGATACCTCTTATTTGGAAAATCACTTTAGGTTTAGACCAAGATCATTACTAGGAGGGTTTGATAATAAAAAAAGACATATCGGAAATGGTAAGAGAAGTAATTAATTTATTTTAGAAGGTATTTTCAAAACCAAAGGTTTTTGTAAGTGTGAATAAAAGAGGAGATTATGTTCCCTATTATAAGTGAGGGGAGGGGCACTTTTAGAATTTCCTAAAATATAAAATTAGTATGAATTAATTTTCCTTAAATAGGCTCCAAAATTATATAATTAAAATATAGGATTATTATGGGTTGAAATAATATCATCCAATAAATTTTCTATAAGATTGTATTAGGTTTTTACCCTTTCCTCTTTGTTATAACCCACATTAACCCTTTTTGACAGTTACTATGATATCCCTGTTTTTACACTTTACAGGTCAGGATAGTTACTATAAAAGTAAAATTGATCCATAAATGGAACATAGATGATATTTGTAAACATATACCAATAAATTTTACAAAGAGTATATTTTTTGTAATTTTAAATGATTCAATAAAATATTATTTACTATAAAATAACTTTAATACCATTTTTAACACTATTCATTTATTTTAACATTAAATACATAAATACAAATATGAATTATAATATAGAATTTTAAAACAAAACTAATATGATATATCCATCTATATAGATCATGAAACACAATAAATCACTCATATAATATTCTATTTAATTTTTTTAAAATCATTTATTTTATTTGTCTCATAATTAATGAAATATTGTATTGGTGTTGCATAAGAGTTTAAAGTAACTATATAATAACTAAAAATTAAAAAAATTGCCATCATAAATAATTTCATAATTATCAAAATAATAATTAATTTTCATTCATAACTTTCTTTTTTTACTCATGTTAACACAAAAGAGATATTTGAAAGTAAAAAAGTAACATTTTGTGTTTTTCTTTATATAAAATATTATATAGGTCTATTTCATGGAAATATGCCCCATAAATAATAAATATTTAGATTAAGGTTATAAGGGAATAAATAAATTCATTCCATAAAATTTAATATGATAAATGGTGGTTTTATCACTTATTTTAACCTTGGTTATCAAGATTTACCCATTAACCATGTTAACAAATTTGTACTGTTTATACTATTAATTATGAATGAAAAATAATTTTGACTTATTAAATAATAATATTATTTTTGATTTTAAATATGGAATTCATTTTACCAAATTCATTCTCTATAAGTGTTATAAATTCATTTATAAGTATCCAGCAAACCACAATGAAAAACGATTTTCAAAAAAAGAATACCTTTTTTATGTCTAAAAATATTTTTATCCCAGAATCACATGTAATGTTGGTTAAAATGTAATTAATTATATTATTTATAAATAAAGGATAATTATATTAATTTTGGATAAAATTTTAAATGTCATGGGGCTTTTTCAATGAAAATAAAAGATTGTTTTACCCAATTGGTATTTTTCACAATTTATTAAAAAATAAGTATTTTCTAAAAAATTCCAAAATTTCAACATAAGTAAAAATTGATATGCTGATTTCAAAAATGATATTTTTTATAAAATAAAATTCCTAAAAGTTTAATAAATTAATTATAATTCACATATAGAAAATGAAAAATAAACCCATTTTTGAAAAAAAATGTATTTTTAAAGTATAAAATTGTTTTACTAAAAATTAAGTACTTATTTATTATTAATAAAAAAATAATATAAAATATCTATAAATAATTTCATAATTTGGTTAAACATACTAATACCTACCAATTCAATGGCTAGGTTATAATGATAATGATTAAATAATAATGTTTCATTGTTCGTTTAAGCTCTATTTTGCATGTTGTATACACTATCAAACAGAGTGTTCATTTAAAATATCATTGTATTTCACACCATATCATAAAAACCCAAAAACCCAAATTCAATAAATTAAAAATAACTTTCATATTTTCAGAATATTTATTATTAAATTAAAAATTGTTTAGATGCTACAAAAATTATATGTATTATTTATAAGAGAACCATTCATTAAATAATCATTCATATAATTTAAAACCCATTAAATATTAATTTTGGAAAATTAAACATACCTTATATTCCTCTAAACACATTAAATAATCATTAAATAAAATATAACACCCAATAAACACACTTTAAACACCCATTAATCAATAAATTAAATTGATTTATAATAATCATTCAGAAAATAATTATTCAATCATAAAAATGGAAAAATCACCCCTTCATCAAATTAAACACGCTATAGATGTGTGAAAAATATGAATTATAAACAAAAACCATGAAGAAATATTGGAGAGAAGAAGAAATAGGTGATGATGAATAATTAGAAGGTGAAAGTGAAGGTAGTGCCGGTGATGACAACAACAACAATGGGAAGGGAGAATGATGACATGAACAATGATGAAGATGAATAATGAGATAGATTGATGGTATAAGGAGGTTTATGAAGAAAATTATGGTCTTTCATTGGTGAGATTTAATGCACTATTAAGAATATATAAAATAATTCATTATTTATAATTTTTAAATGGTTTTCTATATTGGTTTTGAAATAAATGATTTAGAAAACCTAAAAACTATATTTTTTTACCTCAGTTAACTTTTAAAAAATGAAAAAAAATATTTTATCATGTTGATTTTAAATAACTAACATTAAATAGAAGATGTTAAAAAAACCCTTTTACACTAATGGAACATCCCAAAGTCAATAGGGTCTGAAACTCAATTGGTCCCACCCTTCAAAACAAAACCTCGATACCAAAGCACTATAGCTCAAGGTGCTTTCCTCATGAAAATCTAAGGCATCACACATGACTATATAAAATTCTATATAGAACTTATAGTTTATTTAACACATAAAAAAAGAATATATCCATGCTTCCCACCTATAATGAATCCAAAAGATTTGATCGACCCTCTCTTGGGGTACCCTTGTATACATATATATATATAATCTATCCTACTAATATCCCAGGCCACACTCAAAGGAACTAGTCTCTTTTTCTTAATCTATAGGTACTATATTATATAAATCATAGCTCATAGGCATATCTTATAGGAAACACCTATCTGTTCTCATTCCCAACATGACAAGATATATCACCTACCAAACTACCCACTCTAAGGTATCACATATATAAATTTCAATATTTATATTACAAGTCATCAACCTACTAGAGAATTAATTCTCACCATACATATATACACAATGATACCCATCTAGAGTCAGAATAAAATTATAATCCTCACTAGGACACCACATATGTAAGCCACCCCTCGAGGATCACGTTCTCATCCCAGTAAATATATCCAATTGAATTTCCTAACCATGAATCATGTCAAGTATACCATAGTCATTTTTTAGTTAAATAGAATTCCAATAAGATTATATATGGGAAACCATCATATAGGTTGTTGCTGAAACTTCAAAAAACCAAATCCACTTCCAACATCACCAAAATCTATTCATCACAAAGCATCAAATTTCTATAACGACCTACTAGGGTCACTATACATATCTTACATGAGGGATTTTATAATAATCATCAATGAGTATCTCACCATAGATCTACATGACTTTTCATCAGAAGAAACCTATAATATGATTCAGATGAGTAGAATTCCACTAATAAGTTATATGGGAAAATTTCGTATAATTTTTTACCAAAAAATTAAACAACATAAACATGTTATCAGAAATATCCATCACATAAGAACATGTATTTCATGTGCATCCTTTGTATTAGAAATTATGTATGAATACCGACATATTTACAATAGGACAAGATCCAAGAACTAAAATAAATAATAAAATCCAAAAAATCTAAGTGCATAATGCTAGGTGAAATGATGAAATTATAGTAAAAAAAATATAGAACATAAATCCCAAGCCTCTGTTAACCTAGAATTATTATTGGGAAGGGTGTTTGTGATAAACCAGTATCATATCCAATATAAGTTTTGATACAATCCTAATACCTATCTACCATCTATCCAAATAGTAAAAAATAGGAACCATGATTCCCATGGGACATTAGTCATATAAAATCTCTAATACCACTTTATAACAACCTCCCCTAGTTTGCGACAACTGAGTTGTGACCAAACCAGAGGATTCTCCACTGGGACATCAGGCATACCTCACCGTATTTCATAGTCTACCAACTAGTAATGGGGGTATAAGGTGGTATTGTAGGGAGACTATACCGCCATATCAGAGTGATAAATAATAGATAAAAAAACTAAACATCATCCATATCATAGAACAGATTAATCTGAAGCACTAAAACACTACATGATATATTAAAATGAAATACAACATACAGTCATACAGACCCATGGTCATAAATAAAAACTAATCCCCATCATAATGATCACATATATAGAATAAATGAAAGTCCAAAAAATACTAAGGCTCTAATTTTATCCCTAAGCATCACCTCATCCGAGCCTCCAATCCCATATGATATATCCCACTCTATATTGCTATGTTGGGTCTCCTCCCAACATGAACCTATGATAAATGAGGTATGATCAGGTACGCAATTTCCATGGATGTCCAAGAAGGGTTTGAGTACAACTCATTAGGGAACCTCTATTCTGGTCCCATACATAAGCAATAAATGTAGTGTACACATGTTATATGCTCATATTTATAAAATGAATAACTACACATGTGCTAATTAAATAACAACCATCGATCCTCATGTCCAAATGTGAAACTTGAGATTGAATATACTCACATTTTATAATAATAGAGTGTCTCCTAACTTTTCATGTAATCATTATAACTAATATAAGTAAAATATTCCAATCCCAAGTCATAATCTTGGGTATTAAATAGAAATCTTGTGTAAGATAATCCCTAAGTGGTAATCTTTGGTGGTCCAATAGTCATAAGGTGTCATAATAGTTCCTTAGGAGGCATTACTAGGTGATCCAATAATCAATATGAATCTTAATTGATCCATAGGAGGTCTTCCTAGGAAATAAAATAATCATTAGTCACATAATCAATTCCTAGGGGGAAGAACCTTGGAGATCAAGTAGCATTAGGATTCATAATCAATTCCTAAGGGGATGACTTTAGTAAAATAAGTAACATCCGGATCTATAGATGATTGTAAGGGAAATGAACCCATGGAAACAAGTGGATCTATATCTGATTCCTAGGTGGAAACTAGGAAATCAAGTAGCATTAGGCTTCATAGTTTATTCATAAAAGGATGACCATATGAAATCCAATATTTTTATCCCTCTGATCGATTCCTAGAAGAAATTCCTAGGAAACCAATAGTCACCTTATGTCATCACCGATCTCTAAGAGGAAATTATAAAAAATCCCCTAGTATCTAGATCAAGGATTTAAACAAAGTGACATCTTAGTAATTACATAGTAGCAGACTTAAATAGTAACCCCAATTGATATCCTATGAATTCCATAGTCATAAAAAATGATGACTGGATCCAAGAATAACATCCAAGGCATCCCATATATCTCAATACAACCCAATGGGTTGTGAATCCCACTAAAACCATCTGTGGAAAAAATCACCACAACTACTCAGTCTCATATTGTTGATCTAGGTTCTATGGTGACATCCAAAATCATCACTACCCATCCTCATACATACCTTCCTGAGAAAAAACATGTTTCTAGGGAACCCAATGAGGTCCCATATGACTCATATCTATTAGAACTACCAAATTGGATTCTATATCACTTTATCATCACCCATAATGATTCCAATCACTTATAGGGCATAACATCCCTTTGAAATTTCAATGTCCCATCAAATCATTATTTTCTTCTTAAAAAAATCCATACTAAAACTACTCAATAAAGATAACATAATGCCCATATTATATCCCAAATCATCAATAAGTCGGTACTAATGCACAAAACCCAACCAAAGTATACATAGAGCTGACCTACCTAGGTGCTGACAACAGAGTGGGGGGGGGGGACACTCACCTCATGGTAATCTCAAATATCTAGAATTATTTAATGTATCTAAATTTTCCCACATGGCTAGTCCCTAGGTCATATATCTCAATTCATCACCCACCTTTACATGGAGGTCACTAAGGGTACCTATTATTAGGCCCACTAAAATCACAAATATAATATATGTGTCACCCCTCTTGGTCCATATATCACAATATATACAATTTTAATCAATTCATATTCCATTTGAAGTAGAGGAAATCTAATTGGTGTATAGGGGTCCATCATGGAACTGGGCACTTTATTAATTTTAGTTACAAATTCATTTAAAATTTTAAAAATTCACTTAATTTTCATATGATAATTTCACATTGGTCTAGAGACCACATATCACATGTTATATAAAATGAATAATTCAAGAGGTAAAATTCATAAGGACCATATACATCAAACCAGAGATATTTCCTTTTAAACCAAAACCCAATAGCTCTCAAATGAGATAATCCAAGTCCAATTAGCCATCATCTATCACACAATTCCCAAAATCACCTCACAATATCCAATTTAATTAATTATAAGACATTTATAATTAATTTTTCAACTAATTTTAACAATTTATGACCAATTAAAAAATTTAATTAAAATAGTCATAATGAATGAAGTCTCAATAAGAGACCTGATCACATTGAGATCCTGACTGACGATATAAAAACATCCCATTGCATGCTCCTAACACATCACCACTCAAAATTTATAAAAATAAAACTAATTCAATATTCAATTTGATCCAAATTTATAAAAAACCCAAAATAAAATTTATATGGTGACATAAATCCATTAAAATGGGATGAAAAAACATTCCTACATCTATAAAGATGTCATCCAACTACCCTATACAAAATACCCATCATTAAATGATGATTCCACCATGATTTAGTGGAATCATCTCAGATATTTATTATCGGTGATGTTATAAGTATGTGGTTAATCGAAGGAAAGGATAATAAATTATAATGGAATAATAAAGTACCTTAAATAAAAAAAATGATCATATAAAAAACTACTAAAATCCAACTGGTCATGAAGGAGGAGGAGAGAAGGTCGTCCTAATGGGGCATGAACATGAGGAAGGGAAAAAGGGTCTTGGTTAAAATAATTAGAGGGGAAAATGAGAAATTTTCACTTTTTAATGAGTTACATGGTTTGAAAAACTATGTTTCAACTTTATAGCCTTCACATTCCAAGATCATCACTATTGAACAGTTAGACCACACAAATATTCAAATGATGTGCCAACTATTCATGTCCATTTATAAGTTGAAAGTCAAAATCTACATGGTTTTTCTATAACTATGTGCATATCATGTTCCACACCCCAATCTAAATACAAGTTTCATTTTTTTACCTAGGAGTTTTCATGGTTTAACATTAACCATGACGTAACTACACACATCAACTGTACAATTTATAAAATGAACTAAAATATCCCATGTTTATGGGTAACTACACATTTTTCCCTAAACCATGCATACTAAACCCTGTACTAGGGAAACAAATCTCCAAAACATCTAAAATTCAACCCAAAACTCCCAAGATTCACCAAAGAAGCTGAGGAAACTCTTGAGCCTAAAACTATATCTAGAAACATTTTCTCGTGATGCTTTAATTCACATAATTAAAATAAAAATCTTGATTAAAAAATGACCCATGCTCTAGAATTATAAAAAATTTAAATTCCCACTAAAATTGAATACTCATTAAGGTGAGATGTTTTATAGATAAAAAGTTTAATTCAATTTATAAATTGTAAAAACATTTAAAAATAGTGATATTCACTTGTATTGGTAACTAAATACAACTATTTATAATTTTTCTTTCCATAAAAAATCATATACTCTTTTAAGATATTATGTGATAAATCAATTTAATCATAGAATAATATTATATTTTTTTATTAAAATTTAACTTCTAAAATTCCAAACATACTCTCACTAATCTCTTAGTCACTATATTCCATTTAAAATATATTTCTAAGATATGTAAACCACCTTTTTTTTATAAAATAAAATTTATTTCATTTTTAATAGGAACAATTTCCAAATAAACTATTGTTCTGTATTCTATATGGTATTATAGGTTCTTGAAACATTATTATTTTGAAAAAAATAATATATTAAAATATACTATAGATGTGTAGTAGTGAAACATTTACATATATTATAACTAATATCTATATAATCATTTTATCCTGGATAAAACGTTTTTATCCATATATTATCCTAAAAAAATGTTATATAATCCAAATGAATTATAAATCAAGTGTATTGAATCAGTCATCTCATGTTTTTTTAATAATAACTATTTTTATATCTAAAATAATCCCTTATAACATTAGAGAGATTAAAGGAAGATACCCATCCTTTAATTAGATTTATCAAACCTTGACACAATCCATTATAGTCAAATCATTGAAGTGGAAAATATTTTACTCATAAAATCAATGAAAACTATATGCCTAATAAAATTGGATTTTTATTTTTAACTATGGTAAATTTATAACACCTATAATATATACACTTGGTATTATATACCTATCAAAATTGAATAATTTAATTCTAGAACACTGATACGTAACATGGATATTCCATGGAGTTTTTCAAACTCCTTTAAGTATTATGGAAAATATTATTATATATAATTATTACTTCTCATTCATAAAAACCTTTTATTTTAATTCTCTTTACTCTATTATTGAAGATACATTTTTTAAATATTTAACCAACTTTTCTTATTCCGATTGGAACTTTTACCTACTTTCACTATCTACACAACACCACAGTCTGGACATTATATTCCTAGTTTATCAATTCTAAAAATTTTGATAATATTAGGTATTTTTCTTTAATTAAATCATATTTTTGTAATATTTACATAATTCCAAAATGGATTAATTCACTAACTAGAACAATCCATTTTTAGACTCCATTGAAAAATCATATAGAATTGAAAAAATAATAACTATATGTATCCCAAAAACCTATCATTTTTTATTTAAAAAATAATTGTTTACATGATATTCTCAAGAGAAAAATGATATTAATAATACACATATTATGATAAGTTAATCTATGTTTTAAGAATCCAAGTTATTGATGAAAGAATTCCCTTTCTACATTACCTGAAATAAAACATCAAGATTTAATTATTTTAAAATATTTTGGCCTCCTATATATTTACATATTTTGTAAATCATATAGTTTATATCATATTTTTCATGAGTACTAAAATTTAATTCTATAAAATTTATGGGTTCCTTCCACTACGATTTTATAATTATTCAAGTAATAAGAAAAAATCCAGTATATGAAAATAATAATCCTTTCTTATTCCTAATTTTACCTCCATGTTTTAATTATTTTGGCTAGATACTTAATGAAACTTCATTGGATACTCCAACCAACTTTTAGTTTTTTTAATTTGAACATCTACCAATTTATATTATATATATAGTATAAAAACATATAAATAATTTTCCTAGTTTATCTATTCTCAATTATTTGATAATATTTGGAAAGATTTTCATAAATTCAATCATATTTTCGGAAAATTTACATGGTTTACATTTGAATGAATTCTTTAACTATAATAATCCTAAAGGAGACCTCAAGTTTCACCAAGTAATTGGAATATCCAATCATTTTGAATATATAAGTGATGAATAAAATTTCTTATGTTAATTAACATCTAATTACTTTTGAAACCTTAATCAAATCATTCCATGCTTCCCTAAAAATCTTTATTTTCTTATTCAAAAATTTAAACACTTATGTACTAATGAATTGATTTATTTAACACATAAAATATTTATTTGAGAACATTTATTAATCCAACAGTATTTGGAGTATCTTACATTAAGCTTCTCTTATACATGGAATACTCTCAAATATTACCATGATTATGACGATGAAATTATCTAAAATATAAGATTTTATTAGATGATTAATTTTTTTATGAACATTTAATAAGTAATTTTATTAAATGGGATCATACTAAAATTATTACTCCTTTTGTAAATCCATCATAACCATTAGTTTTCCATGATCCATGTTTTACAATGAAAATTTTCTTCTTTAGTGTTCCTCCCACCACTTAGATACTTAAGTAGAGAACCATCCCAAACATATCATATTTTACCCTTTGATAGTCATGTAGAAAACTAATTGTCCAATCTATCATATAGATAAACCTAACTCTATAAATCTAGTATCCTAACTCGTAGGGTTTTTTAGATAAGTATCACCCAAATAATACTTCAAGAATAGACTAAAAAATAGAATCCAGAGGAAACAATAATTTGAAGAAACTAACAAAGGATGATCTAGTGTTATTTATTACTTTGTTTCCTTAATAAAGATAATCCAGGGTCACCCTTCATTGACAGAACCAACCCAGTTGGATGATTGGGGTCTTAAAAAGTTCCCCTTGAGAAGGAATCTTGCACTAAATATTTTAAGTGGATTTAATCTAACTATATTATCTAATTTTATTTCCTTTATGTATGAATGATTATAGTGATATAGTTTAGAATCCTATTCCATCCACTATATCAATATGTCTAAAGCATATAGATGTGTAACTCTTTATAAAACCCATACATTATGTACTCACTAAAAAGTAAAAGCCAAAAATATTTACACATTTTCAAATAAATCCTATTCATAAGGTATATGAAATTTTCATATAAAGGTGTAGAGTTATATATTATTGAAAATCACCACACGAGTAAGCCAACTATGAGATATATCCAACTCCATTCAACTTTCTCGACCATGTATAAGCCTCTAGGTTAGTAGGTTGTCTAACCCCAAGACCCTATACCTAGAAACACTTTAATCTAGTGAGAATTAAATTCATAATATATCAATAACCTTATATGAACAAAATATTCCCAACTACTTAATTCATGTTAATAACTCAAATTGCATACCAAGGTCAGGGTAGATGAAAAATAAATTTTATAAAGTCATTCCTAGCTTTAAATGTAGGGTTTTAACTCTAAAAAGTAGTTTAACAGTTAAATTAATGCATACCTAATATTAAAATTTCATAAATAATTTACTAATAATGACTAAGTCATGAAATGAACATTAAATAAATGAATAATTCAAAATATTTAAACATGAGGTACTCTGTTATAAAAAATTCATAAATTAAGTAAATATATAAACATATTATAGTTATGATTATTATTATAGAAATTATATAATGATGAATATATATATTTTATATTTATTTAAATATGAACTCTATCATAATTATTTTTATATGGAATTTATATTATATTTCATGAATCAAAAAAATTTATAATTCAATTTATATTATTTAAAAATTTTATATAATCTAAACATAAGATATTTTATATTATTTAAGCCTTTGATCGAATCCTTTTTGAGGTGGTTTAAATAATATCGAAAAAGGTTTTTTTTAAATTCTAACAATTTAAAATTTAATATTATTAAAAATTCATAATAAAAATATAAATATTTTTATACTTTGGACTTTTTTTTTTGTAATTAACAATAACTTTATTAATTACGTTTATGATTTCTAAATAAAGTCTTTATTTAAATATTATAATGTATGGAATATAATTTTGTAAACAATGTTTCTATATTAACCATTAATACATGGGAATAAAAATTTTCATAAAATTTTATTAAATTAAAAACAATTTATAATTAATTAATTTGTAAATATTTTATAAATTAAAATATTCCAAAATATAATTTAACATGATTTATAGAAATGTTACAAAAAGTATTTATTATTTTATATATTGAAACAATTTTCAATAATTTTACAATGATTCCATTTACTTTCACATAGAATCCATATTCAGCATAAGGGTATCCTCCCACTACCCTTAAGTTGGTTTTCTATGTAGGGGTAGATCTCCCTAACCTTCATACAGTGCATTCTATATAGAGGAACACATGATATTACCTATATGTTAATCTATACAATAAAGGTAAGTTCTAGTTTACCATTATGTGAACTCTTCACTAAGGGTAAACATTAATCTACTATTAATCCCATTTACATAAAGGAAAGTTTTATATTACATTTATGTAAACCATTTATGTAAGGTTAAAACTCAATCCACCTTTATATAAACCCTTCACATAAAGTTATACCTCCGGTTACCTTCATGTGAACTTTTTTGTGATGATAAATCTCATATCACCTTTACGTAGCTCATGTATAGGTGCTACATTATTTTATGACATGATGAAACATGTTATTTTTCGAAAAAAAGATGTTTAAAACATGATGAATTCTTAAAGAAACCTGATCTTATACCACTAATGGGTTTTGTTTGATCATCTCATTATCATTTGTAGTGAAAGACAAAAAAAAATCTATCCATCTTTAAGAAATCATAATGTAAATATTTTCAAAAAACTGGGGAAAACAATGTACCTATAAATTCACTTGTTATATTTTCTTCTATCTTCATTTCTGATGGAATAAATTTTAGAGGGATTAGAAGGATCAATGGACATAAGAACCCTTACTTTAAGATGGTACACTGATCGAAGGATCCACACTCATATTATTATGATAACTGAACATCCAAAGGGGTACTAGGTCCTTTTGGGAGGGGAAAAAAGTTCAAGAAGAAGAATATTTTAAAAATATTTACACGGAACTGATGAACATAGACATGTTAAATAAATGGAATATATCCACAAACCAATAGAGACAATTATTCTCCTTTATTAGATGAACCCGATTTTCTCCATTCATAATGCATTCCATGCATTACTATTTGTTGGGTGCAATTTTCATCGAACACTTCAATGAATAAGAAAAGAATAAATAAACCAACTCTTTGGTTCCTAATATATAGAAAAACATTCAGGATTGATAGAGTAAACCATTTTATTATATGAAATATATTCAATCCGAATCTCGTGCATATTTAATAATATATATTTATATTATATATATATCAATACAAGCATCAGATTCATGAAAATATACATGCATCATATGCATGTATTAAATATACACTATATGTATAAACACAATATCATATATTATATACACACTTCATACAACATATTCATGTGTACATTCATTTTATTCAAGTATATTTTAGTGCACATCCAACACCAATCACCTAAATTAATGATTCCTTATAAAAGTATGATTTTGATAAGTTCTAGACTCACCAAACCCCTATATCTAGTCCCAAATATCATGAATATGAGTCGATGTCACATAATAATTTGATTAATTTATAATAATAAAAAATAATAAAGAATAAATATCAATTAATTCTAAAAATAATAATATATAAACCAAAATATTTTTTTATATATCATGAGTAACCTATCATATAAAACAATTTGTATACATCCCCTTGTGTATATGGAATTCCATAATATAAGGATCGACCATAGATTGTATAAATTTAAAAAATATACATTAAGTATAAATGAAAAATTATATAAATTAAACATATGCATTAAGAATTTAAAATATTTTATTAGTAATGAATAAGTGTCCAATAATGTTACCTACCATAGAATGATGATATATACCAAAATTATGAATTCTAATTTTGTGAGTCACATCATTCATTTCCTAATTGTGTTGACATGTAGACGATCTGATCTTGAATATTTCGTCTATCAAGTAGGTGTAAAACCCCTCCAATGTATGTAAAAGAATATAGTGAGGTCAATAATCTTTACAAAAATCTAAAAACAATCATGGAAGCTCTATTCATTATTCTCCTGTTAATGTTATAAAATAATTGATGAAAAAAACACATATACCGCCCCCATGCTTCCATGAGGGAGGGTCTCACAGATTCATAAATGGGATACCGTATACCCTATATATAAATATTAAAATTATGTTAGAAATTATGTATATTTTTATAAAAATAATAATCAGAATATATTTTCATTATAGCCATTGAGTAAACATATGTTGAAACATATCAATGTGAACCTAATCTCATGAAAACCAAGGAATATATAAATTTTGCCTTAATATCATAGTTTACTGAACAAACAACAAATAAGAAAATTAAGAATATAATTTTAGAAAGTGAATTCGAACACATTATTGATGAAAAAATAATTGATAATTTTAAAAAATATAAATTTAACTTACTACCTGAAATGATGATTAAAATTAAGAGTCATGCACTATTTAAGAACATGATTTAGAATAATTAATCATGTAGTGTCTCAACCCCTCAAAGATAAAAAATTAGTAAAATAACCACCATGTGGGCTAGATGGAGAAATAGGGGGGATAATCAATGGCTTAGAGATCCTTGGTTATGATATGACAGAGATCATTAAAGTATAGATTTCATCTCTAGACACCTAAAAAATAATTTATTGGTAATATTTAACATCATTAGTTAAGAGAACTATAATAAAAGAATTAAAAGAATTAATAATTTTATAAAAGAATTAATATATTTATTATAGATTTATTTATATATATAGAATCTCATTTTTCTTCATCATTTTCATCTTCATCATCATTACCACATTTAAAATTTTCTTAATCACCATTAATTTCTATAACATCTATATTTTCATCAATTTCTATCATTTCAAATTTATTAATAGTTAATTCACTAATAATGTTACTGTAGACACCTTATAATTGAAAATATCATCAGATATATCTGTATCTATACAAGAATGAGATGTATTTGAGATGGCCCATAAAAATTTTAAATAATTTTTAACTCTTTATAACCCCTTTGATTTTTAGTATACCGATAATCATAAAATTCAATTTTTATCACACTCTACCAATCGATTAAAAAGCTCATAAAATAAATATAATTTTCATAATAAATTTGATGTTACAACATAAATGGTTCAATTTATGAAATATGTGTTGGGTTTAGGATAAGATAACACTTATCCAAATATAGTAGAAAACGTCATCTAAAAGGATCTCTCTATTATTGGGAGGAATAAAATAATTTTAGAATCATTGGATTGGTCTAAAAATTACTTATTTTGATGATCCCAAATAATTTTTATTATAATGATAACTAATTATATATTTTATGACAGTAAACAAACTTTTTAATGAAAAATGATAAGTGTTGGATCTACTGTGAACTACACTAGATTTATTGCATGAACACTTGACTAACTAAATGTTATAGATAAGTGACCATGTGATAGGAAATCAAATATGGGGAACACTATTGAAATTTTTTATAAGTGATGAAGCAACCAGAAAAAAGAAAATTTATTGATCACATGAAGAAAATTAACCAACTATAGTGATCAACTGACTTTGGAATAAAATTCTGTAAATTTATGAATCTACTATATGATGAAACTAAGCTGCCACATGTTGAATACAAATGACCGCATGAAGAAGATACCAAATGAAGAAGTACTGTAGTGACTGAAAGAATAAAAGGAACTTCCATAAAAGTGACTGATCCATTGTTAGAGTCACCTATTGTGATTAACTTTGGGTATTGAACTTCCATTATTAAGATCCAATAAATATATTTTTGAGAATTTAAGGAAGTTGGAAGGGAGGTTAATGATTTTATAGTATGTAGATATTTTAATATTATCATCAAACAACTATATAGAGAAGAGTATTCTAAAAATTAAAGTATGTATCCCAGCCAACAATCATGTACCTGAGTGGTGAAGGCTCCTGGTAGGCATCTGAGACACCCTAGATCAAATTCAGATGAGGGTGAATTTCCTTGTTATTATAGCAGTATTGTATCTGATACTGTTAAGTACTATAGTACCAAAAACTATTCATCCTATTTGGGCCTTTGGGACACTAGTTTGGGCCTATAGGTCTTAAGGCCTTCAGGCCACCAAAGGCCTTTGGGCCACTAATGCCTTTGAGCCACATGGCTTTTGGGCCCCATAAAAGACCAAAGAGGCAGACCAAAAAGGAGAAGGCCCAGATGAGGATTTAGAGAAAAAAATAGAAACCACCAGAGTAGAGCTAGCCAGATTGGAAGAATTATAGAGTATGATAATTTCCATCAAGATAGGGGACCATGAAACTTTGCACGAGGCAGTGCTAGCTGATCCGCCATACGTGGTGAGGAGTTATGAACTTTCAAGATGTAGAGGATGGGTATAGACTATTTCAATTGTGTCAGTTCTTGGGCCTTTAAGGTCATGTATTGTGTCATGTATGGGCCTTATGCCTTGGACATATGGTTCCTCTAAGGGTTACCCTTCAAACCTTAAAAGGGGGAATATCCAAAATAAAATAAAAAAAGGCCATTGGGCCATTCAGAAAAAGGAAGTATCCCACATTCTAGTAACCCAACTTTTGAAAACCATCTTACATTCTTTGGATCAATCCATGACACTCCTTTTTCTACACAACATGTTAAAAACAAATAAGAAGGCTTAATCACCACTAAAACTACTCTCCCTATTGTTAAAAGACTATACAACAAGAAGAGAAACTTACCAGTCAACCTAATATAATTATAGAAGAGCTATATCATACTTATCATTACACTTTTATCTCTATATATTTATATTTACTTTTGATTTTTTGTTATACTATTCAAAAAATATATTTATAACTTCTCATTCATTGTAATGATGATTACCCAGATTCTCTTTTCTTTTGTATCTTTACTTTTTTTTTCTCCCATGTATAACTATGTAAGAGGGTTATTCTATCCTAGAATGACTATATGTAGTTATATTCTAGTAACTTGATTTTGTTTGTGGATATATACACTTGATCGAGGTTATGGATTGGTTTATTAGTTTTAATAAACTTTAATGGATATGTATTTATATCAAGTAGAGAGGTTTAAGATCCAAATTGGAACCAGACATCTTGTTTTTAAATTCCACTACGTATTTTATTCTTTTTTTTTCAAAGATATGCTTTTTCACTTAGTATTTTACAAAATTTATTTTATAAAAAAACACATATATTTTTTATTTATCAGTGTTATATATATATACTATTTGGTGTGAGTATAATAATATCAATAGCTAAAGTAATTACATTTGTTTTAAATGGGTATTTATAACTTACTTTGAGATATTATTTTAAATCATAAAATTATATAAACCAACTGTATTTGTTAATTGGTAAATTTTTAAATTGATGGGATTTTAAATAAATATCTAAAATAGATATATTTTAATAGGAATATCAATTCACCACACTTTTTATAATTCCACTAGGACCATCATTTGGTATTAGGGAAAGTTCTTTTAAGTTCACCCTATATTTACTTGCTTAATATTTTTTTTCTTCACATATCAATCATGTCCTGAGGGAAGGATCTTATTTTTTGTTTATTTAATTTTCAGTCTATATATAAGATTCTTGACTTGAAGGACAATCTACCAATAAATATCCTTTTTAATGGTCAAAACTATACTCAATTAAAAATCAAAATGAAAATTTATCTTGAAAGCATGAAAATTGATATTTGGGGTATAATTGAAGATAAGTATGAAAATAAAAAAATAAAAAGAAAATATTGGAGTGATAATAATTAAGTTATAGAAACCCATGTCATTTACACATATTATTACATTATTTTAATATAAACATCCAACAGACCCAACCGAAATTTCATGAGGCCAAGTGCCTTTGGAATACTTGGATCATAATACATAAAAAAAACACAACAGATATATTTCATTCTCCACAATGAGCTCAAAAATCCATTTGAGATCCTGAAACTACATCGAATAACCTAGGGAATATATAAAAGAAAGAGGTGACCGATAAATTCCAGTAAGGGAATAAACATGGCAATGAAACATAAAATATGATCTAAAAGGAATAACATGACATTATAAAAGAAAAGGATAATGAATAATCATATTGAGGAATATTGTAAATAACATAGAATCAGAAGATAATGGAAACATAGTAATGTGGAGACAATATAAAAAATGGCATAAGAATAGGTCAAGGGTAACATCCAAGACACCATCAAATGGTGGCCAGAGTCCCTTTAGGGATCAATTTTACTCCTTAATCATATATATATTGTCTCAAAAAAAAAACATTACCTAATGTATTGGGGAAAAATTTGGGTGCACTAATTTTTATATATACATGATTATACTAGCCACATAATGAAATCAAACATAAGGAATAAACATAAGGATTACCCAAGGAAAAAAATAATTTCCATAACCATATCATATGGAATATTAAAATAGAATATCATAATAGTTTCCTCAAAGGAATGGAGTTAATAATCATTTTACATTAAAAAGAATAGTCCCTGAGAAATTATTTCCAAGTGAAGTGAATACATGATAAAAGATAAATCAATTTAGAAATGTACCTCTTTAGCGGGGCTTTAGGAAATAGGGTAAAGAGTCTTTAAAGTGTGTAAGGGAATAATAATTTCCAAAAAACCCAAAATTAAATTAAACAATTTTCCATGATAAAATGAGAAATTTTAGAAACAAATGGATGGTTTGAAATATATTAAGGAGTGGTACTTGTAATGGGGTAAGAAATAGAGATGTTCCCTTTTATTAGGTTTTCTTATTGAGAGTAATTGAGAAGGGAAGCTTTTAAAATATATATATATCCCCATCAAATAACGGTGAATTAAACTAGTTATAAATGTGAGAAAAAAATATAAATAATATATAGTATGTAAATCGTAAAAATAGGGAGATAAATTTAGGTAAATAGAGAGAATTTTTAACCCAAAGAAAATAGGGTGGTTCTGAGAGATCCATTGCCTTAGGTTCTGAAATTATTCTGTACATGAAATTAACATCCTAGATAATGAAAATTGAATCATTAATTACTTGATTAGGAATATTTTACGTCAATATTTTATTTTATATATTTTTATTATGTTCATTTATAACCATTTCATTGAGATATAATATATATATTTTTTGTTTTGAGAGTGTTCATTTTATGGTCCCAATGTTAGATCACTTGTGGATAATTGTTGATGTTTTTTGTAAAATAGAAATTATAACACCCCAAAGTTTTTAAAAATAAAATTTAATTAATGAAATACAGATTCTAAAAATAATTAATTTTTTTAAGGAGATAGTTATAAACTATTCGTTCAACAAAAATTTTCCACTTATATGATTTGAATTTCCAAAAGCGGACATCTATGGTTGTGATCAGTAAGTTATTTAGTGTCTGATTCAATCAAATTGTTTTTTGGTGTATAGTAACATAAACTTATTAATAGAAATATGAATAGTAATATGACACTTATTAAGAGTAAATCATATTATTATTTAATTTTCTTATGTTTTTAAGATAACGAGATCTTGATTATTTTTTCAAGGTGATATAAAATGATTTATAGTTTTAAAATTGTTATTTTTTGAACAAACTCTAATTTTATTTAAAAATTAAATTATTCAAATTTATAGAATTATTTTAAAAAAATTGACTTCATTTTCAAATTCTACATGTATAAAAATGGAAAGGGTGTTTTTTGGGATATCTCTGAGAAAGATGAATTTTTAGTGAATAGTAAAAATACAGTTTTATGTTTTTGGGTGTTTAATGACAACATAATGATGTAATTATTTTGTTCAACTATTTAGGATTAAAATATGATATGAGGTGTCCCAATTGGACAATACCATGGGAAAAAACCATAGGCAAGACTATGGTTTTTTGAATACCACTGATGATGTGTCCTTTGAAATTAATTAAAAACTCCCCCACTTTAACTATAAATACCACTCTCTCCCCCACCTTCCACTCACACCTCTCAAGATTTGAGAATTGTCTAAATTATGCCAAATACCCTTTAGAAGGCTCTTCTCCACATCCAAAACCTTATGTTCTCACAAAAAGGACAAAACCAAATGCCTTAAGGATGCTCTCAAAGAGAAGTGATCAAGAGGTAAGAAACATATTTCATTTTCTTGTGTTTTATTTTCTTTTCTTATAATGCCTTACCCTACCCTTATCCATGACAAATGAAATAACCATAATATTATATATTATGTATGTGAACATATTTTGGTAAAACATTCATCATCATTATTCCTATCCTCTTCCTGTTTTCTAAAAATAAAAACACTGTCCGTGATTTGTCGATTTACAGACATCATTGATGATGTGTCTTCAATTTAATTTAATTCCTTGAAATCTGGTTGTTAAACAATTTTAATGGTTAAAAAATATTGTATAGTGTATTTTATGATCTATATTATGTTCTATAATTAAAATATATGCATAATATTAAAGGTATATGATGAGATAAGTTCATGATTATCAAAGAACCACCAAAATGATCTAAACGAAAACCACTAATGATTTATCTAATGATTCATCCTGATACCATAAAAAAAATTATTTTTTAAACCATTTCATTCCACTTCTGGATTTTCTCTTCGTTTCGACAAGAATATACGTTACGAACCAACCATGGAAACCATGTAAAGAACTTACCCGAAACAATGTAAATAACAATATATTATTAATGAATGGGTGGAATGATGTTATAAAATGATCATATAAGGGGTTATAAACATGAATATTTTCCTATAAAATATTAATTACACTATTTTAACCATTATACAAGTAGGTTAATCACATTATAAGTAAGATGAAACAGAGGTAAAGGATTTCATAACACAATTTCCATTCTTTGGATTAACCTTATACTTCATTAAATATGTACTACTGAGATTATTTGTGTAACGAATTTCATTTATATTATGGTTTATTATTTTTATTTCAAATTTATACACATAATCCTTTAATTATATTAATTATCATTTAAATTATACAATTTTTTGTAAGGGACTTTCTTTTAAAAATATTTTTTTTAAATTATATTTTATGAAATTAAAAAGAAATGTTTTTATGAAATTATTCATGTTTTATGACGCTTTTCTAGTTCTTGGGAATTTTTTATAATCAAGGGTGGACCTATATATTCCTCCAATGCATTGGGTTTGTGTAAGTTGGTGGTATGCCTTATTGTTACTCCAAGTGTAAGTGCGATGGTTACACAATAAGGTAGCCGTGAGGGTTACATTATAAGGTATCCATGAGGGTTGCAAATAGTAAGGTTGTTGGGAGGGTTAAAATATAAGTAATTAATTCCCCAAGATAACTTTATGGTTATATATATATTTATATATGTTCCTTAATGTTTTATGTAAATCTCAAGTTTTACAAAGTAAGTATATATAGGTGAAAAGTATGTATTTGTGAAATGATTTCATATGT
Source organism: Viscum album (assembly GCA_963277665.1). Lineage (NCBI taxonomy): Eukaryota > Viridiplantae > Streptophyta > Magnoliopsida > Santalales > Viscaceae > Viscum > Viscum album. Next base: position 129,737,433 of record OY728121.1, on the reverse strand, counting down.
TTGTAAGTACTCATGGTCTAATGGATTATTTACTTCTTTTTATATCCCTTACCGAGTTTTTTATACTCAACCCATGTTTTTAAATTTTTTTAATAGTTTATAAGGATTTTTAAGAGAGATAAGGAAATCAAGTTAAATTTTATTAAGAGTTTTCAGTGAAATCATGTTTTTTGTTGTGTTAAAAAAATTATGTTTTAGAAGAAATGTATATCATTTAAATGGTTCCCAATTTTTATACTTGTGTGTTTATATGTATGAGTTATGTACTTACATTCTAAAACTATATACCCAGAAGATAATTGGGAATGTAAAGAAGTGAAATCTAGTTGAAAAAGCTATATTATGTAATGTTTAATGATGGGTCCTTATAATTGGTATTATAGAATGGTTTAGATAACTTTTTGAGTTATTATGATTTTAACAGAATACCATAAATGATTTTTACAATATTTTTATTTTCAAATGGTATAACATTTAAATATTACCATGTTGCTTCATTTAAGATATGTCTTTTTAGAATGGTTTTCTAGAGAAGAAATAGGGAAGCTGAAGTTGGAAGAAACTAAGAGGCTGATATCATTCCGAATCCACAACTGGGAATGGTAGGAATTAGATTTGAGTAGTTTTTTATGGTAATGGATTTTTTGACACAAACAATAAATGGTGGTGGAATCCATGAAAGAAAAAAAACATAGCTACCATAAAGGAACATGAATATAGTGAAACATTTTATGATGCAACACCCTCCCACTTTCAGTGGATCTTCTGACCCAATAGTGGCTAAAGGATGGATTAAATCCATTGAAAAGATATTTGATGTTATGGGATGATCAAATAATAAAAATTTTTGTCTTTCCATTTATTATTTTGAAGGTTATAAATATCAGTGGTATTCAATGGTCAAGAATATTAGGTATAGATATGAGATTGAAGCCTTAGAGTGGGATTAATTTAATAGTCCTTTTCTTGAAAAATATTTCCCTAATGTGGTTCGACTTAAGATGGAGAATAAATTCCTTGAATTAAGGAAAAAGGAGGAATATTCAGTGGTCATTTTTGATGAAAAATTCACCTGAGTGTCAAGGTATGCTCCTAATATTATTTTGGACCTTGATAAAAAAATCCACCATTTTTACTTAGGATTGAAGCCAATATATCGGAGGGAATTGGATACATGTGAGTTCAAAAGTTATGAGAAACTTATTCGATATGTTGAGAGGGTGTAAATAGAGTCTTATGAGGATCACTTGTACTTTTACAAAAATGTGAATAATAGTTCATGATGGAATGATATGGGTAAGAATTAATCAATGAAATATGATGGTTTGAAATTTTATTTTCTAGTTTGTGAATGGTGTGGTAAAAAGAACCTTGGGGAAGGACTTATAAAAAATGGGAAGTGTTTTAGATGTGTTAAGTTTGGACATATGGCATACGATTGTAATGAAAATGATCTTAAAATAAATTCTGATAAAAAAATTGTAAAGTGTTTCAAATGTGGTGAGATAGGTCATTATGAAAATGCCTTCCCAAAGAAAGATCTGAATGATGGAAAGTTTTGAGACAATTAGTAGAAAGGTGTAGTGAGATCCTTTGTGACTATGACAGCAGATGTTGAGCCATCTAAATAAGTGGTTTCAGATAATTTGTTTATTTAATCAGATTTTTCTAAATTGTTGTTTAATATGAGGTCTAAAAATTCCTTTATTTTAGAGAAATTTTCTTATAAATTTAAAATATCATCTCAAAAAATGAGACCAAAACTTATTGTAATATGGGGAAATGTTACATGAAAAATTAATTTTAAGAATCTTCCTATTGTTATCTATGTCAAGACATTACCTACAAACCCTGTTGTTTTTCCCTTAGTATATTTTTTTCATTCTAGGTATGGATTGGATTTATTTTTATCATGATAAGATTGATTGTAGAGATAACAAAGTTTTTTTTTCAAAAATAATTTTATTTTTTATAGAAGAAAGAACCCATACAATTTATAACAAATCAGGAAGTTGAGAAACTGTTGAAATATAGAAATCAAAGTTATCATTCTCATATTATTTAAAACAAATAAATTGTTCAGATTACATATGTTCTATTGGTAAATGAATACCTTTATGTTTTTCTTAATGAGTTACCCAGTGTTATACCAGATTGAGTAGTTGAATTCAAAATTGAATTAGTTCATGACGCTAGGCCAATTTCAAAGCCCCCTTATTGAGTGTCTAACACTTATCTTCTTTAATTGAAAAATCACATGCAAGAGTTTCTTGATAAAGGCTTCATTTGTCCTAGAACTTCACAATGGGGAGCTCCAATTTTGTTCGTTAAAAAGAAATATGGTTCCATTATACTTTTCATTGATTATAGACATTTGAATAACATTAATATTAAGAATAAGTTTCTTTTTCCACATATAGATGACTTGTTTAATCAGTACTAGCAATCTCATTATTTTTCCAATATTGAATTGAGATCTAGGTACCATCAGTTGATGGTGAAGGAGGAAGACATTCCAAAAATAGCTTTTTGAACTAGATACATTCATTATGAATTTTTTGTTATGCCGTTTGGGTTAACTAATGAAATTTATGCATTTATAGATTATATAAGTATAATATTTCATGCGTTCTTGGATAAATTTTTGGTTATTTTTACTGATGAAATTATGGTATATTCTAGATGTAAATAGGATCATGATATACATACAAGGGTTGTTTTTAAAACCTTAAAAGTAAAGAAACTATATGGAAAATTTAGAAAGTGTGAGTTTTTCTTGCAATAAATTTATTTCCTTGGTCACATTGTTTCTAAATATTTCATAACTGTTGATCCATCTAAAAAAATATTGTTGAAGAATGTACAAGACCCAAAAATATAACTGAGATTCATAGTTTTCATAGTTTTCAAGGCTATTACCAAAGGTCTGGTGAAATTGTTTCCAAATTTTCAAGTCCAATGACTATGTTAAATTGAAAAGAAGTTAAATTAATCTAGACAAAATAATGTGGTGATTTCTTTCAATAATTTAAAAAAAGATTGTTGAATGCTCCATTTATGAACCTACCTTCCAAAAATGGCGAGTTTGTTATCTATAGTGATGATTCATTAAAGGGACTTGGTTTTGTTCTGATACAGAATGATAAGGTAATTTCTTATGATTTAAGATAACTAAAACCTCATGAGTTAAATTATCCCACACATGATTTGGAATTAAGAGTTGTGGTTTTTTGTTTAAAAATTTGGAGGTATCATTTATACAGAGCCAAAAATGAAATATATACTAAACAAAAAAAATCCTGAAGTATATATTCAATCAGAAGGAATTAAACATGAGGCAGAGAAGATGGACTGAATTGATAAAGGATTATGATTTTATGATCAATTACCATCCCAGAAATGAAAAAAGTGGCTGATGCCTTGAGTTGAAAACATCATGCATAATTAAATATATTTCAACTGGAATAAGACCCTTTGATTAATGATTTGATGAATTTTGGCTTGGAAGTTGTTGGTGCAGGAAATTTTTATGTTTTTTAGGTTTCAATGCAGTCGTCTTTGTCAGACAGAATTAAGAAAGCAGAGAAGGAAGACAGGGAGCTATAAAAAATGGTAAAATTGGTTAAAATGGGTAAGTTACTATAATTTAACCTTGATAAAGATTATGTTATAAGATTTTGAAGGATATCGTGTGTGCCTTTTGATTCTCATCTAAATAAATAATTATTGTTTTAAGCTCATATTTCTCCATTTTCAGTTCATCCTAGTAGCACAAAGATGTAAAGAGACATTCATAAGTATTACTAGTGGTATGAAATGAAAAGAGATATTGTAGATTTTACCATGAAATGTTTTACATTTCAACAAGTTAAAGTAAATTGGAATTTACCGAAGGGGATGATTCAACCTTTAATAGTGCCAGAGTGGAAATGGGAAAAATATATCCATATACTTCGTTGTGGTACTACCAAATACTTCTTGAGGTAACAATGAAATCTGGTTTATTATTGATCGAATGACTAAATCTACTCATTTATTTTCTATTTGAGATATTATGTCTCTGGTTAAGCTTTATAGACTATACCTCAAAGTGATTTTCAGGTTACATGGAGTTCCTCTTTCCATTGTATCTGATCGTGATCCCTGGTTCACTTCTAACTTTTGGAAAGACCTTCAGAAATCTTTGGGAGCATAATAAAATTTTGGTACATATTTTCATCCTCAATTAGATGGGAAATCAGAATGGATGATTTAGACATTAGAATATATGTTTCAAGATTGTTCAATTTATTACCATGAAATTTTGTATCAACATATTTCTTTAGTTGAATTTTCTTATAATAATATTTTTCATTCCAGTATAGAGATGAAACCTTTTGAGGAATTATATAGGAAGTGGTGTCGAACTCCATATTTTTGGGATGATGTTAGGGAAAGGATGTTGATGGGAATAGAATTATTAGAGGAAGTGGTTGAGAAAGTGAAGGTGATCCAAAAACACACGAGGATAGCTCTGAGTAGGTAGAAAAGTTATGCAGATAATAGGAGGAATTACTTTTCTTTTGAGATAGCTGATCATGTTTTTCTTAGAATCTCACCATTGAAAAATGTTATGTGTTTTAGAAATAAAGGAAATTTAAGTCCATGGTTTATTGGACCTTTATAAATCTAGGATAAAGTTAGACTAGTTGCCTACCGAGCATATTTTCCTATGAGTTTATCTTAGGTACATAATGTTTTTCATGTTTCGATGTGGAGAAAGTATGTGCGAGATTAATCTCATGTTTTGCGCCTAGAAGTAGTTCACCTAGAAGAGAATCTTTCTTATATAGAGAAACCTATTCAGAATCTTGATTGAAGAGAAAAAGTATACTAGAATAAGGTAATTCACCAGGTAAAGGTATTTTGGAGAAACCACACGGTTGAATAAGCAACATGAGAATATGAAAATTCAACAAGGGAAATGTACCCTCAATTGTTTAATAAGTAAATAAAATTGTGAGGATTCAATTTCAATATGGTAGGGATAATGTAACACCCCAATGGTTTTAAAAATAAATTTAAATTCATGAAAAAATGATTCTCTACATAATGGAACTTGTTTGCAAGGATATAGTTATAAACTGCCTATTAATCATTTTTTCCAGCTTCTATGATTTGAATTTCAAAAAATAGACATCTACGGTTGTGATCAATAAGTAATTTGGAGTCTGATAGAACCAACTTTCTTTTATTGTGAATAGTAACACACCTTAGGAATAATAATATGAATAGTATTACGACCCTTATGAATAGTAAATATTATTATTATTTTTATTTTCTAAAGGTTATAAGATAAGGAGATCTTGATTAATTTTTCAAGGTGACATAAAATGAGTTATAGTTTTAAAATTATTATATTTCGAATAAATTATGCTTTTCATTAAAAATTAAATTAATCATATTTAGAAAATTCTTTTCAAAAAATGGAATTCATTTTCAAATTCTACACATTTAAAAATATTAATGGCATTTTTTTTTAATTTTTATGAGATAGTTGAATTTTTGATGAATAGTAAAAAATACAGTTTTATGTTTTGAGGTGTTTAATGACATCATAATGATGTAATAATGATGTAATCATGCTGTATGACTCTTTAGGATTAAAATATGATATTAGGTATCCCAAGTGTCAAATACCATGGGCAAAAATTATGGTAAAGCCCATTGTTTTTCAAATATTACTAATGAGGTTTCCTTTGAAATTAATTAAAAACTCACCCACATTCATTATAAATACAACCCTCACCCCTCTTCCTCTCCCACATATAAAGATTTGATTATTTTCTAAATTCTTCCAAATACCCTTACTAAGTCTCTTCCTCATGTCCAAGTCCAACTGGTCTTACCGAAAGGCCAAAACCAAAGGGCTTAATGAGGATCTCAAAGAGAAGAGATTAAGATGTAAGAATCCTCTTTCATTTTATTATGTTTTCTTTTGTTTTCTTATACTCACTTACCATCCCCTTATCCAAGAGGAATTAACGATATAGAATATTATTTATTCTGGATGTTATCATATTTATGGAACAAACTCATCATCATTCTTCCTCTCCTCATCATGTTTTCTAAAAATAAAAACACCGTCCGTGATGTATTGATTTACCGACATCGTGGACGATGCGTCTTCAATATCCTTTAAGTCATTCAATTGTGGTTGTAAAACCATTTTAATGGTTAAAAAAGATTTTAAAGTTTATGATATGATCTCTCTTATATTATGTAATTAACTTATATTCATAATATTAATGGAATATGATGAAATATGTCCGTGATTATCAAAAAACCGCCACAATGATCTAAACGAAAATAAATAATAATTTATTTAATGATTCATACTCATACCATATAAAAAAATTATTAATGGAATCATTTAATATTATGGAAAAATATTAACACCATTTCATTCCACTTCTGGAGTTTTTCTTCTTTCCTATAAGAAAATACGTTACGAACCAACCATGGAAACCATGTAAAGAATGCACTCGAAATAATGTAAATAACAAAATATTAGTAATAAATGGGTGGAATGATGTTATAAAATGATAATATATGGTGTTATAAACATTAATATGTTTCTTTAAAATATTAATAAAACTATTTTAACCATTATATAGGATGTTTAAGAACATTTTAAGTAAGATGAACCCAAGGTAAGAGAATTCATAACACAATTTCCATTCATTGGGTTAAACTTATACTTCATTAACAATGTTCTAATAAGATTATTTTTGAAATTAATTTCATTTATATTATGATGTAATATGAGGATTTATAGTGTATACAAATAATACTTTCATTATATTAAATATCATTTCAATTTAATGATTTTTGTATGGGACTTTCCATAAATAAATCCTCTTTCAAAATTCTATTTTACGAAATTCAAAAGAAATGTTTTTATGAAATTATTGATTTTATATGACTATGATATAGTTATTGGTAAATTTTTATGATTAAATATGGGACCTATATCTCCCTAATATTCATTGGGTATGTTTATGTTGGATTTAAACCATACGGTTGCTCAAAGTGTAACTGTGATGGTTACACCATAAGGTAGCTGTGAGGGTTACAAATCATAAGGTAGCCACAAGGGTTAAAATAAATAAATAAATCATAAAGATACCTTTATGGTTCTATATATATGTTCCTTAATGTTTTATGGAGATCTCATATTTAACAAAGTAAGTATATATGGGTGAGAAGTATGTCTTTGTGAAATGATTTCATATGTTTATAAGTACCCATGGATTAACAGATTATTTACTTGTTTTTATATCCTTTTCTGAGATTTTTATGATCATACCTTATTTTTAAATGTTTTTCATAGATTATAAGGATGTGTAAGAGAAATATGTAAGTCAAGTTAAATGTTATGAATATTTATCAAAGAAATCATGATGTTTTTGTGTGTTAAAATTTGTATGTTTTCGAAGAAATGGATATCATTTTAATAGAACCCACTTTGTATACATTTGGGTTTATATGTATGAGTTATGCAATAAATTTATAAAAATATAAACCAAAAATATCTTTGGTAATGAAAAGAAGTGAAATCTAGTTGAAATAGCTATATTAGGTACGGTTAAATGTCAGGTACTTATAGGATTATAACTCTAGAAGTTAAATGAAATAGTATTAATATATGCATGTAAGTATAAATGGTCCCAATAATAATTTTTTCTCCAACATATGGGCGATTAACTTAGTAAAAATGTTAACGTTATGTGGTTTGTTCATTTATGCTGTTTTACCGACCACCACGAACTAGATTCATTTTATGTAATTAAATGATCATTAAAACTTTTCATAACATTAAATAAGTTATATTATAATTATTATAATCATATTTATCCATAATATTGTTTCTATAACCATCCTTTAATGCGATGGATAAAAATAGAGTTTTTTGTTCATGGAGGTAGTTAACCAACTATATGGTGAACAATGTTTTAATTTAGAAATGATAGAAGGGAGGGTATAAGGCTGATATTACATCATAATAAAAATATATGAGTATACTTAGGTTATTTTTGTTACTATTTTTGGGTGGAAGGATATTATATGTGGGTGGTAGAAGGAGAATAAAATTAAAATAAATTTATTTTATAGTTTACCTCTCCCTTTGGTTGTCTCCAATTAGGACACCCCTTAAGGCTCCTTGGAATGGTGTTTGGATGAGACCAATATAACTTGGACACAGGGGAGAGGATTTGGAAGGTAATTGGGTATAAATTTTTAAATATCTATGTAACATCCCAGGTAATTAAAGAATAAAGAATTTTCATATTTATTAATATTTACAAATTAAATATTAATTTTAATTAAAAGGGGTTTCTACGTTCGATAGCATACTCGATACACAACGATGAGTTTCTTTGAAAACTTACGTTGCACACTAGTAATAAAATAATATTATTTTAAATGTTAGTTAACAAGTAGCCGTTGTACTAGAGGTAATGGATAGAAATAACTAAAATATTATTATATATGTTTTTAAATGTTTTTACATTTACCCAATAATAGATAAAGGCTTAAAATACGGAAAGAGTTCAATTTTAGGCATTTATACCATAATTTTCACTAAGGGTTAACTTATCACCTTTTGATGGTGAACCGTCATTAAATATAGTTTTGATTAATCTTATAAATTATATTGGACCAAAAATAACTCTTCTTTAGAATCAGGACATCAAAATTTACTTTGTGTAAATTTTTGCTACCTTTCCGATAAAGTACATTTTTTTTAATGAATAGTGTAAAATGTTGTATTTTAATTCAAAACTTCTTTTTAATCTAATTTATTTATATGTTTAGATTATCTTTTTAATTGGTTTTAAAGTAAAAATTAGAAAATATTTTTACCATTAAATCCAATAGTGTTCATTGGAATTAATTTCACTTTGAAATCAGACTTAAACTAGTGTCAATCTTTTGATACTTATTGTTTCATAAAAACACGCTATTTTCTCTGACAGCAGGAATTAATTATTAAATTAATTAATGTGAATTATATGTTTTGAATTTTGTAAAATAGACATCATTTTTGAATTCTTAATATCAAATATAGCTTAGGGTGAATTTTTGGTAATTTTCTGAAAAACTTCAATTTTTGATGAATAGTGAAACCACTAAGTGGTACTTATAAAAACTGATTTTCCGTTTAAATGAAATTTTTCCATCATTGTGTTTTGATTTTCAAAAATCCGACATACATGGTTGTCATTAAGAAGTAAAATGTGGTTCAATGAGATTAAAATAATTTTTTGGTGAATAGTAACTTATTAAGTTTTTAATCGCGATTAGTGGTAATTAGTGTAGTTTAAGGTAAAAATAATGTTTTAATAATATGAGATGACCTAGACACATGTCCTACCCTCATTGGATGTGTCATGGACGACCAAGACAAGCCATGGGTCAACATGGGGACCCCGTGGAGCCACTTTGGTTGGAAAATGACATAAATACCTTTTATTTAATGTTAATGTAAAAAATGGCACAAACATGATATGTTTTACTAAAACAATTTATAAATGGGTTTATACAAGTCAGATTTTTTATTATAAAGATTAATTGTAAAGCTAAAAAGATTCCCTACATCATAGTATTTTTTTATAATTTTTAGACATTAAATAAATTAAATTATTTATGACATAATAATTATGCAGTGATGACATCATTATTTGACAATTTAAATAAAATGGAAAGATAATGTAAAATCTATGAACTACACATGTCCAAAACTTATTGGATGGGTGGATTTAGAACCCTTATCACCTTATCCATGAATTATATCAATGTTGGAACTTTTAAAACCGAAAAACATTTTCAAATAAAGTAATATTTCTTTACTTTCCAAAAGTGCCCCTCCTCTCCTCTTATAAAAGGCCCCCACCTCTACCACCTTACACACACTACTCAAGCCTTTGGCTAGGCCAAACCCTGCCCATTTACTCTCTCCACATCCCTCTCCTCATCCTAGAGGATTACCTTTGGGCAGAATCCTTTCAAAGGAAGCCTTGAGGCTCAAATCAAAAGTAGTTACACTTTTAAAGGTAACTCATTCTCTCTTGTTCATTTGTTTTATTTTGCTTCTCCAACCCCCTAAAATATTTTTATTTACATATTTTGTAACAAAACCAGTATCTTAAATATACAAGGATGTTGTTATAAGATTTATTCAAGCTACACTCTCACACAACTACATCAAATGCTTAAAGAACATACAGTTTCCGTGGATGGAGAAATTCTGCCTCCCGAAACGATGATTGTTCAATACTCATTTAACACCTTCAAAGGTGGCCATTATGATGTCACTATTTTTATATAATATTTTTATTCTTTCCTTAATCTTCTGTATTTTTCATTTATGGAATACCATTATTGTTTCCATTATGGGTAAACACGATATCTTCATTTTAGGAAGTGCGGACTACCGCCCCTTGAAAGTGATTTGATTCGTTAATACCATATGTGGGATGTGTAAAGGATAAAGTTAATGATATTATATTTGTTATTATACTGGAATTATAATATACTCTTATATCATTATTATTCCATTCTATAAAATATGAAATAGAAATGAAAGTGGCGTTCATGTGTACGTACGGCTTACCGTCTCCATGAACGGTGCATTTCATTTCTTACCTCTAAATGATTATGCGATATTATAAATACATGTATATGCTGGATATATATGATATATATGATATCCACATCAGGAATGTCATTCTGGATATAAAGAACCTTTGACCACACGAACATCATGTAATTGTAAGAAGTCCACTTTCGACTTAAGAACCAAATATTGACAAAACAAACATTATTAACTTAAATGGTTACATAATGTTTATAACATGGAAATAAGTGATATAAAAGGAATAATGAACTTTAAAAAGGTTCTTAATCAAGAATAAATTAACTCAAGTTTATTATTCAGGACGTTAAAGAACGATCGTGTCATGTCGGACCCGAGGTAAGGGACTTCGTCTCAATATCCTTTCATTGATACATATTTCGTTTTATACACAACTTTCTTTTATACGGTGTATAAACCCCTTTGACTTTTACTTTTATACAAAAGGAATCTTTTTCTACAAAGCGTTTTACTAAACGACAAAAAGGAATGTTTTTTTAACATACGCGGTAACAACGACCTTTTCCGACACCGCGAGTATTATTTGGTCTTTGGCTTCCTCAACAAGCCGTTATGTTTTTAAAATGAAATAAATACCATATACTCTTTTATGTATTTTGGTATTGAAAATGGTTTTGATAAAGGATTCTATTATGATATATTGTGATTGAAATGTGGAAATGTTATCATTCCTTTATATTGGTTTTATGTTTTATGATTTTATATTGGTACTTGGACATTTGACGGGTGGTTACGTGATAAACCATATGACGGGTGGTGCCGTGAATACCAGGACGGGTGGTTACGTTATAACCTCCAATGCATTGGGTTTGGAAGTTAGACGTATGGCTATTCCATTAAGTATGTATGGAAATTGGCCGTATGGCTATTCCATTTAAGTGATACGTGTGGAAGTCGACCGTATGGTTATTCCACTTAAGTATGTTTATGTCCCAAGTTACCTTTATATATGTTATGTGTTCCTTATATAGGTTTTATGGTAATCCTTTGGTTACAAAATGGTAAGTAATGATACTTTATTCAGTGAAGAGTTTTTACTACTTCATAAAGGTGAAGGTATTACTTTGATAGAGTATACATGGTTTACTTGATGTTTGAAAAACTAACAGTTTTCATTCTTTGTGTATCCCTTACTGAGCTTTTTATGCTCACCCCAAGTTTTTTTGAAAGGTTTTTCACAGGACTTAATGTGGAATAAGGTCAAGGATGGGATCAAGGGAATGTCATGCTATATAAAACATGGAACTAGACATGTTTATTTTAAGAGTTTTTTTTATTATGGAAACTTAGTAGAAGTGACTACTTTGTAATCTTTTGAGATGTAATAGTTATGTTCTAATTCTCTAAAACTCTAAACCTGAAAAGATCCTCAACGTGAATTATTCTTTTAATTCAATATTAAGTAAGGTTTAAGGTCAGGGCCTTATAGTTGGTATCAGAGGCCGGTTTAGATAACTTTAGGAGTTTGAATTCTATTAAATGATTATCCAAAAATAATTATTTTGAAGTGATATAGCATTTGAAGATTACCATGTTGCTTCGCCTAAGATATTTCAGTGTCAAGAATGGGTTTTCATAAAATAAATAGAGAAACTTTTCAATGAATGCATATAAAGTAAAATGAATTTCCGAATCAGCAACCAGAGATGGTCAGAATCAGAACTAAACAGTTTGTTGCAGTAATGGCTCAGTTGAATCAGGTGATAAATGGTGGTTGTTTTTATTGATGATATTTTGGTGTTTTCTAAAAGTAAAGAGGATCATGAAAGTCATTTAAGGGTTATCTTGCAAACCTTAAAAGAAAAGAAACTATATGGAAAATTCAGCAAGTGTGAGTTTTGGTTACAACAGATTTCTTTCCAAGGTCACATTGTTTCAAAAGATGGCATAACTGTTGATCCTACTAAAACAAAAGTTGTTGAAGAATGGCCAAGACCCAAAAATGTTACCGAGATCCGTAGTTTTCTTGGTTTGGAAGGTTACTACCGAAGGTTTGTTGAAAAGTTTTCACGGTTATCTAGTCTAATGACTAAGCTAACTCGTAAGGGTGTTAAGTTCGTCTGGACAAAAGAATGTGATGATTGTTTTCAGGAGTTGAAGAGAAGATTGGTGAATGCTCCAGTTTTGGAACTTCCTTCCAGGAATGGTGAGTTTGTTATATACAGTGATTCTTCCTTGAAGGGACTTGGCTGTGTCCTTATGCATAATGATCAGGTAATTGCTTATGCTTCACAACAGTTGAAAACTCATGAGGTAAATTACGCTACACATGATTTGGAATTAGGTGCTGTTGTCTTTGCTTTAAAAAGTTGGAGGAATCATTTGTATGGATTAAAGTGTGAAATATATACTGATCAAAAAAGTTTAAAGTATATATTCACTCAGAAATAATTGAACATGAGACAGATGAGATGGCTGGAATTAATCAAGGATTATGATTGTAAAATTAATTACCATACAGGAAAAGCAAATAAAGTGGCTGATGCTTTGAGTCGAAAAAGTAATGCTTCATTAGCAATGTTGCATTTGGAACGTGATCCTTTGGTTAAGGATTTGATGAACTTTGGCATAGAAGTTGTTGGTGCAGGAAGTTCTTCTGTTTTGTTTCAGGAATCAGTGAGATCATCTCTATCAGATAGAATCAAGAAAGCACAGAAGTGAGACAGTGAGTTGAAGAAAAAGGTAGAGCTGGTTCAAAAAGGTAAGTTTCCTGAATTCAACATTGATAATGATTGTGTTTTGAGGTTTGGGAAGAGGTTATGTGTGCCTTGCGATTCACAGTTGAAGAATGATTTGTTATGTGAGGCTCATAGTTCCCCGTTTTCAGTTCATCCTGGCAGTACTAAGATGTACAGAGATCTGCGGGAGTATTACTGGTGGGATGGAATGAAAAGAGATATTGCTGATTTTACTTTGAAGTGTCTGACTTGTCAGCAGGTTAAAGTAGAGTGGCAGTTATCGAAAGGGATGCTTCAGCCTTTACCAGTGCCAGAGTGTAAATGGGAAAACATATCAATGGAATCTGTTGTGGGATTACCGAGGACATCTCGAGGTAATAATGCAATCTGGGTTATTGTTGATCGCTTGACTAAATCTACTCATTTCCTTGCTATACGAGATACTTTTTCCCTAGATCAACTTTCCCTTTTTTATCTTAAAGAGATAGTCAGGTTGCATGGAGTTCCCCTCTCCATTGTATCTGATCGTGATCCCAGGTTCACATCTAACTTTTGTAAAGGCCTTCAGAAGTCGTTAGGTACTGAATTAAATTTTAGTACATCTTTTCATCCTCAATCATATGGGTAGTCAGAACAAACAATTCAGACCATGGAGGATATGCTACGAGCTTGTTCGATGGATTATCAGGGAAGTTGGGACCAACATCTTTCTTTGGTTGAGTTTTCTTATAATAACAGCTTTCATTCCAGTATATAGATGGCACCATTTGAGGCATTATATGGGAAGCGGTGTCGAACTCCTGCATTTTGGGATGAAGTGGGTGAAAGGAAGCTGATGGGACCAGAATTGGTAGAAGAGATGGTAGAAAAATTTCAGTTGATTCAGAAGCACATGAGAACAGCTCAGAGCAGGAAGAAGAGTTGTGCAGATAACCGGAGGAAGGATCTATCTTTCGAGGTAGGTGATCATGTTTTTCTCAAGGTTTCTCCTTGGAAAAGTGTGATGAGATTTGGTAAGAAAGGAAAGCTGAGTCCATGGTTTATTGGACCATATGAAATTCTGGAGAAAGTTGGATCAGTTGCTTACCGAGTGGCTTTACCTCCGAGTTTATCTTAGGTACACAATGTTTTTCATGTTTCAATGTTGAGGAAGTATATGCCAGATCGATCTCATGTTTTGAGTCCAGAGGTAGTTCAGCTAGAGGAGAACCTATCTTATGAAGAACAACCAGTCCAGATTGTTGACTACAGGGAGCAGGTGTTACGGAATAAGGTGATTCATCAGGTAAAGGTTTTTTGGAAAAACCATGTGATTGAAGAGGCAACGTGGGAATCTGAAAATGCTATGAGGGATAAATAACCCCACTTATTTTGATAAGTGAATAAAATTGCGAGGACGAAATTCCCAAAAGGGGGGGGGGATGTAACATCCCAGGTAATTAAAGAATAAAGAATTTTCATATTTATTAATATTTACGAATTAAATATTAATTTTAATTAAAAGGGGTTTCTACATTCGATAGCGTACTCGATACGCAACGATGAGTTTCTTTGAAAACTTACGTTGCACACAAGTAATAAAATAATATTATTTTAAATGTTAGTTAAAAACTAGCTGTTGTACTGGTGGGAATGGATAGAAATAACTAAAATATGATTATATATGTTTTTAAATATTTTTACATTTACCCAATAAATGATAAAGGCTTAAAATACGGAAAGAGTTCAATTTTAGGCATTTATACCCTAATTTTCACTAAGGGTTCACTTATCACCTTTTGATGGCGAACCGTCATTAAATATAGTTTTGATCAATCTTATAAATTTTATTGGACCAAAAATAACTCTTCTTTAGAATCAGGACATCACAATTTACTTTGTGTAAATTTTTGGTACCTTTCCGATAAAGTTCATTTTTTTAATGAATAGTGTAAAATGTTGTATTTTAATTCAAAACCACTTTTTAATATAATTTATTTATATGATTAGATTATCTTTTGAATTGGTTTTAAAGTGAAATTAGAAAATATTTTTACCATTAAATCCAATAGTGGTCATTGGAATTAATTTCACTTTGAAATCGGACTTAAACTAGTGTCAATCTTTTGATACTTATTGTTTCATAAAAACACGCTTTTTGCTCTGACAGCGGGAATTAATTATTAAATTTATTAATGTGACTGATATGTTTTGAATTTTGTAAAATAGACTTCATTTTTGAATTCTTAATATCAAATATAGCTTAGGGTGAATTTTTGGTAATTTTCTAAAAAACTTCAATTTTTGATGAATAGTGAAACCACTAAGTGGTACTTATAAAAACTGATTTTCCGTTTAAATGAAATTTTTCCATCATTGTGTTTTGATTTTCAAAAATCCGATATACATGGTTGTCATTAAGAAGTAAAATGTGGTTCAATGAGATTAAAATAATTTTTTTGGTGAATAGTAACTTATTAAGTTATTAATCACGATTAGTGGTAATTAGTGTAGTTTAAGGTAAAAATAATGTTTTAATAATATTAGATGACCTAGAAACATGTCCTACCCTAATTGGATGTGTCATGGCCGACCAAGAAAAGCCATGGGTCAACTTGGGGACCCCATGGAGCCACTTTGTTTGGAAAATGACATAAATACCTTTTATTTAATGTTAATGTAAAAAATGGCACAAACATGATATGTTTTACTAAAACAATTTTTAAATTTGGTCATACAAGTCATATTTTTGATTATAAATAGTCATTGGAAAGATAAAAAGAATTCCTACATCATAGTAGTTTTTTATAATTTTTAGACATTAAATAATTTAAATTATTTATGACATAATAATGATGCAGCGATGACATCATTATTTGACGATTTAAATAAAATGGAAAGATAATGTAAAATCTATAAACTAAACATGTCCAAAACTTATTGGATGGGTGTATTTCGAACCCTTATCACCTTATCCACGAATTATATCAATGTGGGACCTTTTAAAACCGAAAAACATTTTCAAATAAAGTAATATTTCTTTACATTCCAAAAGTGCCCCTCCTCTCCTCTTATAAAAGGCCCCCACCTCTACCACCTTACACACACTCCTCAAGCCTTTTTCTAGGCAAAACCCTGCCCATTTACTCTCTCCACATACCTCTCCTCATCCTAGGGGATTCCCTTTGGGCAGAATCCTTTCAATGGAAGCCTTTAGGCTCAAATCAAAAGGAGTTACACTTTTAAAGGTAATTCATCCTCTCTTGTTCATTTGTTTTATTTTGCTTCTCCAACCCCCTAAACTCCTTTTATTTACTTCTTTTGTAACAACAACAGTATCTTAAATATACTAGGATTTTGTTATAAGATTTATTCTAGATACACTCTCACACAACTACATCAAATGGTTAAAGAACATACGGTTTTTGTGGATGGCGAAATTCTGCCTCCCGAAACGATGATTGTTCAATACTCATTTAACACCTTCAAAGGTGGCCATTATGATGTCACTATTTTTATATAATATGTTTATTCTTTCTTTAATATTATGTATTTTTCATTTATGGAATACCATTATTGTTTCCATTATGGGTAAACACAATATCTTCATTTTAGGAAGTGCGGACTACTGCCCCCTGGAAGTGATTTGATTCGTTAATACCATATGTGGGATGTGTAAAGGATAAAGTTAATGATATTATATATGTTATTATACTGGAATTATAATACACTCTTATATAATTATGATTCCATTCTATAAAATACGAAATAGAAATGAAAGTGGCGTTCATGCGTACGTACGGCTTACCGTCTCCATGAATGGTGCATTTCATTTCTTACCTCTAAATGATTATGTGATATTATAAATACATGTATATTTTGGATATATATGATATATATGATATCCAAATCAGGAATGTCATTCTGGATATAAAGAACCTTTGACCACACGAACATCATGTAATTGTAAGAAGTCCACTTTCGACTTAAGAACCAAATATTGACAAAACAAACATTATTAACTTAAATGGTTATATAATGTTTATAACATGGCAATAAGTGATATAAAAGGAATAATGAACTTTAAAAAGGTTCTCAATCAAGTATAAATTAACTCAAGTTTATTATTCAGGACGTTAAAGAATGATCGAGTCAAGTCGGACCCGAGGTAAGGGACTTCGTCTCAATCTCCTTTCATTGAGGCATATTTTGTTTTATACACAACTTTCTTTTATACGGTGTATAAACCCCTTTGACTTTTACTTTTATAAAAAAGGAATCTTTTTCTACGAAGCGTTTTACTAAATGACAAAAAGGAATGTTTTTTTAACATACACGGTGACAACGACCTTTTCCGCCGCCACGAGTATTATTTGGTATTTGGCTTCCTCCGCAAGCCGTTATGTTTTTAAAATGAAATAAATACCATATACTCTTTTATGTATTTTGGTATTGAAAATGGTTTTGATAAAGGATTATATTATGATATATTGTGATTGAAATGTGGAAATGTTATCATTCCTTTATATTGGTTTTATGTTTTATGATTTTATATTGGTACTTGGACATTTGACGGGTGGTTACGTGATAAACCATATGACGGGTGGTGCCGTGAATACCAGGAAGGGTGGTTACGTTATAACCTCCAATGCATTGGGTATGGAAGTCAGCCGTATGGCTATTCCATTATGTATGTATGGAAATTGGCCATATGGCTATTCCATTTAAGTGATATGTGTGTAAGTCAACCGTATGGTTATTCCACTTAAGTATGTTTATGTCCCAAGTTACCTTTATATATGTTATGTGTTCCTTATATGGGTTTTATGGTAATCCTTTGGTTACAAAAAGGTAAGTAATGATACTTTATTCAGTGAAGAGTTTTTACTAATTCATGAAGGTGAAGGTATTACTTTGATAGAGTATACATGGTTTACCTGATGTTTGAAAAACTAACAGTTTTCATTCTTTGTGTATCCCTTACTGAGCTTTTTATGCTCACCCCAAGTTTTTTTGAAATGTTTTTCATAGGACTTAATGTGGAATAAGTTCAAGGATGGGATCAAGGGAATGTCATGCTATATAAAACATGGAACTAGGCATGTTTCTTTTAAGAGTTTTCTTTTATCATGGAAACTTATTAGAAGTGACTACTTTGTAATCTTTTGAGATGTAATAGTTATATTCTAATTCTCTAAAACTCTAAACCTGAAAAGATCCTCAACGTGAATTATTCTTTTAATTAAATATTAAGTAAGGTTTAAGGCCGTGGCCTTATAATCTAAGACATAGAATATTTAAGGGGATGTGGTGGTATTTATGAGTGAAGGGGAGGGGTATTTTGGAATATTATATTCATTAGTTTTTTTTATTTTGGATCAAGAAAAACAATATTATTGATTATTGTGACTATATATAGTAAATGGTGAATTTGATTTCAACAATGTTGTTTAATACATCATACATGACTCAAATATTCTTATACTTATCTTATAATTTCAAATATTTCATTTTATAGTATTTCATTATTCACCAAAAATTAAACTATTTTTAAAGAATACCAAAAATTCAACTATTTTATCAAAATACCTAAAAATCACAACAATTTTTTTGAAATATAGATTATAATTATTAAATCCATTTTATGAAAATAATTTTATAAATATGGAAATATTTATATAAAATCCTCATTTATTTGAATAATACTAATTTTAATAGTATGATAATTTTTTTACCCTTTGAAAAATTACTTAAGGTCTCATAAAAATGTATTATAATAATAATAAAATATAATAAAAAATTTATAAACAAATTGTATGAAAATAAAGTTTCTTTAAAATCTTATATTTTTTTTAAAAATGAATATAATATATATATTCTTTACAAAAATACAAACACTTATTTTATCATTATTAAAAAATTTATTTACTTGTATCATGATATAAATATTTCATATTATCATTTTATAGGATAAATAAATATATTTTTTCATTTAAATTGGTGAGATTACTATTCTAACGGTCAAGTTACTATTTCTAATGGTTAGATTATTATTCCAATGGTCAGATTGCTATTCCAATTGGCATATTACTATTTTAATGGTCATATGTGTAACATTCATAAAATTTTGTTACTTTTCATAAATACATCATATTTAATTTATTCTTAATTAATTTATATTTTCTCTCAATGTTGTATATATATTCTTATTTTCAAAGTTCACAATTCATTATTAATATTTTTCTTCATTTCTATAGTGTCGTTCATGAGTGCGATTGTTATGGGGGATCGAGAAGTTAAAAATATTCTAATTATTGTTATCTTATTTTATATTTTTTTTATACCATTGTAATAATTTCAATTATTATGGCTATTTTTATTCTCTAAATTTATCACTTAAATTAATATAATAAAATTTTGGTGGTTTCATCAGGTGGTGTATTTTGTTTATACTATATTACTAAATATGACAAAATTATAAGAAGGGAAATTGCATTGATAAAATTTTGGGTTGTTAAAAAATAAATATATTATTATAATTGAAAATCTAAGAATTAATTATTTTTTTCTATAGTAGATGATGATTTTTACTATATTTTTTCTTGTGATATTTCTTATCAAATCTTGGATACCTGAGATGTGTCTCATGAAGGTGTAATTTTTTTAAAGAAATGAGTCTAAATATATATACTAACAAATATGATACTTTTAGAATGGAAAATGATGAGTCTATATTTTAAATTTACTTAAGGTTTAATGATATCATAAATACAATGAATTCACTTAGACAATCTATGGATAAAGAAATGAATATGTAAAGAATTATCAGAAGTCTACCTAACTGATGTAGAAGCACAACTATTTTCATCAGAAAATCAAGTGACATTATTAAGATACAATTCATGTAAATTATTGAAATACTAATGATTTATGGAGAAGAAGTCAAAGGATACAATGAGGATGATGAACAAAAAATAAAAAATACATCATTCAAGATATCAAAAACTAAATCAAAGGAAGTGATTATGGATGAAAGTACAAGTAGAGGTGAATCATACTCAGATAGTGATAAAGAGATATCTCACTTAGCTAAAAGTTTTAATAATTTTTAAAAGAATAATTTTTTTTTCAGAAAACAAAGATATAATTGAAAATATGACAAGAAAGGAAAACAAAATAAAGAAAACACATCTTGATAAGTAATATGTTATGAATATAAAAGAAAAGGTTACATAAAAGTTTAAATTCCTAATATAAAGTACAAAAAAAGTTTGATGACATAGTAAAAAGACCAAATAAGGAGATTAAATCCAGTTGGAGTGATTCAAGGGACATATCTAGTGATTTAGACAAGGATAATGCTAGTGAACAAGCTAGTTTATGATTCATCGACACTGCATCTGAGGTACAAGATACTGTTTATAAATTTGCTATAAAGCAATCTATAGATAAACATAAAATTAAAAGTGAGTATTATATGAGTAATACGCTATTCCTACGTAAAATATTATAGAGTTTAAAGATAAATAAAAAATCAAAACAAGTTTTATGATCTATGTGTTATTGATAAAACTGATTCCTATATTGAAATCAAATAGAATACAAAACTATTAAAAGAGAAAATAGATAATTAATTTTCAAATGAAAAAATTAGAAAATATATATAATAATTTACTAATGGAATAGATACCATAAATATGATTTTAGGTAATTAAATGACACCTATGTTTAAAAATATTATTGGATATTATTTTAGACATCAAAGGAAGTTATACCTGAATTATCTTGTTATTTCTAAAAATTCAAGTAAGACCTTAATATGAAATTCTAAAGAAACATAAGAACATAAAGAAATAATTTTATATCTAAAATGAACATTTTATCAAATAATTTTAATTATACTCATAGTAATCTTGTTTCATAAATGTGGATACCAAAAGATTTAATTTCCAACTTTTATGGGCACTAGAAAGTGTGGGTATCAAAATAATTTCTGGGATTATTTTGTATAGGTAAAATGATTAAACATTTAAAATAAGAGTCTATAATATCTACAAAGTGTATATTCCGAACATATTAATATACAATACTCAAAATTCAAGAATCTATTAAATTTTAATGTTGGACATGTCACTTTTAGTGAAAATGATAAAGGGAAAATAACTAGTCTTAGAAAAATTGCTAACTCTATTTTATTAATTTTCATGATTTTATATATTGATGGTTTAAGGTATAAATTTATTAGTATTTATTATTATTTTAATTATGGTTATAATTTAATATTAGAAAATAACACTTAAAAAATTTATAATTATAATCATGATTTATTTTCTACTACTACGAGGATTGATAATTCAAATATGGTAAATTTAGATTCTTTATTTTCTTAAAATATTTCTTAATTAAGAGATTTTACTTAATAATTTTGGTTATATAATAGGAGAATAGGTCACTTCAATGTTCACCCACTTAGGAAGATAATAATAAAAGTATTAGTCAATGATTTAGAGAAACTTGAATTCCTAAAAGACTAAGTGTGTAATCCCTATAAAAAAGAAAAGTAGTGAAAAATTTCATTCAAAAAAAAGAAATAGGTGTCTACCTATCAACCCTCCGTGTTGGTTCACATATAATTTTTTATACTATATATAGTTTCTGGTCTAGTCAAAAAATATTATACTTATTCTTTTATAGATAAAATTTCAAGATTCACATGGGTGTTTTTCTTAACTCACAATGGGGAAGCTTGTTACTATTTTACAAAGTATGAATTATATGTAGAGAACCTTTGTGGACTTACCATTAATACCTTGATAATTTATCATGGACATGAATTTTAGAATCGAGGCTTTGTGAATTTATATACATAAAAAGTCTATTAACATAATTTCTTTTCCCATTAAACACCTCCACAAAATAGTGTTGTTAAAATGAGAAACAAAAATCACTAAGGGATTTACTTTAATATTCTTAGTGAGTATGTAATAAAAGTTTATTTTTTTGGAATAGGTTATGAAAACTTCTTATTATGTAATTAATAGGGTTATAATAATGCATTTTAAAGAATAATACTAATGAATTATTGAAATATAGAAAATAAAAGGTTAATTTTTTAAATTTTCATAGACGTAATGATGTTTATTATTAATATGAAATAGAATCTAGAAAAATTTAAACCAAAGAGTAATGAAGGATTTTTTCTGGGTAATTCAACCTCTAATAAAGCTTATTTAGTATTTAGTAAAAGAACTAAGACTTTTAAAGAATCTATTTCTGTCACTTTTTTGAGAAATATCTATATAAAACCAAAATTTCATTAGAAAGAAATTATGATAATATATCAAGTAGAAATATCAATAATACATCTAATATCACCGACCATGCTACTGATTTACATGATAAATCTCCTAAAAGAGATCAGACTGACCACCCTAATCTTGAATATGACTTGGAAGCTCTAAGTACATCAATTCATAACAATATTTTGATAATAAATAACTATATTATATATTCTTTTATAGGATATATCGATAATGGTACTTGACATAGAGTTTTTCTTAGAAACCTAGATAAATATAAAGCCTATTTGTCTTAGCAAGAACCTAATAAAATTACTGTAACATATCATTATTTTCTCACAGGTACTTCTTGAATCTTTTTTTGTTTCCCTTTTTATTTGGGATTTTTTCATGTTTTTCAAGGATGTAGATATTTTTTCAAGGAAAATGATCTAAATTTTTGGGATATATGTTTTTTTAAATTAATTGAGTCAAGTTATAAATGTCTTAAGGGTTTTAATGGATACCCTTTTGGGTATGGGGTGAGTTTGAGGTTGTTTGGGTGTTTCTATAGGTTTCTATTTCTTAGTGTTGGTTGTAGAAATAATTTACACAATAAATCCTTGATTTATGAGGTAAATTGCCTTATGGGTACAAACCATGAAAATTAACTATGATATAAAATGATTTATGCTATAAATAATGAACTTACACCATTAATTCATTGATCAACATTTTTAATCCTAGGTGATGACTTTTTTAGTGTATGTGAAACTTGATTCATTTATGCCATAAACCCTTGATTTATAATGTAAATGCATCATACCCAATAGTTTTAATTGTGCTTATCACTAAATTTTTTTAAGAACTCTATAAGAAATCCTCCCGATACCACTAGGCTTCATCTCGTGTGCAATAAGAGATTCTTCCTTTCCAGATGGGTCAAATAGGAATTTGATCCTAGGTGAGTTCTCTCAATTTGGTTTTCTACCTCTCTCTACTAACCCTATTTTATAGTAGTATAATCTCATTTTTAATGATCAATAAAGAGTTTTATATTTATGTTTTTGATCTATTATTTCATTTTTGGTCTCCTTAACCTTTATTCTTCATTAGTGTTTTCCCACTGTGGGTGTTGTTTGATTGTTGGTTAAAGTTATGAGGTTCTATATGATTTTGAACAAAAATTGAAACCTATAATTGATTGATTGATTTTAAGTGAGCTTATAAATTATTTTAAAACCTATATTTGAGATGATAGATGGATTATTTTGAAAATTTCATAGAGATTATGAAAAAACCCCAATTTCAATGTAACCAAAATTATCAGGTGGATTTAAGAAAATGGATCGATTGTTTTGAAAAGATATTTGATGAAATGATTTGAAATGGAATAAATTTATAGATGAGTTTATAAGGCATGAATTGATGAAAACCTGTGGTTTTCTTTTGAAATGATAATGGTGTGTTGAAAATTAAAATTTGGAAATTCTGTTTTGAACTAATATAAAATAATTAATTTTACCATGATTGATTGATTGAATAAAGAACATGTTATCCTAGGTAGTTAGTTGGAAACTAGAAGAATAATTCTTGGATATAACCTCTAAAAAACTAGATTGATGATGAAAAAAATGATATAAAAAATATTGAAACATGATATTTTTCTTGATGGGGAGTAAATTCCCGATAACCTGAGTCATGGTACGTGTGTGCACATTGAGAAAAAATCATGGTTGAATAGTGTGAGGATACTATGACCAAAAAATAACATACAACAATTCTTGATACATGTTTCTATGATATACCTAATTTTATGATTAAATATCATTAATTTATAGCAATGTATTATTTAGGACAACTATTTAATATAAACGTTTTATATGAAATGTTCGTTTAAACATGTCTTTTTATATATTCTATATCTTTTGATAATGAATTCATGTTTTGTTTTAAAAAATTTAAATTCCATTCCATGCCTTGTTTTTTTAAACTAAAATCATATTTTTTAGTTATTATGGAATTGATTATGAAACACATGGTAAGACCCTAGTGGGATTTATAGCTCATGAATTACCATTTCCATTGGGAGTTTGATGATTAGAATATGCTAGGTCCACGAAAAGGAAAAGAACCCGTTATAGTTTGTGGGATTTCTTGATCATTGGGACCTAGAGTGATGGAGGTAACTATTTGACATGTGATACACTTTTTACATGGGTTTATCTTTAAGTTTTATCTTGGAAGATGTTGTGTATATAAATGATGTACTTTTTGGGTATTTTTTTACTTATTTTATTTTGGTACTTTCTCTATTTGGTGTGTTGATCATACTATGTTGTATCGTCATCTTCCATATTATTTTTGGAAAGGTCATTCCCTTATGATTCTTGTATGATTCCAGGTGCTAGTTTCGAACCTGTGGGGAACAAGAATGCCCTTTAGTCCACGAGAGGGCCTATTTGGGTATCATGGTACTATGTTTATTAAGATGGTTCATGAAAAGAAGGTATCAAATGTGGTTTAGGTTGGGTACCTTTCATTGATATTAGAGCGTAATCTATTTTTCTTGGTAGGTAGGTGATTGGATTGATGGGACATAAGAGGTAGTTATGAGTGAGTTCCATTCCAACCCTCATTATATTGATCATTAAGTCCCCATGGGTGTTTGGCAAAGGTTTATTAAGGATTTTTTTTGATATGATTCTAGAATTTTTCCTACATCTGATATGAGTATGTTAAAAATTAATTTTTAAATTATTCTTGATGGAATTAATATTCACATCACCCTTGTTCAAGTTGATGATTTGTGTGTAGTTTCTAATTCTTTCAGTGTTATTTGTTGATGCTTAATAGCATCATAACTCATATAATATGATTGAACAGGGAATAGGATGAAGCTTCTAGTGAACCAAAAAAATAGAATCCTATGGTTAAACTTAATTTTACTAAGATAGTGGTGTGTTCTATCCAATCTTTGGGGAAGGGTCCTGGTCCCATTCCGGTTTAGGTTATAGTAGTGGAACCCATATAGAGTTCATTATCAAGAGTTTATTCATAAAAAACTAGTTTTCTTGGTTTTAATGATCCAAAAGAGTCTAAGGATTGGTTGAAAAATATTCAACTTTCTTTTGAGATCTTTTAAATTCGAGAAATTTATTAAGGTGAAATGTCTTTCCTTTAAGATTGAGGGACCTAGAAAGATATAGTTGAATTTTATGGTGATAGAAAAGAAGAATGAGGTATTGGAATGGAAAGGCTTTAGATTTATTTCCACTAATCAGTTATATCCATAGTCAATGGTCTTGGATAATTCCATGAAGTTTCAAAACCTCCAATGGGGTGATAGGACCGTGACACAGTATATGAACCGCTATGCAGAGATTGTTCATTTTACACATGAGTTTGTGTCAAATGAGAAGATAAAGGATTGAAGGTGTGATATGGGTATCCAAAATTATATCCAATAATTGGTTTTAATTCTGAAACGTACTTCTTATTATGATGTTCTTAATATAGCATTGATGGTTGTGCTTGACCTGGATGGTTATTCATGGTCTATAGGAGTTATTTTTCCTCATAGCGGTATTTGTTCTGGTTATTTTGAGGGAAAGATTAAGATTTGTGAGTCTCATGGTGGTTCTTAATAGATGGTGTCATCCATACCTCCTATAGTGCCTAGAATATGCCCTTTTACTCGCATCCTTTATGAAAAGCTTTGGTATTCAAGATGGGTTTTCCATGAGGCACCCAACATTTGTAGTTTTTGTAGCTACTCAGAACACCTATATAATTTCTGGAATTTCTTTTCTTTATCACATAGTGGAATGAGCACATAAACACCAAAAATTACTTTGGTGAAATTATATGCTTTTGGAACTAAGGGGTTCTAGCCACATACATGTGTAATGAAGATTCTTCACATAGTGGAAGAGTCTCAAGAGGAAGCAGATGCGTGTCTAGTGACTGTGATAGGTACTATCACTATATATTCATCTTTAATAACTTTTTTATTTGAAACAGGTGTGTCTCGCTGATTTATATCGACCATAGTTTTTAAATTTCTTGAAAATTCCAATAGATATTTTTTCTTATGTGATGGATATTACTACACCCCTCAGAATAAAATGAGAATAGGGTCTTTGGTGTGTTTTTTTGTTCCTTATCTTCATCTAAGACTGATCTTACTTGGAGTTTTATGGTTCTCAACATGAAAACTATTTATGTCATTTTTAGGATGGATTAGATGATTTATCATAAGTCCATGTATGACTATTATCTTCGATGGGATAACATAACTATTCCCAATAGTGTGTTCCATGTTTTTCAGGGAGAATGGGACCTGAGTTAAAGTTGGTCAAGATATCTTTTATAGAGTTGGTCTAGGTAATATTGATTTTTTCTCTCAACATGGAGTTGGAATATTTTAATGATGATCTCCCTCTAGTTTCCATTGAGTTCCTTGATGTTTTTCCTTCTAATTTTGTTGTCTTTCCACCAATAAGAGAGGTGTAGTTTTTTATTGATTTCACAACTGTTAATCAAGTAGTGTCTATTCCTTATTACCATATAGAACACATTAAATTGAAAGAGTTAATTAATTAGTTGAATGATTTGATAGATAATGTTTTTATATGCCTAAGTGTGTCACCTTGGGTGGCCCCTATTCTCTTTGTGAAGAAATATGATGGAACACTTCACCTTTATGTTGATTATCAGAAAATAAATCGATTTATGGTGAATAAAAAGTATCCATTACCATGGATTGATTATTTGTTTGACCAATTGATATGGTGGAAGTGGTTTTAGAAGAATGATATTTTATTTGGTTATCACCAATTGATAATTAAAGAATATAACATTCAAAAAAATCCTTCTGATATAGGTATACCCATAATGAGTATCTTGTTATTTCTTTTGGTCTAACTAATGATCTTATATTTTTCATGGATTTAATGAAAATGATATTTCATGAGTACCTTGACCTATTCTTGGTGGTATTTTTAGATGACATCCTATCTTACTCTTATAATGAGGAAGACCATGTGTTTCATCTGAGTGTAGTTATACAAAACATAAGAAATCATCAACTTTATGTGAGTATTTTGAAATATAATTTATGGATTTAGGAAGTGAAGTTATTAGTATACATAGTCTCAGAACGTTATATCTTAGTTTATTTCGAGAAGGTGAAATATTTTATGACATGGTATAAACTATATAATGTTTTTGAGACTCAGATATTCTTAGGTTTAGTGTGTTATTATTGGAGGTTCATCAAATATTTCTAAAAGTTAGATTCTCTAATGACCATTCTCACTCAGAAAGGAGTGAATCTAATTTGGGACAAGAAATGTCACACTTATTTTGTTGAGCTAAAATGTATTTTGAATTATACAACAGTGTTGAATCTTACCAGGGTAGGGTAGGGATATATGGTATTTTTTGACACATCATGTTCGGGTTTAGGTTGTGTCCTTATATTGGGAGATCATGTGGTATCCTATGGTTCTTGGATGTTTAGGACACATGAGAAGAATTATATAACCCATGATATCGAACTCACAGCTGTGTCCAAATAGTATTAAGAGTTGTAGACATTATCTCTTTAGTGAGAGGATTACCATATATTCTAACCGAAATATATTTATTTATATATTCTCTCAAAATTATTTGAATATCTGATAGAGGTATTAGGTGGAGAACCTGAATACCTTTGATTTTGAAATTACTTACACGCATAGTAAAGGGAACATCATTACTAAGGATTTGAGTAGGAAACATAAACCTAGGACATTGATGAATCATTAAAGAGTAGAATATACTATATCTCTTTTCTTAGTTGCATTTAGAAGTTTGTTAGAATGTGTATGATTTTGTTTTGGAAAGCATTCAATTTAACTGCTATCTTATCAAGATGATTCTTTGGGAGTAGTAGTTTGATGACGAATTCTATGGAATTATGGAATCTCCCTATACTGGGGAGACCATTAATGAATATTAATTCTCTATAAAGGGAATCTTATGTATTCAGAACTGGTATATAGTGAATTTTCCTATGAGAAAGGCTATGATGGATGACATTCATAGTTCCCCGTGGGCTATGCACCTTAGAACCATAAAGTCATTCTATGATATTTGGAGATGATTTTTGTGGCTAGGTATGATATGAGGCATCAATGAATTTATTTATCATTGTCATACATTCTAATAGGTCAAATACAAGCAATAGAGTCCTTCAGGTTTACTTCAATCTCATTTAGTGCGGACATGAAAGTGGGATGATATTTCTATAGACTTCATGATTGGGTTTCAACAAAACCATTTGGGGAAGAATATGATATAGGATCTGATCGATAGGATAACAAAATTGTCACACACTTTACCCATTCTTGATACAAACAAAGCTAAATAATAGCGGTGTCTCTATGTGTTGGATATTGTCAGATTACATAGGGTTCCATATTCTATAGTCTTTGATAGGGATCCCAATTTCACTTCTCACTTAAGGAGATACCTCTAAGAGTCCATGGAATCCTAGGTACTTTTGAGCACAATATATCATCCACAAATGAATGGCCATACTGAGAAATATATAATGATTTTTGAGGACATGCTATGTGCTTGTGTTCCTAAATTTTTTAGATATGGGGATGACCATATGGGTCCAGTTGAGTTCTCATAAAACAAAAATTACCATTCCACTATAAAAATGTATTCTTTTTGGGTATTGTGTAAATCTACTTGTAGAAATCCCTTATGTTGGTTATAGATTGATGAATGTTCCGTTTTTGGACCGAGTTTCTTCCATAAATGATGGTGATTATTAAATTGATTCATCAGAGTATGATGATGGCACAAAGATGATATAAATCCTATACTGATCTTCATCTATTACTATTGTTGATTTATGTGGTAACCCAGTGTTTTGGAGAGCTTTAACTAAGTTGGGTCACTGATGTCTTAAAAAATAGGGAAATCATGCACCAAATTTTGTGGGTCCTTTTTTGATATTCTTGAGTGAGTGGGTAAAGTAGACTACAATTTGGAACTTACACCACAATTGACTTCAATCAATAATGTGATAAATATATCATATCTTCAAAAGTAAACCCTTATCATGTTTTGATATGGTAGGATCTTGATATTGAGCTTGATTTATTCATGATTATGAATCTAGTCAAGATTGTTTATTTCAAGGAAATGCTTATTCATGGGAAAACAATATCTTTGGTCTATGTGACATGTAAACATGGTTCTAATTCACATTAGAATTGGATGTGTGAGGAACTAATGATAGATAATTGGCCACATATCTTCTATATGGAAACTATTGACATGATTTTTGGGGATAGAAAGTGTTTATGGTGGGGATGTTGTAACATCCAATTAATTGTTTTAGGTAGTTCTTGGATCTTGTTTTTTTTCCTTTTTGTTTTGGAGAATTTTGAGCTTTTTGAGTATGAAAAACATTTTTTGTGTTGAAAATGACCTAATATTTGGGCATGTATGTTTGAATTCATGGAGTCTAATTATTAAAGTGCTGAGGATTTGTTAGGATTACCTTTTGGGTTTGGGTTGAGTTTGAGGTTGTTTGGGTATTTATGTAGGTTTCTATTTCTGAGCGCTATCCATATAAAGTATTTAAACCATAAATCCTTGATTTAAGATGTAAGTTGTATTCTTTTCACAAACTATGGAAATTAATTATGGTGAAAAATTATTTACAACATAAATAATGATCTTACACTTTAAATTTCTTGATCAGGATTTTTAACCCAAGGCAATGCCTTTTTTGGAATATGTAAAAAATGTTTAATTTATTTATTAAACCCTTGATTTATGACATAATTTACTCATTAATAATATTTTTAATTGTGATACTGTCTTAATTTCTTTAGTCACTCTATAAATGGTCCTCCTAATAACCCTAGACTTCCTCTTGTGCGTAGTGAGCAATTTATTACCTTTCAGACATATTGGTTTGAAGTTTGATCCATATTTTGTTATACTGATTTGGTTTTCTACCTCTCTATACTACCCCACTTTGAAAGAAGTATGATATTGTGTTTTCTAATTGAATAAGAGTTTGGCCTTGAATTTTTTAATCTATAATTTCCTTTTGGGTATCTTTTTACATCGTTCTTCAATGGTGTTTTCATATTGTAGGTGTTATTTGATCACTGATTAATGGGAAGTGGTTCCATGTTATTTTACTTATAATTGGAACATCAAATGTATTTATTGATTTGAAGTTATTTTTTAAAGGATTTTAAAACCTAGATTTTAGATGATTGATGTATTATTCTTAAAAGGGAATAGAGATTATGAAAAAACCCTAATTTTAATGGAATTGAAATAGTTAAGAGGATTTGATAAAATGGATGACTAGATTTTAAAATTTATCAAATGAAATGATTTAAATTTATTAAATTAAAACATTATTTATAGGGCATGAATTGATGAAAACCTATGATTTGGTTTTGAATTGAGAAAGGCATGTTGACAAGTAAAAGTGGGAAATTGTATTTTGAGTTGATGTGAAATGATTAATTTTCCCTATATTTATTGATTAATTAAATCACATGTGAGAATTGGTAGTTAGTGGATAACTAGGATACCCATTCTATGATTTTACCCATATCAATTTATTCATTATGAAAACATTGAAATAAAAAAACCACTACATTATTTTTTCGCTGATGGGATGTTGATTCCTAAGGAGTTGAGTCATGAGATTTGTACACAAATTGAGCTGAGATCATTAATGAGTAATGTGAGGATGATATTAACAAAAACCAACATACCATATGGATAGATAAATGTTTCTATGACACACCTAATTTTAGGACTATATGTCTTGATTTATAGAACTATTTTATTCATTCCAACTATTTTATATAAAATTTTCATATGAAAAGCTCATTTAATTCTATTTTTATATGTTTACTATATCTTATGATTATAAAATCATGTTTTTTAGAAAACATGTGAATTCCATTCTATGAATTGATATATTTATATTGAAAGTGTATTTGGTTTAATTGTTATGGACTTTATTACAGAATACTTAGTGGGACCCTACTGGGATTTATTGCTCACACCCTACTTTTTCCTTCATGAAGTTGTAGATTATGTTATTCCAATTTTGAGAAAAAGAAAATTACATCTTTATGGTGGTGGGTTTTCTTTATCCTTGGGAACCCAAGTAATGGAGGTGACCAGTGTATATATGATCCACTTTCAAGAGGGGTTTATTTTTGAGTTTTATTTTGGAAGTCGTTGTGTCTCTTGATAATGTATTGTCTGGGTATTATTTTACCTATTTGATTATGGTACTTTATCCCTTTATATTGTTGAACATACTAACTTTCATATTTTATCTTACACATTATTATGGAAAAAATATCCCCTCATGATTATTTTATGAATCCAGATGCAAGTATCTAACCCTTGAAGATTGGGAATTTCCTTCAAGCCATGTCAGGGCCGGTTCAGGTATCAAGGTACCAAGGTATTCAAGATGGTTCATGATAATTATACAATCAATTAGTTGGAGAAATATATGATGAATATTTTAGAATAATTTAATTAATTTGAAAGAAAAAAAGAATGAGAATTAGTTGATAGACCTTAAAACTTAAATTTTATTGGCACTATGGGGATATTTAGAAATGATTTTGAGGAATGGGGAACTATAGTTAAAAAAAATATAGATTGGTTATAGAAGGATATAATCAGGACGAAGGAATTAATTATTAAGAGATATTTTCACCTATAGATCAAATTCAATCCATTAGAATACAACCATCATATTTTGATGATCTAAATTTAAAACTATATAAAATGGATTTTAAGAGTATAATTCTTAATAGTTATATTATTAACTATATTTTTGTTGAATAAACACTTATTTTTTAAATAATCAATTTCAAAATCAAGATTTTAAGACTATAAATATCTTTATGGTTTAAAATAGGCTCTTAGATGTTGGTTTAATAGGATTATCACTTTAATGATTTCAAATTATATTTAAAAAGGTAGAGCTGATCAAGCATAATTAATAAAAAGAAATTAAAAATACATTTTGGTTGTAATAATATGTGTTAATGATATTATATTCATTTAATATATTTTTTATTCATTTAATTTTATAAACTTATGAAAAATGAATTTAAAATGATTTTAATGGGTGAGTTAATGTTCTTTCCTGGTTTTCAAATTGTTCAAAACAAGGAAGGAATTATTTTAATGAAAAAAATACACAATAGATATTTCAAAATGTTTTCGTTTAGATAACACTAAATGTTGTGATAATCGTATGTGTAATACCTATAAATTTGACTTGGTTGAATCTAAGAAAATTATTGACCAATCTATTTATAGAGGTATGGTTAGATGTTTACTATAATTAACTACTAGTTAGATAGATATTATATTTAGTGTGTTTATATGTGCGTGTTGTTAAGAAAAACCTATGGAATCTCATTTAAATGATGTTAAAAGAATGCTTAAATACCTTGAAAATTGAACTAATTTTCCATTGTTTGCTTATATAGGACTTGAATTGGAGTTATTTAGTCATTTTGAGGTGGTTTTTGGTGGTTTTAATCTAGATATAAAAATTACCTATGGAATTTTTCACTTTTTTTCAAATTATATAGTATTATGGTGTAGTAAAAAGAATAATTTAGTTACATTTTCGATTACTAAAGATGAGTACAATACTGAAAGTAGTTTCTATGTAAATATTTTATAGATTAAACACACCATACTAGAATATGAATATCAACTTATATATACACCTATAAATTGTGACCATAAAAGATATATTAATATTTCTAAAAAACTGTTTCACATTCTTAGGAAAAAATATTGATATAAGGAATCAAATTTTGAGGGATCATTTTTAAAAGGGTGATACCAATCTTGAATTCATTGGAATTAATAAAAAACATGCTAATATATTAAAAAATACATTAAATATAGGGAGGCTATGTTCTATCAAATATTAGTTAGCAATGATGAACTATCCTTGATTGATATTTTATATTTAAGCTTAAATATAATAGTAATTTAGTTCTAAAGGTTACAAGTGATCATAAGGCTCATGGTACCATGAGACTAGTCATACATTAATTCAGAATACAAATATTTTATATAATACTATAATTTAGTAATGTGCTAAGTCAAGCTATCATGACTCACCTGAGTAACTACCGAAAAATTCCCATAGTTAGTCAAAGTCCCATGACTATCTATCTTTAAAATTTTTATAGTATTATTTAATAATTTTCTCCGAATTTATTATATTTATATTTTTGAAACATTAATGAATTAAATTCCCTTGATATTAATTTATTTTAGTTTCTATTAAAACCCTTAATCCTTCATGAACCTCGAACATCTCCTTTTCCAATCCATTTCCCTTTGAACCCCAATCCACTTGAACCACTGCAAGGATTTTGAGAATAATGTGAGAATTATATTTCTCATTATTAGACATGATTCTTGCAATGTAGAAGAAAAAGGTTAGCTCTAGTGGTCTAATAGAGCTTCTCAACCGATATCTCTCAAATAAATTGGTAATTCCTAAGAAATAAATCAATTTTTAGTGGTTAAATTAGAGAATATATTTGGTATAGAAATCTACTAAACAGTAAGTATGGATATAATTATTTAATGAGAATGGATTTCCATTCTATATAAGGTTGGTAAACATTTTTACCTAAATATTTAATTAAAAACTGGTGAAAATAAATTTTTCATATAAAACAATATTAATTAATGAGAGATGTTTTCTCTTTAAATAAATGGTTAAAATGTATAAAAGTTACTCATAAAAGTTACTTTTAGGACTTCAAAATCTATTATTCGATTGGTATTCACATGTTAAAATTGACAAAGCTCTTATGGATTTATTTATAAATAGAAACCTTATGAGTTAGAATGTAATAGAAATGGATAGTGAATGGAGTAGTTGATTATGTTTATTAAATATTTTATTTTCCCTAGGAATGAAGATTTTAGTGTTTTAATGCATCAAGATTTTTTATTTTTATATATATTGAATAATAGATGAAAAAAAGTTTTACTAGATTTATGATGAGACATAGAGTGGAACTATGTAAGACCTCCTCTTAGTTCAACTCTATTCGACACCTTAATTTTATTTATAATTTATGTGAGTCAAAAAATCTTATGACATAGGGTGAGTAAAAGACTTTCTATTTAAATGATATATGTTTGGGTTTGACTATCTGTAAAATAATGAGAGTGAGATAAAACCCATGGATAATCATATGAGTAACATATAATTAGATTTTTTATAAAAGTATAATCCTATAAAAAATCCTTTAATACCAAAGGTTAAATATAACCCCAGTCAAGAACTCAATGAAGTTGTGTAATATTCTTCAAAAGAAGAAATGAGTTCTCATAGTATAGAATAATTAAGATAACCAGAGGTTGAAATGAGTTTTTCTCCCAATCCATTGAAATTTCTTTCAAATAAAGAAGTTTATACCATTGAGAAATTTTTTTGTCAATGTCGGGAGCTAACATGGGTTTATTTTGGTCCTCCATAAACTCCAGACTCTTTACCTTTAAGATAAGAAGAGTTTGATAATGGTGTTGAGGAAATTAAAAAGTATATATTTTATCCTTTTAGAGAGAATATTTTTGTATCATATGATGAATACAATGAGGAGTTTATTCATTTAATTAATTTAATGAAAGATAGTGAATAGGGGGTGACTTCATTACTACATAAGGAAGAGGAATAATATTTTTTTAATACACCGTATTCTAAGGTGGAGAAGTATCATAGATATTTGATTGGTGTTGACTATAAAATGTTTTATAAGGATGAAAATAACCATTATAATGGATGTAGTTCACTTGGGCATGGTTGATCATCCATTTATGTTAACCAAAAGTGGTTAAAGGATATTTATTTGATGATATTTTTATAAATAAAATCATTGATCTACCTTTTCCAAGATCTGTTATACATGTTGAATAAGTATAATTGGATCAAAATTTTTAACAAATATAAGATGACATGTTTTAAACAACTTCTATAAATCTAGTTGAAGTACTATAATCTGAATCTAAACTATTTAAAGTATTTGATCCAAGAAATAGTATACTAGTATATTATTATTCTATGGAGAGAGAAGAAACACATTTATTTGGAAACTTTTAAGTGGATAGTAAGACATCACATCCAAAGCAATATTAACCTTCACATCATCCTCCTTTTTTAGTAAAAATAATTATTTGAAGGAGTTTAAAGTGGAATTATTAAATACAATGAAGCATTGGTTTTGGGATTTTAGAACACATTTTAAATCTACTAAAGAGGTAGGGTTGTATATGGTATTTTCCAATACTATGATGAAAATTAATCCAAAACTATTTTGTAGGATTAATCTAATGGAAAAACAAGATCAGAGGCTGAATGAACAAATGAGAGTTCTTAAAAAATATTTTCAAGATTTTATGTGGATTCAAGATCATATAAATCTCCATTTTTTTGTATGACCCTATATTTTTAGTGGATCTTCATCTATTGTGGTTTATTCTATATCCATTAACGAAGATTTGATCATGAATATTATATGATATGAGTTGGAATCTATCTTAAACAACTTATTAGAAACTATATATAGGATTAATTTAGTATATGAAACCCATGCGGACAAGATTCTTGATTTAGTAGGTATGAAGATAAGTATAGTAATACAGTTAGTGAAACCATTATAATGGATATTTAGTATTATATGACTTATAATTTAAATATGAATTACTTTTAATATTTATATTTTAATTTGTCTAGTGATCTCAAAACACCTCCAGTGACTAGAGCCTTCAAGACCCAAATGACATGTTGAGAGTTCTTGTACCTATGTTAGAGATTTTACTAAAAGAAAAGCATAAGTTTTTGGATAAGTTAAAGCATGGATATCATGATATAGGTTATTTCATCAAGCTTATGGATCCCTACCTATTTTTAACCAATACTATAGTTTTGATGCCGTTATTTATTATTTTCAAACATCCTTCCTAGTCGACATATTCTACTATTCCTATTCCTAGATTAACACCCTTTTTATTTTCTCTTTTTCAATCCATGAAACATATCAAGAATATTTCATAGAGTATAGTTTTTGAATAATAATATTATTATCTTCCTAATGCCACTAATAAACCCTCCTAAGGGGAAAACATGTATATACTAATTCTATAAGAGAAGCTAACTCCATTTCATATTCGAGTTACTAATTGGTTTCTTCTAATTTTTGGATCATATTGATTTTTTTTGAATGAATATATTCTTAGTTTATATCTTTTATAAATTCTATTATGACATTTATTAATAATATATAATATTATATAAAATAATTTCAATATATATTTTATCATCTCTAATACTTTTAGTGACATTTTGATCATCCCATAGGGGGGAGAATAAATATGGCAGTTAAAAATTATCTTGAACTTATAGGGAAAATCATATAAGTTTTGAGTAATGTTTGTTTTAATTTGAAAAATTTTCTACCATTATTTTTTATCATAAAAATCATTAAATTGTTGGATTAATAAATTAATTACATTTTTAATGATATAAAATTATGTTTATTGTAATTATAATGATTTTTAGGTTTTATAAGAGTAAATATTTTTTTGTTGGAAAATGATAAGTGTTGGATCGAATGGGTAATGCAATAGATCGACCAAATTAACACTTGATAAACTTCAAATTATAGACATGTGACCATGAATTACGTAAGATATTTTTCACGGGTCTCTAATTAAAAATTAATCTCCTAAATAATACAATATAATAGTTCATTGGGTTATCTATGAGGGAGGTTGTTGGACTTAAGTCTCAAACTGTCACTTTGGATTTCAGATTTTGTAGAGAAATTATAACAATAATTTCATGTTTTTAAATAAAATTAAAATGAAAATATAAAATAGTTGATAATTGAAAGATGAAAATTTTAATATTCGAAACAAATTGAAGTAGGGAGTAAAAATCATATTTTAAAGTAGTATCCATGGAATATGTGGATCCTTTAGATTTCCCCATTATTCCTTTTCTAAATTGATTATCAAATTTTATTTCTTATTTTTTACCTAAATAAATCCATGTAAAAAGCTAAATTTTCCTAGACACCGTACTAAGACCTTGATATAGGTGTTTTTCGATTATAAATTTGTTTTATAAGCCCAAACACCTCCAAGAAAATATACCTAAGTAAAATCACTATTCTCAATAGAAAGAAATTTTAAAATAACTTTTAAAAATGAGAATAGTTACATTAATTTTATAAATTGAGATACTAGTTAGAATTGTTTACAAGAAATGAGTTGAAGAAATTAAAAGAACTCCTTTATTTAGAAACACAGTTCCTAAAAAATAAAAATAAAATAAAATTAAATGTATAGAGACTCGGATGGGATTATCCTTGGATCACATTGTCAAAAATAATTTGGAGTTTTTATGAGCATGAAAAAAACTCACATATTCCTTCTTCCACATTGATGCAGCATTTTATTCCCTATACATATGCAGTGCGAAAGTTCTCTAACTTTTCGGTGTGTACTCTTTATTCTTTTATGTGCCGAGTCTTCCATGAAAATGGATAGAAAATTATTTTTATTTCATTTTCACCTTTAAGTTTCCTTGGGAAGATTCATGCATGGGAAATAACTTGTTTTGATAGGATCTAGGTGTTAGTTGCAACAATTTCATTAGTCATGTGTATGAAAAATTAATTTCAATATGCCCTGAGATTTTATTTCTCATATGAATCATACTTCTAGAATCATATCTTTATATCGCTTTTTATTTGAATACATGTGGTGAAGGTATTTGGTTGGATTAAATTTAGTAGTACACAGTTCCTTTTCCCCTATTATTGAAAATTTCTTAGAGAAAAACCTCATATGGGAAAAAATATCATATGGGATAAGAAATAGAATACATGAAGAGAAATATACTATAAGATAAGTTTTTTATATGAGATCTGATTATAGAAAACGAAATTTTCCTATGAGAGTTCCAAAAATATTGTAAATGTACCTAAAAATTCATATATAAGTGAAAAATGTCATATAATCCCACTCAACTATCATATGAGACTTAAATTTAAGAAATTAAATCATCGTATTAGTAGGAAATATGCTATGAGGAAGAATGATGTATTATAAGAAGAAAACAGAGAATATTCTATGAACTCGCAAGATTTTCAAAAATCCATTATTTCAAGATCAAAAATATATTTTTTAAAGAATTCATATAATTTTCATAAAAACCATTGATTGATAAAATAGATCCAAAAATTATTTAAAACACTTAAAAGTAAATAATTACGTCAATTTCCATGAAATTACCAAAACACCCTTAAGTGTTAGAAATGATGCAATTCAGCTCAATAATGAAAAATTGGTGGGGATTTATTCCTTGTAAATCACATGAAAAATTATGGAAATAACTACTATATCAACTCATAAAAACTTAAAATTTGTACTCTTGGACAAGTAAACAAAAAATATTATAGTAAAATAATTTCAAATAACAAAACATTAAGATTCTCCAATTTAAAACTAAAGAGGTATTAATTATCAAGTGTCCTAAACAAAATTTGTTCAAAATTATCCATTTGGTTCAGTAAATAAAATTTCACTTAATTTATCATACCATTCTCACAAATAACATACCTGAAAATAAATTTTCTCACTTTAAAAAAATGTCGAATTTTAATAATGGTTTTCTCATCCAAATGTATACAAGAGTCACCATAAGTTTAATAAAAATAAAAATATCTACTTTATATGATTAAAGGAAGACTATTAAATATTTAGGGTTAGTTAAATGATTTTATGAGGCTTTTGGTTTCCTGGTTTTAGATGTGAAAAGTTTTATATAATAACAATTGGTTTGGGATATTTTAGAAGAAAAAAAATACATTGTTAGTTTTTATTCAATTTTGGTAATCCTCATTCTTATATATATTAAAATCATCAATAATATTTTGAAAATATTAGAGGAAAATTTATAAATAATTTAAATTAATTATGAACATTATTTTATCATATCTTTAATCACTTTATCATAGTACTTCCCATTAGTTTGTTAGGTCTAAATTTCCACAAAATTCTAAGACAGAAAAGGGAAGAGAGGAAACATTGAACATAATAATTTGTTGTAAACTCATATAATCTTTCTTAAATGATAATAATAATTATTATCTTCATAAAACTGATGTTTCTTTTAATTTTTCACCAGATTTAGCATGTCTAATTTTTGTCAATGTTATCTTTCATAAATCTGCTTAAAAAGATTTAAAAAGGAACAACCAGTGAACAATTACTTTTTCTAATAAAAACTCATTAGATTACTATTTTTATTCCCGTAGTATTCCAAAATGATGTATCATTTCATAATACATCTCCTCTACACTTTAATTCAACTATGTCATGCAATTTTATATTCTAGAGTATGGTGGACAGGAAAAGTGGCTTGTAATGTGGAAAACTAGAAGGGTCTTCAGGGATTTTGAGGTGATCAATAGAATAAAACTATATATGTAGGATCAAATAAAAAGGTTATATAAAAATGGATTTTGAATCATAATATAATTTTCATCAACCATTTAAAACACATTTACCTAAAACAACTAGGTTTTGATAGAATTAAATAAAATTATGGTTAAGAAAACTTTTTCTAGTCATCTCAAAAATTAAGATGAATGTGAAGAAAATGTCAAAATGGTTTATATGCATCATAAATTGGTTAATTTAAAATTGGGATAGTGGTTTAATACATGAGATTCAAATTTTCAATGGTATTTTTCTAATATTAAAAGAGTTTTGAATATAGAAATCAATTATTTCCATATTCATTTTTGTTCAATTTTACAACAAAATTAGTTCACTAATTATATCAGGTTATAAAAATTACACGGGTTCTCACATTCAGCCTAAAATTATTTAAAAACATAGTAAAAATTAATTAATAATGGTGAACAAATAGAATGAAAATGATAAAATAAAATAAAAATAAAATAAAAAAGAAAACACGAAAAATTATAAGTTAAATAGAGATATTCCTCCCCCTACGCTTAATTTATACTATGTCCTTATTGTATACTAGTTTAAAGGAAAAATAAAAATAAGAGATAATGAAAATAACACAAATAATTATAAATAAAATAGATAAATTAGTGATCAATGGTATTCAATAGAATAAATATAGAAATCCTCTATTTGAGGATATGAAATAATTTATTTTAATCTATTCAACTAGTGTACATTCACTATGAAATTTGTTTCATTGTTTGTTCTTTAACATGAATGGAACCTAAAGGAAAACCATGAGTAAAAAGGTATGTTTCTGACCATTTAGAACAAAATTTACTTAAAGGTGGTTTATTATAGATCCATACAATATAAAATTATCTATTTTTTTAAGTTTATCTTGAGTATCCATTCACAATTATTTTCCTATTTCTCCTTTTACAACCTAGAAATTTCATATGAATTGTTTCTAATTTCAACCATCCCCTACAAACAAATGTTTTTTTTAATAGAAAAAATATTCAAGTTTCATGTTTTTATCATCCAAAAATATTTATATTATTAATAAATAAGAAGGTGAAAATATTTTCCATAGGCTAATAGAAAGGTTGAAATTCCAATTGGGGTTTTAAAATTATTTCTATAGTCTAAGTGTTCATTATGTAGCCTTAAACTCTTGTATTTTCTATTTGGGTGCACAATGTTTTCATGTTTCTTTGGATTTCTCTATTTTATAGTTTAACAATTACATTGGTTCTTGTATGCTAGGGTGTTGAATATATATTAATCAATCCAAATTTTCATAATATATATTTTGAAGACCTATTATTGAGGTGGGATCCTGGATCAATGATTAAGAACTTGGGTATACTAAATCTACAAAACAAATTTGTTTTAAAGAACAGGGATACCACTTTTCTACCAATAGCTTATATGAAGATAAATTATATCCATTTTAAAAAATAATCCATTAAAATAACTATGTAAATATATGTAAAATAATTTTGAAAGGGTCCCATGAAATCCATATCCCATACATCAAATACATCCCAAAACTAGAGGGGTTTTTATGATCCTTCAATTCTTTTGAAAATATTTCATTTAAAGTGGAATTTATTAGATTAATTATAGAATTTAAAAAAATATTTATAAAGGTATGGAAAATAAAAATAATAATCTAGAACTTTTGGGTAGTTATTGGAGAGATAAATTGTACTCAATAACTTAAAGTGTGAAAAAATTTAGGGCTGATTGAAATTCAAAATTGGGAATGCATCTTATTACCACACAGTCTCTTCCAAAATTCCATAGGTAAGGGTAATCACAAATATAATTAATTAAATCAATCACAATCTTCATAAATTTATAATTTATAAAAATAATGGGGTATCTCAATTGTATCTAAATAATTCACTAATTCTGTAAAAATGGTCTTTCTTTCCTAACAGTATATAATTTATCCTTAGGAAAAGCTTCTTGGATAGATGGAGAAATATGAAACAATTCATAAAGAATAGTGGAAACTTTAATGAGTAGTGAAAATATTTTTAGTTTCTTTATTAGACTTATTTAAATATAAAAATCCTGGAAGAATAAGATCTATCTTAAAAGTCATTGTTTGGTGTCATTATTCTTCATTAAAAAATTTATTGTAGAATTATCTTTAAAAATAATCACTATAGAACCCTATAAGTAATATCTAATAATATCAAAAAAAAATATAAAAACTTTCTTTCTCAGTGGTTATTTAATTATCCTGGTCTTGATCTAAAGTTATATAATCATATGAAATGATATGATATTTCCTCTCAAACTTTCCTCTCAAAATGGCCCCAATGAAAAAATCTAAAGAATCAATCATGATTTTAAAGGGTATGTTTCATTTTTATGGTTATACTATTGGTGGGGATATATGTTTTTTTGTTTCTTCTCTTGAAAGGACTATTTATACTTCTCATTAAATAAAAACAATGATTTATTTTATAGTAATCTATATAATGGGAAATAAATTCCTCTAATGACTTTTTTAAATATTTTAAAAAAACCTTAATGAACAAAGAATGATCAGACATATCTAATGTTTTTGGATAATTAAGTGAATAATGTAGCTTAAATTTTCACATTTCAACTTGAATGAAATCTTGTGAAACAATATAATGAATTCGAATTCCATTTTTCTATAAAATTACATTTTTTCATAATTCAGAATAAGTTGTTTATTAATGAAATTTTAAAGGAAAAAACAATATCTGTTAATATATTTTAAACGATGATCCATAGATAGTTATGTCATAAATAATGACTTATATTATAACATCCCATGTTTTAGGATCCATTATTATTATCATCATCATTATTATTAATGTCTATAATTTTAAAGAATTTTTTTATATTCTTTAAAAATGATTGAAATATGATTATAATTTTTTCTCTACAAGTTATGAACACAATTAAATACACATTATTCATTAATAAGTGTGAAATTACAAGAAAATCACATAAAAATAAGTACTACAAACCATGTATTAATAGTCACCATGGATTGTGTACATCCATTAATAGATAAAAATTAAATAGGGGATAATAGATAAAAAATAATTAAATCTTCATGAATAAGAAATCTCCAAGATCATATTAAACCTTTAGGATCACTAATAGGAAAAAAAGACTTATAATCAGGAAGATCACCATGAATCTAGAAAGAATTATGCAAAATATGAAATAAGATCCATTCATTGAGATGTTAGATTGGAATGAATGAATGATTTAGTAAATCTGTATATAGTTATAAAATATAGTCATTGCAATTAAGCTCAATGAAAATATGGTTGTTGGTCATATATACGATAGGTATAATGAATTTGTGTATTTTTATGTGGTAAATTTTTAATAATATCACTCAAAATTAAAAAAAAAATATGATAATAAAATATCATATATATATATATATGTATTTATGTTAATACATTCCACATAATATTACTACTATTATTAAAACATGTTATGTTGTATATATACAATTCAAATAAATATTTCAATATCAATGTAGTTGTATAAATAAATTTTATAATATAATTGATTAATAAATGGTATTTGTTAATGCTTATTTAGTATAAAAGAAATATTTATTTTTGAAAACTATTTTATTTAGTTGTATATACTTTTCCCTAATAAAATAAATTAACACCTTAATGTATTATTAAATACAAACTAATATATCAACATAAATTAAATTAGAAATTTATTTTAAATAATATTAAGATAAAAAAATTATTAAAAACAACATTTTCTGATAAATGGAATTTTATTTATAATTTATATTTATTTTGAAAAAT
Organism: Viscum album; assembly: GCA_963277665.1. Classification (NCBI taxonomy): domain Eukaryota; kingdom Viridiplantae; phylum Streptophyta; class Magnoliopsida; order Santalales; family Viscaceae; genus Viscum; species Viscum album. The sequence goes on along the minus strand of OY728121.1, from coordinate 129,693,374 downwards.
GTAGTTGGGGTTTGGATTAGTGGAAAATCACCCCGTAATACTACATCTAGGTTAGGGGTTCAATACCCATTGAGTGTAGGTACTATATCATCACTGTAGTTGTACTGTAATAGAACTGTAGGGGCAGCGACACTATAACACTGATTACAATATAAATTTGGTGTTCACTATATTAGGAACTATAGTGGTGGTAACACTAAAAAAACTACAATAGCGGCCTGAGTACTGTAGTATGACTATTCATTAGAGGACCATTGGATCAATAATTTGGGCATTCAGTGCCATATAATGGGTTTTCATGCCTAGAGGGCATACGAGTCATGTAATAGGATTCATTCCTATTATTCCTGCAAGATATGTACTGAATAAATAATGCTTTATGGGTGGAGTTTCCTTGGGGGGGGGGGGGGGCTATAGAAGGCCTTTCTGACCTATGTATAAGGTGTGCGTGTATTTAAATGCAATTATACCCCTAAGAACCTAATATATATTTATATATTTAGAAATATAAATTTCTAAATTTTAATTTTATAAAATAAAATTAATTATATCATTATTATACTAACGTGTGTTTTTTTGATATTTTCAGGAAATAATCGATTTATAGGTGAATAGTAAAAATACCGACTTTTACTAAAAACATTCACTTTTATAATAATGGAAAGAATTAAAATTTTAAAAATTAATTTATAGATAAAATATTACTTAATAATTAATATAAATCGTTTAAAATATATTATATTGAATTTATAAAGCACATGTTTAACATTTTTGAAACATAAGTAATATTTCACACTAAAAATTTTTCTTACACGCTTATAATAAAAAATAAACATTATAAATTTTAGAAATTAAAATTTAAAAATTTTGTTTTCTATTTTATTTCAACATGTTAATATTATATAACATTTTCAATTTCTGTTTTTTATAAAGATAATATTATTACGATTAGTTTTCATTTTTGCGATAATGGTAAAGCAATTTTTCATAAATATTGTTTTATTAATATTGTGTAATAGTTTTATTTAATAAAATTTTACTAAATTAAATTATGAGTCTAATATAACTTTTAAACCTATATATAACTATATTAGCACTCATTCAATCAGTAATCAATACTAAATAATATTAAATAACCCATAGTGGTTAAAATCATTTTCCTACAAAAATTATTCTTTTATATTATATATTTTAATTTAAAAGTAAAAATTATAATATTTTATAATTGAATTATAATCAATGGATATTAAAAATGGATTCAAAAAATCAAAATTTTATAATATAGGTTACCTTATATTTTTGAATAAAATATAAATCACTTACGTAAAAAAGTAGTTACCAAGGTAAAAAATACAAATGTAAAAATGTAAAAACCAGTGGTAAGGGACATTAAAAATGTTCAAAATATATGTAAAAAGTGTTTGATTTGGATTTATCAACTCAATTCCATCCCAAAATATATTATTATGAAATTTTATAGTCTTTGAAAATGGAACAATGTAATTATATCATGGAGGGGTTAAAAATATTCCAAAAAGTGCCATTTTATTCACTTATAAAAGTGGATCAATTCTACCCTCCATGGTTAAACATCCCAATATCTTTTCCCATGAAAATATGTATAAACTTACTATAATATAAGTCATTTTTTCATCCACAATTTCCTGGTCTCTATTAGATATCTTAAACTTCCAAAGAAATATCCAAGAGAAGATCAAGTCTTCAATGTAATTTTTATAATCTTCATAACATGTACTACTTAATCATTACCTTTAAAATATATTATAAAAATAAAAAATATAGTGAAGTATATATCATTATTATACCAATATTTAATTATATTAATGAAATAACCATTATTTATTCCTCTCCATTCGCTAAGAAAAAACGTTCTGTTAGTGTGTTCTGTGAACTATAACCTCCACAAATCAACGTCTTATATTTTTCATCAATACCATTCATGGATTATGAGAATGATAGAATAGATTAATAAATATTATATCTATAATATACATTTAATTTTTAAATTTAAAATTATCATCTACCTTTTTTATATCTCTTTCATTAAGAAATGTAAACATTAACCATGCATATTTGAGAACTATGGCCACCATGAGAAATGGGTTCATTTATCATAAACTCCCATCATGGTTATCCTAAAAAATATATTTGGTATATAAAAATTATTTCCTTCACACAATTAATATTATAGATGTCATGAATATATTTTACAATTAATTCTACCATGGTCAATGTACACAGATGTTATTGGAAAATTGTCCATTCAACCTCAAATAACCGATGGCGGTATAAAAATGATATAATAAATAGCAAAAATATCAGAGTAAATGGTATATATTAAATTAAATAAATAAAATTAAGGTTATTTATAAGGTATATTGTTAGGATATATTCCCTCCTGATCCATTACTTTGCCAGTTTTGGTTGTTGGAGGTGTTTTGGGGAGGTTCCGAGAGTTTTCATTTGAGTTTGAGGCATTGTAGAGATACTAGAAGAAATCACAGCATGTCTGTGTTTTACACAATTTGAAAGTTTATTTCACATAATTTCTAGGGATGGTTTATGATGTATATATTTTTAGGGTTAAAAAATAAAAAGGTGGCACATTTTTTGAAAAAATTGAACCCTGAGGATTACACGATGTGAAAGGGGATTACACGTTTTGTAAACCCCTGATCCAATGTAGTATTAAAATTAATTTTTGCCCTAATTTTCATTCATTCAGACATGGATTATTCTTCCTCCCATTTGGGTCAAACCCTAGGTTCCCTGAGTATTTATTCAAATCCTCTTCTTCCCTCTTTGATCAGTTGGTACCTTTTGTTTTTTTTGTTGGAAATCCATGGTTGATCCATGGTAGGTTCTTCTCCATTATAGATAGGTTTTATTCTTCTCTTCTACCATGGATTTACAGAGAAGATGTTTCTATAGCTTAGGGGTGTGTGATGGGTTTCATTTTTATTTTATATGGTTGTGGTGTAGGTTGATCTATGGTTTCTATGGTGCAGTTTTGTTTTTTGAGTGTTCTTCTTCGCCTTGTGTTGTGCAGTGAGTTAGCAAGATTCTTTTAGGTCGGGTTTCCCTCATTCTCTTTATTCTGTATCATGCATGAGGGGGTTACACATGTATATCTATGTATTATGGTTTTTTCATCTTAATTAAATATCAATTATTGTTTGAATTGAAATTGAAATGGGAAATTTTATTAACATGATTTTACAGCTTTGATATTATTTGGGATATTATGAATTGTACAGGATTGATGACCCGCTAAAAATTATTGCTATTGTGGGCTTTGTTTGTGCTGGATATACATGATGTGATTTTTTCTCTGGTTGTTCTTATTATGATATCACCCTAAAATGGAAATTGATTAACTAATTATATTGGGATAATGAAATGTTTTCCCTAGGATTTTAGCTTATGTGATAATTACCATAAAATAATGTGGGATGCGATAAAATCCCGTTTGTCAATTTATGAAATGATCTTGATGTGTTATGATGTATGTCCATGCTAGCAGGATAAAGATGTGTGGTTGGGTCCTATAGTGCTGATAGTTTGTTTCACCAAGATTTTGGGGTGGCAAGGAGGTGGTTTTTTAGCCTTTCTTTTTGGGCAATGAGGTAGTGGTTTATTTGTATTAGATGATAAACTAGTGATGAAATAAATTAATAATTGTTTAATAATGATTGAAATGACACGGTTTTGTTTGGTTAATGGGATGAAAATTGTTAATGTATAATTAAATGGTGGGTTTTGTGGTTAAACATGGTTGATACTAAATAATTAAATGAACTGGGTGATTTAAATGGGAGTTGGTTGGTAATGTGAAATTATGTTTGTGGCCTGATATGTGGTGTTATAAATTTAGAGGTGGAAGAAAAAGTGATGATGTTATAAGTTGGTCAGTTTTTTATGAGTCCACAGGTTGTTCTTAAGTGTTTTATACTATATATAATTACTTGTATTTTATTTTTATTTCTATATTCACCTCACCTACATTGAGCACTATGTGTCGAGACCGACATAGTCACATGGGGGGGGGGGGTGTTTATCCAGACATCTAGTGAGGATTATAGATGGATGGGTACCTACTATTTCCCACTCTCTATTCCATGTGAGGTAGGTATTTCACAAAATGAGATGGTTAGAGGTGTGTTAGTGCATTAGATGGTGGGTGTGATAGCCCAGGTGTTTGCGGGCAAGGTGTAATGACCCATGTGTTTTTGAGAGGGATGTGATCATGCTTGTGGGTGGTGGACTAGGTATTTTTGGGTGAGATTTGTTGTGTCTATGATTATGTGGAAGTAGTCCTAGGTGTCTGTGGGAGTGGTGTGTTGTGGATGTGCTTGTGGGGAGGTGTGCTATATAGTAGAGATGTGAGTGCCAAGATGTATGACGTTGGGTATGAGAGAGACATACCGGTGGGAAATTGGTGCATTGTACCCTTCAATGTGGACCTTATTATAATATATTACTTTGTTTCCATTATTTGGTGACCATTACTTGGTGAGGTTGGGATGGTTAGTATATCTTGGTATGTGTTGTTTGGTTTTTCTATTTTCTCAAAGGTGCATTAGTATTCTTTTTTCACATGTGCACGAGAGACTTTAGTTTTTTACTACTGAGTATACTTCTATGATAACCCTATGTATAAAAAACCATTTTCAGGTTTCTAAGAGTATTACATGGATAATTCTAGGCATTACAAGATCAGACCTTTAGATAGATGGTGTGTCGCTGCTTTAGCTTTACTTTGGGTATTTACTTCGGATACTTTATATATATATTAGTTCTTTTTTTTTAAAAAACTTTTGGGATGTTTTTTAGAGTTATTTTATATTGTGTATTGTATTTGTTTGTGGATAATAAATCTTATCTCAGGATCCTATTTATATTATAGAAGGTGATTCCTCCCATACATGATATTTTTATTCCCTTAGTGCTATTCTCTAACCTAGGGCATACTGGAGGTTGGACATGAGGGGTCATTATCTCTCTCACTTCATTATGATATCTTTAAAAGGTGGGCTCATAATAGAGTGGAATCAAAGGTAATGGTTCAGAGATAGGGTGAATTTTGGAGTTAGGCATAATGAGGATGACGTGGGGTGGTATGAAAATAGTAATAATTGAACCTGGTGTGTGATATACACCAAGGAGACCAGTCAATACATGAGATTTTAGAGCCCCTATGATCCAATGTATAGACTTTGAGCTTATTGAATGACTAATTGAGACAGACCATCATGCTGGATAGAGACCTAGGAAAGGTACATGCATCTTCATGACTCATGTCACTTTTGGAATTTGGTTGTTTTGGGATGGGTGAAATGGGTAAAAAATGAATTATATGAGTTAAAATGAATCTTAATAAAATTACACACTATGGGAATATGAATTTACTTTTTTACCTTTTGGCTATGGATCCTATTCTTCATTTGTGTGTGTCTTAGAAAGTTGATGGTTAATAGGATGATATTTTTGATCACAGTAGGGTTGATCCGGTTGAGAAGGATGATCATCGGAAAATGACATTGTGTGCTTTCCATTGGTAGGATTTGGGGATGTTTGAGGAAAGTGTTTCAGATGTGGATACTGAGAGAAATATGGAGGAGCTCGAGATAGATTTCAACTTGATTTGTCCCCCAAAAAAGTACTGGGTCACTTTGGTAGTCAGTTAGATACAGGGAGCTATGCGTCAGTGGTGGATGATGTATTTGGGAGAGTGGAATGAGGTAGATGTTTTGTGGGTCGACTTCTAGGAGGTGTTCTATGAAGATTTTCTTTCATTGACCATGAAGGTAGTAAATATAGAGGAGATTCTTTCCCAATTTTAGTGGATCATGTCAGTGAAGGGGATCTAATTCATTTTCAAGGACCTTATGAATTTTTCCCTAGATATTTTTTCAGATTAGGAGTCTCGTGTATGAGGTCTTGAGGAGGAACTTAATCCTTTTATTCAGTATGAAGTTACTCCTTTTATGTTTCTAATGTATATGTAGATTCAGAAGAAGAAATTAGTGATCGAGTGAATGAACTTGTGATGAGGATTTCTATTGATGGGGAACCAATAGGTTACCTCAAGGATAATAGTAATCAATGGAAGGTCTCAAGCATGAGGACCTTCTATGTTTTGACCAGAAAGAAGTCGAACTCAACAACTTCCCTTCCAACCTTATGGGGATAGTGATTTCTCTGATTTTATGTGGAGTTTTGTGCCAGTATGTTTTTATTTGGGGATTCATGGGCATCACCTCAAACAGTGCCTACTGGTTTCATAAGATCAATTTTGTGGAGATAGGAAAGTTTAGTGCTAGCCTCAATAACAAGTTCCAGTGAGGATGTTTTAGTAGAAGGGGAAATAAGATATTTCTCCACCAAGGGGATATGATGTAGGTAGATGTTGACCTCATGATTTTCATTATTATCTGGGAACACGGCACAAGTGTGGCTATTGAGGTGGTCATTAGAAGGGAGGTATAGAAGTTGGGTGTGGTCTGTTGCACATAATGGATGCAGCAGTTCTAGAGGGGGCAGAGATCATTATAGGTACAATTAGTTTTCTTACTACCCATATTTGTGACTTATTTGATTAAGGATATTCACAATCCTTTGTTTCACCAATTCTATAACATTATCTGGTACTATAAATAGAGCATATACTCGTACCCCTATTGTTGACTACGCTAGTTAGAGGCCAGACCAACTTTTTTGATGTGTGCTAGGGGTGTAGACTGATGTTGGGGATGCATCAGTCATGTCTGGAAATTTTATTGATAAATAATTTTCCACACAATGTCATCATCGACATTGAATGGTGGTATTCCATACATGATGTTACTTAATACTTCAAGTGGATATTGACGTTTTTATATGTGGATGGAAATCCTATGGTTTTTATTGGTGAGGAGAGTTGTCAGGTGGGTAGTCGACATATAGAGACCCTTATTTCCTTGTTAGATGATTTGTTGGTGGAATCAATGGATTCTAGGAAATTTAATGTCCCCAAGGTTGTTGGGTATTTATTATATGTTTTACTTGAGGATCTTGTAATGCTACCCCCTTGACATAATGTTGAGTTCAGGATAGATTTTTAGGTCGCTTCTTCACCGATTTTGATGGCTCTTAATCAAATGACACCTTTTGAGTTGCATGAGTTGAGAGTCTAGGTAGATGATTTGATGAATAAGGATTTTATCCATCCTATTGTGTCACCATGGGGTGCTACAATGCTGTTCTCAAGGAAGGAAGATGATAGTCTGTGGCTGTGTATAGACTACTAGAGGTTGAATCAGGTGACAATAAAAAACTATTAATTTCTTCTAAGGAAAAACAATATTTTTGATATGATAATATGGATGATTTGGTTTTATAAGATCAATATGTTGTCTGGATATCACTAGTTTAGGGTGATGGAGGGCGATATCCTGAAGAATTCATTTAGATGCTAGTATGTACACTTCGAGTTTGTAGTCAAGCCATTCTGTGTTATGGACACACCGTCCTTATTCATGGGGATTATGAACTCCATATTCTGTGTGTTCCTAGATCAGTTCATCATCATATTCATCAATGATATATTAGTCTATTCAATGTAATATGGGGATAATTATAAGAATCTCATAACTATATTGCATGTTCTTCGATGTGACTAGATATATGGAAAATTTTCAATGTGTAATTTCTGTAAATAAGAGGTGCATTTCCTTCTGAATGTGGTGTCTTAGTAGGGTGTGGTAGTAGACCTGCCTATGGTTGAAGTAGTTGTTTCTTGGGAATCAACCGTGAACTTCGCAGAGGATTATATATTCCTCGGTTTCACAGGCTATTATCAGAGGGTTTTACCCAATTTCCCTTAATTTCTAGCCCCATTGATAGATTTAACTAGGAAATACCAAGTGTTTTTGTGGAGTGATCAATTCCAATTAACATTTAGTTACCTAAAGGGGAAGTTAGTCAGTTCATGAGTGCTTCAGCTACCAGATGTGTTTGTGTTGTTTGAGGTGTTTTGGGACACTTCCTTTATGGGCTTGGGATCCGTGCTAATGCAACATCATGAAGTGATCTCTTATGGGTCTAGGAGGTTGAATACCCCTGATAATAACTATTCCACCTATGATATAATTCTAGAATAGGTTGTGTTTGTGCATAATTTGTGGTGACATTACCTCATTGGGGACCGCTTTGTGGCCTTTACAAATCACAAGATATTAAGGTATATATTTTCCCAGTGCGATATAAACTTACAACAATGGAGGTGGATGGAGTTTATTTAGGATTATTATTTTTAGATCTCCTACACCTTAGGATAGTGGAATGTTGTGGACGATGCATTGATTAGAAAATCTTGTAAGGGTGTTGTTTGAGAGTTTGAGGATAATTAGAGATAAATGGAGGAGTTGGAAGCCTTGCACCTAGATGCAGGAGTGGATGGTGGTAGAGGATATTTATTTTAGATGATGATTAAGTCTTATCTAATGTAATAGGTGGAGGAGACTCAGTGAGGGGAATTAGAGGCAGTGGTGATGCACGATCGTGTTTTCCATGGTGATGCTCCAGAGTGATGGTCGGAGGATGGTTAGAACTTGGTGCTATTTTTGGGGGGTTTTTTTGTTCTAGTAGTGATACATAATGGATTTGTTATTGAGTTTCCTAACTCCCCTTTTTAAGTAAACCTAGGAGTTTCCAAAATATATCATGGCTTTATGACATAGTTTTGGTGGCCTAGGATGAAATGGGAAGTGGTAGAGTTTTTGGCTCAGTGTCTAGTTTTCCAGCAGGTAAAATACTAACATCGTATTCCTAGGGTTTTTTGAAGCCCATGGATGATACTATGTAGAAATGAGATGAAATATCTATGGATTTTATCCTAGGGTTATCGAGATCTTATGAATTTTGTGATGCTATCTGGGTGGTAGCAGATCAGTTGATGAAACTGGACAACTTATTTGTGATCTAGGATTCAAGTGTAGTGGATTCATTGGCTAAGAGTTATATTGATGAGGTGGGGAATTTTCATGGAGTTATAAGGTCCATTTTCATGTATTAGGACATAAGTTTTACCTCATGAGTCCGGAGGGGATTAAAACATGATTTTGGAACTCATTTATGCTTCAACACTTCTTTCCACCCTCAAATAGTTTAATAGAAAGAAAATACTATCCAGAAATTAGAGGATATGTAGTGAGCAAGTTTCTTGGACATTGGTGGATATTTGGTAAGAAACCGGCCTCTATAATAGTTTTTTTGATAATAATAGCTATCAATATTTCATTTCCATGGGTCTATTTAAGGATTTGTACGGAATACCATGACGTTCTCTATTGTTATGGACAAAGGTTGTGGAGAAATCATTCTTGGTTTCAATGTGTGGTAGAGCATGAGAGAAGAGATTTATCTTGTTCATGAGAGGATGAATGCAATGTAGGGTCGGTAGAAGTATTATGACAATCACAGGTGGAGGCCCTTGGAGTTTTAGATATGGGAATTTATGTTCTTGAAGGTTTCCCCTCAACATGAGTAACAAATGATTGGTAGTGGGAGTAATATTTCTCCTAGGTTTGTTGGTCCCTTTGAGGTATTGGGGTAAGTTTTCAAGGTGGTGTATCATTTGGAATTTCTACCATGGTTAGACAGGATCCCTAATTTAATTCACATCTCTCAGTTTCTTCGGTATCTTTGCGGTGACTCCCATGTCATTGAATGGGGAGAGTTGGATATTAAGGTGAATGAGACGTTTGGGGAGTGACCAATAGAGATTCAGGATCACCAAGAGAAGGCACTTCATGGACAAACCATTTCTTTGGTTTCTATGTTTTGGAGGTATGGTGTTCTAGAGGAGAGTTCTTGGGAGTGAGATACGTAGATTTGTTCCTAGTACCTGGAGTTGTTTTGAGTTTTTATTTGATCTCTTTTTCATTGGGATGTGGAATTTGAACCTTATTTTATGAGATGATATTTTTTCCTTGTTTTTTGATGTGTGTGGTGTGATATGTGATAAATTAATAACTTACAAAAACTGTAGGACTTGATTCCTAGTCAAGATGAATTAATTTCTATGTGATTAAACTTGTGCGGGTGATCTAGTTCCACCCAAAGTGGATTGTATCTTGACATGGAATATGGAATTCTATGATTCATGTGTTCGGGAAAGTGTGGTTTGTTGGTTATAATGGTTGTTGGTTTGGGCTACATCGAGGCTGAGACAATTTTTTAGTGGTGATGTGGTAGTCAGGTTGTGTGAGTAGAGGTGACTTATGGTTGTGAAGTTTATTTTATGGCCGGTTGTATCGGTGTGTTTAGTCGGTTGTAGCATTTGAGGTATTACGAGATCCTTGAATGGTATCTCAAGACATGGGTTTTAGAACCATTTACTATTGGGATTGGTTTTTTATTCTTAAGGGTGATAATAATTTGAGAGGTAGTTGATGTAATGATCCATTCCCTCCTATTCCAATAATTTTCTAGTTTTGGATGTTGGAGGTGTTCATGGGAGGTTTGGGGAGTTTTCATGGGAGTTGGAGGTGTAACAGAGCTGCTGCAAGAAATATATACTCTGTAAGTGTATTACACAACCTGAATGTTGGTTTCATGGATTTTCCAAGTATAGTTCACGATGTGTAGATTTTTGGGGTTAAATAATATAAAGTGACACATTTTTTAGGGAAACTGATCCTTGAGGATTATAAGACATGACTGAAGATTACATATCATATAGACCCCTAGTCCTGTTTAGTTTTAATGTTCCTTTTCTTCCAAAATTTCATTCATTCAGCCATGGTTTCTTCTTCATACAATTTTTGGAAAACCCATGAAACCCTAAGAGTTTATCAATCCCTCTCCCTCCCTCATTGATATGTTGGTTATGGTGCTTTTTTTTGGAAATCCATTATTGATCCATTGTAAGTTCTTCTTCCTTATTGGTAGATTTTATTCCACTATTCTCTTGGGTATTTGGGGAGGTGACATTATTATTGTTTGGGTTGTGTGTTGGGTTTAGTTTTTAAGGTATTTGGTTGCAGTGTAGGCTGATCCATGGATAACATGGTGCGGTTGTGGTCTGTGAGCGTTTTTCTTCACCCTATAGTGCACGACGAGTTGACAAAATTCTTTGAGGTAGGGTTTACCTCATTTAACTTTATTATTTATTATGTGGGAGGGTTTTACTCGGGTTTATCTATGGATTATGGTTGTGAAAGATTAATTTAAGATTAATAATTGGTTAAATTGAAATTGAAAGGAGAAAATTGGGTTTAATTCTCATGCTTTTACAACATTGTATTATTTTTGATATTTTGAATTGTACGAGCTTGATGTCCCACTGAAAATTGTTACCAATATAGGATTTGTTTCCACTAGATATATGTTTTATGATTGCTAATATGGTTGTTATTGTTTTTATATCACCCTAAAATGGAAATTGATTAACCACTTATATTTTTCTAATGAAAATTTTTCCCCACGATTTTTTATTTTGTGATAATTCCCCTAAAATAATGTGGAATGTGATAAAATCCCCTTTTTAAATTTGTAAAATGATCTTGATGTATTTCGATGTGTGGTCATGCTTGTGGGATGATGATGTGTGGTTGGGGCATGTGGAGTTGATAGTTTTTTTGTCCATGATTTTGGGGCAGTAAGGAGGTGGTTTGTTTGGCTGTGATTTTTGGGTGACAAGATGGTGGTTTGTTTAGCCAAGTTTTTGGGGAAATGAGGTGGTGGTTTATTTTTGATAGATACTAGATTAGTGATGGAATAAATTAATAATTGTTTAACAATGATTTAAATGACATGGTTTGGTTTAGTTAATGTGACGAAAATTATTAATTGATAATTAAATTGTGGGATGTGTGGTTAAACGTGGTTGATGCTAAATAATGAAATGAATGGGGTGATTTAAATGGGAATTGGTTTGAAATTTGAAATGAGTTTTGTGTCTTGATATATCTTATTATGCATTTAGAGGTGTTATAAAAAGGTATTATGTTGTGTGTTGGTCATTTTTTTTGTGAACCAATAGGTTGGGATTATGTGTTTTGATAATATATATAATTACCTACATATTATTGTGATTTCTATACGCACCCCACTCACATAGAGCACTATATTCTGAACCCACATAATTAAGCACAAAGTGTTTTTCCCGACATTCCGTGAGGTGTAAAAATGGATGGGTACCCACTCTTTCAATCTATCTCTTATAGGAGAGGTAGGTATTACATAGGCTGTGATGGTCGGAGGTTAGTTAGTGCATTGGATGGTGGTTGTGATAGCCCAGGTGACTGTGGAAGAGGTGTGATGGCCCAGGTGTTTTTGGGAGAGATGTGATTGTGTTTATAGGGTGGTGGCATAGGTTTTTTCAGAAAATATGTGTTGTGGTCGTGCTTGTGGGGTGGCAGGACCACATGTCTATATGCGAGGTGCGTTGTGTTCATGCTTGTGGGGCGGTGTTGTATAAGGAAGAGATGGGATCTATAGGACCTATGACATTAAGTGTGAGAGTGTAATCCCAATAGGAAAGTGGTGTGGGGACCCTTATCGATGTGATCTTTATTATACCATATTACTTGGTTTGTGCTATTTGGTGAGCATGCCTTGGTGAGGTTGGGATGATTAGTATACCTTGACAGGTGCTCTATGGTTCTACTATTTTCTCACAGGTGCTTTAGTATGCTTCACTCACATGTGCACGATAGTCTTGAGTTTTTCTTATTGAGTGTACTTTATGCTCACCCTACATATATTAAACTATTTTTAGGTTTCCAAGAGGATTACACGGACCTTTTTGGGCATTACTAGCTCGAACCTTTGAATAGATTCTGTGTCACTGCATTATCTTTTCTTTGGATATTTAATTCAGAGACATTTATCTATATCAATTATTTTTATACATTCATTATGGGATGATTTTTGGATTTCTTTTATATTTTGTTTTTTTTGTTGATGATCCATCTTATATCCTAATAGTATTTAAATTATAGAGGGTAATGCCTACCATACATGAGATTTTTATACATTGAGTTCTAGTTTCCCACTTGGGGCCTACTGGAGGTTGGGAAAATTGTTCATTATCTCTCTCCCTTCATTGTGGTATTCTTATAGAGAGGGTTTCATGAAATTTGTGATAAAATTATTTTTATTTTTCAAGATGTTAGGCACATGCATAGGCCAAATCTGGAATAAGGTAAGGGTTTTTATCTCAATTTCTCTTTATTGAGATATGTCTTAATGTTATGTACAAATTCCTTATTTCTATGATTTATATACTGAAATTAATGTATTTTTTCATAATACATGATTTAATTCATTATATTTATTAAACCATATGATTTAAAGCTTTCAACTACATTTGATTCAAAATTTCTAAAGTTATAAGGGTTCCTTCTCAATCACCCTTTAATGAGGTATGACTTAATATTATGAAAAATATTTGTTTTTGTTATGTATATACTACCCCCATGAATTATAATATAATATATTATTTTTAAAATTGGGAACTCACTACCATTCATGATCTTCCTTACCCTGGGATATAATTGATGTCTTCCCTAAAATAGAAGGGTATTTTAAAATTAAATCTTATATTTTTGTTATAATTTTTATCAATTAGTTTCATATTTTATTTATATGGTTAATACTATAACATCTTGGGAGATCACATTGATTCAAATCTTCTTTACGAGTGAGTTCTTTTCCATTTTGAAAATTTAACTATGTTAGAATAATTCATATACATTTAAATGTCAATTTCCCCTTTATTTCTATAATTTCCCTTCCAACAAATGTTCTCATTTTTAATTGAAAACCCTATTATTTTCTATCTAATGTGAAATTAATATTTAAATTTTCCTATTTTCAAAATAAAATCTTATTAATATTTTTATGATGCTGTATGTTCAACAAACATGTTTTAAAACATAACAACAAATCTTCCACACCACCTTCATGTCTCTGGTTACACATTCTCTTTATTTTGCCCCTTTTATGAAATATTCATCTCATTTTCCTCATATATTTTTGTGTATATATCCATTAAATATATTTTGACACCATGATATTTTTTAATCAAAATATAGCATTATTCCATAGTATATACGACACACAACACTAAGTCTAATAGAACTATGAAATATTATTATCTAAATATTACCATTATAACATAGTATTAAATTTTTGGGTGGGAATATGATTGAATAATATATATATATATATATATATATATATATATATCAATTCCCAAATCAATATAAATGTATCAATAAATTCTTTTTAAATAATCACTCAATTTTTAGTAAAGTCGTTTTATTCTTAAAAAATATGTTTTCCTTAAAAATGATTTTTATTTGATTTTTGTAAGAAAATATTATAACTAATTTCTAAAAATATTATAAAATTTATTTTATAAAATGAAAATAATTTTTGAAATCATCATTTTTAAATTAAAATTGGGTGAATTTTTTTGATTTTTCTGAAATGATTGATTTTTCAATTAATAGTGTAAATTATTAATTTTTAAAATACTGTCATTTACTTCCATGAAATAAATTAATTTAGAAGTCCCATTATACATTATATTTGGTCTTAAATTTAAATATGAACCATTTTATTTATAAAAATGTAATTAATTTCATTTTAATATGCAATTTTCATTATTTATTTATAAGTTTATGCTTAAAAATGGAGTTTTCTAAAAACTGTTTTTAAATGCGTAAAGTTTATCCACTTTAAATAATTAAAATAAACCCTAATAATGAGTGATTTAAATTAAATGTATAGATTATATATCTATTTATATTTATAAAAATTAATATAATGATTATTTTTAATCAAAAAAAATATTGTTATTCAAAGATTTAATATAAAATCATCTATTGCTTGAAAAATACATTTTTATGAAAAATTATTTTCGTCATGTTTTACCTGTTAAAAATTAAATTAAATTCTGCCACTTATCTATTTTTAATAGTTGAAAATGGATTCAATATTTTTAATAAAGAGTTCAACATATAGTAAATAGTTCCCTTTTATTTTTGGTTTTTATGAATAGTTACCTGAGTAAATATTTGTTAACACGGTAAAGATAAAATGAGTTAATTAAGGGTAAAAATAATTTGATAAGAACTAAAAAGTAACCCCAAAACATAACTTATTTTTTCAGTATGAGTATATTTCATAAAACATAATCTAAAATTAGAATATATGACCTTTTTTCATATTACCATTATTGTAACCTTCACAATACTTTATGTAATGAAAAGAAAAAAATGTTTCTTTCTTTCTTTTAATAACAATAAATTTTTGCGACATGGATTATAATAACCTATGTGTAGTTTTAAATAGTCATTTGAAATATCAATAATATTTTCTTATCACTGTAATTTATTTATAATTTTCAGTAATGAAATAATTACCTAAAATGTTTATGCAACACCGACACAATAATTATTTAATTAAAAGGTTAATAAAATAAATGATTTTAAAAATATTAAGAGTTAAATAATTCGAATGAATTATTATTTCTATTTTTTAGATAAATATTTATTTTTAGGTATGTTTTAAAGTTACATATTTGAATTATCTCTTTTTAATGATTCTTTTAAAGTCAAATTAAATGAATAGTGTCAAAATTTATATTAATGATATTATATAATAAATAATGTTTCTTCAAATGACTAAAAGTTTCAAAAAATCCTATATTTATCCAATAGATTTTTATTTTTTTAAAATATAACATATGGTCAATTTATGGAGCAATTATAATTTTATAGCAACTATATTTTCCCCTAAAGAGTAAAAACTTTGCTACTATGATAATTGTAAAAAAGGGGTAACACAAGTTAAAACAAAAATATAATGGTTAAAAAATGACCTAAATAATAAAATGATTATTTATTGAGATTATTTATACTAATAATTATCTTATTTCATTATATTATCAATTTTTATTTCAAAATTAATTTATATTAATTTAATTCATTAAGAAATTCCAAGAGTACCTCTTCCCTCTCTAATAAAATGAAACCACTTATCCTCTTTTCTTTATAATCCATGAAATATTTGTGTGGACATTAACTACACAAATAACATACTAAAATCAATTTCCATGTCCTAATAGCCTTTTATGATAAAAAAACAACCTAGGAAAGATTTTGGTGTATACTTTAGGTGGGTTTTCAAAGAAGTGGTAAAATTATTTATCAAGAATTTTCATTTTATTTCTTTTTATACCTACTCCATGTAATATTAAACCATTATAATATAATAAAGCCATTATATTCCTTATACTAAGATGTTTTTATGTTAAAAAAATAACCTATATCCAAATAATATTTTATCAAATGTTAAATGACACCAGCATTCGTGTGTACAGTTGACTACTACCTCTCCAACTAATGTAATTTTTTTCCATCACCTCCTCTTAAAGATAGTTTTAATTATATATTTAATTTATATATATTATATTAATGAAATATTTATTATTATTAAAATATTATATATCATTTACTTTCTTACTCTTCTATTCAAAGAATAAGGATTATATTGTTCGTGTTTAATTGTAGACTACAACTTCCATGAAATGATGCTATTAATTCTTCATCACCACATCAAATAGAAGATAGAAATATGTATATTTAAATAAATAATATGTTATTTATCATTTTACTATAATTATGTAATGATAAAATCATACTTACTTTTTTTTATAATGATCGTCGAAAAATGGAAACATTACTCATGCGTATATTGGACCTACCATCTCCATGATTGTAACATAGTTCACTTTTCATAACATTATTTCATGATTGGTTTTAAAAGTATAATTGATTTATTAATATGATAACTATTTTAGTATTATTATTCTATTGAGTTTTGGAATAATGTCCTCTTTTAAAAAAGTCAGCATACCGAAGTCATTTTTGACATATGAACCGAATATCATCAAAACATACGATGTGAAATTAATTAGTTAGATAATAGATTATAACCTATAAATAAAAGGAATAATAAACATGAAAAATTTATTAATAAATTAGATAATTAACATAAGTTAATTTTTCAGGAATATGAAGAACATATGTGACGATTCAGACTCAAGGTAAGAGACTTTATTTTAAAAAAACCAACTTTTAATGTTTTCCATAATGGTTTTCTTCCATATCCATGTTATTCTACATGATTTAATAAAATTTTTATTTATGATCAAATTTATGATAAAGGTATTTTTTATGATATTTTAAATTCTTTGAAATTATTTTAAAAGGAATATTTTTTAATGTTTTATATAAGGGACTCTTTTCCATAAAAACCTCCTTTTCAAATGTTTTAAATGATTATTTTCTAAATCATTTAATTCCATATCCATTATTTCTAAAAATGTTTTTAAGAATGTTTTTAATATCCATCTATGATGGTTGAATGTCAGTTTTACCCATTTGTTACTTTTTATTTTTCTTAAAAGTAATCTTGTCATCATTTTCCAAACAAGCTACTTTTAACTTTTTACAAAAATATAAAAGGAATATTTTTTCTATCATACAAAAAATGAATGAAATTTCCAAGATTCATGACCAAGAAATGATCTGAATCTTCCTTTAGAGGTTTCCAATGTTCTTTTAATATAAACTTGTTCTATAATATTTGAGAAATTTTTAGATTTTAAGGTTTTTCTTTATACCACCCTTTTCTTTGAGTTATGAATATTCTATATCTAACTCACTTTCTATCACTAATTAATGTTATAGAATTATTCTAAATTATATATATATGTCTGTCACATATATTCCTAGATTATTATACCTTCCATCTTTTGGGTAATACATTCCTTACAATATTTTCTCAAATTAATTCTTTAAGAAATCTCATCTGATTATTATATGAGGTAAGATTATGAAAATAATTTTATTTACATGGGTAATTATTACGTTTATGACTTAAAATTTATTTCAGTTTTTTGGAAAAAAATAATAATCAAGTTATAATGGGAGATCCCAAATAGTGCTCAAATTTATTTGTTAATTTTTATGTCTCATGGGATATTATGTATGTGATTTGGGAGTAAACCTAATCCTCTATGGGACTCTACCCACCATGTTATTTTTCATGGTTTTTGACTTAACTTATGATTATGTCTTATTCTATGTTTATTCCATATTTATTATATTTTCATGATCTTGTGATAATAAATTATTTATATTATTCTTTAATGTGATTAATCATTAGATTTTTTTAATATCAAAGTATATGCAAATTCATAAGGGTGAAACATATAAATGTTTTTGAAAAAGTTTTCATATTTTTTCATGATTGAAAAGGAACATTAGGGGAGATGTAACCCGATTCTTTAAGAGATTTCAACTCTCTAGAAAAATTCCTCTAATTACTAATCTAGCGTTCCACAGATACTGGGTAGTGATGTCACTCTATCCTTTAAGACATGTTTCCCATGTGGATCTCTATGATAGTTTTTCTTTTGAGCGTGGTGAGTGAAGTTTTCTTCTTTGATGTCACATACCCTACATAACTCTATATTTGTATTGTTTCTCTTACTTTATTACTATGGTTATTGTGTGAGATAACATTATTTTTGGTAGATATCCTCATATTTATAGTTTCTTTTTCCGTTTGTGATTGTGGTGCCGATATCTCTTGGGTCCCATGTTGGAATTCCATCTTCCTCAACAAATTTCATTTTCCATACTCAGATAAACTCTAGATATGATTTTTATATTATACTGATTGGTAATATTTTGTTAATATATGATGGATTTCAATGTTTATATTAACATTGTGGTGCCAATGCATGATGGAGGTAGAGATTTATGTGGCAATGATGGAAACCTGGATTTGAAACTAGAGGGAAATGAGGATGATGATGGAATCAGATCCTAGGTTACTATGATGGGGTTTATTTGCTTTTTCCTAGAATTTTTGGAGGTCTGCAAGTTAGTAAATGAAAGTTTTTACATCTTTAGTGGCTTCATGTGTTGCGATTTATACACTTGTGACCTCAAGAGACAATGTCCGTTCAGATTCAGATGATGAGGGTGTGTGAAAATGACTAGTGAAAACTGGAGTTGACAATGAAAATATCTGGTGATGAATGGTGGTGATGATTAAAATAAATTACCAAAGAAAACTGGTGGTAGAAATGAAATTATTCTATCATAGAAGGTTGGTAGGGATAGTAATCTCTTTGGATCATGTTTTATAGTAATTTGGGGTTTTATTTCCCTTGGTATTTTTTGGGATTTTGGGTCTTTTGTTTAGTAATCGAATAATGATCCTTAGGTCTCCACTTGTATTGGAATTTGGACCACTAGGAAATAGTGCCACCTCTGAGTAGTATATGATACTGTGTTACCAATTAATCAACACAATATATTAGGTTGGTAGTGAAACTTGAATAAACATTGTCGGGTGGACATATTTAAAGAGTTATATGAGCACTGGAACCCATCATATGGAACAATAAACTCCTTGGGTAGAGGGGTCATCTTCTATGATATTGCAATGGATAGTGTGACATGATCATATTTGGAAGAGGGGTGACACATTGTGTGAATGGTGATGACCTGATTGGAAATTTAATGTATTTTAGAGTCAGCGCATTATGAAAACATGCAATCATTTTTGTGACAGTAGCTCTAAATAGAGATAGGTGTGCTTACACCTATCTTTTAACCCTCTTCCAAAAAATGGGTGAAATATGGGTTCTCTTACTTAACTTCACAATGTTGATGTGAAATGAAAACATTACAGGGGGTGGGGGGCATCACATCGAAGTGAATGGGGTCACGATGCAATTTTTTCCTGCTTAGATCGGCCCTTTGGGTCATTTCCTTTTATTTTTAAGCCACTAGACATACAATCCTTCATGTAATGGTTCGATACCATCAGGTATTCGGGTCATGTTTTGGGTTTCATCTTAACCCTTTTCAAAGTGGGGTCTATTTTTAATGGGGGGGGGGGGTCCCCTACCTGTTAAACAAATTAACCATTATGAGTTTTATTTTACCTTTAAGATTTCTTATGAAATATTTTATGAAAATATTTGTATAGAAATTTTCATTTCATTGATAATAAAATGTTTATTTTCAGCCCAAATTTTAATTTTAAAAAATAAAAATATTGTTTATGTAATCATAAAATAACAAGTTTATTTTTTTAAATGTCCCTTACTAATTTTTCTGTTGTCAACCATCATTTTGAATGAAAATTATTATGATATATAAAAAAATAAAACTTGTTATATGATAAATGTTTTGTTTTGTGTGAAGAATTGATACTAAGTGGATTTTTAAACGTTTTAATGTAATATTTATTTATATAGGGATAATGGACCAATTATTTGAATATCTAAAACTAAAATATATTTGTGATGTAATAAAATGAATTGTTGACTTAAATATTAGTATCCAATAATGTTTAAGTTTGGGTCCTTAGATTTGGTATCATAGAAAAGGTTTAGATAACTTTTAAGATTTTGATGTTTTCATGTGAGGTTAACTTAAGAGTTTTGGATACCATTATGGGTTTGTGAGTTTATGGTTTTTAATCCTAGTGTTTCATTTATTTTCATTAATTTTTCGATATCTTTTTGGAATAATAAAGTTGAAGTGGTGATGCTTAGAGAATTTCTATATATTCATTTTATAGTATTGGATCTCAAGCTTGGGAAATTCTCTTTATAAATTTGAAAATTGATTGAACATATCTTCATCCTGAAATACTTGTGGTAAGGAGTTCACAATGTTGCAATAAGTTCCCATCCCTTATTTGGGTAATGAATAATATAACAAAGCCATTCAAATACCTATTTTCATGATTAATTTTTTGAAATAAGATTTAATGTTTTTCATTCAAAACTAATGTGACTGCATGATGGAATTAAAGAAGTGGACCATTTTAATGATGGTTGATAAGTGGATTGATATTATATTTTATGTTTAAAATATAATATGTATTTTATTTAAATGGTCTTATATCCAGAAAATAGGGCTATCCACATGAGCCATCCCGCCAGCTCAAACATGCATGAGAGCTAGTTGGGATATCCCACATGGATTCTATGAGAGGGATGGTGTATAAGAATGTTGGTACATTCAGTATGCATGCATGCAGATGGGCCAGGGTTCCAGTGGTCTAACATAGGCACAACACAACCATTGAGGCATGTGTGGTGTGTTTTAGGTGCTGATCCCCACTACCATCTCTACGATGAAGTGAGAATGGTGTCATAGATTAAGAGTGGATTTTCAGTGATTGAGTTTGATGTTGGATAGAAAAAGTCATTATACTATTCACACTATTTAAATGATATGGAAATAACCATGGCTGTCTAATCCACATGATCAAAGTTGTTTGATCGATCCCTCATCATCTACTACCTCTACTAATGTTTGAGGGATTCTATTATCTAGGGTATATTCATTCTATAAATTCCATAATTTATAAATTATTTAATAACTAATATAATGAGAAAATCCTGAAATGGAAAATCAGCATTATTCTATGAAGTAAATTCTTGATTTAGTTTGAAAAATATAATTCTAGAGAGTAAAATATGAAAAAGCTGGTGGATATTCATGAATTCAAAATATTGGATGGGTTTGGACCTTTAAAATACATGGATCGTGATATTATAATGTCATGTATCTGAGGAATAAATGTTAAATCACATTATATAATATAACAACTTTTTTAATGTAGACATTTTGAGAAACGTTGAAAGATTCAATGTTTATGAAATTCATGAAATGAAATTTTTCTTAGAGCCTTGATTTGGATTAATTATCATAGGATAGGTGGTGGAATACTCTCTATAAATAAAAATTATCTTGTACAAGGATATTATACTACTATATTTATAAGTCCCTTGTTTTCTATAGATAGAAATAGATCATTCTAAAGACTTATCGTTCTTGAAGAGGAAACTTGCATAAGCCTTCAAATTGCATTTAACACACATGAATAATCCTTATTAAGAACTATTTCTAAAAATACCTTGATGGTTTGTTTAAATTCTTTAAGACACTGTAAACTGGAATTAAAAACATAATTTTGTTTTATAAAGAATAAACAGAGATAACCCATGATTTTTTATACCTTCAAAAACCTTTAATAACACTATATAATCATAAAGGTGTTGTTTGATAAGGTTCTTCACACTCTTGCTATGAAGAATAGTGATCCACACCCATTAATATTCTTGAGAAGGATACGATGCAGGATTGCATGCATACATGAATATAGTGAGCCACTATGAAAAAAATAAAGAAATAAATAATAGAGGAAGTGTGTGAGACTTCCATAATAGACATGTGAAAAGAAAAACATTTACAACCATCCAGTCTTGTGCATAATATAATGGAAAGTGGATAATTCATACATATATAAAATACCTTAATGCATAATCAAATAAGAAAAACTATCTCAGAATAAATACATGATGAGTTTTCACATAAAATAATTACTAGGAATATATATTTTCGAGGATTTAAAAAATTAAAATTCCATGCATTGCATCACACATGCATGATTATTGAGAATTTCACATGTCATATTCATTGCATAAATAGTCTGCATTAAACCTGATATTGAATATGTGTATAATATCAGAAGAGTTCATATCATAATTTTCCGTATTCTAAGATAGTTCAAGGTAATTAATTTATATAATGATATTGAAGATATTTTGTGAACCACATTCACATGTAAATTGGAGACAATAATTTAATCATCACTAATAATTAAATCCTGATTATTTGTGGTATTAAGGAAATCAATCAATTAAAGGTGATAAAAATTATTAAGAAAGACAAATAGGCTCGATAAGTGGCTTCTTGATGATACTCAATGTGTACATGAGCAAGTTAGATCCCACAAGAATATGGATGAAGATCAAATTCACATCCTATAGTGGATAAATCGTTTATGAATGGTGAAGTATTACCGTTGGTGTAGGGAGTAAGTGAATTTTTATGGAGAGTTTTAGGAGCATAAGGATTCTCATTATTTAAGGAGTAAAACTCATTTTGTTGGAGTTCCAATCATAAAGATTATTTTAGTAAGAGATGGAGAAGAATAATTCACTTAGTTGGAACTGTGAGCAATAGAAGTCTCTTGTGTGATTTAGGAGCAGGCCATTGTGGATTCTGGTCACACATTGGGATGAAATATAAAGAATCCAATCTATGGATTCAAAAGTTACGATTTTTTGTGATTATATATCAACTATTTTAATTGATAAAAATATTATAATGTATAATTAATGTTGGGGGTTATAATCTACATGAAAATTATTAGGTATTTTAGATGAACATTTCAAATAATGTAATATGTGATCTCTCTTAACATTCCAGTATATGAGGTGAGACTATGAGACATCACTGATTGGATTGAGATATATAACTAGTTCAAGAGATTCAATTAAAAAGGAATAATTTTTAAACATTAAACCAACGATTCACCCCCATATCAGTGGTCAACCCATCATAGGGATCTATAAGTGGTATCAGAGGAAAGGTTCCTTATTAATATATATTCAAGTATTTATAAAGTTCATATTTTAGGAAACGAATGAGCTTCTTTAGAAGAAGAAAAGGGATTTACTCCTGAGGGTACTAATATTGATTTTTCTACCAATACTACGAAGAATAGAAAGAAAATACATAGAATAAATATGAAGATGAATCTTACAGGAAAGTTAGAGACATCTGGTAATCAAATTAGTACACCTTATAATAATTATCTTTATTGTTATTCTTATGATAGATCCATCATAATCTATGATGATGATGGATAACTTAGTGATCTTCATTTGGTATTCAGAGAAAAATACCCAAAGAAGTGGTAATATGTATTTTTGGAGGTATCAAGGGTCTTCAGGATTCATATTATTTCTTGAAAAAGAGGGAAATACTATAGAAGAGCCATTTGATAAGAAGGTTGTATTATCCAACATTCTCACAAAAATTGTGAAATAAAATGATGAAATGATTTTTCATTACAATGAAAGATATAATAAATCTATTTAAGAACTGAAAATCAATGTTTGTGAGAAATATTACTTTTAGATTATTTTTTAGAATATTTCAATTCTATTGAAATATTTCAAAGAGTTTTTCTGGTTTTCACATATGATCAATTAGAGGATAAAGATAATAGGGAAAAGGATCTTAACTATTCTTTTCATGAATCAAGAGAAATGCATGAAAAAAAAATTTATAAGTTGAAGTAGGATTGGTAAGATATGATGTGATCAGTTGAGTATGAAAATAACCCTCTCAACATGATTTTTTTAGATTTGGAAGTGATTTTAAAGAATTTATAATCAACAAAATATAAAAATTACCAAATTACTAGAAAATAAGATAATTCCACTCAAGTGTGCATTGAGGATTATGAATCTAAGAAGATCATGAAATTTTTTTATAATAAAAAGGAAACATCATCTAAGAAAAAATTATCCCGTAACCCTGGAACTAACTTAGGTACTAATGTTGTTTCAAGTGTTAGTATAGGTTTCAAACCAGAATCTTTGAAAATATTTAGGGTAAAAAATTCTAGCAATCACACCATATAAATTATGGATGATAAAATATGTATGAAAATATATTTTTGAAGAAGTTTCCAATATACTGGTGGTTCTACTAAAAATAAGAAAGGTTGTCAATTTGTGAAATATAAACAGTCTACATAATAAAATAAAGAAAAAGAAGGTTCATAAGATATTTTTGGCGTTTTTAGATATTTGGTAATAAGGCATTGGAATGTAGAAACAACATGAAAATTCTTGATAATTATAGAATTATTTTATTTAGGTGGAGAAAATTTGAAGATAATGAAATACCTACACCAAAAACCGAAATGCAGAGAAAATGAAAGGTGATAAGTTATCCTTGAGATGTGAAATGAGGAAAAATACTATTAAAAAAATATCACCATGAAGAAAAATGAGATATACTAACCTAAATGATTAGGTAAAATGAATATTTTTTGAATGTAAATACTCCCAAGGTGAAATAAGGCCTAGTTTGAACATGGAAAACAACAAAAAGTACTGGGAAACAATGTTTATCAAGGTGAAATATTTGAGTTCAGAGATTTTTACAAGTGATGGGAATATTTTGTGCAAAAATCCTGTTCTTTTTGGTATCACATTTCATTTACATGAAACAATAATGAAACATGGAAT
Source organism: Viscum album (assembly GCA_963277665.1). Classification (NCBI taxonomy): domain Eukaryota; kingdom Viridiplantae; phylum Streptophyta; class Magnoliopsida; order Santalales; family Viscaceae; genus Viscum; species Viscum album. The sequence goes on along the minus strand of OY728121.1, from coordinate 129,668,152 downwards.
ATTCATAGAGAATATATGAGAAACATTTCTTAGAGAAAGAATATTGTGATTAAAAATTCATCTAGGATTCCAAGATAGAACATACATGATGACTTAAAATAATATTGTGGAAGAAGTAATCATAAGGATCAAACAGATGGAAAATTCATGAAAAGACAACTATGAAATGTTCCCTCTATTGATAAAGGTCATAGGCTTCAATAGAAAACTAGTGTCAAGTCATGATAAGATATAGATAAGATAGAAACCATTTGAAAAGAGTACTAGCATCTTTTTCCAAATCAACGGAAATTGTCTATGAAATTGGAGGAAACAGATAAACTATGTAAATCTAAATGAAATATAGTTATTTCCAAAAATTATATGAAACAATTTATTCCACACAAAGTTTGTGGGATGTTGATTGAGATTAGATAAAAGAATGGCCTAGGTTGAGAAGTAGTTCTCAGCCAGAATGTTACTCCAAAAGAACAAGAAGGTCCATCCATATTCCATATTATTTTATGTGTCTTTAACCTAACATGTATCGAATTTTTTGAGAATTTTGAGGATATTAGTACTAGAAATTAAGAAGTAATTGTACTACATAGAGTCTATTGACTACAATGAAACAAAAAAAGAATAATTCATTCCTTAAGGGGGAGGAACCTTGATAGGAATATACCGTTTTACTAAATTATAGTGAATTTGAAAAATTATCAATAGATTTCAAACATAAAGTTTAAGGTATTGAAATCAAACTTTAAAAACTTATTATTAATTTTATTAATGATATCAATTAATGGGGAGTTCTTCAATGATTACAAGATGAGATAAAGGGTGAGATATATCTTTTTCACATGAAAATTCTAATGTGTTTTTTGAGGTGTTTTTAGGATTTAGGGATTTATTGATAAATCTGGTTACTTATAACCCTTAGAATAAAAAATTATAAATTCTGATCATCATTTCACATTAATGTTAGTTTATTTACAACATATAAAACCTTGGTTGTATCTATCTTATTTTATAAACTGGGTTAGTCCACATAGACATAGAGTTTATTAACTAAAAGATATTTTCATAAGAAGACCATGTGATATCATCCCCCTCTCAGAAGTGTTCAAGAAATTATCTATTAATGGAGGATAAATTATTTTGATAGAATAAATAAGATGATAATTCCCGAACATACCCATTGCATTTGATTTCCAATAAGGGGGATAATGTTTGATCACATATATTAATTTAAATATCTCAAGTTATACTAACAAAAAATATAAAATGAGAGATTGTTGGGCCTCGTGTTTCATGTTTTTTTTCAATAATGTGTCAATATATACATGGTAAGATTAAGATAAAGTGGTGATAATTAGAAAATCATTACATATTCATTTGAAGTAATTTTATTTCAAGCTTGAAAAAATATCCTTTTAAATGTGATGCTTTATTAAACCGCACTTCAAAATCAAAGACATGTTCTAATGAGTTCAAAATGTTGCAAAAAGTACCCATCCCTTATTTGGATGAATATTAATATAAGAAGGACATGAAAATATTCATTTTCACGATGAATTGATTTTTGAATATTATTTAAAAGGTTTTCATGAAAAATAAAGTTATTTTATGAAATAATTAAATAACTGGGCCATTTTTTTATAGGTGAGAATTTTATTGAGATTATAGTTTATACTTAGAATATAATCTATTTATTTTTTGAATGAAATTATATCGAATAAGAAAATAGGGTCAACCACTTGTTCCCACTAGCCATCTCAACAAGGTTTTGTGGGAGGTGGCATTAACCATGCATGGGATCTAGATGAGTTATCCCACCTGGTGGTTTAGAGAGGGAAAGCATATATGCCAGATGGGATATGCAGTGTGTGCGCATGTGGATGAGAATAGGTTCTGGTGGGCCAGTGTTGGTTCATCATGGCCTGTGAGGCATGTGTAGTGTGTTGTGGGTGCCAAAACCCACCACAAGCTCGATAGTGAAGCATAAAAGGAATCATAAATATATCACATATCAGTTGAGATCATGTTTGATTTGGGAAAATTCAATCCATGATAATATTCAACATCTTAAAGGTTATGGAAATATCAATGATATTCTAATATAGCTGATACAAAACATTTAATCTAGCCCTCATCTCTTTCTACCTCCTGCAATTCACAATGGATTATTTTTTCTAGAGTTTATTCATTCCAAAACATCCATCACCAATCCATGATCTAAAGGGAAATATAATTATATGATCATGCATTGGATCATAATATTTTATTCTACAAATTCCATTCATGAATTAGTTCAAAAAATATGATTCTACCAAGGATGATATGAAGAAACAAGTGGCTACTCATACACCCCAAATAAATAATGGTTTTGAACATTTAAAATATTATAATTATATGACTAAAAGGCCTGAATAGGAGGATAAAATATGAATATAAATAAGATAAGTTTCCATGTTATTTAGTGTTGATATTTTGAAAAATTATGAAATATTTAGTGTTTATGAAATCCATGAAATTAAATTTTTCATTAAGCCTTGATGCATATTAATTATCATAAGAGATGGAGTGGAATACTATTTATAAATACTGAAATTCCTAGATAGGGTGATTTTTTTGCTATATTGAGAAGGATCTTGTTTGTTATAGAGAAAATAGAACAACATGATGCCTTCTAGTTTGTGAAGAGGAAACTTATATGGCACTCTACTTGTGTAAAGAAGAATACCTCCTAAAATACCCTTATGTAAAGGATAATAGTAGATCATGCATTCCTTCATGTTGTGTTTAACATTGTTAAAGAAGCAAAAAACATAACTAGTTTATAAAATCCCTTCTAGGTTTACGTGGATGCTTTGAGACACCATGAACCATTATTTAAAACATCACTATTTCTTGGGAAGAAAAATTAGAGATATCCCATTCTTTATAATACTTTCATGAATCTTGAGTCATGCTACACTAGTGTATAGGTTCTTTTTGAGAATGTTGTGTACTCTCTTACATAGAATAAAAGTGATTAAAAACCATTCTAGTTTACATAGAGGAGACAATGAATGGTTGCATTCATAGTCGAACATAGTGAGACACTTTGAATCAAAAATATTGAAAGAAATAATGAAGGTACTATGTGATACATTCATGATAGGATTTTGTACATAAAAAAAATTCAAAACCATTCGGGGTTATAGACAAGATAGTGGAATGTGGATATTTCATCCATAAAATAAATACATGAATACATAATCACTTGAGAAAAAGTGAATTAGAATAAATAAAAATTGAGTTTTCACATGAAATAATAACAGAGAATATATATGTGCAAGAATTTTAAAAAATAAAAGTTCCATGCATTTTATTGCACATGCATGAAGATCAATAAAAGAACATGTGATATGTTTCACATTAATATTGTAAATTGAAATTGAGGCTGAACTCGGGATGAATATCAGGAGAGTTTGTATCAAAAAATTTAGTATTCTGAAACTATGTGAGACCCTTATTTCATAAAATAATGTTAAAAATATTGGGTGATACACTTTCACACATTTAGCGGAGTAGAGACTTCAATCAGAAGTTATAATTCATCCCGATCATCAGTTTCATTAAGGAAGTTGATCATGTATAGATGATTAGAATCATTAAGCAAGGATTAAAGACTCAATTAATGGATATTGGAGTTACTTGAATTGTACATGAGAAAGTTAGATCCTATAAGATAGTGGATTAAGATCAAAAGATCATTCTGTAGGGTATCAATCCTTTAAGAAATATGGAGTCTTGTAGTTGGGGATGGGAGCACATGAAGTCCTCTTGTTGGTGATAGGAGATGAAGGAGTCTCTTAGTTTGAGATGGATTATAATTTTATTAGTTGGAACCAGAATTAGGAGTCTCTTGATTATATCCAGAGTAGAAGAAGTATCTTAGTTAGATATGGGAGAATAATAAGTCATTTTTGTGATTCAGAAGTAGTCCAGTGTAGATTCTATCAATACTGTGGGATGCAGTATAAATAACCTCAAATGCATATTCTGGAGTTAATATTTGGTGTGATTATGTATAAACCATTATAATGGATAAAAATATTATAGTAGAGAATCCATGTTGGGGGGTGGGGGTATAACCAACTTGGAAAGGAGTATACCTTTTAAACATACCATTTATATTACATGTGTTGTGATCCCTCTTATCATTCTTGAGTATAAGTTGAGATTGTGATACATTATTGAGTGGATCAATAACTTTAACAAGTTCCAGAGGTTTAATTCAAAAGAAGGAATTTATAGATGTCAAACCACTGATTCATCCCCCCTTTCAGTGGTTAAACTGGAAAATGTCTCTATAAAGGTGGATCACAAGATTAATGTCCTAGACACACTTTTGTGTTGTTTAAGTGATTAATGAAATTTTAGTATAGGTTTTATTGGGTTGAAGTATATGTGACCCTTAGTTTCAACATAAAGTATTATTTTAGGAATAATTCAATTTTCATAAATTTAAATGTATTAATAACCTTCAGGGTTTATATGGTCTTTTATGATTATGGATATTTTTCTTTAGAAATTATAAAAATTGTATTAACATAGTATTAGTATAAAATAAAAACAATCACATTTAGAAAGGATGCGGGGTTTGAACCCACAATCGAAGTCAAACAAGGGTGAAATTCATACCATTTCCCTATTTGATGTCTTAGTTAGTATGATTTTTTATAAGATTATGTGAAATATAATGATTATGATGATTTAGGTAATTTTTTTTATCATCAAGATAACCACATGATTGAAAACTCATTTGGTGATTAGGTGATTAATATTATTTTGAAAGACACTACTACAAATATGGCCTTTATCAGCGCTAGAAAAGTCGATTAACTACACTAAAAAAAGTGATGTTAATCGAGGTGAAGATATATAGGGGTCCCATTTATCAATTCTCCAAAAAGCGCTGATAAAGGCCACTTTTATCAGTGCTAAAAAAAGTGCTGATAAAAGACCCCTTTTCCGTGCTTTTTTAGCACTCATAAAAGGGGTCTTTTATCATCGCTTTTAAGACGCACTTATAAAAGTCAAAAACATGAAATATATAATGCGGGGGGGATTTTTTAACAGTGCTTGAGCACCCCTTTAACTGCGCTAGGAGGACCTCCCTCACACTCTCCCATGTGCTGCACTTCCTGCGCATCCCCACACATGTGCACCCCTTTGATTACACCCGAACTCGAACCCGCGACATCCCCCCTTTCGCGGCTGCACCTTTACCACTATGACATTTAGTTTTTTTCTCAATTTTATGATATATCTATTTATTTATATATATATATAGTTATGGTCTTTCACGATCCCTGATTACTTCTCCTCACTGGTGGAGGCGGATATGCGTGGTGTTTTGCACTCTCTGTCTTGTAATACTCCTTTTGTTGCCTGAATCTCCTTTTCATTTTCTTAATAAATTTTTTGGGACCGGTTTTGACTGGATCCTGGAATTTCTTGGTAAAATTTATCAACGTTAGGAAAAAGCACTGATAAATCGCCCTTTTATCAATGCTATTAAATGAAGCGCTGATAAAGGGTCACTTTTAATGGTTCTTTTTTAGCGCTGATAAAAGTTCCCCTTTATTAGCATTTCTTATCCCTCATAATGACCCCTTTATCAGCGTTTTTTAGCACTGATAAAAGGGTTGTGCTTCCCTTTTCCATTTTTGTTTTAGGTAGAATTTCAATGTTTCAGTAACTTTATATTATTAAGATAAATATAAAAGTATGGGATTTTATTTTAGGAATAGGGGTTGAATTATATTTTGGAAGAATATTTGATTTTAAAATAGATTTATGTTAATTTAAATTATTTATAGAAATAATTATCATATATTGGAGATTATATGATTATGGAATATACATTTTTTGGTATGATACATAAACTGTGATTGATGTTATTTGGTGATAAATTTAAACTTATCTTGGAAGAAAATGTGATCAAAGAAATCTAATATTAGGGTTTCAATATCAAAGTGGAGTATTTTGAAGAATTTTAAGGTTAGTTATTTATCAAATGATATAAGATAAACTTTGAGTGTTATTGTTGAAGATTTGGTGGTTGATGTTGTATTTATTCATAAGATGATTTATTCATTTGGAGAATTATCTTATTTTAAACACATTGGTTTTGGATAATGTCTAAATATATTAGGAAGATATTGTTATACATTTTTAGATTATGTGATCTGGAATAAGGTTATTTTATTTCTTTAATATGTTTTAAAAAATCATCCTGAATACTCATTGTTTGGAGAAAAATATGAGATTGTCATAAAAATTGATCAAACGATGAAATTATACTTATCATGTAAGTATATTACCTTATATTCATTATATAAATCATAAAGTAATTCCTTAAATTAAAGTAAAAATATCTTGAAACAAAAATAATGTCCTACTACATTTATTTTTTTTGAATTGATAGCCTTTTCCACACCTCATGATTTTATTATTTTTTGGTCATTACCTTTATCCTGATCATTCAATTTCGTAGGATAAATGACCAATATCACTCTTAATAATTATTTGGTCATTAATTTTTTTATCCATGATCATATTTTAAGTTCTCACTAATGTTATAATATTTGGAAAATTAATAATGTTATGACCTTCATTTTTCCTTTTCCCAGTTTTCAAGAAGAAATTTTATTAAGCATTTCTATGATGTGGGATTTGAAAGAAAGAAATTTTTAGATATCAAACCCTTATTTACTGATCTCAAGTTCAAATCATAAGAACATAATTTATTAAAGGGGGGAATAATGTAGCACCTTGAGATTTGTTTTAGAAATAAAACCTTGTTTTATAGCATATATGACACGAAACACCAAGCCTAAACAGACCATGAAATACTATTATATAAATTTTATTATTATAAAATTTCCACTAAATTAGATTGTATTAATAGTATTAAATTATTTATTATATATATATATATATAATGGTACCACTAAATATAAAGTTTTTAAAATTTTTTTATTAAATAATAACTCAATTTTTAAGAAAGTCCTTTCATTCTTAAAAAATATGTTTTCTTTAAAAAATATTTTTATTTAGTTTTGTGAGAAAATATTACAATTAATTTATAATACATTTAAGAATGTAATTTTTTAAAATTAATATAATTTTTTAAATCATTATATGATAATTAAATTAGGGTGAATGCTTGTGATTTTTTTGAAAAGATAGATTATTCAATGAATAGTTAAAATTAACAATTTTTCAAATTCAATTATTTCATTCCATTAAATGAAGTAATTTAAAAGTCACATTATATATTTTTATTTATTATTAAACATAAATATTTACCATATTATTTATAATAATATAATTAATTTCATTTTAATCATAAATTTTCATGATTTTCGTATATTTTTATGCTTAAAAATAGAGTTATATGAAAAAGTTAAGTGGATAATGATTATAAAATTTAATTAATTAAAAAAACCCACAAAAAGGAAATATTTAAATTAAATTTAAATATTATATATCTATTAATATTAATTTCAATTTATATAATAATTATTTCATATCATAGAGTTAATATAATATTTTCTTTTCTTGAAAAATGCATTTTTCCAAAAAACCATTTTTCGTCATGTTTATCGGGTTAATATTAAATTATATTTTAAAAATTACATGTTATGAATCTTAGAAAATGGATTATATATTTTTATTTAGTAATTAAAAATTTTACTCATAGTTTTATTTTAATTTTTTTCCATTACGAATTGTAACGATAAAAAATATTTCTTAACTCGGTAAATGAATAATGGATTAACTAAGGGTAAAAATAATTCGTAAAGGACTAAAAAGTAACCTAAAAAATTGAATTATTTTTATTTTATAAGTATATTTTATACATAATCATTCCAAATTTAAATATATGTAAATTTGTTTCCATATAACTATTATTTTTTCCTATAGAGTACTTTATGTAATGAAAATAAAAAAAATTCAACTTTATTTATTTTAACAAATATAATATTTTTTGTTAGTTATAAAAATAATATATATCTGTTTATAAATGGAATTTTTAAATATTAATATTTTTTTATCGTGGTTATTTATTTATAATTTCTAGTGAATAAATAATTACCATGAATACTTACTCAACACCAACATGGTAATTAGTTTATTAGAAGTAAAATAAAATAGAAGATTTCAAAAATAATAAAAGTAATATAATTTGAATAAATTATTATGCTCCAAAAAATTTATAGATAAATATTATATTTTATGGAATTTTAGAATGTATATATTCAAATAAAACATTTTTATTGACATTTTTAAAGTTAAATTAAATGTATAGTGTAAAAACTGACATTAGTGATATTTTATAATAAATAATTATTTATTAAATGAATCAAATATCATAAAAAACAAAACATCATCCAATTTATTTTAATTTAATTAAAAATATTATGTATGGTACATTTATGGAATAATTTTATTTTTATTTTAACTATATTGTCCCATGAAGAGTAAAAACTTCATTATCGTAGTAAATGTCAAAAATGGGTAATAAGGATTAAAATAACAATATAAGGAATAAAACATAAAAAAACTTGTAAATTTTTTATTATTATATTATTTTGGATCATAATTTTCTAATATTCAAATATTATCCAGTAGGATCCATTTGGATATTCAAATTAATTTATATTTATTTAATACTTTAAGAAATTTCCACAGCGCTCCACCCCAATCTTATAAAAGGGAACCTCTCCTCCTCTTTTCTTCACACATAATAAACCATTTATCATAACTAATAATTATTGTAAAACCTTCTTAAAATACATCCCCATATACTATAATAATATTTTTATAAAACCTAACTAGGTGTGCTTTGGCTATAAACCTTCAAAGGTCTTTTGGAGAAGAGGATTAATTCTTAATCAAGTATTTTATTTTATTAATTCATATACATGATAAAAATACAATTAAAACATGATTAAATAAAAACAATATTATATTACATATACTATGATGTTATTACTCTTATGTAACAAGCAATATCCATCTCTCCTTCCATCAAATATGAAACAAAACCATTTTTTGTGTGTACGAAAGACTACAACCTCGCAAACTAATGTAATTCACTTTCCATCAACTCCTCTTTTGGAGGTTTATAGTAATTAATTGACTTGTATATATATATTATTCATAATATTTTATATTCCTGAAAATATAATATATCATTTACTTTATTTTCCTTCCATTCACTAACAAATGATAATGACGTTCATGCATACATATGGACCCCCACCATCATGAAACAATATGATTTATTCTTCATCACCACATCATAGGGATGATATATATATAAATATATTTAATCAAATAATATTTTAATTTTGATATTATTATCATTATTTAAAGACTAAAAAATACTTACCTTCTTTTTATAATTATCATTGAAAAATTGAAGCGTTACTCATGTGTACGTACGACCTGCCATCTACACGATTATGATCCAGTCAGTTTTTCATAACAATATTTCATGATTTGTTTAAAATATATAATTTATGAATTATAATGATAATTATTTTGTTATTATTATTCTATAGATTTTGGAATAATGACCACTTTTACCATATTCAACCAACCATAGTCATTTTGGACATATGTTATGAAAATCATTAAAACATCCAACGTGAAATTAATTGATTAAGTAATTATTTATAAGATGGAAACAAAAGGAATAATAATCAATAAAATTTATATCACCCAGGAATATAGTTATCATAATTTTATTATTCATGAGGGTAAATTTTATGTGATGATTCGGCTCAAGGTAAGAGACTTACTTAAAAAACAATATTTTAATATTTCTATTCAAATTATTTTTTTTCATGTCCATATTCTTTAAATTGTTAAAAAATCTTATTTAATTATTCCTAAAAATAATTAAAATTATTTTTTTACCTGATTTAAAATTATTTACAATGTTTTTTAAAAGCAATATTTTTTATGTTTCACATAAGGGACACTTTACTTCTAAAAAATTATTTTAAATTTTTTAATGGTTTATTTTATATATCATTTTCTTCTATATCAAGATTATATAAATATTTTTTCAATAATTATTGTTATTATTATATAAGTTTTTAATGTTATTTTTACCCATGTTTTACTTTTTAAAAAATGGTTTAAAAGGAATCTTATTTTCATTTTTCAAACACCATACTTTTGAATTTTTATCAAAAACATGAAATGAATCTTTATTTTAACACACACAACATTAAAGGAATTTAAAACTATAATGAAAATAAAATAATTTTTATATTACTTTAAAATGTAGAAGTTTTATATTAAATGAACATTTTTCTTTAATATTAATGAAAATTTTTAGTTTTTAGTAAGATATCTCTATAAAACACCCTTTTATTTGGGTTATGAACACTCTATCAAAATCACTTTATATCCCTATTTAATGATTTAAATTTTTATATATATGTCTCTCAAATATATAAATATATTATTATCCCTTAATTTAATGTTGTAATAGATTCCTTATGATCATTAATCAAATTCCTTGTAAAAAAATCTCTTTTTATTATGTTATGTGGAAATATTATGAAACTCATTTTATTTCTATGGGAAATTATTATATTTATGCCTTATGATTGGTTTATTTTTTTTGGAACACATAATCTTGAGCATGTTATGATGCGTGCTCCCATATACTAATCCAACACATTGGGTAATGCTTTTTTATTATGAGACTTTATGTATGAGATTATGGAGTAAACCTGATTCTATATGGGACTCAGTCTGCCATGTGATGTTGTCTTGGCAGTTAGTCCTGACTTATTCTTATTTCATGTTTTGTGCTGTTACTACATTTACTATTTTTCCTTGATATTATGATAAAAAATTCATTTTAATGCTCCATTATTATTAGTCATTAGAATATTTTTAAAGTAAATTATATTATACATTATAAGGGTGAAACGTATAACTTATTTTGTAAAAAAGTTTTCCTAAATGTTTCATGATTGCAAAGGAAATTTTATGAGTTTTATTTTGCCTTGAATATTTCATATAAAATATTTTTTGAAAATAGTTGTTTCCAAAATTTTATTTATTGGGTAAAAATATATATATATAAGCTTATATTTTAATTTTTAAATATAAAAATACACTTTATGTACTCTTGAACTGAAATTTTTCTTTTTTTATATGTCCCTTATTGAGCTATTTATGCTCATCCCAATATTTTTAACGTTTTTCACAGGGGTTTAAGAATGGTTAAGGGAAAGTATGAGGTCAATATAATTTTTTTTGAATGTATTCCAATAAAATAAAACTTTATCATAAAAGTTTTATTTTTAGGGAAGAATGGATACTATGTAGAAGTGTCCAATTTGTGGTGTAATATTTATTTATGTAGGGTTGGTGGACAAATTATAAAAAAATATAAAACTAAAATATCTTTGGGATGTATGAAAATGAATTATTGATTTAAAAATAAATATTATATGATGTTTAATGTTGGGTCATTATATATATACCCAATTAAATATATTTTTCATTTTTGGGGACATGCATGTTTTAGTTCCCTTAAAAATTCACACTTCAAGTAATCCTGGTTTATGTGAACTTTCCTATTTCTTATCTCATGTTTTGAATCACCCCTACTACTTTTCTTAAACCATGAATATTTTCTAAAAAATATTATTATTTTATAGATAACAATATTTGTTTAATTATTGTTTTATATAAAATAATAAGTTTATTCCTTATTTAAAATTTTCATGAGTGATTTCATAAAATATTCACTGAAGTGGTACATTTTTATTCTTTCTTCTATGAGATACTTCTAATGAATTATCTATATTATAACTCAATATTAAATACATATGTTTCATTTTCAAATATCAAAATCCAAATTATTTAATTCCTTTTTCTCTTGGGAATCCTTATGATTTAACCTTTCTCTATTCCTTGAATCAAAATTATGAAACCCTTTTCCTTATCATGGGGTTAATGAAGCTTGTGTTTTATGTTTGGTTTATTTTACTCATGTGGAATATAAATTTATGATTTTCATTTATGTAATGGGTTTTCCTAGAATTATATATATCCCGCCAATGGATTTTGCAATGATTTATATTTCTTGAGATGTTATGTAAGGGTTTAGGGAGTGAACCTAATCCACAATGGGACTTTTTCCACTTTATTATGTTAGAATTGTGAGTGACCATTGACTTATGTATATGATTTCATACTTAATGTTGTTTCCACATGTTTATGATTACATGATCTTATGATATCATTTCCCTATTGAATGTTTCTATACTTATGATTATCCCTTTTAAGATATCATGTTATCACATTTTACTTTCAAATTATACTTTATTTCTATATTTAATCCTTTAACATGATTTCTAGTTCACCATTTTCCTTAAGTATTTTCCTAGGTTATCATATGCAGTTTTATCGGATAATTGAGAGTTAGGATAAATATGTGGAGTTTTAATGAGGCTATTTTTTTTATATTTAAAATTATATATTTGAATATTTAATATTCCAAATAAACTAGGCATCTAAATCCTTATCATGTAATGTATTTAAAATATATTATAAATCAAGAAATAAAGTCTAGTTAAGGCTTGGGTTTTCCTATTTCGTATCATCATAAGTTCCAATTATTTTTTGGTATTAGTATTATAGAATATAATATAAAACCCTAGGGATACGTTTAAGGGATAATAATATACATAGGATAATATCATAATATTTTAGTAAAGTATATATTATGTGATTTTAAAAGAAATACATCCATTATTGGATACTAGAAAGTGGATTAGGACATGGAACAGTTTCACATAGAGGTAATAACATTGAAAATGGTACATTAATCATTGAATTAATAAACACTTTGATGCATGTTGTGGGGACCTAAGACAAAACACATTGTTAGAAACTCCCCAGAGATATGATTTAGTTGAACATATAAGATTTTTGAACCTCTATGTATGATTTATTTTATAGTTACTTTGAGGGACTATGTTGAGATGTATAAAATAAGAAAACTTAATGTAACCCAGGATAAACCATGATTGATATACATTGAACCAAAATAATTATGAGCTAAATTAATGATGAAAAGGATAAAAGGTTTAATAGTTGAATCCCTTTTTATGAATGATTGTGATTATCCCCCTATGATTTTTATTATTCATCACTCATGTTATCCAATTTTGTTTTTTATAGATGATACATGAAAGAACATAGTAAAAATTTGGTGTGAGGGACAATGTGATGATTTCCTTAATGGTCCATCAAATATATTTTGAGATATATTGAGAAAAATATTTATTATTCTTACCCAACTATCCTGAAAAATGATTAAAAATGTAAAAAATGTTAAAAAATGTGTGTTACAAATTAGATAAGGATCACATATCATGAAAATTCTATAAATTAAGAGGATGAATAAAAGAAGACTCAATATAATTCCTGTAAAAATATGAGAAGAAGAACCAAAGAAATTTATTTATTGGGACTGGAAAATAATTTACCTGTAGAAGTAGGGGTAATCAATCATAAAAATGATGTGGGAATATGAAGAGGTCCATTAGAATTATGATATTGAAAAACATGCATCCAAAAGCACAACTAATGGTCCAATTCCATTAGTGTGTAAAACATTGGAATTATTTTAGTCAATTAACTAATCTAATGTCTAGAAATGATTATAGAACTTAATAACTTCCAAGTCCATTGCAATATGAGAAATCCTATGAAATCACAACTTTATATATGAGTTATGAAAATTACATGGATTAAGGTTCCCTTATCATCCACTAAAAACTATGAATATTATATATATATATATATTGATCAACCCACTCCTTTGTACCTAGAATGTTTCATAAGAACATCAAATCATCACCTCTAGGTCCAGATATTGAATTATTAATAAAAAATCAAGTGGTGTGATTATTTTATCCTAATTGTAAGTTTATAGGAATGCGTCTTATGAACATATTAATACCATTCATTGATAAATTTAATGTTATTTTGGAAATGGAATGGTTCTCTCCACTCAGAGGAAAACCATTAATTGGAATAAGGTGATAAATTTTATATCATCCTATGATAGTCTGTAAAAGGATTGATATTAACAACCTTTATAAGAAAAATATATAATGTGATTCCTGATTTCAAATAATGATAGACTCTTGAATTAAACTATTTGATAAAAATCAATATCAGGGATAAGCCTATTCAAAGGAAAAAAGATATGTTTCTTAAGTTATTAAGGTTGGAATCCCTTTTGAAATTAAATCTTGATTCACCATATTGTTACCATCATCCAACCTTATGATAAAGTAATAATTTAAATCATGAGGATGAAATTTATTTAGGGGCGGTGGGGAGAATGAAACACCCTAGCTTTTAGGATCCATTATTATTATTATTGTTTTTATTATTTATGTCTATAATTTTAAAGAACATTTATCTATTCTTTAAAATGGATTGAAATATGATTAGAAAATGTGCCTTATAAGATATGAACCAAATCAAAAAAAATTATTCATTAGTATGTGGGACATTACAAAAAAATCACATAAAACTATGTACCACAAACCATGAATTATTACTCACAATGGATGAATTTTATCCATTAAAAGAGAATGAAAATAATAAGGGGTAATAGATAAAAAAGAAAAAAATCATCATGACTATGAAATCTTCCATATCATATTCAACCATGAGGATCACTATTATAAAAAAATACCTATATTGAGGAATATCACCCAAAAAGGAGAAAGCATTATGAAAAATATAAAATAATAACTCTTCTATGTGATGTGAGAGTGGAACGAAGAAATGATTTAGTAAGCCTATTTGTAGGGGTTAAATATGGTCATTGTCAATATAACCATTGAAAATACTATTATTGAAATTATGGTTGTTGATTTCATAACCTATAGGTATAATATATACAGTAATTGTTAAGTATTAAATTTTAAATAATATAACTCATAATGAAATTATAACATGCCATCAAAATATTATGAAGATATATATATATTTATGTTTTTTGTATAAATAATAATAATTATATTAAAATATGATAGGTTATATATATAAAATTAAAATTAATATTTCAATATCAATGGTGTAGTAAAATGTAAATTTTATAATATAAATAATTAATAAATGGTATTTAATAAAGACTATTTAATATAAAGGAAATATTTATTTTCAAAGAACTACTTTATTTAGTATATTATATTTTGTCCTAATAAACTAAATTGACACCTTAAAATATTATAATTGATAAATAATATATTAACATCACTTATATTAGAAATCAATATGAAATAATCTTAAGACCATATATTTTTAAAAAATAGGATTTCCCAAAAAATAAATTTTATTTATAATTTATGTATTTTTTAAAAGATAATTATGTAAATTTTATAATTTTAATTTTATAAAATATAATTCATGTTTAAATTCAGTATATCATTATAATCCTAAGAATAATTTTTGATATGTTTATGAAATAATAAATTTTTAGGTGAATAGTAAAAATACATACTTTTACTAAAAACTATCACTTTTACAATAAAAAATGACTTAAAATTTGAAGAAATCCATTTTTATATAAAATTTATATAATTTGTAAGTAATATGAAAATTATAGTTAATCACTTTTAGAAATTAAATATTAAAAAAATTATATTCTATTTGATTTCAAAATTTCAATATTGGGTAACAATTTCAATTTCTTTTTTAGGTATAAAGATAATATTCATAAGATTAGTGTTAATTCCCATGATAATGGTAAAGAAATTTTTTTTAAAGAATTGATTTGTTAATATTGTGTAATATTTTTATTGAATCTAATTTATCTAATTTAAACTATATCTATAACATTATGTTTAAAACTATATATAACTATATTAAAACTCATTCAATAAGTAATCAATACGAAATAAGATTATTGAACTTATAGTGGTTAAAAGTAATTTTTCTATAAAAATATTGTTTAATTATATATTATAATTTAATAATTTATTTTATCATATTAATAAAATGAATTAGATTAAATGGATATTAATTTTATTTTCAAAGCATCAAAATTTGGTAATGTTCTTTACCTTATATTTTTAAATAAAATATAAATCACATAGTTATAAACTTGTTACCAAGGTAAAAACACAAATGTAAAAATGTAACAAAATATGGTAAAAGACTTGAAACATGTCCGAAAAAATAAGTGGAATGTATTTTTTAAGGATTTATTGACCGAATACCACAAAAAACACTATTATTACTAAATTTTTCAATCTTTTATAATAGAATAGTATAATGATATCTGGGATGGGTAAGCATTATTCACCAAAGTTCCATTTTCTTAAATTAAAAAAGGGAATCACTTAAAAACCTCAATGGTTACACATACCATTTTAATTTCACGTAAAACCATGGAAAATGAATATTATAGAATCCCTACTAGTATTCTCAATCACTTGGTCTCTATATGTCAGATCAAGGCCTTCAATTCTATGAATATATCTAAGAGAAGATCAAGTTTACAAAGTTGGTATAAATTTTCTCGTAACATTTTATCCTTAATATTTATCTTAAAAATATTTTATAGCCATAAAAATATAATGAAATTAGTATCATTATATGTTTAAATGTTATTATGTTTATTAAATTACTATTTTTTATTCTTTTCCATCTTCCAAGTAATAAAAGTGTCGTTAGTGCATTGTGCGGACTACCACATACACAAAAAAACAACTTTTATTTATCATCACCACCATTCTTGGATAACCAGAAAGATGTAATATATGAACATATATGTTATCTATAATAAAACTAAGATTATAAAATATTAAAATAATAATTACCTCATTTCTCTCTCTTTCATTGGGAAAGGGAAACATTAATCCCACGTGTGTGCAAACTGTCCCCTCCATGAGAAATTAGTTTAATTTTTCATCAACACATATCCTTGCTGGCCTAAAAATATATATTTAATGTATAGAAATTATTTTCCTGACTCTATTAATATTTTATATATTATGAAGCCATTTCAATATTCTTTTAACCAAGGTTACCATAGCATTTGTCGGAAAAATGACCGAACAACCTCAAGTAACTGACATATACAAGACAACTATATAATAAATAAATATTAAATCAAAATAGATATTCCATATTAAAATAAATAAAGATGAATATGTTTTCTAGGAAGATATCTGATAAAATTAATTTTATTGTTCAGGATATTAGTCACATGTACATAATGAATCAGGATCAGGGTAAGTGTTTTTATCTTAATTTCTCTTCATTAAGAAATGACTTAATGTTATGATCTAATTTCTTATTTTTATGGTGTATATATGACATAAGAACTTATTTTTGTATGAATAAATTATTTAATGCATGGTATTTATTTAACCATATGATTTTTAAGCTTCTATGTCCATTTGATTCAAAATTACTAAAGTATTAAGGGTTTTGTCTCAATCATCCTTCCCTATGGAATGATTTAAAAGTATACAGCAATATAAATTTGTAAAGTGTATCTACAGTACCTAGGACCTATAATATCATAAATTATTATTAAACTTAGAAAATTTACTTTCATTCATTATATTATTTTCTATAGGATATAATTGATGCATTACCTAAAATATAAGGGTATTTCATAAATCAATCGGATTTATTATGTTATAATTTTTCTCCTTGAGATTCTTATATCATTTTATATGGTACACCCTACATGTATTTTGATAGATCACATTTATTCACCTACTAATTCATAATTTCCCTTCCCAAAAATTTTATCCCTTTTAATTGGAAATCTAATTAAGTGGTGTCTCACATAAACTTCATATTTACTTTCTACTCTTTTCAAAAGAAATTTTTATTTTTATTTACGATATATAATTTTCAACAACAGTGGTTTGGAAGATATTAATTGATATTCTAGACCTCTAACCTGACTTTCAAGATACAAATTCAATTTATTTTCTCTATTTTATGAAATATTAATCTCAAGTACCAATTTTATTTTTTATATATTTATTTTAAATACATAAGTAGTTAAAAAATATATTTTTTGGGTTATAAATATTTTAGTTCCCTTAAATTTTTTTCACTTTTATGTACACCCAATTTAATGGAAGTCTCCTATTTCTAGTACAATGTTAAGAATCACCCCATTAAGTATTTTTATCCCATGAATAGATTTTAAAATCCTAATTATTTTATGTCGAATCCTCTTAGTTTAATTATGTTTTTATGGAAAATAAGGAGCCCTATAATGCTTTAAATTATATTTTTGTCATTATTTAAAAGCTTCAAGAAATTCATATGTTTTTATTCTTTCTTATTATAGATCCTTATTATGAATTATCTATATTGGAACTCAATATTCTGAACACATGTTTCATTTTCAAATATGAACATCCAAATGATTTAATTCCTTATTCTCTTAGGACCGCCTAGGATTTATCCTTTGGTTATTCCTTGAATTAGAATTATGAAACCCATTTCCTTCTCATGGGTTTGATCATGCTTATTATTTATTTATGTTTTTTCCTCATTTGGAACACATATCTCTGATTTTAATTTTTTTATGGGTGGGGATAGGATTATATAACCCTCAAATTATTGCGTAAGTCTTTATATATTAAAATATGTTATATAAAATATTAGGGACTGAACCTAATCCACCCTGGGAATTTTTCCACATTATTATGTTGGTCTTGTTAGTGACCCTTAACTAATGTTAATGATATCATGTTTTCTATTATTTATATATGTTTATGATTCAATAATCCTATGATATAATTTAATTATTTTACTTTTTAATTATTATGATAATCTAATTTTGGATATAATGTTATCCTTTTTTTCACTCATACTATGATTTATTTAAATGTTTACTCACTTACCATGATTTATTTCTCACCCTTTTCCTTATGTATTTCCCAAGGATATCCTATTCAGTTTTAGAATATCTTTGTGAGTTAATACCACTTTGTGAAGCTTTAATAAGGATGTTGTTTTTATTTTTAATTTGATTTATTTTTATGTCTAATCATACAAAGACACTAGACCTCAAGATCTTTAGCATGTATTATTGGTAAAGTATGTTATAAATCATAGAATAAATATAGTTTAAGGATTGGGCCACCATATCCATATTTATTTTTAAAAAAGCACAAAAAATAATCCTCATATATATTTGAAAATTTCCTGGGGAATTTCAAAAACAAAAGGGAATCATTTTATAGTAAAATGTACCAACATGTCTTGTAAATTTATTTTTATCTTTATCCTATGGTGTTATGTGGATTTAAAAATAAAAAGAGGGTCCATCTAGAAAAAAATAACGGGTCTATCAATTTTTTATATAATATAATTAATTAAGAAAAGAGTATGGGAAATTATATATCTGAGTTTACTAGTGGAGTTTTCTATAGTTATACCAATCCTCCACTTGTTTGTAAAATTTATAGGGACAAGTTCACTAAACTATTTCTTTTATATTTTGAATACAACATTATTTGGGAAAATTTTCATGTGGATCACCCATTGGATAAAAACTATGGGAAATAATACTCTAACAACCAATCAAATAGAATATTATTTCTTAATAAAAATTATCAATATGGGGTTTAATCTTATTTGAAATTTTGTCACATGATTGGAAGTTTCTGCTAGCAGAATTCAATGTATGCATGTTGAAGGACTCATTCCTATGAGATCAAAGAAGGTCCTTCCAAAATATTTTTATATAACTTTTGGTTCCCTCATAATTGTTTTTCTTGTTCTTATGAAATAATTATAAATGATGATATATAATTTTTTATTCCCATCTAAAATGGAATATTTGAATTTTTTTAGGAAATGTTTTGAACTCTAATTTCGATTGAACATTTTATTTGCTTAAAAAAGTGCATTTTTCCAAACATCATCAATTTAAAATACAATATATTTACAAAAAAAAGTATATTTTAAATTTAAGTTGGGGGTAGAATACTATCCAGTAGTATTTGAAAACATTTGTTCTTTAAAAAATTTCTTATTTTGAAGGGATTGAAAGAGATGATCTTCTAAAAGAAAGCTTAATAATTTGAACATTCCCAAAAGTGTATTAATATGTAAAATAATCAATTTATTTCAAACATAAGAAAATATATTTTGAATAATTAAAAATTTCATTCGGTTTAAAATTATCTGGTTAAAAATTTTCAAAAATTTCATCATAATACATATTATAATTAAAATTAATGTAATTAATCTCAACAATAACAAATTAGTGGGATTTATTCCTTGAAAAGAACATGAAAATTTAGGAAAATAAAAAATATGTAATTTTAATAGTAAATTGATCATGAG
The DNA here is from genome assembly GCA_963277665.1 of Viscum album. Taxonomy (NCBI): domain Eukaryota; kingdom Viridiplantae; phylum Streptophyta; class Magnoliopsida; order Santalales; family Viscaceae; genus Viscum; species Viscum album. The sequence goes on along the minus strand of OY728121.1, from coordinate 129,647,731 downwards.
GAATACCATTGAAATATATCTATGTTCACAAGTTACTAGAAAAAGAAAATTGATCAACCACAAAAATAAAATCAATCAACTAGGGAAATTAACTAACCACAGATGAAAATTTAGTAAAGTCTTAGATCAACTAAAAATTGACTCCATGATATGAAATATTGAATTTAACCATTCACATAAAGAATATAACACATGAATAAGTCCTAATGTGACAATAAGAAAAAACATTCGAACAAAAAAAATGACCAACTACACGAAAGAGTCACCAACTAGGATCTACCATGAGTTATCACATATCGTGCATAATATCCAACAACTTTATTTCTATGAATTTTTTAATTGTTTTAAATTAGTTTATGATTTTTTAGTATAAGGTTATTTTATAATTATATTAAAATGAATATATATAAAATATTCTTCTACAAATTATTGGAATGATCACACATTCTAGGAATAATCCTTTTTTATAATTATCTTATATTCTCCCACTCATTTCAGGATACTCTGTTTTCTACACAAAATTGAAAAAACTAAGAAGAGTAATCACTAACTACTAAAAATGTTCTATAATTTTTTGGATGATTATACAATAATAATATAACCTTCCTTATCAAATAAATACAATAAAATAAGATATGCATCACAATTCTTATCACACTTTTTCTCGCCTATTTTTTTTAATTTTCAAGTTGTTCATATATTTTTCTGAAACTATTATTATCACTAATAATACTTTTTAAATAATATTACTTAGATACATTTTTCTTTTTTTATCTTTAATTATTTTCCACCATGTATAACTATTAAATAAGATTTTTATATCCTAAAATACCTGTGTGTTGTTGTATTCTTCTAACATGATCCAAGTTTTGGATCAGTACAACCAATCAAGGTTGTGGATACATTTATTAGTTCTAATAAACATTCTTGGAAATGGATTAATATCAAGTGAAGAGGAATATTTTTCACCATGGAACTAAACCTATGGTTTTTTAAAGTCCTTTGTCTATTTTATTCTTTTCTTTTACTTCTCTATTTTTCAATGAGAATTTCACAAACTATATTTGAAAAAAAACTTTTATATTTATAATTTATTAGTGATGTATATATATTGTTTTTTATTAGGATAATTTTAATAGTTGAAGTCATTATATTTTTTAACTATTTATTGAACACTACCTTGGGGATTTTTTTGAAATTATTAAATTATATATACTTACTATATTTGTTTTCAAGGCCATGTTACAATTTAGAAAATTTTAATTAAATTTCAAAAACAAAAAATATTTTAATTGGAATCTAAAATCACCCCCATATTTATCATTCCATTAGGATCATCATTAATGATAAACATTTTTATTTTTCAATATGAAACTATCCCTGATATTTCACATGATAGTGATAGTTATTTCTGATATTCAACCAACATACTCATTCCTTATATACTGTTCATAGATTAAATATATATCTCGATTCTCGGGAAGGATCCTCTCTTCCTAATGGTTTTATAGATCCTTTATTTAATGATAAAGAGGGTTAGGTAGGGAGGGAAAGAGCTAGATAGATTTATCTTAGAGGAATTATTGTAGCATATGGGTGTAACTTTCACAATATAATCACGTATGGATTGAACCTATTTATATAACCATCTAAGGTGAAACTTTGGAACTAAAATGTTTGACCATATTAATGAAATAATTCTCAAAGGTTCAAATTTTTTATATAGTTTAAATATATAATTAAATTTTCATAATTATTTATTAACATTAAAAAAATCATTCATAACATTTAAACTGATCAAATCATCGTCAAATGACAACCAAGATGAGTATGATAACCTGAGGTAGGTATAGATGGTTGAGCCATGTGTTATATTATAACATGTAAAATTCAATGAATAATATGGCCTGATTTAATTCAATATAATTTAGTCTATCCATGTAAATATCATGACATGGTCTAAAATAATATTTCACGGTCTTACCTTTATTGATTTTTTATTAGTCTACCACATTCACTAAACCACATAAAACTTGAAATTTATTAAATTTTGTTAAATCATACATTATAAAATTGTGAAACCATATCCAAAACTACTTTCAGATATCTTAAAAAATCTTTTTGGAAAATATATCATTTATTTTCAGCACATGTTACATCAATTGTACAATTTTTGGAATGTTATCCAAAACTTCTTTCAGATATCATCAAAAACATATTTTGGGTAGCTCTCAAATGTTTTATAAATTTTTTTTAACAAACCATCTCCTCATTTAGAAAACCAAAAAGTGTGACACCATGAGAAATTTTGGAATTTATAATAAATAGGAGTTCCCCAATTCATAAATATAAGTAAAAAATGAAATTTAGAAAGGAATCAATGCTTATACATCTACAATGGGATATATTGTGACATCTATAAAAAACAAGTATATCTATACCCATGTACACTAGTTATATCATATAAAAGTATTAATAATCATATAATACTTTATCCCATATGACAAGTATGTATGAGGCACAAATTATATCAATATTTTTTAGTAAGATATACATTCCTGATTTTCCACGTATGGAGTGAACAAGTAGATGGACTCATCAAATGTCATTCATATTGATTTATGAGCATATAAAATTCCCCTTAACCAATATACATGAACATAATGTGTTACTTATAATCCTTCTATCCTTAAATCTATCTCAATTGAGGGCCTAAATATCATAATTTTCATAAAAGAGTAAAAAACCAATATTTATTAAACTCAACGAATGACCCGATCAATAATATACCAAGCCACCCCTAATTATCTTAGCCTCAAGGATTGTATAATTAATGTATCGACATATGGATTTTCTCAAGATAGGTTACTTTTATTATATTAGGTATGAGGATTCAATATGAAACATTCACCCCAAGCATACCAAAGAAATAATGTACGACACTCTATGTAGTATACCCGACAGGTAATCTAACACAAAAAACACATTTTATGCCTCGTGATCATATTTCATATATCTATATGAAATCTCACTTACATTAATATTAATACCTCATTAAAACCTCTAACACTCTCTAAATAACATCAGTTATGGATAATTAATTTTCATAATTTGAGTGGATATTTATTATTAGAAATCATTATTATATTCATCCAATATGAAAGAATGATAAATTATATACTATAATGTCCCCAATTGGTTCACATAATAGTAACCATACCAGTTAACTAAATGACTTTAGGAATTCCTCCCCATAATTTAGAGGATGATGAATAGAGTGGGGGTTGAAGGTGAAACTATGGAGAGAATATACCCTCATATCAGAGTAATATAGACCAAAAATATCCGACAATCAATTATCATCATATCCAGAGGAGTAAATAACTAAGTAGATAAACCAAAATTAATAGATAAAATACCCATGATAAAATAAATTCACTATTCAAATTCCACACAAGTTAGGAAGACATCAACCAAAGTCTCCCATGGGATGTTCACATGCATATCAATAAAAAATAAACAAAACTGAAAAAACCACCATGTAGTCTTGATTCTTGTCCTAAACCCATCTTCTGACTTCATAAAATCTATGCAACTCATCTATTCAATATTGAACCTCTTCCATTACTATACCTATGATCTTGAGATCTTCCCATTTACTAAAGTTATCAGTCCACCAGGGTAGGGTGTGAGTAAAAATTAGTATACTACCATCAATGGTTTATTTAACATAACCACTATATAAAGTGTATGAATAATGTGATATACTAATAATAATTCAATAGACCACTAAAACACAATAATTATATCACCTTGAACCCTATAGTTCTAGGGTGATATCTGAGAATGAAAATACCTACTTTGGACAGTTCCATAGGCCCCTTATCATGATATCCTATATCTATGAAGACCTAGGGTAAGAATGAAACGTCTCTAATATTATTATATAACACTCTGGGGGAAGAGTGTCCCCACTCAGAATTATCTTAGATAACACATGTGGGTAAGAGTTTAACCTACCAGAATCAAACCATTTAAACATGGGGGGATAATCCAACCACCCAAAATAATCTCAAATACACTCAGGGGATGAGTGGACCCCACAAAATAATCTCATATACACTTGGGGAGAAGATTTACCCACTAGAATCATCTCATATAAACTCAAGGAAAGAGGGGAACCACCCAAAATCATCTCATATACCCTTGGAGGGAATATTGGCCCCACCCAAAATCATATCATATACACTTGGGTGGAAGAGTGGGCCCACCCTGAATGATCTCATATACACTTAGGATTAAGATAATATTTCATGAAATCATCAAATATAATACTCAAGGGATAAGTATTCCACCCAATATATCTCATCTCAAACACCTACAATAAAGAGTGACCCACTTAGATCTATTTTGTCTCAACACCTGGGTCAGAAACTCTCCCAAACATAGTACTCATTACCTTTGTTAGAATCCCATCACAAAATCAATTACTATTATCCCAATTTCGTCATCTTAGGAAACCCTTTTAGTCCCTTATGTCACATCAGGGACTGGACACCCCACATGGGATCCTTTCCCTCATTTCACACTCTAGGGTAAAAACCCATCACTCAAAGGGAATAACATCCCTAAACAAAGACATGATTTCATTATTTCTTAATCGACCTCATAGACAATATGATATGAATTGAACATAAGGTAGTGAAATAATATTTACCTCACTTCTGAAAACAAAACTATGTCAATACCCTCATAGAACCTACACACAATACAGTTCATGGAGTCCATATTATTATGAACACACATACTAGTGGGAGAGGAACAGTCTCCCCACACCAAATCATCTATCCCTGAGGCTCTAAAATAGTCCATGGCTCCATATAGGCTACCCCTTGGCTAAAAATTCCATATCTACCAGTATTCCAAATACATGGAGAGCTAAGGGATCTTATCCCAAGGTAGACTACATTAACTTTCATTCAATAAAGATCCTATAGGGTATATATATTTTATCCCAAAAATGATCAGTTCATTATACTACCATTGATGACCTTCATCTGAATATGGTGTCCAATGGTCCATCATGGCCCTTGAAAATTCTGGTCCATTCATATATATTTCATGAAAAAGTTCATTAAATTAAAGGATCATCACATATGAGTGGTGGGACCAGATATCACATGCTAACATACACCAATCATAAATATTATGGAAATTCATAGGGACCACCTACCACATATAAAGTTATTCCCTTCAAGTAAATCTATTCCACCATCACCAAAAATCATCTAAGAACAAAAAAACATCATCCATAAACTTAAGGACATTACTCAATCAACAACCATAAAAATTAGTTATATACCAATTATAATTAATTTACACATTAGACTAATATTGATTCGAAAATTAATACTCAAGGCATGATCATGGGAAAACTCATTTAGTAGCACAATAGTGTTGAATCTATTATCAATGGGGGAATGGTTCACTTCAAACCTTATCATGGACCTAAGATGAAACAATCCTCAATTTATAAACTAAAATCAAAGTAAAATTAAACCTAAATTCGATAAAAACTCAAAATAAATATATGGGAGAAAAATACCACATTGAAACTGAACAAAAACTTGTGTGTTATTCTACGTAAAACCACTTTTATCCAAGACGAATAAAATACCCATCATATCGGTTTGATTCTACCAAGATCTAGTAAAATAGGAACAAAAAATTATCTCAAAATGAATTTAAATCATAGGAAACTCAATAGGTATAATAACCAAGAAAAATGATAGAATCATTCCATAAATTATGAATGAACCCTCCTCTAATCACCATGAATCAAGATGGATGAAAGTGGAGAAAATAAAAAAAAAGATGGATTTCCCCTTCTCACATGAATTAAATTAGATGAAAAAATGGGTTTCTAATTTTAGAAATACAAATTAAATTTATTTCCTTAAAAAGGATCATCACATGAGTTGGTCATGACAATACCCACATGGTCATATTGTGTTGCAACTATGAAAGTTCATGTAATGACATGGATCCTATGGGTTATGGAGTGATTTACCATTATATATGTATTGACCCTAGCTAGGTTACTATAATAGTGTGACACCTCTATACATGGAGTGACACCCTACCTCTAGGTAGAATTGAAATCGAAAGTGTAAATTCCTCATGGAGTGGATTTTATTCTCTATATTGTGAATCCTTCATCCTTGTGAAAAAATAACGCATTATAACCCTCCATTTCCAGAAAATAGTCTTAATGCTCTATGTTTTGATTCCCCTCATCATAAGGCATCACAATGTGACCCCATGGGTTGTTTCATGACCAACCCTATCTATGAAAAATACATTAGATCTATACATGAGGGTTCCTATACCCAATATATAAGGGTCAACATAACCTATATATGAAATTCATTAATACCAATAAATAAGGTTATTTTAAACTATGTGATGCTTCCTATGAGGACATGAACTCCTTACATATGGCTCCTTTCCTTAGTGAAATACCACAAAAACAATTTACCACTCTATGACACCCATTGGTCATGGAATGACCTGTAACCTCCAAAACCTTCATTTCATGTTTTCCCTCCTATGATACGACATGACTTTGACTAACCATTTATCATAGTGTAGCCTTTATCCATTATGACATGATGAGACACCTATTGTATAAATTCAATGAATGGTCACCCTGTCCCAGCTCCAAAATCTACATAAAAACTTGAAACCCCTTCTGGGCCTCTAAATACATCTCAAAGTATATCATTTAAATTTTTCAACCCTTGGATTTTAGATTTGATATCTAATTCGAAAAAAGATTGATTTTTTGAGGGAAAAAATTTAAATTTACCATAACATTTATAGACCCATAATGAAACGTGACTTTATAGGCTTCCAAACACAATTAATATAATTATGAAGAAGTATTATTTGGTATCCTCTATAAAGTATCCCAGTTACTAAACCTCAATGGATGGACAAAATTATATATCTCTCATCGGTTCTGTTCGTGATGACATTGCACTCCCACCAGCTGTACTACTTAAAACCCTGAGATTTATCACCTTGTACCCTTAAAGTATCAGTCATTATATGAACGTCAAGATCAAGTATTTAAAATATATTCATGCTCAATTTCATTTGAATTAACAAGACAATACATCATTGTATTAACCACTCATGAAAACCATCCAAATTGAGCATCATGACATCTATCATTTCCATAAAATAAAAGGTGATTCCCTAGTCAAAAAAACATTCATAAATCCTTAATACATTGATTTCACACACCAGCGGTTAATTTCATGGGTGTACACTAAACCATCACCCACCTGGTGTCACACCTGAATATCACATAATAATACTAATCTAAATCCACAATCTTACTCATCAAAATTTACTGAAAACACAATTCACCACATATTTATTCACATCAATTTACTATCCAAAATCATTAATATTCCAGAGACCCAATCACTCTATCATCTTACTTAATGAAATAGACAACTGGTTATACCACCCGACTATCATACTATATCTAGTGGATTTCAATCACTTATTATGATAACATTCAACCTAATTATGATCAAATTATTCACATGTATTATCATTTACCATTTACCACACATAACCCAAACACTTTCATCCAAGTGATATCCCAAAAACCGCAACAACCCCTTATTGGCTCCTCTGGAACACCACTCTCAATTTTTACGAAAACATTCTCAAAATGAACCTCACATGATTGGATCACCCATGGATTGATCCCCACCATAGGAATTTTAATATCCTTGATTATATAATAATTTACTTTTATGGAATCCATCTCTTGCTAAACACAGAAACTGATGGTCCCAGCCCATATTGCTTGAATAGGTTCACATATGAGCCTTGATTAAGAGTACAATGATACTAAAATTCCCAGTCTAATAAATCTATAAAACCAATGATAATCTTCCAATGTATATAGGGTCTTAATATATCCAACTCTAGGTCAACATCCATTATCATCACTACCAAACTCTCACATTATTTCTCATTATAGGCCTCACATTGTCCCATTAACAACATGGAATCAAATTGGTGCCCAAATAACCATAGTAATACACTCTCCAATTTCCCTAAACATCATTATAATTAACTCATCCTCTTGAAATTCGTAATAACCTAATGTTCATGAAACTAATTCAAAAATTCTGTAAAATCATAGCTCACCCCTAAAATGAGATGGCTATCTTGACATATCCACAATCACATAACTCATCGGTTATACATTCATCACATCCTAGAGACCTCATCTGACTCATCAGTCACATCTCACTGCACTGGTCTCAACGGTCAAATCCACTTGACTGACCTCCAAAGAAACCCATGATATAAAAAAAACAAATCATAAAATATTGGGTAAACACATTTTTCCTTATTTATTGATCATAATGTGTTATTTAAAACCTTTTCACTGTCACATCATATCTAATCACCATATACACGTGATCATCCACTATTAAAATCAAAAACCTATTACATAACTCTATACTTTTGTTGTAAGGACTCCTTGGCTCCATCAAAACACACTGAAATGGAACCACATGATAAAACCATAAATTTAAATTCACCATTATTACCTCACCCCAAGAGTCTCATATTTTATACAAATTAATCTCCATATCCCAAATATTTTCAAAAATTAACCAATTGTGATATATTACATGTTATCTAATTCCAGTAACATGTAATCAACACCAAGACCACCTATGTCTGGACAAGATTAAATCATTTCAATTATATTACCACATATGGTAACAAAACATACTCACTTAACTCGTGGTATGAGAGTATACATTTATCCAATTTCATAAGGGTTATTATCATCTCATGTTACCAAAACCAAGCTTACTTATTATACATACACCCCAATAATACCTTTTTAAACCATTTAACAATGACCATATTGATAAATATCCCATATCTCCTATGATAACACACAAAATACACTAGGTATCCATGTGTTACACACATGTGAATCTCTTGAATCATATATTATTGTCCTAATAAAATATCTAATCATGCCTTATATGTATGTCAAACTTGTCATGCCCTAAGAACTACATATTATTTCACATATATGATACCAATAGAATCACCAATGATATACCATAAACTTGATAAAACCTCTCATATATCAACATAAAATATAAAAATTACAATCATGATTATCATCACTAAAGGAACCCATAATCCTAGGAAAACCCCTCTCTCAAGTCACTCTCACACATCAGAACTCATCTCAATAAATAGTAGGAAATCATCCTGCTATTCATTTATAGGATTAGACTACCCAATATATCAAGTCCCTTTTCAACATCACTAGGTTCTCCGACTAGGAATATAACAATATCCCATATGGGTTATAACTCATAGAGTTACACCAATGCTCCCATATACAATACCAAAAGGCATCTCATATGAGATACACCACCTATAGGGTTCTCATAAACATATAAGGCCACATTTACTCAATCCAAATACAAAATATAGTTACAAATCCTTATTGGGAATATATATACTAAAATAACTCCCATAGGATCATTATATATTACATGATTATATATAACCATATCTTCCTATGATGATTCATATCAAGAATATAAAACTCATTTAGTTTGGTTAAGTAAAATTCCACCAAAAATCTATTTAGGGAGACACTAATAAGTTATTTTTAAAACTTTAAATAACCATATACTATAATATTAATAAATTCATAACCATGTGGTTTGGTAAAGTATAATTCCACCAAAAATCTATATGGTAAAACACAATAAGTTATTATTGACACTTTAATTAAATAAACCTATTTTTCCTTTATGTTAAATTTTTCTAGAACCAGAGTCAAAATCATGCACATATAGGTTATATCTAAAAAAGCATTGGAATATCATTTAAAACATTGTGCCTAATATGATTCTTGTATAAAGTCCTCTCACTAACTCAAGACACGTGTAAACCAATACATCACTAAATCAATAACACAAACATCACATTCAATAATAATTAACCTAACTATAAAAAAAAGAAAAAAAATCCTAACAATCTAGTAACCTAGACTTAATATCATGACGATTATAGTTAAGAACATGACATAATATCAATCAAAAGTTCCAACTAGTTACATATATTATTTACCATATACCAAAATAGTAAGACAATAAAATAATAATTTGATACCACATTATAATTTCATGACCTGGTTCACTCTTTAGTAACTTGATGGATTCACAATGTGAACTCATACACACATACTCATATACTAAATGTTTACAAATGAAAAAGTTATACGGTGAAATTATGAGAAGATGATAACCTCAGATCATACTAATAATTACAGAGGAGATATCACACAATTGATCATTAAAATATTCATATGATTTAACGACAATTCAATAAAACCACTAGAAATAGATAAAGTACCCATTCTATAAAAAAGGAATTATATAAATGTAACCCAAGTAAGACATATGTAATCATTTTTCTCCCATGGTAATATTATATAAATATAAACAAAAGATAAAAAAATAAAAAGAATCCACCATATGGTTAAGAGTCTTGACTCAATCCCCTTTACTGACACCACCTAATCCCCTCTATATGTACTGGTGATCATGAGGTCTTATGGGGTACCAAACTGCTCGGTCCACCTAACGAGGGTGTGAGTAATACTTAGTAGTCCACCATAAATGGTTTCCTAAATATAATTAGTACATAAAATGTATAAAAATATTATATACTCAGAATAATAAAATAAAAATCTAAAAATTAATTAAATTAATCACCATCGACCCCCAAGTTTGAAAGTGACATGTGAGGATGACCAAACTATCTTAAACCGATTATGGATATCTTTGAGAATTATATCACTTATCAATGAACACTTTATGGAAGAAAATTCCACAAAAAATCATCTCATATATCACTTATAGGGTAGAGACACCCCAGCTGAAATCATATCATATAACACTTAGGGCGAAGAGTTGACCAAACTAGAATCATCACATATAAAACTCAAGGGGAAGATCTTACAAACCCCAAATCATATCGTATACCCTCAGGGTGAAGACAAACCCACCCCTAATCATCTTATTTATTATTGGGTGGGGAGTGTGGACCCACCCAGAATCCTTTCATATAGACTCTGAGAGGAAGGCCCCTAGAATAATCTAATATACATTTTTGGAGAAGAGAGATACCACATGGAATCATCTCATATACACTTGGGGGAAGATTAAACAAACATAGAATCATCACATATAAACTTGGGGAGAATAGAAATACCACCCAGAATCATCTCATGTACACTTAAGGGGAACAGTGACCCCAGTTAGAATCCTGTCAAATACACCTAGAAGGAAAAGTGACCTCACCTGAAATCATCTCACATACACTCGGTGGAATAATGAATATCCTAAAATCATGTCGTATAATAATTGGGGGAAAAGTACCCCATCTGACTAATCATACCCCATAAACCTAGAAGAAAGGGTGATCTTCCTAGAACTATCTTTTCTAGACACATGGGATGAAAACTATCCAGAGTTGGTACACCTTACCTATCTTATCCTCTCAACACAATATCTATTATCCTTAACATAATACCCTATTGGATGGGGTCACCATTTATATCAGCCTAGGTTATATAATGGTCTGAACACCCCACATGTGTTCCTTTCTCTTATTTCACACTCTCAGGTCAAAACCTATTCCACAAAGGGAATAATATTCCTCAACAAATCTACGATTAAATCATATCCTAACCAACCTCAAAGGAAATATGATATCAATAAAACCTATGGTACTGACATAAAATCTACCTTCCTTAAAAAACTAAGTCACACCATCATAAAACCTATACATAATACTCATCATGGTGTCGTAACTTGGATTTACACATGTACTTCTAGAGTAGGAACATGGTACACACACAAAATCATCTATCCAAGTGGCTCTCAAGTATTTTGTGGATCCATATAGCCTATCCCAAGGACAAAGATTCTACATATATCATTGTTCCCAGTACAAAGAGAGATAAGGGAACTTATCCTGAGATATACTACAATCCCTTTCTTTAATGCATGCTCTTATAGGGTATAAATATCTCACCACACAAATCCTTAGTTACATGGATATCAATAATTTATACCTCAAGCTAGTGTACAAGGTCCCATCATGACCGTTGAAGCATTATTCTACTCATAGTAATTTATGTGAAAAAATTAATTTAATTAAAGGTTAATCACACTCATGATACAAGACCAAATATTACATTCTACCTTACAAAAATACTAAACCTTAGGGGAATTTATAGGGAAAATCTACCTCATTCAATGTTATTCCGTTCAATAAAATCTTTACCACCATATCTAAGACTTATCATAGTACAACCTCCCCTCATCCATAAAAATGAGGCCTCAAATCCATCAAGAATAATCCAAATTAATTGAAAAACAATTATAATTAATTTAAACACTAGTAAATTAATAATTAAAAAATTAATACCCTTGTAATAATCAAGGTAAAAATCATTAATTGCTATAATATAGTCAAAACCATATGAAATGAGGTTCGATTCAATCCCAACATGAAACAATATGTCAGCCGCGAAAATCCCCAAATTAGATACTTGAATTAAAGTGAAAGTAAATTTAAATTATATGAAAAAAATAATTAATTAATTTAGAGAAAGATAACCTATTATTATACAAAAAACATAGTGTGTTCCTACTCCCAAGTTCTACTACTGAAAAGTTGAATAAAACCCCCATCACATCAGCCAGATGCCACCAAGTTTTGGTGGAATTATCATAAAACCCTAACCAAAAATACAAAAAAATCAGAAATTATTCTTAGGATAAAAAAGGGGATCAATGAGAAAATCATACCTTAAATTATGTAACAACTCACTTTCAATTTTAATCAATTAGGGAGGTTTAAATATAAGAAAATGAAAGGAAGAGGGATTGACCTCCCCTTTATCAAATGACTAAAGTGGGAGAAAAATAGTGGGGGTTTTTAATTTAAATACATAAATGATCATTATAATATTTTTTTTAAAAATCACTATATTTGATAATAATTTTACCGTCATTGTAATAGTTCAAGACACCCACATAATATTATGTAATGGTGTGACCTATCTTGTCCAGGATGTGACTACCCCTATACCAAGGGACTAACCCCATGTTAGTCACCACCATAGAGTTTCGTCTCTTATCATAGTGGTGGGGGGACCCATGGTTACATTCATAGGCTATAACATGACCTCAAATAACATCTCTCCATATCATGACCTTCAACGATCACAACATGATGAGACAATTGTAGTATAAATTCATAGAAAGGACACCTAGAACCTACTACAAAATTTAACTGATCACCAAAACACATACTGAGACTCTAAAAATATCCCAAAACATATCCTTGATATGTTCTAACCCTTGTATTACACATATGAGACCCAATTATTAAAAAATCCATGCCCCGAGAATAAAAATTAAAACTTCCCTTGATTTTAAAAACTCATAATGGTATATTTCATTATAGATACTTCATTTGTATGACATGATACATTTCATATTCTTAAAATCCATTTAAATTATTAACCAAACCATACATAAGTACCATTATAACCATACCATATATGATATACTACTAGAGAGGACTTAGGTTTGCTGTACATTTAGTGCTTTTCTAAACTCAATACATGTATATGAAATTACTAACATTTGTCTATGTTACTATCTGATAAAACCATGTGGTAAAATATTTTAGATAGTATCATATATGAAGATATATTTTTTGAATAATGGTAAGACTAGGAATCCAATTTCTGAAGTTAATATCTATGAAAAGTTATTCAAACTTTTTTAATTCAGAATATCCAATGTTATGATGTTAATAAATTATATTATATTACTAAAAAATTATAAATTTCATCATTTTCTTCGACCTATTCAATTGAAATATTCATCTGATATCATTTTGGTGACAAATTGTAACTATTTTATTTATATTAAACATTAACTAAAATATTTAATGAAATTAAGTGATTTTATATTCATTTAAATTGATATAATATTTTATTAATTACACTTTCAACTTGTTTATGCCCAAATATAATCCTACTAGCATCTAGGAAACTATATTTTCTATAAAATATCATTCTAATAAAATTATATTTTTTTATGTTTAGTAAATAACATTTATTTTTTACTATAAATATTTAACAAATAAACTATTAATAACCATTTATTATATATAACTCTATGTTCTTGGAGAAAATTTCTAAAAATAAGGTTTTATTCTCAAAAATATGCCTATGAAAGGTTATGGGAATTCTTACCATCAAATTTTAATAAATATAATGGATAAATCACTATTATCCTTGAAAACCGTTTTTTATCCATGTATTCTTTTCTAAAATTCTATATAAACCAATCAAACATAACCAAATGTTTTTAAATAATTATCTAATTTATTTTTAACAACCACTATTTATAATAAACCCTATTATCCTTCTATATGAAAATAAGATGAAAATTTAGAATATTTATTTAGATCCCTAAAATATTTTAAGTAATTTAATACATCCAACTCATTGAATTAACAATCATTTTTCCCATAAGTTTCATACTCTATGATTTGTCTATAAATTCATCAATTTTGATCTCATATAAATATTGATAATAATTTTTTAATATATAATATTTACCATATACCCTTTAACATCTAAGAGTTTATTTTTGTAACATTAATACTTGATTTAGATTCTCTTATAGTTTTATTTTTATCATTTATGTTTTTTAAGAAATTCCTTCTCCAATGACCATGATTTCCATGTATAATCAATTCCCTTATTCCAGCAACCTATCTTTAGTTTCAATGGCTTTTTTGAAAACTAAAAACCTAACTGTTGGAATTTCCAACAGAATTTTTATCCCAATTTGACCTTTTACCCTCTTTCACTATAAATAAAATACTTCATCTTGGACCTCCCATGCCATTCTCAGTTATTTTCAATATACTAAGGATATCTGGTAAACTTTTTTGAATCATTCAATTATTTAGTTTACAATAAATAGTTTAAATATTTTTCATAATTATTATAGAATTAAGTCTCTTACCATATCTATCCTTAAAGGAGACACGACCTCTCCAAAATCATTGAAAAACCTAATAATATTGAGTAAATTAGTTGTTATATAATTTCATTTAGATATATTTTATCTTTGAAATGTATTTGAAATCTATTATCATTACTGTATAACAGATTCTTGAAAGATATTTGTCTAGGTTATCTATCATATTAAACACATTATTGTTCTGATGTTGCTTTGGGAACATAGCCTCCATGGATAGAATCGTGAATATTGATACATAAAATGAATCCTTTAAATTTGTATGATAATAATCAATATCTATTTATTGAATGACTTCACTAGTTGGATGCTCCAGAATGAGTTACTATAATACACAAAAGTTTAATTCTCATTCAAGAATAATTCATAAATTTATATACCAATATAGGAAGTAACTTTAATTAACATTATAATGTTTTATAATTGATATCTTTGAAACATTTTATGATGATGATTCCGTTTTTTATTATTCCCAGATGATCGATGTGGTCACATTGAGGGGGGAGGGTGGTTAATCAGTATATCAAACTATTAACATATTATTTTTTCCCTTTTACCTCTACAACTATTATATAGAATGGATCCTAATCCATCATTTATAATTGATTTTAAATTTATGTAATAATGAGAATAACATTAAATAACATAACACATAGATATTTAAGAGGTTTTTTGAAAATGTATGATCTATTATTTGGTGTGTAGTGGTTATTATCCCCCATATGAAAGGATTTCATTTTATTGACAAGAACAATAAAGGGAAAGGGAACTGAATTGAACAATTATTCCCACACCATAAATATTATAATTCATGAAAACAATTTAATTAAATATCATAACCATAAACTTCATCAAATTCACCAGCACAAACTCGGTCTGCTCTAAAAAATTAGATTTAGAAGTGTCCTCTTGAAGTAAGATCAACATGATAAGAACATGTATTCACTAGAATAAATATATTTTATTTTAATTCTTTTTTAAAATAATGACTTTATGGTTTCCTCTATTAGTATTTGATAACTTTTAAAATAAATATATTTAGTAGTATTAGAATCATATTCCCAATATTTATATCTCCTCTCAAACACATCAATGACCTGGAGATATTTAGTATTTTTCACATTGATCTCTCTCACAACCTCTCTTTATTTTTTTTAACACATTATGATATTTAGAATTTTTACTTCATTGGTCTCTCATTTTTCCTTCATTCTCTATTTGAATCATCTTCTTGTTTATACACCCATCAAGATTGCATGGATAATTTTCTATAATTTAAACATAGAAAATTCATTTATGTTTAATACCATGAACTTCATTAAATATCTATTCTTTTATACTAGTGAAATTTTATTTGAATAATGTATAATTTATCTATTAATCATATGGAATCTAATGTTCTTATTGAATCCTCTAATAACACCATCCAAGGATCTTCTCATATCTTTAAAATCTTATTATTTAAACTATTCCAAGATATATTTTAAATTTTAGTCGATATATTGTCCTTGAATCTACTCAAATAACTAATTCCTTATTTATTTAAAGCATCCAAAAATATCACTTTTTATTTTACATGAACGAATGTTGAACTGAAATAATAATATTATAGTTTGAATCTCCATATATTAATGTAATACCCCTTTAAACCTCATCACCATTGTAATCAAAAATAATTAATTAACAGATTGAATCATGTTATTTATTTACTAAAAAAAAAATTCCTCATATTTAAACATGAATTCCACCTAGAAACAAAAATCTAATCTTTCATCTCCAACAAAAGGTTCCCCCATGTCATTTCAAATCCTGAGGTTACTCTTATACATTATTAAAGATAATCTCACTTGACCCAAATTTATTCTTACATATTCTATGTAATCTCATAATTATTAAAACAGATCCTCAATAATTAATCTTATATATGTTTTGAAACAATAGAGATAATTTTATATATCACTATAGTAATATTTGATATGGTTTTAGTTATTTTAACATATGGCAATGTAGCCTTAGGATTACACTTACACAGTTCATTACATTGATAAGTCTAATTCTATATTGTCTTTTTGTGTACCTTTTCAATTTTTTGATATATCTATGAAATTATATATGAACTCTTGTCAAATCAACACTTTTTTCAAAATAACTCCTTAAAAATAAAAAATTCATTAGTTCAACTAAAAATAAGTCAAATTACATCAACATATCTTCAAAAAATATCCAGCCATATCATATGGATTTCCAAAGTTCATGGATCATAATTGATCAGTTTTGAGTACTTAAAATAAAAAAACTCTACCTGAAATACTCTAAATATTTTTTAGAAATCATCATCCATGTATTTATTTTATATATTATATAAAAACATATGCTTGATAAGACAAGGATGGATCTCATACTTCATTCTTGAAAAATTACAAATAGATCCTTAGTTTATGAGAAGATATATAATATTCAAAAATATCTATAATCCATCGAACTCATATTATATAACAACATTTTCAATCCCATTTTAGAAATTACCTATTAAATTGATTATGTACAACATGTCTGCAAAATACCTTGAAACTCTAAGCTGGTGCATCTTCATCATTCAAACAAATTTTCCAATATTACAACACACCATATAGATTTATGATTGTATGTAGTGTATGATAGAGTTTTTCTATAAAAATATCTTGAAAATGAAATAGTTTAGGATATGTATTGAGATAAGGTTCTCCATAATAATTTAAAATGAACTATGTCATAGTACCATTTGCATGGAATTATCACAATATACAATAATGATCTGGTTTCTTCAATCCTCATAACCAAATGATATCATAATTATTTATTCATAATATAATAAATAATTTAAGGAGTTTTAACATCTTATATGATCTTTTATGTGTTAAAATAATTAATTTATAATTTTACCAAATATTTCAATAGGCTGAAACATATTGAACATTTATGAAACATTCCAATTATTATTGGCCAAATGTTTTATGTTCTTGGAGACATGTATAAATTGGTTCAACACTTATGTAAGCATGTGTCATTCCATTATGTCAAAATACTTGTTATAAATATTCATATGTGATTCTCAATAGGTAATATTTCTCACTTAACTTTAAGAAAAGGTTATAGTAGACCAAGGATATGAGGGAGTTCATACCCAAGATTTAGGTGATTCCCAATAATTGTGAACACACAAGGATGGAGGAACCTTTCAGTTTTTCCATGGTAATATTTATCAGAAATCCTCTTGAATACTAGATTAGAATGATTGTCTATAAAAACCTAGGATTCCCATAAATGAATATTACATTTTTTATGAATATTAATTACATAACACAAACACATGATTGAAGACCATGATATTTTAGTGCCTTTGAAAACATTTAAATATAATCTCATAACTCAGTAAAAGATATACAGTGTTTCCCACAAAGATATTCCCATTTAGTTATCATACTTAATACCTTTATGTATAAAATTATAAATGGAATCAAAATAAATGGTGAGATCATATGCTTATTAAGGGTAAATAAAGGAGATATATAAACAATAATTGAACATAAGGGTATGCGAACATGATCATAACATTGGAAAACCATTCCCTTCACATAAAAGATCACAAACTTAAATCATGGAATAAATATTGGCAGTTCATAATATATGGATCATAAGTAAATAAATGAACATGGGTCATGGGAGCATAAAATTAGAATAAGACATAGATTGTGGAATATACATAAGTATTGAAAATCTTATGTTAAGTATACTCACCATGACATTCATAACATGTTAGGCCTGTGATGACCACCCATGTACCTACTTCCTTCTTGGGATGAAATATCGTGTACCCTATTTTAGGCTTGGGATCACCACCCATATACCATTAATTTAATAGAATAACCTTTTAGGGGGGACGAATAACCATCCCCTATGGAATAAAATTCCTTATAGTGGAATGGGTTCACATCCCAAACCATCATAGTGGACCAAGTCCTTTAACAAACCAAGTTCACTCCTCATTCCAGTGATGTCTTACTGAACTGGGTTCACTTCCAGTTCTAGCCCAATCCATCTCATGAGATATATAAATATTTACCCAATGCACTAGAGGGAGATATATTTCACCCCTATCATATAATGAAAACCATATTTATGTGTGCCAAAAGATCACAAAATTTCGAAATATCATAACCCATGGAATGAAATGGGTATCATAAACATATCATCATATCATAACCTATGAAAATGGGAAATTTTTTCATAATCATTTCATCATATCATTACATGTTAAAGGAAGAAAGTTTGGTAAGTGTTTTTTATGATATAATCGATGGAAGAGAAATATGTTTCATAAACAACTTATCATGTTACACATAAACCATTAAAAGAAATAATAAGAATGGTTTCCATAGATCAAGTACATAGTAAAACATAAACTATATAAAATGATTTCATCTTAGATGGAGAATGATTTTGAAAGATCACTTGGATAATTTCTTAATTAAAATAACCTTTCTTTAAAAATAACATTTTTAAACATAAAATATTTTCAAAATCCTTTTCATTGAAAACCACTTTATAAACATATAATATAATATTTAAAAATTTCTTGAGTAAAACGACCATTCAACTTTGAAAAATCCTTTTAAAATATAAATTTTTTTGAAAACCAATCTATTTGAAAATAACCTTGAAAACATATAAAGGATTCATTGAAAACCATTTTAAACACTTTTTAAAACAAAAAACATTTTCAATTTTTTTATTGAAACAAATTTAAAAATAGAAACATTTCAAAAATTTCTACGATTTTTTTGAAAATATTATTTAAAACATATAATGTAAACTTAAAATAACTGAGTGGTAATTATAGCAGATAATTCCTTACATGACATATATTTAAAAATATTTATTTATTTTACATTATCGAATGAAGTTAAAAGAGAATTGATTGAAAATGAAAAGAATAACCCCTTTAAAACAATTTTTTCAAATAGTATAAAATGGGTAATTTTTTAAAAACAATAATAAGATAATAGTATAACATTTAGAAAAACATTATTTGAAAACATGGTTTTAAAAGAAAACAAATTTTTGACTGAATTGAGAAATAATGTCAGATTTTCATAAATTTTATTTCTTAATAATATTTATTAAAAAAGATTATAAAAATGGTACCATTTCATTATGTTTTCATGAATAAGAGTTTTATAATAAAATTAATGAGATTTATTAATATATGGATCATAAGATTTCATAAATGGAAGCATATTCATAAAGAATCTTGATAAATGATGAGATTCTGGTAATAAACTCTTACTAATTCGGTTACTTTGAATAACAATCTCTATGAAATAATAAAATTAAATGAAGATTAAAATATCATGAAAATTATTATATTAATTATATAACATGTAAAAAGGGAAGTATATAATCCTTATAAAATAATATAGGTTCATAACATAACATGTGTCTCAAGGAAAGAAAATGGAGACAAAATTGTTTTATCGATTTGGTAACTTTTGAACCGTAATCCCCATGAAAGATATATCATAAAAAGTGTATGAATATGCCAATAAATTTTAGTATATTAATAATAAGATACATTCCTAATAATTATATACACCATATAGATGAAATATGTGGGGAATATAACATGTCTCTCACAAAAGAAAAAAGCAAGATGAAAATTCTTTACCTTAACTCTTGACTCTTATCATACTAGTTAAAACATACCATAAAATAAATATAATATTTCTTATAAATTTATAATAAAACCATATTCATATATATAATACCATATATGATTTAATTCTGACTTTCTATTACCCATTTATTGAAAATTCCATGTTAATGAAATGTTTCAGGTAATAATCACATTGTTTTTTATACATGTTTTGACTTCTTATTCTTTGTCCTATTAATTAGATCATGATTTAATTATATAAATAATTATAACCATGAATTAAATATCATATATATTCACTATATTTTTTATATTAATCCATTAAATTTAGTGATAGTAATTTAAATACATCATTCACGGAGACGGTAGACACTACATATGCATGAATGCTATTTCAATTTTCATTTCATTTTGAATGTATGAAAATTAAATGATATATATATATATATATTATATAATAATTTTTATTTCATATATTTATATTCAACCCATCCTTAATACATTCCACATAAAGTGTGAATGAATCACATCGCTTCATATGGAGGTAGTCTGCCATACACACGAACGATGTTATCGTATTCCCAAAAAATTAAAATAATGAAGGTAAGAATTATATAATAATTAAATATGAATAAATACCTAAAAATATCATATAAAAATATTATTTACATCATTATTCCAAACCTTGAAAGGTGGTAATGGAATAATAAATGACATATGTTTGCGAGGTGGTAGTTCACCGTACACGAGAACGATGATTTCATAATCCATTTGATAGAAGTGTGTGAAGTTATAGGTATTAAACATAAAATAACAAAATATTATTATATTTATGATAATTATTTTATTATATAATATTGATATAAATATATTTTTATGAGTTTGAGGAAGAAATAAAAAATGGTTGTTGATGAATGTTACCTCTTCTTCAGGTGTCTCCTTTTTCTTTCCACCAAATGACTTCCTTGGTTTGATATATTCCAAAATTAAGGATTATAGGATAAAATTATGAAATAGAAGAAGTGATTTGGGTAGGAATTGGATGAGAAAAATGGCTTGATAGGTGTGAAGACAGGGAGGAGAGTGAGTTCCCTTTTATAGTTGAGGAGGAGTGACATTATTGTAAATATTCAAAATGTTTCACTATTAGGAGGACTAGATTACCTCAAGTTGATCCAAAATAAACAATTATAGGTGTGGATGGATGATATTTCCGAGAAAAACCTCCAAAAAATCATTATATACATGTTTGGGAAAAAATCCTTAACTATTATGTTTCCTTATTTTACCATTTTGGTTTCTCCATTATATTAAATAGTTTTTTAACCTAATTAATTTATTATTTATGAATAATTTATAGGTATAATTATTAGTTAATTTTGAAAAAATTATTATAAATATGATATCTAATTTATAAATTATAAATCCTATGTGTTTTGGAAATTAAATTTAACATAAGAACTCGTAACGTGTCAATCACCGCTTTAACTGTAACTGAGCTAACCAAGTTTTTTATTGAACGATCAATATAGTCATTATAATATAAGAAATGATCTATTAATGAGACATAGTTGATATATATTAATATTTAAAATTAAATTTATATAATATTTTATTTTTACTAATTTTATTTCAGTTAATAAAATAGCATTTATTATAAAAAGAAATTATTGTCAATTTTGACATTATTAATTTAATTTAAATTTAAAAAATGAAAATACAATAATGTAAATAGAATAAATTATGTTAAAAACTATTTAAAATGATATATTAAAAACTAAAATTTAACACCATAATTCTGTCAATCTACTTCACTTTTAATGTTTTTAGTATCATTTGGTTTATTTAATTATTAACTAAATAATTCATATATGATGTTTGTTAAGTATTTAATGTTATTATATAATTTATAAAAATATAAAATAAATTATCATGATAAAAAATTAATTTATCTTCCAAAATAATATTTATAAACAAATTTATTAATATTTTTCACTATTCAAAAGATTTATAGAAATTAAATGGAAGAAAGGTACTTTTTTATCTTTTTCTTTGATTAACATATTATATGACTAAATTTCAGGTAAAAGTGACCAAAAAAAACTTATAAAATTAGATAATAACATACAAATCGTATAAATATGTCCCACCAATGGGATTTGGAGAATTTTTGGGTCATTATTACAACTTATATTCTAAGTTTAACTACTAAGTGAACTCATTTTTTTCTTAATCGCTGTATTTAATTTTAACTATTTTTACTAATCATTATGGTCAAAAAAATCAGTTTAACTTATTATAAATTATAAATTATTCTAATTAAAAATATGAAATTCATTTTTATAAATTATAAACACCCAATTGAAAGAAATTAATTAAAAATTAATCACACAGACATGATAAAAACCCATGTTTTTAAATTGAAAATGTTTAAAAGTTTACAAGGATATTATATCTAAATTTAATATGAAAATGAGTTCAATAATATAAATTGGAATAATATATGTATAATTGGATTTTTTTACTATAAATGAAATTCAAAATATAGTTTAAAATTATAACTTATTTAAATTAAAATCTAGTTTCCATTAAAATTCACTATTTCTCATTATTTATCAAAAAAATAAACCTATTAAAAAAATATAAAAAAATATTCCTAAGATAATTCTGATATTAAAATTTTAGAAATTAATATTATTTTGTAAAATATATTTTCTAAAATTAGTAAAATTTAATTTTATATAATCTGTTCCAAGCATGATTATCCTATTTTTGGAAAAGAAATTATTTTTCAAAAAACATTTATTTTTTATTTTAAATGATTATTATTTTATTTATAATAAATATATAACTAATAAACATGTATTTTTTGTTATGTTAGTTAATAATATTCATTTCTTCCATTCCAATGGCTAGACTACAATTATTATAAAAATATTAATAGTATATTGTAGTTTTCTAAAACTCAATCAAGTGTGTAACACAATCTATGGAATAGACAAAATATTATGTGTAAAACAATATATATAATGTGTTTCATGTACCACCAGATAAACTCAGTGTTTGATGTAGGGTAATATTAACTTTGTGTTGCAGGAAACTCAAGAAATCAAATAATATTAAGTTATTCAGGAAAATAATTCATAAAAACTAGGGGTGTTTAATTTTATATGTGAAAAGTATATAGTTTTCTTCATATTATTATTAATTTAAATATATATACATAGATTATAGGCTTACTAATATTTTAGATTTCTTATTACACCGAATTTGAATTTTTTACTTCCAACCAAAACTCTTCAGTGGCATCAAAGAAGATATACCAATGTTTGGTATGATTATTCAGTGAATGAAGAAAGATAAAAATTGAGTTTCCTAGGAACTATGGAAGAACTCATTCAAAATGAGGCTTTTAGTTATTGGTTTTAATTGAAAATGGAATATTTTGGTTAATAATGACCATACTACTTATAAAATTAATAACACTATATCATAAAACATGTGAAATATCCATTATGGGTGCCTCAATAAAAAGATGAAAAATAGAACATTATAATCAAACACACAATTAAATGGTCAATATATTTATTCACCATTCACACATGAACCATGGTGATTTACCACATTATACTCAATGTATACTATGATGTTTTGAGGATAATTCTTGTATACCCCTAATTGATTGGACGAGTGAAATAGTTTCCTAAAACGAAAAATATTCAAAATGGATTCTGCCACAAATGGATTGGAAAATAGATGTGATATTTCCCATGATAAGGTTTATTACTACACATAACACCATAGTGTTTTTATATCCATTGTATCATAGTTTTTATGAAAATTATATTTTTGTTAAGATTCTAAAAAAATTTCACCAGCGCATGCCCATATAGACCATGAAAAATCCTAGGGGGAGGGGGATTTAAACCATACCAAAAAATGATTCCAAATACGTAATAATGATTTAAAGTGAACTTTAATTGTTAAAATAAGTTTTAAAATAAAATTGTATATATTGATTTAGGATTAGATCATAAATTAAAATATATGTTTTTTATATTAGAAACCATATTTGAAAAAAATGTTTCATTTATGTAAATAGCTTCATAAATTTTTAAATATTCATTATTTGAGAAAAATATATTCACAAATTTCACATATTTCTAAAATATAAATGATTTTATACTAAAACCATATAAATCATAAAATAAAGACATAATATTGGGAAAATGTAATTGTTCAGGTTTATCCATTCTTAAATCATAAAGGGATCCTAAATTATTTATGAAGCATTCATAAATGTTCATTTTATGTTTGAATATAAGAAAATTTGATTTATTTATGTTATTACCCTATTTATAATTCCTAGATATAATTTTTTTATATTATGAATAAATGTATTCTTTAGTTTAAGGTGTTAAACTAATTCTTTTAATTATCATACATTCATTTAAGGAGTTACATTATAGGTATGTTAACTAGTTTATTTTAATTGTATCATGAATTTAGAAGGTCCACGTGATGTGTGAAGAGTTACACGTCAACATGGTTTGAACATTTTAATTTAGTGTAACTAAAATAGATTCCAAAATAAGTTTTTAGAAGAATACAGACACGTGGATGGAATACATGAGATAATATTATGAGATTAAATCACCTTTAAAATGCTAAGTATTGAATTACTTCGAAGGCGACACCTTTCAAGACCATGATCATCCAACTGTGTAGACCACACCAATGATGGATCCCTTAGATTATATTATGTAAGGAATTAAAGTAATGGTGTGACTTTAATTGTTAGATGTCTCATATTGCGTTTATGGTTTTGGTTACAATTTTCTGAGAAAAACTAACCATTAGGTAAACAATGGAATAAAGTTGAGATAATCCATATAAAGGATCGGGTAAGGAGTTCACCACTCAACTATTCAAGATTAGTATGTGTTATTATTAGGATTATTTTCTAACAGATATAACCACAACTTATTTACATGGTTAATCAGTTAATTTCTAGATGAAATATGTATCCTGATCCACTAATGTATATTATGTAATTTTAAGAAGGGTTATCATTTTAGTGGTCTTTTCTTTGTCGAGTATTGATTTTATAGAAACAGTTATTCATTTTTAAAGGTAATGATACAAAATATATATTTAAAAAGTTGTTTTAAATACAAAGTAGTTTAAAATCACGGAAATAATTGATGAATCATGTAGTTTGTATTCAAATGATGAATTAATGGTTTGTAAGTCATGGAATTGAATGTAATGGAATATTTCAAGTTTATATGAATTTAAAAAAATTATGTGTGTAAATATCGCATTTACCTCATATGATAAGAGTGGTTATTTGTAAACAATGAGTTATAAA
Source organism: Viscum album (assembly GCA_963277665.1). NCBI lineage: Eukaryota > Viridiplantae > Streptophyta > Magnoliopsida > Santalales > Viscaceae > Viscum > Viscum album. The sequence continues at coordinate 129,621,462 of OY728121.1, read as the reverse complement.
TAAAATTAGATAATAAATATATTATATGATTCATTAATATTATATAAAATTAGTGGAAGAAGAAAAAAATAAAAGTAGTTTTATCTTGGAAAAAACTGTTTATATGAGATATTTCTTAAAATATGATGGAAAGAGTTACCACCACCTTTAAGTGGCATATTTTAAGAAATAAATTCTTGTTTTTGAAATACGACATTAAACACATAAAATAAAATATATGATATATATAATTGTTTATTTGGTAAATATATCCGCTCAGAGAAAATACGTGTTATTTGCCAAAACAAAATGAGTTTTAATATATTAAAATGATATTTTGGAGAGAATATAGTTTCTAAGAGGATAATGAGAATGAATTTAGACTTAAAAATTCAATGTTTAAGAAATAAAATATTGAACCATTAAAATTAAAACTGAATGAAAATTAATATACAAAAGGTGTATAAGATTTTTTAGTAAATAAAATTATAAGGAGTAACATTTAATTATCATAAAAAGTAAATATTACTTGATATCCTAAATAATTTTAGGATGTGTTCATAAATAATTATATAAATAGTTCTTTTATTTTCCAATTGATCTCAAACGAAAGTTTTAGTCATAAAAGTTGTAACACCCCATATTTATAATAAATATTTTAATAAAATTATCATTCTTAAATTATATATGAAAATGCTAAATTTATTTCTTCATTTTTTAATAAAAACTAAACATTTATACACATATTTTCCACATAAGTAGTTTCTTTTATTGAATACATGTTTTAATAAAAATGTAAATTCATTTTTATAAATAATAATAATTTATTTAAATGATTTTATAAAATATTTTTTTTATATTCAAAAATATTTTTACAGTAAAATAATATCTTATATGTAATTCATAGTTTATATAATAATTTATTTAATGTTTAAATAACTCTTTTCATATTTTTATACTATATAAATTTCTTTTTAATATAATAGTAACATGTTTTCAATTGAAATAATATAATGAATTATTTATTACATTTTTTTAAAACATAATTCCCATTTATATGGATTCTTATTATAAAATTATAGACATTATATTTTTATAAGGTTGTAATAATAAAATTAATATCTTTATTCACGTATCATTCCATCTATAATGTAAAATTTTCATTTAAATAAATATGTTTTCATAACTATTTAAGTAAATGATAAATTTCAATTAATTAGACAATGAATTTTATAAAATTGATATTATTTTTTAAAATATATTAATAGTTAATTATAAAATTGATAATTACTATGGAATAAATTTAAATATAAATTTAATCACTCATAATAAAATAAATAGTTTTTGTTCTTATTAAATTATTTTTTATATATTGAATGATTTTATTTAAAAGTTAAATATCTAATATTTAGAATATTAATTTGGGGAAATGGAATATAAATTTGAAATTATTATGTCTAAATTTTGATAGGGTGAAATTTTTAGAGTTTCCTAATATAATTTATTTTTTAATGAATAGTAAAAAATACAGTTTTATGTTTCATTATATTTTATTACTTAATAATTATGTATTAAATATTTAATAACATATGTTTTTTAAAATATTTTTATGGAATTATTTTATTATTTTACAATATTTAAACTAACTTTATAAAATCTATAAAGAAATTCAAAACCCTAAAAACAACTTTTTGACTTTTAAAAGGAATTTTTAATGAATAAAGAAATCCATTGTTGTTAAATTGATTTATAAAATTAGAATTTAGTACTAAAATTAAAATATGTAAAAAATGTTCTTAATATCAAAATCCATAATACAATACCATGTGTGGCCCATGGAAAATTTATTTTCCCAAACCACGAATTCCCAAGGTTCAATTTGAACAATAATAAACTATTATTCTCATTTTAATCTAAATACCCACCTTTACACACCATTTCTTAGACTCCAAATATAATTATCAAATACCTAACATTCATATTATCCCATTAATACAATTGGATAATCACCCAATATCTCCATATGTCACTACTCTAAACTTAGAATGTTGTACTTAAGTTAAAGGTGTCCCGATATTCCTTTCTTCTTTTCAATTGTAATCCTTTTATAATAATATCATATAAGTTATTTTTTCATATACATAAATTCTTTTAATTAAATTGTATTATAATCCATTTTATATATTTTTAATTATATATTACTCATTTCCTATCATTATTGCATTTTCATAAGCCATTATTATACCAAAGTAATGGTTTCTAACCTATTTTTAACCTCTATTTTTGAGTCTTTAAATTTCTATTTATTTTAAATGATAAATATTGTTATTATTCATTGTTATAAATTCTTTATTATATTATCAAGTTTAGATCACAATTAACTCACATTATACTACCTTTATAAGTAATTATAATGATAAAAAATTCCCAGAGCCATGAAACATCCTAAAATTATGTTAACGTAAAATGTGTATGATTTTTTATCAATGAAATAAATATATGGGTATAAAAAAGTGTATTTATGATTTATCACAAATCCATAAAGGGATAAAAACAACGCAAAAAGTCAGTTTGGTATTAACTCAATCTTCACTCGATGCACAAAAAGTGTGCTTAACTACACACGTGGTTTTAAACTCATGAGATATATGATTTGGATAATCCATATTCTCATTAAAAACCTCAATAAAGGAATTAAATATATTATTATAGAACAAGTCGCACCATGGTTCAAATTTTAGATACTTATAACTTTTCTTTTGACCACCTTTTGTTCTTATATTTTCTTGACTAATTTTGGATGACTTTTTTGATTTTTTGGGAGTGTTTTAGAAGGTTCATGAATAGAACACAGTTATTGGAAACCATGTTAATTTACTAGAAAATTGGGTGAATAATTTATGTTTATAGGGGGAATATATGTAGCACATGATGTTGGAGAACCAAACTGACTTCTCCAGCAAAGTATGAAAATTTAGATAGCGACATGTTGTATAGTTAGAGAATGATTTATGTACCCATGAAACCAATCCATGAGGGTATTTTGAGTTATATCATTCCACAAAAAACCTGTCTAACCATGTATCCGAACAATACTAAAGTGTTTTAATGAAATGAGCATTAAATATTTTATCTATATTTTAACCTAAAGCCCACATTCAATCTATTGTTTCATAGGGTCTTAAACATAAATATTTCCCTTGGAATATTTCGTTATTTTCACTCTCTAGAGAGTGGTCACATTGATTTTGAGTATCATGGATCTATGAAATTAAAGGTATTTGTATGTTCTTCACTTGTTACTCTTCTCACTTCTAGATCTCATCTTCTCTCCTTAAATGGAATGCTAGATCTAGATTGTTATAACTAGATCTGTTGTTTGGGTATGATATAATGAAAATTATTATAGATCTCCCAAGGAAGAGGGAGAGAAAATATATATTGTTTTATATCAGGGGAGTTTTACTTGGGAACATAACCATTTAGGTAGGTGGTTTAATTAGTTTTATTTTCTCTATATGTGATACCAAAAAATGTTTTAATGATTTTTTTCCAAATTGGGTTTGGAATAATGTCATGGTTTCATGATTTTTTGTGAAATATTGATAATATTTTAATAATGTTTCCTTAATTATGGTTTGAAATGTAAATGTAAAGGCATTAGAAAATAGTTTTAGTGAAATTGGTTTATAATTGTTTAACAAATTATATTTTATTATATTCAATAGAAGAAAATTTTGAATATGCGATGAAGATAACACATGAGAACATGGGTATTTGGTGGGAATACTAGGGAAATCAACCTAGGATGGTTTTTGGCTATATAATAATAAATTTAAACTAAAATATTAACTAAACATTTTCTTAACATTATGGGGATCCACTTGTCCATGTAGAATCATTCCCTAGGCATTGACATTGTTATCCCACGTTTGTTATCATGGGCACTTGACAGGACCCCAATCACTGATGTGTGAGGATCCTAGTCAAATAAGACCTACCATACCTGAGGTAATAAACCATGGTGCTATCTTGGTGATATGTTTAATTATTTATTCCTTACAAAATTACTTATGGATCTTTTCTTGAAATGTATAACTTGCTTATATTCTTCAATCTATTTATCCATTAATTATTTTAAAATTGATTCTTTGATACATTTTTTTACATAAATCATATGGAAATGTTTACTTCTCCATACATTATATAAAATCGTTCAAAGGATTTTTTTTATTGTATTTATTCACATGAAATGAGAAATTTTTATTTATTTATTAAAGTATACTTATGGAAAATGTGATGGGATCCTACTTGGATTATTATACTCCAACCTTGAAAATAAAATTGGGTATATGTAGTTCATATTTTTTAGGTACATTAAAATTAAAGGCATCACTTTATGATGATTGGTATGTGGGTTATATGGTGTTTGATGTTGGTAGTGGCATAGTGGGATGTAGATCCCCAAGTCACATGGAGTTGGTCTTTGGTTTGTTTAGTTGTATTTTTTCATAGGATCAACTTCTATTTTGTTTATTGTTATAGTATATGAATATTATTATTTTTTACCTATGTGTAACTTATTTTTGGTCATGTTATATGTTACATGTATGTTTCATATCTATTTTATTTTATAGGAAAAATCATTCCCAAGTGTTTTCATTGATGCCCATACACTAGTTACTAGTAAATGAGGATTAGTAAATCCCTTTGAGTCATATTGAAATCCAGTTTAGGTGCCTTTTGAGATGAGTTATCTGGTTTTGTTTTGTCACAAATTGGCAACACATTTGAGTTTTATTCATTTGATGGTGGTTGGAATGGGTAGATAGAAGATAGGGTTATTTGCTCTTAAGTGGTAAGTTATGAGCAACTTCCTGGGTAGATCTTATCGCAATGAGCCTTAAGTTAAAATAGGGGTTTGAAAAAGGGTTTATTGAGTACTATCATTATGTGATTTCATTTTCATGATTTTAAAATTCTATATTTAATGGTGAAATATAACTCATGTTATTTTATCATTTTTTGATTTTATCTCTTTTTATTTGATGTTTTTTAGTACTATACCTTTCGTAAAATGTGGCATGAATTTCCTTGAGGGTTTTTTGGATAATGTTTTTTGATAGAAACCCTATTTTGGACAAAATGTTTTTTAGGAGTTCGTGCATATATTCTATTCAATGGATCGTGTTGTAAAACCCATTCCAGGTCAAGTTAGATAAGTAGAACTAGAATCTAGATGATAACGAGATCGATCCCAATAGTTTCTTTTCTAGAAACTGCCATAAATCTAAGGGATGAATGAACCTCATTAATTTTAGTATTTCTTTGGAAAATATTAAAAAGATCTTTGATTTCTTTGCAAAACCCACCTTATTAAAGGTGAACTCTACTATTTTCAAACATGAATCCATTAACATGAGAGAGTAGGATAAAATATTGATTGAAAATCCTCATAAAGGATTTGATTGGAACGAATTCAAGGATATATTGTCTAAATAGTTTTCCCAAAGAAATTAACATTTTAAAATTTCACAGTCTTCCTCAACCTTCAACAAGGTGGTCAGACAGTGATTGAGTATGCCAACGGCTTTTCCAAAATTACATGGTTATCACCAAAGGACTAATATAATGAAAAAATGAAGGCTCATAGGTTTCTAATGGTCTTATAAACAAACATTCATTCTCAAGTATTCATTCTAAATATATCAACCTATTTTGAGATTATAGAGATATAATTAATGGTATATATTGATCAAATGGTAAATACTAGGTTTCTTGGTTTTCCTCCCATACTGGTGCCAGTTTAAAAGATATACTGGATATATAAGATAAAGTATATCAATTTTCATAAAGGATGTGGTATTGGAACCCAAAAATAGTCTCATATCACATATTTCATAAATATCATGGGACCTCTTACTTTCTACAAATATGGAAAGACAAGGCATGTGGAATGAAACTACATGATACCTCTGAAAAACTATATTATATGTATTTGTAAAATCCATTTTTAGATGTTATATTCTTTCTCGTAGATATATGTATAATTTTAGGTTCATAAAAATCTATAGGTTTTGTAGTGTAACTAGATTCCTATAAGGAAACATGATCCTAGTGACAGGCCTTCGGTGGTAGATAAGAAACTTTTGTGTTTAAGTAGTTTCACTCAGTGGATGAATCCCTGGTGGAAGTGGAGTTAGGTCTTACTACTATGAGATGTAATATTTTTATTTCTTATTATAAAATGATTTATTTATTGTAAATTTATTCCTCTAAATCGTTTATACTGTATCATTTAAGGAATTATTTGAACCTCCTAATAGAGCTCATACCATATGAATTGGTACTGACAGCCTCTCTTGGAAATAGTAACAATAAATTATTTGAATGCCCTACTTTCACCTTATCTATATCTAATGTATATATAGTATAATATATCTTAGTCCTCCAGTTTGGACTCATTGATGTTATTTTTTGGAAGGACAAGTTATTTTACTATTTTTCTTGTAATTATTTTTATAATTGATGGGTTCCCTTTACCTGTCTTGAAAGGATTTCTCAGTTGTTTTAGGGAGAATGGGATTTGAGGTCTAGTCGAGAGGGACCTTCATTTCCAAATGTTTTGAAATTGATATATTCCTTTTCAATGGACTATAATGAGGGGCCTTTAGCTTTGGAGCATTCCCCAATGGTTAGGGAATTTCCCAATGTGTTTTTGAGAAGAATCTATGGTCTACCTCTAAAGAGAGAGGTAGAGTTCTTAAAAGATCCAGTGCCAAGAATTCATCCTCTATGCATTACTTCATACTAAATTGAACAAATTAATTTAAACGAATCAAATATTCCACTGGGTGATTTGAAATCCAATTGTGTTATCTATTAGAGCATGTGGCCTTGGGTATACCTGTTATATTTCAGCAAGAAGGTTGATGAAGAACTTTTCCTATTTGTGGATTATTAGAATCTTAATTGGGTGATGATCAAGAATAAGTACCATTTAGTCCATATAGATGATTTTTTGATCAATTAAAGGGATAAATGTGGTTCACAAAAATTGAACTTTTATCGGGGTATCACTTGTACAGTTTTAAGGAATCTGACTTCCCTAAGACAACTTTTCGAAGCAGGTATGGTGATTTTTAATATCATATTATATATTTTGGCCTAACATAAACTCATAAAGGTTTCATGGATCTGATGGAATTTATATTCCACCAATACATTGATTCCTTTTTATGGTATTTTTGGATGAATGTTTTGATTACCCGTTAACTATGGAAGAGCTTGAGTTTTCCTCAGGGATATTTTTAGAATCATAAAAGAACATCTCCTTTAGGCTAGGTTGTTAAAATTTAATATATTGATTAAAAATGTTATGTTATTTGGATATATGGTCTTATAAAAAGGCTTATCTTTCCACACTGAGAAGGTGAGAGTTGAAATTTTATGGAAGGATCTATGAAATGCATTTAAGCTTCAATTTTTATAATATTTTGTAGTATTCTACTAGCGTGTTGTGAAGGATTTATCTAATATTACATCAATATTTACTTATCTTACATGTATATGGTTAAATTTCATATGGTACTCATAGTGTTAGACTTATTTTGAGGATTTAAAATACTGTTGGATCTCAACACATACATTATTATTTTTCTTCAAACTGGTCAAGGCTATAAAGAATATTTTAATTCTTTTGTAAGTGTTTTGGGTTTTATTCTTATTTAGAGTGATTATGTGGTTGTGTATGGTTTCTTAAACTTTAACTACATGAGAATAATTACCCCACTCGCAATTTAGAACTTGCAGCGGATATAAATTCCCTATAGTTTTCGGGAAACTACCTTTTTATATAAAGGAACACTATTTGCATAGATCAAAAGAGTATAAGTTAACTCCTTTATTTTAAATACCTAATTTTTTTGTGGAGGTGATGGATGAAGTATCATCAATCATTTTATTTTGACATTTCCTGTACACTGGGAAAGGGAAATATTGTTACATATTCAACCATTAGGAAATTTCCCTCTCTGGACATTAAATAATCTAAGGATGAGTAGAATACCATAAATATACTTTCTATAATCCACTTGGATCCAAAAGTGTATGAAACTAGTATATTTTTTTGTTAGAATTTATCTAACACCATATCTCCTTGAATTGGTATCCCAACAGAAATAAGGAGATAATGAATTTTAGAGTATCATTGATTTTTTATATACTAGGGGTACCATTTCCTAAGTGGTCTCTCTCTCCAAAAGGAATTATTTTTAGGTATTGGTGTGTAGATTAATTATTAGTATGAATTAAAATGCAAGAATTAAGTAATTTTTCTTAGTAGGGAAATCAAACAGGTACTAGAAATATATACTATGATATAAATCATTGGTTTTAGTGGCTGAGGTTGAAATTAAGTATAAATGAATTTATTTCTTATTACTATACTTATAAAAAATTAAAGGCCTAGCACTAAAAAATATATGGGTTAATTAAACACCTTCACATGAAAATATGTAAATGATATGAGGCGTACATGTATTTTTTTTGGACTACCATGGACTCTATGAGAGGAGAATTCTACATGGGTGGGGATTAAATGACTCTCCATGTTCGCTGAATTTCTTCTAATTTAGGACACCAACATAGTTGAATAATTGATAAAATTATACATGAAAGATATTATGAGGTTTCATGGAGTTCCATCAACCACTATATAAGTCATAGATCCTCATTTTAATTCATGTTTCTATAAGGTTCTTTAGAAGGTGAAGAAATATAAAATTAGGATGAGCACTAATTATCATCCTTAGATCTATGCGAATATAGAGTGAGTCATTTAAATTTTGGTGGCCATGATTTTTGACGAATTCTTGGTTTTTATAGGATGTTGGGATAACCATAATAATTATTCTAGATTACAAATAATAATAGTCACTAATCATCCATCGAAATGGAACCTTTTGAAGGCTTATATGATTGTATTTACAAATCACCCATTTGTTGGATGGATATGGGTGAAACATCCTTACATCATTTAATAATCAATCTGGATTTTTAGATAAAGATCCATGTAATATATATATGTATGTTTTTAAATTATATTAGATATAGATTCTTTGTGAATTTTTGGTGCCAAGCATTCGAGTACACTATTAGTGACTGTTTGTTACTGAACGTTTCACCTCAATTGGGACACCATCAGTTGGAAATGAAAGGAATGTTGGATCTAAGATACATGACGCCTTTTGAGAATGTAGAGTAGATTGGGATGGTGGCATATAATCTAGAATTATCATATCGATTGAATTTAATTCATAATGTATTCTAGGTATTTCGGCTCAAGAAGTATCATTTCGACCCCTCCAATGTTCTGACCTAGGATAATATTGAGTTATAATTTAAATTAATGATTATTTTTCATCCTATTCACATGGTAGATTCTTATGAAAATATCATAGGATGGAAGACCATTTCTTTTGTCTCAATGCCTTGGAAACATGGGATAAATTCTCTAGAGACTTGAGAATACGAATCAATAATAAGGGAGTATCGGCCTTATCTTTTCAAGAGGCAATCTTCTACAATTTAAATGTTTTAGGGGTATAATGTGATATTATGTAGATAATTTTCACACCCTTGTGTCACTTTAAAGTACTTAGAACTTTTATTTTAGACAAATTTTTATTTCTAGATTTTTTTCAAATCATTTTGGGTGGGTTTTTGGAATTTTGGGTGTGTTTGAAAAGAATCATAGATAGAACATAGTTAGTGGAATATATGAGGGTTTCATAATACACCATGTCTCTAGTTTTGGTTTCTATGAGGGGGTACATGGGTGGTGTAGGGTTTGGAAAAACCTTGCGGCCTTCTACAGAAAAGATATAAAATTGAGGTAGTGGTGTGTTTCATGGTTGGTGAATAGTTTATCTAACCATGAAACAAAATTTTTTAGGCCTCCTAAGTTATAGTAAACCACACCTAGTTGGTGTATAGTTTTTCTAATGGTGTGACCAAACCATGATGATGGGCTTTAATGATATGAAAATTTGATTTTTTATCTATATTTCCACCTTAATCCATCATTATTTCCCATATATAATGGGTTCTCAAACTTGAGGCTAAGACTTATCAACATTGTTTATTTATTCCTCTGTGAAGAGTGATTTCACTTATTCTATGGGTGTTGTAAATATTAATTAATGTAATCTGTCCAATATTCAATTGTTCATCTTATTTCTTCTAGATTTCTTCTTCAATCCTTGAAAGGAATGAAAAATATACACTCTTATAACCAGATCTATGGAATTTTGTATGATATAAGGAAAATTCTTATAGATAGGTTGATTTATAGGGAGTTAAATTATGGGGTTTTTTTACATCAGGTATATTATCTTCGAAAATGTGACCATTGAGGTAGGTATTTTAATAAGTTTACTTTTCTATGTAAACTTGTGATGCTTGAATATTATTTAATGGGTTTCTTCGAATGTGTGTTTTGAACCATGTCATTGTTTCATAATTTTTTTTAAATGATGAAAATATTTGAACAATATTTCTTTTATGATGATTTAAATTTAAATGAAATGTAATATAGAAATCGTTTTGGGTCCATTTTTTATATTTTATGAAACACCTGAGTTTCATGAAAATCACAAAATGAAATGTTTGAATATGTGGTGATGATAAAACATGGGATCCTAGGTATTTATATGGTAAGGATAGGACAATAAAACATGGATGGTTTGTGTATTCATTGAAATTGATTTATGCTACAAAATTATGTAATAATTTTTTTGACATGATTGGGATCCACTAGCCTGCCTGGTATATATCTCTAGGCCTTGATGTTTCTCACCATAGGGGGTATTCATGTGATCTTGACATGTCACTGATCACTAAGGTGTTAGGATCCTAGTTTCCTAATACCTAACATACCAATGGAATTTACCATATGGTCATATCTGGATAAGATTTTAAATTATTCATTCCTTTCGAATCTATTTATGGATTCTTTCATAAAATTTAGAAATTTTTTATATTCTACAAATTATTTATTCATTCATGGTTTTTAAAATTCACCTTTGATATATTTTTTCCTTAAATTTTAATGTATCAGTATTTTAGTGTGGTATATTATTTTAATTTACTATTTGAAACCTCTTATTTTATGAAAATTATGCACTCTAGAGTCTATGGAGAAGTTAGAGAGAGTTTAAGGATCGTTTTGAGCCTAGAGTTATTGAAATTTAGAAGGTTGATTGAGCTAAATTGTTAGAGAATGGTTATTTATAATCGTGCGACTCAACCATGTGAGTCACCCAGTGCATAGGGAAGGCCACATAGTTTGTCTGCAACCATGAGATCCATTCCATACACCCATGTGGGATTGCAGACCACCTTGATAGTGTATTTTTGTTTGGTCTGTGAATGATTCGTAAAACCATGCACCTAACCTATGTGATGGGTGTTCAAAGATAGGGTTTGTTGCATGGTTGATGCTTGGTTTGGATAACTAAGAGGCCAAACCATGTGACCCCAATTTTAATTTGTAATGTACATTTTCCTCTAAAATATTTTAATACATAATTTTCCTTATTCCTACATCAATTCTTCTCTAAAAGCCGCCTAAAGCTCCCCTTTACTCCTCTTTTATGGATTTTGGTATCTCCCTCATACAATCTCTGATTGCTTTCCCATTGGGTGCATTGTATCCCCCTCAATAAGATCTATACTCCCATTCCTTCCTTTATTAGTTAATCTACCCTCTTATTTCTATATTTTGGTGTGACCTCAATTTCCCCCTTTTCAAGGAATTTAAAAATTCTTTTGATATCTTCTGTTCCAGATCAATTAAAGGGATGATGTTGGATGAGGGGAGTTATAGGAACTTATGGTAGTTTTTCCAGCTCTTTCCACTCATTTTTAGTTGCATTTTTATTGTGGACTGTTGTTCAGCATGCTAGAAATCTCATGTGATGCCCCTAAAATGATTAGTAAATTAAATTAAATGTTTTTTCTTGTTTAATGTGATCATAGATAGCATCAAATCACATCATATGTTATCTTCCATGACATAGGACACCCCTATGAATATTACCTTCCTTGATAGGTTATTTTCACACTACCCTAATTTGTTAAAACAACCTCAAGGGGTGTGTTTTCAAGTAATAAATGTTTTTTAAGAATATATTAAATCAAGTAAAATGGTAGGCTATGAGTTTGGCTCCAAATCCTCATTCCACAATTTATTTTTTTACCAAATGATTGTCTATATGAATTGAATCACCATTCCTGCGATGCCCGAATAAATGAATTTAATTGTGATAGTTATGAAATTACAACATATCTAAGTTGAGGTCAATACCTAGATACTTATGGGATTCGTTGGATGGGTTCATCTAGATTTATAACTATAAATTGTATGTGGATTGTATATATAGAGGGAGAGATAATAGGTCATCCAGAGACAGGTTGAACATGTGTTTAACATTCCTTTATGTGAGTGATATCAGTTCCCAATGGGAGACACCATGGATGAGATTAATGGTTAGATAGTTAGACCTAGTCATGAGTGCCACTTGCTCCCCTACGTGAGATACCATGGATGGGATCGATGGGTCGACTTTAAGACATACTGAGAGTGATACCTCGGAATCCATTTATGGAGTGCATTGGATGGACTCTTATGGTATTGGAATTTTACAGTGCACCTAATGTGATACTTGGTATTCCTTTTAGATAGCATTAGATGGAATTAATGTGCCTCTTCCAAAATTATATGGATTCCTTTTGAAATAAATAATAATAATGGGAAATTAAAATTCTAGGGATACATTATCCAAGAACAATCACATTCTTAGGGATGGTGTACCTTTTGATACTTTTTATATAACATCACTTTTTACCATATGTCATACTATTACAGGTCACCTTGGTTCAATGAAATCTAGAATTGGCTAAGGTTGGTAGAGTTTGTTGTGTATCCCATGAGGAAATCAATCCGATGTATTTAATCATTTATTTATTACTTGATATAATTATTATTGAAACATAACTCATTTTCTATGCAATAACTAGATTGATCTAGACACCATTTTTTTTCTAATAAGTAAATCACACACCCTACATGGGCCACCAATTCTACCTAGTAAGACTTTGTGATTAAAGGTGTAGATAAAGGGAAGAATCCAACTTCAAATGTTTGACTCTGAGTACTATGATGGATTATGGGGGTATAAGACCAAACCTATGCACGTGATATAAGTAGTATCTTATTTTAGTATATTTCATTTTTAATATTATGTGATATATTCCTATTTACCTTGTATCCCATGTACTCATTTTTTTATAGATATTGGATTGTCTTCATCATCATCTTTTGTATTGACTTACTCTTCAACTTCCACCAATTTTTTTTATCTAGATGATATATTATTTTCCGATGATGTTAATTTATTTGAAAATTCAATATTATATATATATTATTTACCACTGTGTTACAATCAGACTTACGAGTGAATAGTCTCCCATAGAGACATGCTAGTCCCTCACTCTTAGTATTTGGCCTTTGGCATATGGGGAGGCACTCTTGAGGTATTGCTGCCAATAGTCTCCGGGAACCACTTAGTAGATTCCAGGGTGGAATGTTACAAAGTGGTATCAAAGGATATTTTCCTTCTGTATTAATATTTGGGAATTATACATGAGACTAGGATATATCATAATTTGGTAATGATCCAATGCATGGGAGTAGCTAACCCACACATAGGGGAAACCCAAATTACATATAATGGTTTATTGATGTTATTGGTTGTGCATGTTACAGATTTACGGATTTCACTATTGGGTGACACACCTTTTTTTCTCCTTTATTATTGTTGATATTATTATTATTTGATTTACATTACCTTATTATAATGTGATGATAGAGTATCAATTCATGCATCATACTAGGCACTATAGCACATAAATGTCAAGCATTATGCCATAGCAAATCTACATTTCTATGTGCGATGCCTATATTGCATGTGCTTGTTGCATGTTCCTTGATTGACATGATATTGAAATGTGATTAAGACTCATACCAGGAAATCATAATTGGATTAATTAAACTTCCTACATTAATATAAATGGTGTTTTCCTGTATACATTAATGATAAAACCATAATTTTCCAATTATGCCACATTTGAGCTGTGAACCATTAGTTCTGTAGGCAGAAATATTAGTTTAATTGATTGAAATATTAAACTAGTAATTCACAAAGAAATAGATTCAAGGAATTGGGAAAGGTAGCTCATAAATTAAATGACCATAAATGACATGTTACATCCTCATACCATATGTAAAGTTCATATCATAGTTACTTTACTTGAAAATTACAATTACTAAAGAGTATGATCATTTAGAAATTTGGATTGGTGAAACAATTAACGGGATTGAGATACCTATATCTATATAAATAAGAAATTACTTCAACATATAAGATCTTTAAAATGAAATGGTTACTGTTAAATGGGACTTTAATTGGAAATTAAAGGGTGTTTTCTTATACACCTTTTAATTGAAAATCCATATACTAGAACCTCTACTGTTTCATATGACACCTTGACATTGAACCAACCTTATTATAGGGTAGTAGGATATTACTATTATGGTATTTCATGATCTTATTATCACCTAGAATTGTCTTTAGGAGTAGATAGATAGGTGTGACTTGTTCATAGGAAGGACTTGTGCATGTTCCATCCTTTATCACTTTTCTATCTGCAATAAAATCTTATTTGAGGTGTGAAATTTAGAATTATAGACCTATTACCCTTAATATTATCAGTTCATATGAAATAAAGGTGGAAACTACTATGATCTGGAGGTGTTGGGCCCTAAACCACCATTATTACCTTCTATAATTCCTCATGATTCACCTCCTACAAATCTTCCACCAGGAACTAATTCTTAGTTTTGAGATAGTTTCTTCTATTCTATGAAATCTATATAGGGTGATCCATAACCTAGCCCTAATATGGCAATGATAACCCAGTAATTCAACCAGTATTATCCTACCACCTTCTAGGGGGGTGGTGGACCTTAGGATACTAACTCTAGGATGGAGTTCATACTTTTAATCTTCAAGAAAATAGAGATTCTACCAAGGTGGAGGGTCAAGCTTGATACTTACAACCTTCATGATTCAACTAAAAATTGGTTGGATTTCATTACCTAGGTTGGATTTCATCATGGTATGGTTTGGGTGGGCATCAATATAGCCTCATATGAATACTTCTTCCCGCAGATTCTGTGAGTAGATCATGCCTGAGTGTTTTATTCACATACAGTAGGGTGTCATTTCATTGATGGAGTACTCATATTATTTCACTGATCTTCAACATTTTTCACTAAATCTTACCGGTGATAGGAAAACACCATGATATATTTTGAGGATGGTCTTACAAATGCCATCCAATCATAGGTTAATGTCTTCTGGTTGACTACTATTTTGGAGATAGTAAATGAGGCCCTCATCATAGAGTGGAACCTGAGGGAAGGTTACAATGTTATCTTGGGTGGTTCAACTTCTAGGTATAGAGAATATTTTTCTAGTAGTTGGAAACATAAATATTTGGGTATATGAGGAGGAAATTCTAGCTAGATTACACATACAGTCAAATATGAAGTGTGTCACCAGTTTGGAAGGACATGTCATAAAAAGACCAAGTGTATAAGGAAACTAATCTAGTGTCGATCGAATGGTAGGATGGATCACCTATATATTTTCTTGTAAAATTTTCCTCCTAGATTCGGTGAGAAGGGATTTGTGACGACACTTCTTTTAGGTTCATGATCAGTTGTTCCACGTCAGTCTTAGAGTTGGTCTACTACTGGTCGAACAATCTGAGGAGGTGGTCGTGGTTGATGTAGTCAGACATTATAGATTCAATGATAGCATTTCAAACCTACCCATGTTAGTCAGGTTTCATATCAGGGTTGTGTATTGGGGAATATCTGTGCAGTTCAGGCTATGCCTAAGGGGAAAAGTCCAGGGCCTTCTATTTCATGAGGTACTATTCAAGAAGCCTCTACTTTAGTTTCTTCTATATCTGATATAGGTGAATCACAATACTTCATATCCAAGGAAACTGTAGAAATTTTAGTCCAAATAGTAGAGTACATTAGTGGAGGTATGACTCCCAATAAACCATTACAATTTTGATCATATGGCACACCCTAGTGGAAAATCACCCCATGATATAGGTGGGTGTTTAATCCAATATAATTTCATCATCATTGAGATTATTGGATTCCAAATCATTCTCTTTTTGGGTAGTCTAATACCTCATCATTCCCATGATGATTGGTATATTTGGAGGCCATTATTTAATTCACCCCAGGAAAGCATGTATATTCATATGGGTGAAGGGGATATATAGGAGAGTTAAGTTGGACCTGAGTTTATTGGGTTTTGTAGGGTAATTACCCAAATGGGTATTATATTTATTAATGACCACAGAATGTATCTTGTAGAATTATCACATATGGTGGATTATTTCAAGGACGTCTTCCCTTAATATTTCTTGGGCTTACCTCCCATGAGAGATGTGCATTTCACCATCCAGGCAGTTCTAGGTGAAACACTGATGTCCATTCATCTATAGAAGATGACACCTATAGAGATATAGGAACTCAAGAAGAAGTTATAATATCTAGAGGGAAAGGGTATCATCCGACCAATAACTTCTATATTAGGTTCACCTATACTATTCACTAATAAATTCAATGGTACCATTAGGTTGTGTGTAGATTATATATAGTTAAACCTATATACGGTGAAGAACCGATATCCACTACCTTTTATATACATCCTCTTCAACCATCTCCATGGTGGAAAAGTTTTCCCTATTATTTATTTGAGTTCGGGCTACCATAAGATTAATATGAGACTATCATACATACCATGTATGGTGTTCCAAATACGTTACAACTTGTATGAGTATCTGGTTATTCCATCTGGACTTACAAATATGCTGAAAATATTTATGGATATAATGAATTGGGTTTTCCACCCGTATATGGAATCATTTTTGGTTGTTTTTATTAAATTAATTTTGTTTTATTCATGCACTAGACATGACCATTTCACCCATCTTGATATCATGCTAAATACCCTAAGAGAGCTTCAATTATACTATAAGATCATAAAATTACACTTTTGGATCAATAAGGTTCACTAATTTTGTCATATATATTCAAAGGAAGGCATATCTATTGACCTAGAGAAGGTGAGCACCATGGTTTCCTTAGAGTATCCCAAGAATATACATTACATACACAATTTCATGGGGATGAAAAGACATTAAAGTAAATTCATACATGAATTTTTAGGCCTAGTAGCGACTCTTACGAGATTGATGAAAAAGGGTGTGAATTTCTTATTGTCCAAATCTTGTGAGATTGATACTCAGGTAATTCATGTGAGAATGACTTCAGTGCCAATCACGATTCTCTCAGATCTGGGAAGAATCTATAATGTTTAGTTTGATGCTTTAGGAATCGATCTAGGAGAATTTTTGAGGTTTGGATATTGAGTCACAATGTACAATTCTTCCTTCCAAGACCTCACGAGAAAAATTAACCTTGCCCTGACCTCAAGCTAGTAGCTATGGTTCATGGTATACATTGTTGGAGGAATTATCCATTAGTAAAGTGGTTCATTTTTTATATGGATAAAAAAATTCCCAAATACATCTCAACACAATGAAAACTGAATCTCAGGTAGCATAGGTGGGAAGAGTACCTATAGTTTTTCACCTCGAGCTTGATTATACACCCAAGAAGGGTAATGTAGTGGATGATAACCTAACTTGGAGGAATCAAGAATAGACCATCTAGGAGGCCACCAATGAGTTCCAGTTGGTGAATATGTTTTCTGAGTTTCATCAGGAGGTTTAGGGACCACACGAGCAACATTTATTAGCAACTCTAGTAGTGATGAACTCCCTTATATAGTGGGTATATATGAGACAACTATCAGAGCCTGAGGGCCTAATCCTATTGGAGAGTATCTCAGTTGAGGTCCCTCTACATGGTTGGGTTTTTTATGAGAATGAAATCCTTCTCTTCTATTAAAATATCTAGATTTTTTCAAATATATGATATGAGTTGATGTAGGAATCTCATGCCTCTATTTGGGTAGTTCACCATGGTCTTAGCAATATGTACTGAAATATACATCGATAGTATCGGTTTCTAGGTATGATGAGAAAAATTATAGGTTTCATCATGAGGTGTCTCCCCTGTCAGCTAGATAAGGTAGAAAACTGATTACCTACTAAAATTCTACAACCTCTATCTTCTTATGAGTGGAAATGGAACTACATCACCATGGATTTTATAATGGGAATTATGAGATTCCTTTAAGGTAGTGATGTAGTATTGGTGATATTTGATAGGTTTACCATTTCCATATACTTCCTATCAATATGGGAAACCTTCTCATTCGATGAGATTGGGAGGATTTATATCTAAAATATTGAGTTCCTTCATGGTGTTACTCTTTCTATCACATCAAACCATGGTGGCAGATTTACCTCATGGTTCTGGTAGGGGATACAAAAGGTATTGCGTGGTTAGGTGCTCTTAAGTATAGGATATCACCCCTAGACCAATGGGTAGTCCGAACAGATAAGTTGGGTGTTATAGGACATGCTTAGGGCTTACATACTTGATTTTGGATATTCATGGGAAGAATATATATATTTGGAAGATTTTTCCTACAATAAAAGTTTTCAAGAAACAATCAAGACGGCTCCCTAGGTGGCCCTTTATGGTAGATCATGTTGTTCCCCTCTATGCTAATTGATGGTAGGTGAAATAACACTACTAGGTCCTCATCGCAGTCAGGAGACGTTAGATACATTATAAATAATTTAGAAATTTATGGATACATCTCGGTATAGGAAGAAGTATTACACTAATCGTATCCATCAAACTAAAGAGTTTGAAGTGGGACATCAGGTACTTCTGTGAGTTTCTCCTAGATTGGGTTATAGAAATATAAAAATAACTGTCAATCTATCACCCTATTACATCGATAATTTTTAGATAGTGGAGAGAGTTTGGCCAGTAGCCTATTGGTTACATCTACCTCATAGGTACCCTTACATGCATGATGTATTCCACATATTGTGTATTTTTTTTGGTATTATGAGAGCCTGTATCATTTTTTGACCCTGAGGCCTTATAGTTGGAGGTATACAAATATTTCAAGGAGCATCTGATACGTATCATTGATCCTATCAAGAATTATCTCTGAGGTAGAAATTTTTCATTGGTCCGAGTTCTATAAAAGCATGACCATGTTGAAGAAGAGAACTATGAAAATGATGGCAATGCACATGTTCAGTTTCTATAACATTTCTCAGATGAGGTTCTACCACCCTCAAAATGGTAACTCATTGAAAATTTGTTTTAAATATGGGAGGTTGTAATGTTCTAGTTTTTTGGAGAGGTTAAAAAACATTAATATAATATTAAAAAATCAATCATTTTATCATTTTGATGTACTATAAATGATATTTAGTGGTTTGGGAGAGTATGAGGCTTATTTAGATTCAGTAGATTCAGAAATTTGGAAGGAATACTGAGAGGCATGGTTACCGCATGGTTAATGCTAATAGTGTGACTCAATCATGCATGTCACCTAGTGAACAAGAAAGACAACAGAATTTATTTACAACAATAGGATCTATTATTCACCCTCTTATTGGATTGAAGACCCCCTTGATAGTGAATGTTTTTATGGGATATGCACAATTAGTCAAATGGTGTTCCTATCCTTTATGAGGCATGTTTAAAGTTAGGGACTAGCGCACAGTTGTTGCATAGTTTTACCAACCTTACAACCAAACCAGGATACCCCAATTTTAATGGGGAATTTATATTTTTACCCTAAAACGTTTTAATAACTCATTTCCTTATTCCTACTTCATTTCTTCTCCACCAGCCTCCTAATTCCCTCCTTCCACCTCCTTTAAGGATTTTGGTATCTACCTCATACAATATCTGATTCCTTTTCCATCGGGTGCCTTGGATACCTTATTGTAATATCTACACTCATATTTATTACATTCTTATTTTATCTTCCCTCCCATTGGATTATTTTTTTGTGACCTTATTTTACCTATTTCTAGGGGTTATGAAAATCCTTTAGATACCTTCTATTCTAGATCAATTCAAGGACCGACACTAGATGAGTATAGTTCTACGATGTTAAGGTAGGTGGTTTAGATTCTCCCTCTCACATTTAGTTGCACTTATCTTTTGTACCATTTTTCCGTGCACCATAAATTTCTGTAGATGCCCCTAAAATGCATAATAAATTAAATTAAATTATTTCTCATGTTTAATGTGATCCTTTGTACCGTCAAATAACCTCCTAGGCTATCCACATTGACTGGGTACACCCCTATGGGTATTCCCTTCCTTGATATATTATTTTCTCTTAGACTTAATTTGTTAAATCATCGTTGAGGGGTCTGTTTCCAATAAAAAATGTTTTTGAAGTATAAATTGGATCATAAAAAATGTTATTCCATGAGTTAGGCCCCAAAATGTTGTTCCATAATTAAATTGCTTGACCAAATGATTGGTTATTGGATTTGAAGCACCATGCATTCTATGCCATTGTAAACAAACTAAAATATAATAGTTAAGCCATTACCTCATATCCAAGAAGAGGGAGATACCTAGATCCTTATGGGATGCCTTGGATGGGATTGTTGAGGTTTATAATTATAACCTATATGTGGATTTCATATACACTGGGAACAAAACAAGGTCATCCTAGGATCTAATCACCCTGAATTTACCTCACATCAATGTGAGTGATATTGGTTCTATAAGTGAGACACATTGGATGGGTTAGTGGATATATGGTAAGACCAAGTTGAGAGTGATACTCGGTCCCATATATGAGATATCAGGGACATGCCCATAGTTTCAATTTCACTCCATACCAAGAGTGATACTTGGAATTCTATTTATGGATCTCCTTGTACATACTCTTATGTTATTGGTATTTTATTGTTCCTTAGAGATATACTATGGATTTTTTCTAGATCTCCATGGATGGGCTCATGGTACCTATACCTAAATTCTAAGGATTAAATTTTAAATAATGATCAATTATCAGTAATTGAAATTCCATAGATGTGTCCTCCAAGACAAATCACATCAGTGGGGATGGTCTAAATTTTTATACTTTATTTATAACAACCATTTTACCATATTTCATACTAGTATAGGTCACCTTGGTTCAAAGACATCTAACATTAGATTATGTAGGTAGAGTTGGTCAGGTATCTCTTGAGGAACCTGGTTTGAAGTATTTAATTAATTAATTACTATTTTTATTTGTTTTTCTCATCACACTACTAATTTTATATGAAATAACTAGATTGATCTACACATTGGTGGTGGTGGATTACTGAGTATACCTCACACTCTTCTTGGTCCTCCCTTGGTACCCAATACTAATTTATGATTTTAGGTGTAGATAAAGGGAAGCATACATCTTCCAATGTTTGATTCTGAATACTAGGATAGATCATGAAGGATGAGTACCAAGCCTTTTCTCAAGTTTCTAGTAGAATCTTCTTTTGGTATTTTTCATTTTTGTTAGTATGTGGTATGTTCTTGTTTCCTCTATATACCATATAATCATTTTTGTATAGCTACATGATTATCATCATTATCATCTTTTATATTGATTTACTATTCCACTTCCTCCTGTTAAATTATTTGGATGATATATTATTTTATTTTACTATAAATTTATTATTGATTCCTCTATTTTACATATATTTTGTTTCTTGATGTGTTACACTCTGATGTTTGAGGGCATAGTCTCCCCACCTACACACCCTAGTCCCTCACTACTAGTAAGCTGCCTCTAGCATATCGGGAGGTGTTCGTGAGGTCTTTCAACAAACCATCTCCATACAAAACATAATGGATTCGACAATGTGATGATATATAAATCATATAAATTTTTTTATTTCTACAACACTCTCCTACACTATCTTGGTGATTTTCACTAGTTGTTCCTCTTATCCAGAGACCTCTACAACTAAGTGTAGGCAGTTTACACCTTAAAAAGGCTTTTATACGGAGTTCTTATTATTTTATAGGTTAACAAAATATCCACATCTTATTATGAGAAGATGAAAATCCACCATGATTGTGTATGGGTAGTCAAAACTTAAAACATTGGATTAGGATGAAGAGGTTGAATACTGGTTGAGCTCATAGTTACAATAGAAACTGGCATTGGTAATTGATCTTCAATAAAGAAAATAATTATAATATTCTTCAACGTCAAGGGTCGTCCACATTGGGCCTCGATGGGGACATGTGGTGCGCAGGTGGGGAGGCCGCCCAAATACCTCGTTACCCAACAACACATTTAACCTATGAGGAATAGGTGATTTGGTTAAAGGCAGTGGCATCCTGACCCTGAGATTCTGGGATTGAGTCCTTGTAAGGAAACACACACTATATTCTAGCAAACCTCTTGTGGGCCCTTATAACCCATTGGGAACTGGCCTATGCCTAAGGGTTGGCCACCTTGGGCATAGATTGGGACGTGTGACATGTATGTGGGGAGGCCACCCCAAAACCTTGTTACCCAACAACACGTTTTAATGGAAGATCATGTGTAAAGGAACATAGCGGAGCACTGTGGTCAGACAAATGAAAACCCTAATGTGAGTGAGGTGAACTCTAAAGTTGATAACTAAAGGAAGAAACATGATCATGGTTTGGAAGTTGATGATGGAATTGGTCACAATGATTTATTCAGTCTATGCACAAAGAAGACTTCAGGTGCCTCTCATGAAATTGACGGATATAAGAAGAGCTTTACATAAGCTATCAAGAGTATGGGAATAATCTCATTTATTGACTGTGAGTCTGCATCCTCAGGAAGGGTCATAATGAAGGGGCACATCACAAATATATCTTCAAATCAAAACACGTTTGAATAGATGATTAATCTACACATATTTTCGATCATTTCTCAGGTTGTGGTGCCCAAGGGGGTGAAGCCATGTATATTCAACGACCTCCCAACAAGGATTTCTGAAATTTGGGGATTTTTAGATTGGAAAATGACTAAAATGGGTTGTGGATTTTACTATATCATTTTCCTGTCAGATGAAATCAAGAGACGTGCATGGAGCCTTGGCTCCTTCCCTCTACTTCCATGATTTCGTTTCATTCATGAATGGTATCAGAACATCGATCCCAATGTTGTGAAAAAAACTTTTTCACAGGTCTGGAAATGGGTATGTAATCTGAATTAGTTTTATTAGAATCTTCAGATTCTTTGGGAGATCGCTTCATCTGTTGGAAATTCTATTAGTCTTGACCGGGAGATTGAGAATCCTATTTTTGGTCATTTGGCTCTAATTCATGTTGAAGTTGATATGGGTGAAACCTTGGTAGAAGAGGTATTACTAACTACTTAGGATGATACCATCACTTTTGGTATAATGTGTGAAAGGAAACCCAAATTCTGCCTCAATTTTCACTTCATTGGGCATGTGGATTCAGACTGTAAAAGGAATATAACATATAATTTCTATAACATTCGAGGACATGATGAGGAAAGATATAGGAAAAAGAAGGGAAAAGACAAGGATCCCATTGAATTTGGTCCTGCCAGCCTTAAGGAACCTCAGGTTGACCCTCCTGTTGGTCCTGATCTGGTTTCAGATTGTGGTGATGCAGATACAACACCTACTATCCTGGATGATGGTTCTATGGTGCAGAATGACCTTGTGAAAGATAATGCCCCCTCTGATGAAAATATGATCTCTGACACTCCTATTCAGGACCCTGTGCATGCTCCTACCTTAGTCATTTCTCTTCCTGACCCTGTTGATAATGCTGTTGTAGTAGATGATGCAACACTTTCTGACCGCCCTAGGGACTTCTTACAGATTCAAACAATAAAAACTGCCAAAAGGATTTTTCCTTCTAGTCTCTTTTCTTCTCTGGTTGATTCAGTTAACATATTCTCCCTTCTTGGTACTGAGTATTGTATTATTGATGATGATTCCCCTATTTCTACTGATAATTAACCAGGTAACTCTATTGATCATATCAATACTATCTATGATAAAGGCATGATTCAAAAAAAAATTATGGGCCTAACACTAGGATCATATAAAAAAAATGAAGATACTCTTTTGGAACTTTCAAGCGATTGGGAACACTCCCACGGTCAGATCCCTTAGACATCTTATTATGACCAATAGTTAATTGGAATTGTAGAACCTAGAATGAAATTTGAAAAATGGAAATCCATTAAGTGGTAATCTATGGGTTACACCTTCGTTGCAAACAATAATTTTTAGTCGAGTACTGAATCATTGTGGGTTTTAAAGCATGACAACGTCAATATTAGATCTGTTTTTTTTATTTCTAGTTAGTCACTATAGCATGTAGTCTTGGTAATGATTCTCTTTCTATGATGTTTGTGTATGCATACATTCTTTACATAAGAAGAATAGAATTATGGAGGAATTTATCTGGTATCTCTGAGAATATGTCCACTAGTTGGGTTATCCTTGGAGACTTTAATACCATCATAGGGCCTAAGGAAAAAACTAGTGAGAATTTCTATCACATCACAGCCTCTGATATTTCATCATGAATTGATAAATGTTGTCTTACTGAGTTACCTGTTTCTAGAGATTATTTCACTTGGAGCAGATACCCTATTCATGGGAAGCAAGAAAGTAAATTTCACAGATGCTTTGTGAAAGTGGATGTGAGGAATGTGGTGATTGATGTGTATGGGATAACTCTACCAAGATTTCAATCTAATCATAATCATATACTCATTGATGTATGTTTCAATAGATTAAGGTCACCCCTCTCCCTTTTATGTTTAACAATTCTTGGCTTGTTATACCAAGCTGTAGTGAAATTTTGTTAAAAGTGTGGGAAACTATTTTCTCAGGTAGCCCCTCTCATGTCTTATGCTGTAAGTTAACATTAGTTGAGGAAAGAATCAATAAGTAGAGTAAAAAGTCGTTTTCTACTATGGATAATGAAATTATAGAGGCTGAAAATGTTTTATTAAATTGGAATCAAAAAAATCTACACTTGGATGTACCTCATAGGGAGAAAATACAAGCTGCTTCAAATCTGGACTGACTTTTAGCCTCAATGTAAACTTGGTTCAGAACCAATTTAATTGTAGATGGTCGAAGGATGGAGATAATATTTCAAATCTTTTTCATTATATGAATAGGAGAAAAATATCCCGAAGAATCCTAAATACGATTACCATTGATGGCATCTTATTCTGCTCTTGGAATGATGAATCAAATTCTATGACACTTTTTTTTTGAGAAGTTGTACTCATATACTAGAATTGAAAACTCTGATATAGTAATCATGCGTTTTTAACCCTCTATTGGGGAGGAGAAAAAAGAGAGGCTTGCTGATATCCCTAGTGAAAAGGAAATATGTGATGCTTTATTTTCTTTGAATATTGACAGTGTAGTAGGTCATGATGGATTTACCAATAAGTTCTTCATGTCTTATGGGGATGTCATTCATCTCGATGTTGTAAATATTATGAATGAATTTTTGAGGTCTTCATATATTCCCTTTGGAATGAATGCTAATTTTGTTTATATAATTCATAAGAAGGATAATTTTCTTGATATAAAGGACTTCAAACCATCTTCTATTGGGAATACAATGCCAAATTTAATTAGTAAGATCATTTCAAAAAGATTAGGTGAGATCTCTAAGGACCTCATCTCGTGTAATCAATTTGGGTTTGTTCCAGGGAGGAATATAAAAAAATATCTTTATACTACCTCTGAATCTGTTAATGCTCTAAAGAGAAAGGTAAATGATTGAAATATGGTAGTGAAGATTGATATTTCCAAATCCATTGACACCATTAGATGGATTTTTCTATTTACTATTATCAAAATGCCTGGATTCTTCAAGAAATTCGTTGGGCAGATTGGTTCTATTTTAGAGAGTGATAGGCTCTCAATTATGGTTAATGGCCTCCCCAGTGGTTTTTTTTCGAATTCTCTAGAGGAGTAGGAAATGGAGATCCTATTTTTGGTATGCTCTGTGCTATTGTTGAAGATTATTTGAGTTTGTGTCTCACTAATCTGGATAACATTAGGTGGTATCATTGGATGAGAGAGGGGAGGGGTTTATGTGACCCATCTCACTTATTCAATGCTGATGAAATATTTCTCTTTGGGAGAGCAGATAAAAGAACCATCTCTTGTATTAAGGGTATCTTCTCACACTATAAAGAGGTTTCGGTTCTAGTTATTAGTTGGGGAAAATCATCTGTCATATTTGGTTAAGGAATTGTAATTTCAAGGAAAAATAGAATCGCTCATAAGATTGGGGTTAGAAGAGAATTTCGACCTTTTACATACCTTGGGGCACCACTTTTCTAGCGAAGAGTAATGAGATGTCATCTGGGTAGTATTTCTCCAAGGATTAAAAATCATCTTACAAGACAGATGGGGAAAATTAGGTCCTATTTCGGGAGAATATGTTTGGTCAACTTAGTGATAACTTTAATGTTTGTGTATTCTTTATATTTATAGAGATGTACGAGAGCTCTTATCAAGGATTTAAATGGTAAAATCAGAGACTTTATATGGATTGGGTTAATTCATGAAAGGAAGCTTGTTACTATAGCCTAGAAGGATTACATCAAACCTGTTCATATGGGCGGTTTGGGATTTAATGATATAAGGATTTTAAATGATACTCTAATTACAAAATTCAAATGGAAGATCATATCCATTCCGGATCAGTCTCTGGATTTTCTTGAAAGAAGGTTTGTTGGAAAAAATCATGCAATGTATGCCAATTATATCAATTTAATTGTCTGGCCTACCCTCAAAATGGCCTTTGCTGATCTAATGGTCTGTACCAAAGGGGTGGTGTGGAAACAATCACATTTGAACTGTTGGACTACACCTTGGATTTCTCGGCCTATTAGTGATGATACTATAATTCCATATTCCCTGAAAAATATACCATATCTCAATTTCATGAGAATAAAAATCTCAATGGGATGCTACGTAGTAGTATCCAATTGGAAATATCAAGATATTGCTTTAATGAATGTGATAATTTGGTCTGGATTCCCAATCTGCAGGGAAATTTCAGCACAAGGGAGTGCTAAGGTAATATTTTTTGTGTCCCACTAGACCCTCCACGTTGGGTCACTGATTTTTACAAATATTTCCTTCCTCATCCTCACTCTACTTTAATCTTGAGAATTTTGAAGTAGATACATCCACTGTAGGTCCAATTGCAGTGCACTGGGATTCATCTGGCTTCGGACTATCTTTACTGTTTAGAGGTGGACGAATATCATTCACATGTTTTTGTATCTTGTATGTTTTTATGCAGGTTATGGACATATGTGCAAGATATTTTCCACTAATCTCTCGACAACTAATCTGTCAATGGGCTATTACAGTCCATATGCGTGAATGAATGCAGTGACCAGGTCTGGTCACTTCTGCTTGCTGCCTCTTCCAGTGTTATCTCTTTCACATGGATTTTAAGAAATGACTTGTTATTCAGTAATGTTGAGCCTTCATTTCAGGCTAGGGTTTTTTTCTTACATCGTGAAATTCAAAATTCTTCTGTTGTTCAGACTGGGTCCATGAAAAATGATGTTTCTGATCTGGTTTTGTTAATATCTCTTGGTGTCAATGTCAGTATGATAAAAAACAATGATGATGAAGTATGTTAGATAGATACCACCCATCACTCGATGGCTGAAGGTCATCATTGATAGAGTAGATTTTGGAGCACTAGGTCCTTATATATATGGTGGTGTTTTCCATACTTATCGAGGATTTTTGAAAGGATATTTTCTTCCTTATATTGGAAACATATATGCAATCAAAGCAGGGATATGGGAAATGAAAAAAGCATTCTGGTATGGCATTCAATGTGGTTGGAATGACCTATTGATCAAGTCAGACTCGCCTGTCATAGTCAATATTCTCAAAGATCTATCATGGAATGTGCCATGGAAGATGCAATCAACCTGGAATGATTGCCTTTGGCTTATAGAATTATTATCTCTTGAAGTCACACATGTCTACTGGGAGTCCAATCAAGTTGTATATTCCCTTTCATGGAGAAATTTTTTTGAGGTCATCTCTAGTTGGTCTTCTGTATTACATGAGTATTGTAATTGCCTTGCTCAAGATGATTGTGATGGGATGATCTATACTCATCCTTGTAGAGTTTCACCATGATGGCCTTTTGTGTACTTTAACTTTTTTTCTTATATTTTAATGGGAGTAGGCTTGCCTGAATCTTGATCATCTGAATAAAAAAAATAATAACAAATAAATACACCAGCAACAATAGTCGAGTTGATCAAACATATAAGAATAAAAACATGTATGTTTAAAAAGTGTAGCTATATTGGTTACTATGCATTTTTATTTTCAATCTCACATAAAAATCTTTTAAAAAATAAAAAATTGATATTTATCATAACAGTCAAATTGCTTTAGGTCAAAAAGATTTATAAATATCACATGATAAATCTTGAGGGTTTTTAAAGGTTGGGGCCGAAGCCTCAATTTATTATTAAAGTAAAGACTTATTTAAAGTGTGGAGGGAGACCCAATACATAGCCCAAAGGCCCAAGGCCAAGTGGCCTGAATACAAGGCTTGAAAGCCCATTTTTTGGCCCAAAGGACCCTCTGTGAATAGTACTACTACAGTACCCTGCCCAGCTACAGTATCTGCAACAGTACCCACTGCCGCTATAGTATCCTGCAACAGTTCCTCTACCGCTACAGTGCTACCTCCACTACAGTTCCACCGCTACTACAGTGTATGCTACAATACCCTGCTACAGTACCTGGAAATTCATCCCTGGCCGGATTTGAACTCGAGTCTTTTGGATTCCAAGCAGGAGCCTATACCACTTGGGTACAGGCTCGTTGGCACATGATAAATCTTGAGTATTTAAATTTAAAATGTTTAAATAAAGTCACTACTTCCCTTGGAAATATGAACTATTTAATATTCTCAACATGATCCTTTGATTATGTCTTTAAAAATATATAAAGAGATATTTAATTCTACTGAGACCATTATGTAAAATTAAGAAATAATACAGAATTCGAAAATCAATAATTGGAAATGTCAAATGTAGGGTTTATTTATATATTGATAAACTTAAAAATTAAAGTTGAAAACATATAATTGATTATTAATTTAGGCATTATGATCCATAATTTTTTTTCTTAAATATACTATTTCTTCCAAAAGTAGGGTTCCATATCGGTAAGTTCACTCGAAACGTAGGGTATTCAAACCATACATTCTTATTAAAACATAGGTTAAAAAAATGTTTCTTGATTTATTATATGCACATCCAGGATACTTATACTTTGAGAAAAAATTAATGTTCCATACCTTTAATGCCATAAAATGATTCTCTGATAAAATAATTATTCTAATTATTATTATACTAAAATTAACATAAAGAAAATTCATTACCAACGTATATGTGTGTGTTTGTGATCATCAAAATAAAAAAGAAATTCATGAAATTTTTAGATAAACACATGCCCAAAAATATCCCCCATTTTAATGATCACAAAACCCATAAAACCAATATTAACATAAGAAAACTAGAAATGAAATTTTAAAAATATGGTAATAAATATATTTCATGAAAATCTATCCCCAACAAAGAATTATTTTAAAAAATAAATTTCTCAAATATACATTTTATTTTTTTAACATTTATATTCCCATATAAATTTCTCATATTTATTCCTCAAATTTTTTATTCTTTTAAATATTTCCCCA
This sequence comes from Viscum album, assembly GCA_963277665.1. Taxonomy (NCBI): domain Eukaryota; kingdom Viridiplantae; phylum Streptophyta; class Magnoliopsida; order Santalales; family Viscaceae; genus Viscum; species Viscum album. The sequence continues at coordinate 129,591,572 of OY728121.1, read as the reverse complement.
TACATTTAACCATATACATTTCTTCCATTTTTTATGACATATAAAATAAATTAAGAAATATATTAATTCACATTTGATATTGTAAGAAGTATATAAAAAAATACCAAAATTGAGAGAAATTGTATAAAAATTGGGTTTGAAATTAGATAGGCTATGGTGGGGGAGAAAAATTAAGACTTTTGTAATGTTTAAATGGTTCCAAGTAACTCTCCAAACATTGAACTCTTTTAATTAGACTATATATAAGACTCGGCATCATTTTTAATATCCTTTGAACATCTACAGATCATTGATCCATCAATTAAGATGATAAATGTCTAACTGAAAACACTTTTATATCAATAAGATCTAACATATTAATATATTCACATATAATTTTATTCCTTTTAATTATAATATCCAATTTTAAAACCTAAAAATATTATTTTTAAATTGATATTTCTTTAAAACTTGGATACTACCTTTGAAGAGTTACAATTTTTATTTGAAATAGAATAAATTTATAGCTCTTTGAAAGGATTTTAAAGATATTTTTAGATCTTCATGAATATTCAATACTTTTTAATTAAAAATATTAAACTTTTATATAAACTCTACAAATATAATTTTGTAATTATCTATTTGGTAAGATTAAACTTATAGTTCATCAAATCCATTGATTTCAATAACTTTTTCATAATATTTTTCTAATAATTCATCAACTAAATAAAATGACTTCCCTCCAAATAGACCATTCATATCATTAGGAAAATAATTACCTTTCTTAAGAAATCATTTAACTCATTTTAAAATTAATGAATAAAACAATCCAGAATTTAAACATTTATCTTTTGAGAATAACATTTCTTTGAGCTTGATTTCCTAGGTCTCTTCATTAAACTCGGAATGGCTTCTCTATAATTAATTTAGTTTTAAATTTAAAAGAATGTATAAAAATGGTTTGAAAGGGTTCAAGAATATTTATGTTTTTTAAAGGGGAAGATGAAAGAATTCATTTTGAAAGATTTAATTTCAAAAAAATTGAAGTTGTGTTTCAGATTATTGATCCAAAAGGTAGAGTAATAATTTCTTATTTTTTATTTTAAAAAATAGTTTTACAAAAGATAATTATTTCAAAAGAACAAATATATGTAATTTATTAATATTTTAGAGAAAAATAAATTTTCAAAACAAGTTTTTTGAAATAAAATATTTGATTAAGGACAGGGTTTTTCATTAAATAAACATATATTTCTTCATGTGGTTTCAAATTAATACATTCAGGTAATACACACTCAACCTAGATTATAACCTTTCCCTAGAAAACATATCTTAATATAAATTAATGTTTATAATTTAAAGTTTACAAATATTATAATACATTATAAATCTTTTTACATTATAAAGAATCATTAATGAGTTTTCCTGTTGTAATCAAAATAGTTCAACAGATTGATTCATCAAATAAAATAATAGAGTGACAAAATATTAACACTATAATTATAAGGATAATTTAATTTAGAGGGAAAAACATTTAATTTATTTCCCCAATATAAAACAGTTTATTCATTTAAATGAAATATATTAAAATAGAAAATAAATACATAATATATTTACCGATCAATATATAATGAAGTTTTTATTTAAAATAAAAATAAATAAAAATATAACAAATCTCCATAGTTTTTAACCACCCACTCAATGATATAAAAATTAACTCTAGTGGAGAATACCTACAAAATATCAAACAAAAGTTCCTTTTGGTACCTATAATCTTTTTCGGTCTAGTAATGTTAGTTGGTGAAGACATAGACAACCAAATCTATTTCATTGTATACAGACTTTATAATTATGGATAGATTGTGATTTATAATAATGAACGTGCTTTATACCACAAAAATTAGTTTTTATAAAATATATTTCATTACAATAATGTCTGTTTATTCCAAGTGAAAAAATGTAATAGTAGATACAAACTTTCTTTTTGAACCTGGAACAAAATGATTTTTAAATGATTTGGGATTTTTCTCTATTATATCCAATCCCATGATTACGTTTTTTAATTTTATTCTAACCAACAATTTGATTCAAATAGTTTTCTCATTTAACAATAATGTAAGAGGCTAGTTTTAAAGTACCAAATTCTTCTAATAGTTCTTTAATTTAAGTTTTATGAAAAATACAAGAAATTTTTTAATAATTAGATCATAAATATGTAATCTGTTTTGATAAACATTCTTTATCATTATAAAGAAAATAATAATATTTATAATGTTTTCTATTCTGTTTTTGTAGAGATTCAATTTTTTTGGAGAAGAAGACACTATTTATTACATTTATTAAAATAATATTTTTTAGAATTATAACTTTGAGACTAAGAAGAGTATATCTCATCAGTATGAGCCATAAGACATAAATTTACAATTTTATTTTCATACTCCGATTTAGAGTTTATATTAGATCTATTAATTGAATCACAAGTAGCACCCTAGTTAGAATTCACCACTCCTTTACCTTTTCTTTTATAATTATATTTAGTTTGATATTTAATTATAGAAAAGTTAGAATTTTTCTGATTTTGTGTCTTACATTCATAGAATCAATATTATTTATTCATTTTTTTCTCTTATTGTATTGTTTTCGAAATACTTTATTAAGATATGATAGCTATTAACTTGAATCGGGATAACTATAATTAGACGAACCATCCATATTAGTTTTAAGTGAAACATCTTCCTTTTTTATGGATATATGATTTTATCTTCTTCTTACATATTATATTTATACATAATCAAGGTTTCAATCAATTATTTTGTTGTAAATTATTTAAAAGGATTGGATTTATGAATATAAATGGACACCCCCTTCCACTTAGTGGGTGAAAATATGACTACATTAAAGGTTGATCTAGTTGATTAATTGGATCTCCTAAGGAAGAAATATCAAAGAAAAATTCTTTCAGCCATTAATTAATTAGTGTTATGTTTTCATATTCATGCACATGAACGTATCAAATTTCAACTTTGTTGTATTGTACCTCAATTTTCTGACATTATCAGTTCCTTTATAGGTATGAAAAGTAGTCTTCCACATCTCATATATAGTAGAAAACTTAGAAACTTGATTAAATTCATTAGTCCCTATTCCATAAATAAAATCATTCATAGCTCTCGAATTAAGATTATGTTTTTTCTCTTGATCATCATTCCATCATTTCAGATATTTTTTAAGAATTTCATAGGGTTAGACTACCTTTAAATAAACATTTATTACTATATTTTTCATATCAATAATCATATGTTCTTTATATCATCCATAATTATTATCATTAAAATAAGGTTCATAGATCATCGACATACCTTATCTGAGATCAAACATAGAGATTTATCTTCATTTAGATATTTAACATTGAATTTTTAGAGTCAAAAGAAATATAACCAATTTAGTCTAACTTCAGATACCAATTATTGTTATCATCCAGAATCAAAATAATCTTCAATTATTTCCAAAAAAAAGTGAATATATAAAATAGACCTCAACCTATGATACTAATTTTTGGGTTGAAAAAAAAGAATAAGACAAAAGAGGAGGGGAGGGGATTCTGTTCCTTAATAAACATCATAGAAATTATACTTCCCTATTGATATTAAAGCTATAATTTTATTATATCTTAATGAGAAGTTATTAGAAGAAAATAAATAAAGAAAGAAATATCACAAAATAATGTATAGTGGTTTAGGGCATTAGAATATCCTAGTCTACTCGAGCAAAACTCTACTCCATGAGCTTAGTTATTTTCCCCTATAGGTCCACATTTCCAGATACCTCAACAAATGAGTGAAGGAAATTTCAAAATTTACAAAAAGGAATTCAAATGGCCTTATAATTATTTTAAAATGAACCAAAATATCCATAACTTATTCTGAAGAGTGAATTTTTGATTTTCTATAAATGATTCATAGAGAAATACTAAAATAACGACAGTTGATTGGATAAAAAATATAATAATTAAAACATGTATGTTTTGAAAGTGAATCTCTAGAGGTGAAAACACATTATTATTTTAAAATTAAAAACTATATATTTAGAAGAATAAAAAAATAATATTTATCATGGTAGTTGAATTTCTTTAAGTCAAATAGCTCTACAAATATCTCATGGTAAATCCCAAGTATTTAAATTTAAAATTTTCAATTAAAGTCATAAATTACCTTAGAAATAAGAATTATTTAATATGTTGAATAAAAAATTTTATTTATACATTAAAAAAATCCAAATATATATTTAATTAAACTAATACTGTTTCTTAAAACACAAAAATAATCCATAATTGAAAACACAAAAATTGACCTAGTAAAAAAGTAGAATTTCTCTACATAGAGATAAACTTCCAATGTATGGTTGAAAATGTGTGGTTGATTACGAAATTATGGATGGTGAACCAAACATTTGTTTCTAAAATGTAGGGTTTCTTCCAAAAGTATTGTTCCTAGTTTGTACATTCATTGAAAAAGTAGGGTATAAAAACCACACATCAGCTTAAATTTTAGGGTATAAACAGTGTATCTAGAATTTATATAAAAACATCCTGAATAATTATGCTTTCAGAAAAAGAATAATCATCCTTGGGTTTCATGAATGAAAATGATTGAAAAATAAAATAATTATTCCTATCATTACTATCCCGAAATTCAATTAAATTAAATTCTTTAGAATCATAAATGTGGGTGTTTGTGAACATAAATATAAAAATAAGTTAATAAAATTTCTGGATCAACAAATTCCCAACAATGTGGTGGTATTTATATCCCCAATTCACATATAGTTTGGATTTTTTTTTGTATAGTTGGTTTTTTCATTGGATTAACATCTCTATTATTTATTATTTTAGTATTGACATATTTTTTTAGTGTAAATCTATATCACTTATTTTTTGTTATTTTATATGATACATGTATGTTTTATATCTATTTTCTATTATAGGAATGATCATTCCCAAATATTTTTATCAAAGCCCATTAACTAGTTGCTAGCCTGTGGTACTGACAACACCCTTTGGGCCTTGTTGTGAGCTGTTTTATATGACTTGTTTGTTGGGTGATCTAGGTTGGTTCATGATAACACAAGGGTGCGATTTTTCAGGAAACTTATTTATCATTTATTTGGTTTCCTAAAATTTCAAACTATTAATGTCAATTACTTGTTCATATTTATATTCTTATACAACCCATCATTATGTCAAAATACTAGATTTCTTAATTATATAATTCAATCTCTTACATGAGATTCCTTTGATATTAAATACTTAAATAGTCTACTTAATATTCTACTATGATATCATTTTCATGTTTTTATCATTATTTTAATCTATTATTGATATTATATTACCAATTTAATATTATTGAATCATTTAAAAAAACACGATATTATGTCAGCATGTTGGTTTTTCAAAAAAATATGTTTTTTACAACTCAAATATTATTATTTATAATAATATAATTAATATTTAATGTAAAAAAATATTTAGAATCAATATAATAAAACGATTTTTATAACAACCCAAATATATATTGGATTTATCATTATTTGTTAAACTCTTTGAGAAAAATTTCTCATTGTGGTACTTTTACACTATATAAGTGAATGATAAATAACCATTTCCTAGGTTGTTGAATAGGTTTGAGTCAAATTAATTATTTATAAAACTATTTAAAACTTATTTAGTTTGTAATTTGGGGTAGAATCCCAAGGGAATGAATAATGAAAAATATTTGTAACCAAGAAGACTAAAAATAAAACTCAAGAAAATAGTGAAAACAATGTTGATGTAGTAATGGTAATGTTGAAATTATGAGAGTGTATGTGAGAAAAGATTATAAACAATCATGAATTAGGTGAACTATCAAGAAGATCCAGAAACAAGTAAAAACTATCAGTTACTGAAATTGGTGGATTTTATGGGATAAATATATATATGTTTTCCTTAACTAGTGAATTTAAATAAATCACACTATAAATAAATTTAAGTAGGATTAATAGTTTTTTCCAATTGGACAATATGTGAGTGAATGAGTCCTATGTTTTATAACTATAAAAATCACTCAATAACACAATAATGAAAACTATTCTCACTAAATGAATGATTTTTATTTAACTTCATGTGTTACTCTCTCATTCATTTATCTTGTTAGTTTGAAACTCATATGGTAAATCAATTTTTAGATGAATTCACCTAATATTAACATTAATTAGATCATTATGTTTTAGAAAATGAAATTGTTTCCTTTCTTGGATGAGAGTAACATTAATCTATACAATTGAACTAATAAAGTAAAATTAATTACCAGGGTAAGAACATTACCCAAAGAGAACATAAAAAATGTCCATATTTCTTAAATAATAATATGTCAATAAAACACTTATAGGAATAAATAGAGTAATATAAATAAGTAGGGAGTGATAGAAAACTTCTTTTTTGAAGAAATCAAAGTAATTCCCAAGATCTTATATTGCTCCATCAATTTATACTCATCCAATTACCTCTAGTAGTCCCCTATGATCCAAATTCTCTCCCTTAATTGTTTGATGATTATATAGTTAATATTAGTTCATGAATCAATTCAATCCTTAAAATCATAGTCACAACTCTGAGAATATATCCTTAACTTCAATGAGGCACTTTCACTATAGACTATCTCCCTCACATGAGATAGTAGTTAAAACATCATAAAATAAATATTTCCATTCTCAGTGTGATTATCACGGGTGAATCATTGTTTTAGTTGAATCACCTTGAGCACTTAGGTAAATCCCAAGTATCTTCCAGCTCAATTTCCAATTTCTTTGGGATTCACACAAAATAAACAATGGACGTACAATTTATGGCTTTTAATTTTAATTTTTTCTAATGTAGATTCATAAAACACTAACCTTACATAACCTAGATATGAATTTCCTTACCCAACTTTGACCTCTTTAAAAACATGTAGGTTTATACATGAACCCATAATCTAGATTCCTAAATCGCCTATAAAATACCGACTTAAAATATTTTACTATATTCAAACATCTCCAATCAAGTCGGATCCTCTATTTTGGTTCTATTTTAATGAAACTAATTTAAATTTCTCATGACATCCAACTTGAAACAACTACTAATATCACACTTGATGAATCATAGAACACCATCAATCGATCTTTATAATTCCTATATTTTGGTCCTAAAAAACCATCCGAACTCCTAATGATTCCTTATGTGATATTTATAATTTAATAGTGGAATGAAATTAATATTGATTGGTAATATGATTAATTATAAATTCTTGATATCAACTGAATTCATGAAACTGTGGAAACTTGTTAGATCATACTACCTTGATAACCAATTTTTGAAATAAATTAGTGCAACTAAAGCTCAAAAGAGAAAGTATTTAGCTTCAAAAAATCATATAATCATTGTGTTTAGAAGGTGGTAGAAATCATTTAGCTAACACATAACTAGAGAACTAAATAGATTGATGTATTATTTTCTTAAGCCTATATATTTAATAAACACCAACAAAACAAATCTTGAAATTCAATTGATACATCAATATCTTCCACACTTTCAATAAAAAATTCAGTGAATTGTGGACTGCATACTAATCATCAAGATAATACCTATTTGAAAACTCCCCATATATGAGAATTAGTCTAAAAAAATACCAAAATAGAGCTCCAATTATCTTCTATTGAATGAATATTATCCTCAATTAATCCTCCCTCAATAACAAAATTGATCTTTAGGTAAAAAATAGGTCGCATCGAGGTTATACCTAGCTCATCATCTTTCATCATGATCATTAATTCAATATATCCATTTTGGATTCTACTTTAATAGGACTCCTTATCTTAGCATTTGAGATTATTTATCTCGGTATCACCATATTCTCAAAAATTAAAAAACTCTAATTTCAGTTTATCAACCAAATATCATGAAATTGGAAATCCATCCACCATCCTCTAAGCTCAGCAATTCTTCTTCCGAATATATTTTATTAGGTATATATCTTCACTTCATTCATGTTTCTTCAGGGATCATCTTTTCTTTACTATGGATCTATGTTGAACTTTGTTAAACAAAAGTCAAGAATAACTCAAACCTCATATTTATCAATCCTAAATGGCAGCTTGATCATTCTCATGATAAAAGGGGTTTTCATTCATGGTTGATCGAATGAGAAAAAAATAATACACATTTGACTTCATAATATTTATTAATGGTAATTCATAGTTCCATTCATGGTCTCCTTATGGTCAGTTACATCATGAAGGATTTTGTTAAACTTTATCTTGCACTGTTTGTTGTGGATTCCTCTGTTTTTAGGTTTTATTTTTCACAGTTGGTCGAGGAGTTTGGTGAATATTCACACATAATGTAGATTGAACATGCACATGTAATATTTCTCATATATTTATAATTTTACACTTGAGGTCAACAAAAATTTTAATCTTTCTCTCACTTTTACCTTTTCCATTTTTCCACATATAGTTAGTTGCATGACTGTGGATTCCCTACCTTTAGTTGGTGGAGTGACCACACATTCATTTGATTAGAAAATAGAATATTAGTAAAAATAATAACTTCAAAACTCTAATTAAATCAACAAAAGTAAAATTTCCAAATGCATTCCTTAATTAAAAGATGATTCCCACACAAAAATTAAAAAAAATCTTTAACTAAAGAATGAATTAATTTCAATAAAGTAAAATGATTTCAAAATCTCTTGAAAAATATTTATTCAATGAAAAATATTAGAAAATATTTTCAAAAAAATTATAAAAAGTTAAATCTCAAAAAATTTATCATTTTATCACTTACAACATACATTTTCATCATAAAATTCAAATATATGTATATTTCACCATATATTAGATAATATTGAACAATATCTCATTTAAATAACTATTTTATATTAAAAATTTAGATATTACTCAAAAGATGGACGTGTCTAAATGAATCAAAAACGAGAAATGTATAATTACCACACACTTAGTAATTTGTTTCCAAAAACAATCCATAAGATTCCTCTGTACATAAAAATCAATATGTCACAAATTAGTACGCACTTTATCGTAAAAAATCATTTATTTACACATGAATAATAATTTTATATGGGATAATTTATTTTCACTCAAGGCCCATGTAGATTAAAATACATACACTTAAAATAAAGGAAGAACAATCTCATCCAGCATTGGAAATTTCATGCCTATTACATGAATATTTCTCAATAACCTACTTCAATATAAATTGAAGTTATAGTTTTGGGAGTATAGAAATGAATTATTTATGTGGTATTAAAAATATATTAGGAAGAACCTCCAGTAATCAATATTACCCAGGTTCCCAAAACCAAAGATCCATTAACGACATTATTTATACAAATAAATGATTTTATTATAATTTATTTTCCAATTAGTCATTTGGGTTCAATATAAAACTAACATTAATGAATTAATTTATCATAATTAGGCACGTATGTAATTTTTCAGCCATGAAAGTGAAACAATATTGATTTTGCAATGTATTTTTTATTTACACCCAATTAGTGCCTACTATTTTAGAGAAATGTAATGGGATAAAAATTACCTATTTTACTCTAGTTTAAATGAAATTATATGAATATATATTATGTTGGATCCCTAGGGTGTTTTTTTTCAAGAAGTTCGAGTTAATAGGTTCAAGTTTGAACATATCGTTTCATCAAGTTCTAATTGTAATTCAATAATAATTTTTCCGATCACATTCCATTTAATTATTCATAAATTAAATAATAATAAATATAGTGGGTAACATCTCTCAGTAATAATGAACATAAAAAAAATTTAGACACAATGTAATATTCAATTACAGGCATGTAATTATCCTCTTGAAAATACAATATTTTGAACCATATTGATGCCTAAATATCCTCATTTTTTGAAAAATTTGAGGTATTTTTTGATATGTGTAAAATATTGAAGAAATAATTATCATACTAAAAGAAACCTATCATCCAAAACTAAATCCCAACATAGTCCCCCAATATTTAATCATAATATGGAATAACAATTAATAATTTTTTTAATATCGTTTTGTAACTCAACAGTTTTAAGTATGTTTTAAAGGGTAAAAGAATATTCAAAAAAATGTTTGAATCATCAACCATAATAGATATAATATATTTGGAAAAAATATTACATTACTTGAACCATGAGAATATATAAAATAATTTTCAATAAAGCTCAATGAAGTAGTATGTTCACCATTATGCAATGTAGTAAATAATATTCGAATCCAAAATCATTTTAAAGGGTTGATGAAAGTTATAAAAATTAGTTTCAAATGATTTTAAATATCACATATTTATATATTATAAGAAACCAAAAAATATGAAAATATTATTTTAATGAATTTTAATATAGAAAGGGGGTGTCCCCCACACTTAATTTTCATAAAAATAGTTACAAAAATAATTAAATTTAAAAATTAGAACATTACTCCCATGAATGTGAAGATTTTATAATTGGAGTCAAGAAAAATGAATTCTCTCCACAATAATTGAGAATTCACTATGATTTATCTATTTCAGTACACACAAAATTGAAATATATTAACATTAATATGTTAAATGAGAAAATATTGAAGAAAAATAAGCCAAAGTTTGAGTTTAGGAATATTTTTTTTATAAATCTCTAGGATGGAGCTTCTTCAAGACTCTAAGAAAACATGAAATTTTTTAGAGAGGATAACAAATTATGGTATCTCAATGATTTGGGTGAATTTATACTTAACATTAATATATACATGTAACAGAACTAAAATATTAGGATTTGGAATAATTCTTATTAAATATATGAGGAAAAAATAAATCCAAAAAACAAACCAGGGATTTTTTGCCATGAAACACTAATGTTATTGCCCTAGTTAGACATAGTAATGGATTAGGATTTCATGAAAGGAGAAGGAAATTTGGCCCTTTGATTGTCCCTTTAGGTATTGATTTATTATATTATCACTGACCATAAATAGTTGATTCTCCTCTCCAACCACATCAAAAGTATAATTTACCAACACTCTCAAAAGGGTGATGTGTTTAAATCACTTGGTCTTTTGTTTACTAGGAAACATCCTCAATAAAAAAAATTGAAGATCAAAACCCTTTTCTCAACCAAAAAATCCATATCATAAATGATATAATTATGAAAGGATTTTATTAACTATAAATATGTGTATTCCCCTATGAATCACTTTCAATTTCTCCTAACTCACTCATCTCGAACATCCTTTTTTTCATTAATAGACATGAAATCATAGATTAATGTCTCAATATCCTAATAATAATTATGATTAAACTAAATAAATTGGTAAATTAATTAAAAAATAACAATTATGTAAGGATACATCCCTATGGATGTTTTATAAGAAGCATTTTTAGTATGAAAACCTATATCCAACATAATTAACCAATATTTCAAAGAGCTAGACCCTTTTTCCTGTAATGTTTTTGAGCACTATATTGGAAATGTCATCTTGACCATTGGACCATGGGTGATATATTATTCCAATATGATGATGACAACCATTATTCTCCATTTAAACATTGAACTTATAATTATTTGAAATAGTGATATTATTTGGGATGAATACCTTGGGTACTCAAAATAAAGAAAATATATTCGTCATTATGAATTCAACATCACTAGTGGCTAGATTTTTTGGAAGTGAAATGACCTCGACCCACCTAGAGACATAATAAACAACTAAAATAATGTATTAATTCCAATTGTAATATATGAAACGTCCCTTTAAATCAAGTTCCCACACACTAAATATTTCAAACTCAAAAATACACTTTTGGGTCATCTCTTGCTTCCTACCAACATTTCCAAGACATTAAAACCTGTCACAAACAACCACAAGAATTCTAGTATCTTTTAACAAAGTGGGATATTAAAAAATAACCTACATGAATTTATAGGAAGTTATCTCTCCCCATAGTTTCTTCACAACAGTGAAGAATTAAATATATCATGTATTGGAATAATTTTCTTCACCACCACACATCTCCTTAGTATACAATAATCACATATATTAAAAAAATGATCATCCCAAACAAAATATCTTTCCTAAGAAATGAACTTCTTTTTTTTTGTTAGGTGAAAATTACTTGGGCATGATACCCACTGATATGAAGTTGGAAATATTTTCATACCAAGTAGATAGCCACATTGGTGTAATAAACAATTATAAATTAGTAAATTATGTGTTTATCTATATTAATTCTAAATCATTTTTAATGGGTATCATAGGAAATTTTCTAAAAAACATGTTTTCATTACCTTTATTATATTTTATTTCTAGATAATACTCATATAACTATTGATTATATCACATAATCTTTGGTTTGGATTATTTCATAGAAACTATATAATTTTTAGTATATTTTCCTATGAATAAAATATCCTTATATTATATTTGAATTTAACTAAATTTTTCTAGGGAAAAATAATAGAATCCACCCCCTTTTATTAGTGGTGTAATTCTTCTAGGTATTATCGAATAACATACATGAATAATAAATCACGTGATATTACTTCTCTATTATTTTTCCAAGAGATACACTTAAATCTACATCAGTTTCCTCACACATAACCTAAAAATGTATGGATAATTGATAATTGTTGAAGATGTGAGGTTTTAATTAAATTTCTTAAATTATTTTAAGAACTTATTATGAAACAGAAGAGGTGTGTCCTTTATTAGTAGGGAGAAAAAGGAATGGTGATTTTAGAAAATTATTTGATGAATATTTTATAGAAACCAACAATGACAATGACATTATTAATTTGTTTTACATTTTTAAGAGGGGGAAGATTTTGGATCACCTCAATTTTAGAATTGTCTATTTCAATCCGAAAATTTTGAATCTTATTTATCCTAATAAAATTCATTATGTGACTATGAATTAACATATTTAACAGTTTAAAATAATATATTTTTCTTGACACCTCTCAAAAAAACATCTAGATTATTAAAATATATTTTTTAAAAATCAATTCCAAAAAATGAAAAATCATCTATCTAAACCAAAATTATTTTTTCAATCATATAATGAAATATTTATACCATACATCTCTAAAATGTTGTTCGAGTTCCACACAAGCCAAAGGGAATTCTATGATAGTAAAATTTCCTAAATGGATTGGTAAAAGTTATTTTTTATTAGTATTATGGAGTGATGGAAATATAGTTCTAATCATAATATCCATAAAGAAAAAATAGGTTATCATTTCTATCCAACCCATGACACATTTAGTCTTAAAATAGAATTGGTAAATGGTCATTACTAGTTATAGCATTATGCTTCCTATAAACAATAAAAATTATTCATATGTATTTTTCATAATTTAATCTTATTAAATCATATCATTTTAAAAAAAATTCATAGTTAGAGTTTTTGGGACAACATGGATAGGACTGCCCCATGGCATATCTAAAATGATGAAAATGATCCCAACATCAAGAAATATAATTAATTCCTCCTTCCCCACATATTTCATATTGGGATTTAATATTATTTTCCCTGCCATCATAGGTTTATGGTATAGTTCACTTGGTATCTTATAAATGTGTTAAGATATAATTATCCCATGATATCAGTTATGGACTAACGAAGGAAATTTTTTTATTTCTTAAAAACAAGAAACAAAACCTCATCCACTCTACCTTTTAACTTAGATAAAATGATAGCATGAAATAAAGAATACTCAACCAAAAAATAGAATTTAATGTGATATTTATGGGGTTTGAGCTCTAGTATGGAAGATTGGTCACTAAAAGTTAGGAACATGGGACCAAATGGCTCAATTTCTCTAATATGTTTCTTAATGAGAGTGTGAAAAACAAAAGTGATTCTGAATTTGAAGTCCTGAAATAAAATTTTCCTTACAGCTATCCAAAGTGAATGTTTTACTTCTTAAACAATTTAGAGTAAATATAAGAAACAATTAATTAGAAAAATTACCATATAATTGTTCAATTACCTCTTCCTCATATTTAAAAAATTATTCATTCTTAGTTGAGGTATGAAAAAAGTCCTCAAACTCACTCAAAAAACAATTATTACTAAAAACAAAATATTCCTGGTTTTGTGTCTATACAGGTTAAAAATAAAATACCTTCCCCTTTTAGGGATATGCCTTTCCATTGAAAGTATCTAGCCCCTGGCCTATGGAAGGTGGGCTTGTGGTAGTCCCGACATGGGCCCCTAGGGACGAGTCATGACAAAGTGGTATTAGAGGAGTCAGTTCTATTAATGAAATAGGAATTTAATCTTTTCAATAGAGAAATTTTGTTTAGTTTTTTGAGTGTGGTTTTCAGTTTGGGGAGTCCAGTGTTTGTGTGGCAGCCGACGTATCTGTAAACCCTGACCATGAATTCTGATTTCTGACTCGGCGCATTAAAGCATTGATGGCGTGTGTTTTTGAAATGTTTCTTCCTTGGTTTCATTGGAGTCAGCTCACTAGGTATAAATTTATAAACTTGGTGCACCTGTTTGTTATCAGGATGTCGTTGCGTATACAACCAGCTAGGATTCCCAAGTGAGTACACGATAATGCCCCACTGAGCGACGAGGCTCCAGTGCAGGGCCCTCTTACTATGTTGGCACCATCAGTTGGTGTACCAGCAACACCGCCGCCTGTTGGGTAGCAGTTACCACCAGCCGAAATGGCAGAAAATATATGACGATTGGTCATGTTTCATGAGTTCCAGTGGTAGAGGCCTCCAAGGTTTCAAGTCGACACAGATTCCCAGGAATTTGAGAATTGGCTAGAGGTTGTGGCTAGAGTTTTCCGCCTAGTTGAGACACCAGCAGATCAGATAGTGATCATAGATGATCGTCTTTATCAATGAGTGACCATGAGGATGGTCTGCATGGTGATGATGCTTTTATATGTAGACTATTTCCCAATATGGTACCATCGAATAGTGTTCATGCAATATCACTTCCAGTTGTTCTACAGTTACAACCGACAGTACTGGTGGAGGTCACATGTAGGCTTAGTTCCTTAGACGAGTTTCAGTGATAGATACCCTCAGGTTCTGAGGCAATCCTGACTTATAGGTAGTTAAGGACTATATTAGGGAGGCGGTCGAGTTTCCATCTAGCCAGGGCACCATTCAATCAGATGGTGGTCCTGGTAGGGAGCCATCAATGTGGCTCTGCAGGACGATGATAGGTTTTAGGTTACCCTCATCTTACGAAGAGGTGACTTTTCTGTGGAAAAACATGAGAACCTTTCTCAAAGAAGGGGGTCTCTAGACATAAAGAGAGAAGGGATGATATTTCCCTATAGATTTTACAGCTTTGATAGGTTGACATGATGATAGATGAGTATTAATCAAGGCTTACCAACTGTCCCAGATACTTGATGAATATAGTACGATTAGTGGTTCAAGGCTCAGACCTCTAATCGAGGTGTTTGTAGGGACATTGAATCCATCACTATCCCTATATGCATTCCTACTTCTGTTAGGGTGCTAGCAAGAACCTTTGTGGTTGAATTTTCATCGGCTGAGCAGATACATCCCGTGAATGTTAGCAGTGGGAAAGCAGGAAACTAATCCCAATTTCAGAGACTTAGGCATGTAAAATGTTTCTAGAAGAGAAAGTGATAGGGATAGATGAATCTACAAGTTAGAAGATGTGGAATTGGAGCTAGGAGAGGAGCATGAGGTGGTGTACATTTCAAAATGTTACAACCATCAGCCCAATGTGGTCCCCACCCAGCTCAGGGAGCTGGAGGACGTGGGAAGGGAGTAGCTGCATGCGGTCAAGGAGTGTGACCCAAAGGCTCCAGGAATGATTATAGGTATGGTATGTGTCTACTAATAGCTACCATATTAATATACCTAGGTACTAATCATTCCTTCTTTCCAAGAATCTTGTTCAAGACCTAGAGTTTTCGGTTAAACCATTGACTTGACCCTTATTTATGGAGATATCATTGGGAGGAGACTCAAAATTCACACTTATTCCAATTGAGTGATATGACCCTTGAGGAGAGACTTCTAGTGGGAACCTCTTGGTGGAAGCATCGATGCCTTATGATGTTAGTTTGGGTATTGATTAGACATCCATATTTCATACTCAGATTGACTGTATTAGTCAAAATTGTTGTGATTTATCTATAATGTTGGAATTGGGTTTTCCTTGGTCAATAAAAAAGGAAACCATACAACATAGGATAAAATCATGCATATGAGGGTGTAGCTAATCAATCTTGAGTCGGCCAGCCTTACCCTCATGGCCGCACGAGTTTTTAGCTTTCAGTTACCAACCTAAGTGGAAGAGTGTGGGGAAATTTTTTCAAAAGGTGTATTCATGATTACCTCACCAAAGGGAGAGGGACTTCTGCTTTGGATGGGTACTACCAGAGTTTTGAACCAGACTTCTCCAAGGTTGAGGCACCCCTATCATTGTTGAAGAAGAAGGGGGATCCTTTCATGTGGACGAAGAGGTGTCAGTAGAGCTTTCCAGAGATGATACAGATAATGATGAGTAGAATTATGCTACCCATGACCTGGAGTTATTAGTAGTGGTCTTTATTCTGAATATGCGGTGGCACTACTTGATGGGTGAACAGTTTACTGATTAATTTTATCACAAGATTCAAAGGAATATATTATCACAAGGACCTGGACCTAACACAACGATGATGGAAAGAGTTCCTCCAAGAATATGACTTTGAGATAGTCTATACTCATGGGAAGGGGAACGTGGTAGTAGACACACACATAAGGAGGTCTAGTCTTCAGCTACTGAGTGAGGCATCAGAGCAGCTAGTTGTGCTGTAGATATCTTTCGTGGATAATGATGAAGCATATTACCTCCAGTCTATGAATATAACTCCCCCAATTCATTAGCAATATTGGGAGGTACAACTTAGAGATGTTGACTACGAGGACCGACATGCTCATATATCCTCAGGATGGTCTCCTAAAATATTTTCTGATGGTTAGGAGAACATCATCCTCTTCAGATGATGCACCATGGTACCATTGACACTTGATGATTAGGTGTTGAGGGATATCCATATATCCTCTTTAACGGTATTTCCTAGAGTGGAAAATATGTACCAGGACCTACGACGTCAGTACTAGTGGCCATGGATGAATGAAGCAGGGGCATAGTTTGTGTCACGAAGCCTCACTTGTTAGTAAGTGAAGGCTACACTGAGCTGGAATAAGTCTTATTCCATTAGGAGACAAAGATCCTTGGAGTTCAAGGAGGGAGAACAAGTCTTCCTATGGGTCTCAACCTGACAAGGATTGCGGAGGTTTTGCCGAGGCGGAAATCTATCTCCGAGGTTAATTAGACCTTTCATGATTCTTAGCAGAGTGGGTGAGGTGGCATATTTTCTATCTCTTCCCATGAAGATGCACTAGGTGCATAATATTTTCCATATTTCATTGCTGAGGAGATGCGTGAAATATCCATCATTTGTTATCGACTAGGGTGAGTTGGACTTTGATGATGGGATGACTTTGATTGAGTACCCAGTGGAGATAGTGGATAGATATGAGCGAGTCCTTCGTGGAAAATCTATCCCTCTAGTGCGAGTTCAATTGTAGCATGGGGACATCAAGTAGGGCACATGGGAGAGGGAGGCATATATTCATGCTCAGTACCCTCATTTGTTGGATTTTCTTTTGTTTTGGCTTTCATGAACATAAAGCCCTATGGTGGGTAGAATGTAATGTCCCAGAATTTTCGTATATATTTTTTAATTATATAGAATTTTTTTGAGACCACAAAATCTGACAGTGTGTGATTCTGAGACCAGAGCGCATAGAATGATCCGTCGATGTTTTATTAAATATTAACTACCATTTGTGAGTGGTTTTCCTAAAAAAGTGGAATAATTCTTAAACTGGTGCTCAGATCGGAAATCCATAGACACCGTTGTATTTAGGATAGCGGGCATACAATAGAAGATACTTAATGTTATTCAGTGTAGGCCTCAGGTGAGAAAACTCGAAAATGGAATAACCATAAATAAAATAATTAAATTAAATTATTTTAATTTTAAAATGCTTATAACTAATGAATGGTAACTCAGATTGAAAACCTGAGACCATTACTGAACTCATGAGGGTATTATTTCCTTAGGTTGATACTAATGTTGGCCGGCACGGGCCACTAGTAAAAGTTATTTTTGGCTGTGAATAATATAATTAAGTGAAAATTATTTTATTATAAAATCCATAACATTTAAACGGTAACTCGGATTGAAAATCTGAGAGTACTGTTGAGCTCGTTAGGGGGTGTTCTCCTTAGGCGACGCCAAACCTTGATCAGCATGAGTCGAGGGTGACTGTTAATAATCTTCTGAACGTTTTTAAGGTACATTTAGTAAACACACGAACTACATTTTCTATCTTTTAAATTGGTGCTTCGATTAAAATTCAAAGGGCACCGTTGAATGTGAAGCGCCGATATTCACTTATGAGAGGATTCACTTTGATTGCATTAAGTCTGGAGGAAAATATATATTTTGGGACTTCTTAAAAGAATAATAAAATAACTTGTTATTTTATTTATTTATTTCTTTTTCTCCAACAGACAAACGTCAATGTGGGATCAATGTCATGTCAAGCCATTAAATTTATTGACCATTAAATTCCTATGAAACATCATCATTAGAATTTAAGAAGGTTCTTTTTAAATGAACCCTCATAAATTCTATAAGTGTTTCTCACCCTCCCCCTCTACTATTTATATGGAGGATGGGAAGAAGTAATGGAACGAATTCACCAAGAAACGAAGTACTGATATAGTGTCGCGATGCCAACCTTGTAGGACAGAGATGGTTCCAAAGGTCGGTGTTGGGTGACGCCGAATCACGAACTGAAGGACGATTCATGAGAAGAAACACTGGCGGCTTGTTGCTGGGACGACGAACACCGACCCACTTCCTCAATCCTGGGTGCTCTCCTTTGTTCTGGAGGTAGGTTTTTTATCTTGTTTAAAATTCCAAAGAGATTGTTGAATTCACTATATCCCTCATGTTATGAAGAAATTGCCGAGGGCGCAGGCCAAACAAACGAGGACTGAACCCTCCACATTCTATTGGAATTGTTGTATTTTTCGTGGTCATGTTAATTCAGGTTGGACGGAACCTGGAATGCCAGATGACGGTGGCAGCCGGCAATTGCTGACCGCAGAGGAGATAGCGGTGCGCTGTCACACGACACCAGCGGAGAAGGCCGCGACAGTAATCACAGAAGGTGATGGAGGTGGCCGATTATGGCTTACTATGAAGGAAGTGGTGGTGCGCTTTCAGAGAAGGGGGAGGCCATGACGAAGCTATGATGGTCAACGGTGGCTGGCACCGACCATCTGTAGCTGGAGGCAGATCAGTGCGTCATCGCATACCCCTGGAGGAGGCCACGACATGAATCAGTGGCAGTGGAGGAACCCCCGCCTCCTTCAGGTTCTGTGGCAACATGGCAACACCCACACGGGGGCCACCGCTTTGCAAGATGAACGACCTCTTGGCCATTCGAGAAGACTGGGGGTCTCACCCCCCACACTATCTAGGGTGGACCCCACCGTCGGCCGGCCCGGCGGGCCGTGCCCCACCGTGGGCTGGGTCGTGGAAGCCCAGTGGACTGTGGCCCCACCTAGATAGGTGGGACGCAGACTGAGTTGGGTCAGGTCGGCCCAGGCCAGGTTGGTTTGACTGGGTTAGACCGGACCCGGACCCAACACGACCTAGTTTCTCTTAAAGGGCCATAACATGAAATTTGTGTGTCCGTTTGATGAACCGTCTATGGAGATGGGACCCTTCGATCTGGATGGTCTTTTGAGTATACTCCACATGTGTTTTGGTGATAGTTGGGGTAATTTCAGGTTGGATCGAACCGAAATCCAACTAGGCCCTAGGAACTAAAATACTTATAACTCACATACCAGGTGTCTGATTGACACACCATCTATCACAATGGAACACTTAAAAAATGGAATTCCACTGAGTTACTCTTTTGTGGAGCTCAATGGTGGTCGAGGAATGACTGATATCTCAAGGGGTAGATTCTACAGAGCTTGATCACACCATGTGCGAGGAATCCTGTGGCTAGTTGTAACGTGAAGAAGGAACATTGATTCTAAGTGGGTTAGCATATATCGACCCCGTGTGGGTCAAAATCTATCAGATCTTGTGTGGGTTAGTCCTCAGTGATCCTATGTGGGTCAGAACATATGGATCTTTTTTGGGTCTGATCTTATGTGGGTCAGTAGGGGTTATCACCTATCAATCCTGTGTGGGTCAATAGCAATGCCTCTTAACATAATGAGATGATCTAGCATTCGACTAATCATTTATGAATTTATACTTAAGTTATACCTATTGTGAGTAGAGTATTTACATTTATGGTGTTGTCTTCATGGTGTTACATGTCTGGTACTTGTATCTTTGTTGTGTTACCTATGTGGTACTTATACCTTTGTGGTGTTACTTTCGTGGTGTTACCTTCGTGGTCTAATCTTCGTGGTGTTTCCTGTGTGGAACTTCTAACTTTGTGGTTTTATCTGTGTGGTACTTCCACCTTCATAGTGTTACCTTTGTGGTATTCTAACCTCATGTATGAGATGAGTATATATTTATTACTTGGGTATATGTATGGCATATACCTAAGTAGAGTTCATGTCTATCGGTTCATGCTTGAGATGGAGGTCTTGCTTTGTGGTTTTTCCTTTGTAGAACTCTGGGAGACCTATGGGGGTATCAGGGTCCCTACTGAGTATTGTTATACTCACCGCTGCATGGGCTACACCCGCACCATGTCATGTCTTGTGCAGATGATAGACAACAGTAATTGAGGCTGAGGGAGCCAGGTCTGGACGGTGCTCGGAGGTGGACCATTTGGCATGATGTGGTGCATGGACTAAAGAACGTGATTTGTACCTACGCTTTAGGTAGGATCCTTGGTGGAAAATCCAGAAGCTATTTTTCACTTTTCACTTTTATTTTTCACTTTCCAATGGTACCTGTACTTTTTAGTTGGGCTTTTATTCTAGCCCTTTTACTTTAAGCACACTTATACTACAATATTTTACTTCACGGTTGCTTCTTGTTTTGTTCTTGGACTATGTGTATGTACTAGTTAAAAGACAATGTCTTCCAATTTTAGGGATATGCCTTTTCATTGCTAGTTGATAGCCCCTAGCCTATGGAAGGCGAGCTTGGGGTAGTAATGGAATGAGCCCTGAGAGATGAGTCATGACATTCTGCTACAGACATACATCATTTATTTAATGGAAATAACTATGATCAATACAAAAAAATTAAAATGCACATTGAAATAATGGGTCTTGAAATTTTTCTACTATATAAGAAAAATTTTTATTAGTTTCTTAGGGGTAAAATTGCATTAAGCACACACACACCACAATATATATGATAAATACGAACTACCTAAGACTTCTAGTAATGCTTGGTATGATGCTATTAAACATTCCAATAACAAAAACTACAAATCTATGAATTATATTTATTATTCTTTGGGATATTAAAAGAATAATATGATATCCTCTAATAAGATAGGTTATGAAATTTGGGATACACTTTCTATTTCTCATGAAGGAACTACTAATGTTAAAAAATGAGATCAAACACATATACAGTTAAATATGATATATTCTAGATGGAACTTGGTGAGTTGATTTATGATATTTATCTTTTGTTAAATGAGATAGTGAAAATAGTTAGATCCTTGGAGAATATAGTGTCAAACAAAGATCATATCTTGTTACTACTGAGATGTATTCTAGATATATGAAGAGGAACAACAGTTTCAATAAGATAATATTGTAACATCCACAATTGAACTATCATAGACTTGATTGGGAAGTTGATGATTTATGAGTAAGATAATAAGGTTAATCATGAAGATGATAATGAAACTAAAAAAGAAATCACTAGCCTCAAGATTACTATATCCAAACAAAAACAAAAGGAAAAATCATAATCAGAAAGATCCACTGATTAGGAATAACCAACTAATAGTTATTAAAAAATGGATAATTTTTCCAAAAGGATTAACAAGTTTTATAAGAATAATAAATACATAAGAAAAACGAGTTACAAGAGAAAGTATAATAGAGGAAATTAGAAATAAAATAAAATTGATGATAATTTAAATGACACTACATGTTATGAGTGTAAGGGAAAATGACATATTAAGGATAACTTTACCAAGTTAAAGTATAAAAATAATCATGATGATAAAGATATAAATTATAAGAATTACATGAAATCCATATAGAGTTTCAATGATGATAGTTTTAGTGAGTCAGACTCAACTCAATAAGAAAATCCTGATAGAGAAAATGTGCACTTCAGGATAAACATATCTAAGGTACCTACTGTGTAGTACCCCCAGTTTGAGGTATTTGGCTTTTTTTTATGCATTTTTATGTGTTTAACGTTCATTTTATGAGTTGGGAAGAGGTTGGGAGAGTTTGGAATGGTTTTGGATGAGTTTGGAGGCTTTTCTATGGGTGCACGGTTTGGGAACGATTAGTGGAAACTGTGAGGATTCTCTAGGAAATAATGCAGGGGGAGACAGTAGGCTTTGCACAGCCTACGCACGGTTTGTCAAACCCTACGAGGAATCCATGCAGTCCCTTTCTCTCGTGGCAGTAGCATGCACATAGTTAGCACACGGTTGGCCAAACCGTGCGGGCTAACTGTGCGACCTCTTAAAGTTGGATTTTTTATGTTCGTGCTCTCTCATCCTTGACCTAAAACACTCCAATATTCCTCCCACTCGAGCCTCGCTAGGTATTTCTGGTTCTCATGGGTTGGAGGGGCTCTCACACTCGGTTTGAAAGGATTTTGAAGAGGTTTCTTGGTGGTTTGAAGGTGGTTTCTTCTGGGTAAGTCTCTCCTCTTGGTTTCTTTGTGTTTTCCACTAGATCTACTCTTCCCTCTATCTTGGTTTCCTATATGTACACTTTTGTTGTGTAGATCTAGGGTTTTGGTTTCCTTGGATGATGTTTTTAAGGCTTGTGAATGTTAGGGTAAGGGATCTAGGGAGGTTTCGGTGGTGCGTTCGCCGGATTTGAGGTGTGGTTTCTTGTGGGTCGATTTCTCAGGACCCTAATGGTTGGTGGCTTCTTTCTCGACTCCACATAGTTAAAGATGATGGTTTGGTTACAATTAATTTCTTGTTCTTGAAATTAATTGTGTTTGATTTGAGAAATTGTTTAGAAATCCCTTGGATGATATTTTGGGGATTTTTGGGAAAAATAGGGTTTTGTGGTGAAATGCTGTTGTTGTGGATTTTAAAATGGAGATTTTAAAATGGGATGGTATGGTTGATTTGTGAAAATGATTGATGGAAATGGTTTTCAATAAAAGGGGTTTTTTTTATTGAAATGTTTTTTTGCATGGAAAATGGTTTCCAATAAATGGGTGATTTATTGAAGTGTATTGATATGCAATGGAATTGGTTGATTGCATTAGGTTGTGACCTTGGTGACTTATATACTTGGAATTGGATTGTTTGAATTTTGTGTGGTGGTGGCGAGAAGAACCACTATAAAAATGGGATGGATAGTGGATGGAAGGGCCACCATCATTGGTAAGTGTACGGGAAGTGCCACTAATGTGTGAATGGGTGAACGGGTTGGACTGAAGCTCCATCGTTTGGTTGTTTTGTTGTTTTTTTGCGCATTGCATTGTAAGATGGAAATTGTTGTGCTAGTGTGTAAATGATGAAATGGATTGTGGCATGTTTGGTTGTCTTTCACTTGGTTGTAACACCCTAGGTAAATAAAGAATATTACATTTTTATATTTATCCATATTTTTAAAAGAAATATTAATATTACTTTAAAGGGAACGCTATGCTCGATGGCGTACCCAATACACAACAACGAGTTCCTTTGAAATCTTACGTTGCACTCTAATAATAAAATAATATTATTTTAAATGGTAGTTAATTCCTAGCCATTGGAATGGAGAGAATGAACAGAACTAACTAAAAAATGATTATAAATGTTTGTCAAATATTTTTACTTTTTACAATAAATGTTAGAGGATTAAAAATGCGAATGAATCCAATTTTATGCGTAAACATTCTAATATTCTTTAAAAGGTCGATTAACCGCCTTTTGATGGCGAACCTCTTTTAAATCCACTTTTTGAAAATTTTATGTGTTATATTTTAAAAAATAAAATTCTTCTATATAATCGGGACATCAAAATTTACTTTTTGTAAATTTTTGGTATTTTTCCGATGAAGTTCAATTTTTAATGAATAGTGAAAAATGTTGTATTTTAATTCAAAACCTCTTTTTAATATAATTTATTTATATGATTATATTATCTTTTTAATTGATTTTAATGTAAAATTATAATATATTTTTACCATTTAATCCAATAGTGTTCGTTGGAATTAATTTCACTTTGAAATCGGACTTAAACTAGCGTCGATCTTTTGATAGATTTTGTTTCATAAAAACACGCTATTTGTTTTGACAGCGGGAATTAATTATTAAATTAATTAATGAAACTTATATGTTTTGAATTTTGTAAAATATACATCATTTTTGAATTTGGAATATCAAATATAGTTTAGGGTGAATTTTTGGGATTTTTCTGAAAAACTTCAATTTTTGATGAATAGTGAAACCTCTTAGTGGTACTTATAAAAACTGATTTTTCCATTTAAATGAAATTTTTCCATATTTGTGTTTTGAATTTCAAAAATCCGACATACATGGTTCTCATTAAGAAGAAAAATTTGGTTCAATGGGATAAAAATAATTTTTTGGTGAATAGTAACTTATTATGTTTTTAATCGCGATTAGCGGTAATTAGTGTAGTTTAAGGTAAGAATAATGTTTTAATAAAATTAAATGACCTAGACACATGTCCTACCCTAATTGGATGTGTCATGGACGACCACGACAATCCATGGGTCAACTTGGGGACCCCATGGAGCCACTTTGGTTGGAAAATGACATAAATACCTTTTATTTAATGTTAAAGTAAAAAATGACACAGACATGAAATGTTTTACTAAAAAAAAATTTACATGGGGTTATACAAGTCATATTTTTGACTATAAATAGTCATTGGAAACCTAAAACTATTTCCTACAACATAGTAATTTGTTTTATAATTTTTAGACTTTAAATAAATTAAATAATTTATGACATCATGATGATGCAGCGATGGCCTCATTATTTAACGATTTTAATAAAATGGAAAGATAATGTAAAATAGAAGACCTACACATGTCCAAAACCTATTATATAGGTGGATTTAGAACCCTCATCACCTTATCCTCGAAATACATCAATGTGGGACCTTTAAAATCCGAAACTGATTTGAAAATAAAGTAACATTTTGTAACTTTACAAGAGTGCCTCTCCTCTCCTCTTATAAAAGGCCCCCACCTCTACCTCCTTACCCACACTCCCAAAGCCTTTGACTCGGCCAAACCCTGCCAATTTTGTCTCTCCACTTCCCTCTCTTACTCCGTGAAGCCTCAATTTGGGCAGAAATCTTCCCAAGGAAGCCTTTGAGCTCAAACCAAATGGAGTTACCCGATTTTAAGGTAATGTATTCTTTTGAGTCCTTTTGTTTTATTTTGCTTCTCCAACCCCCGAAACTCTTTTTATTCTTTTATTTTGTAACAACTACAGTATCTTCCATATACTAGGATGTTATTATAAGATTTATTCTAGCTACACTTACACACACCTACATCTAATGGTTAAAGAACATACTGTTTCCGTGGATGGCGAATTTCTGCCTCCCGAAATGATGATTGTTCAACATTCTTTTAACCCCTTCAAAGGTGGCCATTAAGATGAAACTATATTTATATATGATATATAATATGTTTATTTTTTCCTTAATCTTCTGTATTTTTAATTTTTGGAATACCTTTATGGTTTCCATTATGGATAAACACGATAATTTCATTTTAGGAAGTGCGGACTACCGCCCCCTCAAAGTGATTTGATTCGTTAATGCCATATGTGGGATGTATAAAGGATGGATTTAAAGTTATTATATATGATTTTATACTGGAATTATAATATACCTATATATCATTATTATTTCTTTCCATTAAAGTATGAGATAGAAATGAAAGTAGCATTCATGCGTACGTACAACTTACCATCTCCATGAACGGTGCATTTCATTTCTTATCCCCAAATGTAATGTACTATTATAATTACATGTATATGATGGATATAAATGATGAATGATACATCTAAATGATGAATATAATTCTGGAATTACAATATATATACCTCTCATTTAGTTTTAATTCCATTAATATGACAAAGAAATGAAAGTAGCGTTCATGCGTACGTACGACTTACCGTCTCCATGAACGGTGCATTTCATTTCTTACCTCTAAATGATTATGTGGTATTACTAATACATGTATATGATAGATATATATGATATATATGATACCCAAATCAGGAATGTAATTCTGGATATAAAGAACCTTTGACCACACGTACAACATGTAATTGTAAGAAGTCCACTTTTGACTTAAGGACCAAATATAGACAAAACAAACATTATTAACATAAATTATTACATAATGTTTATGACATGGTAATAAGTGATATAAAAGGAATATTGAACTTGAAAAAGGTTCTTAAGGAAGTATAAATTAACTCAAGTTTATTATTCAGGACGTTAATGAACGATCGAGTCAAGTCAGACCCGAGGTAAGGGATCCTACTCCTCTCCTTCTTTTTAAGTACACTCTTTTATATCATTCCTTTTAAAGCTAATCTTTCTTGTTTTTGAGATGTTATTTTATATTAATCTTACTGTAATTTTTATTTTCATGTGATGAGAGACCCTATTCTCTCTCATCAATCCATTTTGGAAGTTTTGAGTGGCGTCGTTAGGCTGCCGAATTTTTGTAAGAGATCTGACCTCTCTCTTTCTTTTTAGTACTGTCCTTTATGTCACTTCATTTAAGCTCCTCTTTTTTATGTTGGGGGATGTTATTTTATATTGCTATTTCTATAAACTTTATGTTAATATGATGAGATACCCTATCTGATCTCATCAATCCATTTTTGTAAGTTTTATGTGGCGCTGTTAGGCTGCCGAGTTTTCATAATGGATTTTTCATCTCACTTTTATTCTCGTGAGATTTATGCTACATTTGCCACAATTTCCTTTGAGTGGTGTATGTACTTCCCATTATACTACTCTTTGTGTAATATACTTTCGTTTATGAGTATTTACATCAATGATGTGTTGTCCTTGTTTCATGGGGTGTATGTTTTGAAAGATACCCAAGTCGGTAAGGGAACCTTTCACCCTCCTATTTTTAAAAGACTTCTTTTGTTGGGTCTTTTAATTTACATATTGTTATGTTGGGATATGTTCTCATATATCCTTATTGATGTAAATTTTATGTCCAAGTGATGAGATACACTTTTTATCTCTCATCAACTCATTTTGATGTGATGTCGTTAGGCTGTCAAGGGAACTTCTTAACCCGATTTCGATTTCTTTGGGTTCAACATGTAGTTATTGAATATGTCATACTTTTTATATGTGTGAATGAACTTTGATTATTTTACACTTGATATCCACTTATATTCAGTTTTTTCGTTTGTCACACATAATTTTGTAATTGATTTATCCTTAAACCAAGGATATCGTCTTTGTATGGGACTTCGTCTCAATCTCCTTTCATTGAGGCATATTTTGTTTTATATACAACCTTATTTTATAAGGTTTATAAACCCCTTTGAATTTTACCTTTATTCAAAAGGAATCTTTTTATATGAAGTGTTTACTAAACGACAAAAGGGAATGTTTTTGTTGTACGTATGCGGCGACAACGACTTCTCCGCCGCCGTGACCATTATTTGAGTTTCAGCTTCCTCTATAAGCCATACCTTCTTTTTAAAAGAAAAATAAATACCATGTTTTACTTTTATTTTATTTTGGTATTGAAAATGGTTTTCATAATGTTTTTATTATATCAATGTGTTGTATTGATATCTTGTGATTGAAATGTGGAAATGTTATGTTTCCTTTATGCATGTTTTATGTGATACGATTATGCTATGGTTATTGGGAATTATTATGAAGACGGGTGGTTCCGTGATAAACTAAGGGCGGGTGAGCCCGACATAGCTCTCCAATGCATTGGGTGACACGAAGGAGTGAAACGTTAAGGTTTCCTAGAATAGATTTAGGGAATATACTGTGATGGGTATTCCAAATGTAACCAAGAGGGTTACTCCCTACGTAAGAATGTTATGAATGCCTCAAGTTACCTTTATGTATTATGATTTCTATGATTTATTCATGATTTGATGAGGTATGTTAATGTGCCTCTGTTTTATGGGTAAAGTATGATTTCATTATTATGTATATATGAACTCATGTTTCCTTTCCATATTTTTATAACCCTTACTGATCTTTTTATGCTCATCCCAAGTTTTTGAAATGTTTTTCACAAGTAAAGGGAAAGGTATATGATATGATGATAGTGTCAAGGAAGTGTCAAGAAAGAATCCATGTTTTATTTTAAATATGTTTCCGTTGATGGGAAAAAATGAATACTATATTTATGTAACCACTTTGTTTAAGTGTGGAATGTAATGCAAGTTTTATGATCTAATTCTCTAAAAATCTAAACCTGAAAAGATCCTCAATGTGTAATATTGTATTAACTCAAGATTAAGTAAGGTTTAAGGCTGGGGCCTTATATTGGTAGCTGGGATTGGGTGTGATGTCTTGGTAATGGAATATTTGGCCTAAGGAATTGGTTCCACTTGTGATTATTATATATAAAGTTTTTATATAAATGTGATAACTATTTTATCCTAGTGGCATGTGTTGATAATTCCTTTGGGGGAAAACCTACTGAGTTTTAGTACTCACCCCATACTTTAGGAAGTTGGTGTCTTTGTAGATGTTGTGTATCGTGACGTGGGAAAAGGTAAGGCATCTCCCTCCTTTAGTGGTGCATTGGGATGTCTCGGTGGATCTTGGAGCTTGGAGCATGGTTTGGAGCTATGGTGGCTTCATGGCTCATAGTGTTTGCTGTTTTGTTTCTGGTTGTAATCTAATATGGTTGGTTGTATTGGTTTAGGGTTGTATTGTGGAAGAACTAGGTTTTATTTTGGGAATACATGTTTGGGTTTGAAAGTGCATGCATCTTTAGTTGTTGGTTTGGTTGGTTTTGTCTTAAGGGAAAATCGTTCCCCCTGTTCCTCGAAGCCCTCATCATTTATTTCCAGCCATTGGATCCTTGGGAACGTCGCTTAAGGCCAAGTAACCCTCACCTCCTCTTCAAGCTCATGAGGTAGGGGCTGGGAGTTACAAGTGGTATCAGTTTGTTTGGACAGTAGCTTTCAAGTGAGAGTTGTTGTTCGGTCGCTTTGGTGCCTTGGTTTTGGAGTTAACATTCGTTGTGGTATATTCCTTCAGTCGAGATGGTAGCAAGGCATAAGATTGTTGGAACATGGAATATATAGAATAAAAGGACGTAGCTAACACTTTTATGCTGAAATTCACATTACCATGGAGTTGGGTACATAAGTGTTTTGGAGACACTTATAGGTAATGGATATCTCATTGTTGTGGGAGTAGCCAACGAGATGAGCATGACATGCATGGTAGAAATGAATTCCCACTAGGATGTATATTTCATTGAGGTGTAATGATTTATGATGTGATATGAATGTGTGAAATTGTAATGTGGATAAATTGGTATTTGGAAAATGGTTTGGTTTTAAAAATGGTGAATCATGGCACTTATGGAAAAGGTGGAAAGCCTTATTATGATAGTGTTGTGTAATGTGATTTGAAATGGGATTTCATGATGTCTACGGAAGTGAGACTCATGGTTGTTTGTTTTCTATTTATAGAAATGGCACTTAGTAGGCGTCGTAGAGACCAACCAGAGGAGGCTATTGATAATGTGGTACCACCTGAGCCTCAGGTGAACCCGCAGCCAGTGCAAAGCATAGTACAAGCATTCCAAGCCATGGAAAGTGGAAATAAAATGGACGAACCATGGCATGTGGATCATGCAGTTCAGTTTTAAAAGCAAAATCCACCCATCTTCATTGGTGATTCAAAGATGGATATGGTTGAAGCATGGTTGAATAGAATGAACAAGATCATCGAGTTCTTGGGAACACCGGTAGTGTTAAAAGTGAAGTTGGCCACGTATATGTTGGAAGATATTTCCCTTCAGTGGTTGGAGTTGCTATTCCAAGAAGGGATGAACCTGAGTATGATGTGGGAAGGATTTGAAGAATTTTTTAATAAAAAATTCTACCCACATACATTTAGAATGTAGCTTACGACGGATTTCATCAGTTTTAAGTACGAGAATATGTCTGTGACGGAGGATGAAGCTAAGTTTATGAACTTACTGAGGTCTACACCAGAGGTGGTAGGTAGCACGTTGTTGAAGGCAAGGATCATTGAAGCGAGGTTAAGGCAAGAAATATGTTCAAAGATAGATGATTACACAGAGATGGTGAATAGAGCCTCAGTGGCTGAGTGGGATCTGTTGGGAGCTCCGGGTGGAGGAAGCATGGTTGTACCCATGGGGAATAGTGGGAAATCTAATGTTGGGTTCAAGTGGAGGAGGGACACTTATTACCAGGCTCGGAGTATGATAGATAATCTGACGGCAGGATTTGTGAATCTTCCTCCGAAGCCCTGGAGAAAGCTGGGATGTTTTTCAGTGTGGTTCTATGAACCAAATCAAGCGGGATTGTACGATAGAACCTCGATCATGTCATAATTGTAAACAGATGGGGCATCTGCAGCATTATTTTCAGAATGTGCCAAGGTCGGTTGTCGTGACACTCCTCAGGGATCGCAGACGTCGTATGCTTCGACGGGATGAGGTTAGCATCAAACCCCTCTTCAGCAGAGGAATGTGGGTCATGGTGATTCATGGAATACCACGACGCCTCAACAAAGTAATAAAGAGTAGAGTGTGGTGACAAAGGCATTGTTCAGAGATGAGCAGGTTGTGGTGGATGATCATTCGGGACCATCCACGGTGTGATGTACTATTATTTTAAATTCTACCTTGATGCAAGTGTTGTTTGATACGGGTGCTTCACACTCTTTTATTACTACAAGTGTGGTTGATTTTCTGGGTTTAATGGTAGAAATTATTCCTTCGGTTTTGAAGCTTAAAAATCATCTGGTTCGAAGCGAGTGTCGAGCCTTCTTGTGTAGAGCATGTTGTATCATTGTGGGAGAGGTTGAGCTAATGTTGAATTTCTCAATGCTTGAGATGTATGGGTGTGATGTAATCCTAGGAATGGATTAGCTGGTTGCTTTTAAGGCCCACATCGACTGTGATGAGAGAACAATGGCTTTTACAACACACAATGGCTTTAGACTTCTCTTTAGAAGAGAGAGGCATGAAAGGTAGGGTGCAATGTGTTTGTTGGAACCAGTAGTGGGAATGTTATCATATCATTTGGCGGTATTGTTGTTTGAATCAGTAGAGGGAATTGAGCAGAGAGTTCCTATGACAGTGGTAGATCAGTTCATGGATGTTTTTCATAATGAATTCTCTGGTTTACCTCCCATAAGAGAAGTTGAATTTACAATTGATCTCCTTCTGAGGACTAGTACAATATAACTTTCGTCTTATCGGATGGAACCAGCTGAATTGCCGGAATTGAAAGTCTTGTTGGAAGAGTTATAAAACAAAAGGTTTATCCAGCCTAGAACGTCTTCGTGGGCAGTGTCGGTGTTGTTTGTGAAAATGGAGGATGGAACTTTGAGGCTATGTGTTGATTATCGTATACTTAACCAAGTTAGGATAAAGAATATTTATCCACTTCCACAAATTCATGATTTTTTCAACCAGTTGAGGGGAGCCCAATGGTTCTTCAAGATCGACCTGAGGTCAGGATATCATCAATTGCGGGTGAGGATGGACGATAATACTAAAACAGCTTTCATAAGTAGATATGGCCATTTTGAATATGTGGTTATGCCCTTTGGTCCAACGAATGCGCCAATAGTGTTTATGGAATTGATGAATATGATATTTCAGAGATATCTAGATTCATTTGTGGTGGTGTTTGTAAATGATATTCTAGTGTATTCAAAGGAAAGGGTAGAGCATGGGCAGCACTTGGCGACATTGCTGGGGATCTTGAGAGATCAGCAGTTGTATTCCAAATTGTCAAAGTTTGACTTTTGGATACGGGAAGTTCATTTTCTTGGCCATCTGATTTCTGAAAAATGTGTTTTAGTGGATCCAGAAAAGATAGAGGTTGTTATCTCGGGGAAACCGTCAAAGAATGTGTTTGAGATACGGATTTTCCTTGGACTATATTGGTATTATCATCATTTTGTTCATGATTTTTCACGTTTGGATTCACCGATGAGAGCTTTGACAAGAAAGAATGTTCCATTCCAGTGGAATGAATATTGTTAGAAGTGTTTCGAAGAGGAAATGGGTCACCTTACATTATCACCAATCTTGGTTTTTCCAGAACCAGGAAAGGGTACATGGTGTATTGTGATGCATCGGGATCACGGTTGGGGTGTGTTATCATGGAAGGGAATAATGTGGTTGTGTATGGATCACAGCAGTTGAAAGTTCATGAGAAGAACTACCCAACTCATGATTTGGAGTTGGAAGCAGTGGTCCATGCTTTGAAAGCGTGGTGTCATTATCTATTAGGTGAGAAATTCACGGTATATAATGATCATAAGAGATTGAAACACATTTTCTCACAAAGGGATTTGAACTTGCGGAAAAATAGATGGATGGAATATCACTAGATATTTGATTTTGACTTGATGTACACACCAGGTAAGGGAAATTTGGTGGCAGATGCATTAATTAGAAAATCATATGCTCAGGTGGTACAATAGGCATCAGACCAGTGGCAGTTGATGTCGGTTATAGCTGACAGGCGGTTGGAATATGAGGACCAGGGTGATAGAGTGGTATTCTTTCCATTTTTGTTTATTCCTGAATTGGTTGGCCTTGTTAGAGAAGAAAAAATATCTTATTCTGAGTGTGTGACTATGGGGTCAAGACTCAATGGTGGGGAGACGATTGAGGGTTGGAAACTGAATGGAGATTCAGTTTTGTGTTTTTGGAATCGGATGGTTGTACCAATTTCTTGTCTGTAAGATCTTCTCAAAGCGTATCATCATTCCAGGTGGGCTATTCATCATGGAATTAAGAAAATGTATAAAGTGTTGAAAGCACAGTTTTGGTGGGATAGTATGAAAAGAACAATGGCTGAGTTTGTTTGGAGATGCTTGACTTGTCAACAGGTCAAGGCAGAGCATCAGAGACCAGTGGAAATGTTGTAGTCTTTACCAATCCTTGTTTGAAATTTGGTGTAGATAGCGATGGATTTTGTCACAGGTCTCCCAAGAAGAGTCAGAAAGCATGATACCATTTTGGTGATAGTGGACCGACTAACGAAGTTGGCCCATTTCATCCCGATTTGTGAATCTCATACGGTGGAGGATCTATCCAAAATCTATATCCGGGAGGTGGTAAAGAGGCATCGTGTTCCAGTTTTGATTGAATCAGATTGAGATCCGAGGTTTACATCTTGTTTCTAGAAATCCTACAGTAATACCTCAGAACTAAGTTGACCATGATTACGGTGTATCACCCTCAGATGGATAGTCAATTTGATATGATGATAAAAACTCTGGATGATATGTTGTGGGATTGTGTCATGAATTTTGGTGGCATGTGGGAGGAGCACTTATCGTTGGTTGAGTATTCGTACAATAACTGTTATCAGGCTTCCAGACATATGGCTCCGTTTGAAGAATTTTATGGGTGGTCGTGTCGTTCTCCACTATGTTGGGTGGAAATGGGTGAGTCCGCGATGGTTGGACCGAGCCTTGTCCAGGAGACAACGGAGAAGATAAAGTTGATCAGGAAGAGAATGTAGAAGGATCATAGTCATCAGAAATCATATGCGGATCATTGTCGATGGCATTTTTCATTCTAGGTGAGTGATCATCTTTTCTTGAGGATCTCTCCTAGGTTGGGACATCGTCAGTTTGGATAGTAGGGAAAGTTATCTCCATGGTATATTGGAACTTTTGTGATTATTGATTGGGTTGGTGAGGTGACTTATCGTTTGGCTTTGCCACCTAGGTTCAGTGCACTTCGCAATGTGTTTCATGTGTCACAGTTGAAAAAGTATCATCTGGATCATGACCATGTGATTCAATGGGATCATGTTGAGCTAGAACCAGATGCTTTGTTGGTGCACATGCTAGTGCGGGTCGTGGATAGGAAAGATAATGTCTTGTATGGTAGAAGCATCAATTTAGTTCATGTTTTGTGGAAACATGGTCAGATTCAAGAGGAGACTTGGGAGTGGGAGAAAGAGATGGTCGAGCAGTGGCCCGAGCTCTTTCGGCAAAGGGCGGGTTCACAACTTTCTGAGGATGGAATGTCCAATGGTGGGGAGAATGTAGTACCCCTAGTTTGAGGTTTTTGGCCTTTTTTATTCATTTTTATGTGTTTAAAGTGCATGGGATGAGTTGGGAAGAGTTTAGGAGAGTTTGGAATGCTTTTGGATGAGTTTGGAGGATTTTCTATGGGTGAATGGTTTGGGAACGATTAGTGGAAACCGTGAAGATTCTCCAGGAAGCCGTGCAGGGGGAGAAAATAGGCTTCGCACAGCCAATGCATGGTTTTCCAAACCGAGCGAGGAAACCGTGTGAACCCTTGATCTCGAGGCAGTGTCATGCACATGGTTAGCGCACGGTTTTCCAAACCCTGCGGGATAACTGTGAGGACACTTAAAGTTGGATTTTTTAAGTCCGATCTCCCTCAAGCTTGACCTAAAACACTACAGTCTTCCTCCCACTCGAGCCTCACTCAATATTTCAGGTTCTCAGGGGTTGGATGGGCTCTCCCACTTAGTTTGTAAGGATTTTGAAGAGGTTTCTTGCAGGGGGAGACAGTAGGCTTCACACGACCTGCACACAGTTTTCCAAACTGTGCAGGGAAACCATGCAGACCCTTGCTCTTGAGGAAATAGCATGCACAAGGTTAGCGCACAGTTCTCCAAACCGTATGGGCTAACCCTACATCCACTTAAAGCTGGAGTTTTTAAGTCCGGTCTCCCTCACGCTAGACCTAAAACACTCGAATCTTCCTCCCACTCGAGCCTCACTTAGGATTTTGTGTTCTCAGGGGTTGGAGGGGCTCTCCCACTCAGTTTGGAAGGATTTTGAAGAGGTTTCTTGGTGGTTTGGAGGTGGTTTATCTTGAGTAAGTCTCTCCTCTTGGTTTCATTGTTTTTTCCTCTAGATCTGCTCTTCCCTCTTTCATGGTTTCCTAGATATACACTTGTTGTGTGTAGATCTAGGGTTGTGGTTTCCTTGGATGATGTTTTTATGGCTTGTGAATGTTATGGAAAGGGATCTAGAGAGGTTTCGATGGTGCATTCTCTGGATTTGTGGTGCGGTTGCTTGTGGGTCGATTTATCAGGAATCCTAAAGGTAGGTGGCTTTTCTATTGACTCCACTTGGTTAGAGCTCATGGTTTGGTTACAATTAATTTTTTTGTTCTTGAAATTAATAGTGTTTGATGTGCGAAATTGGTTAGAAATCCCATGGGTGATGTTTTGGTGATTTTTGGGAAAAAGAGGGTTTTTTGGTGAAATGCTATTGTTGTGGATTATAAAATGGTGATTTCAGAATGGGATTCTATGGTTGATTTTTAAAAATGAATGATGGAAATGGTTTTCAATAAAATGTTTGTTTTATTGAAATGTTGTTTGGCATGGAAAATGGTTTTCAATAAATGGGTGATACATTGAAGTGGATTGATATGAAATGGAATTGGTTGATTGCACATGGTTGTGACCATGGTGGGTTATATTCTTGGAATTGGATTGTTTTAATGTTGTGTGGTAGTGGCGAGAAGCACCACTATAAAAAGTGGATGTATAGTGGAATAAAGGGCCACCATCAATGGTAAGTGGATGGGAAGTTCCACTAAAGTGTTAATGGGTGAACGGGTTGGACAGAAGCTCCACCTTTTGGTTGTTTTGTTGTTTTGTTGTGCATTTCTTTTCGAGATGGAAATTGTTGTTCTAGTGTGTAAAATATGAAATTTATTGTGGCATGTTTGGTTGGATTTCCCTTGGTTACTAGGTTTGGGTGTGATGGATTGGTAAGGGTATGTCTGGCCTATGGAATTGGTTGTACTTGTGGTTACTTTATATAAATTGTTTTATATAAATGTGCTAATGGTTTTATCCTAGTGGTGTCTATAGGGAAGTAATTTGGGGAAAACCTACTGATTTATAGTACTCACCCCCTGCTTTGGCACGTTGGTGTCTTTTCAGATGTTGTGTATCTTGACATGGGCAAAGGTAAGGCATCTCCCTCCTTAGTAGTGCATTGTGATGTCTCAGTGGAGCATGGAGCATGGAGCTTGGTGTGAAGCTATGGTGGTGTCATGGATCGTAATGTTTGTTGTTCAGTTTCTTCTTGTACTCTGATATGGTTGGTTGTATTGGTTTTGGGTTGTATTGTGGAACAACTTGGTTGTATTTGGGGTATACATGTTTGGGTTTGAAAGTGCATGAATCTTTAATTGTGGGTTTCGTTGGTTTTGTATTAAGGGAAAATCGTTCCCCAATGTTCCTTCAATATCTTGGCATTTATTACTAGCATTCAGCGACTTGGGAATGTCGCTTAAGGCCAAGTAACCCTCACCACCTCCTCAAGCCAATGAGGTAGGGGCGGGGTGTTACATATTGTATCTCTTGTAAATAATTCTGATCATTCTGGAGAGGAAAATGATGATTATATTTCAAAATAGTTAATGTTTGAATATTTTAATATACATAAATATAAATTTAAGTATTTTAAATAAAAATAAAAAATTATGAATAAAAACTTGCTTTATCTGCTAATATCAAATCCAATTTTGCGGCAGAGAAAGAAAAGAATGCTAATTTTTGGATAGTGAATACTGAAATAAATTTATAAAATGTGTATTTAAAGAAATACTTATATATATTTACAAATTGAAAAGAATATCTCACTCAAACACTAGGAATTTTTTTCTCCTTGATATATTACTAGTTTAGGTTACCAACCTGGATAAAGAAGATGTTTTAATAACACATTTGTTCTTAAATCCAATTTCGGAACTTCTACTGCTAATTTTTATTGAAGTGGAATGAATAAAGTTTTTATTTCAAATAGCTTAAAATATGTTTATAGGAAACCTATCACGAAAATCTAGGTTTATAAATCCATAATCACTAACATATCTGGACCTAGTAAAATATCGATACCAAAAATCATTCATGGTATAAAACATAATTTTGTAGGGAAACTACATGAAACTATCCTGTTTAAATATATGGAACTTGGACTAGGGATATTCCATACATATGATAGGATATTACATGATCTTCAAGAACTTGATAATAGTTGATGGTGGTTATGTCTCCTTTGGTGACAATTCTATAGGAAAAATAAATGTCCCTGTCCAAATAAGCAACTCAAATTCAATTTTATTTTCTAAAGATAAATTCAAAAAATGTTTACTACTTAAGTCCATTTTATAGAAACTCTTATATTTGGAATATGATACTTGGACACTATTATATTCACTCACTTATAAATATTACTAGAAAAGGGTTAGTTAGGGATCTACCCAAACATGAATTCCCAAATGAGAAATTCATTATGCTGTGTCAAAAAGAGAAGAAACACATAATATATTTCAAATTAGAGAAAGACATTTCAACTTCTCAACCTCTTTATTTAGTTCATATAGAATTTTTTGGAACATCTAGAGTTTTTAGTTAAAATGGGAATCACTATGTCTATATACCTATAGATTACTTTTCTAGGAATTCTTGGGTATTATTTTTATCTCACAATACTGAATATTACTCTGATTTTACAATGTATTCTATATCTATAGAAAAACTAAGTTGATTTATAATTAAGACATTAATATGTGACCATGGTTGTGAGTTTGAAAATCAAGACTTTGAATCCCTTTTCTAACAAAATTGTGATAAACACAACTTTTAGGCTCCTAGGACCCCTCTATAGAATGGAGTTATTGGAAGAAGAAATAGAAAAATTTTAAAAGGCAGAGCAAAAAATTATTAATGAATATCACTTACTTGTATTATTTTGGGATGTGGCTATAAATACAACCATCCATATAATTAACAGATTTTTAAATAAAACACATTTGAAGAAAACCCTTTATTAATAAGGGAATAAAAGAAAAACAAAGGTTAATTACTTTAGTCTTTTTGGTTTCAATTTTTTTATAATTAATACCAAGTATAATCTTGACATGTTTTCCTCCAAAACCAACGAATGAACTTTCCCAGGTTATTTAATTATAAATAAATCCTACTGTTTTTTTAATATAAGAAGCAAGATTTTGGAAGTGAATGTCCATGTCAAGTTTAATGAGACAGATCTAAATGAAACTAATAATTATTTATATAATCTTGAGGATGATTTATCCAATCTGAACATAATTGAAAAATCTTATGATACTACTGTATTATATGAATAAAAATCATCTAATTCTAAGGAACTTCTAGAAACTGATCCAGAAGCTATGAAAAAATATGTGGTGACCATAAATTATTTTTCTAGAGCTGTTAGGAATATTAAATACCCACTTTTGATGTTGTATTTGAATAATTACATAGAAGTAAAAAAATTAGATATTCCCTAAGAAACTAGGCTGTACATCAAGATTTCTTATCCCAACATGAACCTAAGAGAAACATTGATGCAATTAATGATGAATTATAGGTAATGGATATGCAAGAATAAATGAATCAATTATAAATAAATTGAAAGTGACCAATCTGGATAATTGAATCTTTGATAGGTGGAGGGGTGAATCAATTATACTTTTTCTTTTATGTTTACTTGAAATAAAATTCACCTCCTATTAAAGATTTCAATTTCCCATTAAAAACCAATCAAACACACCTTCGTAGGAACAAAAAAAATACAAGGTTAACCATTCAATAAGAATTGACACTTTCTTGGTATGGTTTGAAAGTATTCCAATGCCACACAATCCACTTGAAATTAATCCTTATATTATAACGAGTAGGATATACCTTTTAAATTGTGTCTCACTATGAAAAAAATTACAATAGTGTGAGTGCACCCTCTTAGAAAAAATAGTGTAATATAAGTTATTTGTAACAACTCATGTTACCTGTGCTTCATTTCAATTATAGAAATGTATTCAGTTGAAAAAATTATTTATTTTCTTACTAAGAAGATTACAATAACTTCTTGGACTCTTTAAGGAAATATCACTCTGATTTTCACAGTCTATTTTTCTTAGTCCAATTCCTCTGAGAATTATTCTCCCTAATACGATTCTTCTCAATATGATTATTCCCAATACGATTCTCACTAGTATGAATATTATGACTTTGACAGAATAAAAAAGAGATGAATCTTCGCCACTTGAATTATCCTTCTTCATCAGTCCGGAAATCCTAGTATGGAAACCCAAATCTGATAATCCATCTTGATAAGAAGATCAACTGAATACGATGGACAATTCTAGTATGGTAATCAGTTATGTTTTATAATTACTGAGTATGATGATTAGCTGAATACAATGTTGTGATATTTTCTCTTCACCTTTAATTCAATCCATTGAAACATCTTCAACAAAAACTCAATATGGAACCTTCTTCCTCTCTCTAAAAACTCAGAGATTCTCTCTATTTTTAGACAAAGAATACATTGGTCGTCACAAAAGTACTATGTATTTTTCTCCTTTTATTGGTTACCCATGATAGATTCTATGGGAATCCTAAAATTATTCATACTCACTTAAATTCACCCAAAACCAAAATTCCCCTAAAATCACAAGTGCATTTTGTCTTCTTCGGTTCTTCTCTATTTTTCTTGATTATTCTTTAGACTTTCATTTCATTTTCCAATCTGAATTCTATTCATGAGTCTGATTTTTGGGATACTATTTCTTCAATACAATTCTCTATATCAATTTGACTATATAAATGTATGATGAAATGGACACCACCGTGAATTATGAATACAACCATTCCTTGGAATGCCAATCCCCCTTTTAGAGAACATTCAGAAAACTCATTTATCTCTACTCTCAAACAACGTATACACCTTCACCTCTTTTATTGATCCACTTGAAAATTCTAGTTAAAAGAGAAAAAAATGTAATTCAAACCCTTTTTAATGGATGGCTACATTTTTTATCAGTTTTTTTCATTATGATTTTCATCAGACTTAGCTAATATTCAGTAACTTCCTTCATTATCAAACCTATTATTGTATCTTGAAATACTTCATGTCTTTAAATTCATTTGAGAAAATATTTAGCATTATCATAATTCAATCGGAAAGTATCGTAAATTTCCATTAATTCAAGATTAATTATTTCTCTCCGTCAAAGTATGATATTTTCTAAATACAATCATCCTGGATATGATCAACCTAGATACAATCATTCTAATAATGACCATCCGGAATACTAGTATGACATTTTCCTTCCTTATCCTACGTTTTATTTTACAGAATTCATTTTTCCAAAATACTATAAAATCACCCTTTTCTTTTCATCTAGATTCGATCATTTTAAATTTAATTGACATCGTCTCTTTCTTCTCTTCTACCCAGATATGATTAATATAGGTATGATTAGGATCACCTCTTTTCCCCTTTCTTTCATAAATCTTGCATGATATGTTTTTTAATAAAATTATGATTTATGTGAAATACAAATAAGTTAATCATCATAACATTTAATTTTATCATAATCATGAAGACTCTGGTAAAATCACTTCTTTTATACCAGATCCATAGTGAATCTGATGACCATTTATTTCATGAAAGATACATTCCCCATATGAATGTTTCTATAAATCTATATTATGATCAATTTTTCATTATGATCTTCTCACATTCCAGACCCATGGTGAGTCCAATTATTTTAAAAAAAGGGTCAGTACGATTTCCAAAAAATAAAATGTGAGGTGATTTCACTTTAATCATCAGTTTTATTGACAACAAAAGAAAAAATTTGAAAAAAATATCTTTTTCATTAGATTGTTAATAAAAACTTTCCCTTTTTATTTTGTTTTTAAAAAAGTATCATAAATCACTGAACTTTTTATCCATATAAAATGGATTATGTATTAATTATTCTAATCCTATGTGAGCTAAATCATTATAGGAAACAAGAATCACTGATAGAAAAATCATGCTATCCCAAATAAGTGATTATGACAACCTTTTTATATTTCCTTCCTCATCTCTTCTTCAGCCTCCTTGGAATAAAAAACAATTTTTTTCCTACAACAACTCCAAAAATAGTTAGAATAGTTCAATCATAAAACAATGCTGAATTCATAACTTACCCATAACTCCCCCTTTTTACATGCATCAACTGGATATATTTAGGAAACAATTAAAATCTCCCCCTTGACAACACAATCCAAAGGTAATATGAGAGAGGGAAAAAACACATACCTTATCCTTAAAGGGAAAGATGTTGGACAACCATGCTCAACCTAAATTTAGAGAAATATTATTTCTATAAAGATTTTTAGAATATGTCATCAACTTATTATGATGTCAAAACATACTTTATATTCAATTAATTCTTCTCCACATGATCTTTGATGAAATGATATTTCATATCAATATGTTTGGAATGAGAATTTTGCATAGGATCCATGTTGGGATTGATTGTGCTTTGATTGTCACAACCCAATAGAATGGGTAACTTCACTTCAACAAGAAAATATTCCAATTGAGTTTTCATACATGTAAGTTGAGTAGTTTCTTGATTAGGAACAACATACCTAGCTTCATCCATACTGAGAGTTTTTGAATTATTTTTCTTTGAATGAAAACTATGATAATTATTTCCCATAATTGATAGTACACCAAATATATATATTCTATGATCAACATTTCCTACCTAATCAGCATCTAAATACCCAAAAAATTCAATACAATCTATGTTCCCATACCTGATTATAAATTTACTTGATCATTTGAAGTATTTGAGAACAATTTTTCCAGCATGTAAATATGATTATTTTGGAGCACTCAAAAATATTAGACACTAAGTAAAAATATAAACAATGTTGGTTCTTGAAGTAGTCAAATACATCAAACTCCCAATCACCTTTTGAAATTATTTCTGACCAACATATTTTCCTTGTCCATATTTGGACTTCATTAATCCCACTGAAATTTGTTTGGAAACATGTTTTGAGTTTTTCAAGAAAAAAGTCTTAAGAAGTTCCTTAACATTATTTTCTTGAGAAATACAAATGCATTCCTTCCATTGATTTATTTTTAACCTATGAAAGTATTTCATTTCCCCTAGCATGTAAATTTCAAATACCCTTTTCATTTATTCAAAAAACCTTTAATAACATCTTTCATCATTCCCATCAAAGATAATATCATCAATATATGCAATTACAATAGGGGGATACTCTTGATTTTCTATCATATATTGATTTGTATTGAGTCTTCCTTTAGTGAAATTAATATTCCATAAGAAAGTATCCAATCTGGAATACCATGCCATTAGGGCTTGTTTTAGCCCACACATATACTTTCTCAATCTAAACACACTAATTTAATCTATCCCAATAAAAAATCTAAAAGGGTGTTCAATGTAAACTTCATCATAAAGATCACCATTCAAGAATATAGATTTGAAATCCATTTAAAAGATCTTGTAACCTCATTGTGAAACAATAGAAAGATATATTATAATTATTTCATGTATTTCTACTAGAGTAAAGGTTTCATCAAAACCAATACCTTCAATTTATGAATACCCTTTTCATACCAATATTTCTTTGTTTATTATCACTTCACATTCATCATTCATCTTATTTTGGAAAACCAACATTGTACCAATAATGTTTTTGTTTTCTATCTTGGGTATAAGTTCCCACGTATCATTCTTTTTAATCTAATCCAACTCTCAATTCTTGGATTGAACCCATTCATGATACTAAAAATATTATTTCACATCATTCTCCTC
Organism: Viscum album; assembly: GCA_963277665.1. Classification (NCBI taxonomy): domain Eukaryota; kingdom Viridiplantae; phylum Streptophyta; class Magnoliopsida; order Santalales; family Viscaceae; genus Viscum; species Viscum album. Next base: position 129,548,435 of record OY728121.1, on the reverse strand, counting down.
AACTTTTGAAAACAAAGAAGTATATATAATAGATTTTGTTGTTCTTATTGTTTCAACCTGCTGATGTTGATCAAAAATTATATTCTGAGCTTCCACATGTTTCCTTATCCTAGGATGAGATTTAAGAGTATCTTCATCATATAATGAAATAAATGAGTCCAATTCTTATTCTTGATTAGGAGAATAATTGTCTATATCCTTATCAAAATCATTTTCAAAACCATATATCTCAACTTTCTCATTTTCCTTTTCAATTACATCCACATCAACTGAATAAACAATTCTTCCAGGTTCTTTGTTGAAACATCTATATCCTCTTCTTTCTTGAGTATAGCCAAGAAAAATCCATCATTACCTTTCTGCTAAAACTTTCCAAAGTTTCCAACATTCTTCATTATAATACATGGACTCTGGAAAACTATTAAGTGTTTCAATCATGGAGTTTTTCCAAAAAACTTCATATGGAGTTATATATAATTGAGGACTATATAAACCACAATTTTGAATAAAAACTACAATGTGTATAACTTTCTTGAAAAAGTAATGAGAAAGACCACGTTCAAGTAACATAGTCCTTCCCATTTCCACCAATTTTCTATTCCTTATTTCGGTATCCCCATTTTTTAGGAGTGTATGAGGAAGTATGCTCAAGCTTAATTCTATGCTTCTCAAGATATATTTTGAATTCATCACTTATGTATTCACCACAATTGTATGTTATCAAATTCTTCACTAAATAATCACATTATTTCTCATCCTTCCTTTTGAAACATCCAAACATTCTTAAAGAATTTGATTTATGTTTCACATATATAACACATGTAATGAGAGTAAAATAAATAATGAAAGTGATGACATACTTATCTCTATTTTTTTTATTTTATAAATTTCCCACATTCTTGGGATAAAACATAGTATATTCTCAATTTCTTCACTAAATACACCATGTTTTTTTAACAGATCTCATCTTTCTTATACATTATTTTAGTAATCTTTCCTTTATAAAAAATACTAAAACAATGATATCTTCTTGGGAAATAAGGAATTTCTCAGACACCATATCTTTGTGATAATATTATCATGTTTCATTGAAACATTTTACTAGCCTTTTATGACACAAATGATTCTCTTACACAATACTCAAAAAATAATTGTTTTTTATTTCACTAAGATGAAATAAGTTTCCTTATGTACATTGGACTCTTGTAACAATATTTCCATATTCCTCAATTTTCACAAAAAATCCATCTTTTCAAAAGATAAATTTTTTAATCTAATCACAGAATTTTGAAACACTTAGAAAATTTTGTTTCAACCCATTAACATACACAACATTCCTAGATTTCATATTTTCTTTCCCAATGATGGTTGAACCAAAACCTTTGATTTTCAAGGACGAATCATTGAAAAATGATACCATTACTTCCATAAAATATTTCTCATTATTCAAAAATTTCTAATATCCTATTCATGTGAAATGAACAACCACTATCAAGAATCCATGGTATTTTTTCCTTTTATATCATTCAATGTTGTTTCAATAAAAAGGGATTTTACTTCTTCCCTTTGTCTCTTCACCTTTGTATTTTGAGAATTGTTTAGACTCTTTTGTTGTGTCAAAAGAAAAAAAGGCATACTTTTTCTAGGTCTCTAGGTTGTTCAAATCTATTAAAAATAATGTTTAGTTATTGGATCCTATTCTCAGTTTTCACAGCCACATTTTCAAGTTTCTTCACAAAAACCATTTCTGAATTCTTTCTATGAGGATATTGAATACCCCTCAACCTTTTACATTAATAACCTATAGGATAACAGTAATGTTTTTTGTTCAACCAACACATATTTTACATATAACAGAATCCACCATGATATAATCAATTTCCAAAGAATCATTTTTATCCTATGAAACTTCTCTATTTATTAGAATTGTTTATACATTTCTCATCCCCCACATTCTCTTTGTTTTTCGAGCCACCAGACGTTCTGTTTTCAATTTTATCCTTCCATTTCTTTTTTAGATTTATTGGAACAATAAGTATTTGATTCTTTTCTAGATCTATAATGTTTCTAATAATTTTTAGACTCATGGTTATTTGATACTTTCTAATTTCCAACTTTGTTGGTTTTGGCTACATATACGACTTTCCTAGATTTATTCCTTTAATAAACAATTCTCTATTTATTCTCTCCCTTTGATGGTAATTTTTTTTGATCCTTATGTAGTACCACATTATGATAACATTATCAAAATTCAGTGATAGAGTTTGTTAAACCATTACCTTTCTCATTAGATTTTGTGATATTTTTTGGACAATTTCCAACTATTCTAATTTTTCTTTCAACATCACTTCTTGATGATCATTTTGTTTTTTTATTAGTCAATATATTTCTTTAAATAATCAATCTCTTTCATTATATTCACCTTTTATCAGAAAGAAATTCTTCATTGCTTATTGAGGAATATTCCTCTTCCAAATTTTTGTTTTTCTTTTCAAGATTTCTCATAATTCTTAGGCATTCATTTGATTCTTCTTTAAAATGCATTTCAAGTTGAGTTTATTCTTATTCAGAACTACATCTTTTAAATTATTCATTATTCACTATTTCAATAAAAGTATTATCAATACTACTCTTAATTGATTTTTTTTTGGATTCAACATCACTACCTTCTTTATCTTCATTTTTTGAAAAGAATCTTATTATTTTGGAATTGAATAATTCACTTTATTTACTTATAGAATGTGATTTTCCTTTGTCACCATATTTATTCCAAAATCTTATTGGATTTATTTCATCTTATTCACTATCCTATTCATTCTTTCTTTGAGGAAAATTGGTTGAAAAGTTCCCAATGGATACACATTCAAAAAATTTAAAGCTAAGTTTCCCTTTTTATTTACCTATAAATCTTTTAACATTTTTAGAAAAAAAGGATAAAATATTATCACGATTTTTATATACTTCATAATCAGAATCAGATTCACCATTTTCATATTCAATATAAATCTCCTTATACTTTTTGTTCTTTTTGTCCTTGAATGACATTTCTCTATAAACTTTTGTTTTGATTTTAATATCTTTCCCTCTTCTCATTTCATAAGCAATGAGAGTGCTATGAAAATCATCAAGAGACAATGTTTTAGGATATCTATATTTTAATCAAGAAACATTCTCATCAAACTTTTCAGGAAGGATTATCAGTATCTTCTCAACAATTATTGAATCATCTATCTTTTCCGGAAGACATAAAATAGTACACAAAATATCATTCACCCTGTTAAAAAACCCCTCAATAGATTCATACATTCCCATATTCGTGTCTTCATACATGAATCTATATATTTGAAGTTTTTCCTTCTTCACTTTTTTATTTCATTCATATGTGTTTTTAAATTTATTCCATTTACCATTGGATATGGAAACACCTTCTACTATTAAGAATTATCTTTCATAAATTGATGATGATATAACATTCTTGGCCCTTCCCTCATTCTCAAGATTCTTCTTTTCAAAAGATGTAATAGGATTTTTATAATCAATAGGAGGAAACCCATATATTGTAGCTTCAGGAACATCATATCCAATAGATATAAGATTAGATAACATTATATCTTTCCATATATGATAATACTTTCCACCAAAAAATGGAATACATTTACATATTCACACTATTCGAATTCCCCATCAGCTTCTCTTCAAAACATCAGAAAATAATAAGAGAAGGGACTTATGCTCCAATATCAATTGAATGTGCCTAGTCAGGATAATTATATCACTGAGATGGGGATGTGGTGAATTAGTGATAATTTTTATTTTATGTTTCTTTGAAACAACCATCACCTCCTATTAAATATTTCAATTCACTATGGAAAACCAATCAAAAACACATCTACAGGAACAAAAAAATTTACAAGGTTCGCTATTCAATAAGAATAGTTACATCCTTGGTATGGTATAGAAGTAATCTAATACTAAAAAATCAACTTTAAATCAATACATGGATAGAAAAGAGTAGGATATACCCATTCCCTTCTATAACACTCTATAAATAATTTCAGTAGTTCGTGTTCACCCTCTTAGCATAAATAGGGTAATACAATGTTTTTGTGACAAAACATGTTACCTTTGATTCTTTTTTATTACATAAATGTATTGAATTGAAAAAATTATTCAATTTATTTATGACAATATCATATGAACTTCATGGAATCTGTAAGGAAAACTCAGTCTGATTCTCTTAGTCCATTTTTCCAATCACATTCCTCCGAATATGATCCTCCCTGATACGATTCTTCTCTGTATGATTCTTCCCGATATGAATCTCCCTAATACAAAATATATGAATTTGAAAGAACAAAAGAGAGAGGAATAGACACCACTTCAATTATCATTCTTCCTCAATTTGGAAATCCCAGTATGGAAATCCCGATTCGATAATCCATCCTGATATGAAGATCATCCAAGTGAAATTGAAATATTAGTATGATAATCAAATTTATATGATATACACTGAGTGTGATGATCATTTGAATATAAAATTTTGATATTTTCTCTAATCCATTACATTAATCCATCGAAACTTATTCATCAAAAACTCAATAAAGAACCTCCTTCTCTCTAAAGAAAAAGAGATTTTCTTTCTTCTTTAATGAATAGTACATCGTTCATAAAAAACTAAAATGTTCTTTTTTCCTTTTATAGTTGATCCATGAGATATTTAGCGGCAATCCAAAATTGTTTCCCTCTCACTTAAATTCACCCAAAACTCAAATTTTAATATAATATCAAGTTCATTTTGACTTCATCAAAGCTTCTAAAATGTTCTACAATCATCACTTCATCTTCAGATTTTCATTTAAATTTCTAGTCTGAGTTCAATTCAGGCATTATATTTTTGGAATCTGATTTATTCAATAAAATTATCTGTATCAATTTGAATATATAAATGTATGATGAAATGGATACCACCATGAATTCTGAATACAATCATTATTTTCAATAGCAAGATCACCTTTTATATCAAATTCAAAAAAATACTTTTTCTATTCTCTTGATCCAATTATTCTTCTTAACCTATTCTATGGATCCACTTGAAAATTCTATTGAAAAGAAAGCAAAGTAATTCAACCCCTTTTGAATGGGTGACTACATTTTTGATTGATTTTTTTATTTATGATTTTCATTGGCCTCAGCTCATTTTTGGAAACATCCTTCATTATTAAAGTTGTTCTTATATCATGAAATCCTTCCCGAATTTAAATTCATTTTAGAATAGATTTATCATCATTAGAATTCAATTGGAAAGTATCGTAACTTTATATTCATCCAAAATTCTTTATTTCTTCTCAAACTGTTCAAGATCTTTTCTAAATACAATTATCCAGGATATGATTATCTTTATATCGATCATCATGTATATGATCATTCTGATTATGATAATCCTGGATAAAATAATTCTGACTATGAACCTTTTCTTCGTTAGCCTGAATAAAATTTTGCAGAATCCATTTGGCCATAATATAATCAACATTTACCTTATCTTTTCTTCTAGATATGATCATTTTAAATATGATCGACATCATATCTTTTTCCTCTTCCACCCAGATACATGAAATCTAGGGTTCGATTTGGAAGACCACTTTTCTCGTTTCCTCCAATAGTATTTCTTCATAAGTTCTCTAATCAACTTATGATTTATGTGAAATATAAATCGACAAACCATCATCACATTTAATTTTTTCATAATTATGAAAAAACTGATATGATCACTTCTTTCATATCAGATCTAGAGTGAATATGAGGAACATTTAATTTCAGTAAGATCTATTCTCCATTCGATAGATTTTCTAATTCTATATTACTATCAATTACTCATTATGATCTTCCCCCATTCCGGACTCACGTTGAGTCCTATTCTTTTAAAAACAAGGGTCAGTATGATTTCTACCAAATACAAAGTGAGGTGATTTCCATTTCATCATTAATCTTCAGCTTTATTGAAAAAAATAAAACATTTTAAAACAAACACATTCCTCATTATCTTGGCCCTATCATAGATAAATTATAATAAATTTTTGATAAACCTAATGAATCGTTGAATATTGGAACTAAATGGGTGTTTTGATTCAAAGTTGATGAATCTTTCACAATAATAAGGAATAATTATAGAATTGTTTCACAAGAGTATAATCAAGAAGATGGTATAGAATATGAGTAAACTATATCATATATAGCCATAATTGAATCCATTAGAATACCTCTTTACTATATATCACATCTAGATTCAAAGCTATATTAAATAAAGGTAAAAAGTTCATTCTTGAATAGGTATATAGTTGAGGAAGTTCTTTTTGAACAACCCCATGGATTTAAAAATACTCATCATCCAAATCATGTTTTCAAATTAACAAAATCTTCATATGCTTCAAAAGAAGCTCATAGATCTTGGCATGACAGGCCCAGATCATTTATTACTTCAAAGGGATTTTAAAAGTTGTTGCTTATCCTACCATTTTTATAAAAAAAAATTAAAAATGATCTAGTTGTTAAAATATTTATAGAATATATTTTCTTTGAATCTTATAAAAATTATTTATGTACTAAATTTTCAAAGATATTGTAGAATGAATTTGAAAGGAGTTTAATGGGTGATCTAAAAATATTTAGGGGATTCCATTTTTCCCAAAATAAAGAATACATTATTTTAAATAAAATTAAATATACTACAGAAGTTATAATATTTTATTTTTTAGTTAAAAATTAGGGTAGTTACACACTTATGAGTACAATTGGTAAATTTGATCTTAATGAAACTAGGAAATTATTGGATCAAACTAGTTACCTAGGTATGAATGAAGGTATTCTATAATTAACTGCTTTCTAACATAATATTATGTTTAGTCTCTTTATGTGTGATTGTTTTTAATAAAACACAAAAGAATCACACTTAATTTCCATTAAAATTATTTTTAAACACATCAGGTATACAATCAATTTATGATTGTTTTACCTGAGAGGATAAGAATTTGAACTACTGGTTATTTAGATGCTCAATTTTTTGGTTGAATGTTATATAGGAAAAAACCTACATAACATGTAACCTTTTGGGATAGTCACTACTTTCTTAGTGTGGTAAGAAACAAATTTTTGTTGCATTTTCTACTACTGAAGCTGAATACATAGCTGCAGGTAGCTACTGTGCTCAAATATTGTTGAAGAAACATATTTTTCTAGACTATGGATACTAATTTCGACATGTTAGTATAAACTATGAAAAAATTTCTATAAATACTTATAAGAACCTGGTATTTCACTGTAGAATAAAATACATTGATGTAAGAAATCACTTATTGAGAGATCATTTTCAAAAGGGTTATATAACTCTTGAATACATTTGTACTGAACAACATGTTGATGATATTTTTTATATTACACTAAATTCTGAGAGAATTAACTACATCTAACATGAATTATTCAAGATTATTTTTGGTTAAACTTAATTTTATGGGAACCACCATTGGTGCTTTCCCACAATTTGTGTTTCCCACTTTTGGAGTTTTACCCACCATTGGATTTCTATCCACCATTAGAGTTTTAGACACCATTGTATTTTTAGCCAATTTTGGTGTTTTACCCAACATTGGAGTTTACCCATTGTTGGAGTTTTACCAACCATTGTGTCTACCCACTACTAGAATAAAATTCTACTGGGTTTTGTGCTAGTGTTTCTAATTCTTAATTATAGGTTATTTATTTTATTTCTTTCCAATTTGAATATTGTGTTCAGATTTCTGATTTATAAATCCTTAAATGAAATAAATTAGATAGTTTTATAATTTTTATGCTCTATCCCTCAGAAGTTTTCCTTTGAACCTCACCATGACCCTTTCTATCACAACTATTAGAATTCCCTCGACCTCATCCCAAATATCTGATTCATTTTACATTGTTAGAGTGAAGTGAGAAATAGTTTTTTCTCTATATGAGTCACATACTTAAATGAAATAGAAAGGAGAGTCGAGCCACCTAGATATCTAGCCAGTGAACCCATGTCTTGGGTAGTATCTGAAATGTAAGTTCATAATCAATGGTTTCTATTGAGAAAGTCCTTGGTAATAACATTTATGCAAGACCAAGGATGGGTATAGTGGTTATCGAACAATGATATGACATTCTATCCTAGGATAAGACATTAATTTTCTAATTATGTGGAGTTTATATTTCGGGAAGATGGTGTCTGGATTAGATTAAAAATAAAAAAATGAAAAGTTATTTAATGTTAAAGAGAATAGTCCTGAAGTTTAAAATTACATCATGATGGTGTATCAAGTGACTATCAATGATCTATTTTGAGTGATAGTCATAAATTTGGGTATGAAGATTATTTATCTAAGATGAATAGAGATGGAATTATAAGAAGACCATCTACACTTGTGATAAATTTTGAATGTAATTTTCTTTTCATGTTTATTCAGCATATGTTGTGTTTGAGGAGAGGCAATTTCACCTTAATGAGAAATCAAGTTTTATATATCTGATGCCTTATAAAGAGGGAATAAAATTTTATTTTTTTATACACTTAATGACTCATATGATCAATATGTGAAATACATATTCTAGATAAATCCCTCTTATCTACCCTATGTTAATTTTTTTCATTTTAGAGGAAAAGGGAATGCTTGATGGGGAAGAGGAATATATAGTAAAATATCGATGATTTTTCATTACAAGAGACATTAAAAGAGAATGAAAATAAGATTGAACCCCTAGAAGTGGTAGTGTGTTGACGATGCTGATAGAATTTATGGGGATTTTAATCCTTTTGATCACCCATCTTAGTTGACAAATCTTTCGGATCCTAGATTGGATACAAATTAAGTGGTTGAGTTTTATGATGATGAACTAGAAGAAGAAGGGTGTAAGAACCCAGATCTTCTTTTCAGGTAAGTTTTCCTTTTTTTGGAGTTTTTGAGAAAAATGAAGTTTCTGGAAATTTTTAAAGTACACGCCGTGTACTTTCTAAGTACACGCCGAGTAATATTTTCCTGCTCGAAGCTGTGTGCTGACCGTGTCCAGGCCACCCACACTATGTGTAAGGGTCGGGTGGAGCCCGGTTAATTCAAAGTACGAAAAACTGAAGTACACGCCCTGTACTCAAGAAGTACACGCCATGTACTTTATTTTTCATTCATTAAATGGACCGGGGTCGTGCTTGACGCACAAAAGCGTCTTCTTCTTTAGGTTTTGTCCGTCCGAGAGTGCCCTATGACCGCAATTCTTCTCCGACCCACCGTGCCTCCGTCCGAACTCCATTCCAACCACTGTCGATTGCATTGGAAGCGCAAGAGTGAGTTATCCGTTCTGTTTTAGACTTGTTTCTTGATTCATTCACATTTCTAGGTTATCGAAGGTTGAATGTTTTGTGCGTTTTCTCAGATCTTCATCGTTCTAAGGGGAATCTGTCATCGAGGATCACGTATATCAATCTCATGGGACTGAGGTAGGTGGTTTGTGCCTTTCTGTAGAAAGTCTGTGAATATTTTGTGAAAATTCCACAAATTCCCTTGAACAGGGAATTGGGGGTTTTCCTGTTTTTCCCTGCTGTTTTCCAGCTTTTCTTGATTTCATTAGTAGAGGTTATTGCTTGTGAGTAGAGTAATTTATTTTGTGCCCAACTTTCTTTTCCATGCTTGTTTTTACTGATTGGCATTTTTCTAGTTGCCAGGCCTAGTTGTAGGATAGTGGAACTTCTACTTTATTATGCTGTTTAGCCTTAGTTGATAACCAAGTAGTTCTTGAGGTTTACTTGGATGATGCACGCATGCTGAACATGTTTTACTTTTCAAAACAGAACTATGAGAGCCTAGTGTAGTAGAACATAGAGATAATTAACGTAAGGGCTTCTCTAGAGTTTCTTTCAATACGATGCAATACCACATGGGGAATTGACGTTGAGTGCTTCCCTAGAGAGTCTGTAGTTTCCTCGACGCGGGACAGAGGGGGAATGAGATGTTGAGTGCTTTCCAAGAGAGGCTTTAGTACAATACAAGACTATAGAGGGAATTGACGGTGAGTGCTTTCCCAGAGATTCTACCTTTTAGCTGAACCAGAGGGGTGATACTGTGTGTGCCTCCCAGAGGGTTGCTAGTACTTGTGGGTTAAATCATAGGGGTTAGGCTGTGAGAGCTACCCAGAGGGTTACCTATTTACTTTTGTTACTTGTCGTTTACTTGAGTACCTTATATGTTATAGCTGTGAATTGTAGCTATTGTCTGCTTTCCTGTTTACTGCTTCTTGTTTTATTACTGCCATGTATTCATTGACTGTTAGGCACAAATATTTGGGTGATTGCCTAATGGGATTGTATCTCACACCCTGTTTGGGCCATGATCTTGGGCCCAAGAAGACTATGTTGCTGCAGGTACAGATAAGGGAAAGCACCCTTCTACTTCAGGTTCTTTATTGCACTGGAGCTGGAGAGCATGGGACCGAGCCATGGCTCGTGATGCTGAGGAGTTTACTTTGTTTTCCTTTTGCACTTGGTTTCAATTTTATTTCAACACATTGTTCTGTTTTCTGTTTCCTTAGACGCTTGTACATGCTACATCATTATCATCACTGCTATATGTATTCATTGCTTCCGCTGTCTGGTTTCTGTTGTTATGCATGTTGCTACTGCTTCCGCTATTGACTATTGTTTTTCCGCTGTATTCCTTACCAAATGAGGGGATAGTTTTCGCACTGACTCATCAAGGCCCTCGCTGGTAGTTGGCAGCCTATGGTGTTTGGGGTAATGTGCATGAGGTCATGTGGCGAATCGGGTACGGGGTACCAGTGGAGGGGCTCCGGATTCAGGACGTTAAAAAGTGGTATCAGAGGGTTTCTTTTCTATTGCCTTACTGTTTGGAGACCTTATCCAGGGATAGGATAGATTTGGTACTTGCCAATAAGTTTTTCTTGGGAGTAGCTAAACCATGCACAAGAAAGAGCCATACTACCTCGTTAATTGCAATTTGTTGGTTTTGAGATTTTATAGTTGACCTGATTTCACCTAGAGTGATTCACATGGCTTGTGCTATTATTGGTTTGATATTGTGGTTCTATTTCTGTCGCAACCTGATGAGATTATGGTATGCCATCTCATGCATCATATATTCACTTGTCTAAATCACATTCCATGTATACTTTCCATGCCATCTAGGGTGAATTAGCGATTGCATGCAGTTGTGATAGATTTTGTGTAGATTATGCATGATGTTGTGATAGATGCTCGATAGATTCTTTGCTGTCATGTTAGAAAACTGTTTGTTTTGTTCTTTTCTTAAGGTAAATGGAAAATTTTGGTTCTTGAGGTGTTATGGACCCTCACGGATTGAATCTTGGAACCTCTTTCCCTTGTTATTAGTGTTCTGGAATTCTGTGCTATTTCTGATCTACTGCCCAGAAAAACCCAGAACACACGACATGTACTTTTTGGGAACATGCCGTGTAGCTTTCAGGCCGTGTCACTGACCGTGTGAGCAGAACACGGTGTCATGAATGTAACTTCGGGAACACACCGTGTACGGTAGGTACACACCGTGTAAGTTCGGAGCCGTGTACCTGGCCGTGTCACTAACAACACGGGTCGGGGAAGCTTGTGTAGAACACGCCGTTTCCTTATGGAACACGCCGTGTAGTCTTGTCCAGGTACCCGGCCGTGTCAGGAACAACACGGGATGGTGTCACCTTCGCCTATACACGCCATGTTTATTTGGAGCATGCCGTGTAAGGTCCAGCCGTGTAGACGGCCGTGTGCTCAACAACAGGGGCCGCCGAAGCCTTGTCTAGTACACACCATGTTTGTTTAGAACACGCTGTGTAGTCTCGGTTTAAGTCGGACTGTGTGGGTTAGCCATGTAAAGAAACTCGAGCAGGGTATTAGTTCTCTTGTACACGCCCTGTGTTGGGGGTCAACACACCATGTAGTTTGAGGTGTACACAACCTGAAGGGTAGGAGTACACGCCCATGTCAGTTGCTTAAGAAGACACGTCGTGTAGTTTTTATTCACGTAGTGTAGTCGCGTTTTGCAATATTTTGTGTTTTTCTTCCCCTATTCCCATTTTGTACTCTTGTGTTCTCTATCCTTGTTTTTCTGATCTAAGGTGTACTTTTGATTTTTCATAGCTATGCCTCCGAGATGTCCTCCGGTTGTACGTCTGTCATTAGGCAGTGATCAGACACCAGATATGGCTGATCATGGAATTCTTGCCGATCCCCCGGTCGAGCCATCCTTGGCACCAGTTTTCATACCAGTTGCAGGCGCTGATGCGTAGTTCAAGGAGGGATTCTTGAGGATTATGCCGGCTTTCAGGGAGAACCGCCTCTGCCCTCGACTATGGTTGAATTGATGATGGTCTTTCAGAAGAAGCATCCTCCCATGTTCTCTGGGGAGGGAGGACCTTAGGCTGTAGAGTCATGGCTAGAAGGCATACTGACTATCTTCAAGCATCTAGAGACACCTCCAGAGAGGTGGGTCAAGCTCACCACCTATATGTTCCGAGACTCCGCCAAGAGGTGGTGGGACATGATCTCACAGGCGGGTCAACAGCAGGCTATGACATGGGAGGAGTTCTAGTGCGTTTTCTACAACTACTTCTACCCGGAGACCCTGAGGGTCGATCGAGCCCGAGAGTTCATGAGCTTAGAGTAGGGTACTCTATCTGCCATGAGTATTCCTCTCTTTTCACCAAGCTGTAGCAGTTTACACCCCTTCGGGATGGGAGTGGGTTGTTCTTGGCAAGGAAGTTTGAGAAGGGACTCAGGCGAGAGATCCACTCGCAGGTGAACATATTCCAGTTGACTTCCATCACTTCCATCGTCAACCTGACACTGATTGTAGAGCACAATCTGAGAGACTCCAGAGCTGTGAGCCAGGGCGGTTCTACTTCTAGAGTGATTTTTCCCCCAGATGATAGCAAGAAGAATCCTAGGGAGTCTACTCATAGTGATTCAAGGATGCAAGACGCATCATCAGGCAGCTAGGTGACATGCTACCAGTGTGGCCGCACAGGGCACACGAGGTCGCAGTTCCATAGAGACCCCGTGGAGCGCCGATCTTGCGGCAAGATGGGTCACCTTCAGCATTTCTGCCAGGTTTTCTAACCAGCAGCTGGTGACTGGTGTCCTTCCATAACTCCTCGTTCAGGAGAAGCACCACCAGTTTCTCACCAGTCGGGGAACTGGAGTTCTTCTGCCCATTTGGGCCAAGGTGGAAGTCAAGGCCATGGAGGTCAGCCACCAGTCCCTCAGCACCAGCAGGGAGGTTCATCTCAGAGTGGTCATCCAGGGGCGTAGGGCCGCGGTGTAGGCCAGTCATTCTCCGTGGAGAAGACTTATCAGAAGAAAGATATCGACCCTTCTACAGTCCGAGGTACGGTTTTAGTAGCCTCTGTTTTATCATCATCTCTTTTTGATACTAGTTCTACACATAGATTTATCTCTGTTTCCATCATGGAGAGCCTTGGGCTCTTCATCTATTCTTCTGCTGACTCATTGACACTAGACACACCTATGGGAATGAGGACATCTAGTGTACGCCAGTGTAGAGAGTTCCCTCTTGAGGTTGCAGGGTATCGTTTCATATGGGATATCTATGTCCTAGAGATGACAGGATAGGATTTCATCCTCGGAATGGACTGGTTGATTCCCTTCTAGGAAGTCATTGAATTTTATCACTACAGAGTCAGTTTCATTTCACCAGAGGGTGAATCTTTCCTTCATAGAAGTGAATGGGACGTTCTGGCTAGTCGGGTGGGACTCGAGAATCTTGGGCTAGGAGGGGTGATGGCCCAGATTTCTAGTCTTTATCTGGATGATCAGGGGACTCCATAGTTAGACATTCCTCCAGTGGTGGATCACTTCAGGGATGTCTTTCCAGAGAACTTTTCAGGTTTTCCTCCACAGCGTGAGGTAGACTTCTCTATTGAGCTCGTGCCATGAGTGGAACCGGTGTCCATTACTCCCTATAGGATGGCCACACCTGAGCTGAAGGAGCTCAAGAAGCAGTTGGAGGAGCTAATGGCCAAGGGTTTCATCCGACCTAGTACTTCTCCTTGGGGTTCGCCTGTCCTGTTTGCGAAGAAGGAAGACGGCACCCTCCGGCTTTGTGTGGATTATCGGAAGCTGAACCAGTTGACGGTCAAGAACTGATATCCTTTACTGAGGATTGATGACCTTTTCGATCATCTTCGAGGATCCTGGGTGTTCTCTAAGATTGACTTGAGGTCCGGTTATCATCAGTTTCGCATTAGACCATTAAATATACATATGACAGCCTTCAGGAGAAAATATGGTCTATACGAGTAAACAGTCATGTCGTTCGGTCTCACGAATGCATGTGAATTTTTCATGGCACTAATGAACTGAGTGTTCCATCCTTACTTGGAATACTTTTTCTTGGACTTCGTGGACGCTATCTTGGTGTACTCCCACACTCAACACGTCCATTCCACACATCTTGAGATCATTCTGAGTACACTGAGAGAGCATCGTCTTTATGCTAAAATCTTATAATGCCACTTCTCGATAGATCAGATTCACTTCGTGGGTCACGTCATCTCAGAGGAAGAAGTATCAATGGACCCAGATAAAGTGAGAGATGTAGTTTCTTGGGAGAAGCCAAAGATCGTCTTTGAGGTACTGAGCTTCCTAAGGCTGGCTGGATACTACAGACAATTCATTCATGACTTTTCTCATCTAGCATCACCTTTGAAAAGTATGACCATGAAGGGGGAAAAGTTCTTATGGTCAGATTATTGTGAGTCATCCTTTCAGGAGCTGAAAGAGAGGTTGACGTCAGCACCGATACTAGTCTTGCCGGAGCCAGCCAAGAGCTACACTGCTGTGATGCTTTAGGTATCAGTCTAGGAGTTGTGCTTATGCAGGGAGATGGAGTCGTTGTGTACGGGTCTCGACAGTTGAGGTCACATGAGAGGAACTACCGTACGCACGATCTGGAGTTGGAAGCTATTGTTCATTCCTTGCACTATTGGAGACACTATCTTCCGGAAGATCACTTTGTGGTCTTCACTGACCACAAGAGTCTCAAGTATATATTCACTCAGCGTGATTTGAATCTGAGGCGGCGCATGTGGGTTGAGTATCTACAGTCTTTTGACTTCGAGGTTGCCTATACGCCGGGTAAGGGCAACGCAGTGGCTGATGCATTGAGCAGGAGAACTCCGGTTCAGGAAGTTCAGGAGGCTAGTAGTGAGTGGAAGCTAATGGATCTGTTCTCTAAGATTCATCTGGAGGAGCACGACAGACAGGGATCGACTTACCTTCCTTCTGTAGCTGTTAACTATACACTTCATGATCATGCACTGAGGAGGCATCTATCAGACTCAGACGGCTTATTATTGAGGGAGAGTGTGTCATGATAGGTCCCTCTTCCCGGATAGATAGTGGGGGAGGATGAGATCTTTCGTTTCTAGGGACGCGTATGGGTGACAACAGACATATGCGAGGAGCTGATGCAGGATTTTCATTCCTCAGTTTTGGCAGTTCATTCTGGCATCACCAAGACGTATCGAGATCTTCATCGCCAATACTGGTGGCCATGTATGAAGAAGTATGTTGCTGGTTTTGTCATTGAATGTTCTACTTTTCAACAGGTGAAAGCATAACATCAGCGACCAACGGGGCATTTACAGCAGTCACCCATTCTAGAGTGGAAGTGGAGTGATGTTGCGATGGACTTCGTGACCGGGTTGCCGATATCACCTTGGGGAAATGATGCTATTTGGGTTGTCGTGGACATGCTCACGAAGGTTGCACACTTCTTTACGATCAAGGAGACCTTCGGTGTCGATGATCTGGGATGAATTTACATCAGGGAGATTGTGCGTCTGTATGGAGTTCCACACTCCATTGTTTCTGATAGGGATGCAATCTTTACCTCTCGGTTCTGGTAGGGACTTCAGAAGGCCTTGGGAACATAGGTACTTTTGAGTACAACATACCATCCCCAGAATGATGGCCAGTCTTATCGAACGATCCAGGTGCTTGAGGATATGCTCCGAGCTTTCATTCTAGACGTTGGCGGTTCTTGGGAGAAGTATATTCCTCTGGAGGAGTTCGCCTACAAAAAATAGTTTCCAGGAGACCATTTAGATGGCGCCATAAGAGGCTCTTTATGGTAGGCCATGTCGATCACCCTTATGATAGATGGAGGCAGGAGAGGTAGCTTTTCTATGACCTCGTCTTGTACATGAAACTTCAGAGCAGATAGAGCTGATTTAGAAGAGGATGGATACAATGCAGTCTCGATAGAAGTCTTGTGCTGATCAATGGAGATGACCTCTAGAGTAGGAGGTCGGTGATCAGGTTTTCCTATGTGTCACACCGAGGTTGGGACACAAGAGGATTCAGAGATAGGGTAATCTTTCACTGTGGTACGTCAGGCCGTTTGGTGTTTTAGAGAGAGTGGGGTCGATCGCCTATCGGTTGTAGCTACCTTAGAGGTATCGGGCCATGCCTGACGTCTTCCACGTCTCTGAGCTCTGACGCTACTTTTCAGACCCGTCTCACATCTTTTAGCCTAAGGAAGTCAAGTTTGAAGTGGATGCGTCGTTCGAGGATCATACTATCCGGATTGTCGATCGCAGTATGATGGTCCTCCGTGGGCGGTCTGTTCCTCTGGTATGAGTTCTATGGAAACATGGATGAGTACAGGAAGAGACCTGGGAGAGGGAGGCTGATCTACGATCGCAGTGGCTGGAGCTGTTCGGGGTTTCTCCTTCTCCGCCTCGTTAGGGAAATTCAGGGATGAATTTCATTAAGGGGGGATGTTTGTAAGAACCCATATCTTCTTTTCAGGTACGTTTTTCCTTTTTCTGGAGTTTTTGAGAAAAATGAAGTTTCTGTAAATTTTTGAAGTACAGGACGTGTAATTTCTAAGAAAACGTCATGTACTCTTTTCCTGATCGAAGCCATGTGCTGACCGTGTCCGGGCCACACACATGGTGTATAAGGGTGAGGTGGATGTCGGTTAATTTGGAGTACAGAAAACTGAAGTACACGTAGTGTACTCTAGAAGTACACGCCGTGTACTTTCTTTTTTTTCATTAAATGGACCAGGGTCACGCCCGACGCACAGAAGCGTCTTCTTCTTCAGGTTTCGTCCATCCGAGAGCGTTGTACGACCACAATTCTTCTCCAACCTACCGTGCCTCTATCCGACCTCCGTTCCAACCACCGTCGATTGTGTTGGAAGCACAAATATGAGTTATCTGTTCTGTTTTACCCTTGTTTCTTGATACCTTCTCGTTTCCAAGTTATCGAAGGTTTAAAGTTTTGTGCGTTTTCTCAGATATTTGCCTTTCTAAGGGATATCTCTCATCGAGGGTCACCTATATAGATCTCCTAGGATCGAGGTAGGTGGTCTGTGCCCTTCCATAGAAAGTCTGTGAATATTTTGTGCAAATTAAACCAATTCCCTTGAATGAGGAATTGGGAGTTTTCTTGTTTTTCCCCATAGTTTTCCTGCTTTGCTTGATTGCTTTAGTAGAGGTTGTTTCTTGTGAGTAGAGTAATTTATTTTTTGATCAGGTTGCTTTTCCATGCTTGTTTTTCCTAGTTGGAGTTTTTCCAGTTTCCATGTGTAGTCGTAGGATAGTGGAACTGCTACTATATTATGATGTTGATCCTAAGTTGATAGCCAAGTAGTTCATGAGGTTTAATTGGATGATGCACACACACTGATCATGTTTTAATTTTCCACACAGGACTGTGGGAGCCTAGTGTAGTAGACAATAGGGAGAATTGACGTAAGGGCTTCTCTAGAGTTTCTTTCAATAGGATGCGAGACCACAGGGGGAATTGATGCTGAGTGCTTCCCCAGAGAGTCTGTAGTTTCCTCGATGCAGACCACAGGGGGAATGAGACATTGAGTGCTTCCCCAAAGAGCCTTTAGTACGATACGAGACTATAGGGGGAATTGAAGGTGAGTGCTTCACCAGAGAGTCTACTTTTTAGCCGAACTAGAGGGGCGAGACTGTGTGTGCCTCACAGAGGGTTGCTAGTGCTTGTGGGTTGAACCATAGGGGTTAGGATGTGAGAGCTACCCAGAGGGTTACCTGTTTATTTTTTTTACTGGTTATTTACTTGAGTACCTTATATGTTAGAACTGTGTATTTTAGATTTTGTGTGCTTTTCTGCTTACTAAATCTTGTTTTATTACTGCCATGTATTCATTGACTGTTAGGCATAAATCTTTGGGTGATTGCCTACTGGGATTGTATCTCACACCCTATTTGGGACATGCTTTTGGGCCCAAGCAGACTATGTTGCTGTAGGTATAGATTAGGGAAAGCACCCTTCTACTTTAGGTTCTTGATTGCACTGGAGCTGAAGAGAATGGGACTGAGCTGTGGCACGTGATGCTGAGGAGTTTACATTGTTTTCCTTTTGCACTTGGTTTCTGTTTTATTTCAGCACATTGTTTTGTTTTCTATTTTCCTTAGACACTTGTACCTCCTGCATCATTATCATCATTGCTATATGTATTCATTGCTTCTGCTGTCTGGTTTCTATTGTTATGCATGTTTCTACTGCTTCCGCTGTTGACTGTTGTTTTTCCACTATATACCTTACCGAATGAGGGCATAGTTTCCCCAATAACTCATCAAGGCCCTCACTGCTAGTCGGCCGCCTCTGGCGTTTGGGGAAACGCACTTGAGGTCATGTGGCGAACCGGGTACGGGGCACCAGTGGAGGGGCTCCGGATTCAGGACGTTACAAAGGGGATTCTACTGATTCAAGAAACATGGAGTAAGTGTCTTCATTTGATGAGGGTAGTGACCTAGATATTTTCAATAGTCCTCCATATATTTCATTTGATTCCCCTTGTCCTCGAAGATATCTCCCAGTTAGAGAGAGTCTTTTAAGTAAAGGAAGTGAATAAGAAGAAACTAAGTTTTCTAAATTTTTTTGAGTTTTATGCTAATGAAAATGGAGAAAATGTGAGTGATGATGAAAATGGTGAGAATGGTGATGATGAGGAAGAATTATGAGAAGAAAATTATATTGTATAAGAAGAGGAAGGAAAAGATAATGTAAGTGATAGTGAATATAATAGTAAAGATGATGATGGGTTAGATCATGATAGGCCTAATGATCAAGAGATTCCTTAGGTAGTCATTTATTCTATAGGGTTTTCGGTATCTTCCTGGTCTATATAAAGACCAATCCTAGTTTAAGATGTTGATAAAGCTGCTAGAGAGGAGATGTAAGCATCTATTGAGTGGGAGGAATATCCATGTCTTACTAGTCACCCTATTGGCCCAACCGATGGTGAATCTGGTGAGACTGTAATTTTTGAAGAAAAAACTATTGTTTAAGAATTTGATAAGCATATGGTTGTGGAGACTATATTTGTATCTTCAGACATGATGGATGTCCCATAATTTAAGGAATGGGAGAAGTACCGCCGATATGTTAAACTTAGTTTGGAATACCCTAATTCTGATGATGAAAATGGGAAACCAAAGCATGGTGTACTTTCAATTTCAGTAGATATGGATCCTAAGGGATCCATGGAAGAATATATATATTCTATAGGGGAGATACATAGGTTTTATTCTAGATTTCCCACCATATCTGAGCTTGTAGAGGCACCTTCCCTTACTTCTACAACCTTGCATGTTGTTTCTATTATGGACCTCCCATTGCTCTTACACCTTTAGATACTGTATCTAGAGCTGACATGGAATATTTAAATGAAATTATTATCACTAATTTTGGTATGTTGTTGAAAAATTGGCCTCCCATTATCATTAAGATGACTGGGAAATATTATTGACTTCTATTAGATCTTGTGATCTAACACAATCAACCCAAGATGATGCATCACATTTAAGAAGTGAATATAGATTACATGAGGTCATAGAATAAGATAGAGACATTGAGGTCTATAGTGGATGATATAAGATTTTATTTTTTAGATTATATGGATATTTTTTTAGAGAGGTTGTATAATATATCTTCTATGGAACCTACTTCTAGTTCTCCACCTTCATTTCCTGATGTTGAGTTGATCATCTCAAGGGTTAAAGAAGGATTTCAATCCATATTTGGTGATGTTCTCGATATCCATCAATAATTCTTAATAAAACTAAGGAATAACAGTGATCATGTGAATGTGATGGTTAGAAAATGTATGAATGATATAGGGAATGATAGGGAAACCATCACAAAAAATACAATTATTACCTTTATCAGATTTATACTAAGAATGAGATTAACTCTCATTTCAAGTTTATTGCTGACAACCTCATGATCCCTCCAGTTACTTAAGCCTTAAATGAATAGGTCAATTAGATGAATGTGATGAACCCAATGCTCAAGTTGTCTATAGAGGATAAAAATGAAAATTTTAGAGATATGGAAAGAGGAGGAAATATCACTATATACATCATCAATCTGATGAAGTCCTTTATTTATGTTTCTAGAATTAATATATTTTCTTAGGATTCTATTACAGTCATTTCTCATATAACTCATGCAGCTTATGATATAGTGTTTTATAGAGTAAATGTTACTTGAGATCCCAGGGCACCATTACATTCTTGGTTTCATCCTTTTTTCCAAACTGCTAGATAAAATTTACATAATCAACATCATATTATTAGTAGAGATACCCCTTATCTACCTAATATCCCTATAAATTTCACTATAGTTTACTCATCTTATGTCGTTGTTCCCTCTATCTCTACCAAGGATAAGGAAAAGGCACCTATTTTTCTTTCTACACAACCTGAGAAGCATTGAGACGAAACATTACATCTTTGATAGGGATTTTTGTATAATTTTTTTTCATTTCCTTTTGGATTTCATTCAAATAATTTTTCAATAGAAATTATGTACTTAATTATCTTCTATATATTTTCATTTAGTATTTTTCATCTTCACTATTTGATAATCCCAAAAGGGGGAGAATGAATATTGAATTAATTTTGAATATGGAATTTCATTAATGTTTTTAGTGATGTGATCCTTTAAATAAGATAATTATCCTTTGATTCCATCATTCATGTTGTTTCTTAACACCATAAATTTGATACAATGTGTATTTAGTTAATCTCTTTGATATCATCTTTATTACCTTCCTCTGATACTATTTTCTAACAAATACCTTTGATACCATATGCATTTAATTTTCTTCTATTGATACCCTCTTCATTAATTATATGCATTTAATTTTATGGTTATGTTATTTTCCCATACAATCAATTCTTATTTAATATATTTGACACCATTTTAAGTATATTATATTCTGTTCTAAAAGACTATGAAATTTTAAATTATTTAGATGATATTTTTTAACCAATTCTTATTCTATATATGGGTTAAAATATTCAATGATTTGTGATCATAAAAAAGGGGAAAATTTTGGAAAACTTATTTTAACGATCAAAAAATCATTCTTATTATGTTATTAATGAGTTTTATGTTTAATGGAATCATTTTATACTATAAGGAATTTTGGTGAAAATATGGATAAATAAAGAAAAGAGTGAACATTGCCGCTGAGTAACTACCAGAAATTTCCAACCATTAGAATGGAATTTTAGAAAAGTATTGAATAGAATCACCACAATTAGAGATATGTGAGTGTTAGATTGTATATTTGATAAATCATTAGAAATACCCACCATTAGGATAAAAATTTATATATGCATGGAAAAGGCCTATCACCTAAAAGGATTGACCATTGATGATGACTCACTGCCTGAATTAAGTCTCTTCTAGATGAACTATCGTTAGAAAAATTGGAAAAGTGTTAAAATGAACTACTGCTGAGAAGAGTCACCGTAGAGATGAGTCAAAATTGAGAATAACCTATTGTCAGTATGAATCACCATTGGATTGACTCACCATAAGATTAAGTCACCTCAAGGATGATTCATTTCCAGAGGAGTAACAATCACTATTTCTAGGATATTTAAATTAAATTTCTTCTAACATTTTTATTATTGGGTTTTCTTTTTATGATGACTATTTTAATGATTATTCTTAAACTATTGTTGGGAAAATTAAAGTGGATGTAAAAGTTATGTATGAAGAGTAGAAGGTCTAGATTATTTTTCTTTAAATGGATACTCATATATGTTGTTGTTATATTAAGAAGTATACTCTCTCGGGCATGAATATAGGAAGTGAGATGGATTGGTATTGATAGAACCATAATATTATTTTGAAGTGTGAGAATTACTAAAGTGATTACATCCTACATCCTTAAATCTACATGAATATGAGAAAATTGAGTACAATTGATATTCAGATCATTTCTTATAGAAAAAACAAGAGACCTTATACTGCTCTGTTTTACTGCATTTTTATGATAAATGACTCAAGATCCTATCTAATCTAAATCCAAGGAGTCTGAATATTCAAAGCACAGTAGATAAACAAACACCATACTTTACTTATAATTATAATTTATATATCTATTTTATGCATTTATATATTGAGAAGTGTGTGGTTTACCTTGTTATTCAACCACCACTATTCATATTCTTTAACTAGAAGATACATGATATCTTCTTAAGAACCTTTACCTTTGTTTACCCACAATGTTGTGGAATAGGCTCTTATGTGTCTTGTAATTGTTTTACTCCTTTTTTTATTATGGAAGGTGTCCCTTCATGGCCTGGATATCTATTTAGACATTTTTTATATCCAATTTGGGTTGTAGAAAAAGAATATTTTTATATAATCTTCTTGGAAGTAGATGGTTTACATGTGGAGAGGATTAGGTCTTAGCATGAGACTGAATGTCTTGTATTTATTCCACTATGTGCTTTGTTTTTTTTCATTTCAAATCATTAAATTGAATTTATTTTAAACTATAAACAAAACCTCTAAATTGATAGTTATTCTTTATTAATGTTTATATAATGTTTTGATTAATTAAATTGGTTTCAAAAGATAAAATAGTTTTCATATTGTTTTAGATGACACTTAATCACTCATTGAGAAATATTTTAAAAGATAATAACCTATATCAATTTGTTGATTGCATTAATCGGCATGTTTTAATTATTTGGTGGATTATAATTAATCTAATTTTAATAGAAATTTTTACTAGGTTCTCAATTTACCCCCCACTTGAGATACTCACTCTAACCAACACAAAATAATTTTAGTGGCACCTTCAAGACTTCCAGATTCAAGTTTTTATAGATTTAGATGTTTAGTTTCAACCATATTTTTGTTTTGATCTGGTTTAGGTGAAGTTAGAGCTAACATATGGGTTTAAAGACAACTTATAGTTGTAAAATATATTATCCCTTAGATTAGTTTAATTGGTTATTCTAAGTTTACGCTTTTCTCTATTGTTCATTCCTCTCATGAAGTACCCATTTTTAGTTCCTGGGTTTTTATTATTTCACTAGATAATGATTTATCATAATGATACTGGGCTTTCATTTTTCAAATTGGGTTTTTTATTTTTCTTCTTGAGAATCCACTTTTCTTAAAATTTTATCCATTTTGGAAAAAAAACTTACCCCTAAAAATTGCTTTGTGGGTTTGAATATTCATCACATTATTAGTTATGATATTACTTCCTAGGATGTTATTGAAAACATAGTGGAAAACCATGTCAAAGAATCCCATTCTTCCTACATGGGAGATTTTAATGATTTTTAAAGGATTGATTATAAGAGTTTGAGAATGGATCATCCTTTGGTTATATTCTAGGTATATACCCATCAATGATTTTATTTTCATGTTTTTATACAGGTATATCAATTATGGGGAAACATGATTGTGAATGTATAAACATACCATAGTGGTGAAGTTTCTCCCTATGTATGTTTTTAAAATTTTCATTACAAAAACAAGAATATTGGACATCAGATTATTGGAAAAGACTAGTTTTTTTCCTAATAATGATTCTTCCTCTTAATAAATTATGATATTGATTTTAAACAATTGTCTTGGAAAATGTTTTAATTCATTATATATTTTGCCCCTAAAATCCCCTCGCGATTGATCAAAAAGTGTTTGCTGGTATAGGCTGATATTGTTGTAAAATGTGTGCATGAGAAATTGTGGTCTACATTTGTTTTTTAGATGCTGAATATTTAACCCCTTGAATTTCTCAAATGTTTTAAGTAATACTTCACCCTAATCATAAAGAATGATAATGATTTTGATTCTAATTTCATCAATCATTCTCATCATGTAAAAGTTCAAGAAAAATGAATTAAAAAATTGATCCCAAGTGTAAAAGATATCATCCTCTATAAGTTGAAACCCAGTTATAGAATTTTATTAGATATTAAATGGGAAATATCATAGTTTATGTTCTTCCCTAATAAGTTCTATAAGAGATAGATATTGAGTCAAAAATTATAGAACCTACTAATGTCATGTGATTATTTATTGTCTATTCCATTGAATGATGACAAAATGGAAAACATTGATTGTTTAACCTCATGTTTTTTAGACTAAGGTGTAAGCCCAATTCATGTTGGGATTCTCAAAACCATGACCAATTGAAATTATTTATGCCTTTTTCTATTAGCGACATCATTTCCTGGTTGTGGTGGATTGATAATACCATTTTAGTTATTCATATTTTATGAATTTTCTAACATTTTTGGTTTTTTCTAGTTTTAGGGCTCTTAGAAGTTTTTCAATTTCTTGTATAATGCGAATTTAGTGTTTTCTTGTAGATATTGTGTATATTAACAAGTAGTTTACCCGAATACAAACATCATTTTTTATGTTTTAAATATTTTATTATATATATATAATTTCTATTTATCTTTGGATTTTTTGAAACCGTTGGTCATATCTTCCATCCCCAAAAATGAAACCAAAATTTTATTAGTTCCTAGTTTGTTGACTAGGCTCAACTAAAATTAATTATTTTTAATTCCTATTTAAAACTATTATGTTTAATATATAGGTGTTAAATTGATATATAAGGATAGATATAAATTTGGGTGACAAATAAGAATAAAAGTAAAACTAAAGAACATAGTGAAAATAATGGTGATGTAGTGATAGTGGTGATAAAATTTCTATAGTGCAAGTGATATGAGGGAATGGATGTTGTTGAATTGGTTAAACTATCAAGAATATCATGAAATAAGCATAAATAATCAATTTATGATATCATCAAATTATATTTGGTGGTTATATATATATTTATATATATGTTTTCCATATTTAATTCATTTCAATTAAGAACATGATAACTTACTTGAATGAGGTTAACCAATTTTGTTGATTAGAAAAATGTATGAGAAAATTAACCCTTTAATTGTTTAACCTCATCACTTAATCAATTACACACTGATGAAATCAGGTTTTACTAAATCTATATTTTTTATTTCACTTATCAGGTTACTATAATTTTTTTTCCTTATTAGTATGACACTAAAATAGTAAATTAGTTTGAATTTGAATTCATTTGAGATTAATTTTCACTTGTTTATGACGTTTTTGAGATTGAAATTGATTAAGTTTGATAATGAGAGTAATATAAAGCTATATAATTTCACAAAATATGTAAAATTAATTACTATTGCAAAATATTTCTGCATAGAAAAATTAGTAGAAGTTCATATTTGTAAAATAAGAATATATAAATAAATTTATTACCAAAATACAAACAATATGTTGAAAAATTAAGGAGAGATATAAAAATACATTATCTAAGAACTCTATGTACTTCCTGAGCTCAAATAATACTATAGTTCATACTCCTCATAATACTGTCTCATGTAGTCCCCTATGATCCTCATTCTCTCCCTTGTTTTTATATTAATTCCCCAATTAATAATAATTCAAATGAAAATGATTGACTTAATGTTACAATTAGAGATATAAGAATACATCCCTAGATTCCATAGGGCAATATCCCTATAGAAAATCTCCCCTACAGGTGACTATATATAGACCTTCATAAAAGAATGTGCTACTACAATCTATGTGACCTACATGGTTGATTCCTCAATCTAGTTGAATCCCTTTGAGAACATTGAGAAATATATAGAATATTCCCACTCATGTTCCCCTTTATTTAGGCTTCACAAAAAATAAATATCATGTGATAAAGGAATGGATATGAATTTTAATTTCTATGGGTATAGATTTATATATAACTACACTTATTCATCCATGATATCCATAGTGCTCCCAAATTTTGACCTCTATAATAATGTGCATATTATGATTTCTTTCTAGAGTGGAGTTTATTGACTCCCCCATAAAACACCTGCTTAGATTAACTTACCATATCTATATATCCTCAATAAAGGATATTCATTTGTTTTAGTTCTATTTTGATAAATTTAATTGAAATTTATCACCCCATATAAAAAACTAATATTGTTACTAGATCTACTAGTTTAAATACTCTTGGGGAATCAGAGTATGAATTAATAAAACTACTAGCACTTAATTTCATGTTTCATCCATAAACAAAACACTCTTCTTTCTATTTTCTATAGACATGTATGAGGGGAATTGAAAAATGCATGAGACACATCAATTTTCCATTTTTCATTCTCACTAGGCTACTTCCAAGGAGAATACAAAGGTAATGTGCCTATGAAAAAATCTAATAAAGCATATTTCTGTTATAATGTTCAATGAAGACTCACTATCCATCATAGTTTACAACCGATCAAAATCTGAAAGCTTACTCCTTTCTCAAAAAAGTGCGATCACTGATCCTTCATAATATTCTTATTTTTATCACTTGAATCAACATGTTTTACACCTTTTTTGGTGTATCATTTTTTCTCCTTTTATCCACTTAATGAATAAAAATTTATCATTATTTTACTATTCAATAGCTTTTAAAAACATTTTTGATGCTAACTAATTCTTTTAAATTCACCAAGACTTATGGAAAATGACCAATTCTTGATTAGAATATACTTATTTCATGACCCCCTCAACTATGTTGAATATCATAAATTTTGTTACGCCCCAACAAACTTCACAAATCACCCTTATTTCATGAAGCTCACTTATCCTTCACGAATATCAATACATTCACTAAACTCACTTATCCTTCATGAAGATCTATACTTTCGTGATACAAACATATTTTTATTATCTTAGATAGACTTTGAAAATATACTTTATTCGCAAACATTTTCAGAAGAAAAACCTTCACAAATTACCTTCACGAATTCATAGCCTTTTGATTTTCATTAATGATTTCTCTTCTCAATTGAGGTGGGTATATGACTATTTATATGTGTTTAATCCCTTTTACAAATATTTCATCCTCACGACCAGTTTTATGGAAGCTACCCATTCTAGTTTACAAAATTCCCTATTTTCATGATGCTTTAGGGAATTTTTATATTTGAGAAGCTTTGCGTAGTCGTGGAGATTTTCAATCAACCCTTCATGCTCTACCACCTTTCAAAAATCTCCACACCTTCACGAAACACCTATATTTACAACAAAATAGGCCATCATGAAAAATACCAACCTCTGTGAAATTCATGAATTTTCCATATTTTTTTGAGTAATTCAGTGGAATCCAATTTTTGTGAGTCTTTAGTCATCATCCAAATTTTTGACCCCAAAATATTTGAAAACACTAGGAAAAAACCCCACCTTGAACACACATCTTTTTTAACACCTCTATATCATCCATTTGTTTTTATGGGATATTTTTCAACATACCCAGTAAAAAATCATGTCGGAACTCAACAAATGACTCTTTCCACCTTATTTATCAACAATCACAATCAACCCAAAACAATGTAAATTTTCCTTTAGGGATTTTTACCCAACCATATTCCCCATTGGGTTGGTTGATAAATCTTAACTCATTGATACAAATTTAGATATTATTTCCAAACTAAACCAAAATTCACCATTTTTGATTCAGTTGGAAATAAAATATTTACTCAACACACTCTCAAATAAAACATGATCCATGCTCAACCTGAGAAATAAGTGTAGCATGAAAAGTTCTTCAAAAAACTTGTTATTCTAAAACCACTCAAACTTATTCATCAAGAACCGCATATTTTATGACATATATCCTTTGATTGATCATCTTTAGCATAATCTAATTTAAAACTCCCCTAACTTCACTTGTCCCCCAATAAGCTTCTCTCATATATTGGTTAAGGTATTTTCTCCCCCTTTTTTAATGAACCAAAAGGTCACTAGTTTGCGGATGAAATATTGTAAAGAAAACATATCGACCCAATAGGGAAAAACAAACAATACATTGGGGAGAGAGTGTCCTACATCTGTACTATTTCAAGTTTAGGGAGTCGAAAGAACTCCAACATCCTATAAATGGTGCTAAAATGCCTCTTTGGGTAAGGACTTCGTTAGAATTTATACAACCTGCAATTATGTAGGAACATAATCCAACTTCAAAAGACCATGATCCACCTTATAATTTATAAAATGATACTTTATTTCAATGAATTTTATATTGGAGTGATGGAATAGATTTTTATAATGTTTATAGCACTTGAATTATCATAACAGATTCGGATCAGAGACTTCACATCAACTCCCATATCATCAAGCTACTAATTCATACGAAATAACTGTGTGCAATCTTGAGTAGCTGAATTATACTCATATTTAGTGGTTCTTAATGTAATGTAGTCCAATTTTTTCTTATTCAAGAAATACACAATCCTCTAACATTGAACGCACCACCTGATGTTGATTTTCAATCATCTTGTAAGCCATTCTAATCTACATCTGTATAGACCAATAACTCTTGTTAATATTATTCATTATACAATAAACTAAAATCCT
Source organism: Viscum album (assembly GCA_963277665.1). Taxonomy (NCBI): domain Eukaryota; kingdom Viridiplantae; phylum Streptophyta; class Magnoliopsida; order Santalales; family Viscaceae; genus Viscum; species Viscum album. The sequence continues at coordinate 129,519,628 of OY728121.1, read as the reverse complement.
CCAAGAAATTGATATAGAAAATTATTATTTTCACTAAAATTAAGTCAATTTCCTTTAGAAAACTTTGATAACATGATTCTTGGGGTGTGGAATAAATATTAGGTCTTTTCATTGTCATGTACAATAGACTACCGTTGATCTTCCAGTATTGCATGACATTACCCACTTTGGCTTTATCATTTAATGATAGTCTCATCTAGGTAGCCACCTGAGTCATCATTTACATAGAATTATCCATACCAATTATTCCAAAAAACACCTTGTAATATTTGGATTGGGAAGTAAATGTGTCATTCCTTCTTCGTGTCACCTGTAAATAATGAAAAAGGCTAGTTAACCGACCATTAACATTTCAAACTCACTTTTCATGAATTATGTGAACTGTTTTCACTGCACTTCATCTGATCCACCATATATTATGTCTTTTACATAAACTATCCCCATTATCCATTGATTAATTTCATTTTTGAGATATAGATTATAACCAACTCAACTATAATGAATACATATCCTCTTTAAAAGCTTATCAAGACTTCAATATTTCTCTCTCGATGCTTTCATCAACCGATATAGTACCTTATTTAGCTAAAAAACTCTATTATCATCTTCATGAATGGGAAAACCACCAGGATACTCAATATAAGCTTCTTCTTCCCAAACCCCATTCCTAAATTCAGACTTAAAATCCATCTGGAAAACATTGAATTTATTTTATCTTCTATGTCCAAGAATAATATGATGGTATCTAGACTCAAAAAAGGTTTAAGTATTTCATCAACACCAATACCCTCTATCCATGAGTTCCATTTTCAAACAAGTCATTGATTTTTTTGAATTAATACTTATTCAACATTTATTTAATTTGAAAATAATCATTTGGTCTTGATTATATTCTTATCTACTGATCTTGAAATAATATCCCATGTCCAATTCTTCTCAATTTGATCAACCTCTTCATTCATATTCTGAACACAAGTCTCCTCTCTTACCATTTACTAAAAAAATCTAGCCTCTACCTGAGATAAAAAATATGTATTCTTTAAAGTCTTCATTCTCTATGTTTGAGCTAGAACAACCTAATCATAAATGGTACTTTTCCTATCAATTCCAGTAAAACACTTATGATTTTGTGTAGTTACAAATTTGAATTCCACTATCTCATAATCAAAATCTTTTTTCAAATCATATTTTCCTACTTCTACTCCCGGTGAGTTTCTGACCTCCTCATCACTATCATTAGGAAATTATTCACTATATTTCTGAATATTTTGTTCACTTTTATATCAGTGACATCATTCCTTTCAACTACTTTTCCCTAGCCTATTGTCGAATCATTTGTATGCTTATTTTTCCTAAATATATGAGGAATATTCCCTCAAATTCATGATATTTAAATTTCCTATGTTTCTCTTTATTAAGAATATTAAACATACTTACAAAGATTCAAATTATTTCAATGGTGGATTATTTCTATACCAATGTTCATACAAATTATTTTCTTCATACAAACATGACATATCCTTATTAGATATGTAGACTGATGTATAGACTACTTACTTCCATAATTTCTCTAGTAGGTCCTTTTCAATAAGAATTGTTCTGGCTATGTTGTTTATGATTTGATTTCTCCTCTCAAACAATCTATTTTGTTGGGGAGTTCTCAATGTAGAAACTTGATGCCTTATAATAAGTTTCTACAAATAATATTCAACTTTACTATTTGTGAATTTCATACCATTATCAATATGAAACTTCAAAATCTTCTGTCCCAACATCATTTTATATTTTATATGATAGTTTTTATGCAAGTTAACACATAAGAAATGTGCCAAATAATAAATAACCATTCCATTCCATTGAAATCATCAATGAAAAGAACATAATACATATTTCAATAAATGGATCTTATTGAGATAGGCCCACCGACATTAATATTTACCAATTCAATCGCTCTAGTTGACTTTTTTTTCATTTTCCTTGAATTTATTTTTGATAATCTTCCCATATTGAAAATCACTACATGTGTGAGTATGATCATGTTATAGGTTAGGGAGATCTTGCGATGCATCATATTTTCCTATATCTTGTATGGAGGTTTGGCATAGATGGCCAAGTCATTTATGTTGCAACTTGTTTTCTTCCACTCTTGATAAATAACACATATCTTCTTCCCCACTCACAAGGTAGATATTCGCCTGCATCCTTTTTCCATGTAGAATAACTGCACCATAACTTCCCTTGATGATACACATATTATTTGTAAATATTATATCATTACATGAGTTACATAGTTGAATGGAACTATGTGAGTTGGTATTGAGAACTTGAACAACCAAGCCATCATCATGTCTCATTTCTTTCCCCCCCAAATTTGGATTTTCCTAAAGAAAAATCTTTAAGAATTCATTATTTCAAAATTTTATAACACCTTCCCTATCATATTTGATGCTTGTAACTAGATCCTTATTTTCATCATATTCTATGTCCATCCACTATCAAGGATGCATGCACAATAATGATCTAATACTTTGAGATAATTCTCATCAACCTTTTCTTTCTCATCTCTTTTATTTTTGATCCATTTATTTGACTTCATATCCATTATAGACTGATAATTTTGATCTTCTTCATATTATGATTGATTACCGGTTAAGGTTGCGCTCTCACAGTTCACACAATTCTGGACCTTGCGTGTTTTGTGTTAACTATTCAATTGCTTGCTTAGTTTGATTTAAATTAAAAACCCAATTAATAGATCCTAATATGGGAATTAAAGTATCTCATTGATTCAAAATAAATTAATGAAGAAGGATACATGTCTATTGATTACTAAAAATAACTACTCTTCTATGGGTGGCGTAATCATCGTAGAAGTGTTTTGAATGTGTAATGGTTTATAATGGGTATAACCCAATAATGCTTATACTCAAGAATTACAACCCAATTAGGAAGATTAATAGAAGAATAAATTTAAACAAAACATAAGAAAATATTAGGAATAAAATAATATCAAAGAATTTTATTACACAAATGAAAACATTACAAAATGAAGAAGAGAAGGAGGCTTCGATGAGGGGATCCTTGCTTCAAGAGCTACCCCTCTTACAATGGTTGGATAATTTGGGTGAAACCAATTCTCCACTGCCTCAAATATTCTAATTCATTTCCCCAACCCCACCAAATGATAAAAACACCAATTTATAGAGTGGTTGGAGGCTAGGTTCATAGTGGTTTCAAGTGTGAATGGGGAATCTCAGAAAAATATTTTATGCCAACTTTCACCGCCCATTTGACCAAAAAAACGCGTGAATTGTATGGACTTCTAGAAGGATCATATCTGAGGATGTGGGTAATCTATATTCTCTAAACATTTGGGCTCAATAAAATCCCATATGAAGGAGTTATGGCCGAAATACAAAAGCTTCTCTATTCTGGCGAGTCCAGCCCAACTTTGACTTCATGGACCATTTTCAACAAACAAATGGAATATTTAGCTCTGGTGTCCTGAATAAAAATTGTATATAATTAAGTTAGAAACATGGTTACAAAATTTCAAATTAAAATAATTAATTTAAAAATACTTATCTTCGAAATACTATAGTGAACTATAAAGGGTAAAATTGGAATTTTTACCAAATTTTCAGATGAATGATTAAATCCAAAATATTTTATAAATAAATATATTTAACACAATGTGATGAAATTATATCATTTATTATCATTTAAATATTCAACAAAATAGTGTTTTATCAACTCCCCCACACTTACCCTTTTTCACTCCTAGGAAAAATCTCATATTAAGTAAATATCAATATCAAATCAAAACCAATTTTAAAACACATATCCTTGAGATCCAACAATTAAAAAACAAGAAACAAAAGATATCATGCCTCATAAAAATCATTATTTCAAGTTCTCCATTTATATCATTCAATATATTTCCACTTCATTTATCTTCCCATTCACACAAAACACTTACCTAATAATCATTCTCACTCACCACATAAATGTCAATTTTTTAGCTATGTCTTTCTCATCCAAACTCATACAAGGGTCACCATAGGTTTGATAAATTCCAAAATATTCACCATATGTGAGTCAAGGACATATGTTTATCATGATTACTTTTCAGGGTTGTTCTGTGGATTTCATTTGGTAGGATTTAGATGTGAAAAATTCTGAGGCTGAATAAGGAGAGCTTGACTCTTTTTGAAGAAAAATTGTATTAATCTAAATTCCACATAAATATGGTCTCCTCATTAATCCCAATAGTGTCAATTAAGCTCCATAATCATGAAAATTCATGGATGCTTTTCACCATTCATCAAATTAGCAACAAAAATTTCAATATTCTCAAACATTATTTTCTTGAAAGCTCCACATATGCACAACTTTCTACCTCAATTAGATGCTCCAGAAAAGGCATAGTTTCACTTATCATGAAAGCACCAAAAAAGGCACAACTTTCAATACAATGATTTTCTTCAGCAGCAAAGACATATCTTCATAATTTAATGTTTCACCCAAAGTATCACATAATTTGGTATCAAAACACAAGATAGCTTCCCCCACACTTAAGCTCAACTAGATTATGAAATTTCACTTCAAGAGTTAGGTTGGATAGGGGAAGTTGTCTTGTAATGTGGCTAACCTAACAGGCTGTGCATGGATTATAAGGGATTGAAGGATTAAATTTTCAAGGTAGGACATTATGAAAAAAGGATTCTTTGAAAAAGGGGCTTTAATACCAAAAAAATTCCTCAATCATTTAAACATAAGTACCTAAAACCCTCATGTTTTGACAGAAATAAATCACATTCTGGTTAAATCAAGCATGGTTTGGTTCTCTCAAGAAGTGAGGTGAATGTAAAGAATATGAAAATAATGGTCCAGAAGCCTCATAGGAAAGTGATTTCAAATATAAAGACAGTGAGAGGTGGCATGGGATTCCAAATTCAGTGTACTTTTCATGAAATCAATAAATATTTGAACTTGAAACAAAGTCATTTCAGAATTCATTTAAGATCAGTTTATTGTGATAAATTGTTTTACTCATTGATATGCATTTCAAAATTGTGATGAGAATAATTTCAGCTCAAAAATTTCAAAAACACAAAGAAAATTGAAAAATAAACACACAAAATTTGAAAAACACACAATTTTTTTTAACAGGAAAACAATTGAAATTACTAAACTAAAAGGTTCCCTTCCCCACACATAAAATATAACATTGTCCTCAATGTGAACCCATAAGATGATATATGCACATGAAATGCAGAATTTTTAAATAGGAAAAATAATATAAAAGTGAAATGGTTGCGAACAGCCGGATGTGCTCAAGTGATGTTGGGGTCATGCATTGTGATAAAATCCACTGCATCAGTAGGAAGTCCCTCAATGTATCTCTTCAAATGATGCCCATTCACTGTAAAGATCTTTCCAGTGTCCTCTTGTGTGATCTCTACTAAAAAATAAGGAAAAACATTAGATACAATATAAGGACCTAACCATCTGGAACACAACTTACCAGGCATCACCTTTAGTCATGAACTGTAGAGAAGGATTTTCTCTCCAACATGAAACTCCCTTTTTTGGATCATTCTATCATGAGAAGCTTTTGATCTTTCCTTATAGAGCCTTGAGTTCTCATATAAATACAATCTAGTCTCCTCAATCTCTTGACTTTACAGCTTCCTTTGGATTCCATCTTGGGCCAAATCCATGTTGCATTTCTTTATAGCCCAATAAGCCCGATGCTCAACTTTCACATGGAGATGAAATGATTTCCCAAAAACAATCTGAAATGGGGAAATACCAATGGGTGTCTTGTATGCCGTCCTATAATCCCACAATGCATCATCCAAGCGCTTGCTCCAATCCTTCCTATTTGGCTACATAGTTTTCTCCAAGATTTGTTTCAACTCACGATTTGAAACCTTAGCCTGGACATTTGTTTGGGGGTGGTATGATGTTGATGTTTTGTGTGTCACCCCATACTTTCAAAGGAGGGAAGAAAAATTCCTATTGCAAAAGTGTGTCCCTTGGTCACTGATGATGGCCTTTGGTACTCCAAACCTGCAGAAAATTTGAGCCTTGACAAAATCCACTACAACATTAGAATCCTCAGTCCTAGTGGCATTGACCTCCACCCAATTACTCACATAATAAAAAGTAACCAAAATATACAAGAAACCATATGAACTTGGAAAAGGACCCATAAAATCAATGCCCCATACATCAAAAATCTCACAAAATAGTATGGGTTGTTGGGGCATCTCATGTCTCCTAAAATGTTCCCAGTGTGTTGGCAACGAGAGAATGACTTACAAAACACATGGGCATTATGGAATAAGCTATGCCAATACAATACAGAGTCCAAAAGCTTCCTAGCTATCCATTGGGGTCCAAAGTTTCCACTACAAGAAAGTGTATGATAGAAATGCAAAACAGACTCAAACTCATGATCGAGAACACACAACTTAATGACTTGGTCACTACACATGCGCCAGAGGTAAGGATCATCCCACACATAAAACCTAGACTCACTTTTTAATTTTTGGACTTGATGATTCTTTAAATTTTCAAGGATTTCAGAGGCAATAATGTCATTCACTAAATCAGCATACCAAGGATGCATACCTGAGATGGAATAAAGATGCTCATCGGGAAAAGTGTCCCGAAGTGGTACCTGGTCCAAGGTGTCATCCTCTAGTGTGTGAGTAAGCCTACTCATGTGGTCTGCCACAAAAATTATCTGACCCCTTCTTTTCCTTTATCTCGATGTCAAACTCTTGAAGAAGGAGCATCTAACGGATAAGTCATGGCTTTGCATCTGGCTTCTTTAAGAGGTACCTCAAAGCTGCATGGTCAGAAAAAACAACCACTTTAGAGCCCAATAAATATGAACAGAATTTATCTAAAGCAAATATGACAGCAAGAAACTCCTTTTCTGTGGTAGTTTAGTTTTATTGGACTGAATCCAATGTCCTTGATGCATAGGCAATCACATGTGAACGTCCTTCCACCCTCTGAGATAAGACAGCTCCAACTGCGAAGTTGGATGCATCACACATACGCTCAAATGGAAGGTCCCACCATGGGGGATGTATGATCGGTGGAGTGACCAGACACTTCTTTAGCTCATCAAATGATACCATGCATGAATCATCAAAATTGAAGTCAATATATTTTTGAAGCAATCGAGATAAGGGTAGAGAGATCTTACTAAAATCACTGATGAAGCGTCGATAAAATCCAACATGTCCAAGGAATGATCAAACATCACACACACATGTAGGATATGGGAGGGATGAAATAATGTCTACCTTATATTTATCAACTTCAGTGCCATGTTGTGAGACTATATGACCTAAGACGATTCCCTTTTCGACCATGAAATGACATTTTACAAAATTCAAGACCAGATTTTTCTCAATACAACAATGCAACACATCACCCAAACTACAGAGACATTCATCAAATGAGGATCCATAAACTGTAAAATAATCCATAAATACCTCCATGAAGGTCTCAATGAAATCTGAGAAAATACTCACCATGCATCTCTAGAAGGTACCTGTGGTATTGCAAAGTCCAAATGGCATCATTCGGTAAGCAAAGGTACCGAATGGGCAGGTGAATGTCGTCTTCTCTTGGTCCTATACTGCAATGGGAACCAGAAAATAGCCAGATAAACCATCCATGAAGCAATAATGTGTCCTACCTGAGAGTCTCTCAAGCATCTGGTCAATGAATGGAAGTGGGAAATGATCCTTACGAGTGTATTGATTTAGTTTCATATAATCAATACACACTCACCAACAGTTTTTAACTCTCACAGGAACTAACTCACCATTTTTATTTTTTAAAATAGTGAAACCAGTTTTCTTAGGCACAACCTAAATTATACTTACCTACAGAGAACCTAAAATGGGATAGACTATACCTTCCTCGAGAAATTTTGCAAGTTATTTTTTAACAACCTCTAAAAATGTTGGATTGAGTCTCCTTTGTGGTTCCCTCACTAGTTTATCCCCATCCTCCAAGAGAATCATATGCATGCAAATGGAGGGGCTAATACCTGATATGTCTTCCAATGTTCAACCAATTTCCCTAATGTTATCTCTCAATAGATTCAAAAGTTATTCTTCATGTTCAAAAGAGAGATTGTTAGAAATGATAACAGATAATCTATCACCACTCATCAATAATGCATTTTTATGATTTGGGGCAATGTCTTGAGTTCCAATGTAGGGGGTGATGTAATGATGGAGAAATTGATGAAATAGATATATCTGCAAAATGAACATCAGTATCAGAATAAAAATCATCACAATCAGAGAATAAAGCACCAAATCCACCAGCATACTCAATATCCATGTCATAATCAGAGTTCACATGATCAAGATCAGAATATGAATCCATTTCAAAATCAAATCAAATAGAGTCTTTTTCATTAGAAATAGGTGTGGAAGTACTCTTAGAAATCAAACTTGAACCAATACTTATAATCTCCCTATGAATAGAACAATCAAATTCCATGGAGTTTTTAATTAGTGGTTCAAAATGGGAGATAAAAAAAGTAGAATGGTCCTCAGAGGGGTACTCCATGGATTCAATAACATTAAATATCACACCTTCATCCCCAAACTCCATGGAAAGTGTAACCTCATTGACATTTATGATAGTTTTTGCAGTTTTGAGGAAGGGAATACCTAAGATAATGGGGGCATGAGAACTTACCTAATCATCCTCCATGTTAAGAACATAGAAGTATACTGGAAAGATCATGTCTCTTACTCAGACAAGTACATCCTCAAGGAATCCCACTGGATATGCTATAGCTCTATTCGCCAACTGCACCACTACCCTCATCGGATTCAACTCACCAACCTGTAAAGAAGAGAATATAGAGTGAGGAATCACATTTATTGAAGCTCATAAATCACAAAGAGCATCAGAGATGTGAAACTCCCCTGTGGTACATGGGATTGTGAATGTCCCTGGATCCTTGCATATTTTCGGCATTGATAGAGTTGGTGTAATGAGTTCTAACCCCTTCCTTCCAAGATTGGCCCTCTCATTTCCCTTGAGCCCTCTTCGATTGGTACAAAGTTATTTTAATAATTTCACATACCTTGGAATTTGCTTAATGGATTCAAGTAGAGGAATGTTGATCTCCACATGCTTGAATGTGTCCAAAACCTCCTTTTGCATTGCTTCTTCAGCCGTCTTCTTGGTTTGAACAACCCTGTTTGGAAAAATAAGGGGTTTAGGAGGAACATCACCAATATTTTTCTTACCTTTATCTTTCTCCTTGGATTTCTCATCAGTTGGTATGGATTGCGGGTTCTCTGGAGTAGAGGTGAATCCTAGTGGAATGGTAGGTATAGATGTATCATTCATTTGCTTCCCACTTCTCAATGTGATGGCACTAACATTCCCCTTTGGATTTGGAGTGGGTTTGGAAGGTAGATTTCTGGAATTCTTACTTACAAGTTCATGGAGGGCGGTGGCGATCTGGCTCATTTGAGTCTTCAACTCCCTTAGCTCCGAACATTGACTCTTCAGATAATTATGTTGATTAAGAAAAATTTTCTTCAAAAGATCATCATTGTTAGAATCTACCTTTGTTGGGGGATTCCCTTGTTGTTGGCTTGTTGATTCTTGGGCTTCAAATATCCTTTGGGGTTGTTGGAAACCCTGCTGGTAAGGTGGAGGCTGCTAGATGTTTTACTGAATGGGTGGCCTTTGTTGTTGTCCAGAGCCATACCTTTTGTCCGGTTGATATTTCCACCCTTGTTTGTATGTTGGAGCAAATGAATCAAACTTATTTTGGGGATATGGTTGTTTTGCTGCTGAAATGGTCTCCCTGGGAATACTGCTATGCAATCCTCTGTCTCTTGTAGTGGTGGGAAACAGTCAGTTGGGTGGCTTGCCTCAGTGCAAATGCCACAAGGCCTTGAAGGAGGGGGTTGGGATTTCCTTTGATCCTATGCAATCTGCCTCACCATATTGGTCAATTCATATAACTTGATATCAATCAAATGACTTTCAAGAGAATAAGGACTTACTTGATGTACTCCCCTGACATGTGTTGTACCTCTATCGCCAAATTGTTTGGAGTGTTGGGCCATCTTGTTGATCAATTCACGTGCGGATACTGGTGTCTTGTACACCAATGCCCCTCTTGCTGCAGCATCCACCATGCTCCTCTCCATAGGTGTGAGTCATTCATAGAAGTACTGAATGAGGAGTTCCTCACTAATTTGATGATGTGGACAGCTTTCACACATCATCTTGAATCTCTCCCAATACTCATACATTGACTCCCCTTATGCTTGCATGATCCCCAAGATCTCCTTACGAATGGAAGTGTTCATCGATGCTGGAAAAAATCTCTGCAAGAAAAGATGTTTTAAATCGTTCCAACAAGTTACATCCTCAGGTTGAAAATAATACATCCAATCTATCGCTGCTCCATCAAGTGAGAATGGGAATGCACTTAATCTGATTTGATCTTTAGAAACATTTCATTGTTTAAGGGTTGAACTGTAAGAACCTGGTTTTTGCTGATAAAGACTTTGGAATATTCTTGATAATATTCCATAGCAGTGCCTTCAAACGGCATGTGATTCCGAGCCCCGGAGTGGCCGGAATTAAATTTTCAGTGTGTTCACAATGGAAACGCCAAATAAATTAGATAACTCCTAAACGGTGATCCGGATCAGGGATCCGAGTGTACGGATGGGTCCGGAATGGGATGTTTACCCTAGTAACGACATAAAACTTGTCGGCGCAGGATGTTTGGACCCCTCGCCCGCTTCTGGAACGTTAAACGGATTAATTAATTAATTAATTAATTAATTCATTTAAGGGAAAAACGCTGGTATCTCTTAAACGGTGGCTCAGATTGGAAAACCGATGGCACCGTTGAGTTCGGAGCGTGCCGTTTACCCTAGGAGGGGTGTAACTTTCGTGGACGCGGGGCATTTGTAAAAAATGGCCCCAGGGGCGCTTTCGTAATTTGGCGGCCTCGGACGCTAAGTTTAATAACTTTTGAACGGGGTCTCAGATTAAAATTCCGAGACCTCCGTTGTGCTCAAAGCGTCGTGTTTACCCCAGGTACACCCTCCTTTTTGTCTGCTTCAAGAGCGGGGGTCGAGGGCGTGTCAGGCGGGGGTGTTTAAGTGTTATTACTTAAACGCACCCCTCCCCCTTCTTCCCCTTCTTCTTCCTCACAACCTCTCCCCTTCCCTCCTCCATTTCGGTGAGCTCCAGCGAGCCAACTCTGGCGAGGCGATGGCGCGTGGCGGATCGCGCGGGAAGCGCCGGGCGAAGCCCAACGAGGTAGGAGTTATTTCGTTTTCATTTTTTTAAATTCCTGCATTCGTTGAGCCTGATTTATACCATCGAATTGCCGCCCGATCTTCAAAGAAAGACCATAGATTAGTAGATCCCGATCCGAGATTTCCGACGATTCTTTCGGATGTGAAATCGGAGCTCCGAGGCGTCCGCAGCGGCCCAGCGAAGTTGGGGGAGGTTTTGCGGTTTCCGGCGGTCGGTAGCGCGGTCCGACGAGATGGGGCGGCGGAGTGGCTCGGCTCCGGGAAGTCGGCGCAGCGGCCGGGGCTTCGGAAGGCGGCGGCGGCGGCGGCGGCGGCGGCTTCAGAAGGCCGCGGTGGCGGCAGCCGGTGGCGCCGGCAGGGCGCCGGCGAGAGCGAGTGGGGGGCCGCGAGGCGGCGGCCCCGTGCGGCGCGACAACGACCCGCAATCTGCGGGTCGTTGTGTGGGATGAGCGACCGGCCCTCGTGGCCGGTCGGTGGTGAATCCCGTGCGGCGGGCGCGCGGGTGTGAAGGGGAGTGGGCCGCGGAGCTGCGGCCCGCGGCTCGGCTGGACCGGGCAGGCCTGCGCGGGCCGGTCCGGCCCAAGGGGCTTGCCCCTCATTCTTCGGACGCCCGTATTTCAGGCTACGGGCGTCCGTTTTGCGCACCGTCTGCGGCAGCGCAGAGTTTGCGACGAGGCGAAGCTTTTGAGATGGTTTTGGGAATTTTTAATTCTCGAAACGAGGGGCCGCTGAGGCGCGACACGTCCTTAAGTGGACGAGCGTTTTCCGGGATTCTTGTTTTGGACGGCGCGGACGCGTCCGACATCCATTTTGAACGCCGTCAGCGGCGTTGTGACCCTGACACTGAGGCGGAGGTTTCCCGTGCGGTTCCAGGCGTTGAGGCTAGAGTTGAGGCGCGGGCCCCACGGCCCGTTTTTTGAGCTGCGTGCAGCTTCTAGCGACTTTTTCCTCGGTCGTCCGTTCAGGGCGTGCGAGCAGTCATTTCTGGATGTTTTTCCGAGGGGATTACAGTGGTGCAATCCGCCCGCTCAAATTCGGCACGATGGTGCGGGCCCCACGAGGGCCGTTTCAGGAGTTGACGGCGATTTCCAGCTTTATCACCGGGCGACCGTTTTGGACAAGTGAATAGTCCATCTTGTGTACTTTTTCGAGAGGATCGCAACAGTGCGATCCGTTCGTTGAGTTTCGGGACCAGGATGCAGGTCCCACGTGGCGCCGCTCATGTGCGGTGCGCCGGAACGCATCTTTTTCTCCAGATACCAGTTCTACTCAAGCGAGTAGTGCTTTCGACGTGTTTTTCTGAGAGTATTGCGATGGCGCAGTCCGCCAGACCTTTTTCGGGGACGTGGTGTGGGTCCCACCCGACCCGGCTTCGGTGAATAGTGCACTTTTCAGCGGGTGTCCGTTTTGGGCATTTGAGTACTCAATCCCATGTGTTTTACCAAGGGGATCGCAGTGGCAAGATCCGTTGGTTCAGTTTCGGGATCTTGGGGTGGGCCCCACCCGGGTTCGGTCACGGTGAATAGTACCTTTTTCCACCTGTTGACCGTTTCGGGCGAGTGAGTAGTCTAACTCGCGTGTTTTTTTGCAAGGATTACAACAGTGTGATCCGTTTGGCTGTACAGAGCCTCTTGCGCGATCTTGAGAAATGTGGCAGTATGAAAGGTGCTCCAGTTGTGGTTCGCCCTACTTTGCTTGTAGCGGACCTTTGGCGAGTGATCGCGTGCACTCCCGTGTGAGAGATGTAAATGCTTGAGGTGATGTGGTTGGCCGTGCCTGGGCCTTTGAAGTGGAGTTGTTACGTCACGCCTTCGCAATGACGTTGGGTGCCGTGTGCACGATAGCCTATGGGCTGGAACGAGGTATACTCTGGGATTATAAGAGAGTGCTTGGAGGTACGTGTGGTTTGTACCTGAGATGTTTGGGTGCTTGGTTGGGGTTTGACTTGGGGCCACACGTCGTGTGGGCCCCAAGTGCGTGCTGTGTTCTACCTTACGTACTTTGACCTCTCGCGGTGTAGAGGGTCTCTCTGTGTGTTTGTTTGACCAGCAGGGTGGAGCTCTTCCCCTAGCTCTTTGCTCGTTGGTTTGACCAGCAGGGTTGAGTGGTCTCCCCCTGGTTTCTTCCTCGATGGATTGTATGGTAGCGGTGCTAGTGACACCCAGTGTTGGGGCAGACGCTGTACCTCTTTTGGGAGAGCTATTCTGGTGTTGGGTGGTTGCGCGACACCCACTCCGTGTTCGGTCGGCCAGTGTTGTACCCTCTTGTAGAGATGACAGAGCGGTTCTGAGTTGTACCCTCCAGCAGAGACTGGGCATTGGGTTACTCATCGACTTCCTTGGGCTTACCCTCCAGCAGGGCTGGGTAGTGGGTTGCTCACTGACTTGTAGGGTCTACCCTCCAGCAGAGACTGGGTAGTGGGTCACCCGAGGCTTTTAGGGTCTACCATCCAGCAGAGACTGGGCAGTGGGTCACCCGACGACCTCTTGGGGTCTACCCTCTAGCAGGGCTGGGCAGTGGGTCACCCGTCGTCTAGTTCCAGGTCTACCCTCCAGCAAGGCTGGGCAGTGGGTCGCCTGTCGACTTATTCCAGGTCTACCGTCCAGTGGGGCTGGGCAGTGGGTTGCCTGATGATGTGTTAAGGTCTACCCTCTAGCGGGGCTGGGCAGTGGGTCGCTTGATGATGTGTTAAGGTCTACCCTCCAGCGGAGCTGGGCTGTGGGTCGCCTGATGATGTATTAAGGTCTACCCTCCAGCGGGGCTGGGCAGTGGGTTGCTGGATGGTGTCTTATGGTTTACCCTCCAGCAGGGCTGGGCAGTGGGTCACCTGATATTTGGTTATGAATTACCCTCCAGTGGGGCTGGGCAGTGGGACACCTGTTAGCATTCCAGACTCAGTCCTCTTGACTAGGCTAGTATGTGGCTTACCTCCGTGTTTACCGGAGCGGGACCCTTGGTTGTACGGGTCGGTGATGGAACGGCTTGACTTTGAGAATACCTCTCGATTGCAGGGCAGCGATGAGGTTTGTTTTGGCTTTCCTAGAACTCTCAAGTACTAGGGGCGCTTTCCCCACCGAGACGAGTTCTTGCGACGCGATCTAAAACCGTGCGGGTGAGTCAGTGCCACCCAAAGCGGATAGTATCGAGGTGCGGTGATTGAGCCCCTTGGCTTTCGGTTTAGGTCAGACGTGCGGGATGCTGGGCATCGATGATGGGTTATGTATGGGACTGTTGGAGTCTCATTTTCTTGGGTTTGGTTGCTCTCCTTCCAGGCGAGGCGAAGATGCGCGGGGTATGCCACGTGCTTTCCGTGTCTAGCTTCTCGTGGTTGGACAAGTCTACTCTCCTGCTATAGGCAGCGAAGACTCGATGGGAAGTTCATCTTCTCACCATTTCCAGCTCCTTGTTCCTGGACGAGTCTACTTCCTTTCTTTTGTTGGGTTGAGCTGGACTCTCTACTGCACCCTCGATTGTACCCCTCTACTTTTTTGTTCGCTCTACCGCTCACCCTTCGGTACCTCCTTTGTTGCTCCCTTGAGTCTTCGGGGTGTCCTACTGAGTATTTTTATACTCACCTATTCTTGGGATTTGCCCATACTTGGTGTTCCCTTGTAGATGACAGACAGGTGGAGCGTGACTTCAGTGGAGCGTAGGAGCTTGGGAGCTTGGACCGCGTGCGGTGGTCGTGGCTGGGTTCCAAGAGGCAGACCCATCAACTATTTCTTTTCGTTTACCTGTTGCTGGGTTGTGGCACTTTTTGTTTGGGCACATGTTTTGCCCCTTTTTCCTTTTCATCCCTTTACTTGTATCTTGTAGAGGTTGATGCACTCTGTGGTTTATTTATAGCAGTTTCCCTTTGCTCTTCCTTTTTACTCTGCACTTTTGCATTGAGTTAGATGCGTGCGTGTGTACAGGTACTTAGGAAAAGGCCTCCCCGAGTTGTTGTTCCTTCGGCGCTGGTCGCCAGCCCCTGGCCTATGGAGGCGGGCCTGGGGTAGTTGCGGCTCGAGCCCGGGTAGGGTCGGGTCGTGACAAAGTGGTATCAGAGGTGGTTCGTTCCTTGGGACATTGTGAAGACGTCCCTAAAAGAGGAATTGGTTTGGATTTAGGGCAACAGTGTTAACGTGTCTCGAGAGCGGCTCTCAGGCCAGGGAGTCCAGTGATGGTGTGGCGGCCGACGTATCCATTCACCAGGACCTTGATAACCCGCTTGTCGACTCGGCATGCTGAGACACTTGTTGTAGGGAAGTTTGTTTGTGCATCACATAGGATTGAGTCTTTGAATGTCCTCATTGAGTCATCTCCCCATCCTTGCTATTGGTATATACATATATGCTCATCTGGCCGCGGAACTCCTTGATAATTTTCAAGATGTCTCTACGAGGACAGCCAGCCAGGATACCAGCTTTGGTTCGTGACGACGATCCTATGAGCAACGAGGCCACAGTCCAGGACCCATCATGCGAGCCCTTTCTCCGGGTGGGCCGGTAGCAGTACCCCAACCTGTTGAGCAGCAGATAGTTTCACCAGAGCAGGATGAACTTGAGCGCAGGTTGAGCGCACTCCGTGAGTTCCAGTCGCAGGGACCGTTGAGGTATAGTGGTGAGCCAGACCCTCAGGCAGTAGAGGTTCGGCTCGAGGTAGTGGTTCGCCTTTTTAGGCTTGTGCAGACGCCGGCAGATCAGAGAGTGGATTTGACAGCCACCCTTTTTCGTGGAGTAGCTTGGAGTTGGTGGAGTTTGGTGACTCAGTTTCTTGAGGAGTTGTTTCTTTCGTTGGATGACTTTCAGTTGTTGTTTCGTGAGGAGTTTTGCCCCTCCTGCTTGCACTCCGTTCGGATTCAGGAGCTCCTGCAGTTTCAGCAGGGAGGGATGACGGTGGCCGAGTACTCGTCTAGTTTTGCAGACCGTGCATGCTTTTACCCGGACATGGTCCATGACGACAACTTCGGAGCGCGGAAGTTTGAGCAGGGTCTCCACTGAGAGATTTGTGCTGTCAGAGGATCCTTGGGCATTTCAACGTATGCCGGGGTGCTAGAGCAGGCGCTAGTGACAGAGGGCTTCCTGTCATGTTTTGCGGTTGGTAGTGGCAGTGGGCGCGACGGAGCCAGGATGTTTGCTGTAGCTAGCAGGCGCCGGAGGACAGGACCTTGATGCAGGTGGTATTCCCACTGCCGGTTTTGGAGACGTGGTCGTATACCACTGTGGCGAAAAGGCGCAGGGCCTCAGCCGAGGATGCCCTTCCGTGAGTGGATCCCGGGCCATGGTCGTTTACCACAGTGGCACCGGAGGGAACCAGGGTAGCCCAGAGAGAGTCGGTGCTATGCTTGTGACTGACGAGGTCACTTGGCATGAGACTGCCCGACCCGAGTTACTGGGAGCTTCGGGCAAGCAGTAGGTGCACCACCATGGAAGAGGCAGCACTGTGATCAGAGTAGCTCCCAGAGAGGTGGTGCTAGAAGAGGATCGGGAGGAGCTGGAGGTGGGGGACGACATTACGAGATCTCCCCCTCACTACTGGGCGGCCTACGTCAGGCTCCGGGAGCTGACAGTTGGGACCGGGGATGGCCGCGAGCTTTAGATGTCTACAATCCTGCAGAGCATGGGATGGTGAGAGGTACCCCTTTTGACTCTTCTACTTCTTTCTATAGAATTGTTAGGCTCTGCGTGTGAAAGGCTTTTCTCCCAGCTCTTTGTTTGAGGTGTTACCAGGGTGACGCAGGGCGTCGGGTGTAACCCTGTGTTGGTAAGGAAAAAGGCGTGAGACCTTTTCCTTTAGTTGATGGTGTTTCCTCCTTCGCTTTCGAGCGTGTAAGAGAGTCTTGGTAGAGGGACATCGACTATGGAGCCTAACGTGGCCAGATATCCATGGGTGTTTCACCATATGGATATTCTGAAGGAGGGAATCACAGGGCCTTGTTTCAGGTGCGGGCGGTGATTCCAGTCTTGGCGTGTGACGTAGAGGTTGGACCGGGGAGGTGAGCTACCGCCGAGGGCCTTCGGTGCGTTTGAAACCTTGAAAAGGGATGGCGAGGTACCCTACCGCCTTACCCTAACCCCAAAGTCTGGAGTGGGTGCACGATGTCGGCATGGGCTGACCTCGCATGAACAGATCACTCCTTTGGTCTGTGTGCGGTGACGCAGAGCTTTGCGTGGGTCCTTCTGGGTATGGGAAAGCCAGGAGTGGGCTTAGTACCATGTGTTGCTCCCTAGTTTTCCTTTTCGATGATGAAAATCTTGAAGGAGGGAATGATGTAAGAAGACGGTTTTTGTAGAGAAAGACTTTGGAATATTCTTGATAATATTCCAGAGCAGTGCCTTCAGACGGCGTGTGATTCTGAACCCCGGAGTGGCCGGAATTAAATTTTCAGTGCGTTCACACAGGAAACGCCAAATAAATGAGATAACTCCTAAACGGTTATCCGGATCAGGGATTAGATTGTATGGATGGGTCCAGAATGGGGTGTTTACAATAGGAATGACATAAAACTTGTCGGTGCGGGATGTTCGGACCCATCGCCCGCTTCTGGAACGTTAAACGGATTAATTAATTAATTAATTAATTCATTTAAGGGTGAAACGCTAGTATATCTTAAACGGTGACTCGTATTGGAAAACTAAGTGTACCGTTGAGTTCGGAGGGTGCCGTTTTCCCTAGGAGGGGTGTAAGTTTCGCGGGCGCGGGCCGTTTGTGAAAAATGGCCCCAGGGGCGTTTTCGTAATTTGGTGGCCTCGGGCGCTATGTTTAATAACATTTGAACGGGGACTCAGATTAAAATTTGAGACTGCCGTTGTGCTCGAAGCGTCGTGTTTACCCCAGGGACGCCCTCCTTTTTGTCTGCTTCGAGAGCGGGGGTCGGGGGCGTGCCGGGCGGGGGTGTTTAAGTGTTATTACTTAAACGCACCCCTCCCCCTTCTTCCCCTTCTTCTTCCTCACAACCTCTCCCCTTCCCTCCTCCATTCCGGTGAGCTCCGGAAAGGTGAGCTCCGGCGAGCCAACTCCGGCGTGGCGATGGCGCGCGACGGACCGCACGGGAAACGCTGGACGATGCCCAACGAGGTAAGAGTTATTTCGTTTTCATTTTTTTAAATTCCCTCATTATTTGAGCCCGATTTATACCATTGAATTGCCTCCCGATCTTCGAACAAAGACAATAGATTAGTAGATCTTGATCCGAGCTTTCCGACGCACCTTTTGGATGTGAAATCGGAGCTCCGAGGCGTCCGCAGCGGCCCGGTGAAGTTGGGGGTGGTTTTGCGGTTTCTGGCGGTCGGCAGGGCGGTCCGGCGAGATGGTGCGGCGGAGCGGCTCAGCTCCGGGAAGGCGGCGCGGCGGCCGTGGCTTCGGAAGGCGGCGGCGGCGGCGGATTTGGAAGGCCGCGGTGGCGGCAGCTGGTGGCGCCGGCATGGCACCAGCGAGAGCGAGAGGGGGGCCGCGAGGCGGCGGCCCCGTGCGGCGCGACAACGACCCACAATCTGCGGGTCGTTGTGTGGGATGAGCGATCGGCCCTCGTGGCCATTCGGTGGCGAATCCCGCGCGGCGGGCATGCGGGTGTGAAGGGGAGCGGGCCGCAGAGCAGAGGCCCGCGGCTCGGCGGGACCGGGCCGGCCGGCGCGGGCCGGCCCAAGCGGGGCGGACCGGCCGGACCGGGCCGGTCCGGCCCAAGGGGCCTGCCCCTCATTCTTCGGACGCCCGTACTTCGGGCTACGGGCGTCTGTTTTTCACACCGTCTGCGGCAGCGCGGAGCTTGCGTCGAGGCAATGCTTTTGAGATGGTTTCGGGAATTTTTAATTCCCGAAACGAGGGGCCGCTGAGGCGCGAAACGTCCTTAATTAGACGAGCGTTTTGCGGGATTCTTGTTTTGGACGGCGCAGGTGCTTCTGGCATCCGTTTTGAGCACCGTCAGCGGCGTTGTGACCCTGGCACTGAGGCGGAGGTTTCCAGTGCGGTTCCAGGCGTTGAGGCTGGAGATGAGTCACGGGCCCCACGGCTCGTCTTTTGAGCTGCGTGCAGCTTCTAGCGACTTTTTCCTCGGTCGTCCATTTGGGGCGTGCGAGCAATCGTTTTTGGATGTTTTTTCGATGGGATTGCAGTGGTGCAATCGACCCGCTCAAATTCGGCATGATGGTGCGGGGCCCACGGGGGCGGTTTCGGGAGTTGACGATGATTTCTAGATTTATCACCGGGAGACCATTTTGGACAAGTGAATAGTCCATCTTGTGTACTTTTTCGAGAGGATCGCAACGGTGCTATCCATTCATTGAGTTTCGGGACCGGGATGTGGGTCCCACGTGGCGCCATTCGTGTGCGGTGCGCTGGAACGCATCTTTTTCTTCGGATACCCGTTCTACTCAAGCGAGTAGTGCTTTCGACATGTTTTTCGGAGAGCATTGTGATGGAGCAGTCCGCCCGACCTTTTTCGGGGACGTGGTGTGGGTCCCACCCGACCCGGCTACGGTGAATAGTGCACTTTTCACTGGGTGTCCATTTTGGGCGATTGAGTACTCAATCCCGTGTGTTTTCCCGAGGGGATCGTAGTGGAGTGATCCGTTGGTACAGTTTCGGGATCTTGGGGTGGGCCCCACCCAGGTTTGGTCATGGTGAATAGTACCTTTTCCACCTGTTGACCGATTCGGGCGAGTGAGTAGTCTAACTCGCGTGTGTTTCCGCAAGGATTACAATGGTGTGATCCATTTGGCTGTACGGAGCCTCTTGCGCAATCTTGAGAAATGTGGGAGCTTGAAAGGTGCTCCAGTTGTGGTTCGTCCTACTTTGCTTGTAGCGGACCTTTGGCGAGTGATCGCGTGCACTCCCGTGTGAGACATGTAAATGATTGAGGTGACGTGGTTGGTCGTGCCTGGGCCTTTGAGGTGGAGTTGTTACGTCACTCCTTCGCATTGACGTTGGGTGTCATGTGCACGATAGCCTATGGGCTGGAACGAGGTATACTCTAGGAGTATACGAGAGCGCTTGGAGGTACGTGTGGTTTGTACCTGAGATGTTCGGGCGCTTGGTTGGGGTTTGACTTGGGGCCACACGTCGTGTGGGCCCCAAGTGTGTGTTGTGTTCTGCCTTACGTACTTTGACCTCTCGCGGCGTAGAGGGTCCCTCTGTGTGTTTGTTTGACCAGCAGGGTGGAGCTCTTCCCCTGGCTCTGTGCTCGTTGGTTTGACCAGCAGGGTTGAGTGGTCTCCCCGTGGTTTCTTCCTCGATGGATTGGCCGGTAGCGGTTCTAGTGACACCCGGTGCTGGGGCAGACGTTGTACCTCTTTTGGGAGAGCTGTTCTGGAGTTGGGTGGTTGCGCGACACCCACTCTGTGTTCGGTCGGCTAGTGTTGTACCCTCCTGTAGAGATGACAGAGCGGTTCTGAGTTGTACCCTCCAGCAGAGACTGGGCAGTGGGTTACTCATCGACTTCCTCAGGCTTACCCTCCAGCAGGGCTGGGCAGTGGCTTGTTCACTGACTTCTAGGGTCTACCCTCCAGCAGAGACTGGGCAGTGGGTCACCCGACGACCTCTTGGGGTCTACCCTCCAGCAGGGCTGGGAAGTTGGTCACCTATTGTCTAGATCCAGGTCTACCCTCCAGCAAGGATTGGCAGTGGGTCGCCTGTCGACTTATTCCAGGTCTACCCTCCCGCGGGGCTGGGAAATGGGTTTCCTGATGATGTGTTAAGGTCTACCCTCCAGCGGGGCTGGGCAGTGGGTCTCCTGATGATGTGTTAAGGTCTACCCTCCAGCGGGGCTGGGCAGTGGGTCGTATGAGGATGTATTAAGGTCTACCCTCCAGCAGGGTTAGGCAGTTGGTCGCTGGATGATGTCTTATGGTTTACCCTCCAGCAGGGCTGGGTAGTGGGTCACCTGATATTTGGTTATGAATTACCCTCCAGCGGGGCTGGGCAGTGGGACACCTGTTAGCATTCCAGACTCAGTCCTCTCGACTAGGCTAGTCTGTGGCTTACCTTCGTGTTTACCGGAGCGGGACCCTTGGTTGTACGGGTCGGTGATGGAACAGCTTGACTTTGAGAAGACCTCTCGACTGCAGGGCAACGATGAGGTGTAGTTTGACTTTCCTAGAAATTTCAAGTACGGGGGGCGCTTTCCCCACCGAGACGCGTTCTTGCGACGCGATCTAAAACCGTGAGGGCGAGTTAGTGCCGCCCAAAGCGGATAGTATCGAGGTGCGGTGATTGAGCCCCTTGGCTTGCGGTTCAGGGCAGACGTGCGGGATGCTGGGCATCGATGATGGGTTATGTATGGGACTGTTGGCGACTCATTTTCCTGGGTTTGGTTACTCTTCTTCTAGGCGAGGCAAAGACGCACGAGGTATGCCACGTGATTTTCGTTTCTAGCTTCTCGTGGTTGGACGAGTCTACTCTCCTGCTATAGGCAGTGAAGACTCGACGGGAAGTTCATATTCTCACCGTTTCCAGCTCCTTGTGCCTGGACGAGTCTACTTCCTTTCTTTTGTTGGGTTTAGCTGGACTCTCTACTGCACCCTCAGTTGTACCCCTATACTTTTCTGTTCGCTCTACCGCTCACCCTTCGGTACCTACTTTGTTGCTCCCTCGAGCCTTCAGGGTATCCTACTGAGTATTTTTATACTCACCCCTGCTTGGTCTTTGCCCGCACTTGGTGTGCCCTTGCAGACGACAGACAGGTGGAGCGTGACTTCAGTGGAGCGTAGGAGCTTGGGAGCTTGGACCGCGTGCGGTGGTCATGGCCGGGTTCCAGGAGGCAGACCCGTCAGCTGTTTCTTTTCGATTACCTGTTGCTGGGTTGTGGCACTTTTTGGTTGGGCGCGTGTTTTTCCCCTTTTTCCTTTTCAGCCCTTTACTTGTATCTTGTAGAGGTTGATGCACTCTGTGGTTTATTTATAGCAGTTTCCCTTTGCTCTTCATTTTTACTCTACACTTTTGCATTGAGTTTGCTGCGTGCGTGTGTACAGGTACTTAGGCAAAGGCCTCCCAGAGTTGTTGTGCCTTCGGCGCTGGTCGCCAGCCCCTGGCCTATGGAGGCGGGCCTGGGGTAGTTGCGGCTCGAGCCCGGGTAGGGTCGGGTCGTGACATGAACAAACCACATTAAATCCGTTAAGGTGTTTGTTTGGATCCTCACCAGATAAGCCATGAAATTTTAGAAGAAGGTTAATTAACCCAGATTTCAATTAAAAGTTCGATTCGAGGTTCGGGTATGCAACAAAATTTGGTTGATAGTTAATATCTGGTGCATCCAATTCTTGAATGGTTCTATTAAGTTCATTTCCATTATTTACAGCCATTGGTTCTTCTTTTATGTTTGAATTTAAATTGCTTCCAATTTCAATGTTTCCATAAGAGGGTAATTCACCAACTAGTTGAATATTGAAACATCCCATAGACTGAGAGTGTCTGATTCGATCCCTAAGGCTACGTTCAATATCAAGGTCAAGATCTGAGATATATTCGGGATTAGTTCGTGTCATAAATTAGATAAAAATTAAAATAAATAAAGTGGACCATAGTAAAATAAAAATGATAAGTTTGAGTTGATGGTCCAAAAAAAAGAGGATGAAAAAAATGAAAACTTGAGAAAGGGGAAAGATGAAAGAGAGAGGTGAAGAAAATAATAAAATGAAAAATAAAATAAATACCTCTAAATAGTTGAATAAATTACTTGCCTTTCTGGAAACGACTCGAATTTGAAAGAGCACTTTCGTGGGTGCCCTCAAATGATTAGTATGATTTTGGGGTACTTAGGTGCAGTAGAGTGGCTGACCAAGGTCCTCTCTCAAAGAAGGAAGTGAATTAAAACAACTTTCAAGAGGTATTCCAAAAATAAAATAAAAGAGAATAAAAACACTACTTGAAAGGATGAGGGTTGTTTGAAGTTTATAAAACTTGAATAATTTTTTTGGAAGAAGATTTCCTTTTTTTTTTGTTTTTAAATTTGAAATGATGTTTGATTAAAAAGACACAACAAGAAGATGTTTTTTAAGAAAATATTTTAAAATACATATTCAATATAACTCTACCTATTCAATAATTTATTAATCATTATCATTTAAATTAATATTCACTTAATTATGATCCCTTAATTTGTTAAATCCTAAACCCTATGATAATTAACTTTACCACGAAGATGAAGTGAATTTTACCTTAGGCTAACTTCGGAACATGGAATCGCAACACCCTGCTTTGATTGATGTTCTAATATTAGCTTATGGTCAGTAGTAAATTAAGGCACATAAACACCTTAGAAATGAGGATTAATTGAGTATGGGGATTTTATTTTAACTCTACAAATTGATCCCGTGTGGTTTTGAATTACCGGTTAAGGTTGCACTCTCACAGTTCACACAATTCCCGACCTCGTGAATTTTTTGTTAACTTTTCAATTACTTGATTAGATTAATTTAAATTAAAAACTCAATTAATAGATCATAATATGTGAATTATATTAGCTCATTTATTCAAAATAAATGAATGAATAAGGATATAGGTCAATCGATTACTAAAAAGTACTACTCTTCCATGGGTGGCATAATCATCGTAGAAGCGTTTTGCATTTGAAAAGGTTTATAATGGGTATAACCCAATGACGCTTCTACTCAATAATTCAAACCCAATTAGGAAGATTAAGAGAAGAATATATTTAAACAAAACAGAAGAAAAGATGAGGAATAAAATAAGATCAATGAAGTTTATTACAGAAAGGAAAACATTACAAAATGAAGAAGAGAATGAGGCTTTGATGAGGGGATCCTTGCTTCAAGAGCTACCCCTCTTAAAATGGTTGGGTAATTTGGGTGAAACCAATTCTCATCTACCTAAAATCTCCTAATTCACGTCCCCAAACCCACCAAATTATAAAAACACCAATTTATAGAGTGGGGGGGGGGGGGCTAGATTCAAAGTGGTTTCCAGTGTGAATGGGAAATCTCAGACAAATATTTTATGCCAACTTGCACCGCCCATTTTACCCCCAAAACGAGTGAATTGGCCAGCCATCCAGAAGGATCATATGTGCGGATATGGCTCCTCTATCTCCTCTAAATATTTTGGCTCAATAAAATCCTATATGAAGGATTTATGGACGTAATACAGAAGCTTCTCCATTCTAAAGAGTCCAGCCCAACTTTGAATTCATGGCCCATTTTCAACAACCAAATGCACTCTTTAGATCTAGTATCCTGAATAAAGTTGTAGATAATTAAGTTAGGAAAACTATTACAAAATTTAAAATTCAAATAATAAATTTAAAAATACTTATCTTCGAAATACTACAGTGAACTATAAAGGGTAAACCTGGAATTTTCACCAAATTTTCAAATGAATAATTAAATACCAAATATTTTATAAATAAATATATTTAACACAATGTGAGGAAATTATATCATTTATTATCAATGTAATATTCAACAAAATAGTGTTTTATCAACTCCCCCACATTTACCCTTTTTCACTCCTAGGAAAAACCTCATAATAAGTAATATCAATATCAAATCAAAACCAATTTGAAAACACATATCCTTGAGATCCAACAATTACACACCAAGAAACAAAAGATATCTTACCTCATAAAAATCATTATTTCAAGTTCTCCATTTATATCATTCAATATATTTCCACTTCATTTATCTTCCCATTCACACAAAACACTTACCTAATATTCATTTTCACTCACCACATAAATGTCAATTTTTTAGCAATGTCTTTCTCATCAAAACTCATAAAAGGGTCACCATAGGCTTGATAAATTCCTACATATCCACCCTATGTGAGTCAAGGGCATATGTTTATCATGAGTACTTTTCAGGGTTGTTCTGTGGCTTTCAGTTGGTAGGATTTAGATGTGAAAAATTCTGAGGCTGAATAAGGAGAGCTTGACTCTTTTTGAAGTAAAATAGCATTAATCTAA
The DNA here is from genome assembly GCA_963277665.1 of Viscum album. NCBI lineage: Eukaryota > Viridiplantae > Streptophyta > Magnoliopsida > Santalales > Viscaceae > Viscum > Viscum album. The sequence goes on along the minus strand of OY728121.1, from coordinate 129,494,386 downwards.
TTTTCACTTAAATATGGTCTCCTCATTAATCCCCATAGTGTCAATTCAGATCCATAATCATGAAAATTCATGGAAGCTTTTCACCATTCATCAATTCAGCAACAAAAGTTTCAGTATTCTCAAACATGATTTTCATGAAAGCTCCAGATAGGCACAACTTTCTACCTCAATTAGAAGCTCTAGAAAAGGCACCGTTTCACTTATCCTGAAGGCTTCAGAAAAGGCACAACTTTCAAATATAATGATTTTCTTCAGCAGAAAAGACATCTCTTCATAATTTAATTTTTCACCCAAATTATCACAGAATGTGGTAGAAAAACACAAGATAGCTTCCCCCACACTTAATCTCAACTAGATTATGCAATTTCACTTCAAGAGTTGGTTGGATAGGGAAATATGGCTTGTAATGTGGCTATCCTAATAGGTTGTGCATGGATTATAAGGTATACAAGGATTAAATGTTCATGGTAGGCCATTATGAAAAAAGGATTATTTGAAAAAGGGGCTTTAATACCAAACAAATGCCTCAATCATTTAAACATAAGTACCTAAAACCCTCAAGTTTTGACAAAAATAAATCAAATTCTGGTTAAATCAAGCATGGTTTGGTTCTCTCAAGAAGTGAGGTGAATGTAACGAATATGAAAATAATGGTTCAGAATCCTCACAAGAAAGTAAATTCAAATATCAAGATAGTGAGATGTGGTATGAGATTCAAAATTCATTGTACTTTTCATGAAATTACTAAATATTTGAACTTGAAACAAAGTCATTTCAGAATTCATTTAAGATCAGTTTATTGGGATAAATTGTTTCACTCATTGATATGCATTTGAAAATTGTGATGAGAATCATTTCAGCTCAAAAAGTTTAAAAACACAATGAAAATTGAAAAATAAACACACAAAATTTGAAAAACACACAATTTTTTTAACAGGAAAACTATTGAAATTACTAAACTAAAAGGTTCCCTCCCCCACACTTAAAATATTACATTTTTCTCAATGTGAACCCATGTGATGATATATGCTGAAGAAATGCAAAATTTTTAAATAGGACAAATAATATAAAAGTGTAATGGTTAGGAACAACTTGATGTGCTCAAGTGATGATGGGGTCATGCAGTGTGCTAAAATCCACTGCATCAGTAGGAAGTCCCTCAATGTATCTCTTCAAAAGTTTCCCATTGACTGTAAAGCTCATTCCAGTGTCCTCTTGTGTGATCTCCACTACACCATAAGGAAAAACATTAGATACAATATAAGGACCTAACCATCTGGAATGCAACTTACCAGGCATCAGCTTCAGTCGTGAACTGTAGAGAAGGATTTTATCTCCAACATGAAACTCCCTTTTTTGGATCATTCTATCATGAGATGATTTTGATCTTTCCTTGTAGAGCCTTGAGTTCTCATATACAGAAAATACAATCTCCTAAATATCTAGAATTTGAAGCTTCCTTTGGATTCCATCTTGGACCAAATCCATGTTGCATTTCTTTATAGCCCAATAAGCCCGATGCTCAACTTCCACGGGGAGATGAAAAGCTTTCCCAAAAGAAATCTGAAATGGGGACATACCAATGGGTGTCTTGTATTCTGTCCTATAAGCCCAAAATTCATCATCCAAGCACTTGCTCCAATCCTTCCTATTTGGCTACACGGTTTTCTCCAAGATTTGTTTCAAATCACGATTTGAAACCTCAGCCTGACCATCTGTTTGGGTGTGGTATGATGTTGATGTTTTGTGTGTCACCCCATACATTTGAAGGAGGGAAGCAAAATTCCTATTGCAAAAGTGTGTCCCTTGGTCACTGATGATGGCCTTTGGTACTCCAAACCTGCAGAAAATTTGATCCTTGAAAAAATCCACTACAACATGAGAATCATCAGTCCTGGTCGCCTTGGCCTCCACACATTTACTCACATAATCAACAGTAACCAAAATATCCAAGAAACCATATGAACTTGGATAAGGACCCATAAAACCAATTCCCCATACATCAAAAATCTCACAGAATAGTATGGGTTGTTGGGGAATCTCATGTCTCCTAGAAATGTTCCCAATGTATTGGAAACGAGAGCATGACTTACAAAACACATGGAAATCATGGAATAAGCTATGCCATTATAATCCAGAGTCCAAAGCCTTCCTAGCTATCCGTTGGGGTCCAAAGTGTCCACTACAAGCAAGTGTATGACAGAAATGAAAAACAGACTCAAACTCATGATCGAGAAAACACCTTCTAATGACTTGGTCACTGCACATGCTCCAGAGGTAAGGATCATCCCACAAATAAAACCTAGAATCACTTTTTAATTTTTGGACCTAATGTTTCTTTAAATCTTCAGGGATTTAAGAGGCAATAATGTAGTTCACTAAATCCGAATACCAAGGACGCATACCTGAGATGGAATAAAGATTCTCATCGGGAAAATTGTCCTGAAGTGGTACTTGGTCCAAGGTGTCATCCTCTAATATGTGAGTAAGCATACTCATGTGGTCTTCCACCAAATTCTCTGACCCCTTCTTGTACTTTATCTCAATGTCAAACTCTTGAAGAAGGAGCATCCAACGGATAAGTCATGGCTTCGCATCTGGATTCTTTAAGAGGTACCTAAAAGCTGAATGGTCAGAAAAAACAACTATTTAGAGCCCAATAAATATGAACAAAATTTATCTAAAGAAAATATGACAGCAAGAAACTCCTTTTCTGTGGTAGTGTAGTTTTATTGGGCTGAATCCAATGTCCTTGATTCATAGGAAATCACATGTGAACGTCCTTCCACTCTCTGAGATAAGACAGCTCCAACCGCGAAGTTGGATGCATCACACATAAGCTCAAATGGAAGGTCCCACCGTGGGGGGCTGTATGATTGGTGGAGTGCCCAGACACTTCTTTAGCTCATCAAATGATATCCTGCATGAATCATCAAAATTGGAGTCAATATATTTTTGAAGCAATCGAGATAAGGGTAGAGAGATCTTACTAAAATCTCTGATGAAGCGTCGATAAAATCCAGCATGTCCAAGGAATGATCGAACATCACACACACATGTAGGATATGGGAGGGATGAAATATTGTCTACCTTAGATTTATCAACTTCAATGCCATGTTGTGAGACTATATGACTTAAGATGATTCCCTTTTAGACCATGAAATGACATTTTTCAAAATTCAAGACCATATTTTTGTCAATACAACGATAAAACACATCACCCAAACTAGAGAGACATTCATCAAATGAAGATCCATAAACTGTAAAATCATCCACAAATACCTCCATACAGGTCTGAATGAAATCTGAGAAAATACTCACCATGCATCTCTGGAAGGTACCTGGGGAATTGCAAAGTCCAAATGGCATCCTTCGGTAAGAAAAGGTACCGAATGAGCAGGTGAATGCCGTCTTCTCCTGGTCCTCTGCTGCAATGGGAACTTAAAAATAGCCAGAGAAACCATCCAAGAAGAAATAATGTGTCGTACTTGTTAGTATCTCAAGCATCTGGACAATGAACGGAAGTGGGAAATGATCCTTACGAGTGTATTGATTTTGTTTCAAATAATCAATACACACTCACCGACTGTTTTAAACTCTCACAGGAACTAACTCATCATTTTCATTTTTTAAAACAGTGAAACCAGTTTTCTTAGGCGCAACTAAATTGGACTTACCCACAAAGAATCTGAAATGGGATAGATTATACCTGCCTTGAACAATTTTGCAACTTATTTTTTAACAACCTCAAAAAGGGTTGGATTGAGTCTCCTTTGTGGTTGCCTGACCGGTTTAGCCCCATCCTCCAAGAGAATCCTATGCATAAAAATGGAGGGGCTAATACCTGATATGTCTTCTAATGTCCAACCAATTGACCTAATGTTATCTCTCAATAGATTCAAAAGTTATTCTTCATTTTCAAAAGAGAAATTTTCAGAAATGATAACAGGTAATCTATCACCACTCATCAAGTATGCATATTTAAGATTTGGGGGGCAATGGCTTGAGTTCAAATGTAGGGGGTGGTGTATGGATGGAGAAATTGATGAAATAGACATATCTTCACAATGAACATCGGTATCAGAATAAAAATCATCACAATCAGAGAATAAAGCACTAAATCCATCAGCATACTCAATAGCCATGTCATAATCAGAGTTCACATGATCAAGATCAGAAAATGAATCCATTTCAAAATCAAATCTAATAGAGTGTTGTTCATTAGAAATTGGTGTGGAAGTAATCTTAGATATCGAACTAGAACCAATACTCATAATCTCCCTAAGCATAGTCCAATCAAATTCCATGAAGTTTTTACTTGGTGGTTCAAAATGGGAGATAAAAAAAGCAGAATGGTCCTCAGAGGGGTACTCCATGGAGTCCATAACATTAAATATCACAACTTCATCCCAAAACTCCATCGAAAGTGTACCTTCATTGACATTTATGATAGTTTTTATAGTTTAGAGGAAGGGCCTACCTAACATAATGGGGGCATGAGAAGTTACCTAATCATCCTCCATGTTAAGAACATATAATTCTGCTGGAAAGATCATGTCTCTTACCCAGACAAGTACATCCTCAAGGACTCCCACTAGATATGTTGTAGCTCTATTCACCAACAGCACCACTACCCTCGTCGTCTTCAATGCACCAACCTATAAATAAGAGAATACAGAGTGAGGAATCACATTTATTGAAGCTCCTAATTCACAAAGAGCATAAGAGAAGTGAATCTCCCCTATGGTACATGGGATGGTGAATGTCCCTAGATCCTCGTACATTTTCGGCATTACTGGAGTTGGTGTAATGAGTGTTGACACATTCCTTCCATGATTTATCCTCTCATTTCCCTTGAGCCCTCTTTGATTGGTACAAAGTTCTTTTAAGAATTTCGCATACCTTGGAATTTTCTTAATGGTTTCAAGTAGAGGAATGTAGAGGAATGTTGTTCATCTATCTTCTTGGTTTGACCAACCCTATTTGGAAAAGGAAGGGGGTTAAGAGGAAAATCATCAATCTTTTTCTTACCTTTATCTTTCTCCTTGTATTTCTCATCAGTTGGTATGGAATTCAGCTTCTCTAGAGTAGAGGTGAATCCCAGTGGAATGGTAGGTACAGATATATCGTTCATTTTCTTCCCACTTCTCAATGTGATGGAACTAACATTCCCCTTGGGATTTAGAGTGGGTTGGGAAGTTAGATTTCTGGAATTCGTACTTATAAGTTCAAGGAGGGCGGTGGCAATCTGGCTCATTTGAGTCTTCAACTCCCTCAGCTCAGAACTTTGACTCTTCAGCTCATTCTGTTGATTAAGAAAAATTTGCTTCAAAAGATCATCATTATTAGAATCTACCTTTGGTGGGGGATTCCCATGTTGTTGGCTTGTTGATGCTTGGGCTTCAAATCTCCATTGGGGTTGTTGTAAACCCTGTTGGTAAGGTGGAGGCTGCTGGAAGTTTTGTTGAAATGGTGGCATTTGTTGTTGTCCAGAGCCATACCTTATGTCCAGTTGATATTACCACACTTGGTTGTATGTTGGAGAAAATGAATCAAACTTCTTTTGGGGATATGGTTGTTGTTGCTGCTGAAATGGTCTACCAGGGAATAATGTTGTGCAATCCTCTGTCTCATGTAGTTGTGGGAAACATTCAGTTGGGTGGCTTGTCTCATTGAAAATTCCACAAGGCCTTGAAGGAGGGGGTTTGTATGTCCTTTGAGCCCATGAAATCTGCCTCACCATAGCGGTCAATTATTACAACTTGGTATCAATCAAATGACTTTCAAGAGAAGAAGGGATTACCTGATGTACTCCCCAGACATGTGGTGTACCTCTATCGCAAAATTTTTGGGAGTTTTGGGCCATCTTGTCGATCAATGCATGTGCAGATAATGGGGTCTTGTCCACCAATGCCCCTCCTGCCGCGACATCCACCATGCTCCTCTCTAAGGTGTGAGTCCTTCATAAAAGTACTGAATGAGGAGTTTCTCAATGATTTGATGATGTGGACTGCTTGCACAAAACTTCTTGAATTTCTCCCAAAACTCATAAATTGACTCCCCTTATGCTTGCTTGATCCCTGATATCTCCTTATGAATGGAAGTGGTCCTCGATGCTGGAAAAAATCTCTGCAAGAAAAGAAGTTTTAAATCGTTCCAACAAGTTATATCCTCAGGTTGTAAATAATACATCCAATCTTTCGCCGCTTCATCAAGTGAGAATGGGAATGCTCTTAATTTCATTTGATCTTCAGAAACATTTATTGGTTTAAGGGTTGAACAAAAGACATTAAATTCTTTAAGGTGTTTGTTTGGATCCTCACCAGATAAGCCATGAAATTTTTGAAGAAGGTTAATTAACCCAGATTTCAGTTAAAAGTCTGATTCGAGGTTGGGGTATGCAATATAATTTGGTTGATAGTTAATATCAGGTGAAACCAATTCTCGAATGGTTCTATTAAGTTCATTTCCATTATTTACAACCATTGGTTCCTCTTTTATGTTTGAATTTGAATTTCTTCCAATTTCAATGTTTCTATAAGAGAGGAATTCACCAACTGGTTGAATATTGAAACTTCCCGTAGACTGAGAATGTCTGATTCGTGCCCTAAGGCTTCATTCAATCTCAGGGTCAAGATCTATGAGATATTCAGTATTAGTTTGTGTCATAAATCAGATAAAAATGAAAGGAAATAATGTGTACCATAGTAAAATAAAAATTAGAAGTTTGAGTTGATGGTCCAAAAAGAAAATAAGAGGATGAAAAAAATGAAAACATGAGAAAGGGGAAATATGAAAGAGAGATGTGAAGAAAATAATAAAATGAAAAATAAAATAAATACCTCTAAATGGTTGAATAAATTACTTGCCTCCCCAGCAATGATGCCAATTTGAAAGAGCACTGTCATGGGTGCCCTCAAATGATTAGTATGATTTTGGGGTACTTAGGTGCAGCAGAGTTACTGACCAAGGCCGTCTCTCAAAGAAGGAAGTGAATTAAAACAACTTTCAAGAGGTATTCCAAAAATGAAATTAAAGAGAATAAAAACACTACTTGAAAGAATGGGGGTTGTTTTAAGTTTATAAAACTTGAAGAAGTTTGCTCGAAGAAGATTTCATTTGTTTTGTTTTTAATTTTGAAATGATGTTTGATTAAAAAGACACAACAAGAAGATGTTTTTTTAGAAAATATTTTAAAAGACGTAATCGATCTAAGTATACCTCTTCAATAATTTATTAATCATTATAATTTAAATTAATATTCACTTAATTATTATCCCTTAATTTGTTAAATCCTAAACCCTACGAGAATTAACTTTACCACGAAGATGAAGTGAATTTAACCTTAGGCTAACTTCAGATCATGGAATCGCAACACCCTGATTTGATTGATGTTCTAAGATTATCTTATGGTCAGTGGTAAATTAAGGCACATGGACACTCTGGAAATGAGGATTAAATGAGTTTATGGATTTTATTTGAACTCTACAAATTGATCCCGAGTGGTTTTGAATTACATGTTAAGGTTGTGCTCTCACAGTTCACACAATTCCCGACCTCGCGTGTTTTGTGTTAACTATTAAATTTCTTTCTTAGTTTCATTTAAATTAAAAACTCAATTAATAGATCATAATATGTAAATTACAGTAGCTCATTGATTCAAAATAAATGAATGAAGAAGGATAGAGGTCGATCGATTACTAAAAAGAACTACTCTTCCATGGGTGGCATAATCATCGTAGAAGCGTTTTGCATGTTCAAAGGTTTATAATGGGTATAACCCAATAATGCTTATAGTAAATAATTACAAAACAATTAGGAAGATTAAGAGAATAAGAAATTTAAACAAAATAGAAGAAAAGTTAAGGAATAAAAGAAGATCAAAGAAGTTTATTACACAAATGAAAACATTACCAAATGAAGAAGAGAAGGAGGCTTCGATTAGAGGATCCTTGCTTCAAGAGCCACCCCTCTTACAATGGTTGGATAATTTGGGTGAAACCAATTCTCCTCTGCCTAAAATCTCCTAATTCACGTCCCCAACCCCAAAAAATGATAAAAACACCAATTTATAGAGTGGTGGGGAGGTTAGGTTCAAAGTGGTTTCAAGTGTGAATGGGGAATCTCGGCCAAATATTTTTTTCCAACTTTCCCCACTCATTTTACCACCAAAATGGGTGAATTGGATGGCCATCCAGTAGGATACTATGTGAGGATATGGGTCCTCTATCTCCTCTAAATAGTTTGTCTCAATAAAAACCCATATGAAGGAGTTATGGCCGTAATACAAAAGCTTCTCCATTCTGGCGAGTCCAGCCCACCTTTCACATAATGGCCCATTTTCAACAACCAAATGCACTATTTAGCTCTAGTGTCCTGAATAAAAGTTGTAGATACATAAGTTAGGAACACTGTTACAGACTTTCAAATTAAATTAAAAAATATAAAAATATTTATCTTCGAAATACTACAGTGAACTATAAAGGATAAAACTGTAATTTTCACCAAATTTTCAAATGAATGATTAAATCCCAAATATTTTATAAATAAACATATTTAACACAATGTGAGGAAATTATATCATTTATTATCAATAAAATATTAAACAAAATAGTGTTTTATCACTAAAACATGATTAGACCAATGAAATCTTATTTTCCAGAACACAGAATTGCAAAGGCTATATTTTAAAAATAAAAAAAGTTTCTCATTTTTATAAAGATACCCACCTCTCTCCCCATTTAATTCACTCCCAATATAATTATAATTCCCATACCTCTATTAGTCTCCCATTAATATATATTTAAAATCCCAAAAATCTCTCAAATATTTACCCCACTAAACTATGTAAATGGTATATATAGTAAGGGTTTCCCAATCCCCTTTCCTTTTTTAATTATAATCCTTTCAGCATAATATCATTTAAAGTATTTTTAATATACTATAATTATTGTAATTATATGGTATCATCATCTATTTTATATATTGTTAAAGGTATATTATATAATGACTCTAATAATAAACTTTTTCCTAATCCCTTATTATGACGAAGTAATGGTTTATGACCTCTTTTCTACATATTTTTTTGTGGTATTTAGATGGGACCCTATCTGCACACTTGGTTTGTCACTCTTAGGGGATATAGTTTGGATGATTCAAACACTCCATATGATCCATAATTAAGGATTTTAATATATCATTATGGTAGTAATTTCACATTCTAGGGGATACTTATTTATCTTTTCTTTAGTGTCCAAATTTTTTAAACTATTAATATGAATGACTACATCCTATTGATATTCTTCTATGACCAGTTACTATATCAATAGAATTATTTTCTTATTTCGGTCTTTTTATCTCTAACATGAGATTCGTTGACTATAAAAAATAAAATAAATATATTTAATATACATCCAGGTTTTAATTTTTATTATTTTCCTTTGAATCTATTATTGATGATAGATTATCAATTTCGTATCAACAAACAATTTATAAAAAATAGTTACTAAATCAAAATGAGGGGTTTTCCAAAAATCATGTATCGATCACAATTATACTATTACTCTTTAAAATAATATAATTAATATTTTAAATAATACACAAAGTAGTAAGAATAATTATAATCTAATTATTTTAATAAAAACCAAATTATATATTGGGTTTATCCGTATTTTTATAACTGTTTTAGAGACATCGATCACCATTATAGTTTAATGCTTCAGAAGGGAACAATGAAATTTTCTTGAAATTTTTTTATTTAAACAATATTTTATAAAAAAAATATCACGAATGAATATAACATTAATATAACATTAATATCCAATTAATTTTTTGATTTTGATTATAGGATATTGAAAATATGTAATAACTATTAAATATAAAGTAAACAAGTATATTCAATTTAAAAAATTTGAAGCAATCTTGTCAAGGTTGATTCATTGAATGGTAATTATTTCATAACAAGTTGAAATCCATCCATTCCCAAAAGTTATAAAACATATAAATTTATATTTTTTGTGTTTATAAAACCATTGGTCAATGATATTTTACCATAATAACTATACTACAATAATTTTTTACATTATAAACTGAACATCCTTCAAACAATCATCTTGAAAATTATTAATTTAGTAAATGAAAAAAATAATATATTAAAGGAATTTAATTGAATAATATTGATTAAATGAACATAAAAGGGTTAATAATAAATTATATACCTGATATAGCATACTTTTTAATCTAATTAGGGGACATATGATGTGAGTCATGGCTCGAATTAAGGGTTTATTTTAAATTATTATTTCATTATTCTATATATTCAGTTTTTTGAGTCAAATTAAAGTTCTTTAATGTTTATCATATTTGAATACATTAATATGATGATGATTTTTAGTAGTTTTATTAAATTAAATTATCATTTTATTTTAAATAAATTAATAGAGGATTACACCAAAAATTTAAATGGGTTAAAAAAATTTAATACCTATAAAACATTCAAATTAATATTCACTTTATTTTTCATGTTCTTAGTGGCTCATATAAATTTGGTAAAACTTTTTGAAGTATTTTATTATGTTATTACAAAATGAAGGTTATAAATCCTTATAGTTGATTCCCACATCATCTCATTTATCTCATACTATTATGAAAATGGTATAATAAACTCTGGGTAAGGGGGAGTTCTTCCCCAAGAATCTAGTGAGTCCAAAAACTTGTGGATACCCTTACAGTTGGGAGCCCTTCAATTTATGCTCAGTGTTCTAGATCAAATGTCTGATTATAGATTTGAAGTGATGGATCATCAAGGAAAAAGGAATATTTTTTTTCTCAAATTTATTATTCATTGCAATGTATATACGAAATTTTGGGGTTAATGATATTTTGGATTTATTCTTTATTAATGTTTTAGATGTATGAAATACCTATGTACCCATCATTTTACTCCAAATAGTTGTGTGAACAACTTAATATTATTTTCCATTTGAATTTAATGACTTTACATTTCCCCTTATTGATATTATATCATTTCAAATATTCAATAGAAGAATATAATAAATTCATTTTTATTAGTGGAAGATAATATAAAAAATCAGCTAATATGAACCACAAGATTCATCTAAATCCTCACCCCTATAGGGTTCATGAATAACATATTGAAATAATTTATATGAAACATAAAACTTCATATAATATTCATATATCTACACATATTGATATAATTGTTATTGATAAAAAATAAAACACATCATCTTCCAATGGACCAAAGATATCCATATTTTTATTTTTTCAATACTGATAAATAAAATACATGTTAATATGTTTTCAATCATTTACTCACTTATCTCCCCTCATTGAAATAAATACCAAGTTTGATACTATACATGGGTGATCAATTAATAAATATAATAGTACATGTTTAATTCTTAATAGAGATAAAAATAATGACCAATTAAGCCCCAAACTTTTTTATCTAATCCCTTTATATCTCATCCGATTTTCATAATTCTTATCATTGGGTGATCAATTTTTCCCCATTAACTTAATATTTGGTTCCTATGAAATAAGTATTAGAGAGTGTGAAAGAAATACATCAATAATAAAAATATAGAGACCTTTTTATAATTTAAATATCGAAATGAAATTATATTTTTTATAAGACTTATCTATTCAAATCCACCTTAATGGGTGCATGCTATATCATATTAGCGAAGCATAATATCTTCTTTATATAAACTCTAAGATTAATTTTTTATTTATACATCAAGTAAAAATGAAACTCAAGATACATCACTCTATGAATGATATTCTATATTATTTTACCATTTTCGTAGAAATAGTAATTAAATATCACCCATAACATGAATCACCATCAAATATTTGAATAAAAAAACACAATAGAAATAGGAATAAAGTGGATTTTATTTTCCCTCTAAATGAGACCAACAAGGTTGAGGGTTTCTTATCAACAAATAAATCCCTTTCTTCTCAAGTCCAACATTGAGATAACTCTTTATGGTTTCTCTCTTAGTTTCAGATTTAGTATTCTATATGAGATTCATGAATATCTAATTTCATTAATATTTATCCTTGTGTGAAAATAATTTCATCACTTATATGATCATAACACATATATTTCTTTTTTCCTGATCCATTATCTTCAATATTTCTTCCATTTATTACATCATGATCAAATACAGTTTTGAAATATGATGAACCTAATTTAACTAAAGAAATATCTTCATACAATTCCCTGGGTTTCATTATTCTTAAAACTTCTCCAAAAAATAGACTTTAATTTTATTATCAAAGATGAATTCCACAAAAAAAATACTTTTGTTTTTGTCATGGATTTTTATTATTCTTTGCAGCTGCATGTTTTCTCCATCCATATAATCATACATCAGTTTCTTGAAAATTTTCATCATTTGACTTTTCTCCCTCAATAGAAACATATTTTCCTCTTTGGAGTAGAATTATTCCTAGTAATCTTGGGAATATTCTTTTGAACTCTTTTTTCACTTATTACATAAGGAAAACCCATCTTTTCTTCTTCTTTATTAATTCCATGTATTTTTTGGTTTTCATTTATGTATGGAATTTGGATCATAATTTTGTTATTCTAACTAAAATTAATTAATACAATGAACACATTTCTTAAGATTTCCATAAATATTTTTATTCTCTAAAATATGATTAAAATGAATTTATTATTCACATTCTTATTATTTGAAATTTTCATTCTGTGATATTTAATCTCCTTTGATACATTTCTTATATTTATTCCATAAATTAATATATTATTCCATAAATCATTATACATATTCCCAAAAACTTCATAAAACCAATGGTAGAAAATGAATGATGGTTTTATCCCATCAGAAAAATTTAAAAAAACTTTGAACATTTTATAGTTTTATGATAATACAACTTCATTTTCATAAAAGGTTTGGAAATTAATTTTCATTTAAATTCATATATGAACCTTTGATGTGATGGTGGTTTTATCAAAAATTTTCTCAAACCATATTTTTCTAAATTTTCTATTGTAACCTTCACATTATATATTAAATGAATTGGAATAGAAAATATTTTCTAAACAATGATTCCTTTTTGTTTAATCCTACAGTATTTTTTTCAAAAGACAACTTCAATACATTCTTGAAAATAAATTGATGAATAAAAAAAATAGACTCATGAAATATTTTTATTGAATATACTATTTTCACTATAGTTTTTGAAGACTTATTTTTTGTCGCTTCATGATTTATTATTTATACTTAAAACTCAATACATTTCATATTGATATAACTTGTAACACCCTGTATTGGATTCAATTTTTTACTTACACTATTTTTTTGATTATCTAAATAACCTTTTCATAATCATCATGAACGTTATTATTCTCCTATAAATAATTATCAAGATCATTTATTTTTTCATCATTTTTCTATAATTAATAATTCAAGAAATAAATTATTCCCATTTTTTTTCATCAAATTCATAAATATTTTCTTAGATCCATTTCTTAGCATCATTATTCTCTTGAATGAGACGAATAAATTCTTTATCAAATTTTGAACACTTTTCTCAAAGATCTATATTATTTTCACTCATTTCCTCAATATTTTTAGTGAAATTTATAAAAATAAAACAAAATTATGATATTTATATCTCGATAAATTCAAATTATTCTTTATGTTAGGCGATATCCTCCTTAAAATCCCAAAAACAAACACAAATAAAAAAAATTAGTAAAAATTTATATAATTATTTTATAAAATGAATACGTTTCATATTGTGTTTAATTTAGAACATTATTATTCCTTATATAATCAGTTTATCCTTATTAAGAATCATATTAGAAATTTCAAATACCATGTCTTAATGTAATCATATTGAAACTCAGGAGGTGTATGTACTATCCATTTTTCACAAGTGGATTGAACCACTAGATCTTCAGCAATCATGATAGTTCAAATTTCTCTTTGTTTAAAACATGTAGAAGGTGGGGTTTAACCGTATTTATATAATAGGTATTCGCCATCATTATTATATATGATGAGTTCCTCAATAGTAATTTTTTCAACATATACAATAAAGATTTTTCCACCTCGATTACCTTTAATTATTTGTCAATTTGATTTTTCTATTCTATTTGATAATACCTTCTGAAATTTCCATTCCACTTTTTTATATTATTTAATATTATGGTAGAAATTTCCTTTATATTTACCATGAATGGGATGTCATAAAATTCATTAATTATGCACTTCATAATTTTTTCAATATAATAGAAACTCAAAATCCAAAATTTAATTTCTTAGAATCTGATGATAAGTAGATCCTTTTTGTAAAATTATATTTCTTATTCCCACATGATATATGAAACCACAACGATATGGATGATGAGGGGGTGAAAATTTGTGTGGCCAACATTTACTAATTAAAATTACTTCCTTTTACGTATGAAACAATTAGAGTAAATTGATCTCAATTACTCTTTTCAAACTCAGTCTACAGGTATTTAATAATGATTGAAAAAAAAAAACAACACACACATATTTATGTGGTTCATTCAAAATTTAAGATCAATTCCTCAATATTGGTGGTTTTTATCCCCAAACACGTGATCAATATTTTTTTTATGAAGAACAAAAAATGAAATGGGACTGGACTTAAACCCTTGTACCTGGCATAAACCATATTACATGACATGACAAAAACCATATTAAAAAAAACCAACGTACAATTCTTCATAGACATTTGAACCGAACATGTCTTTTATTTATAACAATTCAGATAAGTCCTCTTGTAAAAATATCAATAGTATATTTACAATTGTTCACTGTACTAAATAAATATAAACTTTTTTCATAGTTATAATATTCTCCTAGAAACATACCCACTTTTTCATCAAGAATTTCAATACTCAAGATATTTAGCAAAGTAGTGTAGAATTCTCAATATTTCTATCTACCATTTAACAAATCAATGACCTTAATATATTCACTAGTTTTCACATTTCCTCTCTCATAACTTCTCTTTCTTTAATTTTACACTTTATGACACATAGAATTAAGAATTCATCAATATCTAATTTCCTCCTTATATTCATCGACTCATCATTTAATTTATAAACTCATGAATTAAACAAGGATAATCTTCTAAAATTCTAATATGTAAATTTACATAATTTTTGGTATGATGACCTTCATTATGTTCCCATTATCTTATAAATATCAAATATTATTATAATAATGTTGTTGGGATTCTTTTAAGTCCACAAAACATATATTATTATACTAACCTCCTCTAATATCATTCAAGGATATTCACACATCTATATAATTTAACCATTTAAAATGGACAAAGATATATTTTAAATATGTAATGTCTTTATTTTTTTCCATGTAAATCTTTTACATATATCTAGTAATATTTCTAAAGCCAGGTACTGAGATAATGAAAGATTCTGAGGCTCGGTGAGCATGATGTTAATACTTTAAAAATATTAAATATATTAATATACACACACACAATTTTCATTAAATAATGGAATAAATACTAAATAGAGTCTCAAATTAGAAATATGAAATCAGAGTTTATTTTAGAATATAGGATTTAGCCGAGTTAGGACACAATGTTTTCGACAGTAGGTATTTGGTAAAAATTTATCACGGGAAAAAATAATAAATTTATTTATTTAATAATTTTATAGTTTTTTAAATAGTGACCTATAATCTTATATAAATATATAATTTTAACCAAATCATAAATTTATCCATATAACCATGAGACTATGAGAGGAGCTGTTAGAGGAGAGTTTGGTGAATGATAATAGATCAAGATCACGATCGAAGATTATTTCACCAGCAGAGGTTGTGGATCTCGACAACAACATCGAAGTGTGATATTTCTTCATCAGTGATCGATCCAACCAAAGGTAGGTCGTTTTTGTGTGTGTATTTATTCCTATTTATTTATCCCATGATTAACATGAATCATATTTTATAATAGTTTGATTTATGGGTTGATCATGTTGGTGGGTTCATGTTTATTCTTCCTAGGATTTAAGGGATATGAATTTTTTTATTATTACACTTAATTCACCATTATAAATGATAAAATTATGACAAAACTATACAAGAATGAGGTACATACCTCATTTTATGGTTTATGTATTTCTCCCTCCATTCCATATGTGTTCACTAGGGAAATTTTGTTTGTATGACAGTTTGAAAAATACTTATTGGATGATCACTGCAAAAACGATCATTAATGAAAAAAATCATTAAAATGTGTTTGAGATGGAGAAAAATGGAATGAAAATAGCATATGTTGATGTATCGAGTTTGTATCATGTTATTATATCCATATTAGGGGAATCTAAACATGATGATGTAACGAGATACATGATTCGAGCGGAACGACATTCAAAATCTGATGAGTAAAGATGGTAGGCTGGTCAACCCCAGATCCACGATACTTGTGTGTGATTCATAGAGGTGGTATCAAAATCCTAGTTCAAGGAGAATAGTCATGGGATTACAAAAAATCACGTGTTAAACAGTGTCTAACTTGGAGAAGACACTCCATGTGGGATCTCCTGGTTGCAGTGCTTGGGATTTACATAAAAAATAAATATCAAACACTATGTGACATGTTTTAAATACCATGTGACCCTGTATTGGTATCCCAATGTGTACTCTAAGAAGACATAAGAACATACATGACGAAGAACATAGGAAAAAGTGGAGAACATAGGCATGGTCCTGTACACATACATAGAAAAGTATATGTGGGCACAACTAGGTGTACATGGTCATGCCTTGGTGTACAAGGGAATGATTATAGGAACATAGTCATGTACACATGCATGTATGAGAATAGATTTACATAACATGTATCCTCTATATACACAAAAAAATCAACTAAGATATCTTGGAGACCTTTTTTCCTTTGTATAGACCAGGTTTTTTTGAGTATTGTTCCTTAGTCTATCGCTATGAGGGTACAGTGTGGAATTAGGTCCCCATTTTAGGATCTTGATCCCTACTACGAGTCCTAATCCATATATAGTTAATGATACCCCTCTATGTGGACTAGGGTGGGATCCTCTATCAAAACTTTGTTAGATAGTAATTGTGGTATCAATAAGAATACTATGCATAAGGTTTCGAAACCCTATTTGGATGATTGAGTTAGTAGGGTTGGTTTCATCCCTTAATAGTCACGGGTGTGATCCCCAATTTGGAAAACATGATCTTCTTATAACCAACATGTACATTTTGGTGAGGATAGATGAGAAATACCACTTAGATTATTGTCTTCAATGACAACAAGTCTTAGGGAGTGAACTATCCCCAATTAGCATTACCTTGAAGCATCAAAATAAATCATATTGATAGAAATGATAGTTGAGAAGTTTTACGTTGAGTGGCCTATTTTGAGTATAAATGGGTTTTATTCTTCTGTTATCGTTATGTATCATATCCCTATTAACATGCCTATGTATTTATTCTTTGACAACTCTTGAATGATATTTGTTTGGTTATTTTGGGGTTCTTTATTGGGTATTGTTATACTAATACCTTCATGGGATCTTCCAACATAAATTATGTAAAATAGAGAAAACATTCCATTTGATAGGGTCCCAGGAGGATTGGGAGTAGGTAGAGCTTAGTATTTGGATATACAGACTGAGATTCTTACTGGTGATATATTTTATAGCAGTGGACACCATTTAAGTAGGTTGGAATTATTTTTAGTTTTTGTGGGACTGTATTTGCCACTTTTTCAATTTTATTACTCACAACACACTCTGATGGCGTGATTTTATATGTAGGAATGAATTGGTTTTAGTTGTGTACTTTTACATTTCAGCATTGTGCAAGCTTTGAGATATGTGTGCATATATCGAATGTTTAGCCTAATGCATCCCATTAATGTGATATTCATACATGGTGTTAATGTCAATGACATAGCCTTTTGGATGTGGGATTGGAGTAGTCATACGCTTCTTAACAAAATCTTGTTGGGTCCTTGTGGGATAGTTCATGATAGAGTGGTATTGGAGTAGTCAGTTCTACTTTAAGACCAGAGTGTAGATTTTTTCTAGTTTTCTGGTTGGTTTGGTATTTTTGTTGATACTGTTATTGTGTATTGAGTTCAGATCTCAGTCCAAGAGTCCATTTTATGTGCATGTTTTGACATATCCATTCACCAGAACATTGATCTGAGTACCTGTAAACACTAGTTACATGGAAATTTTTGGTATATGAATCATATGTGAATGTGATGTGGTTTCGATATCCTTCTTGTATCAGCTCCCCATATATGATCATTGAACATGGTTAATATTTTTTATTTCAGGATGCATCTATGAAGTCACTCATTTAGGATTTCTCTAAAAGATCATGGTGATGAACTACCAAGTGAAAAGGCATTAGTACAAGGGACAATATAGGTAGAGGTACCTCAGTGTGGTTTTCTTATTATGACACAACCCATTGTGAAACAGTTATCCCGAGTAGTACCAAATTAGTATGTGCACTGGATGAGTGAACATCATGATATTCTGAGGTAGTAACATTATATGTTTTTGGGTTATTCACACCCATATGTAGCTAAGGATTGGCTAGATGAATTCAACCTAGTTTTCTGCATTGTTTGGACACATATAGATTAGATGGTTTCCCTTTTAATGACTCTTTTTAGGGCTTCACTATGTAATTTTGAATTATGTTGACTCAATAATATGATGAGAGATATATATCCTAGTTAGACTTTGAGTATCTCTCAAGGGATGAGTTTTATCTAGTGATGTATTGATCAGTGTTAGTTCAGATGCTTCTGCAGTTGTAGTTGGGAAGTATGAGCATGGTAGAGTATTCAGTGAGGTTTAATGACCTCTCACAGTTCTATATGGATATGGTCAATGATCCATTATTTAGATCATGGACCATCGAGATGTACTTATGATTCTATATCATGGTTGGAGTGATATATTTTTTAAATTATCTCCTATGAAGGTGTTTTTTATGGACCTTTAGTAGTATAGAACATCTAGGAATAGAAGATGCTAATAGTGGGTATTGGTAGTGTGAACTTAGGGTTGTGATCTTGGAAGTTGGTAGCTGAAAAAATTCATAGGGATCAAGTAATGTTATATGATTTAGGTGATTGTACCGTCATAACTGATTCTTCTTGGTTGGCCATGCCCTAGACACTAATGACTCTCACAGCGGCCCCTTCGCCCTTAGAGGGGGAGGGTCCTCTAGTGACTTTTGAAAGTGGTCGACCTAATTCTTTTTCCACTTTCTCAAACCTTGACTGTCTCAAATACATCCCTTGAATATATCTCATCCCTAAGGTTCTAGAAATCTTAAATGAATCTCTAGATGTTTTGATCTTGAATCAAGAGTTCACCAAATCTTTCTCCTTCCCACATCTAACTTTGACTGGTCATTTCATGATTTCAAATCTCTCAGTGTATTTTCCAACCAATTCATCATTGATTCATGGGGCCATTAAGAGAATTCAAAAGTAAAACTTCTTGACTCTAAAATCATCTTGATCATGTTTTCATTGGAGGATGATATTATTTTGGATTTTTCAAGTTCTCCTCACTCCTATACTAACTCTCAGTTTCTCCTCATCAAATGGTCCAATGAATACCATATGAAGTACGATTCTTCATTTATGGTGGTTTGGGAAAGGCTTCCTAAACACCCCCTTCCCTTTCATAACCCTTTAATTAATTTTATGATAGGGAATCTCATAGGTCTCTCTTTATGATGGGATAATCAAACCCGATCCATTTTTCACTATATTTCAGCTAGAATCTATGTTGAGGTTTACTTGTTGAAGCCACATACTGAGTTTTTCATGATCATTATTTGTGAAGAGTTTAGGAATAAACAATCCGTTATTTTTGAAACATGGTATGATTTTTTTCTGCATTTAAGAAATTGGGACATGGGGAGAAGGATTGCAGATGTGAAATGAAAAAGGAACATGGAGTTACTACTTCTCAGACTAAGATAGTCCCAAATGAGGTGTATGATGCTCGAGACATTTTTTTGGTTTCAAGTGTTTTGGTTCTTCTATGTGTTGTGAGCTCTCTCACACTGATGGTTCTAAATTGCTGTTTAATGCTGATTACAATGCTCATTCTATTATGAAAGGTAAACCTTGTTCTATTTTGAACACTAAGAATGTTGACATCTCTAATTCTAGTGAATGATACCGGGTTGGGCCAAAGCTATAAAAGTATATACCTTATGATCCAAAAGTTAAGAGTGTTCTTAGAAGGTTAATTAGTGATCTCAATTTACCGAAACCTTCAATGACAATGGATCCTCCTAGAAACGAAATGGGTGTGGGGGTTTGTAGTGTTACTTATGATTCCACTCAATTGGGGATGCAAAGGTATTCGATACATTTTGTGTTAGAAAGGAATGTAGGTACAATAAATTCAATCCACTCTAAGATGGAAAGATTTGATCCAGTTAGTCAAGTGGATGAAAATGTTATTATGGAATCTACCAAGAGACACTTGTGAGCATCATTAGTGGAGGTGGTGTGCCCAAATAGAGGCACTAGGACATATCCTAGTATAGAGGTGGATGTAGTACAATTGGGTAATCATTAGGAATGGTTTCTTCTTAATGATCCAATCCAGGAGCTTGAGGATGATCAGGTCTACTATGTAGGATATTTATAAGAAGATGTTATGTGAGATAGATCTTCAATCCTAGGGAGAAATACAGGCTATAAGAACATCTTTACAAATAGGAATAATTATTCCTCCTTGCCACCTATAATGGATACATGCTAAGTGAAGAAGTTGAACACTGAGAAGATGGGTAACGATGTATCATACTGGAATTAGAAATTAGGGGATGTATTTGATAAATATTTAGAATTTCTTTTTGGATTGGAAGAAGAAGGTGTTGAACATACTCTATCACTTTATTCTTCTGAGGAGGAAGCTTCCATAATGATGGGGATGTATTTAAGGGTGGATCTTAATGAGTAGAATTATAAATGGCTTTACAAGAAGGTCCTAATACTTGTTGCAGGATTCAATAGTGTAAAGATCAACATTGACAAGTACATCCAGTCTTGGGAAAAGTTGGCCTTCCTTTTTGAATAATTTCTAATGGAGGAACCAGAAACCTAGGTAACAAATGTCTCTTGGAAATTGTTTAGAGAGATTAATTCTAGTTGGACTATTTTGTCTTTCAATGGTTCTACAATTTTCTTTTGTGGTTGAACTCATGGTTTCTCACTTTTTCCTAAATTTATTTTCTTAATAACAACTTAATCTTTCATCCAGGATAATGAATCAATGGTATATGGCTCATAGGATGGAATTATTCATCCTAGAGAGAGGTAGTGCTTCTCTTGTGGAAATTTGTGACATCTTCCTCAATATATTCAAATAGACTACATAGTTGATAGGGAGATAGCTGATGGATTACCTATATAGAAACAACTTCAGCAGACGGGAGGTCCACAAGGTGGTGGAAATTACATTGGTGTAGTTAGAGAATAAAGAGGTGGTAGGTGGTTTGACTTATTTCCACCACCATCCCCAGGTGATCCACGCAAAGCTTAAGAAGATGGCGGTCCGGGGAGAGGAAATGTATAGGTAGTGGAGGCATATGATCCTGAGGCTCCTGAGATGATTAGAGGTACGGTATAAGTCTTCTATATATTAGCTATCGTAATGGGATACATATTTTTGATCCACTATTTTCCTTACATTTCTTTAGTTTGAGTCTTAGAGATTCCAGTTGATCCCTTATCACAATGCTTTCACTTAGAGACCCCTATTGGTGGTGACTCTGTGATCAAACACTACTTCAAATAGTATGAATTGATGATTAGAAACAATATATTCTTATGGGATCTCTTTAGAGTTGTGATAAGGCATTATGACTTCATCTTATTTATAGATTGGATATCTATAGTTCATGCTCATATTGACTATTTCAGGAGGAGGATGCGGTGTGTCTATTGTGATAGGGTGGGGTTTTCCTTAATGGATGAGAAGGGAACCCAGACAATATATATTGATCCCATTCATAAAAGGATACAACTAATTAATAACTAATTGTCTCGTATTAACCTTGATGAAGTGGATGCTATGTGATACCAATTTCCAAATGTGGCGATAGGGTATGATGTTGTCTTTCCTGTGGATGTTTTAGGGTTAACTCCCCACCTAGATATAGAATTATATAATTAAATACAAGATTAGATGGACCTTATATCTGATATGGAATATTAGATTGATCCTACATATTTTTATGTTTTCTCAGTGAAGTTCGAGGACTTTTAGATGTAGGGAATTTTTTAATCATGTGTCTTCCCATGGGAAGAATTAGTTTTGATCACAAAGTAGGAAGAAAATAAATTGAATTAGGTTATGAATTATGAGTTCCTTGACAGTATGAATGTGAAGGATAATTATACACTTCTAAGGGTTAAAGACCTATTAGATCAGTTGATAAGTGCTTGATGATTCTCGAAGATTGAACATAGATCAGGCTATCACCATCTCCAAGTACAGGATGAGGTTATAATATAGATGACATTCTAATGTTTCTACAGTCACTATGAGTACTTAGTGATGAATTTATTCCTAATGAACACCCTAGTAGTGTTCATGGGACTCTTGAACTATATATTTTGTCATTTCGTAGACCATTATGTTGTGGTCATAAACAAAGATATCCTAGTGATCTTGGAATCCTAGGAGGACCACACAAGACACTTGAGGATGGTTTTAGAGATATTTTGAGAGAAATAACTTTGTTGGAAGATCCCTAAGTTAAATTTAATGATTCAGGGGGTCCAACTTATGGGACATTTTATCTATATGGAGGGTGTAGTGGTGGACCCAAAAATGGTCAAGGTAGTGATAGATTAGGATCCACCTAAGAGGGTGATAGAGTTGTAGAGTTTCCTTGGGTTGGAATGCTATTACATGTGATATAGGCCTGATTTATCTAAAATATCAGTACCATTGAATTATTTGACATGGAAGGTGAATCCTTTCATGTGGATAGAGTGGGTCTACTAGGCGTTTCAAGAGTATCAATAGATATTGACGATTTCCCCCATATTAATATTTCCAAAGGAGGGTTTCAAGTATGTAATGTTTTTTGATGCCTTATGGAGAGTAATTTTTTATCTTACGATGTAGAGTAAGGCTATGAATTCATATGCGTATTGGTAGTTGAGACCAATTGAGTAGAAATATGTGACTCATGAAATTGAGTTGGCATCGATAGTCTTCCCCCTGAAGATGTGGAGAAACTACCTTATGGGTATGTTTTTATCACATACCAGGACTATAGCAGTATCAAGTATATCCCCTCTTAGAAGTATATTAACATGAGACAAATGTGATGGCTAGAGTTCATCCAAGATTATGAATTTTAGATAGTTTACACTATAGGGAAGGGGAACATAGAGGTGTATTCTCTTAGTAGGATATCTTGTTCACATTTATTGATTGAGTATTTGAAATTTTTACCCTCATAGCAGTTGTCCTTAGTCTAAAAGGATGGTGTGGTATTCATATAGGAGAAGGTTGTAACCCCAACTCTTCTAAAATTTTTTAGGGAGGATCAACATGGAGATACCGACTATGATACCTTTCATACCCTAACTTCCACCATACATACTCATGGTGGATTTTATGAATGCAGGATAATGAAATTATTTTCAAAGGATAGACTATGGTACATGTGATGTTGAATTTAAGAGGATTTGAGGGAGTTCTATATGACCCATTTGGTGGTATATAAAAGTGTGGTAATGATGTACCAAGACCTCTGGTGTCTGTTCTGGAGTCCATGTATGAATAAGTGTGTAGTAAAATTTATCTCATGATTCCTCACTTACTAGAAAGTCAAGGAATAACACCATGGATCAACAGGTTAAGCTCAAACAATTGAAGTTCAAGAGTGGAAGTGGGATGGGATATCTATTTAATTCATTAATGGGTTTCTATGGATGATAAGAGGACATAATTCCATCTAGGTGATCATATACCAACACACCATGTCATCCCACTTCCTATCTTTCTAATAGTAGAGATCAGTGAAGAGTTTTGGATGAAATTATATACAAGAGATAGTTCAACTATACACAAGTCTCTCAATGATATTTTTTGAACATGATTACCAATTCACATCATTAATATGGATAAGATTATGGGAGTCATTTGGAAATATGTTGAGATTGAACATAAAATTTAACCCCCCCAAGATAGAGGCCAAAATGAGCAGTCTATTCAAGTTTTGGGGAAATTCTTGTGGTAATTCATGTTGGACTTTCGCTATAGTGGGAGGATCACCAAAACTTGCCTGAGTTTTAATACAACAGAAAATACCATTCCACCATCAGTATGGTTCCATTTTAGGATTTCTATGGGTGACCCTATATGCCACCACTATGTTGGATAGATCTTGGTGATTCAATACTCAAGGGCCCAAAGATTGTGCAATCTATGGTAGGGAAAGTGAATATCATATAGGAGTTGATGAGAAATGTAAATATCCATTAGAATTTATAAGGGGACCAATGATATAGACACTTGGTGTTCATGTAGAGAGACCATGTGTTACAGAGGGTCTCACCTTGACATAGATTATAGAGATTTATCTTGGGAAGGATGTTTTCTCCAAGATTCATTGACCCTTTCTATATACTGGGTAGGGTCGATGAGGTGGTGTACCACTTGGAACAACCACCATAGTTAGTTTGGGTACATGAAATCTTCAACATGTCACACATGAGGAGCTATGTACACAACATGTCACATGTTATCAACTGGGGTGAGATAGACATCATGTACATAGATAACTTTTTAGATACCTAGTAGATATCCTAGATTTTTTGAGAAGATATTTTGTGGGTGAGAGGATCCCATGGTGCATGTCCGATGGTAGCACCAGACACTCAAGGAGAGCACCTAGGAGTGAGAGACCCAAATGTGATATCAGTACCCACACCTTTTTAAGTAGTATATTTTATTCATTTTTGGAACAAAATGTCCCATGGTGTGGAGAAAGTAACTCCTCTATTTTTTTCATGTAAATCATTGAAATATATCTATTAATATTCTCAGAGATAGGATCCACAATGGTGAAATATTCTAAGGCTCGATGATCCCAATGTTGATACTATAAAAATATTAAATATACTAAAATCACAAACACATAGTTTTCATGAAATAGTGGAATAACTTCCAAAAAGTCAGAAAATGGAAATCAAAGACCTCAATTGAGTTTATATTGAGGGTCTTAAAATAGGTGTGACACAATATTTGTCAGGGTTAAATGTTTTTAAAAGGTTTATGTGGTCACAAATAATTAAATTAATTAATAAATTAATATATTTTATTACGTTTTAATACAGGGACTTATAATACTCTATAAATATAAATTTATAACCAAATTTAAGGGTTAGCTACATGAAATTGTGATATTGAGAGGATAGTTTGGGGGAGATCATGGAGAATGACAATATATTTAGATCATGATCATGGATAATTTCACTAATAGAAGTTGCAAATCTCACTGGAGATGTTGATGTGCGACCTTTATTCATCAATGATCGATCCAACCTGAGGTCATACATGATTTTATGTGGGTTTATACTGATTAATGTATCCCATGATGAAGGTGAATCAATTCATCTAATATTTTGATTTGTGGATCGATCATTATTGCAAGATCATGTTTTTTCATTCTAGGGATTTAGGGGATTTGAATTTTTTGATTGATTTCACTCTTCATTCATCATTCTATCATCAAAAAATCAATGCCATCCCAAACAATGTTGAGGTTTCTTCCTCATTTTATGGTTTATGGATTTCTCTCCCTATTTTATGTGTGATTTCTATAGTCATTTTGTTTGGATACTGGTTCAATAAAAACCTAGTGGATGATCATTGTATAAAGTATCTTTGGTGAAATGTATAATTACCACAGGTTCATAGTATAGAACTAAGTCATAGTAGCAATTCATGATAATTGTTTGGGTTTGGATATGAAGATTACATCTATGAAATTGGAGTCTCGACATAATGATGCAATGGGAGATATGATTCAATCATTTCAAAATCTATAATCTGGTGAGAAATGATGAAATATTAGATCAAACCCAAAACCATGATATCAGGGAATGATTTTTGATTATGATTATGGAATAAAAAGTCATGGAGGAGCTCCATGGGATTCTAGAAAATCAAATGTTACACAACATATACAAGAAATAACACAAGAAATTTGAGTCCTCTGGCTACTATGCTAGGGCTTCTTATAAAAAAATAAATATTAAACGTTGTGTGATACATGTAAATTCTATGTGACCAAATGATGATGGCTTGTTGTGTACACTGGAAGTACACAGGAACATCTAAATCGAGAAACATGAGTATTTATAGGGGACAAATGCATGACCTATTACTCATACATGGCCATGTACACGATCATGAATAGTGGTACATGAGTAGAACCATGTGTACACGGGAATGAACATGCATAAAAAAGAACCAGTATTGAAAAATTATCATGAAGAGAGATAGGCCTTGTATTAGAGGTACATGACTTATAAAATCTATACACACAATGTACTTCCTATGAGATATCATAGATACCTTCATTAATATAGTATATAAAAGGTTCAGTTGAGTATGGTACCTTTCTCTTTCCTTATTAGTGTAAATATTTCCATCACATCTGCAACATAGGATCATGATCTCCTCTATAGGAACTTATTCGGATAGAGTAAATAGTATCACTATGTGTGTCCTAGGGTGGGATCCTCTACTATATCATTTCTATGTTGGTTTAATGGAATCAGCGTGACCACCATTAAATCAATCACTTATCTAAAGATTGATCCAATTAGATTGGTCATGTCCCCCATCAATCTTGGGTGTGATCCCCTATCAGGACAACATGATTTTCTAAGATCCATCTAGTATATATTTGAATGTCCATATGAGAATGAATTCTATGATGATTATTGTCAAAGAATGCATTTTTTCGGGAGAGATCCCTCATAGATTTGTATTACATTGAACCATTGAGTAGAATACTTTGGATTGAAGTTATGTTTGAGACCTTATGAGACTAGTTTTATATTATTAGTATATCAAGGATTTATTCCTCTGTTATTGTTATGCCTCATATTCTAAATGGAATACTTTTGTATTGATGATCTAGATACTATTAATTTTTATGTTTTTTTATTTTGGGGTATCCTTAAGAGTATTGTTATGATCACCCATGAATGGGATATTCCCAAAAACTTCTTTCTTTATATAGATAAAATTTAATGTGACAGAGTCCATAGAGGACAGAGAGAAGGTGATGCTTAATATCAGGATAGATAGACCAATGTTCTTACCCATACTACATTTGATTGATTTTCCCCCTTCCTAAAAAGGTTGGACTTCTTAATTATTTTAGTGGGATTATATTTGGATGATTATCACATCTATTACTCATGTCATAATCTTATGGTGGGATTTTATATGTATGCATACATTGGTATTAGTTGTGTTGTTTTAGATTTTATCATTGTGCGAGCTTGGATATGTGTGTGTGCATTGATATAACTTATTCCAATTCCTCCCATGTGTGGGATATTTCTACTCACCATTGGTGACTATCTCCCGACCTATTTGAAGCAGGCTTGTTGTTGACACACTCGGCTAAATTCTAGACAGTTGTTCCCTGGTGGGTTGGGTCATGAAATCCAATTTGATGAAATATTATTTTTGACAGTACTTAAATCCCAACTTATTTATTTCATTTTACCTTCCAAAAATAACACTTATTCCTTTCCAAGTATGATTCCTCATAAGAAATAATTTTATTATGGTTAAAATATCAATCCCTTAGTTCTATATCCCTTAAAATATTAACAATAATATTTTTTTTAATCACAGAATAGTACTTCACATCCTGATATTTATTCACTTAATAATGACACAAAATCACCATATCTAAACATATAATTCATAAGTAACAAAAAATAAATCTTATATATATCCAACGATAGGATCTCACACATCCTTTGAGATCCTCATCTTACTCAAACACATCATCAAATATAATCTTATGGTGTAAAAATTAATTATTATGTATTATCTTGAACAATATAACTCTTATGTATCCTTACAATTAATAATATTTATGTTGTGGAACTGTATTTTTAATCTTATGTATCACCAAATTAATCTCCAGTATGGTTCAATTCATACTTCTATTCCATGATGTAGAGCTAGGATTGCTCTTATGCAACACATTAATTTTCTAATACTACTTATTATGAGTATTTATGAATTCCATATACATTTGTATAATATATCTATGATATTTCATAGGAAATCATTTCAAATCCATACATCTTCTAGACATCTCTAATGAACTTACAACTTCTTCAAATAAACTCAAAAAATGAAATCACTTCATTTTATTTTCCAAAAATAGTAATATGTATCAAAATGATTCAAAAAAACTCTTATAGAAGATATAAACTGCTTGATAACAAAATTATTGATCTTCAACTTCATTTTCAATAATCGCTATAATCTCTGTAGCTTCTTCCCCATGATATTGTGTTCATCAATCTCCGTACTTGATGGAACTCAGCTCAGCTAACCAACATCTCAATCCAATTAGATTTAACAGCATGGTAAACTTATTATACAAAAGACTTTTATAAAATACCTTCCAACTCCAATTAGAAACATATATAATGTTTGAATAAAATTTTCAATATCCTGACACACCATACATATTTATAATTGTATGTAGTATTCTAAGAAAAACAATAAAAACATAAAATTGTTTTCTGTATAAATGATAATAAATAACTTTTCACTATATAAAAATTATTCCATTAAATATATTCCATTAATGAATATAATAAATAAGACATGATTAATGATAGAAAATAATACAGCTTATTTATATGAACTCCAAGCTATATCGAATCTTGGATCATGTGGGATTCTCCAATCATATATTCAATTTATTTCTAGGCCAATTAAAACTTAATACAAAATTATCATATCATTCCATATTAAAATAATTTATTATTAACAATAAACACAACACATCATAATCATCAAGGGATTAGTATTTTTATCTATAAATAATATTTTATCAAATGATGTAGTGATCAATGTATTATGAGTATTTTTTTAAATTAGATATCTATTATGAGAAAGAGAGATAAACTAGTAAAGTAAATATTTGATTGTTCTATGATAGGATATGTTATTAAAGTTCCATTGATATATTGTAAAAAGGGTTTAATTATGAATTTATATCAACATTTCATGGAATATATACATGTATTATAGACTGGAAACGATTATTGATATATGTGTAAAGATTAGTAAGATGAGTGTTTGAATAGTTCCAAGTATTATTAATATTTATAATTAATATCTCAATCTGAAGAAAAATGTAATATGGTTGATAAGTTGATGAGTTGTTGTGAAGTAGTATTGAGAATTTATTATCTTGCTTTTTGTGTGAATAAATATTTATAAACTAAAACATATACTAAGGTGACAATAGAAATTGTGTTATGAATTTTGGATTTTGGTTCTATAATTATTTAATAATCAATTAGGCATAATTATTGATGTTATTTTGAGTAAATAAATAATTTGATTAATTGAGGCATCAGAGATACAATGAATCAATCAGAAAGGATCTTTATATACTATATATTCTTTGGGAGTTATGATGAAGAGTTTTGTGATGTTTTAATAATTTATTTAAGTATTTTGAATTTTTATGAGAATATATGAAATGGATGGGGTAGTTTGAATAAGTATTTATCCATTATGGAGACTAGTTCAATAATATTTGAGTTGAGTTGAATTTTTATATGATTTCATGGTTAAGATGAAGAATTGAATAATGGAATATATATGATCTCCTAGAATAGACTTTTATCAATTTCTAATTCCTCTATGATATCTATGATCTATTTGATCATACATAATAATAATTTGGACATTATACTATGATATATAACATCTATTAGATGGTTTATGTGATTCAATTCATGATATGTAGTATCACCTAGACCATATAGAATAGTAATTATGACTTTAGGATGATATGTAATAGTTTGTCTAATATTTAAAGGATATGAATGATTACAATATTGGTAAAGAATATTTCACTAATAATACATAAGATTTAAGTGAGAATGAATATGATTTACTTGATGTATTCTAATGATATGTAAGATATAATTTTAGATCATGTTATATTAATAAGGTTTATCAAGGATAAATAATATCTAAATAAAACAATAATTTTAGTTGTATTTAGAAAAATAAATTTTATAATTATTTTGAAAATAATACTTGATTTAATATGAGTCTTTTGAATGATAAATAATAATTATATATCATATATATTTAATAAATATCTTGAGAGTATGTTTAAGTGAGAAAGATGATATTAAACATGAATATTTTACTCATATTAATTAAATTTTGAAGAATTGATGAATTCAAATTATGGGGGTCACAATTATATAAGATTTATGGGACTTTCTTATTCAAATTTATAAAAAAATATTACCTGGGATGAAATGATGAGTTTAAAAGGATAAAAAAGATAAGTTTAAAAATATTGAGTGGTGAAATAATATTCTAAAACATCATATTATAGTATCAATAATGAACCAACAAGATAGAGGAATAGAAAAATAATATGATGCAATTTCTTCACTATCCAATTATGACTAAAGAAATAAAGAGCGGGAGTAGAAGAAGGAAGAACTCGATGTGTGATCACTTCTTCTACTGAACTACTACATTGACGTGAGATTATAATAATAATTATTATAAAATGACTAATTTATTTTTATTAAAACTAATAAAATATGGAAGTAACTAACCTATTTCATGCATTGATCTCACTGATGCACATAGAAATAGTATTGAAAGTATAGAACTATAGAACCATTCAAAATTTGTTGTCGAAGAACATTTCTTAGGGAATAAGATCTTATCATATTGATATTAAAGAATCCTTAAGTGTAGTGAATATTCTATTCATGTCACGACCCCCTCCCCACAAAGTGTACCCCTACTAGGCTGGCAATGTGGGAAGGGAGATAATGAGCCCATGTCCCGCCACTAGTAGGGCCCGGGTTGGAGACTAGCCTCGAGGTTATAGCAAACACACAAATGGGAGGCATTACCCACTAAGAGAACTCATAAGAAGAGAGAGATAAGATAGACTCCAACCAACTCCAACTCAACTAGTAATATATAAGAAATCCCAAGTACATATAATAAATTTCTTGAAAAACTACTACAACTGGATGGGGAAAAACTACAAGTACCCAAAAGGAAGTAAAATAGCAGCAACCACAAGCCCGAACAGCTTCTGCAATCACAAGCTAGTAGTAACCAGCCTGATCTCTAACCAGCTCGAAGTGACCTAAAAAAGCAGTTTATATATACAAAGGGTGAGTATAATAGTATACTCAGTAGGATCCTCCAGGAAGCATATCGTGAAAATGTAATGAAGGCATGCTAAAGAAAAATGAACAATAAGTGAAACTAACTCATCATCTAAACAAGTATACTATGTTCCCAGCCTCACCATGGTTACTTTCATCATGTAAATCATTCAAGAGTATATAATATAATAAATAACATCAAGGTCACCCCGCTACCACTTCCCCATAGGATTTCCTCTTTTCCCCAACGTCGCACCTCCTAAGGAACTCTCTCCAAAATGGATTGCCTTCATACACCTCGGTGAAGCACCACAACACACACCACATGCAAAAAAACACCATGTCCACATAATCAAAGTAACCAAGTAGTTTCTTGGAGACACCATAGCTTGCATAACGTGTAATATACATCGGGTATTATACCTCAAGCCATTACAGCCCACACACTGAGTAAGGATCCTCAAGCCTTCACAACCAATACAGGTTACACTAATAGTACTCCAAAGAAAACTATATCCAGAATATATGTGTGTGGATAACCACAATCCATTACAGCTCTCTACACACATATATGAGGATAAATAACCAATGTGCCTGCGAGCTCAAGTAACTACCAAGAGAAGGGATCGAGGATAAGGGGGATAGTAAGCCATCCATCCTCCCACCAGAATGATGGGGAGAACACCCCCAGGGATCAGAATCCTCGGGGTGTTAGTTTCCCTTAATGAAAGGGTAGAGTAGCATATAGAAAAACAAAAGTACAGAATATACTGTAGCTCACAACCACACTATGGGCATAACCTTGTCTTAGACTCAACGGAATCTATCATCTCTCGGACTCCAATATGAAACTTCAAAGACAAGGTATCCTATAATAACACAACCATTTAAATATATTTAGTGCAATACTTCATTCCCTTTTTATCAGTTTCACTTTATGGTATTTAATTACTCAAACATTAATTAACCAATAACAATTCCATATTATATTTCGTTATCATCACACCCAATGTTCACTATTCCTTCAAATAACAACCTCATTATTGTGCCCCAGCAAGCTCC
The DNA here is from genome assembly GCA_963277665.1 of Viscum album. Taxonomy (NCBI): domain Eukaryota; kingdom Viridiplantae; phylum Streptophyta; class Magnoliopsida; order Santalales; family Viscaceae; genus Viscum; species Viscum album. The sequence goes on along the minus strand of OY728121.1, from coordinate 129,461,791 downwards.
AAACCCCATGGGTTTACCTCATTTATTCAATTATTTATTTAAAGCATTACTTTTTGATATTACTAGGAATTTTAGAAAAAAAATCTATTCTTCTAAACACAAGGGGCTCAACATGGTGAGTAGATGAACTACCCGTCGAGTCTTTTCCTCCTATAACAAGAGAGTAGACCTATCCTCCATTGAGAAGAATAACACAGAAAGCATCTGAAATACCCCACCTGTCTTCAACCCTTTCGGAAGAAGGGTAAGCAAGACCAGCTGCCTTGAGTAGTGGGGAAAGTAAAGCAGATAAAAACCAAGAAGAATCAGTAAAAAACCAAATATTCACATCCCACCCATTTCATCACCCCTGGTGTCCTCCGTAACACCCACATTCATAAACTGATGCATCTATACACTCTAGGCGTCAAATGCTACAAAAACCAGTAGTCCTCCATTCACCCACAAATCAAAACATCCATTCGATCTCAAATCATAGCACAAGTAGTAGGAAAACAAAATCATATCGGTTGGGCTCTTTGCCCTTGAACAAGCGAGAGGGTAACTCAGAACCCTTCAATGAATTATAAAACAATCAGTTCTTTAATCCATCAGGAAATAACCGATTTATTATTCTTAAGTTCCATGTTTGGGAAACCTAAATAGTCATCTGTCACAAATAAAATAAACATGCTTAGTGCAGAAATTTTACTAACATAAAAAAAATACAATAATAACAACTAGATTTATTTACATGACACTTTATCTTTAGCCAAAAAATTATCAATTAATTCCGGTTTACGTTCTTTACCAAATTCCATCAAGAATGAACAGCTAAACAAAGCAATAATAGATATCACACTATCTAGAAAAAATAAGAGGCAATACCATACAATTGATATCAATTTATTTATCTGGTTGAAATATTTATTATGTCAATTCCATTGTGATCTAGTGGATAAAACACGATAACTCTACAGTTGAATGTAAAAAAGAAAAGAGAAGAAATGAATACCCTACTATAAAAAGGTTCTTAAGGATCTTTATATGAGAACAGTCCACACAATGGATTACGATCGCCTCCTCCCATGAGAACTACAACCACCCGAGGATATCGCGACTTGACCATACAAACCGAAACCCAAGAAACATCATTAGAAGAATGGGTATAAATTCCATAATATGGAAAGGAGAAACAAGATAAGGTGAACCCAAAAGAACAATGATAAATCATACCTTATATCGAAGATTGATGGATACAGCTTGGTTGCACCAAAACAGGGGGTGCACTTGCAGCAAGAAGAACTCCAAGGGAAACCAATCCACCGGGAAATGTTTAATCTCACGATTCCTATGGTAAGGAAGGAAAGGTTCGAGTGTCTTGCACCATAGAACAAGGTGAAAGAACAAGGGAGGAAGATATCTTGTCCCTTTAGAAGATTTAATGGAGCAACATTTTAAGATACGACAGAATTTATCTTAAAATCAGTTCGCATTAAACCACACGGTTTGACCAAGTAAATTCATCGAAGTCATTAGGAAAATTAAAATAAGAGTTATGGGATTTCATTAGGCCTTAAATCCCTTAAAATAATGACATAACTTCATTTTACATCAAAGAAAACGTTAAATTGGCGAAACTGGAAAAATCTGAAAATTTGGCAAAGGAAATATAAAATAGTTCTGGAAACACTGTTCTTGAGCTGGGACACCATGTATGACTCACCATTTCTATCTCACTATTTCTGTCTCGCCATTTCGGTCACATCATTTTTGTCTCACCATGTCTGACTCACCGTTTTTGTCTCACCATTTTTGTCTCACCATTTTTGTCTCACCATTTTGTCTCACTATTTCTATCTCACAGTTTCTAACTCACCGTTTTTGTCTCATCGTTTCTGTGAAACTGTTTTTGACACACCATTTCTGTCTCACCGTTTTTTTTCTCACCGTTTCAACCTCACTGTTTCTCTCTCACCATTTATGTCTCACCATTTCTGTCTCACCATTTCTGTCTTACTATTTCTGACTCACCATGGCACTATTCATAAAACTGGAAACACTGTTCACAGAACTGAAAATTTGGAAATGTGTTAGGGATGAGTCACCTTGACCTCCCAGAACACCTCAAACACCATATTTTTGAAAGGGATGGACCAGAGAGGTCCGAGTCATTACATAAAATACCTCTCAAAACATTATCATCCTTGAGAATCCAAGACCAACCCAAAAGGAAACTGAAAAGGGGTCCGAACAACCACTCCTCAAGAAACCTCTCAAAAGAGAGCAACCCAAAAGAAGCAACAAAAGAAATTCATATTATAAAAATGAACGGTCTATAACCACAAAGGGGACAACGTTATATGAAAACTGTTTAATCATCAATAAACAATAGGTACTGAGCACATATCTGTGACTCACTTTCCCAGGTACTCTCCTCCATGAAACCATGTCTCCACAAGACATGAACCAAGGGAATAGAATGCCCGTGAAACACCTTATCATTGTGGTCTTAGATCTCCATAGGTCGCTCCCCGAAGGTTGTATCGTCATCAACATCAATCTATCCCCAATCAATGATGTGAGAGTCATCATGAAGATAACAACAGAGCTGTTAAAAACAGAAAACATCATGTATCCATTTGATCTGCAGGGGAAGTGCTACTCGATATGCTACAGCCACAACATGAGATGACACCTCGAAAGGCCCAAAAAACTGGGGAGAAAGATTACTCCCACGACCAAACCTTAGTTTTCCCCAATGGGGAGTCACCATAAGAAACATGTGATCCTAAACAACAAACTCTAAGGGTCTCCTCATTTGATTAGCATATGATTTTTGATGATCTTGCACTATCTTCATCCTCTCACGAATCACCTGAAACATCTCTGTTGTATTCTAAACTAGTTCTGGTCTGTGAATTACCGACTCTCTGACCCCAGTCCATCACAATAGATAAAGGAAAGGATGACCATACAGGGCTTCAAATGGTGCCATAATGATGGTGGAGTGAAAATTATTATTGTAAGAGAACTCCAATAAGCTTAAGTGCTGCATCTACGGACTTCCAAATAAAGAAAACAAGAAAGTAACATGTCTTCAAGACTATTTATGGTTCACTCTATTGACCATTCATTTGAGGATGAAAATTAGTGCTAAGGCATAGTTGAGAAATGAAAGCATGCTGGAGACCTCTCCACACCCTAGAAGTAAAGAGAGGATCTCGATCAGAAATGATCATCCTTGGGAATCCATGAAGTCTCACCACCACCTCCAGATACTGCCTCGAAAAAACATCCACTGAGCTCGACTCCTTGATGTCTACGAAGTGGGCCAATTTTGTTAAATGATCCTCTACCACCCAAATATAATCATGTCCTCCTGGAGATCAAGGTAAACTAGTAACAATGTCCATTAGGATGTCCTCTCACTTCCACTGAGGAAAAACTAATGGATGGAGAAAACAACCGGGGACGCGGTGCTCAGACTTGAACTTTTGGAAGACTAAACATTGAGACACAAACTTTGCAAATTCATACTTCAGTCCGGGCCCCCAAAACTGACTCCTTAAGGCTCAGTACATCTTTTTCATGCCAGGATGAACCACTAAAGGAGAACTACGACACTCTCTAAGAACCATCTCATGCATTGTCAGAGGAACCAAAATAATTGCATGATATAACACTCAGTGTTGTTCACCCTCTGTCCAACCATTAGGGGCCTCACCAAAAATAGCTCGGTCTCTCCAGACCTCCACATCCAGATCCCCCAATTGGGGCTCTTCCACCGGCTACAATAGAGATGACTACACCGTCATCTGAAAAAAAACATCTTACCCCAAATTCTCCCATATCAAGATGTAATGAAAAAAGTTCATCCATTACTCTCCAGGAATCACCAAATTCACGCACAACATTACTACGTGAAATTTGACTCAGCACATCAGCCACACCATTCCACTTTCCAGGTGTATATGATATTTTGATGTCATATTCCTGTAGGAACTCCATCCACCGACGTTGTAGTATGTTCAAGTCACACTGGGATAAAACTTACCTCTGGGTATTATGATTTGTGAAAACCACAAAGCCCTCACCAATGAGGTTATTTATCCAAAACTTCAGAGAAAACACCACGACTTCCAAATCAAGATCATGGGTGGCATAGTTATGCTCATGAGGATGCAACTGCCGAGACCCATAAGAAAAACTCATCTTTGCGGCATCAGAACGTAGCATAACCCTAGATGTGAAGCATAGAAGAAAACATCAAACTGAACTCCCTCTATAGGGAGACAAAGAACTGGACCACTAACTAACTTCTCCTTTAGATACTTGAAAGCTATCTGAAACTGATCATTCCATATGAATGCTTGATCCTTTCTGGTCAAAGCTGTCAGAGGAGTCGCAACTGGAGTGAAATTGGCTATAAACCTCTTGTAGTAGCCTGCGAGACCGAGGAAACTTCGCACCTCTAACACTGTCTTGGGGGCTTCCCAAGAAACAACTGATTATATCTTCAATGGATAAACTATTACCCTCATCGAGAAACAACATACCCCAAGAAACATAATTCTCATGCCCCAAACTCACACATCTAAAACATCCCAAACAACTGATGTTGATGAAGAACTCCCAAAACGGCGTGTAGATGCTCTGCATGCTCCTCCTCAGATATTGAGTACACAAGGATGTCTTCGATAAAAACCACCAGAAACATGTCCTAGAAAATACGGAACCCAATTTTCATCAATCCCATGAACATAGCTGGAGCATTCTTCACACAGAATGAAATTCCGACAAACACATAAATCCCACGACGACAACAGAAAGTAGTCTTTAGGATATCCTTATCCTTTACACCCATTTGATGATATCATAACCACAAATTGATCTTTTAGAACCAACTTGTACCCTTCATTTGATCGAATAAATCATCAATCCGTGGAAGAGGATAACGATTCTTTACTATCACTTTGTTTATGCGACGATAATCGACACACAATAGGAAGCTTCCATCATCCTTCATGCAATAAATGGGTGCACCCCACAGTGACACACTCGGCCGAACAAAACCGCATTGTAATAGACCTTAAATATGTATACGTAACTCTCTCAACACATAAGGGGCCATACTATATGGGGACATAAATATATGAGACACTCCTGGTGGAAGCTCGATCCCAAACTCAATCACTCATCGAGGGGGTAATGCTACAAACTCTTCAGGGAAGGACATCAGTGTACTCTTCTACGACCCCAAGAAACACCAACTTCTGTACCTCAGATGAACTTAGCATCATCTCATCCATCATGGATGATAAGGATAGAACATGAATATGACCCATCTGTGCATCTCGCTCGCCAACGAACACCATTGGCTCTCCATCCGCATCGAAGAACACAACCCGCCTCTTAAAGAAATCCATGATATCCTTCACCGAATACAGGAAATTCATGTCGAGGATGAAATCATAGGGTTGTATTCATAAACATAGGAAATCTCCCCAAGATCAGTGCTGCCCCAACACTAGATCACAATTTCTACATTCTTCAAACAAGTCATCTCGACCTCCAACTAGTGTAGTAAACACCAAGGGAACTGGAACCTCTCTACCTCAAGTCCCTAAGCATGGACAAGGTTAGGTGATATGAAGGAGTGAATCACTACTGAATCAAACAAGGCATACACCAAGGTAGAAAACAGGTAAAGGGTACCTCGAATGGCGTCTACCTCACCTGGTGTTGGCAACACTAAAGCATGAATCTGACCATGACCTCTTGCACGACCTCTATGACCCTGATGACGACCACCACCACGGGCACACTCTGCTCTCTGAGGATGGGGAGCATCACAGGTTTGTCCTATACTTTCCCAATCTACCCTATGCTGATCTAAAGCTAGTGCAACCTACTGCTGCTGTATTGGTTGGAACTGCCTCAATTGAGGAAGCTGGAGCGAAAAACCTCGTGAACAATGACTGATCTGAAAGGTCAAACACTCTCACTGCTGATGACCTCAACCACCACAAGAAACAAACATCACATGATCCCTTGGAATATTCATGAGAGATGCTGCCCCCAGATAAAAGATATGTTGAGGGCTGGGATATACCCCCAGAAGAACCTAAACTCTTCTGCCCCGAAAACCGGGAACCCCGGACCATAGCTCTGCTTCATGAGAAATCATGATGACTCCCCTATCGTGATGATTCTATTCTGGCCAAGGTTCTCTCGATGACCTATATCCTTGCAATCACCTCAATATATGTCTTTAGCATAAATGGGGTGACCTGGAACTAGATCTCTAGATTAAAAGACTCCTCGAAATTCCTCTCCCTGGCCTCCTCATCTGGAAAGAGGTCCAAAGAATATCATAAAAGCTTCCTGAAAGAGATTCCAAACTCTCACGCACTGGATCTCCCCTGTCGAAGGGAAAGAAGCTCATGGTGACTGGACGCCTTCACAGTCGAAGAAAGAAACATCACTCTAAACATGTCTCATAACTCCTCCCATGAGATTTCTGACTCCTCGCAATCCTCGAGGAACAAGAACCACCACTGCCTCGCTACTCCACAGAGCATCGTCACAACCAAGGACACCCAGTGCACCTTCTGAGCACAGATTGAATTGAATCCTATCTCGACCTCCTCCAACCAGCCTTCTGTGACTGCATCTAAAACAGATCCCTCAAACTTCTGTAGACTCTGGCACTGAAACTCTCTGAGTGTCCTCCTCCAAGTGTCTTCATCATCAGCCTCTACCTAGCGGCGATCTAATGGAATAGCCTGTTGGACATCTTCTATGCGATCCTGATGAGGATGTCAACCTAGAGCAATACCTATAAAATAAAAAACACTTAGAGCTCTTAAACCTGGAATATTGGAAACTCATCATTAATTGATTATTTAATTGTTTTTTTATTAATTTTAGGGTAGCCTATCCCATGGTCTACCTATTCATGCATAGACACAAAGAAGAATGATGCATGATCCTTTCCTAGGTTTCTACCCTCCTACTAGTATCACCTTGTTTAGTAGCCATTGTAAACATAATGGTCTGTACATTAGATCATATGGGGCCGTAAACACCAATGTCTTAGCCATTCTCCAGTTTTACATCACTTTCTAAATTTCAATGACACCTTTTCCCTACCAACCCATGCATCCTTACCCATGCCAAACTCCAATCTCTATCCTATCTCTCAACCAGACCTCTGATACCACTCTATCACGACCCCCTCCCCACAAAGTGTACCCCTACAAGGCCAGAAATGTGAGAAGGGAGATAACGACCCCCGAGTCCTGCATCCAGTAGGCCTCAGGTTGGTGACTATCACCGATGGTATAACGAACACACAAATGGGAGCCATTACCCTCTTAGAGAAGAAATGCAGAAGACAGAGATAAGATAGACACCAACCAACTCCAACTCAACCAGTAAGATAAATGAAATCCCAAGTACACATATGAATTATCATGAAAAACTACTACAACTAAAAGGGGAAAACTACAAGTACCCAAAAGAATGTAAAATAGCAGCAAACACAAGCCCGAATAGCTCCTGCAACCGCAAGCTAGTAGTAACTAGCCTGATCTATAACATACTCCATGTGACCTGAAAAGTAGTTTATATCTACATAGGTTGAGTAAAATAGTATACTCAGTAGGATCCTCCCTGAAGCCTCTCATGAAAAAGTAAAGGAAGCATGCTAAAGCATAGCGAAAAACAAGTGAAACTAACTTGTCTCCTAAACAGGTATACTATGCTCCCTACCTCACCATGACTACTATCACCAAGTAATGCCTACAAGATTATATAATATAATAAAGGATATTAATGGTACCCCACTACTACTTCCCCACTGGTTTTCAAGTTTTCCCCAATGTCGCACGTCCTAAGAATCTCTCTCTAAAAAGGCTTTACCACAGACACCTGAGCGAAGCACCAAAACATGCACCTCGTGTAACAAAACCACCACGACCATGTAAGAAAAGTGACCAGGTAGTTTCTTGGAGCCAACACAGCTCACATAACGTGTATCATACATCAGGTATTATACCTCAATCCATTGAAACCCATACACCGAGTAAGGATCATCAATTTATCATAACCTATACACGTTACACCTATAATTGTCCATATAAAAATATATCCAGAATATATGTATGTGAATAACAAAATGCCATTACATCCCTCTACACACACATATAGGGAAAAATAACCAATATTCCTAACAAAACAGGTAACTACAAATAGAAGAGAGCGGGGACAAAGTGGGTAGTTAGCCATCCATGCTCCCACCAGAATGTTGGGGAAAACACCCCCCCCCCCCGAGGGCTCAGAATCCATGGGGTGTTAGTTTCCCTTACTGACAGTATAGAGTAACATATATAAGCACAAAAAGTACAGAATATACTATAGCTCACAACCACACTATGGTCATAACCTAGTCTTAGACTCAACTGTAGCTAACATCTTTCGGACTCGGGGATACTACTTCTAAGACTAGGTATGCTATAAGCACACAACCATTTAAAGAGAATTAAAACATTACTTCATTCCCTTTTTTATCAATTTATATTTACGTTAATTAATTATTTAAATATTAATTAAACAATAACAATTACACATTAAATTTCATTAGCATCACACCCAAAGTATACTGTTCCTTCAAATCACAACCTCTACATTGCGCCCCAACAAGTTAAAAACCTTATGGGTTAACATCATTTATTAAATTATTTATTTAAAATATTACTTTCCAATATTCCTAGGAATTCTTGAAAAAAATATATACTTCAAAACACAAGGGTCTCAACATGAGGAATAGATAAACTACCCATCGAATCTTTTCTGCATCTAGAAAGAGTGTAGACCCATCTTCCCTTGAGAAGCTAAACAAGGAAAGCACGTGGCATACCCTGTGCATCATCGCCCATTTAGGAAGAAGGGTAAGCATGACCAGCTGTATTGAGTAGTTGGGAATGTAAAACAGATAATAAACCAAGAATAATTAGCAGAAAACCAAACATTCACATCCAACCCATTTCATCATTCCTGGTGTCCTCCCTGAAACCCACATGCATAAGCTGATGCAACTCACCACTCTAGGCATCAACTACTACAAAAAATAGTAGGCCTCCATGCCCCCACATATCACAATGGCCATCCGGGCTCACATGACAACACAAGCAGTTTGAAAAAAACAATCATATATGTTGGGCTCTCGAGCCTTGAACAAGAAAGATGGTAACTTAGAACCCTTGAAGGAATTAGCAATAAATCCGTTCTATAATCCATCTGGAATTAGCTGATTTATTATTGATAGGTTCCATATACAGGAAAAAAAATAGTAAGAAATAAAAAATAAATTAAATATTCTTACTGCACCAATATGACTAACATCAAAAAAATACAACAATAAGAACCAAATTCATTTACATGCCTCTTTATCTTTATCCAAACAATTATCAATTAATTCTAGTTTACATTCTTTACCAATTTCCTTCATGAATGAACATCTAAACAAAGCAAGCATAAATATCACACTATCTAGAAAAAACAAGAGGCAATACCATACGATTCATATCAATTTATTTATCAGGTTCAAATATTTATTATGTCAATTCCATTGTGATATAGTGGCTAAAATATGATAACTCTACATTTGCACAAAAAAATAAAAGAGAATAAATGAATCCCCTACCTTAAAAAGCTTCTTAAAGATATTAATACAAGAACAATCCACAAAACGGATCATGATGGCCTCCTCCCGTGATAACTACATCCACCCGAGGAAGTCGCGGCACAACTACAGCAACCGAAAACCAAGAAACTCTATTAGAAGCATGGAGATCACATGCCATAATATAGAAAGGAGAAACAGGAGAAGGTGAACCCAAAATAATGATGATAAATCATACCTTATATTGAATATTGATGGATACTGCTTTGTTGCACCAAAATAGGGGGTGCACTTGCAGCATGAAGAACGTCGAGGGAAAACAATCCACTATGAAAAGTTTAATCTCACATTTCCTATAGGAAGTATGGAAAGGATTGAGCATCTCGCACCAAAGAACAAGGAGGAGTAACAATGGAGGAAGATATTTTGTCCCATTAGAAGATTTAAGGGAGAATAAGTTTTAGATACAATGGATTTTCCATTAAAATCAGATCTCATTAAACGACTTAGTTTGACCATGTTAATTCATCCTGGGCCTTAGGGAAATTAATATAGGAATTATGGGATTTTATTAGGCCTTAAATCCCTTAAAACAAGGCTATAAATATGTTTTACATCAAAGAAAATTTTAAATTGGCGAAATTGGAAAAATCTAGAAATTTGGAAAAGGAAATATGAAAAAGTTCGGGAAACACTGTTCATGAGCTATGACACCGTGTCTGACTCACCATTTCTATCTCACCATTTCCGACTCACCGTTTCTGTCTCACTATTTCTGCCTCACCGTTTCTGACTCACCATTTATGTCTCACCATTTCAGTCTCACCGTTTCTCTGTCACCGTTTCTGTGACACCGTTTCTGACTCACAATTTCGGTCTCACCGTTTCTGTCTCACCATTTCTGTGACACCATTTTTAACTCACCATTTCTATCTCACTATTTTTGTCTCCCCGTTTTTGTCTCACTGTTTCTAACTCACGGTTTCTGTCTCACCATTTCTGTGACACCATTTTTGACTCACCGTTTCTGCCTCATATTTTCTTTCTCACTGTTTCTGTCTCACCATTTCTGACTCACTGTTTCTGTAACACAGTTTCTATCTCACTATTTCTATCTCTCTGTTTCTCTCTAATCGTTTCTTACTCACCGTGAAACTATTCATAAAACTAGAAACACTATTCAAAGAACTGGAAATTTGGAAAAGTGTTGGGGATGAGTCACCTTGATCTCCCAGAACACCTCAAACACTAGATTTCAGCAAAGGAATGCACTAGAGAGATCTAGGCCATTAGAATTCACTAGTGATGTTGCGTATTTCATTGAAAATGGGAGGGATCCACTGTAATAAACTAGTGAGGAGAATGCATAATTTATTGATAGATAAATTTAGGGTCAAGGTTGATACCTTCCCCTCATGTATTCACTTTATGATACTATTGAAACACCTGTATCACAAAATGTTTTAGAATTAAACTTGTACATAGTCCCCTATAATGAGGTAGTATCTTATAAGAATACTACGTGGCATTTTCTCATCACTTTCTACCTTTCATAAGGTGTGTTTTCTTTGGTTGATTCTTATAAGATCCATTTATCCTTATATGTGTTTTGGTTCAAATTAATTTTATGAATAATTAATTTTTTAAAATAATGACCACATTGATTCACCCCTCCTAGTGAGGATGTATAATCTAACTAGGCATCTCAAGTGGAATCAATTTTCAAGGTTCTATCTCTAATTGGATATAAATGTTCACAATTCTTTTTTTAACCGGTATATGTGAAGTAAAAAATTAAAATGATTATGTGAGTTCGCAATAAATGTAAATATAGAGGACATTTCTACCCAAACAATTAAATACATGAATAAAATAAAATATAAAATATGATTAATTCATCATCTATGAGGATTGAAAAAGATGACCCACCACTGATTGAAAGTAATAAAAGTTATAATTTTTATACCATATATATTGTTAATGATCTTGGGGAAAAATCTAGTTCATGCTGTGATGATTATAATATATTTGAGCTACTTTTAACCTTTTATCTAATTTATCATACATTCATTTATGATGAATTAGTGGTATCCCTTCCCCCTCAAGGATCAATGGACTATAACTTACTTGGTTTGATAGTTCTCTTTTCCCCTTATCTTGTACCTCTTTATTTTGTCAACTATAACTCTTTAATTTTATTTTGGATTTATGTTTATCCATCATTACCATGGTACTTTGTATATATGTTTTAGTATAACTGAAATATCTAAAACCTGAATGATACATCACTTCTTTTGTATTTCCTTATCATCATCTAGTCATAATCAAAAGTTTTATCTAATTCATTTCCTTCGGGGTAACCTTACATGATTCTTCTATTTCAAGGGTGTTTATGTAATTTCACTTACATATATTGAGTATATGAATTACTAAATAAAACATATAACATTAATTTATTATCATGTAAAAACATCATAGTTCATTATTATGATTTGTAAAATTAGGTCATGTAGGCTCCCATGTTTCTCCACAGACTTGTGTTCCCCCTTCCCTGGGGCCCACCCATGTGCTCGAATGGGTCATCTGATTAATGAAAGTCCCCATAGACTAATAGATGTTATTTATACTGTTATTTACCTCAGTCAAACACACCTTGGGAAACATCACAGGAGGTCACCCATCCTAATCACTACTCAAATATAAACCTCTTTAACTATTGTTTTCTAATTAGGTAGAATATTGAAAAGGAAGGTGCAACTTGTTAACATGGGTAGTAAAATTTATACATTTAACACATTAATATTATTGAGTTTTACATTAACCATGCCATTAGAGAACAACACCCTAGTTTTTCACCATACATATCAACCCAAGTTGTGCCACCACACTTCTTGCTGAGTTCGTCTTTTGGTACAAGTGTAACAACTTAGCCCCGTATTCACCCAAGATTCACCATAAAACATGGTTCCCCCTAACTAGGTACTACCAAAATTCCTGAATGGGTCATTATAGAAATTACTATCCCTACATTCCAATGCATGTTCTTTCTAGTGTGTATGTTTTCCTTACTCATTCAAACCCTATGAAACTTACAAGGAGGTAACCTATCCTGACCACAACTAAAATTGTTTCATAATTGAATGATATCAACAAATATAGTTACTTAATTTCATTTCATTCCCATTTAATTTCCAAAATTCAATCATCATATTATTATTTATGGATTTATGTACAACTCTCTCTATGATAAACACATTAATTAAGGAATATGATGAGTGTTACCTGATATCACTCCAATCCATTGGGTAAGGAATTAATCTTTAGATATGAAATGTTTTTGATACCATGGAATAATGTCTTGGTAATGTTTTATGATACCTTGATGACCAACCTTGGAAATATGTCATATGTCCTATTGGTAATGAACCGTGGTGATATGATTTTGAATGTCTCATTTTTTAGGTTGTACCCATATTTCCATGTTATATGGGACTCTCTTCAATATTTGATTATACTCATGGTAGTGATCCTTGACTTATTATTTTGATTTTAGGTTTTTTTGAAAAATTATTTTCATTTAATGACTTATAATATAATTTACATTATGTGATGCATTCATTTGACTATATACAATCCTCTACATTAAATGATATGAGGTATGTATCTTGATACATATGCTATTTATGCCATTTAACTGAAGATAATGTATCCCAATGGTTTATGAGCTTTGTTTCATTGCTAATGTTTTACCCCATAATGAACACTTGATCACACCCTTTATTATGTTTACCCATTTCCTCAGGAATTTATATGAAAGGATATGTATAGTATAGATACATGTGGGGAGAGGTTTTGTGGAAGAAATAAACCTTGTAATGAGAGAAAAATATGTAATTTTACCCAGTTCCAAAAGACACCATAAATTTGATATTGGATGTCGATTGGTATTCCTTGTGATATGTGGAAAAGTATGTATGTTTAGAACTAGATCTAAAAGTGTAGGTTTGGGGTATCTCATTTGGAAACATAGTATATTTGGGTTACTTTTTCAAAAAAAATAATCGTAAAAATTAGGGTATAGATCCCTATATAGATATCCATTAACACTAAAATAATGTGTTATATATATCTACCATGAACATATATATTTATCATTTCCCATTTATTTATTATGTGGAATCACCATAGACAACATTTATGTTAATACTTTGGTATAGTAAAATGGTCAATGAATAAAATCATTGGAATTAAGAAGTTTTTATCAATGATTAAAATTATGGATACAAAATTTCATTATTTGAGGTGGACTATAAAATCCAAGGTTGATAATGAATATTTTAAACAAAACTCTTTCTTAAATAATATATGAAAATGTTAAATTTTTTTCTTTCTCTTTTTTTTATAAAACAAAGAATTTATTAAATTACATTCCACTTAATAATTTTAAATTATTGGATACATGTTTTCATGAAAAAATTAATTCAATTTTATAAATAATAAGCATTTATGAAAATTCTTTTACAAAATATATTTTATTATATTCCAAATTCATTTTACACTAAAAGAACATTTTATGCATAATTCATTACTTATATAATAATTAATTTAGTGTTTAAATGATTATTTCCATGTTTTTATAATTTATAAATTTCTTTTTAATATAATATTAATATATTTTACATTGATATAATGATATTGATTAATTGTTAAATTTATTTGAAAAAAATAATTTATTATTTCTATAGTTATCTGTAATAAAATTATTGAAATTATATTTAGATATTGCTGTAATTAAAAAATTAATATCTTTATTGACCTAACATTGAAATGATAATTTCAAATCTTCATTTTAATAGTATATTTTTATAAATATAAAATTAAATTACAAATTTCATTAAATTTGAACAAGTGTTTTAAAAAAAGATAATAATTTTTAAATTTGTGAATAATTAATTATCAAAAAAATAATAATAATTTCTATGGAATAAATAAAAATATAAATTTAATAATTCTTAACAAATGGAATAGTTTTTATTATTATTAATTTGTTTTTATTTGTTTTATATGATTTCATTTAACATAAAATATTTAATATTTAGAATTTCAGTCTTGTTAAATGGACTTAAAATTTTAAATCATCACTTGGAAAATAGGTTAGGGTGGAATTTTGAGAGTTTTCTAAAATATTTATTTTTTTTGAATAATAAAAATTTAGTTTTTTGTATTCTGTATATTCTATAAATTTATAATTACATACTAGAAATGTAATAATATATATTTAGTTTTTATAAACATGGCCATATTTCTATAATTTTTTTTATGTTATAATTACAAAAAAAATTTATAAACGTGATAATGGACTTCGCAGTTCTAAAAAGAACATTTTGTCTTTTAAAAATCATTTTTAATCAATAACGTATTCCTTTTTTGTTAACATTAATATATAAAATGTGAATTTTGTTTTAAAATATTAATATGTAAAAACTATGTTCCAATTTTCATAAACCATGATTCCTTACCATGGGATTCCCATGGAAAATGTGGTTCCCAAAAGATTGAATTCCAATGACTATATTTAAAAATTATTAAACAATTCTTATTATTTTTCCATAGATACCCACCTATCCACCATAATTATTATCTACCAATCTCATTATCATGTACCTCCATCTTTTATTCTCAAAATAATACCATTTTATAATCCCACAAATCTCTTAAGGATTCATACCTCTAAACATAAAAGGGGTACTAAAGGTTAGGGTCACCTAATACCCCTCTTTCCATTTCAATTGATTTTTTTTTATTATAATATAATTTAAACTATTTTCCTATACATTCATTCCTTTAATTACATGGTAATATCATCCACATGATATATTGTTAGTTTTTTATTACCTATTCTCTCTCATTATTTTCTTTTCCTATATAGATATTATCCTAATGTAAGGGTTTCAAACTTTTTCTCTCTCAATTTGTTGTCCTTAAATTTCCTTTTATTTTTAATGAGAATTTTTTTCTGATTCATTATTAAAAATTCATTATTATATTATCAGTGAGAGAACACCATTCACTCTCATTATAATATCTTTATAACCCATTATAATTCTTGAACATTCCTATCACCGTGAAACATGAAAAAAAGTGGTAATCTAAAAAAATTGTTCTTTAATAGAAATGAAATCCCACTACTACAAAACATGCTTTTAAGAATGCTAAAAATGACCTTTATCAGTGATATAGAAGCATTGACTGCTGGTGTGATATTTAAAGACCTTTCCTTTTATCATCAAAGATAAATGGGTCCATTATTAAAACTTTGAAAATAGATGTTAAAGGGGAATATTGTAGTGTGCTATAACAATACACTGCAGCACCTGTGAAATGTGTTTTAATAGCACACTACAACACCATAAACACCACTAGATATCAAGAAAATTAGGTACCAATAATGAATTTAAATGAAATGGAATTTACTACACAAATAAAAGAAAATAAACTATATTATATACATTTTAAACATTTTTTTTATAAAATCACATAAGTAAAAATTATTAGATACCCTCAAAAACATAAATGTTCCTTTATCTTTTTATCATGACCCCAACTCATGCAATTTCTGAATAAACCACCCCTGCTAGAAAAAAAACACACCTGTATAAGGAAAAAATTATTATGTTAGTAATAATATTAAGAAATAAATTAATATAAAGTGTTAATTTTAAACTAATCATTTAGTCAAACTAGGGATACTGTGTATGTAACACCCCAAGATTTCATAGTATACTATTTCTTCAAAGTAATTCAATAACTTGCTTTACACGCAACATCGAGTTCAAGCGCACCAAAACTTACCAAACTAGCCGTTCAAAAGCGGTGATGAATAGTATTAATTTAATTTTGAACTATATATAATACTTATAATTTTAGAATCCATATTATGAGTTTCTTAGACATAATTCATTTTTTCAGATAAAAGATGTATTTTTCAAAAAAATGCACTTTTACAACCTTTTAATGGTGAACTATTTTTAAATCCAATATTTGAAACTTTTATATATTCTATTTTACATAATAAACTTCTTCTTTATAATCGAGACATAATAATTTAGTTTCAATAAAATTTTGGTGTTTTTCTGATAACTTTCATATTTTGGTGAATAGTGAGAAATACTATATTTTAATTGAATTTTTTTTTTGAAAAAAATAATTTATAGTGTTAAATTATACATTTTAATGGTTTTAAAGTATAAATAGATTATATTTTTACCATTTAATCCTATCCTGGTCATTTTACGTAATTTCACTTTGAGATTGGACATAAACAAGTGTCAATCTTTTGAAAGATAATGTTTCTTAAAAATACGCCTTTTAGTTTTGACAACGAGAATTAATATTAAATTAATAAATGAAACTTCTATGTTATTAATTTGGTAACATTTACTTCATTTTTGGATTTGGAATGTCGAAATTAGCTTAGGGTGAATCTTTGGTATTTTTTTGAAAACATTCAATTTTTGATGAATAGTGAAAAAACACTGAGTTATAGTTTAAAACCAAAATTTTATTTAAAAAATTATTTATTTAATTTAAATTTATTTTAGGTCAAAAAAGATAAATAATACCTATATATGTTAAATGTAATTCATTTTAGTCAGTTTATAATAAGTTTAGATATATAAAAATTTTATTGAACTTTTCACCGTCTTTTACACATCTCCTAGGAGAATTTGCGAATTTAAATGAAACATAATTTTACCTCTTCTGTGAGGGGAATTTCAAAAATCCAAGATACACAGTTAATATCAAGGATTGAAATGTGGTTCAATAAGATAAAAATAATTTTTTGGTGAATGGTAACTTTTTACTTTTATTTACCACGGTTAAAAGTAAATAGGGTAAATAAGGGTAAAAATGATATTATTATTACCCTAACACATGTCCTAATTATATTTTCTAAGTAATTATTGACCAATAAAAAACATATGAATAAAATATGAACCTCTTTGGCCCACTTGTATTAGATTAGGACATTTATTATTATTTATTCAAAGAAGAGTTAAAAGAGTTAAAATCAATGTTTAATAACTAAAACAATTTTAATATTGGGTTATTCATAAGATATATTCTATTATAAATATTTATTATAAAGATAAAAATATTTCCCACATAATTTTAATTTATTTATAATTTTTATACATTAAATAATTTAATTTATTTATGACCCAATGGTAATGCAGAAATTACCTTATTAATGAAATATTAAAATAATTGATATTTCAAATACCCAAATAAATGTAATTTTAGAATTTTTATGTATTACACTAATTTTATAGGTTAATAATATATATTATTGTTGGTTAGATGAATTTATTTTGAATTAATAATTCTGTTATGAATTTAGTAAAAACAAAATACCAAATAGTTTCAAAATTGTCATAAAAGAGTTTTTAAATCAAATATTATATTAATAATTTCTATTATATTCTTAAAAATCTAAGGTTCATCCCAATGACTTAGATAAGGTAATATATATTAATAATGAGCCACTTGGGGTTATCTTGGCTTGTTATAGTGAGTTTATTAACCATATAATATAAAAATACAAAGAGACATGGTAAATGTTAAACAATTTAACTAAGAGTTAAATATAAATGATACAGTTAATATAGTTACCCATACCTATCTAAAATATATTGGTTGAAAGGATTGAGACCCATCCCCACCTTATCCTCTAAATAAGTAACTTTGTATCCATTATAAACCTAAAATGAATTTATTATAAAATAATATTTTATGTTTTTCCTAAGGTGCCCCTCACCCCTCTTATAAAATGACTCTCCCCCTTATCTTTAATTCACAACTTCAAAGCCTTTTTGATCGGACATAACCTACCCAAATATTCTCTCAAATTCTCTAACTTTATCCAAGATTACATAGTTTGATCATAAATCCAACCTAAGAGCCCTTTTGATCAAATCAAAATGAAGATCCCGAAGAAGAGGTAATGTTTTCACCACCATCTTTCAAGTTCCTTTCTTCTTCCACTTATACTTTATTTTCTATTTCCATTATAAAATAATAACTACAGTATCTTCTATATACTATTATTTTATTATAAATATTGTAAAAAAAATTCATTATTCTATCCTTCCCTTGAATGGCATGTCACAATATGTGCGTACGTACGGCTTAACGTCTCCACATAATGGTGTAATTGTTATTCAATAAATTATTATCTGGATGGGCATAATAATGATGTTTAATTCATGTAAATAATAAATATAATATGATAATTATTCTGTATATATTATACACCATCCAATTATATATTATTTTAATATCAAAAGAATGATATTGTCGGTCATGCGTACGTAGGAACTACCGTCTCCAAGAACGCGATGAGATTTATTCCCCATCGTAATCATTCAAGACTAATTATTATTTGATGATTAAAAATAATTTTTAAGGACTTGATATCATTCTGGATATGAATAATATAAAACCTATCCATAACAAACACAACCTATGTAATAAAACATATAAAATAAAACGAGTAATTTAACACCTGAAACGACGATAATACTAAGATATTATTAACAAAGTAAGGTTAAAAGATCATATATTATATAATATTAATTTATATGATTCTTATATAATCTAATAACAATTATTTCACCATTATACAGTAGGTCAACCTAACCTCGACCAAGTAAATTTACAAAGCAAGGGTTATTTTTAAAATCTCTTTATTATCCGAGGATGTTTTTACGTAAGTATCTACTGGGTCCCCCCTTTATCATCCCCATCCTTGTTTCTTAAAAATATATTTCAAATTTTTTTACTATTTACTAGAAAATGGGTTAATTTCATTTATACCCTTATGTGTTTTGAATGGAATCTTCCTGTTGTTTTCCAAATAAGGTCCTTTTTAACCTTTTCGACAAAATTAAGGTAAAAATGTTTTTTTTAACTTATACGCTGGGTGCAGCTATTCTACACCGTTATAAATTCTTCGAAGCATCCCTTACAAGATTATATGAATATTTTCAAAATAAATGTTTTCTTTATAATTATGTGACTCTTAAATAATGTCAGAAATAGAAAGCGATATTTCTCTAAAAATAATTTTGATTTCATCTATGTCAATATCCTTTGATGGATTTTAAGTTTATTTGATGTTGATTTATTATGATACAAAACATCCTTAATGAATTGAATGTTTTGTGATATTTTGACTGTGGAAGTGCTATTTTTATACCATTCATGGTATATGGTTAATTAATTGTCATTTCATATGAATGTTTTAATACGAATGTTTATGATATGTTTAAACCTATTCATATGAGGAATGTATTGGACTTAGTATGTGATGGGTGGAGCCCTCTATAGCTCCTTTATGCATCGGTAGGTCTCATGAGACAACTATACAAGGAATTGGCTGGGGCCTCTTACCAATTTGATATAGGGTTTTGGCCGAGGCCTTAATCATTTTTAGAATTATTGGCCGAGGCCTTGAAAAATTGTTTCAGAATGTCCGACATTATACATTCCCTCATTATGGAAATAATATTGATGGTTCATGTGATCATTTTACTAGTATACTACCCATGATTATGTTTTATTATGGAATTATTTACTCAGCTCATATTCATTCCATAAAATTATTCATGATTATTAATGGTAAAGGCATGTGGTATCAATTATTCACCATGCTTAATATTTATGTCAATTTATTCTGTATTTCTTACCCTTACTGATTATTTGAGCTAACCCCTTTATATGTTTTATTTTCCCCAAGATTTCAAGAATTGTATTGCGATTGATATTCAGGGTTAATCCAAGGGA
The DNA here is from genome assembly GCA_963277665.1 of Viscum album. Lineage (NCBI taxonomy): Eukaryota > Viridiplantae > Streptophyta > Magnoliopsida > Santalales > Viscaceae > Viscum > Viscum album. The sequence goes on along the minus strand of OY728121.1, from coordinate 129,441,279 downwards.
ATAATGGCGTTCAAAAAGGATTATTTCTGTTGTTTTGTATGTTATAAACTGTAATGTAACTTTCATGTTTGTAATGTATTTTCCAAGACTACTAAATTGACAGGTCCTTCGGGAATTGATTCCTTGTAATCATGCCAATGTTTTAAAACAATGCACTGAATCTGGGTAACTGGGGTTGGGGCGTTAGAGTTGGTATCAGGGTAATTTTAGAAATAAATTTTTAAACTAAATTTAGATAAACTCTGATTAGAGTACATTACCCTAATATATAATTGGGTCATTAGTATAGAATAACTTTCTAGAATTTTGGTAATGTAGAGATTTTGTGAGTTTTCTAAGAAAATACATACCTGTCTGGATACGAGCAGGAAGGGGCAGCTCTTGCACAGATTTACCTAGGGGTAAAACCCGAAAACACCTCTTTGAGCTAGACTCAAATGGGAACTGGTGCAAGACAACGGGACTTGCTGCACTCTTGGTTACGACACCCCCGGGGGATATGCGTAGAATAATTCTCATTTTCTTTAAAAATCATTATGAATGATCTACGAGTATATACCTCCTCAAAGAAAATATTTTTATCGATTATATCCATAAACTGTTCAATTTATGATTGTGTGGAAGTCGACGGTATGATTATTCCACTTAAGTATGTTTATGTCCCAAGTTACCTTTATATATGTTATGTGTTCTTTATATGGGTTTTATGGTAATCCTTTGGTTACAAAAAGGTAAGTAATGATACTTTTTTTCAGTGAAGATTTTTTACTACTTCATGAAGGTGAAGGTATTACTTTGATAGAGCATACATGGTTTACTTGATGTTTGAAAAACTAACAGTTTTCATTCTTTGTGTATCCCTTACTGAGCTTTTTATGCTCACCCCAAGTTTTTTTTTGAAATGTTTTTCACAGGACTTAATGTGGAATAAGGTCAAGGATGGTATCAAGGGAATGTCATGCTATATAAAACATGGAACTAGACATGTTTCTTTTAAGAGTTTTTTTTATTATGGAAACTTAGTAGAAGTGACTAGTTTGTAATCTTTTGAGATGTAACAGTTATTTTCTAATTCTCTAAAACTCTAAACCTGAAAAGATCCTCAACGTGAATTATTCTTTTAAATCAATATTAAGTAAGGTTTAAGGCCGGGGCCTTATAGTTGGTATCAAAGGTCAGTTTAGACAACATTAGGAGTTAGAAAAGTGTTAAATTATAATATGATTGAAATGATATAGCATTTACGAATTACCATGTTTCTTCGCCTAAGATATTTCAGTGTCAAGAATGGTATTTCATAAAGGAAATAGAGAAAATTTTCAGGGAAGGCATACAAAGTAGAATGACATTCCGAATCAGCAACCAGAGATGGTCATAATCAGAACTGAACAGTTTGTTGCAGTAATGGCTTAGTTGAATCAGGTGATAAATGGTGGTTGTTTTTATTGATGATATTTTGGTGTTTTCTAAAAGTAAAGAGGAGCATGAAAGTCATTTAAGGGTTATCTTGCAAACCTTAAAATAAAAGAAACTATATGGAAAATTCAGCAAGTGTGAGTTTTGGTTATAAAAAATTTCTTTCCTTGGTCACATTGTTTCTAAAGATGTGATAACCGTTGATCCTGCAAAAACAAAAGTTGTTGAAGAATGGCCAAGACCCTCAAATGTAACCGAGATCCATAGTTTTCTTGGTTTTGCAGGTTACTACCGAAGGATTGTTGAAAAGTTTTCACGGTTATCTAGTCCAATGACTAAGCTAACTCGTAATGGTGTTAAGTTCATATGGACAAAAGAATGTGATGATTGTTTTCAGGAGTTGAAGAGATGATTGGTGAATGCTCCAGTTTTGGCACTTCCTTCCAGGAATGGTGAGTTTGTTATATACAGTGATGCTTCGTTGAAGGGACTTGGTTGTGTCCTTATGCAGAATGATCAGGTAATTGCTTATGCTTCATGACAGTTGAAAACTCATGAGGTAAATTACCCTACACATGATTTGGAATTAGCTGCTGTTGTCTTTGCTTTAAAAATTTGGAGGCATCATTTGTATGGAGTAAAGTGTGAAATATATACTGATCACAAAAGTTTAAAGTATATATTCACTCAGAATGAATTGAACATGAGACAGAGGAGATGGCTGGAATTAATCAAGGATTATGATTGCACAATTCATTACCATCCGAGAAAAGAAAATAAAGTGGCTGATTCTTTGAGTCAAAAAAGTAATGCTTCATTAGCAATGTTGCGTTTCGAACATGATCCTTTGGTTAAATATTTGATGAACTTTGGCATAGATATTGTTGGTACAGGATGTTCTTCTGTTTTGTTTCAGGTATCAGTGAAATCTTCTCTATCAGACAGAATCAAGCAAGCACAGAAGCAAGACAGTGAGTTGAAGAAAAAGGTAGAGCTGGTTCAGAAAGGTAAGTTGCCTGAATTCAACATTGATAAGGATTGTGTTTTGAGGTTTGGGAAGAGATTATGTGTGCCTTGTGATTCACAGTTGAAGAGAGATTTGTTATGTGAAGCTCATAGTTCTCTGTTTTCAGTTCACCCTGGAAGTACTCAGATGTATAGAGATATGCGGGAGTATTACTGGTGGGATGGAATGAAAAGAGATATTGCTGATTTTACTGTGAAGTGTTTGACATGTCAACAGGTTAAACCAGAGCAGAAGTTACCGAAAGGGATGCTTCATCCTTTACCAGTGCCAGAGTGGAAATGGGAGAATATATCCATGGACTTTTTTGTGGGATTACCGAGGACATCTCCAGGTAATAATGCAATCTGGGATATTGTTGATCGCTTGACTAAATCTGCTCATTTCCTTGCTATACAAGATACTTTTTCCCTAGATCAACTTTCCCGTTTGTATCTTAAAGAGATAGTCAGGTTACATGGAGTTCCCCTCTCCATTGTATCTGATCGTGATCCCAGGTTCACATCTATCTTTTGGAAAGGCCTTCAGAAGTCGTTGGGTACTGAATTAAATTTTAGTACAACTTTTCATCCTCAATCAGATGGGCAGTCAGAACGAACAATTCAGACTTTGGAGGATATGCTACGAGCTTGTTCGATGGATTATCAGGGAAGTTGGGAACAACATCTTTCTTTGGTTGAGTTTTCTTAAAATAACAGCTTTCATTCCAGTATACAGATGGCACCATTTTAGGCATTGTATGGGAAGTAGTGTCGAACTCCATCATTTTGGGATGAAGTGGGTGAAAGGAAGCTGATGGGACCAGAATTGGTAGAAGAGATGGCGGAAAAAGTTTAGTTGATTCAGAAGCACATGAGAGCAGCTCAAAGCAGGCAGAAGAGTTATACGGATAACCGGAGGAATGATCTATCTTTCGAGGTAGGTGATCATGTTTTTCTCAAGGTTTCTCCTTGGAAAAGTAAGATTAGATTTGGTAAGAAAGGAAAGCTGAGTCCAAGGTTTATTGGACCATATGAAATTCTGGAGAAAGTTGGATCAGTTGCTTACCGAGTGGCTTTACCTCCGAGTTTATCTCAGGTACACAATGTTTTTCATGTTTCAATGTTGAGGAAGTATATGCCAGATCCATCTCATGTTTTGAGTCCAGAGGTAGTTCAGTTGGAGGAGAACCTATCTTATGAAGAACAACTAGTCCAGATTCTTGACCACAGGGAGCAGGTGTTATGGAATAAGGTGATTCATCAGGTAAAGGTTTTATGGAAAAACCATGTGATTGAAGAGGCAACGTGGGAATCTGAAAATGCCATGAGAGATAAATACCCCCACTTATTTTGATAAGTGAATAAAATTGCGAGGATGCAATTCCCAAAAGGGGGGAAGGATGTAACATCCCAGGTAATTAAAGAATACAAAATTTTCATATTTATTAATATTTACGAATTAAATATTAATTTTAATTAAAAGGGGGTTTCTACGTTCGATAGCGTACTCGATACGAAATGATGAGTTTCTTTGAAAACTTACGTTGCACACAAGTAATAAAATAATATTATTTTAAATGTTAGTTAACAAGTAGCCATTGTACTGGCGGGAATGGATAGATATAACTAAAATATGATTATATATGTTTTTAAATGTTTTTACATTTACCCAATAATAGATAAATGCTTAAAATACGGAAAGAGTTCAATTTTAGGCATTTATACCCTAATTTTCACTAAGGGTTCACTTATCACCTTTTGATGGCGAACCGTCATTAAATATAGTTTTGATTAATCTTATAAATTCTATTGGACCTAAAATAACTCTTCTTTAGATTTGGGACATCAAAATTTACCTTGTATAAATTTTTGGTACCTTTCCGATAAAGTTCATTTTTTTAATGAATAGTGTAAAATGTTGTATTTTAATTCAAAACCTCTTTTTAATATAATTTATTTATATTATTAGATTATATTTTGAATTGGTTTTAAAGTGAAATTAGAAAATATTTTTACCATTAAATCCAATAGTGGTCGTTGGAATTAATTTCACTTTGAAATCGGACTTAAACTAGTGTCAATCTTTTGATACTTATTGTTTCATAAAAACACGCTATTTGCTCTGACAGCGGGAATTAATTATTAAATTAATTAATGTGACTTATATATTTTTAATTTTGTAATATAGACTTCATTTTTGAATTCGTAATATCAAATATAGCTTATGGTGAATTTTTGGTAATTTCCTGAAAAACATCAATTTTTGATGAATAGTGAAACCACTAAGTGGTACTTATAAAAACTGATTTTTCTGTTTAAATGAAATTTTGCAATCATTGTGTTTTGATTTTCAAAAATCCAACATACATGGTTGTCATTAAGAAGTAAAATGTGGTTCAATGAGATTAAAATAATTTTTTGGTGAATAGTAACTTATTATGTTTTTAATCGCGATTAGTGGTAATTAGTGTAGTTTAAGGTAAAAATAATATTTTAATAATTTGAGATGACCTAGACACATGTCCTACTCTCATTGGACGTGTCATGGCCGACCAAGACAGGCCATGGGTCAACTTGGGGATCCCATGGAGCCACTTTGATTGGAAATGACATAAATACCTTTTATTTAATGTTAATGTAAAAAATGGCAAAAACATGATATGTTTTACTAAAACAATTTTTAAATGGGGTTATACAAGTCAGATTTTTTATTATAAATAGTCATTGGAAAGATAAAACGATTTTCCACATCATAGTATTTGTTTTATAATTTTTAGACATTATATAAATTAAATTATTTATGACATAATAATGATGCAGCGATGACATCATTATTTGACGATTTAAATAAAATGGAAAGATAATGTGAAATCTATGAACTACACATGTCCAAAACTTATTGGATTGGTGGATTTCGAACCCTTATCACCTTATACACGAATTATATCAATGCGGGTCCCTTTAAAACCGAAACACATTTTCAAATAAAGTAATATTTCTTTACTTTCCAAAAGTGCCCCTCCTCTCCTCTTATAAAAGGCCCCCACCTCTACAACCATACACAAACTCCTCAAGCCTTTCGCTCAGCCAACCCCTACCCATTTACTCTCTCCACATCCCTCTACTAATCCTAGAGGATTCCCTTTTGCCAGAATCCTTTCAAAGGAAGCCTTTAGGATCAAATCAAAAGGAGTTACACGTTTAAAGGTAATTCATTCTCTCTTGTTCATTTGATTTATTTTGCTTCTACAACACCCTAAACTCTTTTTATTTACTTCTTTTGTGACAAAAAAAGTATCATCAATATACTAGGATGTTGTTATAAGATTTATTCGAGCTACACTCTCACACAACTACATCAAATGGTTAAAGAACATACGGTTTCCGTGGATGGCGAAATTCTGCCTCCCGAAACGATGATTGTTCAATACTCATTTAACACCTTCAAAGGTGGCCATTATGATGTCACAATTTTTATATATGATATATAATATGTTTATTATTTCCTTAAGATTCTGTATTTTTCATTTATGGCATACCATTATTATTTCCATTATGGGTAAACACGATATCTTCATTTTAGGAAGTGCGGACTACCGCCCCATGAAAGTGATTTGATTCGTTAATACCATATGTGGGATGTGTAAAGGATAAAGTTAATGATATTATATATGTTATTATACTGGAATTATAATATACTCTTATATCATTATGATTCCATTCTATAAAATAAGAAATAGAAATGAATGTAGTGTTCATGCGTATGTACTGCTTACCGTCTCCATGAACGGTGCATTTCATTTCTTACCTCTAAATGATTATGTAATTTTATAAATACATTAATATGCTGGATATATATGATATATAAATCAGGAATGTCATTCTGGATATAAATAACCTTTGACCCCACGAACAACATGTAATTGTAAGAAGTCCACATTCGACTTAAGAACCAAATATTGACAAAACAAACATTATTAACTTAAATGGTTACATAATGTTTATAACATGGAAATAAGTGATATAAAAGGAATAATGAACTTTAAAAAGGTTATTAATCAAGTATAAATTAACTCAAGTTTATTATTCAGGACGTTAAAGAACGATCGAGTCAATTTGGACCCGAGGTAAGGGACTTCGTCTCAATCTCCTTTCATTGAGGCATATTTCGTTTTATACACAACTTTCTTTTATACGGTGTATAAACCCCTTTGAATTTTATACAAAAGGAATCTTTTTCTACGAAGTGTTTTACTAAATGACAAAAAGGAATGTTTTTTTAATGTACGCGGTGACAACGACCTTTTCTGCCGCCGCGAGTATTATTTGGTCTTTGGCTTCCTCAACAAGCCGTTATGTTTTTAAAATGAAATAAATACCATATACTCTTTTATGTATTTTGCTATTGAAAATGGTTTTGATAAAGGATTCTATTATGATATATTGTGATTGAAATGTGGAAATGTTATCATTCCTTTATATTGGTTTTATGTTTTATGATTTTATATTGGTACTTGGACATTTGACGGTTGGTTACATGATAAACCATATGACGGGTGGTGCCCTGTATAGCATCCCGCCTCTTTATGACATAAACTTTCATTACATTTTTCAAAACCGAGGATCTTTAAGGTTTAGTGTCTTGGAAACCAGGAACATTAAACATGAAAACATAAAACATTCTTCTGAAACACTTAAAAGGCTTCTCCTCATGTTCATCCTAGGTTCATTACTGCATCACATAACCTGGGAGCATACATCAAAAGAAAGGGTGAGCAAAAAGCCCAGTAAGGAAAACAAGAGAAACATTTTACATGTGAACTTGAGATACTTCAATAAGGTCATGAAAAAGAACTTTAAGGCATGCGAATGAAATAAGGAGGAATATCATAATAAAAATAAAATTTTTCATAACTTGAAAATTTGGCTATATCATTTAACAGAGAAAATCATGAACATATCACCAAGGTCCATCCCCAAGGTGTCATTTGAAAATTACCAAGGTTATTCACCAAGGTATTGTGAAAATTGTAATCTCTAGTGGTTACATCATTACCCAATGCATTGGAGCGCTATCAGGGCGCACCCTTAAATTTACCTTTATTATCATGTGAGCCACATATATCATCATCAAACATTTCATAAATAACCCATATATTATAAAATAAATGGGTTTCATTTCATAATCACAATGTTTTAAAAACTGCTTTAAAGACATGATCTTTACGTCACTTTAAAACCCACAGAAAAGGAAGGTGGGTCTCATGTATGTAAATCCCATAATTTAAAATAGAAAATTTTGGTATATATGTGAATAACCCTTTATAAGAAATAGCTATGAGTATTCACTTAATAATATAAAATAACTTTAGAAAAAGAGAGAGACATTTTGAGACGGAAATTCTGCAGCATAACGGCTATGTTATGAGGTTTTAGAAGACATTAAAAAGAGAGGTAAAATGGGTCAAACATTCATAAATGACCCATAAAATAGTGTATGGACAGAATAATAAGGATACATGATCATGGTAATGATATTTCAAGGACATACCATTTGAAATGAAAAACATGGAAGGAAGACAAAAATTAGATTTCTCTTATTAAAGTTCGGCAGCCTAACGACGTTACTTAAACTTCAACAAAAATGATTTGAAAAGATCAAATAAGGTCTCTAATCATGTGAAAATAAGAGTTCAGTATGATAGATATAGAGATAATGCCCCAACATAATTAAAAAAGAACTTGAAAGACTTGACATGAAAGTAGAACTTTGAAAAGAATGAGAAGGGTGAAAGAATCCCCTAAAAATTCAGCAGCCTAACGACGCCACTTAAAACATCAAAATAATGAATTGAAGAGATCAAATGGGGTCTCTAAAAATATGAACATAATAGTACAGTATGATATATATAGAGATCATACCCCAACATAACAAAAAGGAACATGAAAGAATTGACATGAAAGTAGAACTTCAAAACGAGAAGGGTGAAGAACCACTTAAAAATTCGGCAGCCTAACGACGCCACTTAAAACTTCCAAATACTGAATTGAAGAGATCAATTGGGGTCTCTCATCATATTATCATAAAATATCAGTATGATAAATTTAGAGATCATACCCCAACATAATAAAAAGGAACTTGAAATACATTACATGATAATAGATCTTGAAAAATGAGAAGGGAGAAAGAATTCGTTACAAAAATTTCGGCAGCCTAACGACGCCAATTAAAACATCATAAAACGAAATAATGAGATTAAGAGGGGATCTCTCATTATATGAACATGAAAAGGGCAGTAAGAGGAGTATAAAAAACATCCTCCAACATAAGAACATGGAGCATAAAAGGAATGACATAAAAGAGATTACTTGAAATGAAAGAGAGAGGTCGGATCCCTTACCTTAAAACATAACTCTTAAAACTCAAAGGATGGGACCTTGAGGGCTTGGGGGCACCATGGGAGGACTCCTTGGAAGGTAAGAAGACCCGAACATCATTGGGGGAGAGTTGGGAGTGAAAACTAAAGGAGGAAAGGGTGGGTATTTATAGGTAAAGTGAGGGGACAAGGCAATAATGGCCAAGGGACACCTCATATGTGCTTTTCTCAAACCCATGTGCTCTCCCTTGGCATTTATCAAGGAGTTAGGCCACATGGGGCCCCCAAAACAATAATTCATCACCCTTGGCCGGCCAACCCTTAAAAGATCTCATGACATTATCATGACACAATTATGATGTCATTAAACATACCGAAACCCTAAAACTGTATTTTTACTATTCACTAAAAATTCAACTTTCTCAGAAAAATCCCAAAATTTCACCTTAACCAAATATCAACGCTCCGATTAAAAATATAAACTCCATTTTATAAAAATATTTTTCTAAATATTTTTAATTTAATTTTTAAATAAAAACACTATTCACCGAAAATTCATTTTTTTCATAAAAAACCCCAAAAATTACCATAGCATAATATCGGTGCTATGAGTTCAAAAATGAAATCCGTTTTATAAAAATAATTATCTAAATATTTTTAATTAAATTTTTAATTAAAAAAACTCTATTCACCCGAAAAAACTAATACTTGAATAATAATTTATGAAACCATTATTTAACAATTTTATTGAATCACATTACTTAATCAAGGTGCCTAGATTATATTAATACTTTCTTTAAGTGAGATTACTAATCCATTTGGACACATTACTAATCCTAATCATAAAATCACTATTCATAATTTACTATTCATCAAAAATTAAGTTGATCTTATTAGACTCTAAATTTCGTTCTGAACATAATTGTAGAAGACCATTTTTGGAAAATCATTACACATTTTTAATTATTTAAGGTTTACACAACCATTTTTAAAATATCCTTTTTCTAAAATTCATCAAAAATATGCATACTATATTTATCCGGTCATTTGGAAATTCATAAACTTCATCATAAGATGAAATCCAAATTTTTATTTAAAACAATGGATTACACAAGGCAGTTACGGTCTCCTTACATAGCCCCTTATCACACCAGCATAGGACCTAAGTGTAAGGTGTGCTAAGGTGAGAGAATCCGAGGGAGGATCAGCCAAAATCGCACGAGTATTAATTTCTATCAGTTTCAACTTCTCGCGAAGGCGATCCCGTTCTAGATTTATACGATGAAGTTCAGCTTGGGTTTGGTCCAGAGCAAAGCCCAGTGGTGCTACCTCTTTCCCATGTTCTGTTAGATGGGCTTCGATTGGTCCAAGACTACTGGGTGAGGCCATCGAATCTTCTTTCTATATTAATTAACCAAGATGACTTGTATTTAGAGACAATAATCATAACGTTTAGTTTCCAGTGGTCATATTGACCAATGGTCATATAACAGTCAAAAACCAACAGTATCATTTTAATTATACTCATGTTATCAAATGAAACATTTTTGTTGAGTAAAAAAATAAAATAACACATAAAATTAGGAAACCAGATTTATTCAAAATTTCGGGTTGTTACAATCTTCCCCCCTTAAGAAATTGCGTCCTCGCAATTTTTTAAAAATTAGGTTTTGAAATTTCATTGAAGGTCCCACATTGGAAAAGGAGTCAGTAAAACAATTACTTTAATAGAAAGAAAGGGAAGTACGAAGGTCACCCGAGTTATCCCACACTAGGATTCCATGTAGGAAAACATGGACATGGAGGAGAAAACAAAGGGTCAAGTTCTGAGGGAGAGTGACAGAGAACATGATTAGGAGAAAGTTAACCATAAGAAAATTCCAAACTTATTATGTGTGCAAACGATCTTTGATTACCTAGTAGGAAATGTAAACCAACAACGTTTTTGTTTTACGTTCCTTTTCATAATTTTGAGGAATTCATTTACAACATAGAACAAAAACATAAGGAAATATATCTACCTTCGTATAGAGTTTCACCCTTTAATAAGTTTCTACCAAAACTAATCTTTTCTCCCAAACGATGAGCATTCAAAACTACTTGGTCTCATCGAAACACAAGAATCATCTTCTAGAAAATCACATAATCCACAAAATATTAACTATCTATTTCTTCTATCTTTAAACATTATCCAAAAAACAGAAAGGGTAAGGTTTAAACAACTCTTCAAAAAGGAAGAATCCCATAGGAATGGAAACTAATTTTAAATCTTCAATGTTCCAGGGTAATACCCAAAGTTCATGATAGACCATCCCATAAATAACGGTCCTTAAAATTCCTCAAAATAAACCAAACTAAGATTGAAACCCAAATACAAGAAGGATTTGATAACATAGTCTTCCAAAATAAACTTCATTGTTTATCTCCAAACAACATCAACCACTCCTAACATCTTATAACAAAATTATCTAAACTAAACATATTTTACCCAAGATAGGTTAATCATTCCCATAAGTAACCTAAATTACTATAAGTACACCATATATTCATCGATTCTTCAAAATATAAGTCAACCTTACTCCTCAATGAAAATACCGTAGTAATCTATTTACCTCGATCATATAGGGTCCCTAAAATAGTGAACGTATTCCAAAATAATAATCATCTTTTAATATTCTAAACACCTCTATCGTATTAATACGACAATAGTCTCATTTCCTATCACATTGGTTTTTGGGACATGTTCTTCCATTTCCCGCCATTAACTATGAAAAGAAACTATAATTAGGGTCTTATTTACTTAGCTAATAATCCTGAAAAGGAAACTTTAAGCATAAAAGGATAAACATGTAGAATAAAAGTATATCCTAACATGTGATCCCCTAGGTTCCAATCTAGGTTATCCATGATCATATATTCTTATGTGAATATTTATTTTGTTTTATCCTTGTTCCTTTAATAATGGTTCATACTAAGCTTATTAATTTACCAAAGCATATCCCTCGGGAGTGTCATAACCAAGAGTGCATCAAGGCCCGTTGTCGTGTACCAGTTCCCGTTCGAGTCTAGATCAAAGAGGTGTTTTCAGGTTTTAACCCTATGTACATCTGTGCCAGAGCCACCTCTACCTGCTCGTATCCAGACAGGGATGTATTTTCTTGGAAACCCCTTACTCAATACTCACCAAAATACCAGGAAGATTTCCTATATCTAAACTTTTCTATAGGGTTCTTCCTAGATTTTTCATGTCCTAATTTCCACAAATAACTAAACCATCCTTTGATACCAACTATATCATCCCGCCTCTTTATCACATAAACTTTCATTACATTTTTCAAAACCGAGGATCTTTAAGGTTTAGTGTCTTGGAAACCAGGAACTTTAAACATGAAAACATAAAACATTCTTCTAAAACACTTAAAAGGCTTCTCCTAATGTTCATACTAGGTTCATTACTGCATCACATAACTTGGGAGCATACATCAAAAGAAAGGGTGAGCAAAAAGCCCAGTAAGGAAAACAAGAGAAACATTTTACATGTGAACTTGAGATACTTCAATAAGGTCATGAAAAAGAACTTTAAGGCATGAGAATGAAATAAGGAGGCATATCATAATAAAAATAAAATTTTTCATAACTTGAAAATGTGGATACATCATTTAACATAGAAAATCATGAAAATATCACCAAGGTCCATCCCCAAGGTGTCATTTGAAAATTACCAAGGTTATTCACCAAGGTATCGTGAAAATTGTAATCTCTAGTGGTTACATCATTACCCAATGCATTAGAGCGCTATCAGGGCGAACCCTTAAATTTTCCATTATTATCATTTTAGCCACATATATCATCATCAAACATTTCATAAATAACCCATATAGCATAAAATAAATGGGTTTCATTTCATAATCACAACGTTTTAAAAACTGCTTTAAAGACATGATCTTTACGTCACTTTAAAACCCACAGAAAAGGAAGGTGGGTCTCATGTATGTAAATCCCAGAATTTAAAATAGAAAATTTTGGTATATATGTGAATAACCCTTTAGAAGAAATATCTATGAGTATTCACTTAATAATATAAAAGAACTTTAGAAAAAGAGAGAGACATTTTGAGACGGAAATTCTGCAGCATAACAGCAATGTTATGAGGTTTTAGAAGACATTAAAAAGAGAGGTAAAATGGGTCAAACATTCATAAATGACCCATAAAATAGTAGATGTACAGAATAAGAAGGATACATGATCATGGTAATGAAATTTCAAGGACATACCATTTGAAATGAAAAACATGGAAGGAAGACAAAAATTAGATTTCTCTTATGAAAGTTCGGCAGCCTAACGACGTTACTTAAACTTCAAAAAAAATGATTTGAAAAGATCAAATATGGTCTCTCATCATGTGAAAATAAGAGTTCAGTATGATAGATATAGATATAATTCCCCAACATAATTAAAAAAGAACTTGAAAGACTTGACATGAAAGTAGAAGTTTGAAAAGAATGAGAAGGGTGAAAGAATCCCCTAAAAATTCAGCAGCCTAACGGCGCCACTTAAAACATCAAAATAATGTATTGAAGAGATCAAATGGGGTCTCTCATCATATTAACATAATAGTATAGTATGATAGATATAGAGATCATACCCCAACATAACAAAAAGGAACTTGAAAGAATTGACATGAAAGTAGAACTTCAAAACGAGAAGGGTGAAGAACCACTTAAAAATTCGGCAGCCTAACGACGCCACTTAAAACATAAAAATACTGAATTGAAGAGATAAAATGGGGTTTCTAATCATATGATCATAAAATATCAGTATGATAAATTTAGAGATAATACCCCAACATAATAAAAAGGAACATGAAATAATTTACCTGATAATAGATCTTGAAAAATGGGAAGGGAGAAAGAATTCGTTACAAAAATTTCGGCAGCCTAACGGCGCCACTTAAAACATCATAAAACGAAATAATGAGAGTAAGAGGGGATCTATCATTATATGAACATGAAAAGTGCAGTAAGAGGAGTATAAAAAACATCCTCCAACATAAGAACATGGAGCATAAAAGTAATGACATAAAAGAGATTACTTGAAATGAAAGAGAGAGGTCGGATCCCTTACCTTAAAACATAACTCTTAAAACTCAATGGTTGGGAACTTGAGGGCTTGGGGGCACCATGGGAGGACTCCTTGGAAGGTAAGAAGACCAGAACTTCGTTGGGGGAGAGTTGGGAGTGAAAACTAAAGGAGGAAATGGTGGGTAATTATAGGGAAAGTGAGGGGACAAGGCAATAATGGCCAAGGGACACCTCACATGTGCTTTTCTCAAACCCATGTGCTCTCCCATGGCATTTATCCAGGAGTTAGGCCACATGGGGCCCCCAAAACAATAATTCATCACCCTTGGCCGGAAAACCCTTAAAAGATCTCATGACATCATCATGACACAATTATGATGTCATTAAACATACCGAAACCCTAAAACTGTATTTTTACTATTCACTGAAAATTCAACTTTCTCAGAAAAATCCCAAAATTTCACCTTAACCAAATATCAATGCTCCGATTACAAATATGAACTCCATTTTATAAAAATATTTTTCTAAATATTTTTAATTTAATTTTTAAATAAAAACACTATTCACCGAAAATTCATTTTTTTTATAAAAAACCCCAAAAATTACCATAGCATAATATCGGTGCTATGAGTTCAAAAATGAAATCTGTTTTATAAAAATAATTATCTAAATATTTTTAATTAAATTTTTAATTAAAAAAACTCTATTCACCTGAAAAAACTAATACTTGAATAATAATTTATGAAACCATTATTTAACCATTTTATTGAATCACATTACTTAATCAAGGTGCCTAGATTATATTAATACTTTCTTTAAGTGAGATTACTAATCCATTTGGACACATTACTAATCCTAATCATAAAATCACTATTCATAATTTACTATTCATCAAAAATTAGGTTGATCTTATTAGACTCTAAATTTCGTTCTGAACATAATTGTAGAAGACCATTTTTGGAAAATCATTACACATTTTTAATTATTTAAGGTTTACACAACCATTTTTAAAATATCATTTTTCTAAAATTCATCAAAAATATGCTTACTATATTTATCCGGTCATTTGGAAATTCATAAACTTTATCATAAGAAGAAATCCCAATTTTTATTTAAAACAAAGGATTACACAAGGCAGTTACGGTCTCCTTACATAGCCCCTTATCACACCAGCATATGACCTAAGTGTAAGGTGTGCTAAGGTGAGAGAATCCGAGGGAGGCTCGGCCAACATCGCACGAGTAGTAATTTCTATCAGTTTTAACTTCTCGAGAAGGCGATCCCGTTTTAGCTTTATACGATGAAGTTTAGCTTGGGTTTGGTCCAGAGAAAAGCCCAGTGGTGCTACCTCTTTCCCAAGTTCTGTTAGATGGGCTTCGATTGGCCCAAGACTACTGGGTGAGGCCATCGAATCTTCTTTCTATATTAATTAACCAAGATTACTTGTATTTAGAGACAATAATCAAAACGTTTAGTTTCCAGTGGTCATATTGACCAATGGTCATATAACAGTAAAAAACCAACAGTATCATTTTTATTATACTCATGTTATCAAATGAAACATTTTTGTTGAGTAAAAAAATAAAATAACACTTAAAATTAGGAAACAAGATTTATTCAAAATTTCGGGTTGTTACACCGTGAATACCAGGACGGGTGGTTACGTTATAACCTCCAATGCATTGGGTATGGAAGTCGGCCGTATGGCTATTCCATTAAGTATGTATGGAAATTGGCCATATGGCTATTCCATTTATGTGATATGTGTGGAAGTCGACCGTATGGTTATTCCACTTAAGTATGTTTATGTCCCAAGTTACCTTTATATATGTTATGTGTTCTTTATATGGGTTTTATGGTAATCCTTTGGTTACAAAAAGGTAAGTAATGATACTTTTTTTCATTGAAGAGTTTTTACTACTTCATGAAGGTGAAGGTATTACTTTGATAGAGTATACATGGTTTACATGATGTTTGAAAAACTAACAGTTTTCATTATTTGTGTATCCCTTACTGAGCTCTTTATGCTCACCCCAAGTTTTTTTTGAAATGTTTTTCACAGGACTTAATGTGGAATAAGGTCAAGGATGGGATCAAGGTAATGTCATGATATATAAAACATGGAAATAGACATGTTTCTTTTAAGAGTTTTTTTTATTATGGAAACCTAGTAGAAGTGACTACTTTGTAATCTTTTGAGATGTAATAGTTATCTTCTAATTCTCTAAAACTGTAAACCTGAAAATATCCTCAACGTGAATTATAATTTTAATTCAATATTAAGTAAGGTTTAAGGCCGGGGCCTTATAGGATTCCTCTATTGATCTTGTGCCAGGAGCAGCACCGGTGTCCATTCCTCCTTATACGATGGCTACACCTGAGCTGCAGGAGCTCAAGAGGTAGTTAGAGGAGATACAAGCAATGGGATTTATCCGACCAAGTACTTCTCCATGGGGATCGTTGGTCCTTTTTGCGAAGAAGGCGAACAATACCCTCAGACATTGCGTAGATTATCGGAAGCTGAACCAGTTGACGGTTAAGAAACTGATATCCCTTGCCAAGGATTGACGATCTTATAGATCAGCTTCGTGGAGCACGAGTGTTCTCGAATATTTACTTGAGATCCGTATATCATCAGCTATGCATTAGACCATCTGATATACCTCTCACAGCTTTCAAGAGCAGGTATGGTCTATACGAGTATACGGTTATACCGTTCGGACTCACGAACATGCCAGCAGTTTTCATGGCTCTGATGAATCGGGTGTTCCATCCATATCATGATTCTTTTGTGGTAGTATTCATGGATGAAATCTTAGTGTGCTCTCACACTCGACACGACCATGCCACCCATCTTGAGATCGTATTGAGTACACTGAGAGAGCATTAGATATATGCTAAGCTCTCAAAGTTTCACTTTTGGATGGACCAGATTCACTTCCTGGGTCATATCATCTCAGTGGCAAGAGTTGCAGTAGACCCATAGAAGGTGAGAGAAGTAGTTTCCTGGGGATAGCCTAAGATCGTTTTTGAGATACGGAGTTTTTTAGGGCTGGATGGTTACTACAGACACTTCAAATAGGACTTCTCCCGCTTAGCAGCACCATTGATTGGTCTGACTAAGAAGGGGGTGAAGTTCGTTTGGTCAGAAGCTTGTGAGGCTACTTTTCAGGACCTGAAGGGAAGGTTGACATCAACACTAACCCTGATACTCCCAGAGCAGGGGAAGAGCTATACAGTTTACTGTGATGCATCAGGTATTATGCTGGGATCAGTGTTGATGCAGGGTGATCGAGTCGTTGCGTACGGGTCTCGGCAGTTGAGGCCACATGAGAGGAATTACCCGACGCATGATCTCAAGTTGGCTGCAGTTGTGCATGAGTTGAGCTGTTGGAGATTTAATCTCTTGGGAGAGAATTTTGTGGTTTTCACCAACCAAAAAACCCTCAAGTATATCTTTACTCAACGTGACCTGATTCTGAGGCAGAGGAGGTTGGTCGAATAACTACAGTCCTTTGATTTTGAGCTTTCCTATACACCTGGTAAATTTAATGCAAGAGTCATTGCACTGAGTAGAAAGACTCAGATACAGGCAGTGCAGAAGGCCAGTAGCGATTGGGAGCTTATGGCTTTGTTCTCTGAGATGCATCTAGAGGTACATGACAGTCAGGGGAAGACATACCTTTCATCTTTACCTGTGACATCTACCCTCATTCACAGAGTGAGGATGAAGAATCTATCTGACCCAAAAGGCCTAGTTCTATTGGAGTCAGTGGCAAGTGAGGACCATTCTCCTAGTTAGACGGTAGGCGATGATGAGGTTCTGCGTTTCCATGGACGAGTATGGGTTCCAGGGGATATACGGGAGGAGCTGATGCGGGAGTTTCATGCTTCAGCTTGGGCAGTTCATCCCCGGGTTACCAAGATGTACCGTGACTTGAGACTTCAGTACTTGTGGCAGGGTATGAAGAGTGATGTATCTGGTTTTGTTACAAGGTGTTCCACCTGTTAGTAGGTGAAGGCGGGGCATTAGAGACCAGTTGGGCTGTTACAAAAGTTTCCCATTTTAGAGTGGAAATGGGATGATGTCGCGATGGATTTCATGACGGGGTTTCCAAGGTCACCAAGGGGCAATGATTCCATGTGGGTTATTGTGGAAAAACTTACGATGGCAGCTCACGTTTTTCGGATTAAAGTGACCTTCAGTGTTGACAAACTTAGAAGGCTGTATATCCGAGAGATCATCCGTCTTCATGGGGTCCCTCGTTCAATTGTTTCAGATAGGGACACCTGCTTTACATCTCGTTTCTGGAAGAGTTTCCAGAGGTCATTGGGTACACATGTGCTTCTGAGCACAGCATACCACCCTCAGACCGATAGCCAGTTAGAGCGTACGATACAGGTTCTTGAGGACATGCTGCGTGCATGCGTCCTAGACTTTGGGGGATCTTGGGAGAGGCATATACCCCTAGTCGAGTTTTCTAACAATAACAATTTTCAGGAAACTATCGAGATGGAACAATACGAGGCTCTATATGGTAGGCCATGTCGATCACCTTTGTGTGGGTCGGAGGCAGGTGAGGCAGCATTACTGGGACCACACCTCGTATAGGAGACTTTTGAGTAGGTCCAGTTGATTCAGAAGCGGATGGCTACCGCACAGTCTCTTGAGAAGTCTTATGCTGATCGCCGTAGACGACCTTTGGATTTTGTGGTTGGGGTTCATGTTTTCTTGTGTGTTTTCTATGGCTGGGACACAAGCAGATCAGGAGACAGGGTAAGATTTCACCGAGGTATGTGGGTCCATTTGAGATTCTGGAGAGAGTCGGGATGGTTGCCTATCTGTTGTAGTTACCGCAGCGGTACTGAGCCATGCACGACATCTACCATGTATCTCAGTTGTTCTGCTATCATTAAGACCCATCTCACACCTTTTATCCAGTAGAGGTTGAGCTTCAGATGGATGCATCCTTTGAGGAGCATCCGATTCGTATCGTTGATAGGAGAACAAAGTTTCTCCGAGGCCGGTTAGTTCCTCTCGTACGGGTGCTATGGCAGCATGGCCGAGTGCCGGACGAAACCTGGGAGCAGGAGACCGACGTACGTGCTCTGTGGCTAGAGTTGTTCACGACTATATCTTCTCCACCCTTGGAAGGGAAATTCGGGGACAGATTTCTATAAGGGGGGAAGTTTGTAAGAACCTGGTTCTTATATTTGAGGTACGAGCTTCTTATTTTCTCTTTTCCTTAAGTGTTTTTGAGGAAATATAGAAAATGGGAAAAATCTCAAATTTTGGAACTACACGTAGTGTACTTTTCCACACACCATGCACTTTTGGCCGTGTGGGATGGGTACACAGGGCGTGTAACCGTGTCGGAGACGAAGGGTGTAGGAACCAACTACACGCCGTGTGGTGGTCCTTTACACGCCGTGTAGTCAGTCAGTAGGCCTAAATAGTAAGGTGGTGGAGTAGCCGCTAGCTGGGCGGCAGTACACGTCATGTACTTAGGAGTATATACCGTGTACTCATGTCGACTGCTGAACAGTTTGGCGGTGCCGCCAGAGGAACAGTTAAATAAAGGGAGTACACGCCATGTACTCGGAAGTACACGCCATGTACTTTGTTTTTTTCAGATTAAAACAGGTAGTAGACTACTCATTTGGAAGAGGAGGCATTTGAACTATTTTGTAACCAAAGGAGGAGGCCGAACCATTGAAGATCCGCTGAGTGTTCGCCCGGAATCTAATTCCGCCTCAGATGATCTCATTGGAACAGCGCGGGTAAGCCCATTCTTCTCTTTAATCCATTCTTACCAATTCCTTCCCAAGGTAAGTTATTTATATTAGAATGGATTTTCTTATTTGTCATATCTACATCGTTCTTGGGCGTTTCTGGAACCGACATTCACGTATAACGTTCGTTGGTGTTAGAGGTAGGTGTCTTGGTGTTATTTTTCCAACTATCGTGCGTTTTTGTGCGTTTTCAAGCTACGAACCCATATTGGGGTGTCGTGAGCTGAGGTCGTGACTAATTTAAATACCTTGAACTGTATAGGTAATCAAATAATGTTTTACGAATGCTGTTTGGGATCGTTGCTTGGATCCAAGACCATCTCGAGGGGTGCGTTCCTCTGTTTAGCCGTTTGGCCCGGATACCCGAGGGTATTCCATGTTTAAATTATGCATTACTTTTGACTTGAGAGAAATTTTATTTAAATTGCACGTTTATATGTTGGGCACGACCCGGTTACTTATGCCCGTGGGCGGTGTTTTCTGTAGCCCAAGGGCATGACTATTTTAGCCTGAGGGCGACGTTCTATTTCGCCTGAGGGAAACCTTTCATGGCTGAGGGCTTGACTTTGGTGCCTAAGGGAGACACTTCCTATGCCTGAGGGCAATTTCTGTTACGCCTAAGGGAAATACCTACGGGTTGGATTCTCTATATCATGAGAGAAATCTTGAGGGTGTGGTTTATTATTTTAGCCCGAGGGAAAGATACTGGTTGGCTTGAGGGCTTGGTGCTGTTGAGCACAAAATGTTACTAAATTAAATGGATTAAATGAATAATTAAATGGAAATATAACTGGTAAGTTAGTTACTTTTTAGTACTGCTTAGTTTATTGCATTTTACTATTCCACACTATTGTTGCATGCTTACACACAGTTGGGTACGAGTGTTTGGTGGGTTCCTACTGAGATATTTTTCTCAGACCCTGTTTAGGTCATGATTTTCGTCCCAAATAGATTCTGTTGCTGCAGGTGTGGATAGGGGCAAGTGTCCCTATACAGGTACATGATTGGTACTGAGGAGTAGGAGGGAATGGGACAAGGCCTAGCCTCGTGAAGCCGCTGCCAGCTGTTTTTCTTTGTTTCGCTGTAATCTGCTTTCTGTTGTACTGTAGTGATGTATAACATGTTATGGCTGTTTTTTTAGAACTTGAGACATGTAGCATCATTATTTATATATTGTTGGTTATATCCACTACTTTTTTTATTTCAGTTGGGTATGTTGTACTACTTCCGCTGTTCGTTGTATGTTTTATTTTGTATTCTGCTGCGCTACACTTTGACAAATGAGGGAATTGTTTCCCCACTATCAGACCTGGGCCCTTGCTGCTAGTCGGCAGCCTCTGGCGTTTGGGGAAATGCACTTGAGTTCACGTGGCGAACCGGGTTTGGGGCACCCGTTGAGTAGAATTCGGAACCGGGACGTTACAATTAATTCAAAGTTTTAATTGAGAAGGAGATTCTTGTATGGTCTTCTAACGAATATTGGACGGCTCGTAGTATAGGTGTTTCACACTCTAAAAATTCCAACCAACAAAATAGACGATCTCCATTGCAAAATATCCAATATACATAACTCACCACACTCATAGTTGGAAAACAACCTCCACGATGGAAAGAACCATTGATGTTTTGGACCTTGATTTACCCAATATAAGGTAGAAAAGGTCTTATGATAGAGTGGAAGTAGAAAATGACTTCTACCCTTTAATTTGTTTGACCCTCGTTCAAGCCTTGGAATTATGCCTTGGAATTGATCGAACCTTTATTCGAGCATCAATTCACCGAGGAGGAGTGCCAACAGATTTTGGCTACCAAGAATGCTTTAGATATCGTGACAGGTTCATGACTGGTTATTGTTTATAAATATATAAAGACACTTTCTTCAGTGCTTCCAAAAAAGAGTTGATAAAGATTCCCCTAATTAGCACTTATTACTTATGTGATGAAAATAAATTTATACCTATAATTATAAAAATATTTTTAAAAATATATATATAATTATTTATATAAATATATAAAATTAATATATATAAATTTAAATAAAGTATATATTTTAATTACTTAAATATATTTATTATAATCTTATAATTATTTAAATATATATATTTTTATTTATAATAATATTAATATTTTTCTAAAAAAATATTTATATCATTATATATATTTATATAAATACATATATATATATATATATATTTAAATATATATATATATTTAAATATATATATATATATATAATAAATATATTCATTATCTAAATAAATTTAATAAATTTTTAAATATATGTAATTATTTATTTATAATAACATAAATTTTTTTTAAAAAGAATATTTATTTACTTAAAATTTTAAATATATAAATGTATAAATATAGAAAATTTATATATATAAATTTTTTTATTTATAAATATTTTTTTACAAACATATTTTTAACATTTTTCATTAATATTTAATCTTACGTGTAAGAACGTTAAAATGAAAGATATGGAATAAATTAAAATTAAGTAGACCTTAACAATATAGAAAAAATGGATATATTTTGTGTGTGTGAGTTGTATATAACAATAGAGTAATTATGTAAATGTCAAATCAATATAAAACACATTTGATCTATGATTAATTTTAATATCAAACGACATTAAATTATGTCCATTACTCTTTACAATTATTCAGTTATTTTAAATCATATTAATTTTAAATTATGAACCATGAATTATTAACAAAATATATGACTATTAAATCTAATGTATAAATATTTTATATTATATAAAACCTATTTATATATATTCATATATATATATATATATATTTAATATATACTCTTTATTCACATTATCAATAATAATTGAAATAATAAAATGTTTAATATTTTTATCAATTTACTTATTTTTATTTTTTATTTTGTTAATTTTAATATTAACTATATATATATATTGAATGTATACTATATATTATTATTTTAAATTTATATATAGTATAATAAATTTATTCATTTTTATAATAATTATTTCATTAATAATTTTTAAATATTTTATTTAATAAAGTAATTTTTTATTTTTATTTATTTATTAGTTTCTTTTTATTCAGAACATTATCAGTACTAAAAATTTACTAATTATTTATGCCATTATGATCACTAAAAATTAAGCATTAATAAAGTGTACCCTCTATCAGTGCTACAAATAATGTACCGATAAAGGGTACCCTATATCAGTGCTTAAAAAATAATTGATAAAGCATATATATTATCAGTGCTAAAACAAAAACACTAATAAAAGATACAATTTATTAGCCCTTTTTTTGCACTGATAAAGGTTCCTTTTATCAGTGCTATTTTCTAGCACTGATAAAGTCCAGTGCTGTTTAAGGCCAATTTTGTTGTAGTGTCCCTATAAATATACAAACAAGTAGATTGGGGAATTTAGATAGATGAACCTAAGGGTTAAACATATTAAAAATATTTATTGTGTGTATAATCATTCTAAATTAGGTTCACAACATGTGGTCCTAACTGCAACCCTGATTTGATAGTCTTTGGGGATATGCTTTGGATGATTCACATTCACTTTAGAAACCATAATAAAGGATATGAATATACAGTAATGGTTATTTTTTCATTCTATGGGACAATTCCTTATAATTTTTTTATTCTCCAGAAGTTTCTAGCTATTAATCTCAATTAATATATCCAACTTATATTCTTATAACTTGTCAATATGTCTAAATAGTGGTTTTCTTAGTTATCTCTTTTCATATCCAATACGAGATACCTTTATAATAAACCTATTAATTAATACATTCAACAAACATAAATTATTCAATTTTTATTTTATTATCAAACATTGAATCTATTATTGATGATATATTATCAATTCCCTCTCATTTAAACCTAAAAAACCATTATTACATTAAAATGTAGGTTTTTTCAGAAACTGTGTTTTTGTAACAACCGTACTCTTCTTCTTTACTACAATTTAATTAATATTTAAAAGTAAACCCAAATAGTTTAATAATTATAAACTAATGTTTTTATAAAAACCAAAACACTTATTGGGTTTATCCTTATTTTTATAACTATTTGAGAATCATCTCACACTATGGTTGTTTTACAATACATAAGCAAAATGATGAAGTTTTCATAAAATTTATATTTCATAGAATATATATAAGATTGATTTGTGATAAATGTTAAGTATTAATATGCAATTAATTTCATGATTTTTATTCTAGTAAAGTGAAATATTTTTTACTACTATTAAATCTAATGTTAAATACATATCAACTTTAAACCATTCCAAATAGGCTTATCGAGGAAGAATATTTCAATGGTAATTATTTCATAACAATTTGAGAAAAATAAATTAGTAAATGTTATGAAAAAATAACGTTACAATTTTATAATTTATGGAAATATTGGAAAATTATCTTTGACCATTAAAAATATACTACATTAGTTTTTGAGATTATAAATTGAATGACCTCAAAACAACCAATGTGAAAAATATTAATTTAGTAAATCAATGAAATATGACAGTAAATTAATTTAATTTAATAATAATAATTAAATGAAGATTAAATTGTTATTAATCATGTATATAACTGATATAACCAAACGTTTCAAATAATTATGGGACATATGATGTGATCCATGACTCGATGTAAGAGTTTATTTTCAATTATTGTTCTTTTATTACCTATATTATATTCTATTACTCAAATTCATGTTCATGAATGATTGAATTATTATCATTCATTAATTTATGGAATATTTATATATTTATTTATCTATTTTTAAGACATAAATTAATGAATATGAAGGTTTTTCCATGATATCACTCCAATGCATTTGGTAAAGAATTAATCACAAGAGATAACGTATTTAATATATATTAACAACATGCCTTGGTAATGTTTTATGGTACCTTGGTGAAATAACTTGATAATATGATCTATGAAACGTTTATAATTTTCCTTGGGGATATACTTATGAATGCCTCATTTTTATATTGTTTCCATATTTCCAAGTTATATAGAAATCTCTCACCTATGTGATAATGGTCTTGGAAGTGAGCCTTGATTGTTGCTTATAATGACATGTCTTATATTATTTCCATGTTCCTATGATTCTTTTTTTCATGAATCCATTGGAATATGTATGATCATTTTCTTTCAATTAGGTCATGTATTCTTCTTAAATCATATGTTAACTATGTTATTTCTCTCAGTCAACTAGTATCACAATGGGTTGTGATATATGTCTTATTGGTACTATTTTACCCCTTACTAAGTGTTTGAGATAACCCATTATTATTTTTCCAAACTTATAAATTAATTTCTATAATGGGATTATTATATGAGAGGTACAATTGTGGGTAATATTTTTAGGAGAAATGTATATTGTAATGAGAGGTGAATATTTAAATTTACATAGTTCCCCATGAAATCAAAAATTTTATTTTGGGTATTGGTTGTATTTCTTATGATATGTGTAAAAGTATGTGTGTTTCTCAGAAAATCTAGATGTGTGGATTTGGGGTATTTGAAATGGTCAAATAATAGTGATGATGGGGGATTTAGAAAGAATTATAAGTAGAAAACAGAAGTTATTAACATTATAACATTAGGTTTTGTGAAGTAATGAATTTTAATACTATGTTCAAAGGGTTTAATATTTGGTATTTTATTTTTAATTCTTATAATCAATCCAGCAAACTTTCTTCATATGTTTTAATCACAGAACGTTTATAGTGGGAGATTTTTTATCATATGGTCTCATAGTGTTATGAAAGGAATTGTATAGAGATGTATCATTGTTTAAAAATGTTCAAAAAGTGTAGAAAACCTATGACCAATATAGTGTTTTATCATATGGGATACGATTATATATTCCCTCATGTATTTTTAGTATTATTAAAATAAGTTTATGTCTATATAATGTATCTTTTTATACAAAATCCTTCCCCCATTTTAGTATTATTATTCACATTGGCTATATAGATTAGGTAATGTGTAATGATAATTATCCTCTAAAAGCATTACATGGAGTTATAATTTATTTATTTTTATCATTGTTTTTTATATTTGTGTTGAAATTTCATGGCTATAATTGGTTTGATTTTGTATAGAGATTTAAAATTTTCCACAGAGTCTCAAAACAAGTTTTTCATAGTGGATGACCCACTATGTATTCCACATAAAGTGTCAAAGCCTATTTCTTTTTTATAATAGGGTTTCATGTTTCATGTTTAAACCCCTTAATTGGGGATGAAAATATATTAATAAATATATATTAAATAATTTCATATATTTTTTACAAATTCCTTTAGTCTTTGCTAATTAAGGGTTGGCTAGTTAGGTTGTTAATCATTTTGTCAATTAGGACATAACCAAGATGGGATTTTTCATATAATATGAAATTTATATCATATAGGACCTCTATTTATAAATATTAAGGATATATATGGACATACCATGATAATGTACATGTGATGTGATTGTCTATTTGGATATGGGGTGTGAGATATGGTCATTCTCTTAGAAAAATGATATGTGATGTATTCATTGTCCAAGTTTGTCTATACTCAGAGAATTGAGAATGTATGAGTGGATATATTAGTTAATAGAATTTTTAGATAAATGAACTACAAGATTATGCATACATGAATATGATACAATTAGTAGACACAAGTACATAGATACATGTATTTGATAGAGATTACTCACAATGAATTTATTGCTTGAGAATCATTGATTCTTTTCTTATGGATGACATTTCATACATTTATGGATTTTGAAATTCATAATATTTGTCCGCACTATAAATTCCAATGAGGTCATAATTTATAAATGTCTAGATTCTTGGTAATGGTTCCCCCATTGTCTATTGCATACATAGTTAGTAAATTTATATTCATACTTGGATTCATCATCCAAGTGTCTCACACCTGGAGAGAGGTTAATAAGGTTGCGGATCACATGGATTACTTGGTGGTCTAGATCTCCATCACCACTAGTCTTATCCGTTTCAATAGTTTGAAAATGTAGTGTGTTAATCAACTTAGAGGGTATGCCCTCAGATAGCTCTATTTCAGCCTCCCCGATTCCCGAGTTCTCTTGTTTGTATTGGTTGTATTGCATTTACTTTCTTGAAATAAAAATTTGATTTGGATAGATTAAATATGATCTAATATCTTGTGAACATGAATAATTGTATTTTTTAAGGGAGTTTTTTAAATATCTAAAATGAGTTTTGGATATGGTTTCATGATTGATTTAATATAGCATGACATAAGTTTAAAGTATATTATGTTTAGGAGATTTTCATTCTAATGAGAGGTTTATGGAGTTGTGCACTAAAATATGCTTGGCCATGGAATATTCTATGTTGTATATTGAGATATATTGCTTTAAGGTACAGTGAAATTCATTATTCCATTATGTAGTGTGCATGAAATTATTTCCATTTAAAACACTATTATCGATTCATTAATCCTCTTTACAAAATACTATCATATTGGGTTATTTATTATATGATAATATATTTAGGGAGTTTGAACACATTTGATGATCCTTTCAGTTTTAAATGAATTAATATAGCATTGTACGAAAACATTAAATGGGTTTAAATATATGGAATATTTATAGAGAATTATGTATAATATTGGATTATTTGTTTTTCAAAAAGGATCATAAATTTTTTTTGTCCTTTGTGAAAGTGTGTGGTATTATAATATGTAAAAATAATGGTTAGAACTCCTTATATATTCTTCTAGTCGGATCATATTTCTATCATACCATTAAGGAAAGGTTCTAATCGACTTTTTGTAATAGGTGGTTATTAACCAAGAATATATTGATTCTTATAACCTCTAGATACCATTAGAAGGAGGGTTACTTCAATATCTCCTATGTGATATTGATAAAATATTTATTTGATGCTCAAACATCCAAGATCATTAAGGTAAAAGGTAAATTTTTTCATTATTTTATTACTAAATAAATATTTATAGATCTATTATGGGATTAATGTTTTTAAGATTTTGTTTTTCAATGTTTCGGATGTTTGGAATTCCTCTAAAAACCTTCACTATTCTCCAAATAGTAGATACAACAATAGAATCATATTTTCGATATGAATGAAAAAAATCACTTTTCACCGTAATGATATTATTAAATATCCAATATTATTTATATGCATATATTTATTTAAATATTAATAATTTTATACAATATCACATATCTTCTACATAATCCCCCTGATGAATGCAATTCTTTATGTCCAAAAGAGATTTTAAATTCCAGAGAAAATATAATTTTTGAGTTAGTGGATGATCCATGTTTTGAACAAGTGATTAGAATTGAATTCCAAAGGTTTTAAAAATTCAAAAGGTCATATTTTGGATATATAATGGATTATGTATTGTGTCTAGGTGTAGAAAATGGAATTCAGAAGGAAACTTGAGTAGAAGGGTAGTAGTCTGCAACCACTGGCAAGCTGATGGGGCTAGCGATAGAATGAGTGTCTAAAGTTATTCGATAGTCATGTACTGAATATTCAGTCGTAATTTGGGTCTTTTTTAGGAGTGTTATGATAGTAATTTTACAATATATCACATTGGTTTCTTGATTATAAATGTGGTATGGTGGGATTCCATTCATTCCAGACATCCCCTCTCTTGTCCACTATAGTCTCCTTCGACAGATATGATTTTGGGAGGATTTCAGTGACGATCCAAGGCTAGTTCTTCCTTCATTTATTAATCATTGACTTATCAATATATTTTATTTGACATACTTTCTTTGAACTTAGTTATTCTATGATGATTTTATCAGAGCATGGTAATCATCCCAAAATGATGGGATTTAATTCTTCCCATTAGAGGACATCCTGATATAATGTTCGGGTTCCGCCATTTTTTGGATCATCAAAGGTATGTCATGCCTCAATATTCTTTATGGTTTATAATTTAAAATAAATAAAATACATATTTTAAATATTTATTTTTAGGATTTTTTAATGAGTGGTGTCCAGAGACTTATATGGACCTCCCACAGGTGGTTGCCCAAGGTCTCATCAAGCCTTGAGTGGATGATTAGTAAATCAATAGTTATTCCATTCTTATTTCAATTGATAAATATTTTAAATTTTTTAATTAATTATAAATTTAATTATAATTAATTAAAATTGGTTCTTAGAGAACATTTAACTACTCGAGCATCGACATGAGCTTGGTTTGGACTTGGATGGGCCTCAATGGGAATTGTCATAACTGTCATCCCTTAGAAATAAATTTGGAAGAAATCATCTATAAGTAAGGTGGTATCATATAATATCCCTATCTTTGAATTGATTTTTCATATTTCACATGATGTGTAGGGTTTCCCCTAAATTATGGAACCTATAGTTAAATCAGATTACTTAAATTAGATTAAATGTTTAAATTGAAATGATTAATTTATTGAATTCCTTAATGTATATAAGTAATTTAATAGGCTATGTCGGTCCTAGTGATATGGATTAGCACCGGGTCACTAAAGGCCAAGTTCATGACTTGAGTAATTTCCCATGATAAATGAATTTTTCTTGGAGAGTGTGACCTATAGGAAACAAAATGAGTGGCCATTTTTAGGATCCCTAGACATCCCATGTAGGGATACATAGTTGCATTAAAATACTCATCACCTGAGGTCCTTTGGGATATTCATTTATTCATCACTACCATTTTTATTAGAGTGTTGAAACGAGGGAAGTGACCCTACCCTATTTTATATGATTAGACCAAGGTGGATAAAACATAGGCTAACTTGTATCAAGTTGTGTAGGAGGATAAACCAAAAAGTGGCACTAAAGAAACAGATAGGTGATGGACCATCTCCTTTATTATTTCCTATGTGGTGAATACCAATGTATCAAGGGAGGTGGTTCATCCTTATTTTTTTATTCTAGGGGACATGATATCCTTATAGAACCATATGTTGACTCGATATAGGGTTAATATTGAGGATTATAAGTGGTGTGACACTATTTTTATTGATCGAGGATACCCTAGTAGGTACCACGATGATTGGAAGACCCTGAGTGGGTGTGATGGACTACTGATAGCGATGGAAGGTTAATTATTTTGATCAAACCCATCATTATTTATTGTTATTTCACATGGTTTACATGCTCATGAAAAATGATATTGTTGGGATTACATGGATTTATATCTAGATTCATGGTTGGACTTCCATATATTTAAAACTAGTATGTGTTAGAGCTTATATAGATTTGGATATTAGATGTTATACTATCATGGGATCTGTTTTCAATGTTTTTAGGATAAAATTATGAATTAAAGATTTCGATCCCGATATATGATTGGACAAACATATATTTTGAGATTATATACCATTGGATATACCTTGTATTATGAATTTGGATTTTGAAATGTCATGGGATGGGTGACTTGAGTCATTAGGGTATAGTTATGGCTTCCATGTATTTCATGAAGGACCCTGAAACACCGAAAGAGGGAGGGGTGAATCAGGGTGTCAAATGTTTCTTCCTAAAGAGATGGATCTAGTTCCCACATTTGTAGTAACCCATTAAACCTATATAATTATAATTTGGAGTAATTAAATCATTCACACATAGAAATAAAACCCAATAATTTTTATTTGTTTTTCTACAAAGGGCTATTCCAAGAAGCATATGCCAACAGATTTTTTTCATACCTAAATCCATGAATATTCACTAGATGCAGAATGCAGTAGCTTTTACATTGTCACTATGTTCTAGGAGCACTGTGTTTACAATGCTATAGGGACAACACACTGCATCCCTAGGATCCATTTTTTCAAATCCCACTAGATCACATCTTTGAGATAAGTCTAACTCATATTATAGGCTTGAAGGTCATTTTAATGGTCTAGAATTAATTTGTTTTTCCCAAACATTTCACGAGATGATACTTGAACCATTTACCAGAGTTGATACACTTTAAAATCACCAATCACTAAAAAAATATACTTAAAGCATCCTTTGGTGAAGCTCCTTCATGAATCTCCCTTTATGAATCTCCCATAAATTAGCGGAACATGCTGCCTTCGCGAAGGACCCCTGCCTTCACGAAGAAAACTCTTTCTCAATGATTAAAATTTCAACATGGTAAACCCTACCATCCCGAAGCACCCTTTTCACAAAATAATTTGTATCAATCAAGACTTTACAATTCTATTCATGATGATCAGGATCAAATGGAATGTATGTTTCTCAGAGCTCCCATAGCTTAACAAAACTAGAGAGATTATGGATTTTCCTTGGAAACATTCATCTTTAGTGAAAGGGGTTGCCTCTTATTTATAGGCTTGGTCATTCACAAAGCTCCACCCCATCCATAATGATTTCAGGATATTTCAAAATCACCTTCTTGAGGTTCCTCCCTCTACGATGCTCCAATTAAATTCATAGTTTGCGATGCATGTTGTAGTCACATATCCTTCCAACAAAACATCACGCATTTGCGATGCTCCTCTTCTACTAACCATGAAGAAAAATCGTCTCTATTCTTGATGCTCCTCATCATTTAGAATATAATCCCATGCTTTGTGAAATCCACACCTTTATCATATTTATGAAAATTTTATTCTAGAAAACCACCCTTCATGATGCTCATTATAATAGCAGAGCACACTATTAGAAAAACTAAATCCTTCAAGAACCACTACTCATGTAGAAATTATTCTCAAATTTCATGAATTTTCGATATTTTCATAAGGAAATATAGAAAAAAAATTATCAATGAAAACCATCCTCCAAATTTTGGACTTCAAAAATTAGGCAAACACTATGAAACAATGCCACCTTAAATACTATTATCAGTTTGAAAAATAAGATCCCTTTCCTTGCAAACTCCATTATCTACTTTATGTGGATTGAAAAAAAACCATACTCCATTTCCTACAAATAACATTCTTTGTTCCAACAATCTCTTCCGTTGGGTTTGTTGGAAATCAATAGATATAATCAATGAAGCACCAGCCATAATAAAAACCCGATACACAAGAAACAACTCAACCATGACTCTAAGTTTACACGAGAAATTCATGGTATAGAAAAAAATAGGGGAAGTATGAATTGGGTTATGGTGTCTTGGATATACTTAAATATATCCAGCTAATCTTTTATTAGGTCACAAAATCATTACATGCACTGAACCATTTCCTCATAACACCAAAATCTCATTTTCACCCTTTAAAACTCATCGAATTTCAAAATTTTTCATTCACCATTCTCTTATAATTGAAGAAAAAATTCATTATTTTCCTTTGTATCATTGAATTAAAAATTATTTTATCCATTCTCCCCTATTTGAAATAAACCCAGACACCATTCATTGTTCATTTTAGAGCTCAAAACACACTCCCCTAGATCATATCTTCCCCATAAATTGACATCACTTTAGAATATAGATTAAGATAGTTAAAAAAACTAGAGAGAGGGGATTCATGTAATATCCACATACACTGGGAGGTGTATAAACACTGAGGTTCAATCTATACTTATCAAAAACATATTTGGACAATGACTAGGTCAGTATGATCGCCACTTGATCATCATTGCCAAGATGATCTATTTTAATCATGACATGTTCAGATTTCTCATTGATGAAGTGATATTTGATTTCAAAGTGTTTTGTATGAGAATTAAGAATAAGATCTTCTTAAGATAATTTGTTCTATTATTATGAAAATGAATTTCCATTGGTTTCTCCACCCCATTACCAATGCCAATCAATTAATACTTCATCCAAAGTAGTAGAGTGAAAGCCTTTGTAGACGAGATATATTTTTTATTCCACTATATGAAGAGAAGTAATTTAATATTTATTACTCAATAATGCCACACAATTATTTCTAATAAATAATACTACACCACCTGTGGAAATTCTATCAACAAAATCTTTTTTCCAATGAGCATCATAAAACATTGATATTTTACTATTTATTCCTATAGAAAAGTATAATCTATAATTATAAGTAACTGGAATGTAAATCATAACTCTTTTCACATAAAACATATGTTATTAAATTATATTACTCTAAATGAGAGCCAAAAAATAGGTTGAAAAGACAATATTAGTCCATGTTGCTCTTTGGTACAATAAAATTCAAATGATTATCCTGTACATTGTTGGATCTATATAAGTCCCATCCCCATGCTTTCCATGTTTTTTCCCAATCTCAATTGGAGTCAAAATTAGTTTGGATTACTTCATATTGAATTTATTAAGCAACTCCCTTACATACATTTCCTGAGAAATAAAAGTGTAGTACTTCCTATGAATCACTTTCAGCCCTAATAAATATGTGAGTTCCCCAATCGTAGACATTTAAAATTTTTATTTCATGTGATTGGAAAATTCATCCACAGAACCTTGTATACTACCACCAAATATAATATCATATACATACAATAGTACCATAAAATAATATTTCTGGTAATTATTCACATAGATATTGTGATCAAATCCTCCTCTTTTAATGTCAAGATTCATTAGATAAGAATCCAGTCTGCAATACCACACTCAAAACTCCCATTTTAAACCATATAGAGACCTTTTTAATATGAAAACATTAGACTCATCACTACGAAGAATAAAACACACTAGTTTATCATTTTATACATCTTCTTCAAGAATAACATTAGAGAAGGTCGTCTTAATTTCCATTTGATACCCTTTTTATCGACTATGAATTACCATGGCTAGAAAAAGTATGATTGAATCTAGTATAGAAAATGGAGAAAATGTTTCTTCAATATCAATATATTATATCTATGAATACCCATTACTCAATTATCATTATTTCTTTATAATCAAATTACCATGATCATCAAATTTACTGTTTAAAATACACTTCGTACAAATCTCATGGTGATTTTGGGCTCTCTTAACTTGATCCCATGTTTGGTTCTTATCAATATAATCCAAATATTAATTAATAGCTTTAACCCCTGACTCATCCTTTGTAGCTTATTTAAATGAGGATGGTTCCACAACTAATAGGAGAAAAGATTGTGCATTATTCCTCATTCTACTTGCCCCATTTGCTGCTTTCCAATCACTAATGATGTTAGATTGATCAATCTATGATCTTCCATATATCCTATTAGGTTCAAAATAATTTTCAATATCCAGGGGTTCCACTTCCGATTCTTCTTCTAAATCAACATCTTGTTGTAAACCCAAAATGTTTTTAACACATTCTTCTAATACTATATTTGGATCTGTTCCATTTCCACATTCCACCTCATCTTCTATCTCATCAGCATAAGAATTCCTTGCAATATTTGTGTTCTTATATTCAATGATATCCATATAATTTCTTTCCACAATTTTTCTATGTTTATTATTTAATCATTTGTAGGATCTTATCTTAATTGAATATTAGAGGAATATTTCTTCATCAGCAGCATCACCATACTTCCCTTGATTTCCTCAGTTGTTTTGGATGAAACATTTACTTACAAGAACACAAAAATGCTTCAGAGAGGGATTCCTTCCATAACACAAACCATATATTTCCTTCATTTCTCCAATAAAAATATATGTTTGATATTTAGTATACACTAAAACTTGAAAAACCTCTTTACAGTAATGGAGAGGGATATGACTCTCAATCACCATAGTTCTTTCCATATTATTCACCTGCTGATTTCTACATTCTCCAACTCCATTTATCTGTGCAGTTCTCACAGTAGCCACCTCATATAGATTTAAATGTTTCTCTAGGAAATTTTAAAATTCAATTGTCGTGTATTTCACTCCATTGTCAAATCATAGAACCTTGATATTGTTTCAAATATTATTCTCTGCTATTCGATGATAAGTGTTCATGAAATAAGTATCCTGTCGTTTCTTATGTTTAACCATCACATAATCAATTATAATATTATCAAAAATGAAAAGGTTGAAGTACCATTCTCTATTTGATCTAGATATAGTTATCAGACCACAAACATCTGTATGGATGAGATCAATAAGATTTGATACCCTTTTCTTCATTATGTGTTATGAATTGCAGACTAGCTTTCCTCGTATGCAAGAATCGCTAGTATTATCTCATTCACATTTTATATTTGGAATATCGATGAAAATATTCTATTTAGATATATCTTCCATGTCCTGTTTATTAATGTAACCCAACATATGGTGCCACATGTTTTTCTCTCCTTTAACTATCATGTAACAAATGTTCTATTTACTATCATCCTGATATAAGTCCGCATATATTATACAAACTTTCATGAGATTATTCCTTATCCTTCATTTTATGGTGAATCCTATTTTATATAATGTAGTTATAAGTCCTGTGTCATAGAGATGACTCGCACTAAGGAGATTGTGATGAAAACCATCCACATAGAGAA
This sequence comes from Viscum album, assembly GCA_963277665.1. Classification (NCBI taxonomy): domain Eukaryota; kingdom Viridiplantae; phylum Streptophyta; class Magnoliopsida; order Santalales; family Viscaceae; genus Viscum; species Viscum album. The sequence goes on along the minus strand of OY728121.1, from coordinate 129,406,199 downwards.
CTTCCATTTTCTTCCGCTTGATATTTTCTAGTTTAATACTTCTATTGAATTTGATATTAAAATAACAATAATTCAAAAAATTTCTATTCCATAAAACCTTTTAAATAAATTATTCAATAATTTTTCGTTTCCCATCATATAGGATGAGTATCCACTATCAAGAATCTAGTTTCTTCAATTATTTGTAGCTTTGAGAGGGATTTCAACAAGATTAGACTTTTTATATTCTTATTTTCATTCCAAAAAATATTACATTTAATGTAGGATAAAGATGTACATTAAAATATCTATTTAATGTGAAAATGTTCATCATACTGACACTCTTCTTCCAGAGGAGAAAATAAGTTTGTTAGATAAACACCATCCCGTTGATGATTATTGACTTTTCTCTACATTCTGTATGAAATGTTCATGTGCTTCCTCTACCCACAATAAATAGCTTGATGAAAAAAGTTATAACAATGAAAATAATATCAATCGAAATTATTTCTTCTATAAGAAGTAAGATATGAATTTCTATCTTTTATTGACTTCCTAGATCTTTCTCATTCAAATAGATCGTTGTTTCTTCGCATTATGACATGGTATGTCCCAGATAGCCATAGAATTTACATTTAATAATTAGAAATGTATTATCATTTATATTCCTCCTCATGTATCCTTCCAAAAGAATATAGTTTGGATTCCTATAATTTCTGGATTCTTGAGGATAGTTTTCAGTTATCCATTCAGTTTGATTTGAGGTTTTCTTTTCCAGTACTTTAGGTGAATTTCCAATATATCAAACTTTTATCTTTCCTTTATTTTTCACAATTTAATTTACATTATTTGATGTTTTATCATCAAATCTGATTCTAATATTTCTTATGAATATAGGTCTTTAATCATTCAGAACCTTTTCAACTCCATCATAACCACACATATCTCTCTCTAATAACTCATCCTGTGATAATTTATCAAACTATATTGTATTATTTACTTATTTCGAATTTGATTCACATTCATGTTTATTCAAAAGATTAAAAACTTCTTCTTCAAGTTCCTCAATAGTCATGGACTTATACTCCAGTATAGAGGTAAGGTAATTGATGAACTTTTCCTATTATTCGTTTTATAGATTTAGTTCCAATGCATCTACTGTATTTACAAAGGTTGATGACTATTCTTTCATTACCTATAGTTGTTCAATTTCAGCATCATCCTAATCAATATATTCATATGATTCTTACACAACTACTTTCCACATTTTTCATCTGTTACATTGAATATTAATATTAACAAGATAATCCTTTTTTGCAACCTGATATCAACATCAGTGGTCAACTGATTAAATATTTCTTTATCTCTCGATGTTTATGAATTTTCAGTTGTAGACATAATGTAAGCATGTGATCTATATTAAAATTATGGTACTTCTTTCTCAAATAATTCCATATCATCATCTCCTTCTTCATAGCCAAAACTCTTCCTCTATAACTTCTCTCATGATTTGAAGTCTCCCTTTCTAAAAAAACCTTCCCTGATGCTTTTCCACATTTCCAGATTCACATTCTTCATCATCAATAATTGTTGAGCATCGAGAGGCAATGTTCCGAAATCTTCAATAATGAAAACAAGTCATAGGAGACTTAAATCAATTTTTCCCTTTAAATTATCTAATTTCATGGAAATGTGAGGGATATGTTTATTTATTTATTACATTCATCAAGAGTATATCCGGAAATTTCTAGTCTGTCCAAGGAATTGAATTCCATTTCATTTCTTACTTAATTCCTTCCATCTTCATGTTTGACTCTCATTTCATATGCCTCCAGACATTCTAGTAGACCATCTAGAAAAAATATAGACATATCACTTTCCTTAAGGGTTGAAACCTTTTTATAATATAGGGTGGAATCCTTCTCAAGATTTTTTTCACAATTTTAATCTATTTTATTTCTTCAAGAGGTCCACCTATAGCTTAATCAAATTTACTAATTTGTTTAAAAAATGTATTTTCATTTTCATCAGGATTCATTTTTAAGACATAAAACCAATTCTGTAAGACATGAATTTTTTCCCCCATTACTTTATTGTATCCTTTAGAAATACTATCAAGTTTTTCACACATAAAATTTTATGAAGAACAACTCATCTCCTTTAGATAGATTTGATCAGAAAGAGATGTAGTGAGGTAATTACATGCTTTAACATCTCCATCAAGCATTTTACTATCTGTATTAGTCATAGACAACCCTGTTGGATTAGTGACCTGTAACCATTGTGCTATTGAAAATAGAACATCCATTGCAAGAGGTAATAGGTGGTATAACATCATGTTCTTCCATATATGGAAGTAAATTCAATAAAATAGTGGGACTCCCCTAAAATTAAATTAGTTCTCCATGATAGCAAAGAAGGAAATATTTAACACCAGAATCCTTTGCCCTATAATACCACTTGAAGGACCTCGAAACACCCTGAGAAAGGAGGGGTGAATTAGGGGGTCAGCATTATTTTCCTATAGTGCAAGATCTAGTTACAACATTAATAGTAACCCATTAATCATGTATGATGGTAATGTGTAGTAATTAAAAAAAATTCAAATACAATAAGACAACACCACAATTTTTATTTATTTCACGACTAAGGGATAGTCCAAGTAGCATACACTGATAGATTATCAGTCATAACTAAATCCACTAATCTTAAATAGATATGGAATAAAAGATTTTAGACATAGTCACTCTTTACAAGGAACACTACCTTTACAATGTATTAGGGATAACACAATATGTCCCTCAAATAACTTCCATTGACTCACCCTAGCTCACTATTTTGAGAGAAGTATAACTCAGTTTATCAACATAATGGTCGATATTGTGGATTGTAAATAACATATTTCTATATAACATAGAATGATACTCTTCTTGCACCATATAAATGAGTTGATAAACTCTAAAAGAACTTTTCAGTAAAAAATAGATGTTCAAAACTGACTTTCATGAAGCTCCTTTGTTACACTCCCTTCGTAATGCTCCCTAGCCTTCACGAACCCCCCTTACATTGTGGAACAAATTACTTTACAACACTCAAAAAGTAGACATAGTAAAATTAATAATATTGAAGAACCATTTTCTCAAAATAATTGGCATTAGTCAAGACATTACATGTCTTTTCACAATGCCCATGTTCACATGGAATGTCAGTTTCACAGAGCTCACATAGCTTCGTGAAATCAAAGTGCTTTTGAATTTTACTTGAAAAAATTAATTCTATGTGAGGAGGGGTATCATATTATTTATATCCTCGGTCATTCATGAACACCCACCACTCCAGTTTGACTTATATATCCTTTAAAAAACTTTTGTAGAGCTCCTCCCTTCATTATGCTCTAATGAAATTCATCATGAATAATGCTGATAAAAGTCGTGGATCCTTCAATAAAAATATCATGAAGTCACAATTCTCCTCTTCTCTAACCTCATTGAAACACCATCACTATTTTTGATGCTCCTCATTTTTGTGAACATAATCCCAAGCTTTGAAAAATCCATTCCTTTACCATATTTATGAAAATTTGATTCACAAAAACTAGAATTCATAATGCTCATCATAATCATGGAGCACACCATTAGAAATAATAAATCCTTTACAAAACACAACTATTGTATCCAGTCCTCATTAATCTCAGGCCTTTTCCATATTTTCTTAAGGAATTCAAGAAAAAAACGTTTCACATTGAAATCCATTCTCTAATTATTGGACTAGAAATTTTTGGAAAACAAGGGGAAACTAAACCATGTTAAATACTATTTTCTTCTTGAATAGTAAGATCCTTTTCCTTGAAAACTCTTAGATATTCCATGTGAGGATTGACAACAATCATAAAACATACTCCATTTCCAAAAAATAACTTTCTTCATTCTAACATTTAGAGGCAGACATATGGTTGGGTTTCTATATATTTAGTTCCAGTATACCATTGGAGGTTACATGGATTTAAATATCATGTGATAGACTACCATATGGTGGTTACTTAAAGATGTGAGGATAGATTTATGAATAACATGGATTTGGAGTTATAAATATTTTTTTCATTCCATGAATTTGGAGTCGATTTACCATTGAGATTCCCAATATTTTGAGCTTAGAATTTGGATAGCCGTGGGATGTGTTCCTAGAGTCTTGATGATGCAGCTAGGACTGTCTTAGATTTAGAACCCACATGTTACTCAGTTTTATAGATCACTATGATATGCTTGTAGACATCCCAATACTAGTTTAATAAAGTATGTTCGTTCAGGGTTCCTTAAATGAGGATCATGAATGGTTGTTTATTTTATTTATTTCTACTAGTTATTTGTTTATATGAGGATGTCACAAGAACATATCACAACATTTAATAGTTAGTTAGAGAGTATATTGGTGGTGGCCTGCTAAGTTATATACTCACCCCCTACTCAAGACACCATAACACCTAGGTACCCATGTCAATCTCACATGGTTATTTTCAGCTCATATTTGGAATTCTTTTGGGGATAACAAGGTTTAGTGGGACAAATGAGAATAGATCAGAGATTAATATGTGGTGTGGCTCAATGTTACTATGGATCCAATATCTTTATTTCCATTTTCACCAGATTGTATATGTATATAGTCCAGAGGGTGGTCTGGGTATTTTTGGTATGATTTTTTAGGCCTTTACTTCATTATAAAACATACCAGTATTGTTTATTTATATTTCTTCTACCTTTTTTTTTGATTTTTATATGTGGTATTTTTTATTATATTTTCTATTATACACATTAATACATGGGGGACAGCCTCCCCATAATACCTTCCTATACCCACAATACAAGTTGATAGATTTTATAATTGTGGGAGGAATGCTTGAGGTTACTTGGAAAATTGATCTGATTACTATTCATTTAATAGTCCATGCTAGGATATTACACAGTTGTATCAATGATTTATTTTTTTACTTCTATATTACTATTTTGAGATTTAGTAGATTGGATATTTAGGAATGTGTTGTAGCATTAGATGGAACCCAAGATAGAGCTAGGAAAACACCTTTTTTGAATGACGTATAGGATACCATGAATATTGTATTTAGGTAATTGAATTGTTATGTTATGTTTTTTTTGTAATTTACCCTTATCCCGATTCAATTGTTGTTTTAGATTTATGGTTGTTGAGTGATTGGATTTTTTCTCTTGTCCCATTGAAAAGAGACATGTTTTGGATTTAACACTTAACTTATGTTAGAAAGAGGAATCTCATGAATCATGATTAGGCATACCAGATCTATATGAATTGTATGACCACCTATGTGCAATTTTTATCCCTGATTTGAGGCTTTGTTGTTTAATGTGTCAGAAAACACATATAAAGTGTTTTATCAAAAAATCACTTGGTGACATTCTACTTAGTTGGGCCAACATGTATATATGTTAAATTATGGTGGCATGTTATATGTGTCTTATGGCGAGATGATTTGTGATGGTGATGGTGAAAACTTTCATTCAACAAGGTATGACTACAAAACATGAGAGGCCAGTAATGGAATTTAATTCCTTATAAATGAATCCCTTGGTGGTGATTAATTTATATATTTCATTATTTAATACTCTAATAACAACCTCTAGGTTTTTTATTATATAATTTGGAATGACATTCTACATAACTGAAAATTATAACTACAGTTAAATGACACAGTTTAAATAGGATAATTTCATTTTATATATACTGGTTGATCAATGGGATCATGATTCTATAGGGCAGTCCTACAAGTGGATGACCATGGGAATCAATATCCTTGGATTGAGTGGCGTTTTTGAAAGTGATTACTGTCTCATGTGAGACCCTATCATGGGTGATTTGGAATTTTCAATTCTTGGGGGTTTTGGATGGGTGCAACAAGTACTATCCTATGAGTGATGATCCTTTGTGAGACCTAGTTTGTAGGTCTAGGAGAGAGACACTATTGAATATTGAGATATTACTCAGAACATAGTGAGCCAGTGAATTATTTGATCATGGGATACATATTCGAGGGGTCACAATTAGATGGTAGTTTCATTAGAGATGAAATTATAGGTAGGTTCTTTAGGGATTGAATTTATAATGACCCAGAATTTTTAAATAATATTTGTTTTTTGATAAAATATGTTTTATATTAATTTATAAAAAAATGTAGAAATTTAATAACGATAATTACCTCATATAAAAAAATTGGAACATCCAGATCACTCTAATTTGTTATAATCATCACCCCTTCAGCCAAAATTACAAAAAAAAAAACATGTAAACCAATAAAAATAAAAAAAATATTTGTATTGAATATTGAATGAAATAATGAAGTTCAATTTATATAGTATAAAGGGAAATTTGACCATTTGGATTTGACCTCCTTAGGACCACTTGTCAAATATGATTGTTGTTCAACATAACTGTTGAGAAATTTTATCATTTAGAACTATACCCATTGGTTATAATTTTAACATTAAAATTAGTGTTTAGAAGTAGTAATGTAAAAGTATAAGTATTCCCAAAAGGAAAAGTGATGAACTTAACCAGCAGAGTAATGCCATATAGTTTCCATTTGATTGAACTTGGGAGGGAGGTAGCATCACTCATATACTCCCTTGACCAAGGCCAAGTCGAGCTTTAATAAGTGAAGTTAGAACAAAATTTCCTACGGGAGATGTTAGAGTTGATATAAATTAACACTTTGTTGATGTAATCAGAGCCTCCCCATGAATCAATAACCATCACACAACTTACCCTAAGGTGGTACACATGTATTATAAGGGTTTATGTTTCTAGGTCTCAATTATTGAATGTTTTTTCCCTTTGTATTAATAAATATTTTATTCAATAAATTCAATTTTACTATTAATTTTTCTCAGTAAAATATATTTTTAATTGAGACATATTCAATAATTTTTTTTTTCAGACAGAAATTATAATTTTTCGAATTGATATTAAATTTTAAAATAAAATATGGTTTCAAAATAATGTTTATTTCAAGGAATTAGTTTGATAAAAAGAATTTTATTTATATATAAATAATAAAATAATTTTATAATGTCTAAGGAATGTTTTAAATGCCCGAAATTTGGCTATGCCATAGAACCCGTTAATTTTTTAATAAATAAACATTTTCATATTTAGAAGTTAAAAAATATCACATTTAGATAATTATTCTAAATAAATAAAAATAATTTTGAAATCATCACATCTCGATTATGTTTGGGTGAATTTATTATAATTTTTTAAAAATGCTTCATTTTTCCATAAATACTAAAAATACAGTTTTGTTTTCTCGGTATATTTAATTATTTCATAATTATTCCATAATGATTTAAAAATTAAATAACCACAATAAAGGACCCAAAATATGCTATCTTATTAATATTATGTATTCTAAGGGATTTTAACCAATTTTTAAAAAACAATAACTGACTTTCCAAGGTCGAAAATGTAAACATTGAATTTAAAAACATTACGTTGTGGAAAAATTATTTTTCTAGGATGAAAGAGGTAATAATAAATGGTGCTCAGTTATTGTGAGTTAAAATAGAAAAAAATATGACCTAAATTTTTAAAACCATAGGCAAAACCATTGGTAATCCAATGGGTTTTCTTTTCTCATAAAATATATTTCCAAGGATTGTATTAGGAAATTATTAAACAAATCCCCCAATATTTGTATAAATACCCACCAATTTATCCATTTCCATTCACTCCAAATTAATAATAAATGAGTATAGAGTGGATTTAACTTATAATTAGTCTATAAAAGGTGTCCTCATTCCCCTAAGGTTACATTACATTGGCTTTAGGAGTAACTCTTGAAGGTAATGGAATTATCCTTCTTTTCTGTTCAATTAAAGAAATTATTTTGTATGTGTCTTCTAAATTTTAGGGTTAATATCTTTTATTAATTTTTTTTTCATATCCTTACATAAAAATTATGTTTTATCATTTTGAGTCACTTTTACTATCTCATTTTTACTTTTTCTTGAACCATGATTCATACTCATCATGTTGCTGAATTTACTCCTAAACATTTACCTCTCTAATTAAGAAATTATGTTTATATTATTTTTGTGAATACAGAAACCTCCAAATTTACTGGGGTATTCACCTAGATGTAAAAAATATTTATTTTATTCAGGTGTTAATACGCATGAGGCCCTTATTTCATTTTTTTATGTTAAAAATTACATAATGATCTTGTCAGTAAGCACTTTTATACACCATGATTTTGATAAAAACCCAATTATTTATTATCAAAGGATTATTAAATAAATGATTAAATATGATCCATGTGGCTGACATTAATTAATACATATTAAGTCCATTCCTTGACAGTGTTCTAATGCATTGTGTAAAGAATTTAATCTCTAGAGATGACATGTTTTACGATTCCTTGGTAAATAACCTTCGTAATTGACAATTATGAAACCTTCATGAAAAACCCAGTGATGTGCTAATGAACGTATCATTTTAATGTTGTATCCACATTTCCATGTTATGATTCACGTAATTTTTGTTAGGATACGACTCATGTTCCCTTTCTTATGCCCTAATTCTATTCCTCATGTTCTTATTAATATGTATCATGATCACATACTATATGTATCTATTTCTTATGCCCTTACTAGGCCTCATGATCGACCATTTTATTTGATATATGTTCTTAGAATATGAGATTTAGTAAATGTAACATCGTATTAACCTATTAATAAGCCATAAAAGTTTTTTATAATGACTTTTTTTTTGTATTTATGTATTATGTTTATTATTTATAATAAAATAATCTTTTACAGATCCTATATTTTTTTACAAGTTATGAAATTTTTTTTTCATAAATTTGTGGGATATCATAGTTGGTATAAAATAATAGTTTATTTATTTATGGATATTAGGAATTGAAAACTTTAGGAATAAACCTAGATAAAATCGTAAATATTGGAAAAAAACCATGTATTTTCTCATGAATTATGTATGTGGTTTCCAAGAAAACAAATCCTAGTCTGGAAATGAACAAGTGGAAGTGGATTAGACACATATGTATGTAAGAGTAACAACCAAAGACAACACTTTGAGATAGACTCAAATTGAAATAGGTTCCCAACAACATGTCTTGTTTCACTATTGGTTGACACTCCTAGAGTATATATTTGGTTAATCATAATATTTTTATGAACCATTGTGAAGGATACACAGAAAATGAAATTTATGTTAAAGAATAAAAAATATAAGCTTGGCATTTTTGGACATTAAAATCCTTTATAATTATAATATTATTAAAAGAAACCAGTTCCTCACTAAGGTTTTATTATTTTATAAAATGTAAGGAAATATGAGGAACTGATTAAATGGTGAGTATAATGTATGATGCATTGATGTCCCTCTAAATAAATCAAAAATGGAAATATTCATGAGAATGACGCATCAAAAATCTCAAGTTATAAATTAAAAATTTAATCAATTTGAGTGGAAAAATCACCTTTAAGGGAACAACATGACATTGAGTCCTTCAATTTTCAGTTACCACACTCTTTTAGTGGTTCTAACAACCCATTGATTTCTTAATAATGGATAAGATCAATATCATACAACGTTTTTATACTCTTCTATTTAGAGAAAACGAAATTAACCCTTTTAGTATACCACTTAGAAGGAGGTTCTATTCCGTGGTGGAAAATAATTAGGAACTTGAATATAATAGGAATGATTGATTTTATGGAGTGGGAAAAGGTTATGGGATTATTTTTCAACAAATATTTCCCCTGTTCTAAGAGAATGAATATAGAGAAGGAATTCTTATATCTTAAGATGAAGGAAAATTAATTGGTGGGAATATATGAGAAGAAATTTACAATACTTGCTCGATACACCACTACCTTTGTTATAGATCCTAAAGGAATGGTTGAAAAATTATTTAGTGGACTAAGACCCCATATATTGAGGAATATAGTATGTTGAGACTACAAAATCGATGAGGATATAATACAATGTTCTGTGAATTTTGAAATGGAGTTCGGAGAGATGTAGTGGTCAAATGGATCGAATTAAATGAAGAGAGAATTGAATCCAATATTTGTGAAGAAAATTGATCATGGAAGAGGAAGAATTTATGTTAAAACCCCCATATGAATCAAATTTGGGAGGAATTATTTGTGTAATTGGTTACTCGAGAGTGGAAAATGATATACATGTGGAGGAGATATCCAAATAGATCAGAACTATAATGGTGAGGTGAGGCTTCAAAATCTTAATACTAAAATCCAAAGGAATATAGTTCATTCCCCAACTAATGTTCAATGATTCATATGTGGACTATTTTCATACATTTCCAATCTATTACCAAATCAAATTTAATTGTGGGGAATCATTGTCAACCTCAGCATTGGACAACACATCATGGTTTATAATTTTATATCATGAAAGCTAAACTAGATGGTCTAAACGATAAAGTGGATGGTACTCTATTAGTTACCTCAAATATAGTAATTTATTTATTTTATTTTGGTTCTACCCATTACTTTATTTCCTCTTCGTGTGAAAAGAATATTGAATCAATACCTAAGCTATTAAAATTAGTGTTATCAATAAAGACATCTGGATGGATTATCCTTGTGCCAATGGTGTATAGAAACTCAAGTATTGACTTTTGAGAGCACAATATGATCACAAATCTAGTATTCATTCACATTGTGGAATTCGAAACTATACTAGGGATGCACTGGCACTCAATGTATTATGCTAAGATAAATTGTAGAAGAAACGAAAAATCAGTAGTTTTGAATGGAAAACCCATAGTTATCTTTAATATAGTGATATCCCAACCTAATATTTTTCTAGAATAACGTCCCATATCCTTCTTTATAGAGATGATTGGTGAAGAGGAATAAGGAAATTAAACTATAAAGAAAGAAAATATACCCATCATTCCAAAATAATTTAATTTATTTCATGAGGAGTTACCTACGCCTCCCCCAAAAAGAGTGGTATAGTTTTCCAATGTACTCATACTTATATCCAAGAAGATATCGAAGACCTTGTATAGAATAGAAAATTTTGATCTTGAGAAATTAAAGAAACAACATTAAGATATTTTAGAGGTTGGTTTTACTGGACCAATTGGGTCTCCTAAGGGAGTACCTATTATCTTTTTCAAGAATATGAATATATCAATGCGTCTTTGCATTGATCATGAGAACTTAATGGCATAACATTGAAGACCATGCTACCTCTTCCAAGGATTGATTATTTTTTTAACCAGATCCATCAGGCTCAATTATTATCTAATATTTATCTTTGATCTAGTTGTCATCAATTGCGGGTGAATACTAACGATATTCAAAAACTTCATTCAAATCAAGATATGTTAATTATGAGTTTTTATGTCCTTCTACATGACTAATCCTCCTTCTATATTTAAGGATTTCATAAATAGAGTCTGTAATGAAAACCTCTATATATCTATAGTGGATTTTATTGATGATATTATGATATATTCCAAAATTAATGAGGATAAATATGCTCATCTAAGGGTTATATTGTATTCTATGAGGAAGGATAGTCTATTTGGAAAATTAAAAAAATGTGAATTTTTTTAACAAACTGTTTCTTTGTTGGGGAACATTGTAACCAATAAAGGAATATTAGTTGACCCTTATAAGAAAAATGTTATGGAGTAGTGGCCTCATTCAATAATAAGTAACTGATATTCATAGTTTCCTTAATTTAATAGGAAAATAATAGAGACTTGTGAATTTATTTTCATGAATTTCAAATCCACTAATAACGTTAACCTGAAAAGGGGATAAGTTCAGCTAGACTAAAGAGTATGAAGAATTTTTCCATGAACTAATGAAGTGGTTTGTTACTACACCTATGTTAACTCTACCATATTTTAGATAAGGATTTCTTATTTTTAGAGATTGATCTCTAAAAGGTAACTGGTACTTCATCCTAAAATATGGAAATGAGAATGCTTATGGATCTAGACTATTAAATCATCATGATCAAAAATATCCTATACAAGACATGGTGCTAGCAATAGTTATTTTTTCTTTGAAGATATGGAGGCACTATATTTATATGGAGAAATGTGTTATATAAATAGACCCAAAAATTGAAGTATATATTCAGTTAGAAGGAATTCAACATGAGAAAGTTGATGGTTGGAAATTCATAAAGATTATTACTATTCAATTCATTATCACTCTAGAAGAGAAAACAATGCTACTGATGCATTGTTTTGGAAAGTCATTGTTATGCTAGAAATGATGAGGTGTCAAGGAGATCCTTTGATCGAGAACCTAGAAAAATTAGACATTGGAATCATAAGGGAAAGGAAATCATCAACCCTATCCCATATGATCTCTCAATAATCATTTCTAGAGAATAACAAGAAATTTCAAAGGGAATATCCTTTGTTACAAAGGAAGATAGTGGATATTAAGAATAAGAAGTTTCTTGAGTTTAATATTGTACAAGAAGTATTAATGAATTTTTGTACAAGTCTATGTGTCGCTTATATAATGGAGATAAAGAATGAGATGATAGATAAACTCACAGCTCTATATTCTCTATACATTTTGGAAGTACTAAGATATATAAGGATATTCTTGATCATTATTAGTGGGATAATATGAAAATGAAAAATTTTGACTATACTGCAAGGTGATTGGTATGTTAGCAAGTGAAGGAGGAGTGAAAAATTTCTATAGGGGTATTGCAACCACTACAAAAACCAAGGAAGTCAGTAAATATCACAATGTGATTTTTCACTAGTCTCCTAAAAAATCCAATTGAAACAATGCAACATGAGTTATAGTGAACCGAGTCACCAAGACTACCCATTTCAGTTCTATTTGAGAATATTTCTCTCTTGAACAACACGTTAATATATATGTAAAGGAAGTGGGGAGGATTCAAGGGGAACCACTTTCTATCATTTATGATTATGTTATAAGGTTCAAAAATAAATTATAGAGAATTAGTCAACAAGATATGAATAACGAATTGAATTTCAGTACAACCTATCACCCCAAATTGATGGCCAATCTAAAATAACTATTTTGACACACAAGGATATGTTGAGAATATTCTAAATGGAAATTAAAGGGGTATGGGATCAACAACTAACAATATTTTAGTTATAATATAGTAATAACTTCTAATTGAGTTTTAAAATGGACCAATATGAACATATAAATGGAAAGAGATGTATAACTCCTAATTGTTGGGATGGTGTTGGTGAGAGGATGTTTCATGGGACTGAGCTTGTTTATGAGATGACAGAAAAGGTTCATGCCATCCAAAAACACTTAAAGGCTACTTAGAGTCAGCAGAAGAGTTATGATGATAACCATGAAATAGATATGGAGTTTGATTTTAACAAAACAAATTCATTTAAATATCACTATGGAAGAGATACACGAGGGTTGTAAATAAAGGGAAGGTTATACCCAAGTACATTGGCCCCTACAAAATCCTTGATCTCATAAGATCATTGACCTATCAGTTATAACATCCAGTAGATTTATTCTAAGATCATGATGTATTCAACGTATATCTCTCGAGGAACTAAATACCTGATCCATCACATGTACTAAATCTAGATGTTGTTCAACTGGAATGTGACCTCTCTTATGAGGAGAAACTGTTGGAGATCTTGGACCTTAGAGACAATGTTCTACATAAAAATACTTCCTACATTTTTAAAGTGTTGTATAAGAACCATAAATAGTACGATGTGATGTGGGAACCAGAGGAGATAATGAGAAAAAATTACCAACACCTTTTCTCAACCGATAGAATGAGTTGAAATTTCAGGGAATAAATTTATTAATGGGGGAAGAATGTATAGACCCAAAATTTCTAAATGAAAATTTTTCCTACGAAAATGTGTGTTATATTAATTTATAAAAAAATAATTTAAATAAGGAATAATATATTAGAAACCAAAATGTGAAAATGTGGATCGCTCCAATCCCTTAGAATCATCGCCCCCAAGGCCAACACTATAGATATAATTTTTTTTTTGTAAACCCTTCAAAATATTAAAAAAAATTAATTGTAAATATTTAATGAAAAATGAAATTGTATTTATAGAGTATAAATTGAAGTGTGAACATTGGGATTTGACCACTTTAGGACTATTGGGAAATTATGACCATTGGTTAGTATAACGAGTTAGAAATTTGACCAGTGGGAACTATATCCATTGGTTATAATTATAATGTTATAATTATTTTTTATAATTAGTAAATAAAAAGGATAATTAATGTAGAAAGGATAAACATTTTCCTCAACATATAGATCCATGTTGTATGAATCCCATTTTTTTGAACTTTTGACGTAGGTAGAGTCATAGGGGTTCTCCCTTGACCAATACCAATCCAATCTTCAATAAGTGAATCTTGAATGAAATTTCCTATAGAATAAGTTCAAGTTAGTGGAAATTACCCCTCAGTAGATGTATGCTAAGCCAACCCACGAATCTATCACCATCATAAACCTTACCCTTATATCGTATGTGGGTGTTATAAAGGGTTACGTGTTGAGGTATTTTTAACTTAATGTTTTTATTTAATTTTTCTAAATAATTTTTTTATTCAATCAATTACACTTTAAGAAACATTTTTCTTAAAAAAAATATTTTTAACTGAGATGAATTAGATAAATTTATTTTTCATACCTAAATTTTTCATTTAAGAAAAGATATAAATTATTATAATAAAATTATGTTTTATGAGTAACATTTATTTTAGTTAATTACCATGATAATAAAAAATTAAAATAAATAGAAATTATAAAATAATTTTTTCATGTCCTAGGAAATTTGTAAGTGTCATAAATTTTACAACACCATACAACCGTCCATGTTATTAATAAATAAGGATTTATATATTTAAAAGTAAAAAATATCACATTAAGACAATCTATATGATAAAATAAACATTAGTTTTTAATTCATAAGATCACAATTTGGTTAGGGTGAATGAAACGTGCCTATCGTTGGGTGTAAAAAAATTCCTAATTTAAAATGTTGTAAGGTTGTTGACTTAGTATGTCCCCAGAGAGAAGTGCACAACAATCAAGCTGTCACCTTAAATTATAGAAAGAAGTAGAGTTTTTTTGGAATTGATTGTGTTGAAAAATTAAGTGAGAACAAAAAAAAGATTGAACACTAATAGATGATTGGAGTTATGGAGTCAGTGAAAGATAAAATTTTAAATTTTTATCATCATCATAAAAATCAATCACCTTATCTTCATATTGAATAATTAATGAATGAATCCTCAATTGAGTTATCAGTCAACATTGGATAAAGATAGCATATGAACCCACTCCTATGTGAATAAAATTTCATTAAAAATTACCAAATAACTTATTTATGTCTTCATAGGGAATTTTTTATCCTTATAATTCTTGTAAAAGTTCACTAGTTCCACACACATGCGAACAATCTCCAGACACTCACCACCAAACAGTGTACATGATCGAGACAAACAACACTAGGCAGAGGGAGTTCAAAATTCATCAACCAAATCTATAAAAAATGAGTGAAACCAAAACCTTCAATAAAATTTCATTAATTGAATTGAAAACCACTAAAAATAGAAACCATTAAATAGAAAAAGTGAGTTTTATATTAACATACAAGACTCCAACATTACCAAAGTGAGACTCCCTCTTCCCTAATACCTCAAAAGCTTTACCCATCCATTTGAAGGGAAATAGAGTTGAAAGGGGAAGAAGTGAACATAGTGAAACTAGGAAAAGAGAAAATAGGAAACAAATAGAACATAAAGAAAAAAAACCCTCTAGAAAATACCCACTTTCACTTCTTCAACAATCATAGAATAGAAGTGGACAAACATATTTATAGGCTGGAGGGTGGAAATGTTTCCCTCTAGATCAATTCGTTTGATATTTTGAGTTAAATATTTATAATTAATTGAAGAGTCATGGGAATTGTTTTTCATGAAATTTATTTCCCTAACTCCTTTGCATGAATCCCCTAAATATTAGTTTATTTGGTCTAGTTTCTATAATAATTTTCATGAATTACCGATTAATACTTTCTCTATCTAAGTATACTGCACAAATATCTCTAATTTGATGCATGAAATGGATTCCTTAATGGCCCAATATATCCATGAAATTTGTTTTGTATATGAGGAATCAATAAATATTTCTATTATAGATCGAATAAATTCATTTGGAGTTGTGGAGGCTGAGATATACATCATTAAATGAGGTGGGGTCTATTCAATTTAACAACAATATTTATCCAATTGATTTATTTTTCTGGGCCATTGTGTGTCAAATTGGTCCAGGGTACAGAAGGAAAACTTGAATCCCATGAGTAATGAATGCCTAAAAAAATTAATAACTTGATTTGGATAAAAAACTAAAAATATACCCAAAATATAGAATATCCATAAAACTACTAAATTTAAAAAATTAAACAATTTTCATTATTAAGCCCAAAATCCAAGAAAAATACAGACATGATGAAAATAAACTCAAAATGATTAATTAGTATGTATTAATTCATTTAAAAACACCTGAATGATATTGATGATATTCACTATATCAATTCCCCCACATAAAGAACTTGGACTCTTAGACAAGTCAAAATCAAATCAATGAAAATTCAAAACAAATGATAATGAGATCCAGAAATTCAACATCAAGAAAAAAAAGTTATTATGAATCATAAAAAAACATTACTATGAGTTCTCAATTTATATCATTAAATAGTTTTAATCTTTATTTCTCATCTCAAGCACACAAGACACGAGCCCCACATGAATTTTCTCTAATCTCACATATGTCAATTTTCAACCAATATTTTCTCATCCAAAAACATGAAAGGGTCACCATAGTATTGGTAATTTCTTACATATCCACACTATGTGAGTAAAATACATGTGTTTCTGATGATTACTTTGTTCGGTTTTTCTCTGGCTTCTAGTTGGTAGGATATTGATGTGAAAAAATTTGATGCTGAATGAGGATGGATTGGCTCTTTTTGAAGCATAATGTCAAGATTATTATTTCCACTCATGTATGGTCTTCTCCTCACTCACCATAGATGAAAATAATATCCATTATCATGAAAAATAATGGAATGATCACACAATTCAACATTTCAACAGAGAAACATTCAATCTTCTCAAACATAAATTTTATTGAATGCTCTAGAAAATGGAAACCATTCTTCATCCATTAGAATCTTGAGAAAGGAACAACTTCTCTTATCATTAATGCTCCAGAAAAGGCATATGTTTCAAAAAAATTATTTTTTAAGAAGAAAAAAAATCTTTTCAAAATTTTATTTTCCACCAATAGTTACACCAAATGTGCTACCAAAACACATGACAACTTCTCCCCACATTTAAGTTCAACTGGATCATGAAATTTTACTTCAAGATTAGGTTGGATAAAGAAAATTGGCTTATAATGTGGCTAAAATAATAGGATATTAATTAATTCTAAGATATAAAATTATTAAATCTACAATGTAGTCTATAATAAAAAAGATTCTCATGAAAATGGGGCTTAAAAACACTGAAATGCCTCAATAATTAAAAAAACTTACCTAAAACCCTCATGTATTGATAGGAGTAAATAAAATTATGGTTAAATAAAACATAGTTTAGTTATCTCAATAAGTTAGGAGAATGAAAAAAATATGACCAAAATGGTTCATAAGACTCACAAGAATGTGGTTTTAAATAAAAAGATAGGGAGATTTGACATGGGATTTAAAAAATAGAGTAATTTTGATGAAATTAATAAAATATTATAACTTGAAATAAAGTCATTTTCAACATTCATTTAAACATATATTCCTATAATAAATGGTTTTAGTCATTGACATGGGTTTCAAAAATGGGAATGATAATCCTTTCAGCTAAACAGTTTAAAAAACACACAAAAATTTGAAAACACACACATTTTTTTTTGAAAAATACGAAAACAATAAATTAAAATACGGTACTACAAAGGTTGTATCCCCACTCATTAATGATGTGGTGTACACAATGAATTAAAATTGATGTAACATGTAACAATATTGGAAAATTAATCATAGTAATAATGAAAGTGTAAAGGAGAGGTATGACGTAGTGGCTCTTATTAATAAAAATATCAGAGGAGTGTGATATCCTCCAATGGATCTAATAGAATGGTCCCATGTAATTTCTTCAGACTCTGTCCATTAACAGTGAATGGCTCATGATCCCCATCTTTCATAATCATTACATCAATGAAATCATATACATGAGTAAAAAATTGAACCCTCCCATCTTGAACAATTTTTACCTTGAATAAACTTGAGTCTTGAGTTGAATAACAACACTTTTCCCCTGGATGGAAGTATTTAGGTTGTCTCATCTTATCATGAGCCACTATTGTTCTCTCTCTGTAAATCATAGATTCTTCAAAATCATCCCTTCTAATTTCATCCATCTTCTGTGACAACAATATTCTCTCTCTTCGATCACTTTCATGATCAAAATTCATCTTCCTAAAAACATAATATTCATTATGCTCCAATTCCATAAGTTGGTGATTGATTTTCCCATAAAATATCCTATATGGACACATTCCAATCAAGGTTTTGTAGGATATCCTGTAGGCCCAAAATGATTCTTCCAAACTCTGGATCCAATACTTTCTATTTGGTTTAATAGTCTTCTCTAAAATTCTATTTATTTCCTTATTAGACACTTCATCTTGACCATTAGTATTTGGGTGATTGGGAGTTTTTGTTTTATGATTCAACCCATACTTCTTCAGCAAATCATCCATTATCATATTGTAAAAGTGAGTCCCTTGATCACTGATGAAGTCTATAGGCCCTCCAAACCTATAAAATGTGTATACATGAAAAAATCCCAAACAACATTAGAATTTTCAGTCCTGGTGGATTTTCATTCCACCCATTTGGAGACTTAATCCACTCTAACCAAGATATAAGAATTTCCAAATGACATTGGTAAAGGGCCCATTAATTTAATTCTGCAAATATGAAAAATATCACAAAAGTTACGTGGATTTTGGGGCATTTCTTCTCTTTGAAATGTTTCCACAAAACTATCATTTTTCACACCATTTTCAAAATTAATGAGCATGTTTAAAATGGTTGTTCGAATAAATTCTATATTCTTAAACCTTTATTTCTATTATTTTCTATCCAACTTTTCCTCCACTAACTAAAGTGTGACAAATCTCAAAGAAAAAAGATATTTCACTATTACAAAAATATCTTATGGTCACATTGCCATCGAAAATCGTCCTATGTAATGGATCCCCCCAAATGTATTATCTAGATTCAACTTTCAGTTTGTGAATTTGGTGAGAATTGAAATGATATGGGAACTATGATGTTACCATATAATTGACCATGTCATCATACTAAGGAACTTATCATACAACCAAGTACATCTACTATTATAGAAGGGTATTATTCAATGGTTATTTTTCTATAATTTCAGCTTCAACGGTGTTGGGGAGTCTGCTTAATTGCTTAGAAACTTGGTTCTCAGATCCCTTCTTTTCCTTGATTTCTATGTTTCTCTCTTGTACCTATAACATACATCTCACTAACTTTGTTTCATCTTTATCCTTCTTTATGAAGTACCTAAGAGCTGCATGATCATAAAAAACAATGACTTTAGTGTAACACCCCAGGTAAATAAAGAATATGACATTTTTATATTTATCCATATTTGTGAATAAAATATTAATATTACTTTAAAGGGGATGCTATGCACGATGGCGTACCCAACACGCAACAACGAGTTTCTTGGGAATCTTACGATGCACTCTAATAATAAAATAATATTATTTTAAATAGTAGTTAACTCCTAGCCGTTGTAATGGCGGGAATGAACAGAACTAACTAAAAAATGATAATATATGTTTGTAAAATATTTTTACTTTTTACAATAAATGTTAGAGGATTAAAAATGCAAATGAATCCAATTTTAAGCGTAAACATTCTAATATTCATTAAAAGGTCGATTAAACGCTTTTTGATGGAAAACCTCTTTTAAATCCACTTTTTGACAATTTTTTGTGTTATATTTTACAAAATAAAATTTTTCTATAGAATCGGGACATCAAAATTTACTTTGTGTAAATATTTGGTATTTTTCCGAAAAAGATCAATTTTTAATGAATAGTGAAAAATGTTGTATTTTAATTCAAATCCTCTTTTAATCTAATTTATTTATATCATTAGATTATATTTTGAATTGGTTTTAAAGTGAAATTAGAATATATTTTTACCATTTAATCCAATATTGGTCGTTGGAATTAATTTCACTTTGAAACCAGACTTAAACTAGTGTCAATCTTTTGATACATTTTGTTTCATAAAAACATGCTATTTGTTTTGACAGCGGGAATTAATTATTAAATTAATTAATGAAACTTATATGTTTTGAATTTTGTAAAATATACAACATTTTTGAATTCGGAATATCAAATATAGCTTAGGGTGAACTTTGGTAATTTTCTGAAAAACGTCAATTTTTGATGAATAGTGAAACCACTAAGTGGTACTTATAAAAACTGATTTTCCGTTTAAATGAAATTTTTCCATCTTTGTGTTTTGAATTTCAAAAATCTGACATACATGGTTGTCATTAAGAAGTAAAATGTGGTTCAATGGGATTAAAATAATTTTTTTGGTGAATAGTTACTTATTAAGTTTTTAATCGCGATTAGAGGTAATTAGTGTAGTTTAAGGTAAGAATAATGTTTTAATAAAATTAAATGACCTAGACACATGTCCTACCCTCATTGGATGTGTCATGGCAGACCAATACAATCCATGGGTCAACTTGGGGACCCCATGGAGCCACTTTGGTTGGAAAATGACATAAATATCTTTTTATTTAATGTTAAATTAAAAATGACACAAACATGAGATGTTTTACTAAAAGAATTTTTTACATGGGGTTATACAAGTCATATTTTTTACTATAAATTATAAATGGAAATATAAAAAGATTTACTACATCATAGTATTTTTTTATAATTTTTAGACATTAAATAAATTAAATTATTTATGACATCATGATGATGCAGCGATGACCTCATTATTTAACGATTTAAATAAAATGGAAAGATAATGTAAAATCTAAGACCTACATGTGTCCAAAACCTATTGAATGGGTGGATTTAGAACCCTTATCAACTTATCCTCGAAACAAATCAATGTGGGACCATTAAAATCCGAAACTCATTCTAAAATAATGTAGCATTTCCTTACTTTCCAAGAGTGACCCTCCTCTCCTCTTATAATGGGCCCCCACCTCTACCTCCTTACCCACACTTCCAAAGACTTTGGCTCGGCCAACCCCTACCCATTTTATCTCTCCACATCCCTCTATAACTCCTTGATGCCTCACTCTGGGCAGAAGTTTTCCCAAGGAAGCCTTTGAGCTCAAACCAAAGGGAGCTACCCGATTTTAAGGCAATGTCTTCACTTGTGTCCTTTTCTTTTATCTTGTCTCTCCAACCCCATAACTATTTTTATTCATTTATTTTGTAACAAATCCTATATCTTAAATATACTAGGATGTTTTTATAAGAATTATTCGAGCTAAAATTACACACACCTTTGTCTAATGGTTAAATAACATACAGTTTCTATGGTTGGCGATTTTCTGCCTCACGAAACGATGATTGTTCAATATTCTTTTAACACCTTTAAAGGTGGCCATTATGATGTCACTGTATTTTATATATGATATATATGGTATTTATGTATACTATATGCTTCTTTATTTTATATTTAAACCATACCTTTATTCTTTTCATGTTGTGTAAATGCGATAATTTCATATGAGGAAGTGTGGACTACCGCCCCTTCAAGTGATGTGACTCATACATGCAATACATGGAACGTATAAAGAATGAAATTAATGATCATATGTGACCTATATAACATATATATTATTCTGTAATTATAATATATATATATATATATAGTTTATTTTTAATTCTGTTAATATGACAAAGAAAAAATGAAAGTAGCGTTCATGCGTACGTACGACCTACCGTCTCCATGAACGACGCTTTTCGTTTTTATCTCCAAATGATATGGAATAGTATAAAATGAATATGTACTGGATATATATGATATTTTAATCATTAATTCTATTCTTGAAATTATTTACTTATAACTACATGGACAATCATTTTTCAAACAAGTTCATTTTTGACTCATGTACCAAACATCGGCAAAAACGTCTGATATGAACTAACATTATTAAACAATTATTATAAAATTATAATATGTGATATGAACTGAGTAATAATATTTAAAGGAGGTCCATAGGAAATTATAAATTGACCAAATTTTATTATTCAGGAATATAAAGAAACGAACAAGACAAGTTGGACTTGAGGTAAGGGATCTGACTCCTCTCTTTCCTTTAAAGTACACTTTTTTATGTCGTTCCTTTTAAAGATAATCTTTCTTGTTATTGGGATATTATTTTATATTACTATTACTGTAAGTTTTATGTTCATATGATGAGATACCATATTTTCTCTCATCAATCCATTTTGGAAGTTTTAAGTGACACCGTTAGGCTGCCGAGTTTTCATAAGGGATTTTCATCTCACTTTTATTCCCATGAGATTTATGCTACATTTTCCACAATTTCCTTTGAGTGGTGTATGTACTGCCCATTATTATAAACTTTTTGTAGTATAATTTCATTTATGGGTATTCCCATCTTCGTTGTATGACCCTTCTTCCTTGGGGTGTATGTTTCGAATGTTACCCAACTCGGTAAGGGGACCTTTCACCCTCTAATTTTTAAAAGACTTCTTTTGTTATGTCTTTTAATTCACATACTATTATGTTGGTATATGTTCTTTTATATCCTTATTAATGTAAATTTTATGTCCAAGTGATGAGATGCCCATTTTATCTCGCATAAACTCATTTTCTGAATTTTGAAGTGATGCCTTTAGGCTGTCGAATTTTACCGAGGGAACTTTTTAACCCAATTTCGATATCTTTGGGTTCAACATGTAGTTATTGAATATATCATCATTTGAATATGTGTGAATGACCTTTTATTGTTTTTCACTTAATATCCACTTATATTGGGTGTATTTATATTTTTCACACATAATTTTGAGATTGATTTATCCTTAATTTAACGATACCTTCTTTATAAGGGATTTCCTCACATTTGACATTTCTATTGAGACATCACTATTGTTATGCACCAATTCACTCTTATATGGTGTATATACTGTCATTTGGAATATTATATCATGAATCCATTTATTCTCATGATATTATAAAGTTCTGACTAAATGTTATTCCTCAATTATTGAATTCAAGTGTGTCTAATTTTGGTAAAACCCTTTTAACCGAAATATCGCTTTAAATGTTTTAATTATTTGTTCTTATTAATATCCATGTTTTCAAAATGGTTTTATGGATTTATTTATATGGATATTAATGGTTTAAAATTTTAAAAGCTTCATGGTGGTATGGGACACTTTGATTCAAAAATCTCTTTATTAAATGTTTTAAATGGATTTGGAAATGGTTTCTTTTTGAATGGATTCATTATTTCAATATACTAAAATGTTATATTGTGATTGAAATGTGGAAATGTTATGTTTCATTTATTCATATTTTATGTGATACATTTATGTTATGGTTCTTGGGCATTGTTATGAAAACGGGTGGTTCCGTGATAAACTAAGGCTTGGTGATCCCGATATAGCTCTCCAATGTATTGGGTAACGCGAAGGAGTGAAACGTTAAGGTTTCTCTGAAGAGATTTAGGGAATATACTGTAGTGGGTATTCCAAACGTAACCAAGAGGGTTACTCCCTATGTAAGAATGTTATGAATGCCTCAAGTTACCTTTTATGTCTTATGATTTCTATTATCTATTCATGATTTGATGAGGTATGTTAAAGTGACTATGTTTTATGGGTAAAGTATGATTTCATTCTTTTGTATATATGAACTCATGTTTCTTTTCCATATTTTTTTTAACCCTTACTGATCTTTTTATGCTCATCCCATGTTTTTGAAATTTTTTTCACAGGTCAAGGGAAAGGTACATGAAGTGATGATAGTGTCAAGGATGTGTCAATAAAGAATCCATGTTTTATTTTAAATATGTTTCTGTTGATGGGAAAAATGAATACTATCTTTTATGTAACCACTTTGCTTAAATGTGGAATGTAATGCAAGTTTCATTATCTAATTCACTAAAACGCTAAACCTGAAAAGATCCTCAATGTGTAATCTTGTAATAACTCATGATTAAGTAAGGTTTAAGGCTGCGGCCTTATAGTTGGTATCAGAGGTCGGTTTAGATAACTTTAGAGGTTAGGGTATTCTCTAAGCATAAGTGACAGTACCATAATGGATAGGATTTCAGAAAGAGTCTTAGTTTTAGATAAAGTGAATGAGTAAGTATATCTTAGTGGTTATCTCTCTCATTTGTACATGATGGTTTTGTTGATATACTCACACTGACATTTCTGTTTTTAGTGATTGGATGGATCTAGCAGGAACCAAAGTGACAATAGGTTTGAAGGAAACTGTGGTGGTTCTCTGATTAAGAGACTAGATGAAATGGGGTATTCAATGAGGAAACTCGTGGTTGTTCTAAACCAACAATCAAGGAGAAATGATCAACCACTTGAACCTTGGTATGTTCGGGAATGCATCATGTAAGATATGACCAATCGATGTGGAAGTTTAGGTAATAATTATAAAGGTAACCATTAGGGTTTATATGATCCTTACTTTTGAGGTAATTATGGGTTATTATATGTTATGATGGAAAATGAAAGGCATGAGATAAACATGAGGTTAATATATGTTATGATTATTTTTGAATATTTTTTCTCGTTTTGGGGAATGTTTTGAGAATTATACAGTTTTGGAAAAAGGACAACACGCAGACCGTGTGACAACCCGTCGCGTCGGACAAAGCTGTGGGAATCGAACCCACAACCATAGTGCGACTGGTATTTATTTCCTACCACTGGACTACATGAAGTCCCTGGTTATTTTGACTGGTTCTTTTTAGGTAGATGATTTTATGAATTAAGAGTAAGCTGATTTTGGGTTATCTATGGAAATTTATTAACCTATCATCTAGGATATGTGATTAGGTTAATTATTTTTCAATACAAGACTTTAAGAGTAACTGATGTTAATTGGAGATAGGTGTTACTTTGTACCTTGGAAGACTATGCGACTAAATCCTTCAAATATTTGGGTTTCAATATTAGTTTGGTTTACTTTGAAGTATTTTATGGACAATTTGTTTATCGAATGGTCCTCGTTGAACTTTTGGTTTTGTTGGAAAAATTTTGGAGATTAAGAATAGATTTTCTTTTTATAAAGGGTTATCCTTTTCTGGATTATCTGATCTTGTACTAACCATTTTGGTTTTGGTTTTGGTTAGAGTTTAAGGACATGGTAAGTATATAGTTCTCTTTTGTGGATTAGGTGATTCTCTAGATGTTTATTATAGTACTCTTAATGTGAACAAGTCTTCTTAAATACTCGTCTTTCGGAGAAAATATGAGTTTTTGTAAGGAATATAATAAAAGTTGAAAGTCAACATGATAAGTGATTATGTTTCCTTATAAATAAACTACTCAATAAAAAGTAACTTAAAACAAAAATGTTGTCTATTAACTTTTCTTACTGGATAATCGAATACCATTTAACCCATCAAAAGTTTGTGATTTTCTTGTGGTTAACTTTATCCTAAACATGTTTTCTATCACTATCCATCAGAACATGACCCTATGTTTTCTCCTCCATGTCCATGTTTTCCTACATGGAATCCTAGTATGTGTTAACTCGGGTGGCCTCTGTACTTATATTTCTTTATTTTAAAGTGATTGTTTTACCGACTCTTGTTCTGATGTGGGACATTCAAGGATGTCTCCAAGCTCAATATTAAATTTGTGAGGACGCAATTACTAAAAGGGGGGAAGGATGTAAAACCCCAGGTAAATAAAGAATATGAAAATTTTATTTTTATCCATATTTGTGAATAAAATATTAATATTACTTTAAAGGGGATTCTATGCTCGATGGCGTACCCAACACGCAATAACGAGTTTCTTGGGAATCTTACGTTACATTGTAATAAAAAAATAATATTATTTTAAATCGTAGTTAACGCCTAGCCTTTGTAATGGTGGGAATGAACAGAACTAACTACAAAATGATTATATATTTTTGTCAAATATTTTTACTTTTTACAATAAATGTTAGAGGATTAAAAATGCAAATGAATCCAATTTTAAGCGTAAACATTCTAATATTCTTTAAAAGGTCGATTAACCGGCTTTTGATGGCGAACCACTTTTAAATCCACTTTTTGAAAATTTTATGTGATATATATGACAAAATAAAATTCTTCTTTAGAATCGGGACATCAAAATTTACTTTGTGTAAATGTTTGGTATTTTTCCGAAAAAGATCAATTTTTAATGAATAGTAAAAAATGTTGTATTTTAATTCAAAACCTCTTTTAATCTAATTTATTTATATGATTAAATTATCTTTTGAATTGATTTTAAAGTGAAATTAGAATATATTTTTACCATTTAATCCAATAGTGGTCGTTTTAATTAATTTCACTTTGAAATCAGACTTAAACTAGTGTCAATCTTTTGATACATTTTGTTTCATAAAAACACGCTATTTGTTTTGACTGCGGGAATTAATTATTAAATTAATTAATGAAACTTATATGTTATGAATTTTGTAAAATAGACATCTTTTTTGAATTCGGAATATCAAATATAGCTTAGGGTGAACTTTTGGTAATTTTCTGAAAAACGTCAATTTTTAATGAATAGTGAAACCAATAAGTGGTACTTATAAAAACTGATTTTCCGTTTAAATGAAAATTTTCCATCTTTGTATTTTGAATTTCAAAAATCCGACATACATGGTTGTCATTAAGAAGTAAAATGTGGTTCAATGGGATTAAACTAATTTTTTGGTGAATAGTAACATATTAAGTTTTTAATCACGATTATATGTAATTAGTGTAGTTTAAGGTAAGAATAATGTTTTAATAAAATGAAATGTCCTAGAAACATGTCCTACCCTCATTGGATGTGTCATGGCCGACCAAGACAATCCATGGGTCAACTTGGGGACCCCATGGAGCCACTTTGGTTGGAAAATGACATAAATATCTTTTTATTTAATGTTAAAGTAAAAATGACACAAACATGAGATGTTTTACTAAAACAATTTTTACATGGGGTTATACAAGTCAGATTTTTGACTATAAATTATAAAGGGAAATATAAAAATATTTCCTACATCATAGTATTTTTTTTATAATTTTTAGACATTAAATAAATTAAATTATGTATGATATCATGATGATGCAGCGATGACCTCATTATTTAACGATTTAGATAAAATGGAAAGATAATGTATCATATAAGACCTAAACATGTTAAAAACCTATTGGATGGGTGGATTTAGAACCCTTATCACCTTATCCTCGAAACACATCAATGTGGGACCATTAAAATCTGAAACTCATTCAAAAATAATGTAACATTTCTTTACTTTCCAAGAGTGCCCCACCTCTCCTCTTATAAAAGGCCCCCACCTCTACCTACTTACCCACACTTCCAAATCCTTTGGCTCGTCCAACCCCTGCCAATTTTATCTCTCCACATCCCTCTATAACTCTTTGAAGCCAAAATTTGGGCAGATGTCTTCCCAAGGAAGCCTTTGAGCTCAAACCAAAGGGAGCTACCCGATTTTAAGGTAATGTCTTCACTTGTGTCCTTTTCTTTTATCTTGCTACTCCAACCCCCTAAACTATTTTTATTCATTTATTTTGTAACAAATAGAGTATCTTAAATATACTAGGATTTTCTTATAAGAAGGATTCGAGCTAAACATACACATACCTTCATCTAATGGTAAAATAACATACTGTTTCTGTGGTTGGCGATTTTCTGCCACACGAAATGATGATTGTTCAATATTCTTTTAACACCTTTAAAGGTGGCCATTATGATGTCACTGTATTTTATATATGATATATATGTTATTTATGTTTACTATATGCTTCTTTATTTTATATTTAAACCATACCTTTATTCTTTTCATGTTGTGTAAATGCGATAATTTCATTTGAGGAAGTGTGGACTACCGCCCCTTCAAGTGATGTGGCTCGTACATGCAATACATGGAACGTATAAAGAATGCAATTAATGATAATATGTGACCTATATAACATATATATTATACTGGAATTATAATATATATATATCATTTATTTTTAATTCCGTTAATATGACAAAGAAAAAATGAAAGTAGCGTTCATGCGTACGTACAGCCTACCGTCTCCATGAACGACTCTTTTCATTTTTATCTCCAAATGATATGGAATAGTATAAAATGAATATGTACTGGATATATTTGATATTTTAATCATTAATACTATTTTGGAAATTATTTACTTATAAATACATGGACAATCATTTTTCAAACAAGTTCATTTTTGACTCATGAACCAAACATCGGCAAAAACGTCTGATATGAACTAACCTTATTAAACAATTATTATAACATTATAATATGTGATATGAACTGAATAATAATATTTAAAGGAGGTATTTAGGAAATTATAAATTTACCAATGTTTATTATTCAAGAATATAATGAAACGAACAAGACAAGTTGGACTTGAGGTAAGGGATCCGACTCCTCTCCTTCTTTTAAAGTACACTCTTTTATGTCATTCCTTTTAATGATCATATTTCTTGTTATTGGGATATTATTTTATATTAATATTACTGTAATTTTTATGTTCATATGATGAGAGACCCTATTATCTCTCATCAATACATTTTGGATGTTTTAAGTGGCACCGTTAGGCTTCCGAGTTTTCGTAAGGGATTTTTCATCTCACTTTTATTCCCGTGAGATTTATGCTACATTTGCCACAATATACTTTGAGTGGTGTATGTAATGCCCATTATTATACACTTTGTGTAGTATAATTTCATTTATGGGTATTCACATCTTCATTGTATGACCCTTCTTCCATGGGGTGTGCGTTTCGAAAGTTACACAACTCGTTAAGGGACCTTTCGCCCTCCGCTTTTTAAAAGACTTCTTTTGTTATGTCTTTTAATTCACAGACTATTATGTTGGGATATGTTTTTTTATATCCTTATTGATGTAAATTTTATATCCAGGTGATTAGATTCCCTTTTTATCTCTCATCAACTCATTTTCTGAATTTTGAAGTGATGCCGTTAGGCTGTCGAATTTTACCAAGGGAACTTTTTAACCCAATTTCGATTTCTTTGGGTTCAACATGTAGTTATTGAATATGTCATCCTTTGAATATGAGTGAATGAACTTTTATTTTTTTACACTTAATATACACTTATATTGGGTGTATTTATATTTGTCACACATAATTTTGAGATTGATTTATCCTTAATTTAAGGATACCTTCTTTATAAGGGATTTCATCACATTTGACATTTCTATTGAGACTTAATTGTTGTTATGCACCAATTCACTCTTATATGGTGTATATACTGTCGTTTGGAATATTATATCATGAATCCATTTATTCTCATGATATTATAATGTTCTGACTAAATGTTATTCCTCAATTATTGTACTCAAGTGTCTCTAATTTTGGTAAAACCTCTTTAACCAAAATACCGCTTTAAATGTTTTAATTATTTGTTCTTATTAATATCCATGTTTTCAAAATGGTTTTAAGTATTTATTTTTATGGATATTAATGGTTTAAAATTTTAAAAGCTTCAAGGTGGTATGGGACACTTTGATTCCAAAATCTCTTTATTAAATGTTTTAAATGGTTTTGGAAATGGTTTTTTTTGAATGGATTCATTATTTCAATATACTAAAATGTTATATTGTGATTGAAATGTGGAAATGTTATGTTTCATTTATTCATGTTTTATGTGATACGTTTATGTTATGGTTCTTGGGAATTGTTATGAAAATGGGTGGTTCCGTGATAAACTAAGGGTGGGTGAGCTCGATATAGCTCTCCAATGCATTGGGTAACGCGAAAGAGTGAAACGTTAAGGTTTCTCTGAAGAGATTTAGGGAATATACTGTGGTGGGTATTCCAAACATAACCAAGAGGGTTACTCCCTATTTAAGAATGTTATGAATGCCTCAAGTTACCTTTTATGTCTTATGATTTCTATGATTTATTCATGATTCGATGTGGTATGTTAACGTGCCTATGTTTTATGGGTAAAGTATGATTTCATTCTTATGTATATATGAACTCATGTTTCTTTTCCATATTTTTTATACCCTTACTGAGATATTTATGCTCATCCCATGTTTTTGAAATGTTTTTCACAGGTCAAGGGTAAGGTACATGTTGTGATGATAGTGTCAAGGATGTGTCAAGAAAGAATCCATGTTTTATTTTAAATATATTTTCGTTGATGGGAAAAATGAATATTGTCTCTTATGTAACCACTTTGATTAAATGAGGAATTTAATGCAAGTTTCATGATCTAATTATCTAAAACTCTAAACCTGAAAAGATCCTCAATGTGTAATCTTGCAATAACTCAAGATTAAGTAAGGTTTAAGGCTGGGGCCTTATAGTTAGTTCCAATCCGATATGATCTAAATCTTTGTAAATAAAAAAACTGCTAAAAACTCCTTTTCTGGGGTTGTGTAATTGAATTGAGCCACATACTAGGTTCTGAAGGTATAAGAAAATTACTTTAAGTGTTCCCTCAATTTGCTGATAACGGACGGCTCCAACTTCTTGGTTAGAAGCATCACAATGTAACTCAAATGGTTCTTCCTAATTTAGTGGCTGCATCATGGGTAGTGTAATCAATCTACTCTTCAACTCATTAATGGAATCCCTACATGAACCATTTATATAAAAATCAACATCTTTTAAAATAATTCTAGAGTGATGGAGATATATCTTACTAAAATCATTGATAAACCTCCTGTATATTTCTTCATGTCTTAAAAATTATCTAACATACTTCACAAAATATGGGTAAGGCAACTAAATTTTCACGTCAATTTTTTATTCATCAACTTCAATGCCCTTTTTGGAAATGACATGACCAAGGATAATCCATTTCTCAACCATGAAATGAAACATTTCAAAATTCAAAACAAGATTATTTTCAATATCGTTTTTCAAAACTATTTTCTATATTTTTCAAACAAATGATCAAAATAAATACCCAAAACTATGAAATCATCAAAGAAAACCTCCATGAAATATTTAATGTGATTAAAAAATATACTTCCCAGGAACCTGTTAAATATACCAGGAGCATTACAGAATAAAAACATCATAAATTTCTATTTTAAAGTGAAATAGAGATAAGTAAAGGTTTCCTTCTCTTGATCCTCAATAGCAATGGGTACCCCAAATATCTTGAAAATCCATCCCAAAAGAAAAAATGAGATCTACCTACCAATATCTATAGAATTTTTCAGATGAAAGGAATTGGTAATTTATCTATTTCGAGTGAGATGATTTAATTTCCTAAAATCAATGCATAATCTCAAGTAATTATGAAATCTCATTGGGATTAATTCATTATTTTCATTCCTCATAGTGGTTAGGATAATTTTTTTGGAACTACATGAGTTAGGATAAACCATTATGAAAATGATATGGGATGAATGATCTTATCATCCAATAGGGTTATGATTTAATTCTTCCCAAACTCCATCAAGGTTGTATTGAACCTCTTTTAGGGCTGTCTGACAGGTTTGGAGTCACTGTCATGGAAAATTAAACATGAGATTACTATTGGGTTTAGTCATGGAATATCACCTAAGATCCACCCTATAGCTTGTAAATTATCTCTAAAAATCTAAATAAATGATTTTAATTGGGTTTCCGATAGATTATGAGAGATTATCACTCGTAATTTCTCTCCCTCCATAAGGAACAAATATTTAAAATTAGTGAGTAGTGGTTTTAATTCCTAAGTAGGGGCCTGATCAAGAGATGAAAATACACTAATGTTCCCCAATTCCAATGGTTTGACTTCCTACACACAATAAATCATTTTATCTTCTTCATTATTTAAAAAATTATCAATTGAATCATAGAATACCTCGTCCTCCCACATGAAATTAGAATCTCCTATATTTTTGGCATCCACATGTTTAATGATATTTTCAATGGAATAAGTATCTCTTAAGCATATAAATTCATGAAACATATATGATTCTTCGACGGGTTTAATACCAAATTCATGAGGGAGTTACAAGAGTGTGTTTTCATCCAATGGGTGCCTCACAAATTCAAAAATATTGAAGTGGATTGCGCTATCTCCAAACTCCATGGTGAGTTCCCCTTCATGGATATTGATGATGGTTTTGGAAATTTGCAAGAAAAGCCTCAAAAAATGATGAGCGAGTGTTATAGGCTCTTATATTATTACATATTCATAAAATAAAAGTCATCTGTGAATAAGAGATCGTTTACTTTCACAAGAAGATCCTCCCAAACTCTTACTGGGAAGAGTATGGATCTATTTTCAAGGAGGACCACCACTCTTATGGGATTAAAGTCTCCCATATACAAATAAGTTTATACTGAGTGAGGTAATAGATTAATTTATGAACCTAGATCTTATAAATCATTGGAAAAATCTAAATAAACCATGGTTCATGGAATGGAAAAAATCCCATGATCTTGACATTTGGTTGGAAATTGTAATGTGATAATGGTTGAGACACTTCTTCCTATATGGATCCTCTCAATCCCTTAAGGTCTCATATTATTTTTTCAAAGATCCTTCAAAATTTTAGCATACATTGGAATTTTTTTGAGGGCTTCAAGAAGGGGGATATTAGAATCTACTTTTTGGAAGGTGTCCCAATATTTTTTAAAGTGATTCTTCCTACAATCTCGTAGTTTCAATCATACATCATGGAAATGGTGGGGGTAAGTATTTATTATCCCTATTTGCTTTTAAAATGAATTTTCTTGTCTCTTATTACACATTTTATCCTTCTCCTCACCATATTTCTTCTCTTATTCTTGATATATTTCATTTAATTTTCTGAATTCCAACACTATACTCCCTTATCCCAGGTGGTCGTGTTTTAGGTTCATGAGATACTGGTTTTGAGAGTTCTTTCCCACTTCTTTTCTTATCTTGTTGAAATTACCTTTTGGGTTTAGGATTGTTTGGGAAGGTAGTTTCCCAATATTTTTTGTTAGGAAGAAGTTTGATGTTTCAGAATTGATGCAAAAAATATTGTATGATGTCTTTCAACCCCTCAATATTAGATATCGGTTGTTGGTTCTGAATTGGGGGTTGAACACTAGTGGATGGTTTTTCATAGGGTACATTGAAATTGGGTGGTTAGTGGTAATAAGGAAGGTTATAGGATTTCATTTTTTTAAATGGTGGTGTGTTTTGGACTTTTCTTGGAATGAGGGTCTAACTTGATTTATCTAATTTCCAAATCTATATTGAACATGGTTCGACTCTCTAATTCCTTAATTTGTTTGGAACTGCCATGGTTTAAATACCACCACACATGTTTCCATTCCACATATTTCAATACATTGGTCAACGAAATGATTAGGTGATAGGCATAAACCATATACCATATCAGGTGCTTGTGGGTCACTCACTTACTTCAGGGTCATCAATCTACCCATTATGGATATCTCATTATGATAAGTTTCACATAAAGATGATGGATTAGAATTTATTACCCCATGAATTCCTCTTGTACCAGTACCCCTTGTACCAAATTTTTGTGAGTTCTGATAGATGTTCTCAATTGATCCCTTGGCTTCTTCTAGTGACTTGTCAATCAATGCACCTCTAGATTATACGTCAAGAAGGCTTCTATAATTATCCATTAATCCTTGATAAATGAAGACAAGGATGTGAGGACACTAAATAGATTTATGTGGGATGTTTTCACAAAGCTTTTTAAATCATTCTCAGTACTTGTACAGGGTTTCTCTAGATGACTGTCTGATGGAATTGATCTCATTTCTTATGGATTTGATTCTGAAGGTGGAGAGGAATTTTTGCGTGAAAAATCTGACCAAGTGACGAAGCGGGGATTTTTCGCAGAGCCCTGGTCAAAATATTATTTACCTAAGAATGCAAAATAGTGCACTCCCAGGGTTGGTCTCAAGGAGGCAACTTACACAACACCAAAATTCTATTGTCACTATTTATTTCCTAATTAATATATAATATAAGGATGAGTTTGAAATATGCATAAAATATGAATATATATATATATATATATTTAATGCAAACAATATGATGTTAAAAAGAAGAATGAAGACATTTGTTCTTGGAGGATCATAATGGTTGATATCATTGTTTATTAAAATATTCTCAATATCAATTCAATGTAGTGATCAAAATCTATCACACTACACCCTCTTATTTGAAATGTTATTTCCCAAACACCGAGATCTCTACATGTGGGTAAATACTCTTCCTAAATTCGTCTAGGAGATCTCTTTTCCGACCATTGCTATACAAGCAATTCTCCATCGTATGCATGAATTATATAGTGAAGGGAAGTATAAATGATGAATGAGAAGAAGAACTTGGTGATAGAGAAAATGGGGCAATCGCGCATCATAATCAATTTAACCACCACCAAAATTCTCAGAATTAAATAATGATATTTAAATTGAAGCACATTGAAACTCAAACAACCACCATTATCCTCCTCAAACAAACATCAATGTTAGTTCCCCATTTTCATGGAGTTAGAAGAGAATACGGTGGGAGAAACACATAAAAGTAAAAATGGAAGAATGAGGTATGTAGAAGAAGAATAAAGTAATTTATATTAAAAATATGAATAAAAAATTACAGAAATAAGCTCCACCTTATCCCCCCTTGAATGGATATATCATAAACTGGGAGAAGGGACACATATTTATAGGGAGAAGGGGTGACAAATTCACACAAAAAAAATTAATCCTAAAGATTCCGCGTAGAGAAGCCCTTAAATGACAGAATATGTAATATGTGTCTTCATAAATGTTGTTCCTTAGTATCGCCTCCGTTTTCTCCCCAAATGTGAGCTTCATTGGACGCGCCTAGAAGGAGTTATGAATTTAATATTGGGGGTTTCCTTTTTGGGAGGCAGCTTCCAGGCAGCTTCCTACATATGTATGTCGTTCAATGTCCCTCATAATGGATTCCAAACGACTTGAAATTTATTTTATAAACGATACCATGAGTCCTCGTACATCTCCAAGTGGAATAATCTAATTTTGAGTTGTGGAGAACAAATTGGAATTCCGTTATTGAAGTGGGGTCCGTTCTGTCCGCCCAGAAAACTCTTCAACTTCATTGAATTTGTATGGCTTCTAGAGGATAGAATCTGCTCCTGGTCCAGAATACAAAAATGAAGGAAATATAATAAGGATTCTAAAAAAATTTGAATCAGAAAATTTGGAATTTTATTTTTCCAGAAATGACCAAAATACCCCTGACGTAAAATTCTGTCAAAAATCCAGAATTAGTCGTTTTTCACATTTGGGTTCAAAATAACACTAAAACCTAAAAACATGATAATTACCCATTCAATAACACTTTTTTGGGATGATAAACAATGTTTTACAGTATAAAATATATGAAAATGTGAGTTTCATCACTCCCCCACATTTAAACATTGCACTCCTGGGCAATCATCTTACATCCAAATCAAAATCCACACAACAATCAAAAATGATAAAATATCAATGATTTTATCCAAAATAGAATTCCATCATGTCTCATTTATGAATAATAATTCTCT
This sequence comes from Viscum album, assembly GCA_963277665.1. Taxonomy (NCBI): domain Eukaryota; kingdom Viridiplantae; phylum Streptophyta; class Magnoliopsida; order Santalales; family Viscaceae; genus Viscum; species Viscum album. Next base: position 129,370,321 of record OY728121.1, on the reverse strand, counting down.
AATTTTCATTTCAATCATTAAAATTTGTTCAACCTCATAAATCAATCCACGGCCCAATCACAACCTACCTCACATTGAATTTTATGTCACTCCTCACTCAAGAGAAATTGAATCTAGAGTTATACTCATACTTGAAAATCGCATGTATCACCAAAGGTTTGTGAAAATTATCATTTCTCCACAGCGTGAAACATGAAAATGAATTTAATCATGAGGGATTTAATTAAAGGTTCAAATTATTATGTGGCTTAGGTTCGGTGGTAAAATGATTGAAAAATGTTCCAAGCTTGAAAGAGGAGGTTGAACTTTTAAGTACAATGCATGATTAAATCAAGTGAAAACACAGGAAATTTCTCACTCAATACTTCTTGTAAATGTGAAAAACAACCCCACCCATCTTTATGACATGGTAAATGAGCCAATAAGTGATTATAATAAATGAAATCATCTAAGTTCTCCTCTTTTTTTTCAAAGCTCCAGAAAGGCACAACTTTTTTTTCTTTTTTTTTTCTTTCTTTTTTTTCATAGAGGATGAGCTGAAAAATTGAATACAATGAATGAATGACAATTCATTCCCTTGATTTTTGGGAGGGACATGAGTCATAAAAGAATGTACAATGAGGAATTCAAGATCATCTCTATTTTTTTCTTTTTTTAGGAGAATTGGATGAAACAAATAAAGCACAATGAAATGACGACACATGCCCAATTCTCTTGTTATCTACTGCCCAAAGTATTGACACACACTTCACACTACCCATAAATTATACACATCCCAATCAACGCACACGAAAGGCCCTTCCCCCACACTCAAACTTGAAATAACCATGCAAAAATACTAAAAGTGCAGGTAGGTAAGGGAAAATTGGCTTGTAATATGGCTTAAAACCTATAAGGAAATTCATGGCATCTAAGGGCTTACAAAGGATAAATGTAAAGTTGGGACTCAAGATAAAATGTGGCTACCCAAAGAGATGCCTCAATCATTTTAAATACATTCCATGAAATCCAAAGCATCGAAAGAGAATTATTCACAAATTCTGGTTCTCACAAAAAATTCAAGTTTCCCTCAAGAAAGTGTGGGTATTAGGAAGAATATGTAAAATTGGTTTAGAATACCTCACATGATTGGAAAAATATTTTGAGTCAGTGTTTCATGGTCATGGATTTAAAAAATCAGTCAAACTCATAAAAATAATTGACAATATAATTCAAGAAAAATGTTTTCACATCAAAAATCATTTAAAATACATTATTTCAAAAATCATTTCAACTATTTATGATGAATTGATGTGTGAAAAGTGATAAGAATATTCATTAAAGTTCAAAAATCCTAAAAATATAATAAAAAAAAGAACACAGGAAGAACTAGGCAGGTTGACTCTCCCCCAGACTTAAATTTAACTACCCCTTATTTCAACTCAACAAAATATAAATATAAAGGTAGAAAATCAAAGGAAAGTAAAGATACAACCTGACATTATTTTAGATGTGGATGCATTGAGTTAAGATCCTAGAAGCAGACACGTTAAAACTACAATAAAGTAATTAAAATACATAAGAAAAATAAATTAAAAGAATGATAAAGGGAAAAGAAAAGAGATAATTCTTGGTTTAGACCCCCAAGCGGGTGCTTGGTTTTTACTGCCCCTAGTCAGGAAGTTCCAGAAGATTATCCCCAATCAGAAGGTGGGTGTGGTTTCTTTGAGATGAACCACCACATGTGAGTTTACCCGATATCCATGAGTAAAACCTGAAAGTAGATAACCCCAAATAATATTTGAATGTTCCTAACCCCCGAGAAAGAATAAAGAAGAAATTTGATTTTTGAAGTGGGTGGGAATAAAAGATAAGGGTGCTCCCTGTTAACTTCGGTGGTGTCCTCCTCCATGTGATATAAAAGTTGATGTAGAGGAGGTAGTCTCACCACCACCAGCTTCTCTGGCTCTTCTTCCTTGATTACCACCACTTTGGTGGTCTCATCATCAACATCCAAGGCCTGATCCATTTGTGCTATGTCAGAAATTTTTGGAAAGGAGAAGTTAGAAAACAATTCAGTTTGAATAATATTAAAACATGACGAATCAATAAAGAAATCTTCCCTTTCAAGTAAGTCATCTTGGAAATTGATTTCATCTGACAGGACCATTGGAAACTCCATCTCAGTAGGTGCATCTTCTTCTTCATCTTCCAAAGCAAGAGTGAGGTCAAAAGGTACTGATTGTTCAATATCAAGCATGGGAAGATCATGTTTCAAGTTATCTTCGACAATGTTATTCGAAGATTCTTCGAAAAAATGTTGACCTCCCATCAGTGCATTAGTTGGAATGTGTACTTCTGGGACCTCCTTGAGCAATGGTTGAGTGCAGGATGATGTGATAAGTTCCTTTAGAAGTTATTTCTCACCCGCCTCAGGTTCTTTAACATAAAATGTGATCGGTGAAATCTCTTCCACCACTCGTTCTGGTTCAGGTTCACGCTCAGGTTTGGATTTCTCATGGGATGTGCGTACATATTCAGCAATCCATTCAATTTGGCTCTCCAGTTTTTGAACTTTATCACTAATCCTATGAAATTGATCATCAATTTCATTGCAAACATTTTCTGGCACCTGAGATTGGTCAGTCCATGCAGAATAATCACCATTGAAATACATCATGAACAAAAAGTTTTTTTTTTGTTTTTGAAATTTATGATTTTTTTTTTGTTTTTTATGGATAACGGTGTGTGCAAGTGTTGCGCCTCCCCGGCAACGATGCCAATTTGATGAAACGGGGATTTGTCGCAGATCCCCGATCAAAATATTATTTACCTAAGAATGCAATATAGTGCACTCCCAGGGTCGGTCTCAAGGAGGAAACTTACACAACACCAAATTTCTATTGTCACTATTTATTTTCTAATTAATATATAATATAAAGTTGAGTTTGAAATATGCATAAAATATGAATATATATATATATATTTAATGCAAACAATATGATGTTAAAAATAAGAAAGAAGACATTTGTTCTTGGAGGATCATAATGGTTGATATCATTGTTTATTAAAATATTCTCAATATCAATTCAATGTAGTGATCAAAGTCTATCACACTACACCCTCTTATTTGAAATGTTATTTCCCCAACACCGAGATCTCTACATGTGGGTAAGTACTCTTCCTAAAGTCAGCTAGGATATCTCTTTGCCGACCATTTCTATACAAGCCATACTCCATCGTATGCATGACTTATATAGTGGAGGGAAGGATAAACGATGAATGAGAAGAAGAACTTGGTGATAGAGAAAATGGGGCAATCGCGCGTCATAATCAATCTAACCACCACCAAAATTCTCAGAATTAAATAATGATATTTAAATTGAATCACATTGAAACTCAAACAACCACCATTCTCCTCCTCAAACAAACATCAAGGTTAGTTCCCCATTTTCATGGAGTTAGAAGAGAATACGGTGGGAGAAACACATAAAAGTAAAAATGGAAGAATGAGGTATGTAGAAGAAGAATAAAGTAATGTATATTAAAAATATGAATAAAAAATTACATAAATAAGCTCCACCTTATCCCCCCTGGAATGGATATATCATAAACTTGGAGAAGGGACACATATTTATAGGGAGAAGGGGTGACAAATTCACACACAAAAAAATTAATCCTAAAGTTTCCGCGTAGAGAAGACCTTAAATGACCGAATATGTAATATGTGTCTTCATAAATGTTGTTCCGTAGTGTCTCCTTCGTTTTCTCCCCAAATTTGAACTTCATTGGACGCGCCTAGAAAGTGTTATTAATTTAATATTGGAGGTTTCCTTTTTGAGAGGCAGCTTCCAGGAAGCTTCCTTCATATGTATGTCGTTAAATGTCCCTCATAATGGATTCCAAACAACTGGAAATTTATTTTATAAACTCTACCATGAGTCCTCGTACATCTCCAAGTGGAATCATCTAATTTTGAGTTTTGTAGACCGAATTGGAATTCCGTTATTGAAGTGGGGTCCGTTCTGTTATCCCGGAAAACTCTTCAACTTCATTGAATTTTTACGGATTCTAGAGGATAGAATCAGCTCCTGGTCCAGAATACAAAAATGAAGGAAATATAATAAGGATTATATCGAAATTTTAATCAGAAAATTTGGAATTTTATTTCTCCGGAAATGACCAAAATACCCCTGACGTAAAATTCTGTAAAAAATCCAGAATTAGTCGTTTTTCACATTTGGGTTCCAAATAACACTAAAACCTAAAAACATGATAATTACCCATTCAATAACACTTTTGTGGGATGATAAACAATGTTTTACAGTATAAAATATATGAAAATGTGAGCTTAATCACCAAGTCATTCCAATCATCCACATATATTGGTTATATACCCTTAAACCATTATTTGTTATATACTTCCAATGAAAAAAATAATTCATTCCTCTTTACTTATTCATCAACTACTCCACATGGTTTGAAATTTGAGTAGGAATGTGTGAACTCTTTTATATTTTTGTTTGGGTCTTTACCTACCAAACCAAAAAACATTGGAATCAATGAAATCATGTTAGGTATCATCTCCAAAATAATTTAACACTCGAATAGAATGATTGTTATTTTAATTATGGAATTTTGGTGCACAAAGGTCTATAAGGGTTGGGTTATGATTTCCTGCTATGATTAGAGGATTAGAGTGAAAACATGAAGTTTTACTGGAGTCTCTAAGAGAAATGTCCTCAAATTGAGATTGAAAATTAATTTTTCTATGTCTATTCACTAGGGTTATTTAAATTTCATGATTTAGGGGGAAATGTTAAATGTTTGAGCTTCTTAACCATGCAATTTTGATGGGAAAATAAAGAAATAAGAATGAAATAATGATGATACCACCTCCTCATAAAAAATGCCCGGTTTTGACACATGAAGGTCATGGGGTGTGAAAAAAACAAATGATTCCTTTGTTAAAATTTAGTAAATTGGTTGACCTTGGATGTCACCATAGATTATTGCACAACAATCAAGCTGTCACCTTAAATTTGAGAAAGAAGTAGAGTTTGTTTTTGAAATTATTTGAGTTGAAAAATAAATCGATCAATTAAAAAGAGTGGTTTAACACTAATGGATAAAGAGAGTGATGAGGTTAGGGTAGGATAACCTTTTACAGTGTCATAATCATAGTAAAAATAATTCACCCTCTATTTTTATTATGCAATAAATTAATAATTCCTTAACTAAGTTATCAATCACTCTGGGTTTAAGAAAGAAACGAAACCCACACCCATGTGCATGAAAGTTCATAAATAATTTCCAAATAACTAAGGAAATTCCATATTAGGGATTATTTATCTATATAAATATAGAGGAAAATTTCTTTATTCACACATGTTCCAATGATCACTTGACACTAACCACCTAACACAATCATCTCGGTCGAGACAAATTGCACTAGGCAGAGGGAATTTAAAATTCATCAACCACAACTATAAACAATGAGTGAAACCAAAACCCAAAAAAAAATCACATTAAGATAACTAGACACCACTAAAAATAAAAACCACTAAATATAAATAGAGTTTTTTATATTAGTGTTTAAGACTCTGATATTACACAAGTGAGACTCCCCCTTCCCCGATCAGTCAATGGCTTTAAATATCCTTGTGAAGGATAATTGAGTTAAAAGGGGAAGACGAGAGCATAATGAAACCAAGAAAAGATAAAATAAAAATAAAAATCACATCATGATTACAAAAACTCTAGAATGGACCTTATTTCACCTTCTTCAACATCCCATGAATTGAAGTGGACACACATATTTATAGGCTTTAGGGTGGAAATTTTCCCTCCATATCCATCCATCCAAAATATTGAGTTAAATTAGTGTAAATAAAGTATTAATCTAGGGATATTTAATAATGAATGTTTTTCCACTGTATTATTTTAATTCACCCACAAAATATAAAAGGAATTTAACAAGAGTACAAAATGTTATGTTTGATGTACTAATGAAGACTATTAATGCCTATGGATACTGATCGACTATCTCTAATTTGGTGCATTCAATTGATGCCTTAATGAATGAATATCTCAATGACATTTATTGTGGAAATGAGTCACGAAGTCATCTTTCTGTAATAGATAGAATAATTGAATTTGGAATTTTTTATTCCTAGATATTCCTCATTAACTATGGTGAGATCCATTCTATCATCCATCAAACATTACCCACTTGATTTATTTTTCTTGGCCATTATGTGTCGAACAGGATCAGTGTCGACAAGGGAAATTTCAATACCATGAACAATGAATTCCTAAAAAATTATTAAATTAATTTGGATAAAAAATGTAAATTATATTTCTCAAATACAGATGATCCATATAAATTCTAAATATAGAAAATTAAACTATTTTCAAAATTAAACTCAAAATCCACCAAAAATACTAACATGATGATAATTAGCTCAAATTTATTGATTTTAAGGGATTAAATAATTTAAAAATATATAAAATATTATGAAAATATTAACTATATTAATGTATTTATTATAATTTTCTAAAAAAATTATTTTTCCATGAATAGTAAAAATACTGATTGTTTTTTAGTACATTTAATTACTTCATAATTGTTTCATAATAATGTAATCATTAATTAACAACAATAAACTCCCTAAAACGTGTTATTTTATTAATATTAAGTATTTTTATGGAGTTTAATCAATTTCAAAAACCTATAAGTGAATTTCAAAATTCTAAAATGGAAACCTTAATTTTTAAAACATTACATTGAGGAAACATTATTTTTCCATGCCAAAAAAAAGTTATAAAAAATGACTCTCGGTTATTGTGGGTTAAAATAACTTATAATATAACCCAAATTTCTAAAAATCATTTGAAAAACCATGTTCAATCAAATGGTTTCCTTTTGGAACAACCTAAATTTCCAAAGCCTATATTTGGAAATTAATAAACAAATCCCCCACATTTTCTATAAATACACTCAAAGTTCTCAATTTAATTTCACTCCCAATTCATAATCCAAAAAGTTATTGTCGTTTTACCTCCCAATGATTACCATAAGGCGTTTTGAATTCCCCAAGGATCCATTACTTGGGTTTTAGGTGTAACTCTTCAAGGTTATAGAATTATTATTCATTTTACTTCAATTCAAGAAATTATTTTGTATGTGTCCCCTAAATGTTGTGGTTAATATATTTTATTAAAATTTTTATCACAAACTTAATTTCAAATTATATTTTATCAATGTTATACCCTTATCCCATATAATTTTACCCTTTTTTAAAACCACATTTTATCCCCATCATGATACTGAATTTACTCCTCAAAAGTTTTCTCTCTACTGAAGAAATTTTCCTTAATTTTATTTTGGTGAATAAACAAACCTCCACCTTTTTCAAGGGTGTTTGTATAGATTGAAAAATTATTTATTTTATTATGGTATTAACTTACATGAAACCTACATTTCCTTTCCATGTATAAAAAATGACTTAATGATCATGTCTTTAAACAGTTTTAGACACCACGATTTTGATAAGAAATTAATTTTTATTCTCCATGAGTTATTAATGAAATGATTAATTATGATATAAGTGTGTCAAATTTATTAATATATATTATGGTTTCTCCCTCATTAAACATCAATGTGATGATTAATGTATTTAACTTGTATATATGGTAGGTTTTATATTACCTAGGTGAATAACTTTGATAATTTTTAATTACGACACCTTGGTAACAAAACTTGGTGATATGATTATGAATGTATCATTTAAATGTTGTAGACTCATTTATAAGTGATTATTAATGTTATTTTTATTAGTATATAACTCATTTTTTTGCTCAATCCATAATTATATTTCTCATGTTTTTATTGATATATCTCATGATCAAATACTATATGTATCTCTTGCTCATTCCCTTATAGATCCACATGATCTCCCCATTTATTTGATTAATGTCCCTAGGTTATATGATTTAGTAAATGTATCATAGTATGATCCATTTGATAATACATTCATGTTTATTGGAATAATGTTTTTTGTTTTTCTATTTTATCATCTTCATTTCCATGAAACTAAACTATAGTATATTGTTTAGTTTCTTCCATGAAATGAAAATTTTATAAAATAAAAATGATGGATTATAAAAAAATAGAGAACATGAGGTGTTACCAGATATGTGACATTGTAATGTGATGACTTGGGGATTCCTTGAATGAGAAAATTTAGTGGTAGTGACTTAGGTATCAAGGTGTGGTTTTAAGGGATGGATAATAGGAACATATAGACATGCGTGTTTTTAGTTGTGCCTACGATAGCATGGTGCATGTTTGGGTAGAATCTTTTAGTTTTAATATGGTTCTAGTTGGATGTAATGTGTTTGGATGAGATTGAAATTCCATAAAGAATGGCTAGATGATGGTTTATGTGTGTGATCCTAGTTTTGATATTGTGAAACTCATGGGAGTGAGATTCAGATTTTCGGGAATGGGTGGTAATGGGGAATACAACAATTTTTTCTATGAAAAACTGTGGTTAAACATGTTGTCCATATTTGGACCATTTATTATTTAAAATTTGTGATGATTGGGGAATGATAAATTTTATGTAATTTTATAGGGGCCTATTTATTCTATGATTGTGGTGGAAATAGTGGTGTCACTATAGATATAGGTGATTCTTTGAGTTGGCCAGGTATGGTTCAATGAATGATCATATTTTTTTCTAGACGAAAGAAATAAATATTGAAATTGTTATTGAGAAATTATCAAGAGGATAGGAACATATTATTGGTCATGTGACTATTGAGAATGTGATTTGGGAGAATTTTATGTAAATACATATGGTTGGAAGTGCACCAATGGATAATTTAGTGTGGTGATCCTCAATATAGTTTGGATTTTGGTGAGTGTTGGGTGTGATATAATCATTAACTAGGTGCATGTAACATTAAAATTTGAATTTTTTTTGGTATGAGTGTGTTTGTCTCGATCTTCTCTTCATGTATGCGGATAGATAGATCATGAGCCATGATGGTCAAGCTTTGAACTAGGGATTCCAAAATGAAGATTCTTATATGGTTTGGAGTGGAATGTTTGTTGTAGGTTCATGTACCTTGTGTGAATAGGTTCATGTGATTATTGGATCAGTTGATGGTTGAAAATTTTGGAATATCAATGCTAGTCAGTAAATGAACCCAAATAAATATGAACTGCTCAACAAATTCCATTTTTAGATTCAAATATTGTATCTATTGGATTCTAAGAATAGACATTCAGATCAAGTGGATTTTGATGCTATAGATGTGTTATATTAGGATTGCTTCAGTGATCATGAAAACAACAACATGGATTTAATCGACTGATGATATGTTTATGGAGATCATAATATGTATTATTTATGTATATTTAGGTGTGTACTTGGATGATCACGAGACTCGTTTAGGCTTAAAGTCACAACGATCAATGATTTTTGTAATGTATTGATAGTTTAAGTCAAGATTTCATGGGAAGGGTTGGCTAGATTAGGCCAAAATAGTGTTTTATTTTGATATGTAATGAAATGATTTGGGAACTAAATTAGGTACATCATATTGGGTGTGATGAGTGTGTTTAGGAATTTCTTGGGGATTTCCATGGGAAGATGTAATGGCCGGTTTCCTCATGTATGGGAAGTGATTTTCATTGGAGTTTCTTCAAAATTGTTAATTTTGTGTCCTACCAGGGATTAACCTAAATTATCAGGTGATTTTAGGTTTGGTGAGTTTGAACCTATATTGGGAATGATATTAGGACACCATAGTTGAGTAATGGCAGTTAATTCCAATATTGGGGAGAACTGTGAGTCCAATTTGGCCTTGTGATCTAAGACATATGTGGGGATCACCATATTCCTATTGTTATATTTGGAATTGGTATGATCACATATCTAGATGGAATAGATTTGGAAAGAACTAACCAAACGTTTTTTTTCAATATTCGTAAGTGTTTTCTCATGTTTTGAAATTTTGAGCAACTTGAATCGATGGTAATTCCTTTGGTGTACTTTGGGAATTCAAAAATAGAAACACAAAAAATGTCAAGATATTAAAACACTAGAATTATTAGCGTGTATAATTTGATTCCCACAGATAATTCTTGGAGATATGACATGTTATGCAGAGTTTTTTTAAATCCTTATATCTGTATGAGATTTCAAATTCAATTAAAATTATATTTTTTTTGAGATAGTGAATGGGGTTGGTTTTGAACTAGAGTTTGGAATTGAATTATTAATTTGGGAATCAAATAAAGGATGTATTTTGGAAATGTAAATGAGGTCATATGGTGGCAAGGAGTAGTGTAATTGATTAATAAGGAATAAAAGAATTATTCTAATTCCAACAAAGAGAATGTACCAGCCCACCATATAGCTCTAGGGGGTTACAATGGCCTACGTTTTATTACAGTGGGAACTGGTTAGCAAGTACCCCTATAACAGAGAGCTATGGGTAATGTGGGAGTTTTTAATGAGGACAATGCTGGAAATTTTACCTACCATACCCTCAGTTTTTAGAGAGAAAATGGTGTATAGTGGGATGTCACTTGGCTATTCCATCCCCTATCTTGGTACATTTGATCCCCCTTAAAGGGGGGCGATTTGGGATATTTTTGGATTCAATATTTTGTATGTTCCTCCATATATTAACCATATTTTAATTCTACCTAAAACCCTTATTATATCAATTCATTTCACTTAGGGTTTCGATATGAATCCTCTAGAGCATAGTAGAGTCATATTGAAATAAATTGATTATCATTATTCATGTATAAATGATATTCTGAGACAATGTATTGGTGTCATAATTTTTTGAATTGAAAAATTTATCTCATAATGAAAAATTATTTATGATTTATATTTTAAATTAAATAAAATTGGAATGTGAAATAGTGATTAAAGTTAAGAATTTTCTCAGGAGTGGTGTCAGGAGTCCACTACGGACGACCCGTGGGCGGCTGCTCTTGTTTTTTCCAAGCATTGGGTGGCTGGTGAGGTAATTGAAAATATTATTTTTGAATTTAATGGTTAAATATTTTTAAATTTTAAATGAATTATGAATATAATTATAATTAATTAACTTGGGTTCTTTGGAATGAGTTAAGGGATTGAGTATCGATATGAGCATGGATTGGACTTGGACAGGCCTTGGTGGGACATGGTAATGCTTATTTCCCTTATAGATATATTTGAAAAATGTCATGAATGAGGTTTTTAACCTCATATATTATACATATATTTAATATGATTTTTTCATAATTAATGCAATGTGTGGGACCTCCCCTACAGGTGGTCCCCCCATATTAAATTGGATTATTTAAATATGATTAATTTTTTGAAATTAAATGGTTAATTAATAGAAATTATTTAAGTAGATGATTGAGATACTAATCCATGATGGTGCTTGGGTATTGGATTGATGCCTCAATTACTTATGGCCAAGGTCTTGACTTGAGTAGTGCCTTACGTTAAATGTAATACTCTTGAGGAGAATGAACTGTTTAAACTATGTTGAGGTTACCATGTTTAGGATCTTTTGATACCCCAACATGGGTGTATAGTGGCCTTAATTTACTCATACACTATGTGCCTTAGTTTTATATTTTGATTCCTTAGGGATTTAAGGATCATGGCATTGACCTAGGGTGAGGAACCATCCCACAATTGATGTGACCAAGCTTAGGTGGATGAAACTTTGGTATACCCAAATCATATTGTTTGAGAAGACATACTGAGAGTGTATTTGAGGATAGAGAATTTCATGATCCTTCTCTATGACTATTTACTATATAAAAAAAATACCCATATATATTGAGATGAAATGCTTCCATGTTTTCAATTCAAAGGGATGCGACATCCTTAGAGAATCAAGTGTTGACCCGAGACATGTTTGAGACCCATGAATTAAGTGGAGTTCCTCCATTTGTGTTGATTTATTAGACACAATATGGTACGTTGATCATTGAAAAAACTAGATAGACTATAGTGATATATATATATCAATGATGCATCTAGGTGTTTTGATAACCCAATATTTCATTATTATTTGACATTTTTTCTTTATTAGGAATGTTATGATATTATTGGGATATCATTGGTTTAGATATAGATACATGATTGTGATACGATGGATTTAGAGATGGTTTGCGTTGGATCATGAATTAATTTGGATCTTGGATGTCTGAATATTGTGGGTTTGGTCCCCAAATTCATCAAGATACAATTATAGTTTCCCTGGATTTAGTTTTAGACATACAGTTTGGTTTTCATTGATTTGGAGTTGATATACCATTAGAGATACCATGTATTAGGAGCTCTGATATTTTAATATCATTGGATGGGTCCTGAGAGTCATGTGGAATCAATATTTTCTTTAATGGATTTGGAGCCAGACATACAATTGGAAAACCATGGATTTGGTGATGGTATACTATTGGAGTTACCATGCATTCAATGTTTGGATGTTAGACTATTTTGGGTCGTGTTTATGGATTTGTGAAGATATAGATTTTAAAGCCACAGATTTAGAGTCATATATACTATTGGGATGTAAAATATTTGGAGGAGGTATACCATTGGAACTTCCATGGATTTAGAACTCACATGTTTGAATTCCATGGGATAGATCCCAAGAGTCATGAGTATATGATTTAGAATAATGTGTATTTATATTTTTTTATGTTTCATAGTAATAATTGTCCGCATAATGTTCATAGAGACTCTTAGACACTCGAATATTCATGTATGGTTGATTAGGGTCACAAACAAGAAGATCGACAGTGGTTATTAATTTTATTTACTTTTGGAAGTTATTATTTATCTGAGAATCTCCCATGAAAATATCAGAATATATAGTTGTTATTACGAGATTGAGTTAGTGGTTACCTACATATTGTTTTACTTAGACCCTTGTCAAACTATCATTTCTCCTGGGTACATGATTATCTCTCACATGGTCATTGAAGGCACATGTTTGGGCTAAGGATTGAGATAACATGGTCAAGTTCGATGACTCTAATGAGATCAGAGATTGGTATGTGTTATATCTCAGAGCCATTATGGAATTAGTGTATTTATTTCATTTTTTAATTGTATATATATGTAACCAATTTAATGGGTGGCTATGGTATGTATGGTAAGGATGTTCGGGCCTTTATTTTATTTCAACAATTTTCACTATTGTTTTATATTTTTTCATCCAACATAAATTTATTGACATGGGTGATAATTTATTTATTTTATATTCTATTATGCTATATGATGATTCTATTATAGTCTCCCTACAATACCCACCTAGAACCCTACAACTAGTTATAATCCTCAGGTGTTTATGAAATCATTCATGAGGTTATTTGGAGAACCGCTCTTGTAACTGTTCATAGAGGGATACATGATATGATGATACAATACATCATAATCCTCTCTAATATTGGGATCTTCAATCACAAATTGACATAATTTCTAGGATACTTAAACCTTCATTTAATATTCCCATATCAGTAAATATTTACTTTATTTTTTATTGAAAAATATAAAAAACATCATCATACAAGGAACTAATATTCTACCCATTGGATTTGTTATCAATAACCATAAAGAAATTACATGTCAGTTTTTTTTGAATCATTTTCTTCTTACATTTAATATAATTTAAAATAAATACAATATTTGATACAATATGTATAGTTAAGAAAACATTAATTACATAAATGTAAAATAATTTTAGAAGAATATTAATTACATATAAATACAATTAACCATAGAAACATACAATTTTAGTGTTTTTTTGGAAATTTGGATACATAAAAAATTGGTACACAAAAGATCTACCTCATTTCCAATTAAGTTATTAAAAACTAGAACTCTTATTATAAATACATTACATAAAAAATTTATTCCTAACATTGGGAAAGAAAATATAAAAAATGATTAGTTAGGATTTCCAGTAAGGGTAAACCTAAGAGATATACATCAATGCTCATAAGAGATCATATGATATGTATAAGGGTATGATAACATGATCATAACATAAAATAATACTTCCCATTTAGTCAATGATTATTAATAATAAAATCATTGTATAATTATTTTAATAATAATTGAAATAAGTCATAAGTGTATAGAATCATCAATATTCAATCATGATCCATGATAAAATATCATATGTATAAGACAAAAGTTTGTGGCCTAAAATAAAAAAAAGAAACTCAATTCCTTAGTTATGGTTTAATCCCATGACAATCATTGTGGATAAATTCCCCTAATCTAAATTCTTACCGAGTCATACCCACCATTCTCTTAGAAGTAACTCCCATATAAAGAACTAAGAAATATCTTAAGAGTTTATTAAATCCATCGACTTTGAGAATTCTATGAACTGTATCATCATTTACCAATTCATTGGAGGGATATATTGGACCCACCCATCATCATGATCTATATTGGGATAACCAATCACATAATCATAAAGCGTAAATATGAGTTCCACAAGATCATAAATAATTCATTATTTCATCGTAGCATAAACAATGAAGTAAAAATAAATTTCATAAAACTTGATTCATCATAATAATAAACCATATATAGGAAGGATAAATATGGTAATATAGGATCATATCTTGAGTGAATAATACGAACTACAAAGGATGTTTTTTTAATTATAAATACCTTCAAAATACCAATAAAAATTTTCCTGAAGAAAATACCGTTTTTTATTTTAAAATAAATTATATAAGGTCAAAAAAATCCCAATATAAGAATGAAAAAAATTTATTTGAAAAGGAACATAAGAAATTTAAATGGAAGCTTCAAATAATGTATAATTAGTGGCATTGTGAAAATCCATTCATCTGGTGTATGTTAAAACAAAAATTCCTTTCAAGTTTCTAATAAATGTCAAAAGAACCTTATTCAAAAAATGATAAGAAGGTTAATTTAAATTTTTTTAGGTTATTTGAAACATGGGTAAGATTTAATTTAGAAATTTCTTTTATAATATTAAAAAAAATCATGGAAAATGTTTAGAGGAAATATGGACACATGAGAAAAATATTCCTGTCTAAAGAGATAAATAAAGCCAGTTTCTCTTAAAAACACATTTTTGAACACATAATTACTTAAAGAGAAGAAAATGAATGAAAAAATATATAAACTCTAGAAATAAACATAATAAAATAAAATACCTAATATTTTATATATATATATCATATAAATTTATCATTGTAATTATGAGATTAAACAATACTGGTAAAAAACGAGGTTATAACATAAAACCGTTATCTCAAGTGCTTTATAATTTGTAAGCACTATAAAATTATGTATAATTTTTTTTAATTTTTCATAAATATACAACAAATTCATATTAAAACCTATAATACCATATGTTTTCTACCTATAATATCTTATCACCCATTCATTAATAATATTTCATTATCATTATCCTTTCGAGTGTTAACTGCTTCATTTTTCTTATATGATTTGGTTTGAAAGTAATGGTCCCTGAAATTTAATCAAAATTACATACTGTATATAATTTTAATCTTGATATAAATATAATATATATTTATTAATTATACATATATAATAATTCATATAAATTAGTGGTGAAAAATGAATTACATCACTACGTGGAGATGGTAGTCCGTACGTACACATGAGTTATGCATCCATTTGTTGATGAAAGGGATAAAATAAAGGTAAATAATAATTCAACATTATATAATAATTATAATATGATGAATATAATATAAATATAAATTAAATCTATCACTATTACAAACTATGAAATACTGTAATGGAAAATGACGCATATCGATATGCGATTGTGGTAGTCGACATGTACACATGAGCAATTCTTTAATCTCCCATTTGATGGAGAGGAGTTTAATTTTTTTTATTCAATCATAAAAATAACATAAAAATATATTTATTATACTTTATTTATCATATTATTATGAAAATAAGAGTTTAAAATTATGTTTAATAAGAAATAAATTTGAAATTTCTTGGTAAAGATTCATACCTCTTCTTAGAGATACTTCCATTGAATTACACCATAATAATTAAAGGATTTATCTTAAGAGTATAAAGGAAGCATGAGGATGAAGTAAATGAGTCTAGTAATTTAATTATGATCTATTAGGTTTAATTTTTGTGAATAAGAGAGGATAAAGGGTTCCTTTTCATAATTGAGGAGTGGGAATCACATTGAATTAATTAAAAGATTTCAATAATATAAGTTCGCTTTCATGTGAACGTGGATCGATATGGACAAGGATAATAATTTAGAATAAAATAATGTTGAAATTCCTTTAACTATTAAGAATTAGAATGTTTTGGGTGTTATTCCTACCCATATCTATTTTCTAACCACTAGTTATCATATTTTAACCTTAACTGTGATAACTAAATTTCAATGTTTTAACTATTCACTATGACCAAAAATTTATTAAACAACCCCAACCGAGTAGTCTAGAGTTGGTGGTTATTTTCATATAATGGAATTGATTTAATAGAAAAAATCACCATGTATTGTTCAGTTTAGTAGTATTGTATAACTAGATACATGCATGGTTCCCTCATTACATTGGTAAATAAATACAGAATATAATTAATGAAAATTAATAGCTTCCTTGAAATTTATTAAATTATTTCATCTTCATAACCTCAAGAAAGACAATAAAGAAAAGGGTGATATCAAATTCAAAATAAGGATTATACATAGTATAATCATGAGTCAATAATAGGTGAAACATAATCAATAAGGCATAATCCACATGATACTGTAAATAACTAACAATAAAATTCCATTTAATCAATGAATTGAGAATGAAAATGAATCTATATATTTTTTCATAGTGAAAATATCATGGATAATAATAATTTAATATTGAATAAATAAAAGTATTATGTATTGTATTTCATATATCTGTCACATGAGCTATTACTACCAATACCATTCACAGGACAGTTTATGTGTATTTCTAGAAAACCATCGTATTATTCTTAGAAAAACACATGAAGGGTTTATCACCAACTATTTTATATCATTAAACCTTTTGATAAATAGAGGGGATATATAATTCATGGTCCCAAAAATCACTAAAATTCCAAATCATTCTTCATAAATATATTTAATTCCTTAAAACATATTCCTTATCAAAATATCCATATTGAGAAGAGGATATATATTTATCAATATTACCCCAATTAAAATAAAATTCAATGTAAACGCTATATGTAAAAATGGTATACGACTAAGACAAAAATCATGTCCCTGAAATAATAAATACATATATTTAATGAAATATATTATCAAAAGAAAAATTATCTAAAAGTGTAAGTAGATACACCACATTAAAATTATTCGGTGCACAATACTAAGTACATCTCAATGAAATGGAAATTGAGACGAAGTCCCTTACCTTATGTAAGAAAGTGTTTTGTACATATACTTAATGTATTATATAATCAATTTAGATTCATTATCTACATAATACATAACCTATTCAAAATAATATTGATTTATTTTAATTTTATTAAGTTCATTTAGGTCCCTTATGTTGAGTTATAATGTTTAATTTTGTTGTTTTAGGTGCATTTGTTTCATGGTTTTATGGTTATTCCCTTGTGTATAATTATGGGAGTTCTTGTCAAATAAAAGAAAAACTATAGATTTGGAATACAAGGATATTAATATACTCCTAGTATATTAAATTTTCCTGATATATCATTTGGTTATATGGTTTTAGGATGATTAATTAGATAAAATGTTAATGAAAAATGATTAGTTTAGTTTGGGTGTTTTTAGACTATCACATACTAGTACCATTTAATTTAATATTTTTGTATATATAGTATTTACAAAATATTAAATAAGCTTTAATACATATATTAAAATCTTTTCAACCATAAAAATGTTTTTATGACCACCCTTTAATGTGTTAATGAAAATGATAAATCACCGTCCACGAAGGCGGTGAATTGACACCTGAAAGACGATGTTTCCATTTTGAGAATAAAAGAAGAAGATAAGAGACATGATGATGGATATTCCATTATCATAATAAAATTAATGTATATATATCAAATTGGAGTTATCATTCCATGTTGTATTTGGAATATGTGGAGAGTACAAGAAAATAAAAGAAATTAAAAGAGAAAGAAGAAGGATTTTACCTCTTGAATATCGTCTCCTTGGGGATCTCCTTAAGAAAATTTTATTTGATATTTTGGTAAGACCATAAGGTATTGGACTTGGGGAAGAGGTCTGAGAAAATATTTAATTAGAATTTATACAATATTCATGTCTTATAAGGTGTGAGGAAAAGGGTTGGTGTGGGGTGGTAATTATAGTGGGAGGAGAGGGTGTTTTACCATTTTTCTCATTTGTTTATTATTTAGGCCTCATACAATCAATAGTGTTAATTCATGTGACTAAGTAAATTAAATAGTGAATTTGAGGTTAAAATAATTATTTTTTATATCATCCATGACTCATAATTTAATGTATTTGGCTAAACATGTTTAATACAGTAAATTATCATATTTCAGTTTTCTCAAAAAAGTTCAATTATTTCAGTGAAATACCAAAAATACAAATAATTGTTTTTTAACATGTAGATTTTAAAAATGGAATCCATTTTATAGAAATAATTTCCAAAATATGAGAAATTAAATATTCAATTAAGTAATCATTTATTCAAAAATACTTTTTTTAATATTATAACCTATTTTACGAAACATTCAAAAATTAATTATGGCCTTATAAAATTATTCTATGATTAGAAAAAAAAATAATTCATGAATATATTTTATGAAAAAATGTTTATTTTAAATAATTTTATTTATTATAAAACTGTGATTAAAAATGTACGTTCCACAAAAATACGAATACTTAGTTTATCATTTTGAAAACTTTTATATACTAATTATACGATCTAAATAAGTCATACTTTAATTTATGAGTTAGCTAAATTTTATTTATAAATTCATAGTTGATGTTATTATTCTAATGTCTACATTGATATTTATAGTGGTTAAATTACTATTCCAACGGTCATGGTAATATTTAATAGTATATCACTGTTTTTTTATGAAAATTAAACGATCGAATAAATTGAATTTTTTTAAGAGGATATATACCATTAAATACTGGGGTGTTACATTATTCCCTCCATTAAAAATTTAGGCCTTGAAAATTTTCATGAAAATTTCCTTCAAAATAGATGATGATGGTTTTTCTTCATAACATCCTTAGGTTCCTAAATTTCTTCTTCTATTATATAGTTTCTCTAATGAATTTTTACCTATTAAGTCATCTGATTTATAAATACATTCTCCATTGTGTTAAAAATATCAATAGTTTCTTCACAGTAATAAAAATTAGGTTACTATTCTATATCTTCATAAGTGATTACTTTCTTTGGGTTTGACATGTACTTATTTAATAATGAAACCCAAAAAACCATGAGACAGGAATGACCGCCTCCTAGGGGAATCTATTAATGAAAATAAAAAGATACAACAAAACAGAGTCACGAAACATTTCAACAATGGCGAGAGTAGACCTCACCACTATGGTCGGCCTGAACATGAGCATTAAAAAAGTCAGGTAGGACACATGATCCACTGGAAATGGCCTCCAAAATTTCTCTCTTAGAAAGAGCATCAACCACCCGATTAGCCTCATGAAAAACATGCACCACTTCATGGTAAATTCTCCACTAGCCTAAGACATTCAATCCAAGCTAGTATAATCTTCCATGGTACATTTGGGGAATGATCTCTAAGAATTTGAATTGCATTCGACGAGTCGGATTCCAACCAAAATTGATTCTAGTGAAAATGTATAGAATATTTTATTTCTTTGATCATGGCCCAGAGATCATCATCAATGGCAAGGCCATTTCCAATAAAATGGAAAAATAATCCTTTCACTAACACTCGAGAAGTTTCAGAAACGCCACCATAGCCAGCAGGTCTAGGAGAACCCGAGGCTCCTCCATCAATGTTGACTATGATCCCTCTAGATATGGGTGGTATACAGTGGAAATACTTCACCATTAGCGGCATCCTAGACCTGCCATTCACTCTAAGTGATCTCAAAAGTACAATGTCATCAACATAATTATCCATAGATCCTTTTGGTAAAAGAGAGGCATTGTGTATGAACAGAACACCATTGCGGAAAAAGGGATTTATGTTGTTGAAGAACAAGTCATTATGTGTCATCCAAATGAAAGAAAAGACACTCATAGAAGCATCCAATAGAAGGGAGTGAATTTATTAAATTCAATCCTTTTTATAAATAGACTGTAAAAGCTCCTCCACGGTCTGAAAGTTGAACCAGCTTTCAAAAATTTCTTGCAGATATTTCCATAGCCTGTATGTAAATTTACATGAAATGAAAAGATCTTGGTGACTCTAATCTTCTTCCAAGCAAAGGGGAAAAGCAAGGTCCAACTGAATTCCAGCGCGCTGCAATAGATTTTGAAGAGGAAGGCACTGCTTCTAGATTTTCCATAGAATATTGGACGAAGTAGTTGGGATAAAACCATTCTGGACACCCTTAATCCATGAGGACGGGTTCAATTAGGGTCCACAAAGCAATCGATAGCACTCTTTAGTAGAAAAAATCCATTTCAAGATGGGAATATAGATCGGAGTGTCCTAATCAATATATATGTATCGAGAGATTTGCAGACAGGGATGAGTAGGTAATAAATCATTCATCGCCACAGTACCATCAATATCAGCAATAGAATAGTTAATCAGAGATGGACGGATAGCAAAGTCTTCACAAATAGGCTGGTACAACCAAGGATTTTTCCAACAATTCAGCTACGATTGATCACAAACCACCCATTTTTAGTTCTCCATACGACCAGCATAGGCCCGCTTGATGGAAGGCCAAATAGAGGAAGTCATGTAGTAACCGTAACCATGTTGAATCTTTTTCACAAACCTGGAGTATATGAACTCTATAGAAGAATCAGATCTGGAGAGCAGGTTCCAGACAAATTTATTGAGTAATGTATCATTAAATAACCTTGTATCTTTCACACACATTCCCCACATTTAGATCGGTTTAATACAATCTTTTCGGGCCGCTAAGATTAACTTTCTCTCATTAATTGATCCAGTCCAGATAAAATTTCTAATCTTACCAGTCAGTTCTTCAATGAGAACCCTTGGAAATCTATAAAGAGAGAATGAATAGACAAACCTTGAGCTGATCAAAGAATTAACCAAGCAGATTCATCCAGCCTGAGATATATTCTAACCTTTCCAGTTCGCTAATTGATTGACAATTTTTAGAGAAATTTTCTCAAGATAACAGTGCTTTATTCTTCCCCAAAATAGAGGCACCCCATGATAAGTAATGGGTAAAGATCCCCTATTCACACCAAGCTTCAATGAGATTCTATTCTGTTTTGAGATAGAAGTGCCTCCCCCAAACATAACTGATGACTTATTCTTGCTAATAACTTGACCTGAAACCTCCTCATAATGTGAAATGATTCCCTTGATAAAAGAGATGATACCTTTCTCATCCTTTTCGAACAATAAGATATCATTAGCATAGAACAAGAGAGAGGGAGAAAGAAGATTCCTCCCAATCTTCATCTTCTGAAACAAACCAAAATTAGTAAGGTCATTAAGACACCAACTCAAGTAGTCATCTGCAATAGAAAAACTAAGAATAGATAAATGATTCCCCTACCTTACTCCTCTTGAGAAACGAAAGAATCCTCTGGGGGATCCATTAATAATAATAGAGAGCCTTAAATTTCCTAATATAGAGCCAAAAACTCCAATAAATTTTGGCGAGAACCCATGCATTTTAAGAATCATGAAAAGAAAACTCCATCCAGTATTGTCAAAATATTTTGATATATCAATCTTCAAATCCATGTCACCAACTTTTTTCCTCTTCTTCATGGCATTAACACATTTAGAAGTAGTAAATTTTTTTTGAATGTTCCGTCCTGGTACAAACACAATTTGATTATTGGAATCAAGCCCCTTAGCAATTTCACCCAACCTCTGAGTCCTAATTTTACTAATAATCATGGTTATGGTGTTCCCAATAGCCATTGGTCGATAGTATTTATTGTCAAGAGTGAAATATTTCTTAGTAATTAGAGAAATAAAATTAGATTTCATCCCAAATAGCATAAAGGAGGACCCATAAAAATCCCTCACTACATTTGTAATATCATGCTTGACAATATCCCTGTAGAATATAAAAAAATATTGGTAAAGACATTTGGGCTAGCCACACTATCAATATTTAAAGATAGAAGATCATCATAGATCTTCATAATATCAGGAATATCAGTCAGCTTATTATTCTGGAAATCAGTGATAGAGGGCTCAAATCAATTGATAATTTTGTCAGACTTATGAACTCTAGTGTCTGAATATAGATTCTCATTGTAGTTAGTAGCATCTTGGACAATCTCACTTTCTGTAGAGAACATAATCCCATAAATGTTAATGGCAATTAGGCTCCTCCTAGCTCTATTTTCCTTGAGCATGCAGTGAAAAATCTTGGAGTTCCAATCTCCCTCCTTTAACCACATCATATTAAACTGATTCTGATCTAATAATATTTATGAGTCAAGAGATTATCCAAATTTGAAGTATCTTATATCTCCCCCAGGGAGGGAACATCCTGGAAAATATTAATTCTATGGTGACTGAGCATGCAAATTTCAACTTCTTTGATGACATTACTAAGGGAGGAAAAAGAAGATTTACTCCATTTCCTTAATCTTTGCTTGAATTTTTTTAACATAAAACAAATGATATGAGAAGGACTTCCCATGAATTCAGAATTCCAAACATCTAAAACAATATCCCTGCAACCTAGAATGACCAGCCATGCATTCTTAAATTTGAAGGGAATCAGAGCTGACCTCACTCTGCTTTCACAGACCTCATCCATAATAGGATTATGATTAGAATGTATCCTTGGTAAGGTGACTCCAGACACATCAATTGAACTATTGAAATTATCCACTTGCACAAAGTATCTATCCAGCTTGGCTGCATGTCCTCTATTGATGGATTATCGGCTCCAAGTAAAATCATCTTTAGACACAGGGACATGAATCAGACCACATTTATCAATACAGGAGGAAAATTCAGAAGCTGAAGTGCAGTAGAAATTCTCCCAATTTTTTCCATCAGCTGTCAAAACAACATTTAAATCACCAATTTAGATCCAACTATAATTCATGCCCTCAGAGATATCAACATGATTCCTCCACAGAGCTCTCCTCTTAGAATAATGGTTGAAAGAATAAACAAAAGTTACCAAGAGTGTGGGAGAATTATGACTACAAGATAAAGTCATAGATTTCATATGTTTAACAAAAGAGTCAATCAAAACACTATTATGTTTCATAACCCATAAAGATTCAGCACTGTCCCCCACTTTATTATTGGAAACAAAGGAGTAACCCAAAGAGGACCACCTAAAAGAGACATAATTCTCATATTTCATTCATGGCTCTGAAATTCCAATTTATAAAGGATTATTTGTCAAAATGAGAAGCCTAATGGACTTGACCATGGGAGAATACCCAATCCCTTGGTAGTTCCGAAATAGAATCTTCATTTCATTGATCGGAGCGTAGTGCACGGCCCATCATCACCTAGTTTCATATCCTTGATAGATTTATCATTACACAATTTATCAGGGGCGGAACATCTGAATCTTGATTCAGAGTAGTATAATCATCACCATCCTCACATGAGATCACATGACTGAGATATGAAAACCTACTTAAGGAATCAATAGGGGAAGTAAACTAGCTGGGAGTCTTCTCCTCACAACCTTATCTGGATGGACCTGAAGGAAGTCTCCAGACTGCAATCCAGAAATCTATCTGATATCAGTATGAACAAGGGCATCACCACTAGAAGGGAGAGAGACATCCATTGATGAATTAGAAGGATTATCAGAATTATCATCATTCAAAACCACAAATCTAGAAGCAGGAACCAATGAAGCATATTCATTCTGGTTAGATTGACCTACAACCCCAGCCAAACCTGAAGCAGAGATTTCACTGGGATCTTTACCACAAGATTGAATAGGATCCTCATTAATGGAAATCGAAAAAGTCTACTCAGAATTGGAATGTACTTCTCAAGGAGAAGATTATGATAGTGGGTCCATGTCATGTATAGCAGTGAGCTCTTTTGTTTGAATGGAAACCTCCACAATGTCCTGAATTGAGTCCCCCAGATTAGATTCTCTCACACATTATTTATCTATGTCTCCTTTTATAGGTGGGTCAGATCCAGGATTTTTTCCTTTATTTCTCCTTCAAGTCGAGTCATCATGCCCTTTAATTTTACAGAAGCTACAAATTTTATGTCTATTACAATCCAATTCCACATGTCCAAAAAATGACAATTCATACACAACATGGGATTTCACTCATAAAGAATCCCAAGAGTAATACTATCATCCTTAGTGGTCAACACCATTTCCTCCACAAGAGTGAAAGACATATCAACCTCAACCAAAATTCTTGCAATATGACCAAAAGAGGGGTTATCACATTGCTTATCCAACCTAATTAGATTACCAACAGATGAAGAAATATCCCATAGAATTTTGTGTGCCAATATATCCAATTTATATTGTAAACCCGTATCCATAATTGAGAATATGTGTTCTTGATAGAATTTAGGTCAAAATTTCTGTCCCATTCATGAATTTGATGGAATCCAGGATTCAGAGAGACTGAGCCAAGACTCCAAGAACCCCTCTTGAGATCATCAGAAGGAAAAATAATATGGTAGAATCCATAACACATCACCATCATTTTTCAATCATACAATCCTCAAATTGCAGAAATACATTCAGTAAGAGCATTGAATTTCCAAGGCTTCAACCCTTTCAGGATCAAAACATGGGCGATTATAGTGAAGATACACAAATTCCCCCTTTCATCAATAGAATTTTGATTCATAGTAACATGCAAAATACACCCTTTTTTGATGATCTGACATGGAGGAGCTGATTCACAATCCAGAAAGGAGGTGTTTCCTTTATTCTTCCCCACATTAGCTAAACATTTATTTGGGACATCTCCATCCCGAGTACAACTAGATTTATTGAAACCGTTATCAGAAAAACTAAACAATTATTTGTGCCCCAGACAATCTTCCACCATCATGCCCTTACCAGGGGGTCTTTCCAAGGAAACAACTTTCAATCTAGAAGCATGATCACCCTAATTGAGATCTCCAGATTCCTCTATTCTCTCTATCCAAAAGTGGAACACATCATGTACTTTGGAGTGACCTGGTGGAATTTTTATTTGGTAAGCTATGACAATAATTCTATACATAATTTCAAATGGTCCAATGTACATGCGGCTCAATTTACCAATATTAACAAACCTTATAATACCCATCCATGGCGATGCTTTTATAAATACATGATCACCCACTTAAAATTACAAATCCTTTCTCAGGTTGTCAATATAACTATTTTCCCTACTATAGACTAATTTGATATGAGTCTGTATCATATTTAATATTATAATTTTTTCATTAATAAGTTATTGGCCCATAATTTTCCTCTCACCAACTTTATCCCAACATGTTGAAGTATGAAATCTATTTCCCAAAAATGCGTTATAAATCACTTTTTGAATAAATGAATGTAAACTATTATTATAGAAAAACTCTACCAAAGGTAAAAAATGATCCCTTATACCCTGAAATTCAAGTGAGCGTGATCTAGAAATTCTATCCAATGATTGAACAATCCTTTCATATGTCCATCAGTTTGAGGGTGATAAGTAGTACACAAAAAATACTCTGTATCAAAATTTTTACAAAGAATATTCCAAAATATTGATATTAAACGATGATATCAATCAGGCACAATCGATAAAGGTTTACCATGAAGTGTTATAAATTCATTAATATAGAGTCTTGATAGGAAATTAAGAGGTAAATATTCTCTTATTGCAATAAAATGATCCAATTTTTTATGATGAGAAACAACAATCCATATCATATCATTTCTTCAGGTTGTACTTAGTATTCCTAGGAAAAATTCCATCATATTGTAATCCCACATCCAAATAGGAATAGGTAGTGGTTGAATTACACACCTATGATGATGTATCTTATACTTTACTTGTTGAAAAACTAGGCATCATGATACATAGTTACAATTTCCCACTTCATATTTTCCCACAAAAATTGTTCCTTGAGATCACTATACATCATGTAACTACAAGAGTGTGTAGAGAAATTTGAGCTTTGAGCATCATATAATAGTTATATTTTTAGCTCAGGTATTGTTGGAACACATAATCTCAATCCAAATTTTAGAATGCTATCCTCATACAAGACGGATACCAATATTCCAACCTTAATGGATTCAATTTTATTTAGTAAACTCTCAAAATTATCTTAATAGTTATTTATCTTTTCTAATAAATCTATTTTCACAACCATTTGAAAAATGGGTGATGTTTTCCTTTCCATTACAATTCCCATATCTATAATTACAAAATATATGAACAAAGGATCTTTCTCAATCTTTATTTTGTTTAGAAGTACATGATCTTTCCTATTTAATGCATATTCTGCCCTATTTTCCTTTCTTGGGATGTATTGTATTAAGAAATCATTATCTTTGAGTATCTTGTGCCATCGTGTTTGCCTCATGATGAGTTCTTTTTGTGTAAAGATGTATTTCAAACTTTTTCGATCTGTATATATCTCATATCATTCACCATATAGATAGTTTCTTCATACCTTGATAGAAAATATTAAAACTGCCTACTCAAGATCCTAAAATAGATAATCTTGTCCATGAATCTTGAAATGAATTGATGAATATGCAATAAATTTATCATTTTTCATAAGGAAATAACCCAATACTATCTTCAAGACATCACTTCATACTATGAACCCATGATTTACTAATGGTAGATTAAAAATTAGAGCATTGAATGACTTTCTATTTAATTATACAAATAATTCTACACATTTTTTCATATAATCCTAACCCCTATACGTGTGAGCCAGGTTAACATGTTATCAAATCCAGAAAAATTATAAATGAAACACTGATAGTTACATGTTAAACCAATAAAAATACAAACCTTAGTTATGTTTTTTTATGTAGGCCATTCTTGGATTTCCTTTTTCTTTACATGATCAACTAATATTCCATCTTTAATGGAAATATGGCCATGAAATGAAATTTCCTGAAGGAAAAATTCACACTTGCTAAATTTACCATATAAATCCTTCTTCTTGAGTATATTAAGAATTATCATCAAGTTATTCTCAAGGTCTTCATTGGTTTCAGAATATAATATAATATTATAAAATAAATAAATGAAAAATTATGAATTCATTACTTTAACAATCTATTCATCAGTTCCACAAAAATAAAGGGAGAATTAGTCAATCCAAATGGAATTTATGGTAACATGTATTGTTCATACCTCATATGAAAATATTTCATGGGAATATATTCCTTAATTACTCACAATTGATGAAACATTGAATGTAGGTCCAACATTAATGAATATCGAGCTCTATGAATTTTATCAAATGAATAATAAATACACAAAAGAGTACACTTGTTCATTATTGTAATAAAAATGATTTATATATAGTCAATAGACAACATTATGGATCTATCATTCCTCTTAACCAAGGGAACATGGTCTCCCCATGGGGAAACACTAGGGTGAATAAATCCCTTATTAATCAACTCATCTAGTTTCTTTTTCAACTCCACTAATTCTATAGTGGCCATTCTAGATGGAGTATTTGTTATTGGTCTTGAATTAGGGATTAAATCAATTATATACTCAACCATACACTCTAGGGTGATTCCTAGTAATTCCTCATGATGTATATCAATGTATTCATGTACTATTAGTGCATCCTAAATTTTAATGTTAATTATCTCTTCCCTAGATTTTGTTTCCACTTCCTCTACAAGAATTTCATTCTGTAGAGCTACTAGTGGTGGATCTATATAAAATTAATACGAAGATGTTTCTTCTCTAAAGATATGGAATTCTACATCTTCATCACAAATTTTAATTTCCATTTTCCTATTATAAAGGTTGAAATCATATTTTTAAATGCATTACAAACAATGGATTTTACCAATTTCAACCATAGGTATGAGGATATGGTCAATAAATAAAGAACGTTAATATTCAATAATGGGGATTTCCCAACACATCTTTGTTCCACTGATACATCCCTTAGGAGTTTTTATTGACATGTATCTTATTAAATCAAAAGGGAAATATCCATTTTCATCAAAAAAATTGGTAGACATAAATGATTAAGAAGATCCATAATCAATTAAATCATTGGATAAATTTGATGATAGGATTAATGTACCTCCCACCACATTATTGGGTACTTCAACTTCAGCTATGGTGATCACATAATATTGGCCATCTCCCCTTGGATTATTCTACGGTAGATTACCTTAATAGTAGTGATATAGGTTTGAATAATGAACAATTTCATTACAATTGAATCAATGAACATCATTGATCTATTTCTTCCTCTTGAATTCATTAGCTTAATGACCCTTTTATCCACACTTATAATAAACTCCAATGAATTTCAAGCATTTGGAATAATTATTCTTTCCACAATTTTCACATAATTTTTATTTATTTGATACACTATTTTTCCATGATTATTTACTTGTATCATGGTTTTCATAATACCAATTCATATCCTTAATTAACATGATCATATAGGATCTATCAAATTCCTCCTCCATTTTATGTCACTTAATACAATTTCATCGTATGATGAATTTTTCTGAGAAGCCAGTGCCTTTCAGAGACATGAATTTATATCATCAAATAAATGATCAATATTATTTTCCAAATCATGTATATATTCTATAGAATACTTTTCTATTCGTGTGAAGGTATTCTTAAACCCTTCAATAATATCTTCTTTATTTTTTATTAAGATAAACAATTTTATATTTATTTTAATTTGTTTCTCTTGAAGGAAATAATTTTTGAAGAATGTTTCATTATAAGTTATCCATTACATGTATTTTATTTTACCTTCCACCTTAGTATTATGGATAAAAAACCAATTTTAATAAACTTCACCCTGGAATAAATATACTAGAAGAACTAACTATTCTATTTCATCACATCCCAATTCCGTAACTATCTTTTCCTAAGACTTGATCCACTGCTTAGATACCACTGGATTAGTAGTCACACTAATATATGAGGGTTTCTACTATATGAAATGATCCAACATAGGTGTAGTATGGTTATTCATCATAAGTTGAATAAGATTTCATAATATGGACATGATCTTCTCAGCTCCAACAAGAGATGCATTAACTTGCTCAATGGGGAAATCCTAACATTATCTGTGGGTATTGATCACCATTCTTCCATTTGGTGGCATCAGTAAATAATGAAACACGCTTATTTTGACCATAATAATATTTACAATTGACCCACAAAAAAACATTTTAAGGGGTCATTATAATTTATTTATTTAACATATATTTACAGATGTTTCTACTAAACAAGCTCTGATTCCAGCTGTAACAACCCTAACCCTAGTAGCATAGAGTCAGTGTTTATTTTATTACAATTAAATAGATACAAGAGAAAAAATCACCAAGGATCAATCAATTTTTTAATCCTAAAGAACTATATATATATTTGGTTCCCTTATCAAATAGGTAACTAAACATAAAAAAACAATATAAACTTCATCCATGACACTTATTCAATGATTTCATCTTCAAAACATGGGGAAGGAAAAAAATTAAAGGGTGATATAAAATTCTTATTAAGGGTTATATAAAGTAGAATCATGAATAAATAATAGGTTAATCATAATAAATAAGGAATAATAAATAAGGAATGATAAATAATGGAAAAACACAATCCATTTAATCCATAAACTGAGAATAAAAATTCATCCATAGATTTTTTTCATATTTAAAATCTTATGGATAATAATAACAAATTATTGAATGTAGAAAATGCTAAATTTTTGGACTAAATGTATCTAGAACATGGTAATATTCATTAAAGACCCTTCAAAAGATGATTTATCTATCTGGGAAGAAATCCCTTTGATTCTTCTTGGAAACAAACATGAAGGGTCTGTCACAAACCATTTTTTCTCATTAGACATGCCAATGCATCGAGGGGATATTTAATTCTGGGCACCACCTATAACTAAAAGTTCAAATCATTATTCATACATATAATAATTAAAGCATAATATTACTTATCAAAATATATATATATTGAGTTGAGGATATAATTTTTCAATATTTCCCCGTTTAAAATAACATTCTATGTAATCATCGTATATAAAAATGGTATACATATAAGAAAATAAAAATATATATGATAAAAGAATTATTTATATTTAAATAAATATAATTTAAAATTTAATATTTTCTAAAATTTGTAGTTGATACACCACATAAAAATTATTAGGTTCACAATACCATGTAAGTCTCAATTAAATTGAAATTGAGAGGAAGTCCCTTATCTTATGTACGAAATAATTTTGAAATTTTAATTAATATCCAAGATAATAAAATTTTACCCATTACTTAGTTAATAAATAATATATTTAACATATATTTGTTTTATTATAATTTTATTATGTTAATTTATGGCCATTTTGATTATTTATAATGTTTAATTTCATTGTTACAAGAGCAATTGTTTCATGGTTTTGTGGTCAGTTGTATTTTTTATAATTATGAGTGTTCTTGTAAAATGGAAGAAAAACTATAGAAGTGAAACAGGATTATATTAATATATTTACATGATTTTAAAAGGTTCTTTTATATCATTTGGTTATATGGTATTAGGATAATTCATTAGATAAAACATTAGTGAAAAATGAATAGTTTATTTAGGTGGTTTTTACAACCATCGCAAACTAGCATCATTTTATTTAATATTATTTTATACTTTTCATAGAACAATAAATACGTTTCAATAAAAATATTTTTATCAATTTTAACCATTAAAATGATTTTATGACCAGTCATGAAGGTGGTAATGAAAAAAAAATGTTATCCATGAAGGTGTTGAATCAACACCTCACATATGATGTTTTCATTTTATGAATAAAAAGAGAATAGAAGAGACTTGATATTTAATATTAAATTAACATAATAACATTAAATTAAATATATAATACTAGAATTATTATTAAACTTTTGATAGGGGAGGTTAATAGAGGAAAAAAAGGAAACTAAATTAAAAGAGAAAGAATGATTATTTTACCTCACAAATATCATATCCTTGGGGACCACTTTAAAACTCTTGAATTTTGACTTTTTGTAAGACCAGATTGTCTTAAACGTGGGGAAGAATATTTTTAAGGGTTTTTTGGATGGATTTAGAAAATACTCATGTCTTATATGGTGTGAGGAGGAGGGGTGGTATTTATAGTTGGATAAGATGAGTGTTTTTGATTATTTTATTGATTTGTTTTTTATTTTGGACCAATACTATCAATAGGGTTAATTCTTGTAAATATATATATTAAATAGAGCATTTAAATTTTAACTAATTTTTTCTTACATCATCCATGACTCAAAATATTTATGTATTTTGCTTAAAATGTTAAATACCATGAATTTCCATTTTTAACTATTCACAAAAAAATTAAACTATTTCAGAAAAATAAATATAAAAAATTTCAACATCTAGATTTAAAAAATATAATCCATTTTATGAAAATAATTTTATAAATACAATAAATTAAATTTTTATTTTAAATCATCATTTATTCAAAAAATTATGATTTTAATATTATATCCAATTTTACGATACATTAAAAAATTAATTATGGTCTCATAAAATTATCCTATAATAATAATAATAAAATCAAATATTAATTTATGAATATATTTTATGAATAAAAATTTTATTTTAAATAATTAAATTAATTGTAAAATTTTAAATAAACATTTATGTTCCAAAAAATACCAATACTTAATTTATCATTTTTTAAACATTTATTTACTTATTCTACAATATAAATATGTTATATTTTCAATTATGAGATAACAAAATTTTATTTATATTTTAATATGTTATTTTATTATTATAATTTCCAAATTACTATTACTAACGAATAAATTAATAATCATACAATCTTGTTGATATTTAATAGTATGTCACATTTTGTTTGTAAAATGTATACTATCGAATAAATTGAATTTATTTAAGAAGATACGTAACATAAAATGATAGGATTTTATAAATTTATTCACCATAATAAATTATATTAACTCTGATGATACCAAATATGGAATCCATTTTTCTAAATTTTATTTTTATATGTTTCAGAATTTAATAATAATAAGTTCACTGAATATAGAAAAAACTATATAAAAATCATTTTCTAAGATAATAACCTTTGTTACATACATTTTTTGGCTTATAAAAACCATAAAATTAATTATAAAATAAATATTTGAATATATAATCTTTATATTTCATTTAATCCATTAATTATTAGAACAAAATTAATTTATTAATATATAAACACATTAAACAGATAATATTTTTCAGAGAAATGTGTTTTTAAACACAGAAACTTTAACTTATACCAAATCAAGTATAATTATGATTAACATATAACTAATTATATTATTTATAACAAATGGATACTTATGTTACTTAAAAATAAAATTCAAAGCATAATGGTACTTCTAGAGGAAATTAAATGGCTTTTTTTTTATAAAAATCAGTATTTTTCAGTTTTCACTGAGAGATAAATGTTTTTAAAAAAGTTCTAAAAATTAATCTTAAGATAATAGTGAAAATATGACTTATAAAATTATTTTAACTTCCAAAAATAAAATTTTAAAAATTTTTATAAACTTATTATAATATTTTCACACAAAACATAATAAAAACCATTCTTGAAGAAAATTATTTTAGAATCATAAAATGACATTACTAAAAATTGAGCACTTATTTATAATACATTTTTAAATAAATTGGAATTATTTTAAAATATTATACCAATTTTCAAAAAAAAATATTTATATTCATACCATTAAATTTAATAACTATATTTTATGACTTTACAATATTGTGATTTATATAGTATTGGAGTTTTTTGAAAGGTAAGATATGTAATACTTCACGTTTGTTTAAAACTAAATGAATTTATTATCTTAGAGTGTTTAATTATACCCTATTAAATTCATCTATTTATAAAAATTTCATTACTTAAATTTAAAATAATGAGTATATATCTTCTTTATCACATCCATAGATTCCTATACGATTCCTTGAATTTATGACTCCTCTAGAAAACTTTAACTATGTAGGTAGTCTTGTTCCGTAACACTTTATCTCTACAATTCATGATTTATATTTGTTGTTTATCATAGGAAATATCTTGATCCATTGGTTTAACATACATGTTTAGTGCATATAAATGATCCAATATGTACTTTCTGAAGAGAGATATATGGAGAAGATCATGAACTGCCGAGAGGTTCTGTGGGTGTGTCTTGAAACAAACAACTAAAAAAATCCGATCATGAATCTTAAAAGGACCAATATACACAAGGATAAAAATTATTTTCTAATGGAATATCATAACCTTATCCTATAGAGAAGTGTAGGGTAATACCGTATGACCTAGATCAAATTCTATATATCAACTATGATTTTGAACATAAATGTTCTCTTGAGTTTGAGATTCCTTGAGGTGTTGCTGAATGGACCTAACCTTGCATGTTAATTCCTCAAATTTGTACAGTGCATATAGATTTCGTTCCCCATATTTATCCCAACATATTGGAGTTCTGAAAATATTTCAATAGATGGATTTTTTAGGATTCAATTGAATACTCGAGTGAGGGAATTTTTTTAATAAAACATGAAAAGAAGAACGTTTTTATCCCAACAAACATTAAAATAAAGAGTAAATATTTCATATATCCTCCATGGTTTGAGTTGACTGCCTAGACTAACCAAATATCCATGGACGATAAAAATTACTAAAACAAAACTCTATATCAAAATCTTCCAGCATTATTCTCTATAATTTGGATTTTGACATTAGATCTGAATCAGGTATAATAAAATACAGTACTCAATGAAATCATACAACTTCCTCAATATTTTTTCCAGAAATATGATCAATAGAAAAATATTCTTTGAATGTAATGCAGTGTTTTAGCTTCATAATGAGATCAGTTACAACCCAAAACTCATTGTTGACTTTACATGATTTGGGAAGTCTGATGATGAAATGAATTTTGATTTTTTCTTTTTACATTATTCTATGGGTAATGGTCGTAACAATCGCATAGAGTTTTATCTTTTAGTCCTAAGTAGAGGTCATACTATGTATTGATATACATTCTTTTTAGAATTTATATTCATGTTATCCCACATTAAATACTCTTTCATGTGTCTATACATATTCATACTTCTAGTATGAATAGAGAATGACAAGGTATGTGATTCTTCAAAAAGGTATGTATTCAATTCTTGTTCATTAACATTTATATTCCATCTTAATAATGTTTAGAATCGTGAGAATTCCTCATAAATCATGAAATAGAGATAATTTCTATCAGAATATTATATTTATCCTCACACAAATTGAAAATCATAGGTTTCCTTAGTATATAAAATGTGACTTCCATTCCTAAGAAATAGATATGGGATTTATATAATGAAAGCTAATCTATGCAAAAAATGTAAACATATACAACTGGACGGAGATTAATAAGACTTGTAGGGAGCACATTCCCAAAAACAAGTATAAAATGAAAATAATATACATAAGATGAAATTATCATACCATTATGATTTTTAACACTAATTCAACATCTAATAATTGATGTAGTAATGTGATACCCTTATAAAAATCTTCCTAAATAAATTAGTGCTTAGAAACAAAATCAAAAAGGAAAATAGTAGTTTGAGAGTGGATAATATGTGTAACATTCACTACTTAATTATCGTACCCCGCATCAGTAAAAGTGATAAAAAGATATTTCACTTTATCTATAGGATTAACAATTTTTTGATGTATACCATTATCATTAACACTCATATTTGATCAACGATTTTCATATTTCCCATAATAATTTCATTTTAAATGTTAGAGTTTGAGTTTTACATTTAGTTGGGGGTGTTCAATTTTTTTTCATTGACTAGGCTCTTCCCAACCTACATAATTTTCTTCTCTATATCCTTATTTTACACACATTACACATTTACACAACCCCTTAATCTAATTTAATATTTTATTTTTTCTACACTTTTTTCATAATGTAAGGCTTATATTGTTCTATCCCAGGTTTTTGTTTTTAAAATTTACTTTAGATTAAATATTCCTTTTAATATGAAAACCAAGATATTTATGGGTTAATATAATATCAATTTCAACCTTCATATAACATCAATGAATTTCATCATAGATACTAAAGTCTCTTATCGATAACATAGATTAAAAAAATTAGTTTTAGGATACTGAATAATTGATCAATATTAAGTTATAGTTCAATTAATAATCCCTAAGGGTAGCTCAAATATCTTGTAAAGTATTCCTCTTAGGTACTAATGTGGTCATCATCTTCCAACTTTGTCTCAAGGAATCGATTATCCATTTTCATATGAAGAATATAAAAAAGAGCATATTGAAAATCATGCTCCAAAACTCACCCAACCCCAACAAGTCAATTTCTTCAAGTTTCCTCATATTATTAATGGGATTCAACCATTGATATGATTATTCTTACAAATTATAAGAAAACAAAATAACTCTTTCCTGTTATGAACTCTCGAGAGTAGATAATATCATATCAATGTTACTGATCCATTTCCTAAAAATTAGTAGACATGGAAATTTTTATAATCACAACAATATGATTTAACGATACATTATTCCTTATTTTTCTCATTTGGAAGATCATCATGATTCATGGATTGATAAATGTTCATAATCATAATAGTAATATTTTATATTACATCTCCCATAACATTTGGTTTCTCATGAGGAAAATTGTTTAATTTTATATCACATTCATCATTGACATGGATCTTTCTAATTTAATCCATTGACTAATACTGAACAATATAGTATGAGAAATAAAAAATCATAATGAAAAGTCATATATTTATGAAAATCATCTATAAGATGTATAAACTATAACTCTTTATATGAAGCCTTACATTTATCCTAGGCCATTCATTGTCTAGATCTATTAAAATCCTTCCTAATGGTTTATAAGGAAAATCTAAATTAATCCATGAATATACCCTAAGAGTGTATATCCAAGATCATATTCTTAAGCCCAATCTTCATGCAGTGATGTTGATCAAGTAGATACACAATAAACCATATTTATAGATGTTTCCCCTAGGTGCATCAGTGTCACAATTACATTGACTGAATAATATTTATGTTGGCATGTATTTATTTTGATAACCACACTAATTGAATTACTATACCATTGGATGTTCTATTACACTTAGGATTATCCTAAGGGGTATCCCAAATGTTACATCATCCATGTATCTAAAATGTAACTAATATTTACACTAATAACAATTATAGTGACCCAACATTTACATACATAAATATTTTATATATTTAGATGAATATTCAATACATATAAATATGATTCATACTTGAACCATAATTGTTTATGGTCATTGGTAGTTTTAATATATATATAACTGGTATACAAAATATATAAATAATTTTCAACTAATTTTTTCACAACCAAAACCCTTGTTAGACATATCATACAAAAATAATTTATTTAAAACATTGGGAAAGGAAGCATAATAATGGTTGAGATTAAGTGTTCTGTAAGGGTAAATATTAGATATATCAATAAATGATCAAAATTGAGAATAATATTATTCTACAGGTATGTGAATATGATCGTACCTTACAATAATCATACCCAATCTATAATAGATCATTAATCACAATGTCATGGTATAAAGATTTATCATAATAATAAATATATTTGATATGTATGCAGAATCATTAATAATAAATCATGATCCTTGAGAACATATCATAAATATAAGTCATTATTTTGTGTTATAAACATAATAACAAAAAATGACTTCCTTATTCATAGTTCACCACTTATAATATCATTATGAACACACCCCCATAATGGAATGTCCTACAACTCATTTCATAAATTCTTTTTAGAGAATCTTCCATGTAGTCAACTATGCAGTTTCTTATGATTTTATTAACTCCATCATATAATAGGATTTTTCCAAATATGAAATCATTACACAATTCATTAGAGTGAAATAACAAAACTTTTCACTATTATGATCTTTATCAAGATCCCCCATATCGTAATAATAATTTATATATACAAGTTCCATAAGATCATAAAATATTTATTACTTCATAATAGGATAACCTTCGAGAAGAAAGTGGGTTCCATTATCATTTCATCATAATATTATTAAACCATATAGAGAAATTCTAAATGTGTTAAATTTTTTTATATACACACTAAATCATAATAATATCAAATGAAATTTTCATAGATGAAAATACATTTAAAATATCAGTATAACATTTCATGGAGAAAATAGAATTTGTATTTGGAAATAAAATATTTAAAATCAAAAAACAAACAAAATAACCATAAAATTTTTTTCATAGAAATTAAATATTTTTAATTAAAAAAAATAATTTAATGATAAGTCATGATGGTGGGAAAATCCATTCAAGTAGTGTACATTAAGTCATTAATTCCTTTCACATTTTCAGAAAAAGTCAAAAGTACCTTGTTTAGAATATAACCCGGAGATACCTTGAATTTTTTTAATGAATTTGAAAAATTAAAAAAAAAATTAATTCAATAAATTTTTATAGAATATTAAAAATATTCTTGATTTTTTTGAGAAAATATAAACCTTGGGGAAAAATATTCTCGATTGAAAATTGAAATAATTAAGTATTCCATAAAATTTCTATTGGTATATTGAGTACTTAAAGAGAAGACAATTAAAGGGAAATATGTAATCCTATAAAATTATTAGATTTTATGAAAATATATAATATCTTTGGTTGATAGTTTATAAATGTTCCTTTTCTAAAATTTATGCATAAAGAATCTCGGTAAAAAAATTAGATTGTAACATAAAAACCTTACCTGAAGTCCATATTTCATCATAAGAAATCTCAACAACCATATAATATATTTCAATTTATTAAAATTATATAAATAAATATATTAATTCCAAAAATACCGTAAATGTTCTTATTACAATATATTAGCACCAGTTCATTGACAATACTTCATTATCATCATTATTTCGGGTGTTAACTGCTTCATTTTTCATGTATGTTTTGGTTAGAGAGTTATGGTCCATGCACTTTGATCATTATTACATCATAAATATAAATTTAATCATGAAATAAATATAATATATATTCATTATACATATATAATCATTTATATAAAATGGTGATGAAAACTGAATTACATCACTATGTGGAGACGATAGCCTATACATACATAGGTTGGATGTTTCCATTTTTGGATGTATCGAATGCGAGAAATGTAAATAATTATTCATATTTAGAAAAAAATTAATATATGATAAAAAATATATATATATATAATTATTTTTTCATAATAACCCACCCTTAAATATAGTCATGGAAATAGAATTGTATCATTGCGTGGATACGATACTCCACATCTATGTATGAGCGATACATTCATCTCCCGTTTAATTAAGAAGAGGTAGGAAATTGTTCTGATATAACCCTAACGAAAATATATGTAAAATTTTCATAATATTTTTATCATATTATGATTGACATAATAGGATTAGATAATTTATAAGAATAAATAATATTGGCATAGGTCGGTTAAAATTTATACCAATTCTTTAAGAGACCTCCTTTAGCTTACACGTTAGGGCGTGAAGGATTGATCTTTAATGATGAAAAAACGATGATGGATGATGAGAGGATTATATAAAGTTTTTCTTGGAGGTTATTATTGATATAAAAGGCTCAAATAGTCTGAATAACGGATGAAAATGGGTTTTATTTTATAATGGAGGATAGAGACACACCTGGAATTACACACAAGACTTAAATAAAACAAGGTCACATTCATGTGAAATTGGAAACAAATTGATAATTAATTGAAATTAAGATAATATAATTTTTTAATATCTTCAAAAAATAATTCTTACATAATTTTTTGTTACATTTATACCCTCATCTCTTTGTTTAAGCCTTGTTAAACCCGTTTTAACCTTAAACGTGGTAACAAAATTGTATTGTTTTTATAATTCACTATAATTTTTTATTTGAGAATATTAAATTATATTATTATTTAGGATTCCAAATATTCTATCAATTTTAATATTTTATATTTATGAAATTATTATAATTTTTTAAAATAATCGTTCAAAATGCAATGAAAAACTATTTTAAGAAAAAATATTTTCAGGCACAAAAATTAATTTTCTGACGTTCCTTACACTGTAAAAACTATAAAATAAGTGTTATAATATATAATTTAATATATAATCTATATATTTATTTAAAAAATAAAAATTACATATTATTTTAATTTATTATGATAAAAACATAGTGGCTTCATAAACATATATTTTAGAAAAAAAAATTTTAATACTAAAAAAAATTTATACAAAAATAAATTATATAAAAAATTACAATGTAAATAATTAAATTATAAATAATTAAAGGATAATTATTTTACTCTATTTTCATATTCATAAAATAATGGGACATGTACTTGAAATGAATAGTGATATTGAAAAAAATCTATATTTTTCACCATTCACTTAAAAATATATCTTTTTAGAAAAATAATAGAATTTAACCCTAATGTAATATGGATATTTTGATTTAAAAAATGATATTAATTCCCTATAATAAAATATAATAAAATGATATAAATTATTTATAAATTTCATTTGAAAAATATACTAAAAACTATTTTGAAGAAAACTTATTTTTTACCATAAAATAAATTTTTTGAAAATTGAGTACTTATATATTATCCATTAGTTAATATATTTTATTTATTTCAAACCATTATAATTTTTTTTTATAATTTTGTTATTATTTTTCATGGATATATATATAACTACTATGTTACGGTGGTTTACCATATCACAATTAATATAGGCTTGTGGTTGAATGTATGATATGTTATCGAATAATTAAAGATTATTACAAAGGAAATACTTTTAAAATTGTTGGGTGTTACAATATGTGAGTCCTAAGTTAATCAATTATAATTCTATATGATTAATTCCTATAATATAAAAAAATAGTTATCAATTATCTTCTCAAAATTTTTAACCCCATCCATGCATATCTCAGTAGTTTCTCACTATTTTTTTCATTGGGTTATCCTATATCTCCCTATTAAATTCAAAATTAATTCCCGTAAAACATGGATGGGGGATATGATAAAAATAACCCAATATAAAAATCAAAACTTGAAAATTGGATATTTCCACAGTTGAAAACTGTGAAAATATGGCCCAAAATCATGGTCTTAGGATAAGGCCACAATTTTTCCCAACAGTGGGTGCTATAGCCATGGTCGTTGGGTCTGACTTATTGACATAGTTTTAACCGTGGAAATAGGTGGCCAATTTCCACGGTTTGGAAAACCATGGAAATAAGTGTCCCCATTGTCAGTCGTGGTAGTTCACCTATAGACACTATTTTTACCATGGAAATATGAGTTCTATTGCAATGGTTTTAACCATGGATATAGGCCTAGAAAACTATGGAAATAGCCTAAAAATAATGTCTTCCATGCTAGATCTGATCCCAACACCTTCCCTTCACATATTAGCACCTTAACCACTACACCACCAAGGCTTTTTTGTGTGTACATATATAATATGTTAAAAATATTATTAAAAACTATGGGAATATCCTAAAAACTGAGAAAATTGTTCTTCCCGCCGTTTTTTGGTGGGAATTCTTTTCTTCCGCAAAAGGGTTGGAGACCTATAGCAATGGTTTTTAAAGCCATGGATATAGGCCAAATAATAGTGGCTATAGGTGTGGCATATATCCACAGTTTTGAAAACTATGGTTATATCCCATGAAAAAATGAACTATATACATGATTTTAAAGCTGTGTCTATAGGCCACATAACCATGGTCATAGCAACCTATGGCCACTATTTTAAAACTTCGACTAGAGGTCCATGGTCATTGGAAGTTTTTTCTAGTAGTGAATATCTGGGATTTTATTTTAATTTCAATATTTAAATGAAATGATTATTTTTATATGATTTTTCAATTGAACTGTACCTTAATGGGTTCACCCTATCATCCCTTCTTAAAGGTTAATATATTCGTAAAATAAACACTAAGATTAATTTTTATAAGAAGAATTCAAGTACAAATGAAACATAAGGTGGAACACTCTAATATGGATATTCCATATTACAATACCATTTTCATATCAATCATCATTCAATATATCCCTATATAAATATCATTTAATTAATTTTATAAAAACTCACAAACAATAGACATTGGAATAAGGATTATTCTTCTTTCCCTTTTATCGAGACCAACAAGGTTGAGATTTTCTTAAAAAAATAAAATCTTATCTTTTAAAGTCAAATATTGAGAAAAATATTTATGATTTATCCCTAATATTTTAAATTAGAATTTCGTGTGAACAGTATGATTTTACAACTCCTTTAATTTTTATCCTTTTGTGAAATTTTCACCTTCACTTCCTATATCAAACCACATATATTCCTTTTTTAATGATTAAATAACATAAAATTTCCTCATATTCTTATTGTATTATCATATTGTATTTTGAAATTTGTTTAGTTTACTTGATCAAACAACATAACTTA
The DNA here is from genome assembly GCA_963277665.1 of Viscum album. Lineage (NCBI taxonomy): Eukaryota > Viridiplantae > Streptophyta > Magnoliopsida > Santalales > Viscaceae > Viscum > Viscum album. The sequence continues at coordinate 129,328,335 of OY728121.1, read as the reverse complement.
AAATCATTACATGAATTTACATATTCTTGAAATATCTATCAAAATTAAAAATTAATTATGTTATCTCATATTTATTGCACCAAAAAATCCCTTTATTTCATTCTTATATTTATTCTCTTATTTTTGTATTTTTATTTTCTCCCTAAATATCATCACACATGGCTTTCTTGAAATCATCCATGATATATCATTCTCTCCCATAATGTAAACATATCATCCTTTTAGTGTATAATTTTTATCAACCATATTTATAAAAGTATTTTTATTAGTTTCCTTTTATTATATCCCATGTAAATCTCATATTTACATATTATTTGATCACTCCATAGCTTTGTTGTTCTTCTTTCATTAAATAAACTTGGGTCATAATTAGTGGATTTGAACCAGTAATATTTATTATATTAAAAACATTTAATTAAATTTATTCAAGGATTTTATAAGATCAAAAATAGGTTTAAAAGGAATATTTTCATAAAATTATTATTCTTTTTAATATTATTTGGCCAAAATTTAATCACATTTTTACCTAGTCCATTTTAGACATTATTAAATTAATATATTATTACAAAAATCAATTTACATATGCCAAAACATTTTATAAAAACAATAGTACCTAATGAAACATGGGTTTAACATTTGAACTACATAATATAACACTTTTACATGTTGCTATTTTTTTCTAAAGAAAATTTAATTTTAAGAATATCTTTCAGAATTAATTTTCCAATATATTCTTATATACACCTTTTATGTGATTTTGTGTTTCTCAAAATTATTCTCCACATAAATTTTTATATATTTTTTGTACTCTAAACTACATATGTACAGAATATTAAAAAAAATTATTTTCTAAAACAAATGGTTCATTTTTTTTATGTCTATCGTGGTTTTTTTTACAATATAATTTCAATCCATTCTGGATAATAGATTGAGTTATTTTAGGACAATGATCATCATCCAAATTTTTTGTGGAAGAAACTATCGTGTCAATAGTTTTTGATTACATAGTTCGTGTCATTTGTATATTTATTATTTGTACTTCAAGTTTAATAAATTTTATATTCATTGAATTTTAATCATACCTAATTGGATTCAATTTTTTCTTTATACTATTTTTTTGATATTATAAATATTCCTCTCATAATATTCATGCATATAATTATTCTCTTATATAGAATTTTCAGTATATTTTATTTTTTAGATTTGGTATGCAATTTATCATTTTTGATATCATTGATAACAATTTTTATTCATCCAATGTATTGATATTTTTAATATCCAGTTAATAAATTTTATATTTCTCTTGAATAACACTAAAAAATTTCATAATTTTTTTGTGCATTTATTCATTCTCTATATTCTTTTTTACTATTGGCCTCTATTTGTTTAGTAAAATTTATACACATCAACACATTTTTTGACAGTTATTTCTTCATCCTTTCGAATTATACTCAATGTTAGGTGTTATATGATGTTACCAGGAATACTATGAATGTAAATTGATTCCAAATCACTTATACATATAAATTTTGAATTTGGAATTGGGTATGTCAATGGTTCTGTTTGATTGATTGAATGATCATGATAAAATTTGTCACTTCTAAGAGGATGTGATATCTAGGGTTCAGTTTTTTTGGAAATTTAAATCATTTATTAAATCAAGGGCCTTGGTAAAAGAACATATGCACATCGAGTAAGTTCAATAAATAATAATTTATGAAACGATAATGCAAAAATGTTTGTGTCATGATTTATGATATATGAAAATATAATGAAATTATATTACATGATGTGCGTTCATATGATGTTTTCATTTCTATGACTATATATTTTCTTCCTAGGGGCCTTGATGGGGTTTTAGAATCAGTTCTTGGATTGTGTGTAGTACTAAATTCCATCAAGATTTGGTCTTAGGTTGTGAAACCATTAGCATATTAAAAAGTTTGGAATATTCTTTTAAATTAGAGAATATGATATGGTGGGACCCATGATGAGGTTTTGGAGATGTTTGAGTTTAAATGATTGAAATGAAATGAATATAGTCAATATTATTAAAACATAGAAAAATAGTATTCAAATTTATATATTTAATGTATTTACAAGTTTTAATGTGAATAAATTGAAAAATATTTTATGAATGAATTTTATATTAATATTAATGGTTACATTAATATTTTTGGGAATAAAAATTAGAGAGAGTGAGTAACTTTTATAACATAATTTATTTATTATATATAAGTATGTGATAAAAAATAAATGATTATGATAAAATACTAAATAGGAATTAAGAATTAGTTTATTTAATATTTAGTAAGAAATATATATTTAAGGTCCATAAATAAATTAATGAGTCCCTTAACCAATTCATTTAAGTATGATAGAACTAAAATTTGGTAGATTGCAAAGAAGAAAAGGGTTCAAGACTGTAAATATAAATAGTTGGTGATTAACATCTCCCGTTGTTTAGTGGTTTGGTTCGGGTCTTAAATAATTGTTATGATGTACATTTTATTAATAGAAACATAATCATTGTATCAAGATTAGATAAAATGGTTTTTTTTCATTCATTGAAATTAATATTGTTTATTTTTAATGGATAACATGTGTTATTGTATCATGCATATAAATAATAGTTTTTTACATAGAGGAACAAGAATCCATTGTTTTTGAAATCAATGAAAAACCTAGTCTGAATGGATTGTATACTATATTCCTATGAAAATTTATTCCGGGTCATTTAAATGAAAAATGGTTAGAAAAAATACATATTTTTGGGTATTCCGATGCTATTTCATTGGAACCCATAAATTTGAGTCACACTTGTTTACAAGGGAAAATAACCAAATAACCCTTAATTTGGAAAAGATGATTATCCATGGGAGTAATAGATTTACATCATACTGACTCATTTTGTCCATTTCATATAGTGTGAAGGGGTTAATTATCTTATTTAATTACTTTTATAGATTAATTTAGTAGTATAGAGAGTCAAATTTGTGAGAAAATTAATTCAATCCACTCAGATAGGGGGTATGTTGACAAAATTTTCAATTATCACTTAAAGGAGTATGAGATAATATCTTTTCTCACTCCTCTTTTTAAACCTAAGTGGAATGGTGTTAGTGAAAGGAGGAACTGATAATTTCATTACATGGTAATATCATTGATCAGTTATGAAACTCCACAATTATCCTTTTGGGAATATGTCTTATTGAATCTTGTATATATAATCAACTGTGTCAAAACTAATGGTATAGATGAAATTCAATTTAAGATATGGTATAGAGAGAATCCTTCTACTTCACATATATGTGAATGGTGATATGAATAATTTTTCAATACGATACAAAATTATATGATATCGCATTGAATCCAAAGTTATTCTTTATAGTTTATCATTAGGAAACTAAATAATATTACCAATATAACCCATCTGATAGAAATATATGTTTTGAAAAACCTAAAATATTTCTCAAAAGATAATTAATTTATATTGGAAAAAGTGGGAGAAATATTGAATTTAATGAAATTGGTGATACAAATGCACAAGATTTGGTATGAGAACAATACCCCCAAGAGAAAATCAGACACAGAAATTTCCCAAGATACAATTAAAACATGGGTCTACAGGAGAGGTTAAAAAAATTGATTGATATGGGTTTCATATCACCGAGTCCAGTGAAATGTCACTCCAAGAGAATGATGAACCTATTACCGAAAAGGATATAATAAATAAAAAGGATTCCTATAAATGGAAAGATGGATTTCATTATTAAATGGAGTACGTATACCAAAACAATGTGTCAATTTTGGAAGACCCTCAATAGGATGATAAAACTATAATATATAAATGGGTATTAAAGAAAAATATAGTCATAGATGGTACTGTAAATACCAATAAAGAACATTTTGTTGTGACTAGTTATAGGAAATGTGTATGCATTCATAATTAGGGAACCTTCTCACCCACCATGAAACTAAAATCATTAAGAATATTACATGAAATAGAAGACTTTCATGATTATGAAATTTTGTAGATGGATGTGAAAAATTCTTTTCTAAATGGAATGTTAGTTTTATAATTCTATACGACTCAACATGAAGGGTACATTAGGAAAAAAATTGAAAAAATTATATGGGATATAGATATCCATCAATGAATTTAAGTAATAACCATGATAATATAATTTTCAATTTAACAATTCCATAGTGAGTTTAGTTTTTTGAAGATCAAAAGGGATCCATTAAACAATAATAAGGATAGTGGAAATTCCATCATTTTCATTGTATTATATGTTAGTGATAAATTTATCATGGGAAATATAGTGCATGTCGCATAGTTAGTTAAAAATTGGTTAAATGAATGATTCTCTATGAAATACCTCAATGAATTATCCTATATTATAAAGATCATGATTTATCAAAATAGATATTAGAGGATACTTGTCCTAAGTTGATTATACATATTTAAAAGGTTCTAAAAATGTATATTATAGAATAATCGAAGAGGGGGTTCTTTTCAATGTCACATGGTATTAATTTATATAAGAAAATGTTTCCTAAAACAAAGGAAAAGATTTAAAAGACGAGTTTATTGCCATATTATTTATTAGTGGGATTAATCATTAATGAAATGCCATGTACTATGTTTAATTTTTCCTTTTATTTAAACATTATGGGAATATATTAATCAGATCCGGGTAGGAAGTATTTGGAGACTATAAAAACAATACTTTTTTACTTAATATATAAAAAGGATATGTTTTGTTGAATGAGGTATATGAGTAAAAATTAGTGAGAGTACACACTGATTCTAGTTTTTAGACAGATCATGATGATAAAAAATCAAAGCCTACTTATGTGTTTTTCTTGAATGGGGGTTCCATGAGCTGGAGATGCTCGAAGAAACCTATGATTGCTGAATCTACTAATAAATGCAAGTATATATAACCTTATTATCCATATAGGAAGTTATTGTGGACATAAAATATTTTATTAGATATTTATATTGCGCCTAGAAGTGAAACCAATATTATAGTTTGTTATGAAAATATTATAGCAGTGGTGCCGACTATAGAGCCCATGTCACAACTGATGATAAATAATTCAATTTGGATGTTTTATCTCTTGAGATATTTTACTCAAAGAGGTGATTATAAAATTAGTTGAGTGGCCACAATAAATAAAATTTCATACACCTTGAATAAATCTACATCTCAAAAGAATCATGATTCTCATGTCAGCTCTTCTGAGTTGAATGTTGTAGAAGTTGGCTTATGGAAACCCATATATTAATACACTTTATTTGATGACTTATTACATAGAGATAATCTTAATACCACCCAAAAACATCATGATGGAATGTTTTTGTGTAATTAGGAATATAAAACAACTAATTGTAATACAAGTACAAAAATATTAATAAAAAACTCCATAACTTGTGCTTATCTTCCTTGGAACTTCTAAAACTGCATGCGATAACCTGAGGACGTACGAAAGAAATGGGTGAGATACAAATCCTAGTATAGGAATAAAAAAGAAAATAAATAAGGTAAATAAGTACATGTGATCTAGAAGTCATATAATAGAATCATAATTGGGGTGAGAATCATAATCTTGAAAAATGAGGCATGATATAACATGATAATATAAGGGTAATATATGAATATGGAAACAAAAAAAAACAAGAAATAATAAACATAATTCAAGGATAACTACCAAGAAATCATAAAATAGTGTTCTTAAGATAACGTCCCACACACCATACATGGAATATCCTACGATCAAAACATTACCCAATGAATTGGATGACTATATAATTCCAACCCCACCCATCGCTTTCATATAATATTCATAAATCATACAACATAAGGATTCCTATAAAAAAAATTAACCCCAAGATTATGGAGTGTAAGTTATATACATATAAAAACCCAATAAATAAATGATCGATATAACTTGGTGACTACCATGAATGGAAATGGAAATCGGTATTCACACTATAAGTGTTTGGCATAGAAAAAACACTTGATAATTTCAACAGTTCAACTTGATTACATAATGTTTTATAGAGGGGATGAATGAGAGAGAAATTAAATCTCATTACATTGGAATAATTATTACATTAATATTTATGTGAAAAAATATATCACAATTTGAAAAATTGGAAATTAAAATGCATTTCATAATATAGGTGATTTGATAAGGAGAAGAAGGAGAGGATCCCTCACCTTGAGGGGGTGATTCTAAAATATTTGGTGTAGATTCTTAAGTGCGTGGGGATTACATTGGAGGTATTTTGAGAGGAATGTTAAGAGTAATGTTTTTTTGCATGATTTTTTAGTAAAGTGTAATGGTACATTGGGTGGGTTTATATAGGAAGAAACTGGATAATTCATTATTAATTTCCAAACACAGATTTTGGAATCAATATGAAAAAATATTAAAAAACAAATTCCTAACCATGGTTTTAATCCATTGTTTCCACCAAAGTGGAGTGGTTTTGTTTATTTTATAAGGATAAATGAAAAAAAATTCAAATAATTCCCCTGGATAAATGTAAGTGAGACATGTTTATAAATATCACATTTCAAGACAATAAAATATAATTTCGTCTTTGTAGATTTCATTAAAAGATTCCAAAATTAATAAAATAACATCAAAAACACATTATTTTATATGGAGAACATAATTTTTCTCATTTATAGTCTTTATATTATTTATTACATCACTTTTTGGATTTTATGATTCCCTAATACATACCATATAATTATACCATATTTAATTTTAACATAAAAATTATTTTGTCACATAAAATTATGAAAAAATCACAATTGGATAATTTTTAATTGATTATTTTAAAAATAATATTCATTTTATCAAAATAATTATATATTTATAATAATTAATGTTTTTATCTAAAACCCTCATTTGTTGAGAAATACTGGTTTTTTATAATAATTATTTTCTATCCTTTATAAAAATTATATTTTACTTTTTAAAATTATATTATCATTTATATTTAATAAATATTATTTAATGATAATATTTTTGTGAAATATAATTGTTTTCAAATTTCAAAATTTTATAAAAAAATTTATATGGTAGAAATAATAAAAATCCAAAAAAATACTTTGTTTTGCTTCAGAATATAAAAATATGATTTTAATCATATCATTATATAATAATTATAATATTAATAATAAAAAGGGATAAATATAATCATTATTTTATTGGAATAAAATATAAAATTTCATACTATTATGGTCTAGATTCGTAGAAAAATATGTAACGACATGAACTTTTTAATAAATTTCAGTTTCCTAATTTTGTGTGTTATTTTATTTTATACTCAATGAAACAATTTCATTTAAAGAAATTAGTATAATTAAAATGAGGCTGTTGGGTTTCGACTGTTATATGACCATCGATCAATATGACTGTTGGAAACTAAACTCTCATTGTTGCGATTATTTTCTATAAATACAAGGGATCTTGGTTAATTAATATAGATAGAAGATTTTATGTCCTCATCCAGAAGTCTCGGACCGATCAAAGCCCATCTAACGAATCTTGGGAAGGAGGTAGCACCACTGAGATTTTCTCTAGACAAAACCCAAGCTGAACTTCATCATGTGAAGCTGGAATGGAATCGCCTTCTAGAGAAGTTCAAGATGATAGAAATTACCACTCGGGCAATGTGGGCGGAGCCACCACAAGATTCTATCACCATAGAAAACCTTCACTTAGGTCCTATGTGGTTTTTATAAGGGTCTATCTAAAGAGACCTTAGATGCTTTGTTTAATCCTTCGATATAAATAAAATTGTTATTTCTTCTTATGGGGAATCTTGTGATTTTTTCAAATACCCAGATAAATATAGGATGTATATTATTGGTGAATTTTTTAAAAAAGTATATTTTAAAATATTTATGTAAACCTTAAATAATTAATACTGTAATGATTTTCAAAAAATAGTCTTCTACAGTTGTGTTCAGTAAGAAATTTAGAGTCTAATAAGATCAACATAATTTTTGGGGAATAGTAAATTATAAATAGTGATTTTATACTTATGATTAGTAATGTGACCAAATTGATTAAGTAAACTCACTTAATAATGTATTAAACTAATTCAGGCACCTTGATTAAGTAATGTGATTCAATAAAATAGATAAATAACTATTTCAAAAATTATTGGTTAAGTATTAATTTTTTCAGGTGAATAGTGTTTTTTATTTAATATTAAATTAATAATATTTAGAAAATTATTTATATAAAACAGAGTTTATTTTTGAATTCATAGCATTGATATTAGGTTATGGTTATTTTTGGGGATTTTTCTGAGAAAGTTGAATTTTCGGTGAATAGTGAAAATACAGTTTTTAGTTTCGGGTGTTTAATGAAAAAATTATGGATGTAATAATTATGTAATCATTCTGGTAGACTTATGAATAGTAATATAAGGTTTGAGGTGTCCCAAGTGGCCAATACCATGATCAAATACCATGGGCATGCCCTTGCTTTTTCCAATTCAACCGATGAGGTGTCCCTTGGCCATTAATGATTTGTTCCCTCAATTCTCCTATAAATACCAAGCCTTTACCTCATTAATTTCACTCCCTAATCCTCCCCAATGATGTTATGGTCCCTTTAGCTCCCAAAAAATTCTCTCAAGGTTCTCTCAAGGCTCTCAAGGTCCCGAACTTCAATCTTTTGAAGTTACTCTTCAATGTAAGGGAATCTATCACCCTCCTCTTTTAAGCCATGACTTCTTTTATGTTGTTTCTTATAGTTTCCATCCCTTTTTGTTGAGGTTCTGTTCATATATGTTGTAATTACTGTCCATTTCATGTCTAATTGTTGAGAGACCCGTTCCGCTATCATCAATATGTTTTCTTAATTTTCATGTGACACTGTTAGGCTACCAAATTTTTCGTAAAAGGAATTGTGTCTTCTCTTTTCTTTCATGTTTCTTTTTCTTGTGGTATGTCATTAAAATTTCCACACCATGTTCTTATCTCCATGTTATTCTGTATTTATACTATATTATAAGTTATTTATCAGTGGTTTACTCTTGTACCCTATCTTTTCAACGTTTTCTAAAACCATGTTATATATCCGTTATGCTATAGAAATTTCGCCTCAAAATTTCTATCTCTTTCTCTCCAGAAATTCTATTGTTTTATTTATGTTAATACCCATACCTCATTCATTTATTTGGGTGTTCATGAATATATAAAGATGATATATTTTATTCTGGAATTTACATTCATATAACCCTCACTCCCTTTCCATGTGTTATAAATGACATAATGATCTTATTATGAAGAACATTAATGTCATGATCTTGAAATGAAACCCATTTCTTTTATTCTGCATGGGTTATTTATTAACTATTTTATTTTTATCTATGTGGATCACATGAAAGTAAAGAAATATTAAGGGTACACCCTGATAGAGCTCCAATGCATTGGGTAAATAATTAATCTCTATAGATGACAAGATTCACGATACCTTGGCGAATAACATTTGTTATTTTTAGGAAACCTTGGGGATGGTCCTTGGTGACATGTTCATGAATGTCTAAATGAAATCTTGTAGCCACATATTCAAGTATGTTTAAAGTTATTTTCATTATGACATGCCTATACATGCATTTTTCATGTCTTTATGTTTTATTCATGTTCTTTTTGATATCACATGAAAACTGATTCCTTGTTAACCCTTTACGAGGCGTTCTACTCGCCCTTTACTTTGATGTATGTCTCCAGGATATGAGATGAAATAATTGTACATAGGATTAACATATGATGAAGCGTTACAAGTGGATTATAAGAATGGTTTCTATTTTTTTCATTTTATATGTCCATTATTTCAAAGGCACTAGACTTTAAAGATCCTATGTTTGTGAAATTTAATGAAAAGTTATGTAATAAAAAGGTAAGATTCCATAATATATTTTACCAGTGAATTTCATAATGGTAAAGTGTGTAATTGTGATGTTTTCAAGGGGTGGTTTGAAAAACATGGTTTGGGTCGTAATATCAATGAGCTTGATCTTCTCCCTTAAATTGTTTTTATCATAATTTAGTTCTTAAATCTTGTAGTGGGATTGGTAAATGTAAAATCCTTGTGATGCTATTAACCTTAGAATCTCCAATAAATGGGATTCATGGGGTAAAATCCTACTCATTAAGGTTATTAATTCTTCCATATATGTATATTGAGATTCATCATAACCCTTAATATATTAATCGTAATTGAAAATATTTGGGGGATATATTAACAATGATTATAATGATTAATGGTATTTTAAGTCTAACAGACTATAAATTTTAAAAATAACCAAATTAGTTCATGTTTTTTATAAATGGATTATTTTCCAATGAATTTATTCATTCCAAAAGGGAATTTAATTTTTAAAATTTTTTTTCCTTACAATATTCCCCCTTATAGATATTTTTCCCAGGAAATATTATTTTAACAAAAAAAACATGAGATTTTACTTTTATTTCACCACCTCTTCTAGTTCCCATGTTTCTTCCCTGAATGTGTGGTTCTGCCAAAAATTCATTAACCAAGGGATTTGTCTTGTTTTTTTGGGAATATGTCTCTATTATCTAAAATCTGCAATAGTTTCTCCTCATATGAAATATAAATCTCCAAGGGTACCACATTTGGATTCATTACATGTGGGGGTTCATGTATGTACTTCCATAGGAAGGATACATTGAAAAAATCATGTATTTGAGATTGGTTATGTGGGAGTAATAGTTGATAGGACACTACTCTGATGTGATCATGGATCTAAAAGGTGATGATGTGTCTAGGAATAATCTTCCCATACATACTAGACAATATAAATTTCTTCCACAACGATATTCAAAGGAGTAATAAATCTGTAACCACCAACTCTAGGTCCTGTCAAAATTTATTTTGACATATATTTTGTTAACATTTTGAATATTTTTTTATAATGTAGAATACTTTGAAACATCCCTATCATTTCATGGATAAGATAAGGTCCAATTAGCTTTATATCTCATACTTTATCCCATAATGAGGGATTCTAACACCACTTCCCAAACATATCCTTATAAGGTTCCATTCGAATGATAGAATGGCAACTATTTTTATATGAGAACTCCACTAAGGGAATGTTTTAATCCTAACAGACTTGAATGTATATTAATCATGACCTCAATATATCCTCATGAGTTTTAATGGATCTCTCATATAAACAATCATTATAATGATGATAAGTAGGGTGGAAGCTCAGTTCTATATTCAAAGAATGTTGAATGACTCCCCAAAACATGAAGGTTAACCTCATATCTTGATCAGATACAATATACATTTGAACTCAATATAGAATTACCAAATCCCTTACGTATATAATGGAAGGTTTTTTAAGAGATGGACCTTCCTTGATATCAATGAAATGTACCAAATTTGTAACATGATTGACTAACACCCATATCGAATTATTTATTTTAGGTGTCCTAGTGAATACTCAGACAGAATCAATGGTTTTGTTTTCCAATTTCCATACGTATAAGGGAAATGTCTTCATAATAATACTATACTTCTATCATTATTCCTTGAATTGTTTTGAAACCATGTATTGAGATAGAAAATCCACAATCTCCCCTACATGTTATACCACTAATTTTTTTCTTCAAACACCAATATATATTAATGATTTATGGATTAATAGAGAAAGATGAAATATTATCATCATCTAAAAGTTCCCTATTTAATTTTTGTATTTTTGGGACACATATTCAAGTTCCAGAATGTATAACTCAGTCTTTCGAAATGTTTAACTACATATTATTTTCTAACTAATTCTGTAGCAACTCATAATATTTTTAGGCTTCTATAATGCATTCAAGAATTAATTGTTGATCAGTTATTTGAGAAATGTAATATTCTGATTATTTTATTCTTTATGTTTCCATACTCTTAATATATAAGAATATTGTATCTCATAAATACTCATCCTAGAGAGGGTTTCTAGATCCTTTCTACATAGAGCATCTTCCTCATTATTTTCATTCATAGTTGTTAATGGATTGAAAAATCATATTCCTCAATCAGCTCGTGACACCAATGTTTGTGGTTATTAATCACAATTTTTTTGAATATATAATTAAGGTATTTATGATTCATATATATGTCACACTTCTCCTCATATACATAATATCACAAAATCTTCAATACGAAGATCACTACTTCGCATTCTTGGTATTATTTTTTGTAGTTGTGATCATAGATCATTAATTAGTGAGATGCATAGGATATATATTTTTAATATATAATTAGAGATGATTTTATAAATATTCTTGTACCTTATTATGTTAAAATAAGGTTGAATCATTCTTTATTTTTTCTATTCTATCTTCTATGCACTTTCAAGACCTCATTTTCTCTTGATTCATTTCTTATTTTACTCATCCTTTTCTACGACACTTCCTTCCAAGGCATTGTGGACTGTTCAAACCCTCATCCAATTATTGTTTCAATTTTAATTACTATATTAAAAATAAATTAATTTTTATTTATTTTTTTCCATTAATTCTATGTAAGATCATTGATTAATTTTTTTTAATTTGGAATTTCTCTAATCCTGAATAGATTTATGTATTATATAATGATTATTCTATTTAATCATTGATACAATATCATTTTTATAATATGCATACAATATTCTAGGGTTATGGATCGAGATTAGGGGTATTATAAGTCAAATTACTCCTGAAAAAAATGGGAAATCTTTTGGTTAATAATTAGGTTAAGAAATCATGTTAATCTCAGTCTTTTACATAAACATGAGTCAGTGAATTGTAGTAGAAATTCCATGACCTAATTAGAGTTCAGAATACCATAAAAATGTGATATGATTATTTCATCCAATGAGGATAATATTTTTGTGCCTAGGATGTTTAAATACATTAAATTAAAGATTATATATCAATCCATGTTGATATTATTTTCTTGATCAAAACCAATTGGTGACCTCCACACCCCTTCTTAGCCTATGCCATAGAAAAATACAATGATATATTTGGGAATAAATTTTCCCAAATATATGGAATTTGTCCAAATCTAATCTCTTTATTCTTAACTAAAAATAAACTAAATAGCCATAGAAATCAAAACCTACAAGATCCACATAAGGAATCTAGTTGTTAGGCTCTAACTACTTGATTTCCAGCTTTTCTATATTGTCCCTATGGGTTTGAACCAATACATCCACCATGATACACATTTGAATATCAGGTTATTTGGGATTTATAAATTTATAATTTGACTAATTATTATGTAGTGTCAATGATGCAACATTGTCCAGTAAAAAGTTCGTGTAGTATTCAAGGACCTATTATAGCTTTGGAATAGTATCCTTCAATGTGAACATGGGATTACCTCACACCTTATTTCCTATTCATCATTATTTTTTATATTCACACAATGACTAGCACCTACATCAACTTTTATAGCTAATGCATGCACTAGGGACCTTTGACTCATTCGAGGAACTTTGATTCTCATGAACTATTTTCTTTTGATCCAAAGGTAAGAATATATGTTTTGATTTGTTATTGATCCATTTTGGATGATCATAACTACCTTAATCCACCTCATCCTCCATATATTCAATATGAATCACTTGAATATCTAGGGGAGTGGACACTACTACATGAGTGAGACATTATAAGATATGAATATCCATCCATTAGTGGGGATATAACCAATATCATTCGTCCTCCAACAAAAGAGAATACATTGGAAATTATACATGGATTCATCCACATGATCAAGATCCAAGGAAAATTTAGTGTAATTTTGAGTGGGGTTCCACATTAACATATTTCCGGTTTCATGGTTATACGTGACACTTTTTGTATTCAGGGTGTGACATATAGTGTAATCGAAATTAGAGTTTCTTCCATCTACATTCACAATAGATACAAGGATTGGTTCAAAATCCATGATCATAAGACCATTACAACTTGAGAAGATTTAGATTATTTTTTAAAAGAAATATTTTCCAACTATATGATCCTAGAAACATAGAAATGATATTTTAAATAGTTACTATGTATAGGTTGAATAAACATATGAATATTTGGATCGATTTAATGAGTACACCCAGAAATTCCCACATAATAGAATTTATGTGTGGCTATAACATCAGATATTTTACCGAGGAAATCAAATATATTCACATACTGTAGTTGATTTATCTACCGATGGTAGACTCATGATAATGATTCTTGAAGTCGTCATAACTCTTCTAGATGAAATAACCAACAATGAATGTCTATTTCAGAGAGATTGAGGATTTCACTAATGTATAAAAAACTATGTGGAAGACACTACCTACTTTGCAACATAAGTTTAATCCCTCATAAAGAATCTAGAAAACATTATATTCATTCTACACATCAACAAACACCTTCTCATTTTATGGAAATTCAAGCATGTTAAATATGAATATTCTCACACCCATTATAGTATTGTAGATAAAGAATAGAAGAAAAACAATTGGATTGTAATTATGTAAATTTCTATGAAAGTACAACAATTTTAAAAAACTTATAAATACTAGATAAACATCCGTAACAAAAAAATCACGGTTACTTCCAAATTAGCAGTGTTAAAAACTACCCAAAAATCAAAGATCTCTTGGGTACCAACCTCAGAATATAGATCCTAATCTTCAATAACTATTTCATCAAAAAACATTTTCCCCTAGTGACCAATAATTTAATATCAATCATCAAAACAAATTTCATAAATATTCTCCTAGGAATCTACAACTTTCCCCACCACCAAAATCAATTCACGAAAACCTCCCCATGTAATATGTTCAAAAGGAGAATCATATAATTAATACTCTAGAAACTAATATTAATAATTTAAAATATTACCTCTATAACCTTGAGGACCAAGTAGGGATGATCTAAAAGATTCTATATGAATTATTATTGTGTTTTTTCCCAGTAACATTGAAACACATCTAAGAGGGGAGGCTATGGATGTGGTCCATCATAGTGGAAAAGAAATGAATTTATATATTCCATTTATATGTGGGGAATATAAGATATAGGAACCTAAAATTCATGCGACAATCATAAATAAAGATTGCAATGTTATCACACACAAATATGATCAAGAACAAAATATGGAATCTGAATGAACTGAAAAGATCCCATACAAGAGCATCCTGAAAGAGAATATGTTTATGTAGAACTAACTCTATACAAATGCACTCTTCTCATTTCTGAAGATATTCAGACAAGGAAAAATATAGTGGTAATAAAAAAATTACTATAGATGATAAAGAAATCACACATCAATATACTCATTTGAAATTAAATCACTCATATACCAGCATATTAAAAATTATTTTTGGAATTTATTTTTAATAAAAGTAAAATAGAAAACTTAATAGTCAACTCCTTGAATGAATAATTATATATGGTTTCCCATTGTAAGTTCCTAAAAAAATACGTGTCACACTAGATGTTTCTTGATTCTATGTACTATAGAGATGTGAAATTTCAAACAAATAATTGGGTGACCATAGAGCATGTATTAATCTCATTACTATGATTGTCTTCTAAATTTTAGGGCAATATGATTTGAAAATAATGGTATTTGATCTTCATTTGGATGAACGATTAGTTAGGTACCCTCATGGACTTCTGGATGAAATTTTAGTCACTAATGGAAAATTAATTTTTCCTAATGATTTCCTTATACTGTATTTGGTGGAATAAGGATAGGTAACCAAATTTCTAGGGAGAAAATTTCTACACACTATTAAGGATTTTTTTTTAAAATCAAGGAAGGTTTTTTTGGTATTTGGTTATAAATATTTAGTATTTGGTTTATTGAAATATTCCAAAAAAGTGAAAATTAATTTTATTTTCAATATATGTAATTGCTAAATGAAAAAAGATGATTTAAATGATCTTGAGGATGAAAGAGATACCATATCTGAAAAAACTTATCTAACTTCACCAAGGAAGCCAGAACATGCCCCACCTTCACATTTAAATCTTGAAAGACACCTCACCATATTTATTAAAAAAGAAATTCATATTATGGATACCTAAGAAACTAAGATGAAAATTCAAAAGGATTCCACCTGTACCCTTGATTACAATGTTGGTAATATCTCAAAGACTCTATCATTCAAATTTATAGGTACATAGTTTGGTAATAATGAAACATGTACAAGAGATAAGTATAAGGATGTGTTTCATCATATTATAAAATAGATTAATTTTCAGCATCTAATCATAGGTGAGGAAAAGAAGCTAGAGGAACCTAAAATTATCTAAATAGTAATAAAAAAATATATCAACGATGACACATACAAATCTAGTCAAGAAAAAATATGGAATTTGAGAAATATAAAAAAGATCCCAAAAAAGATTATCATGATGGAGAAGATGTATATATAGATCCACCCCATACTATCTAACCTTTCCCTTTCTTGATCTAATGGAACAAGGAAAAATATATGATTAATAATTTTTTTTAGATATGTTTAAGTAATTACACATCAATATCACCTTTTTAGAGGAAATCGCTCAGATTCCCTCCAAAAAAAATACATGAAAATATTTATCTTTAGAAAAATAAAAATTTATGCCCTAAGAGTCATATACATGAATGAATAATTGCCCAAATTTGTTCAATTGAATCTCCCACAAAATATGCGAGACCTTGGGAGATTCTAAATTTCATACACTATAGGGATGTGAAATTTCAAAAAAAAATCCTTGTGCGACCTCGATGTAAGTTTTACTCTAATTCCTGCGTGTGTCTTCTTAGTGG
Organism: Viscum album; assembly: GCA_963277665.1. Classification (NCBI taxonomy): domain Eukaryota; kingdom Viridiplantae; phylum Streptophyta; class Magnoliopsida; order Santalales; family Viscaceae; genus Viscum; species Viscum album. The sequence goes on along the minus strand of OY728121.1, from coordinate 129,311,484 downwards.
TAGGGAACACATATTTTAAACTACTAATATTTTCACATTATCTAACTAAGAAATCTATCAAGTACACTTAAGGACTTCTCAATGATGATTTAGTCTAGGTTTTAAAATTAAATTTTCCTACCCATTTACTTATCTTGACTATGGAGGAAGAAAGATAAATCCCTATTATTCTAGAGAGACGATTTATTTCCATTAGAAAGGAATCGATTTATTTAATCAAATAAGGATTATATTTCATGTTTGTAAACAACGGGTAGTGTTTAATTAATTGAAAACCACCTAAAAATTTATCGAATCATTTTATATTCAAACCGTTTTTAGATAGAGATATGGAATTATTTCATAGTTATTAAGTAAAAAATAGAGACCCTATCTCACAAAGAATATGAGTTCTGTGGTTGGGTGGAAGTTAATTTTTGTGATCCCCAAATAAGAGATAATACCCAAACAATCATAACCTAAGTCATCAATTTACTAATATTAGATGTCAACCCCCAACCAAGTACGTTAAAGAAATCGTTATTAGAAATTGAACCATAACATCCATCTATACTCCGTTTATAGATGAATAGAGTGCAATAAGACAACTAATTGGAGTCTTAAAAAGGACTAAAAACTCAATTTCCAATGGTGTGTCTGACATCAAGGGGATCATACAAACTATTTTCACCCATAAAATTATACTGGAAGAAGGTGGTAAACAAAAATTCTAACCCTAGAGGTGAATCACTCCACTAATGAGATATGTCCTTAAAAAGGATGTTCTAAAACATCAAGATATAGGTATCATATCTTCCATTTAGGAAAGTTAATGGGTGATCCCACTAAAATTTTTCCAGAAGTAAGGCATCCAGACTACTATAAAAAATAGTGAAGATTATTTAAACTCATCTTGAACCATGACTAGATGGTGAGTATGTATTGACTATAGAAACTTCAACAACACAACCCAAAAGTCATTTTCCCACTTCTCTTCATGGATATCAATTTGGAGAAATTATTCTGAAATCAATTTTATTAATTTTAGGATGGATATTCTAGAAAAAATAATTTTCTTGACTTCCATGATTACTTAAATACCACATTCACATGTCATTTCAGAACATTCACATATCTAATGATTAAATTTGGATTCCAAATAAAGAATCAATTTTACAATAGTGTATGGAACAAATTTTTCATGATATGTTGGGGAAATTCCTATATATTTTATTGAATTATTTCCCCATTTAAAAATGATCCTTTATGTTTTTTCTAGGAAATATAGGGCTTGTTATATAGTGTTGTGAAGAGATGTTCCAAGTGGTAAACTGGAAATAATTTCGTTTCATTTTCCTAGTAGACATTCTAATCGAATAAAAAATATGAATAAATTTCATGTAATTATATCTAGAAAAAATAAAGGGGATTAAATATTTACCTAAACCCACAATAGTGAAATGTATATGGATTTTGTCTTGACCACATTGGATTTTATCACCAATTCATCTATGATTTTCAAAAAGTAACCCATACACTGACACACCTTTTGTATAAATACATTGAATTCAATTAAAATGAATTGTTTTAGTTGATGTTCGAAACTCTAATGAATATTCTGGCGACCTCTCATATCACAATATCACCCGACTCAGTTAAATATTTTGAAATGATGTGTGATTCCAGTGACTTCAATGTGGGTGATGTTTTACGAAAGTCGGTTGGAATCTTATCCCCCACAATATAGTTTTCAAGATATACAATAAATAAATATCAGGTAAATTATATGACAACAGATAAGGTCCTAATGGTATTTCACTTTTCCTTGGATAAATTTCAGTCATACCTCATGTTATCTAATGTAATAGTTTATACTGATCATGCAATAATAACAAACATGTTTAGAAAAATGAAGCCAACCCATGAACAATATGGTTGATCATATTGCTGCAAGAATCGACATAGTCATCAAAGACACAAAAAAAGACTAGACATTTCAATATTGACCTTTTTTCAAGACTCACACTTCCACATATCAAGGATGATTCATATCTAAGTTTTACGGATGGTTTCCCAATAACAAAATTTTTAATTTGGATATGCATGAATGAACACGGTTTTTAGATATTCCGAACTATCTTTCCACATGATCTCTTTCCCACACATCTTCAACCAATAGAGGAATATGTTCATTATCAATGATTCATGATATTATTGGTATGAGAATAATGTATTTATGTATTTTTAATGGATTGATATGAAGCAATATCCAAGAGGAAGAAATTCAAAGCATCAATGAAATGTGTCACATGCCGTTGGATCGATGACACTATGGGCCTTAATTAACTATGGATATGATCCCACAAAGAATAATATTTTTTTCCACACTCCATAGGGATGAAAAGTGTTTTTAAAAAATATTAGATCAATGATAATAGATTAGAACCAATACAATACATAATGAGATGCCCCAAAATTCCTGCCCAAAATTCCTAATATTTGATGTGTTGTGTAATTGATATTATTGGACCATTCTATAATTTTCAAGGGAAGTATTAACTTCTATTCAATATGGACTATGTTTCAAAAGGGGTATAAGGAAAATCTCCCCCACTTGAAAAAACCAAGGTGGTCAATATTTTTTATGGAAATTTTTTTTCTAGATTTTTATTTCCACAATTACTCATTAGTGATTGAGGAATATAGTTTAAAAATAATAAAATTAAAGGGATGATTTAAAAATATCGAATTTGGAACTAAAATAGAACTCCCTACCACCTAAATACAAGAATGAATGTTGATTTTTCCCATTGATAAATTACATAAATATTGAAAAATAATTTTAATACAAGTAGGAAGGATTGGATCCTCATTTTAGATGACTCACTTGGGGTGTATCATAGGGAATATAAAATAACCATCATCACTAAATAGTTATAATTTTTTATGGGAAAACATATCACATTATATAATAATTATAGCATCTCCCTAATTGGGTAATCAAAAAGATAATCTTGAATGCACAAAAATATGGACAAAATATAATTCTACAAATGAATGTTTCAGAAGAGATCTGACATGGTTATTATAAAAATGTGAAAATTTATAATGAAAAAAAATTGAGAAATGGCATCATTGATGAATCATGAGACAAAATTTTACACTAGGGGATGAAGTTATTTTGTACAATTCTCATATAAATATATTGACAGGGAAATTTAAATCCTGATGGTGGGGTACTTTTAAGGATTTCAAGGGTTTTCCGTAAGATATAATTTAAATAGAAGGTGGTGATATACCACCCTTTGAGGTTAGCGATTTGTAATTGTAAATCTATCAAAACCCATTCATGAGGGGTGGGGGGTAATATTTCATTAAAATTAAATTCACTTGATTTTTATATATAGATATTTACATTAAAAGTTGCAGTGAATTCGAAGAAACATAGGATACATTTCTTAGGTTATAATAGTTTTTCATAAGTTTAGGGTGGTTTGGAAATACTGGTAATAGGTCAGAGTCTCCTCACTAACAGGTTCTATAAACGGCCTTATTCATGGAATTTAAATATTACATGCTGTGAATTATTATGGGTTAGGAAAAACCATTTCATGCATTTTACACATCATGATTAATGTACAAGATGTGAAATCCTTGGGATGTATTTATAAGTCATTATCCTAGGGATCATGAGCGATGCCCATGTTCTCATTCCCCTGGTCCATCAACTCTACCATATACACCTCTTTTCTTGACCACCACACCCCCAATATTTTTCCTACTATAACCATGTGTCCAAGATCTTTTTCACACCCTTACCCTTTTTCATCTCTTTTTCATTTCCCATAAAATGACTGTTAATGTTTTTTCCTCCAAGTATGTGGAGCAACTCACTTATCATCCTCCACCCAAGTGTCTAATTGGTGATCCTAAAATACCAATAGAATATCCTTTCACTTAATCATCTACATCATGTTGCACCACTCCCATAGCCCCCAACCATTACCACTCTTATTACATCTAGTCATAGTTATCTTCCCAATACCAATATCTATATCCCAACTTACACATTTATAACCCTGAGCATCAGGTTTTCTTGGTCCACCTCGAGGACAAGCCAATGAGGACCAATAAGACCCTCAGCCTGACCATTCTCTAAAAGATACACATCTAAGAGGATATCCTAGATATATTAAGATGGATTCACCTTTTGAGGGGTTTTATGCACATGAATAGATGTACTAGGAGATATTTTTAGAGTTACTCTCTATGTTGGAATTGATTATGCCACCTTACATCATGATGGTCAACCATGAGAGCTTACATTGAGAGAGATTTACATTGAGATATTTATTAATTAAAATGAATGAATGAATTATTTAATTCATTTCATTTTTCAAATAGACATTTACTAGGTGGACCCTCCATGGATATTGGTGTTGATAGATCGTTGCACCCACAGTTCTAATGACAAGAAGATGATAAAGAGTACCCAATTGCGGGGTGCTATCCTATAGACTGGTCATCATGAATTGGCCCATTATTGGATTTTTATTGGAGATTATTAGAGAGATATCAGCGAGATATAGGTTATCATTTTATAATCGTCTGTTGGAGGAAATTTTTATTACAAGGAATGATATTTTTAACTCTACTATGATTCCCATAATGAGAGTTCTTATGGAACTTTAATTAGTATTAGTTTTTTTAATCATATTGAACTTAATATAGGAATTGTTTACACCACTTTTCCACTTTCTTGTCATAGTAATATGAATTAAATTTATTTACTATTTATACACAAAATGGTGGTATTTCAAGAGACAAAAAATCATTATTAGTGGGCTCCCATGTATGTAGAGGACACTAATGAGGCCCCATCTCCTCGACCTCTAGCCCCACCCACTCTATATCATAGGGAACCCACTACCTCCATGCCAAAAGAAATCCTACCATCCATCTATCCACTATTGATATGAAGAATTCACCTTTGTAACTAATATTATATATGATTTACCATCATCTTCCCATATTTAGAATCTTCCAAATGTTTCTCAAAACATCATAGGAATGCTCCACCAATACGATAGTTCCCTCAAGTGATTTTTTGGAGAACAAGGTGTGGATTGTCCTTCACTTTAGTATTTCCTAAGCTAATCCTTACTATTTTATAGCCTCAACCACCTCTCCTTCAAATACCACCAATGCCACCCACCCACTAGATTCTATATCTAAGCCCACCCCATCTTCGTTATTGCAATATCGACCCTATCCCCATTTCAGAACATCATTAAAATACGTCTATAATTTCAATATGTTACTACTGTAAGTGTTTTTCTATAAGGGTTTGCTATATGGGGTTAGATACCAACCATAGATTCTACATATTATGTTCCATTTATTGATCTTGGAAGCATACACATGTCAATTTTACATATTAGCACCTCACCAGTTTTGACCCACCACACTACCAGCACTACTATTCCAAATGTAGTGGTTGATTCATCTTCCCCTCCCTCCATTTTAAAAATAAATATGGGAGGAAATATCTTGACACCATTTATTCTAGGGGGGGACCATTGATGCTAATAGAAGAGAGTCTTCCTACACTGTTTTAGCCTTTTACACTTGTTCCCATCCTCTGTTGCACTAATTTTTTTGGGTGTATGGTGTACTCACTATATTACATGTTCTCTATTGTATCAATTATTATATTTAATTCAAATTATATTATTTTTTACTACATATATGTATTTCATTGTACTTTATATTTGTTCAATTATTTTAGTTATCTCGATCATCAGCCTCTACTACGGTTATTGATGAGTAAGTTAGGCTTCAATATTTCATCCCACACTAGGTATTTCCTCATGTTACCGACATAGATGGAAATATCTAGAAGATCCATAAATGAAAATTACAAGAGAGACCTCTCTAGATTGAATAGATTCCCCAACCCCCATATAATATTTTTAGTCGACACATTATTGAAGTGGTAAACCCCAATAAAAGACCAAGAGATCCCAATGTCACCATTACAAATTTGTGTAAGAGGAAAATGATATATGATCCAATATATTACATTGATTGAACTATTTTACAAATTTCATTTTGATAATGTCATTATTATCTATGTATTAAAGGCAATCAATATTTTTTGATTTTTTCTTTTTTTAATATCGTAGGACCTTTTATTTTAAATTTTATATCACATTTTGTTCATATTTTCGTTGTTACTACATTGTATCCTGATCCACACATATATCTGAGCTTATTTTTACTATTTTATACTTTGTGAACCAACCCATTTTTCAAATTATATAGTGGTCACATTGTATTTATTGATAGATTTTCTAGTGGATGTATATTTTTCATAAATCATTTTTTCAGTTACTCAGCTTCACATCACAACCCAACATGTCCCCCCAGGGCATGACCTTCATTACAGGGAGCCCACGATTCCATATATTAAATACATAATGTTAATTTCAATTTAATTGATACTAATATTTCATTCTCTCAATTTTTTCTTTCGAAAATAGTGAATACACTGTTTCATTTTACGTTTGAGGTGACATTCTTGAGATTCATATTTCCTACACTAGGATTTTTTTTCTTATTCTCAATATTTTTGAAGAAATATTTCATTAAAAATGTGATTTTACTTGATGTATGTATATTTTCATTAAAATCAAATAAAAAATTTGGACCGAAAATTTTAAAATATGTTTTAACCTTTCATAGAATTTTATCATAACTACCAAGTCAATTAATTTACTTATTATTCTACTTTATTGAAATTTATTTTGATTGATTTATAAATGGGGTTCATAACATGAGAAATTTAATAATTGTACATATTCACATTCTTATGAGGATTATGGATCTAAATTATCATATTTTTCTCTGAGCATATGTATTGAGAGATACTTGGGAAATGTAAACCTATCAAAATTTTCATTTAAAACCGATTGAGTCAATAAATGATGAAACACATTATATAAATTATTGAGAATTTTTTGGGGGCCTTTTATCTTAAGAACCACATAAAAATTTATCCTTATTATAACCATAGAATCCATGAATATCTTGGTTTGGATTGATCCATGGTACACACCCTTTTTATTCCTTCTTATCCTACAATTTCAATAAATACATTATCTTCACTTGAATAACTGTAGGGGAGACATTCATTACTGATGTAAGTAAGATATTTGTTAATGATGATATGTATGATGAATTATCCACATGGTCTAAGAGATGTGGTACATGATTTTTTAAAATATCATTAATTATATTACTATCAAGAAAAATAAAATCAGTTTTGTATCATGAAGGTAAAAATCACCATCAATACGGTGATGAATCTTATGATGAATCAAATGAGTTTAGCCGATGGATGTATGATCTTTCCATGACACAAATTTTCAAAAATTTAAGAAGAAACATTATATTTTCATTACTCATTTATGAAACATCCATGGACCTTCATTGAGCATTTGGAATGGTGGAGTTTCTTCTTTCTTGAGGAGGTTCTTTATTCCATTATTTCTAATGATCATGAATTATACTTTAGATTTTGACTACTATTTTAAACATGAATTTTATGATCTACCAACCTTCCCTAAGACAAAAAGTAATTTAAAATTATTATGGAAACCATTAGAATTAATAATGATTTTTTCTTTATGGGGTGGATATTTTTGAACAAATTCTAGACTATAATAAGGAACATGTATTTATGTTTTAAAAAATCCAATTGCATATTACCTTGAGCGATGAGACAAAATTAATAGTGAGGTAAATTGTATTATGGGTATGTCTTCTATAGAATTGCTAAAAAAATGAAATTAAAGGAAGAATGAATATTATTAATGTACTTGATTAAGAGGAATGATTGATTCTCTCTGTAGGGGTGATTTTGGAGGAGTAGCTTTTTCCTCTAACTCATAGTTTTTTTTCATAGTTTTAATTCTTGTTTCTTATGAAGAATTAGTTTAATTTAAAATCATTATTGAGATATTTTTTATAAGGGTAAGAAAATGGCCAACTATAGTGGAATTTGATAAGATAAATTCATATATATATATATATATATATATATTAGATACAATTATATGATATTTATTTGATTAGTTTTATAATTCCTTGGGTTTCAGTTGGTTTTAGTGGGAATAGGAATTCAATTAACAAAGAATTTGATACTCTAATTTTAAAAATTTCAAAAATTAAATGTTATGAAACATCTTCATTCCATGTATTCATCATGCACATGAACTTTGATGATCAAAGGATATCCCATGAAACTAATAAATGACATGAATCATCCAGGAAATTGAAATACAACACGTGAATCCATTATAAGAAGTGAAAGAATCAAATTCTATAATATCTGAATGATACAAGACACGAAATCTAGGAGATTCAAGATTTATAATGCTATTTTACTATTTTATTACAAAACATTGATTTATTTTACAAAATGTTAATTTCTATTATAGAACATGTAATTTTTAATTATGTAGTCATTTAAATAAAATCTTATGTGATGAATCATTTACAAATAACAAGAGAACTAAGCTTTTCAATATTCCATCACCTGACACTGGAAAAAGATAACTGACTCATTCTTTATTAAATTTACTCTCTCTTCTCCATATATTCCATACCTTGGTTTCTATTATTTACTAAAAATTTTCATTCATCCCTTTCTACAATACATCCTTCCAAGGTGTTGTGGATTTATTGAACCTTGTCTTGTTTGATTATTCAATTTTGATTAACACATTTAACGTCAACAACCATGTGCTTTTCTGTCCTACCATTATCAGTAATTTCATTAAAATTTTTAACTATTTGAATAGTTTATTTATTCAATTTTAAACTAATTAAGGAATATTATAAGAATTATTTATCTCCTATTTCATCTAATACAATTTTTATCATGCACATCTAATCTGATGGAAATAGGGTTCAAGAGTAGGTGTAGGTTAAATATTGTAAATCCTTAAATCACAACTTGGGTAAGACATTGTCTATAAATTAGTTTAATAACTTATTTTAATCTCATTATTTATCATATTATTGATCCTAGGAATTGAATTATAAGAACAATGACCTAGTTAGAGTTGATTATGCTAGGACTGATATCTGATAATGCTTTATTCCCTTGAATCTAATGTTATTTTTCCTAGGATTTTGTCTACCTTTAGACCAAAGAGAAGTTTTCAATCAAGGTAGATCCTTTTTTTAAAAAATTTATTGGTGAAATCCTCACTTTTTATCAATGTAAGATATAGGACTCTTCAAAGATATATTTAGTAATGTCTTCTTCATAGGCCCTAAAATTGACAACTATCCATTCTTTTTATTATAATGTAAAACAAAAATACTTAACTTTGAAATCCAAACCATTGAGAGTATTGTGAGGAATCCTTTATTAGGTTCCAATTACATTATCACAATATTTGACATCTCAACCCTATGTGTTGAACCCCAAACATATATTTTGATACATAGTTATAATCAATGAAGTGTATGATTACTAAATTACTATTTTGACCAATCCCTATGTGGAATAAACGATGCTGCATGTTATTATAAAATTTCAGAGCTATTTCTTGAAACCGCCTATTTATTTGGAACAATAATTTCTGGTGTAAACATGGGATTACCTCGCTCCCACATAACATTTTATATTTTCAAATTTACATGTTCACAAATGGACAATAAACTGTTTCCACTTTTGTAGCTACGTAATGTTCTACGTCACTATTAATATTTCATGGAGAATTTCCTCCCAAGAAATATTTTATTTGGATACCAAGATCATGATATCCATTTCTATATACTGATCATCCATTATGGATGATTTAAAAAACCATAATGTTCCTCGTCCTTCACATATTCAATATACGCCACCTGAACACCAATGGATGTGACCACTAACATTGGAGAACACAATTATGGACAATGTATTTCCATACATTAATAGGGATGTTCCTAACATCATTATTCCTCAAATCAAGGAATATTATTTATAAATAAAACCTTTACTCATCCATATGATCTTGAACTAAGGAAAATTCAATGGGCTTCAGAGTGAAGATCCATATAAATGTATATCAATTTTCATAGAAGATTGTGACACCTTTAGGAGTCATAGTGTATCATTTGATTTAATTAGACTTATATTTTCCCCTTATACTTATATGACAGAGCCATGAATTATCTCAAAATCCATGATGTTGATATCATTATTACTTTGAATGTTTTAGCCAAGAAATTTTAGAAAAATATTTCCCACCTACACAAACTGGGAAAATCGTAAAAATATTCCATAACTTCATCCAAGATGATGGAGAATCAGAATGATAATATTGGGAATACATCAAATAACTAATCTAGAAGTGAACACATCAGGAACTAGTTTTGTTTTAACAGATTCAAGAAATTTTACCAAGTAATTAGACTATATTCACATACTATAGTGGATTCCACCAATTATGGTGGACTCATGCTCATGGTGAAAATGGTTGTAATATCAATTATGGATGGAAAATTTCATAATGATAGTCTATAAAAGAGTGACTGAGGACTTCCACAAAGTGGAATTCAATAATTATAAGAGAATAAACACATTATATCCCATGATTAATCCTTTATGACGAATCTTCAACCATTTCATTTTCTATCTCCACTGCATCCACCGCCTTCCTATGTTATTGAACTTGAAGAATGTAAAATGGGTGGAGGAATTCACCCATACAAATACTATAGTGAAGGAATGGATGAAAATCAAAATTAGGATTGTAACTATGAAAATTAAAATAAAAAACCAACAATTTCACCATCTACTATAATACCAACAACCGTATTATCAATAATGAATGGATCAATAGTCATTGTAAACTGATCAAGATTATTAACAATAATTGAGTGTTCAAGAACAACAATGAATGTTGGGACGACATAATTACCCCCCAAAAAATCCATCTTAGAGGGCTCAATAACCATTTCCTCAATATCGTTTCCCCTTAGAGTCTAGTAATTTCCACCCACTCAGCAACACCAATTTCGATAATCTCTGCCTAAGTAGCCACAAAAAGACTAACCTCCATAGTCAAATATTTAAAAACTTCATGAAACATTTTTACAAAAAATATTAATGAATGTATACTAAAAAAATGATAAATCAAAGGGTTTCCCTCAGCAACATTGAGATACAATTAGGATAGATCTCTAAGATCAAATCAGATTGATTATTATGTACATTTCTTGGAATTACTAAAACACATTTTAGAGATTAAGGTATGGATATAGAGTTTGGTAGGGGAAAGAGATAAAACAATTTCAGCCATAAATAGGTTTTGAAAAGAATATTAAGGAACCTGAAATATTTTATATAATCATCAATAAAGATATTGATTATTTCACACACAAAGCTGGTTGAGAAAATAACTAGAATATACAAAAAATAAAAATCAACATATCATTATTATCCCCAAAATGCAGATGTTTACATAGAATCTCCACCATAAACACCCTATTCTCTTTCTAAGGGAATTATATAAGTCAAAATAGAGGGTAAGTACATTATTATTTCACACATTTTTAGGAAATTACAAATCAATATCCCTACTGGAGAGGCCATCACTAATATTCTTACATATGAAAAATTATTGAAGGAATTTATTTCTAATAATCAAAAAATGGAACAGTTGAGAGGAAACTCATTATAATAATATTTGTCATTAATTTTTTAATGGAATCTCTGAATAAATATACAAGAACCCCAAATCTTCCCGATTCCCTATACAATACGGAAGTGAAATATCATATAATCCTTATATAACCTTAGTGAAAGTATTAATCTCATGCCTATAAGTTTCCTCAAAAATCTAGTTCTTGATGATTTTATCTATTTTGTATTTTCAGTTCAAATTCATGGCTACACAGTCAAGTAAACTCAAAGACATCTAGAGTATGTTTTTATTATGGTTGGAAAAATCATTTCTACTATGGATTTTATTATATTGAATATGGAGGAAGAAGGATATACACCCATTATTATAAGGACACCATTACTCAAAAATGGTAAATAATTGATTAATGTTAATCAAGGAATGTTGAAATTTATATTTTTTAATGAATATGTAGTGTTTTATTTAGTTAAATAAGAAAACAAGTTTCAATTCATTTGATTATGAAGACATCTTATTTATAAGGGAAATAGATGATGTCAAGGATCTAAAGGGTGCCAGGAAGACTCTTTTTCCAAAATAAAAATTTTATAAAGCTCTAGTAAGGTAGCCACAAAAAACCCCACCTCATTTGAAAAATCATGAAAATATACTCATCATGTTTTTTGAAAAGGTGGAATAGATAATGACTAACCAATAAAATGAGATCAGAAATAAAATGGATTTCTTCTGTAACATTGAGCACAATGTATGGAATATCTCCAATACAATATCAAATGGATTATAAGGTACACATCCTAATAACACATAAACACACCCATGGGAGTATGATAAGTCTATGGTCCTTCATAGTGTTAAGGAGAATAATTTTTTTCATCCACTCGTAGGGGGTATAATAAGTAGATCCTAAAATACATGAAAAAATAATAGGTATAGATAAGGATGAAAACACACAAAATTCTAGATAAGAAAATAATTTTTTATTTTAGACAGTTAAGAAAATATAATATATAAGATAATCCTAAAAGAGATGTTATTTACATATCACCTCTACCATAAAACCCCATCTTCTATTTCTAGAGATAAGGAGACAAGGAAAAATAGAGGGGAAAATTAGAGATTTTTAAGAAAATACACATAAATATAATTTTTGAAGAGGACATCACTTAGATTCCTAAATATATGAAATTCTTGAGAGAATTTTTCTCTAATAAAATAAAAATAATAGTCTTATGAGTCATCTCCTTGAATGAATAATGTTATGATGTTTTTCAGTGGATGATCCCACTTAAGATGAGAGACCACAAAAGCTTCTTGATTCTCGACATTATAAGGATATTCAATTTTAGAAATTCATTATGATACCTATGTGAAAATAATAATCTCATCCCCATGAGTGTCTAAAAAAGATAGGAATAAAATATTTGAAACCAATGAGAGTTTTACATTTGCTAGATAACCGATCAGTCAACTATCTTTGACAAATTCACAAGGAAATTTTCCTTAATCTTAGAAAATTCAATTTTCTTGGTGATTCCATTATATTTTATATTTGTTAGAATGATATGTCCCCATAATTCTAGTGATAAAATTTCTCACCACTAGTAATGAAATGATTAATGTGAATCAATGAAGAATTTTATTCAGAGAAGGTAATGAATATGTAGTGTTCGATTTAGTGAAAGTATGCAAATAATGTGGTGATTACTTTAATTGTCAAGGCATATTTTATATAAGGGAAAAAGATAATTTTATATACCACAAGGATGAAAGATAAATCGTATATACTAAGGAATATGGGTGAAGTGACTATGAGGAGGTGAATTATAGTGAACCTATGATAAGAGACACTATCCCACAATTCACACCCCCAATCATCAAGCCACCAAATTTAGAATTAATGTCTCTACTAATCATATTAAAGTTATAATTATTATAAAATGATGTAATGATTCCAGTTATCATCTATTCATAGACGAATCAAATGTAGGAAGAAAAAAATTGATGTATTGAAATTTCCAAAAATCATGATTTCATTGAGTGTGGTTAACATCAGCGGGATCAACCCCAGGATTTGAACTCATAAAATTTTGATAGAATATGGTGATGAACCAAAACAAAAACCCAAGAGGTTAATAACCCCACTAATGAAATAATTCATTAAAAATTATGTTTTAAAACATCTAGACTCCGGTAAAATATTTTCTACTTCAGACAGTGAGTGGGTGAACCACCTGAAAGTCTTCCTAAAGAAAGGAATCCTAACTATTATAAAAATATTAAGATGACTCATTATCATCTCGATGTATTACCTGATAGTGGGTTTATTCTTACTATAAAAATCTCAACACAATAACTAAAAAATATAATTTTACACTTCTATTCTTGGATCAAATTCATTAAATATTATATAGAAATGAATTATATTGTTTCATTGGTGGATTTTATTGATTAATTAATTTTTCTGAACATAAATGATTAATCAATGACCATATTCATATATCCATTTAGATCCTATTCACATTGAAGGATGTTATATAGAATGTTTAATGAACCAGTAACCTCCAAAAGGTATAATCGAACCATTTTTCATGATATGAAGGATGGATTACTAGATATTTTTTTGGTTTATTTATCCATGTAATGATGATTCTACAAGGTTTTCCGATGATATTTTGGGCTAGTTCTGTAACACTGTGAAGGGAAGTGGTTAGTGATAAATAGGGAAACATGTCATTTTATAGTCTAATAATGAATAGTCTTGAGACTCAAAATATCAATGGACGAAATGAAAATTGATCAAATAAAAATAAATGGTTATTAAATATATACCTAAACCAATGATAGTGAAAGCTATAAGGTGTTTCCATGACCATATGGGATTTTTTAAAGAATTTATCCACGATTTTGAAAAATATCCCACACACTAGCACACCTATTGTATAGGGAAAATATATTCAATTTAAATGAAGAGTTTTGTAACATCCCAACCTAGATCACCTCTATGACAGTGGCCAAACTGATGGGTTACATGACCTCAAGTTTATCACCCCAAACACTAGAGGCTGCCGACTAGCAGTGATGACCTTTTTTTGTGTCTGAGGGGGAGACTATGCCCTCATTGGTAATAGGTATTATCACAGAGGAAGTAAAAACAAATTAATAATAAATATATGAATCATATAAATGATTAAACTACAACATATGTAATATGAATAACTTAACTAAATAATAATCAAGTGTTGAAGCACAAAAAAAAATGTCACACTATGACGTCTATCTAAACTGAAACCATGGAAAAAACTCAAGCATGATATCAACTGAAATGAAAAGAAACAGAGTGTGAAAACTGCATCATGAGAAAGGCTCAGACCTCTTCCCCTTGTATCCATCCTAAGCAGGAAGAAACAATCAAGTATCAGAACTAGCATGCTTCCCTTTGTCAATACCTGCTGGCATATAATTTACTTGGGGGTCAATGACACCCAACCAGGATGTGAGGAAAAATCCCTATAGGTCATCCCCCATGGTTCCTAATCCTTTTCAAATTTCATGCAGTAATAAAACACAGTGTTTCATTATAAAATAAATGAAAATAATTGATTAAGTGCAACAAAATAAATAACTTGGACCGGGTTCCTAATGAAATACATCCATAATCACCTACTTCGGCCTATGCCAGAAGACTGAAGAAGTACCTGTAAGAATAATGGACATGTACATGTATATATAAAAACCTGTAAAGCAAGGTAAACAGAGAATAGGTACACCCCCAAGCATGTTCTTTAACTTGGGGTCTAAGATGTGTGTCAACCAGGTGGGCTTTAATATACCATAAGAATATCACAAATCCAAAGATACTGAAGGCGGGAAGAATATAAAAATTTAGTGCATAATTATTAAGGGTTCATGTTGAGAATGGGAGTCCATGACTGTCTTGAAGGTATTGTTATAGAACATCCTTCAATTTATCCAATAACACAGAGTCCATCCAAGGAAAGCTTTTGAAATACCATGTATCGCTTGAGGGATGGATTTACCATGAGTCAGTCCCAATCTCACAAAAAGAGGTCAATAATCATTCGAGGATGTCGTAACAACATTTCCAATGAATCCATCCCTAATGGTCCCTTTTAAAATTGGTATCACTCAAATGTATTAGAAATCCCTTCGAGGTCTCAGTTTGGAAAGTACAAAGATGACACCCCCCCGACTCGTAGTGGTATCTAGCCCGGAATAGAGTGTCTAAGTGTGTCCCTTAATACAGGACCCACCTACTTTACCCACCCTAATTTTTACTAAATTATTCACAGTCAGATATAACATAATTTGAATATGAAATTTCAGCTTGGAAACTTACAGATACACCCATGCATCACAAGGTATAAATTAAATACTATATCATAAAAATATTAACAAGGAAAGATACCACATCAACATAAGTTGATAATGACAATATTTAATAAATAAATAACTCAACACAATCTAGGACAAAAGATCAAACAATTCATCATTCATAATTTATCTAAATTATTTATTTAAATTCAACACTACAAAAATAGGTTGCGCAACACATGATGTTAATTATATTAAATGCCCATGGATACACATTTAAATAAATAAATAATTCATCAAAAACAACTACAAAATATCAAGAAATTCAAGGTTTATAATTATTCTAAAATAATTATCTAAATTAAACACAATAAAATAGGCTTCACAACACTTGCAGTTAAAGGAATTAAAAACTCTGGCTAGTATAATTTATACCGACCTCATAGGAACTACCAAATCGGTGTCCGACCACAATGAAACAATTTATTTTATGATAATTAGGTCTTCAACAAATAAGTGGAACAATTAAATTTAAATTATTGGGTTAATTTTCCCAAGGGCTGTAGGCACTGACAAACAACTCAATCTTTCATTTTTAAAAATTGAAATGAAACAATGGGAAAGAGAATAGACACCCTACCTTATGGTTGCAGATAATCCAATGATCTATGGTAGGATTTGATTTGATGTTCAACGGAAGAAAAAATATGATTTTAAATGAACCCCAAAATATGGTAAATTCATTCCTTGAAAAACTGCATAAAGGATAGAGAAGGTGGTCATAAGATTCTTGTTGCATGAGATAAGACTCACCTTAAGGTTTACAGTGCACCTGATAGTAAAGAATACAGACGATGAACAGAGGTGCGGAAATATTTCAAAGAGGGGAGAAGGTGGTGTGGGTTTCCTATACATGTCGAGAAATTTTAGAGGAATAAAATTGGCACACAATCCAAAGGATCATTCAAGCTTTATATTTCATATATTTTATAGAATTCAATTTCCATCAATTTAGAGGCATTTAAAAAGGAATAAAACGTCCAAATTAAATGAAAAAATTAATGAAATAAAATAGCCACATTAAATAGACACATTAATGAAATAAAATAGCCACATTAAATAGACACATAGGGAGAAAAAAACAGGGGAAAACTGCTTGTAGTTAAAAAAACATCATAAAAACATGGGGAAAATAAATGTGGGCTACTTGACATGTGGGTTTTTGTTTTCATTTCCAGCACTCCCTTTCAAACCAAAACTGGCATCATCACAAGCATCATTCTATGTTTTTTGAATGCATCTGTTGGTAATGCATTGGATAAAATATCATACACCTGTTCCGTAGTATGAAAATATTCCAATTTTATTATTTTATACGTCACATGATCCCTTAGAAAATGGAACCAAGTATCAATATTTTTTCCTCTTCCATGCTGCATTGAATTTTTGGCAAGTTTAATTGCCAATTTTTTATCCACATATATCACTTTGGATCCATCAAATGGATGAGTCATCTCATTCAGTATATCTCTCAACCAAATTCCTTCACAAATAGCTGATGATGCTTCCATGTACTCTGATTCATAGGTGGAAAAGGATACCACACTTTTCTTCCATGAATTCCATGTGAAAGTTGTCGATCCATGAAGAAATAAATAATCAGGGGGGATTTTCCATTTCTCTTGGTTGCCTCCCCAGTCACTATCTTAGTATCCATGCATATTTTCTTCTTCATTTAATGGATAAAAAAACCAAAATCCATAATTCCTTTAAAATACTTAAGGATAGATTTTTCTGGTAGCCAATGTGACACTTTTGGTGCTACCATGTACCTGCTTAGAATCCCAACATTGTAGACAATATCAGGCCTTCTGATTGTGAGATAAATTAGGATTTTAATCACACTCATGAAAAAAGTTGAGTCAATGTGTCTTCCTTCTCCATATTTTTTCAGCTTGAAGCTTGTTTCTATAGGTGTGCTTACAATATTGCAATTGGACATGTTGATTTTTTATGTAACTCCCTGGTATACCACTTTTGAGATATATAGATGTCTCAATGTTGTTTCTTTACCTCTATTCTAGAATGAAGGATATTAGACCTCTATCGGTCATCTCAAAATCCTTGAACATGGCCTCCTTGAATTCATTGAACATCGATTAGTCGTTCCCTTTAAATAACAAATCCTCAACATTTAATCATGAAATAAGTATATCACCCCAACCATTATTCTTGACGTAAATTACATGCTTATAAGCAAATTGGGAAAAGCCAGTCTCCTGAAGATAGATGTAAATGTGTTCATTTCAAGCATGAAGAGATTTATTCAACCCATAAAGAGCATTCTTTGGTTGATACACTTTGTCTTCCTCCCCTTGCATAACACAACATTCAGGCCTGTCAAAATAGACATCTTCCTCTACAATTCGATTTAGGAAGGTATAAATCAAATAAATTTGGTAGATCATCCAATTGTGATGAAAAGTAATAGAGATAATCATCCTCATGGTGTTAAGGGGAGATACATGTGTAAAAACTTCTTCATAGTCCACCCCATAATTTTGTTTGTACCACTTTTCTATGAGCCTTGACTTGTAGCAATCAATTTCACCATCATCATTTCACTTGATCTTGTACACCAATTTAACACCAATTGTTTTTTGGATATTAGGAAGTGTGGTCATCCCCCATGTGTCATTTTTCTCTATGGAATGAATTTCTTCTTACATATACATTCTCCAACATTCTTCCCACATGGATTCCTCAAATGTCTGAGGCTCGTGATCTCCATATAGGAATAAAATATTTACCTCCTCAGTCTTCACATAAAAGCCACTTAGGTTTTTAACTTTTATGGGATCGATGAGAGAGGATGAGCTCACCTAATATTAACAATATGGATTCCTTTTAGAAGTGATGTAATGTCTTCCTAGACTAATGTGTGTAGATGATGCACCTGAGGAAGTTGTTGTTGGCATTTTCACCAGATGATCATGCCTTTCTTCAGGATCTTATATTTCAACTAGAATCTCTTTATTATATCCTTCATTACTCCATTTCAAAGATTATCCCTAACTAAAGACCACATATCTACTCACCACTAGTTTATTGGTTAGTAGATTGTAGGGGTTATAGGCTTTCGACTTTTCATTTTAGCAGAGGAAGATGCAATTTTCACCACAATCAGCAAGATTCCATCTTCTCACTTTTAGAACTTGATCATAGGAAAAAACATGAGTATTCATAGGTGTTCTATGCTTGGTTTGTATCCACACCATGAATCTTGTGGATTCAAGTTTTTGCTGCTCCTGGTTGGACACTGATTGAGCAGATAGGTAGTACATGCCACTACTTCTGCCCAGAAGTTCTTTGGCAGTCCTTTCTCCTTCAGCATAGTCCTCGTTAGGTCGATGATGGTGTAGTTCTTCTTTTATGTAATTCCATTTTTCTATAGAATATAGGAAGTAGTATATTGTTACTTAATTCCTTATTCCCTACAAAAAAAATGAAATACATTTGAAGTGTATTATGCACCTATTTCAGATCTGAGAACATTGATTCTATAATTAATTTCAGCTTCAACACGAGTTTTGAACATTTTAATGATCGCAAATCCAGAAGATTTTTCATTGATGCAATACACCCATAGTTTCCTGCTAAAATAATCACTATGGGAAATAAAATACCTATTTCCTCCTAGTGAGGGTGTTTGAAGTGGTCAACATATATCCATGGGAACCAATTGAAGTGGTTCATTTTCTCTTCTAGACACTCTACATGGGAAGGAGTTCCTTTATTACATTCCAAGTGTATAGAACTCACACACATGATTTGGAACATCAATCTTTTGCAATACACCCAACCTTCTTCATGGGGATAAATTTTTATGCTTTGTAAAATGCAGATGACCAAAGTGCATATGCCATCTCCTTGAGTCATTCTTCATGAGTTCCAAGAGACACTCCTCAGCCTTGGAATTGATATGCAATAGAATCATGTGATTTGTCACCATTTGGAATTGAGCAAGAATTCTCCTATGTGAATCCCTTATAGACAAAAAAGATTTATCCATGTGTATAACATACCCCTTCTCAAGGAGTAGGCCGAGGCTAATGATATTGGTTTTCATGTTTAGTACATAATACAAACTAGAAATTTAATTTTTCTCACCCGACATCAGATAGATTTTGATTTTAACTATTCCATTCATGGGCACCTTTGATGAGTCTACAAATATCATGATACCATGTACTTTTTATATGAGTTTCTAGAATAATTTTTTGTTACCACTCATGTGGTTGCTTTCACCCGTGTCGAGATACCACACATCGGGGAGTTCATAAGCCTTTCATGTGCAAGGAGGAGTGTGGTGACTTCTTATTCATGATGACATGTTTCAGAAACGTTGGATCATTCATCGTGATCCACCTTCTTACAATAATTAGAGGCAAAATGTCTAAATTTCTTACACATGTGGTATTGAAGGATCTTTCTGATTCCATGACCATGTAGGAATCTACTTCCACCATTATTTCTTCCATGAAAACTGGTAGGATTTCGTTTCTTTTGTTGATGGCTTGGATAATATCCATGAAGACTTCCTCTAGCATGATTACCACCTCATTGTGTGTGGCCATTATTTTGTACATTTACAGTCAACATGGACTCTAAGGCATGCTCTACTGTTGAACCGATATTCTTTGTAATACGTTTATCATGCACATGCAACAACCCCATCTGTTCTTCAATGGAAATTTTCTCCAAATACTTTGATTCTTTAATTTCCACAACCACATGCTCAAACTTGGTTGTGAGAGATCGAAGTGATTTTCCAATAACTCCAATTTCCTCCACTTTTTCACCTTTCATTTTCAAATTGCTAATAATAACAATTATTCTTGAGAAATAATCAAATATACTCTAACCTTCTTTCATGTTCGATGCTTCAAACTCTGCTCTTAATGTTTGAATACATACCTGCTTCACTCGATCAACACCTTTTTAAGATGGTGGAAAGGGTATCCCATGATTTCTTTGTTGATGTTGCTTTCACAATGCTTTCAAATGATGATTCATCTGAACCATAATAGGGGAGGTACAACACTTTGTTGTCTTTCTTTATTTGATTTTTGAGGATCATCTTTTCATCATTCATAATGGAAGATTCTTCCTTAGTAGAGGGTAAAATATACCTATCGGTGATAATATCCCATAATTCTTGTGACCTAAAAAATGTCTTCATTTGGATGTACTACCTTTCATTGTAGTCCCAACAGAACTTCAAAAGTTACGGTTAGATTGTGTCCATCTTAAAAAAAATTAGTGCATCTTGGTAACCTGGACTCTCATACCAGTTTTTTGGCAATACATGCCGAGAAATTCGAGAGGAAGAAGATTGTCACACAACACAAAGGATCTTTCAAGATTTATATTTTTTATATTTTCTAGACTAAAAATTCCAAAAATTTATAGGCATTTACAATGAAATGAAACAACCAAATTCAATGGACACATTAATAAAATAAAACCACCACATGAAACATACACATTAATGAAATAAAAAATCAACATTAAACTGACACATGTGGAGAAAAACATGGGGGAAAACTGTGTGTAGTAAATACACTATGTATAAAAAAATTCAAGGAAAATAAATATTGGCTACTTGACGCGTGGGTTTTTGTTTACATATCTAACAGTGCACACAACTTTGGGAGAAGGGTTGCCCCATGCATAGGAGAGGATGAGGAGAGAAGGAGAGAAGAAAAAAAATAATGAAAAAGGAAAGGAATGAAAGAAAAAAATAAGGGGAAAATGAAAATAAAATAAAATAAAAAGGTGAGAGAAATGAAAAAAATAACACAAAATCTTAGACCCATTTTTAATTATGTTTTCAATGATTACAATTCCCACCTTTAATTTTATTATTTATTTTAATTTTTTCCAGCTTTATTAATTTCTTACAATAATCCTTTAATAAATTTTAATTATTTTTAACTCAAATGAGGTACTCAGGAACAACATAATATTTTACATAAGGCATGAGAAATAATTTAATTAATTTTAATAGTTGTCCCGGACCTGCAACAGGGTGCACAAGCATGCACCCTGGGTGGATTTAATGATTTGGACTAAATACTTAAACTGTTTGTACCTTGATTTAATTCAATATGTTAAATGCATTTATGTGGATAATTAATAATATTTAATCTAACCCAACATAAAAATATTGACCCATGTATATACGTGTTATATATATATATACAAATCTGTATATTCATATATATACACATGCACATGTATATATATATATATATATATATCTTTAATCTCATATATGTAAATATATATATACATCATATGTAAATATACATCATGGTTTTGTCCCAATCTAATAATAACAATTACTATAATAATAATAATTATTTTTTAATACAAATCATAAATGAGACCATTAAAAATTTAAAAAGGAAAACCATATAAGAAAGGATAACAGTCATTAAATAAATATTGATTGCAGATTTGTATTTAATTGGAAAAATTAACAATATTTTATTTATTACATTTCCCATTAATTATTTACACCACAACATAATTTATTAATTATGGAAGTGAATTTTCATTTGTTGTCTTCAATGAAAATAGTAATATTAATAATAAAATTATTATGATTATTTCGAATGGCCAAAAAAAAATATTTACAACCTAATTAAATTTTCTTCGGGTGCGATCTTACAACACGTTCGATTCTCGCAAAAGTTATACCATGCCTAGGGTAAACCCCATGTCCCAGAACTATTGGTGGTCTCTGATTTCTCATTCGAAGCACCATTTCTGAGAAAATATTTACTTATTATTAAAAATTAGGAATAATTAATTAATTAAAAATAAAGATCATTTTATCATGAGCGAGGGTTCCAAACACCCGATGCGCATCAAGGTTATACAATGCCTAAGGTAAACCCAACATTCCGAGCCAAACGGTGGTCTCATATTTCTCATACAATGCACCGTTTGAGAGTTATTACATTTTTTTGAAATAAAACACATGGTTATTAATAATATAAATGTAATATTTCTGTTCTATCAATGATGAGAATTTATGGGTCTCAGAATCCAATGCTGACTCATCTTTAAACATTGAAAAATTTTCATAAAATATTCCAAAGTTTTAATAAGGTTTTTACCTTTCATTTAATTTATTTCTATTTTAATTTTAATCTAAAACATTTAATAAAATTAGTTTAAAGTACAATTTTACTGAAAACTATCGGAAACAAATTCTTATCACCCATGGTTTTTAAATCGGTCTTCCCAGCTAACGGGAAAATTTACATTTCCCGCACTTTTTCATTCGGTTCAAAACATTAGACATTAAAAACATCCCACCATAGAACTTATCTCCCCTGAGAAGCCTTCAGGAAATACATAACCTTAATCTGATCAACAAGGGTCATGATGTTTTTCACAAATGGTTTGGTTGTATATCTAAATTCCCAAAACACATTCAAACATTGGTTAGGAAAATGGACCAAAAGCCATTAAGATCTGAGAAAATGCTCATTTTCCAATTGAAACACCACGACGGTACCTATCAAAACAAATTCATCTAGAGATAGAACTTTGTAATCATCTCAACAAATTCTAGACAAAATTACTTAATACCTTTGGATTTAACATTAGAAAGGGGAATATTCTGTGTTACGACACCTTCCCACTTCAGAATTTCATACAAGGAAAACCCTTAAGCATTCTAGTGACACTTCTCAAGTGATTTATGAAATAGATAAAATGGTCCATTTTCTATCACCCTTAAATCCCAATTATAGATATCTTTTTTTAAAAGCCCTGGTCAACCCAAACCGCACTCATCTCACATGATGATGCGTTAGAAAAAAGTATTTCACTAACCACTTCATTGAGTAAGAGAGAGAAATAGTCAAGACAATATGGACGACCATTTAAGAAGATTCTCAGCTTAGATCCCATGCGTTTTAGGAACTGAACTATGATTCCTTCTTCTATGGTATCTAGCATTCACCATGAACACATCTACAAAATTTCAAACTTGACTTCTAGTGGAATTCCTTTATTTTGGCATCACTGAGTCTAATAACATATCCGGGCTAACTCCTATCAACATGACATTATTATAAGGAACTAACAAAAGGTAGTCCATACACCATGTTTATGAGTGAGACATTGGTACAAGGATAAGACATCGAAAAAAGGTCGTCGACTGGGCCCAATGTGACATCTACCTGGTGGCCATGTCGAAAGAAATGGTTGGTGTACAAGAGTTTATCCAAATAATTCCTACATAGAAATAAGAGGGTCACTCAAGAATAACCAAAGCCTCGATAAGAATGACACATCAGCGTGGAACATTGAGAAAACCACCCTAACAAGGCCAAAAACATTTAAAGATTTATCATTGTGTAAGACCTATTCTCTCTTAGTGAATCAAGGATAAAGTTAAGATAGGGTCATGATCATCACTTAAGGAAGAGTACAGTAAGAGGATATGGAGATTACTAGAATGAAAATGTTTACACAATTCACATGAAATCCCATCCAAACTGGATAGTGTGTCAAAACACCTGAGTCTTTGGAAGTCATCTTGAGCATTGGGATGAACATGATTCATTTAACACAGAAGTCATTGTACTACAAAGATGACCTGAAATGAATTTAACAGTTCCAGACTTGATGCTTACACTGAGCTCAACCGGTTTTTAACAACATTAAGCACTCGACGAAACTGTATGCGTGAACACATACTACCCAAGGTGAAAATGAAGCAATATGAATTTTCACTCGGATGAAGACGTACCAAGTCATCCATCACTTTAGAGAAGAGAGTGGAGAACGACCTATGAAGAAACTGGCCATTCCCAGGTCATGACTAATCTGATGGAAATGAGCATTACTCTATGATCAAGCTTGAATCAAATGTCATGGAAAAAATGAACACCCCTCTGAAAAAGGGTTTCATTTTAAGAAAGGGGGTCCGACTAGGGAAAATGTCCTGTGAATGGTTATGTTCCAATGTAACTAAAGGAGAAACTCAAACAACCCTTATACCAGGGTCTTAAATATAATACATCACTACATTTTCTGTAAACAAGACCTTTATATTTAATCACATTTAATATTTAATCATCAAAATATTTATTAAATACATCATATACCATTTTTCCAAACAAAACACAAGGTACTTGATCTTAACCAATGCCTCATGGGAAAAAATAGGAATGTTTTATAAAACTCCATTTTAAAACACATTACATTTATTGTATTCCCACCCTTTATTAGAAAATCTATCACATAAATTCCTCTTATGTAGATAAGGCGACCTACAAGATTCCCACTAGTCCGACCAGGGTTCAATAGAATGTAACCCAAAAATAGTTGTTTAGTTTTTAAGTGTCAGAACACCCATACCGGGTTATCTCATAAGGAATATGAATCAAATAGACTACTTTGTAATAGTTGTTCCTTTAAATAGTTAACCAACTCATTTTAATCTATAACACGCTCAAACACATATCATTCTAGGTATATGGGTGGCTATCAAACACTAAAAAAACTATACACTTTATAGTTTTCGACATTTGGCTCCAATTCAATGGAAACTAAAAAAATTTAGCAAAGAAACCAATTACATGGAAAATGATCTTGTAGATCAATACATGATGCTAATAGATCGAGATATGTTATAATCATAGAAACATTGCATTTTAATCATAGAGACATGCTAATAGGCATAAAATAATGATACAAGGAACACATGGTATTAAATAGGAATCATGACAATAGGATGGCATTCTAAATATATCACTGAAAAATGGTATCTAAAATGTATGATAAATTATTAAAATACATGGTATACATTCATGGAAAACAATTATAATAAACTAGTAGCCTAAAATTAAACTACATGGCATGACAATATGCATGGAATGTGAACTACGATGTGCCTATTATGATGCATGCAATGCTTCATCCTTTCCTAAATAGGCCAAGGGTAAAATATCATAAACTCCATTTATTCATAAGCAGCATAAATTATAGCCCTCATTCAAGGTAAAATTACATCGATTTAAATATCAAAATGAATGAACAAAAATCCCAACCCTGGATAGTTGGTCATTTCCTGTACATGGAGTGATCAGTCCCACACATGACAATAAACCATGCACCGACACATTCCTAGTATCCTGTCTACCAACCCAAAATAGTAATAAAAAGGATAATACCACCTCAGTTACCACTTTGTAATGTCTAGACCCAACTCACCTCTATGACAGTGTCTGAACTGGTTGGTTACATGACCTCTAGCGCATCTCCATGAACACCAGAGGCAGTTGACTAGCAGCCAGAACCTTTTTTGGGTCTGAGGGTGAGACTATGCCCTCATATGTAATAGGTATTATCACAAATTAAGTAAACAATAATTAATAATAAATAAAGGAAGTATTAAAATGATAAAACTATAGCATAAGTAATATGAATAATCCAACTGAGTAATAATCAAGTGCGGATGCTCACAAAACAATCTCATGCCATAATGTATGCCTAAACTGAAAGCATGGAAAACTGAAACTCGACCATTATATCATCTTAAACGAAAAGACACAATATTTGAAACCTGCATCATAACCAAGGCATAGTCCTCTTCCCTCAGTAACCATCCTAAGATGCAAGAATCAATCAATCATCAGAAGGATCTTGCTTCCCTTTGTCAATAACTGCAAGCATATAATCTACTTGGGTGTCAACGATGCCCAAGCATTATGTGAGATAAAATACCAATAGGGTGCAAACCACAATATGTAATCCCTTCAATTTCATAAATTAATGAAATGAAATGTGTCATTATATAATAAATGATGATAATTAATTAAGCACAACAAAATAAATAACTCGGCCTAAGATCCCATTGACACTAGTCCCTAATCACCTGCTTCAGCCAAAGTCGGAAGTCTAAAGAAGTACCTATAAGAAAAATGAACATGTAAATGTATATATAATAACATGGAAATAATGGTGAATAGAGAAGTGGTACACCCCCAAGCTTGTGCTTTATATTGGGGTTTAAGTCGTGTGTCAACCAGGTGTGCTTCAACACACCGGAAAAATATTACAAATTCCAAGAGACTCAAAGGGGCATGAATATAATCCTTTAGTTCATCATTATTAAGGGTTCAAGATGAGAGTTGGAGTCTGAGCTTGTCCCAAAAGTATCAATATAGAACATCCTTCAATTTATCCAATACCCCCGAGCCCATCCTAGGAAATATTTCAAAAGACCAATTATCACTCGAGGCATGGCTTTACCATCAGTCTGTCCCGATCTCCTTAAAAAGGGGTTGAGCATCATCTGAGGGTGGCTTAGCCACATTGCCAATAAATCCATCACTGAGGTACCTTTTGGAACAGGTATTACTCATATGTTTTGGAAATCCTAGGGATTTCTCAATCTTGGAGAGCCAAGGACACTACCCCCGAAGCATAGTGGTAACCTATTTCGAACAGAGGGTCTACGCTTGGACCTTAATACCAGACCTAAAATCTTTCCACACCCCAAATTTTGTAAATGTTTTCACAACATCATATATGACATAATTAGAATATGACATTGTAGCTTCAAAACTAACTGTTACACTCATGCATCACAAGGTATAAATTACATATTACATCATAACAATCTTAACAAGGAAAGATACCACATAAAAATTAGCAGATAAATGAACTTTTTAATAAATAAATGATTCATACCAAACAACTAACAATAATCTAACAATTCAATGATCATAATTTATCTAAATTATTTATTTAAATTTAACATTAAAAAAATATGTAGTTCAACACATATAGTTAATGAAATTAAATTTCCAGTTATGCACATTTAAATAAATAAAAAATTCTGAACAAAAAACTACGAAATATCCAAAAATTCATGGTTCAAAATTATTCTAAAATGACTATTAAAATTAAACACAAAAATAAAGAATGCTCAACACATGTTGTTAAATGAATTAAATAACCGAGATAATGTAATTTATAACGACCTTGTCGGCACACCCAAAGGGGTGTCCGACCACATTGAAAAAAATTAAAAAATTTATTTTTTGATAATTAGGGTTGAAATCATTAATCAGAAGAATTAAATTGGAATGATTTTTTGAATTTACGCAACATCGGTAGGAACCGATGAATGACACAATCATGTGTTTTTATAAATAAACAATTAAATAGAGGGAAAGAGAGTAGACACCCTACTATATGGTCGCAGCTGATCCTATGATCCGTAGTAGGCCTTTATTTGACCTCAAACGGAAGAGAACAGATGATTTTAGAAAAACCCCAAAATAGGAAAATATTATTCTGCAATGAACAGAACAAAGGATACATAAGGGGTTGTATGATTCTTAGTTTATGGGAAAATATTTCCCTTAAGGTTCACAATGCACCTTACGACGAAGAAAACAGATGATGAACAGAGCCACGAAAATCTTCTGAAGAGTGGAGAAGGTGGTGCACACCACCTAAGGAGAAGTGGTGTGCTAGGCACATGAGAGGAGTAGGATATGAGGAGGGAAGAAAAAAAGAAAGAAAGTAAAATTAATGTAATGAAATAAAAAAGGGAAAATGGAAAATAAAGTAAAATAAAAAGGGGTGAGAAAGGAAAATAAAAATAAAAATAATAAAAACTGTTAGACTCATTTTTAATTATTTTTATATTCTTCTCATACCTGGTTTTAATTTTATTAAATATTTTCTACCATTTTCCATCTCTTGTAATTTATTAATAAGATAATTTATTAAATTTTAATCTTTTTCAACACAAATGTTGCTGTAGAGCACGACAAATTATTTTACAAAAGGCTGGAATAACCATTTAATTAATTTTAATAGTTGTTAGAGACCCACAACAGGGTGCGTAGGCATGCGCTCTAGGTCGTTTTAAAGATTTGGACTAAAAAGTTACACTGCCCACACCGGGATTTAAGTCAAGACGTTAAATGAATTTACGTGGATAATTAATATATTTTATCTATCCCAAAAAGAAAATGTCGACCCATGTATATACATGATGAATATATATATACACATCTGTATATTCATATATATATATATATATATATATATATATATATTTATACACGCAGAAGTATATATATATATTTAATCTCATATATATACATATACCTCTTATATAAAGATACATCATGTTTTTTTCTAAATAAAATAATAAATATAATAAGAAAATTATTATAATTTAATACAAATCAACAATGACACCATATATAATTAAAAATCCCAACCATTAAAAAAATGACAATGATAATTAAATAAATATTGATTGTGCCTTTGTATATATTTGGAAAAAATAATAATATAATATTTATTACATTTCTCATTTATTATTTACATATGAAACAATTTATTTATTATGGAAGTAAATTTTCATTTGTTTTCTTCAATTAAAATAATACTATTAATAATAAAATTATTATTATTATTTCTAACGACCAACAAAAATATTTAAAGAAAAATTAAATTATCTTCATGTCAGATCTTACAAAATGTTCGAAGCATGCAAAAGTTATACAATTCAGGGATAAAACCCAAGACCTAAAACTATCAGTGGTCTCATATTTCTAATTCGACATAACATTTGTGAGAAAATAATTATTTATTATTAAAAAATCGTAATAATAAATTAATTAAAAATAAAGAGAATTCTATCATGAGTGATAGTTTCGAACACCCGACGTGCAACAAGGTTATACCCTTCCAAGCGTAAACACGACATTCTAGACCTAACTACAGTCTCATATTTCTCGTACGATGCACTGTTTGAGAGTTATTTAATTTATTTGAAAAAAAATCCCGTGTATGAATTATATAAATTTAATATTTGTATTCTATCAACGTTGATACACTACGGGTCTCTAAATACCATGCAGACTCATCGTCAAACTCTTAAAATATTTCATAAAATATTACAAATTATTAAAAAAAAATTTAACCTCCATTCAATTTGTTTCTATTTTAATTTTAATCTAATTAATTAAATAAAATTTATTTAAAAGAAAATCACAATGTCAACTATTGGAAACAAAAAGTTTTGACGCTCGAATTTAAAATAGATCAGCATAGCTAACAGAAAAAATTAAATTTCTCGTGCTTTTTTATCCGATTCCAAACACATGATGTTATATCTTTTAGCATGAATTTAGTAATATCAAGAATAACCTGGTGGATGCTTCAATCATAGTATAATAGGATTGGTATAGTGATTTTGAAATGATTTGAAATGACAGTCAATTCAATATGGGTGATGTTTTAGTATAGCGGGATGAAAACCCCTTATAGCACATTTATTGTGCCATTAATCCCGAAATGAATCTAAAGTCAACTATTAAACTAAAAAGAATGATTTTTAGGTAGTGGTATTTTCTTTTGATAAATTTTGGCCATACCCTATGCTCTCTAATGTAATTGATTATACTAATCATCTAGAAATAAAATACCGGTTAAGGAAAAAAGATGAAAAACTGAAAAATCAATGTGGTGGATCATTTTGCTACAAGAAGTTTACATATTTATCAAAGAAAAAAATTGGAAAAAATGGGATTATATTCAGTTTTTCTAGACTCCCACAACCATGTTTTATGGATAATGAAGATATTAATATAGAGTATGATTTTCATGATGAAACCAT
Source organism: Viscum album (assembly GCA_963277665.1). Taxonomy (NCBI): domain Eukaryota; kingdom Viridiplantae; phylum Streptophyta; class Magnoliopsida; order Santalales; family Viscaceae; genus Viscum; species Viscum album. The sequence goes on along the minus strand of OY728121.1, from coordinate 129,280,734 downwards.
TCTCAATATGGTTATGCAAGAAAATATATGGTTTTATAATATTTCGAACTGTCCTTCCATGGGATATTTTTACCCACAATTATTATATCAATAGGGAAATATATTATTTTTCAATAATTCATGCTTTTATTGGGATGGGTCACTTCAATTTTATCACTATGCTGATGGCTTGATGTAATGATCCATCCTAAAGGATGAAATTCCTAGAATCATCAAAATGAGTCACATGTCCCCAACTATATGACACCATGGGAAAACAATCATAACAATTAAGATCCTAAAAGGTGGAATATTCTAAATCAAACTCCATTGGGATGTGATGAGTTTTGGACAATGTTGTGATCAGTTCCAGCATATGGAAACCATTGGGAAATTTATTGAGGTTACCCAAAATCCCATCTTGGATGTCAAAATCTTTAATGTGTGATGAATTAATTTTAGGGGCCCAATATAAAATTATCATGGGATATATTGCATCCTAGTTAGTGTTGACTATATTTGAGTATTGGTAGAAGCTGCAACCATCACCCATGACACAACCATTGTGGCATTGTTTTTTTTATGGAATAAAAATTAGATTTAGATTTCCCAACTACTCCTCTGTGATTAGTGAAATCACTTAAAAAATACAACCCTTAAAGGACTGCTTGAAGAATATGCAATTCTATAAAATAGTGGAACTCCATAACTTCTGAAAATAAGAGGGAATGTTAGATTATCCATTTTTAATATTATAAAAATTGTAGAAATGAATGTTAAAACACGTTGGTAGGGTTGGGGCCTAAAATTGGATGACACACAATGGGTATATCACATGGTGTATAAAACATGAATTGAAAATTCCCCATTCCAAATTAATTATGAGAACCCATGTCACATGTTAGTGTAATTTAAGAACTGGTAATATTGGGAAATCATAAATATAATAATGGATGCTAAAAAAGATAAAAAACAGAGAATACAATGAATGAATATGATATAAGATTTTTATTTGGATTATTACAAAAATTCCAAAAATTATTATAATGAGAAAAGAAATAGAATGAACGATGCATCTCATGAGAAATCCTTAAAAAATGAGATGATTAGATTTTATTCAATTATATCTCAAAGATATTACTTTAGAAATTGAAATCCTTATGGTCATGGAATTTTAAAATTTTCATTGTTTTCCCTTATAAAAAATCTGAAATAATATGTAGTGAAGTCCCACATTTATAGGTCAATGGTCAACGATTGAAAATATATCCAGGAAACTTTTATGAGGGGTGTGTTTTTTCTTGATAATTAATTAAAATAAAAGTTTATTTCAATCGATTTAAGTAAAAAATTTATCTAGATGGAAACTGGGGCTATGTGAAATTGGCTATAATATGTTTTCTAATTTTTAGGGTGGTTTGGAAATTCGGAAAGCAGGTAAGAATCTTTTGGCTAACACATTCTATAAATATCCTTATTCATGGAGTGTATATAATACATGATGTCAATTGTTTAGTGTCATGAAAAAAAATTCCTTCATTTTTAACATTGTGAATAACATAAAAAAATTAAAATCCTCACAATGCCTTTATATGATATGAGCCTATGGAACACGAGAAATACCCATGTTCTCCTCTCCCCAACCAATCAGCTCCCCCATCCCCACTCCTCCCTCGAACACCATATATCTCCCACTCTTCCTACTCCATTAATCATGTGACTATGATTCACCACACATCCTCAACTCATTTTCTTCTTCCATGGACCATATAGGTTAAGTTATATTTTTATCCTCTATGTGTGCATAACCCAATACAAAAATCCCCCTCAACCCAGTCATCATGTATATTATCCTTCACCACCCTTAGAAGATCCTTCCCCTCAATTGTCTATATCATGTTCCACTACTCCCATAGCCTCAGAACATTCCTATTCATCATCCAGCTAATACCAAGGCACTACACAATTCTTCATTTTCTAACCTGAATTGTCTCTAAAACATTGTGAGGGTGTAAGCGTATTACACCTCATGTTTCAATTGTAACATATTGATTTAATAAATTCCTGAGGCATGGAATGGGTTTCTAGTTCATGTCACATTAAAAAAACAAGGCACTACACAACACACACACACAATTGCATCTGTGCTTACACTTTTTTGATCCGAATCATCATCTTCTATATTTTTGCTTTATGTCAAGCCCATTTGGACCAAGAAGAACCACGACCTAGCCATTATGGATAATTTATTTATGCCCAAGAAATTCTTATATCTCTTTAGATGGATGAAACTTTCAATCCTTATGAAGGTATGTGAAAAATCTATTGGGAATTATTACTAGAGTTCCTCACTATGTTAGAGCATGATGTTGATCATCTCACCTTCCATTTGGGTGGTATACCTTACGACCTTATGTTGGAATAGTTAATCATTCGGATAAGTATTTATACCTTTGATTTCATCATCCTCTAGTTTATTCCCTATTTCAATCCGAGGAATATAATCCAATGATTAAGTCATTGATAGTCAATAACCCCCATATCATTCATTACTCATAGAAGATGTAGAGTACCCAACATTAGGTATATTCCCTATGGATTATTATTCGGTTCATAGACCATACTTGGGTAGGTAGATAATATTTTACAGGATCTATCAGCTAGATATATGTGATCAATTTATCCTCTTACATGGGTGAAAAAACAATCAACATGTAATGATAGTTCACACTATACTATGATACCAAGACGAGGAGGGTTCATGGTACTTTGATGTGAGGTAGTTTTTTTATACAACCCACACATAATCTAGGTGTTTTCAACACATTTCATCCCCTTTCTTCACTTGGGATGATGAAGTTGATTTATTTTCTTTTTTTTATAAAAATGGGGATATTACAAATGATTGGTAAGGACTAAGAATTGGATCCTTAGTATATAATGGATGCTGATAAGGCCCAAAATCCTCATTCTATACCCCAACTTACTATAGCTTATGAGTCACCGTATCTTACAATTCTAGCCATAGATCCCCCATCCACCCATCATATGCTGATACAAGTAATTTACCACACACTAATATTGTTCCTTCTTATGAGATACCACTATCTTTCAATCCTGAGAATTATCCAACCATTTCTGTAGACATATGGGATGTGATCTTCCAACAAGAAAGCGTTTCAAAGTGTATACTAGAGAACTATCAGTGGATAATCCTTTAATTTATAATTCCATTCACTAATCCTTCTCATTTTCTAAACACTTCCACATTTCTTTACACTACCACCCATACCACCCACCCACTAGCTACTCTAGCCAAGAGTTCCTCAGGCTCTATTCCCACACCTTCCTCCTGGTCCCCTGTTCAGACCTATATTTATATAACTCCAAAGATTATATATTTTACAACTTAGAGGGAGTTTTTAACAGATAAATCTAGATAGTGTTAGGTCCCCAACTTACTTTCTATGTATCAGGTTCCATTTATTGATCCCATTGCTAGACACACAGCCACTATATGGATATGTACCTACACAGTTTTGACCAACGTTACCTCCAGAATTGCAGTACCAGATGTAGAAGATAATTAATTTATCCATCCCTCAATTTTATCCGTGGATATGTTTGTGTAGACTTGTACACCCACAGTTTATGGGGAACCTCTGATGTTGATAGTGCGGATTCTGCCCCAATTTTTGGTCGTTTCCCCTTGTACACCTCCCCTATTTTACTCTATTTTTTGGTGTATTTTTTATTCATTTTATTCCACATATATGGTTGTATCATTTATTTTATATAATCATTGAGATATGAGTTTTGAATGTATGGAATTCTTTCATTATCATATTTATTGGTGAATTTATTTTAGATTTTTATTTTTATTTTTGCTCAACTATGGTAATTGATGAGTTTGAGAGGATTCCATATGACCTCCCAGATGATTTAATTAATCATGTAACTAAAAGAGTGGGATAGATATTAGATATTCTTCTTAAAACATCAAATGATCCCATATCCACAAGAATTTATTCTCTAGCTTCCACTAAATATTTTTGGTTGATCCACTACTAATGTGGTAAACCCCATGAAATCTTAGATCCTAAGGGATCCAATACTTGTTGCTAAAAGTGGTAAAGGAATACTATGCCGATGGATAGAACTGACTAACATATTGTCCATCCATGTGTAAGAAAAAGTAATTATTATTGATTTAGGGGTGGCAACCCAATTGTTTTTTTATTTTTGAGTTTTTTTGTGTTACTTAAGACCTTTTTATTTTTCTACCACTTTGTATTTTTAGTTAATTTGATACTTTGTTATCACATAATACATAAATATATCTTAGCTTCTTTTTAATACATTTTAGTGTGTACACATTCCCATTATATAACTTAAATAACTGTTATATCCCAAGTACTTATGGATTATCTAGTGCATGAATTTTTTTTCTTACACTTTTTCAGGTACACAGTTTCATATCACGACCCAAAATTTTCCCCAATGGAATGAACTTCATTATAGGGAAATCTCGATCCACTACATTAAATTGATAATTTTTTTTCTTTCCTATCTATGAAATTGTTATTTTCTATTTGATTCCATTTTCCAAAATAGTGTGGACATAATTTCATTTTATGTGTGGTGGGGGGGGATTCCTGATCGTTGTCATGTTTATAACTTTATTTTTTCTTGATCTAATTTTTATAAGAGAAATTTTTTATTTGGAGGAATTATTTAACAAAAAATCATAGTACACCGATGTAAATAACAGAAACATTTTTGATGGATAATGTTAAAATATATTTTTATCCCTTATTATAATTTTATCATGGTTTCTGACTTGATTAATTTCATTCGGATTGTAGTTCCTTGTTGTTTCTTTTGATTCACTTTTTAATGGTTGTTATTCCCAAAGTGATTGCCCTATTTTATGTGTTCCAATTCCTAAGAGTATTTGTCACCTACAATATCATATTATTTTATGTCAATATTTCTTGAGAGATAATTAGGACATATAAACCTATCATAACATGATTTTTATTATTATAGAGTCTATGAATGAAATAAATAAACTATTGAAATGATTCTGGAATTTTTTAGCATCCATTTATCATGAGAAATGCTTATAAATTTTCTTTATTAATCTCACAGAATCCATGAAGAACTTGGTTAGGATTGATATATGTTACCAGACCATTTTATTCCATCATACCAAACTATTGTAAAAACATCATGATTTTTACTTGAATAAGTGTGTGAGATATGACTTTTACTAATGGTTGAGGAATGTTTGTTTCTAAAGATATATAATATGTATTTTACACGTGATATGAGGGTTGTGTTTCATGGTTCTTATAACATATCATTCATTATTATTCTATAAAAAACAAAATCTATGGTGTATTAGGAAGCTTAAAAGTATCCAATACCAGACATATGAATATTATGATGTATCATATGTGGTTTAGTGGTGGATGTGAGAGCTTTCCTATATATGAATATTGGAAAAATAATAATAAGAAATAATATACAATAATTTCAATTTTATTACACATCCATAGAACAACCAAGAGATTTTGGGAGAGTGAAAATGCTATGTTCTTGATGATTTTATTCATTTCATTAATTCTGATGATCATGCATTATACTAGAGAGGTTACCTTACTTTTTGAGCTTTATTTTTATCATCTACCCACACACCCTCAACTAGAGATTCATTAAAACCTTATTGAAGAATCCCTCATGATTAATTGTGTGTTGTTTATAGAGTGTAGATGTTAGAACCAAAGGAATAATATTTTTTGGATCATATATTAAATGTATGAGCATAATTACCATTACATTTTACCATTAGTGATGAGAGTTCATTCATAATGAGGTAAATTACAATATTGGTATAAATTATGTGGAATTGTTCGAAAAATTTAATTAATCAAATAATGTATTTTAGTAAATTATTTGACAGTGATTTATGTGTTATTTTCTATGTATGACTGATTTTGGAGGACATGAATTTTTAACTAAAATATATTTTTATTTTCTTGGTTTTATGCAAGATTTATATTTATAATTGTTTTCATTTAATATCCTTATTGATATAATTTTTGATTGAGGAAAATAAATTTTTCAAGTGTGGGGGAATTTGATAAGATAAACTCATATATATATTTTGGACATAATTCCTTTAGATTTTTGTTATATATTTTTGATAATTCCTTTGGGTTTTTTTGTATTTTTTAGAAATAAAAATGCAGTTATCAAAGAAGGTTCTACTGTAATTTCAACAATTTCAGATATTACACATCATGAAACCTATAACCCAATGTATTCCTCAAGCCCATGACCCCTATATACGAAATTTTATCCCATGAAACCATTACAAGTCATGAATCATCCAAGACAATGAAATACAAGATTTTAATGTATTAAAAAACATAGAAGGTTCAAATTCTATGCCAATTGAATATATAAATGCCTTGAAATATGTGAGATCTAATATTTTTGATGATATTTGAAGATATGATTATATGAAATGAATTTACATTAAAAACCATTAATGTTTCAATGTTGACGTCATTTAATGAAAATATAACGATGTGAAACATTTAATATCCATGATAGAATCTAGATAGAAAATATTCCATCACCTGATGCTAGAAAAAGGTAATTGACAATCTCTTTATTTCTTTTACTATCTCATATCCACACGTTCCAAACATTATTTTATTCAGTTTCATTTTTGGTTTTATTCATAATCTTACACTACATTTAATTCCATGATTTTCTACTTTTCTCGAACTTCGTTCCAATTTCTATTTGAATCAGGATTACCACATTAAATTTCAATTACATCATTTTATTTTTTACATTCATTTTTCACCAGTGTGTTTGTTGATTTTAATTAAGAATTGCTTCAATCCGGATATGAATTATGAATATAAAAAGCATGTTATAATTTTATATATCATTTAATACTACTGTTACCATGCTTGGATAATATACTATAGTTTGGATCTATGAGTTGGGGTAGCTTAAATATAATGAATAATTAAATCAAAACATGTGTAATCATTTAACTAGTAATTACATTAAGAGATTATTTTATTCTCATTATTTTCAAAACTATGATTCAAGGAATTGAAATAGAAGTACCCCTCAAAGATGAGTAGGCTAGGACAAATTCCCCGTTATGATTTATGTAAAACCCCGATATTTTATGAAAAATATTATTTTTAATTTCATTAATGTCTTGTGTTGTATGCTACACCAAGATTACCTTGCGCTATATGCAACACCGTATTAGCTTGCAGTATACGCAACACTATTCTTGGATCGTGTTACAGAAAATTTTGATAATAGTTATTCTACGCAACATTGAGTATATATATATATATTCAATGTATAAATGAAATATGGTTGGATTATGTTATACAAAACAACGAAGGATTATTGCACAGCACGCAACCCTGACTTGGATTGCATTACACGGAATCAAGACCTTCCTCGATAGCGTGTGTTGTACACAATACCCGGATTTACTAAACAATGATATATTTTTATAATATTATTATGAACTAGCAGTTATGAATAGTATTAACTAAATTTTGAATCTTATAACATTATTATTCGTCTTTCACATTTTCTAAAACATTTTATAAGAACAAAATAAAATTTTCGGGTAAAATAAGTATTTTTTTAAAAAATGCAGTTTTGTCGCCTTTTGAGGGAAAACCCACTTTAAATCTAGTTTTTGACATGTTTATAAGTTCAATTTGACAAAATAAAATTTTTCATTGGAATCATGAAATAAAAATTTACTTTGGATAAATCTTCATATCATTCTGGCAACTTTCATATTTTGATAAATAGTAAAAACACGCTTTTTTAATTAAAAACAACTTTTTTCATCGCAATAATTTATATGGTGAAATTATAATATTGAATGGTTTTAAAGTATAAATAGAATATATTTTTACAATTTAATATAATTTATTTCATTAGCATTGATTCTACCTTGAATTCGTAGGATAAATCAATTCAATCTTTTGCAATGTTTTAAAGAAAAACCCGTTTTCTTTCAACAACAGGATTAATTTTAATTTAATTTCTGCAACTTTTGTGTATTAAATTTGGAAAAATGGATTCCATATTTGGAATCAGTGGATCAAAATTATGTTAATAAGATACTTTTTATTTTTGGGAATTATGAATAGTAACTACGGTAAATTTTATTTACCATAGTTAAAGGTAAATCGGGTAATTAAGGGTAAATATAATATTATAAAATTACCCTAACACATGTCAAAATCCTATTGGATGACTAAAAGTCGACCCATATCACCTAAGGGTCGGATTAGATTCATTTAATGGACTTTTGTCCATGAAAATAATTTAATTATTATTAAAACCAAAGAATGTGACAACATGTCACTTTGTTAAATCTTATAAGTATAATAATTTTAATTTAGTGATAAACTTAATGAAACATCAAACATTAATAGTATACATAAAGCTAATACAATTATCTACATAATAGGAATTTATTTATAATTTTTAGGGATTAAATAATTATCATTTATTATGACACAAAGATGATGCAGTAATTGTATTATTAATGAAATATTGTCATAATTGATGTTATAAATACCCAATTAAATGTAATTTAAGACTTTTTATGATTTAAAATAATTTTATAGGTTAATATGACATTTTAGTATTTATTTAAGTAACTTCTTTCGAACTAATCATTCTGTTATGGTTTTCACAAAAATCAATTACTAAATAGTGTCAAAATTGACATAAAATAGTTTTTAAAAAAAATATTATATTATGAATCTTTATTTTATTCCTAAAAATATAAGGATCGGCCAAATGAGTTAGATATGGTTATATATATTAATAATAAACAACTTGGGGTTCTTTTGTATTTTTATAGTATGTTTATTAACCTTATAGTATAAGAACAAAAGAAGACACGGTAAAAGATAAATTATTTAACATAATGTTAAATCTAAATGATAAGGTTAAATTAGGAACCTAAACTTATCTAAATTCTATTTTATGATATTATTTCTACCTATACCCACATTAGCTTCGAAATAAATCAATTTAGAGCTATTTAATACTGAATTTGGCTTTATAATAAAATAATATTTTTAGTTATTCCAAAGGTGCCCCTCTCCTCGCTTATAAAAGGGCACCCCCTCCCTCTCTTCCTCACAACACTTTGAGCCTTCAATATCGTCCAACCTCTATAAAATTCTCTTTTCCACTTCCCTATAAACATCCTAGAGGTTCCGGTCTTCCTCAAAGACCAATTTTAGTGCCCTAAGATGAGGTCTCAAAGAGGCGCTTCAAAGAAGAGGTAATTTCCGTTACCGATTCTTTCATCTTTATTTCTTCTTCCACTTCTTCTTCTTTAGTTGTTTCATTATGAAGTAATAACATCAGTATCAATAATATACTGATATGTAATTATAAGTATGAAACAAACCTATTCACCAACTATCCATCCTACGGAAAAAGAAATCACCGCGCGTGCGTACGTACGGAATACCGTCTCCACGCCGTGGTGTAATCTATTTTCCACCACCACCTTACTTGGATGGGTATAATGGTCTACATAATAAATATATATGATTATTTTAATGTGATATTGATTCTGAAATAGTATACATACACTCCAATACAATTCCACGATCATGAGAACGATATCATCGCTCGTGCGTACGTACGGACTACCGTCTCCACGACGCGATGAGATTCATCCTCCACATTAACCATTCATGAACGATTATAAAGTATATATAATAAGTAATCATGAAATATATGACATAATAATGATACTGGATTTATGTGTATATATATGTATGTCATCTACTTATTTCCATTCAAATCAATAAGGAAACGAAAACAGCGTTCATGCGTACGTACGACATACCGTCTCCATGAACGGTGCATTTATTTCCATTTATTGATCTATTATATATATGTATATTCTGAAAATATATTATATATAAATAATGTTTTATATTTTGGAATGATGTAATCATGATCTAAGTAATCATATGAATAATTACAAGTCAAAACACGGATGACAAATGAAACAATTTTACCCAAAACGCTCTTTAACATGGAATTTACAAAAGAACGGGTAATATAAAGTAATAAGTGAACCATATATGATATCATAACAATTAATATCATTCTTTAATAAGTCAATAACATTATTTAAATCATTATACAGGAGGTTCAGACACTTACGAAGCAAATCGGACATAAGGTAAGGGAAATATCACAATCTCATTTTTATCCGAGATTGTTTATACTTTGGTATTTACTGGGGTGTATTTTATCATCCACATCCATGTTTCCTCAATATGTAATATTATTTCCATCCACCTACAATTGTTTAAATCCAATTTTACCCGTCGGTGAGTTTTTAGTAAAAGATATGAAAGGAATCTTTTGTCGTTTTTCATACGAGGTATTTTTTGACTTTTGTGACAAAAGTACGAGAAGAATGTTTTTTTTAACTTATACGGCATGAATGGATTTTTAAAACATTATTTCCAAGAATCTTCCTTTACATGTTTTCAAGTTTATTTTTAATCAACTTCTTTAGTTTAAAATTGTATGACATGTTAATAAAGGAAAAGTGTTTTTGAAGTAGAAAGGATATTTTCCTCAAGAATGGAGTTCAAGTGTTTTATCAAAATTATTTTCCATCTAAGATAATATAGGGTTCTATTTCTATCCCTATTATTAAATTTACTTGATTATGTTTTGATGGAAATATTTTTATGAATTCCTTTATATTATATGAATTATTTTATGATGTCATGATGTTTATGATTTCCATTTTTATTAGATGGGTTATGCAATGATGTATGATTTATTATTTTGTGGAACACATAAGAATGGTATCATTATGAGATGGGTGGGACCTATATCTCCCTCCAATGAATTGGGTAAAGATTTTATATCTCATGAGATAGACATGGCTGGAACGATAGGTCATACCGGTTCAGTGAAACATGACTGAAACGAGGAGTGAACTCGGTTCAGAAAGGGACTTTGTCCACTAAGATAGTCTTGGCAATGAGTCTTGACTAATAAGAAATGATTCTATATGATTATGTTTGTATTCCACAAAGCTTCATGTTTTAAGTTTTTATTATTGGGATTTCACTTCACTACTATGATTTATCCCATGTTATGAAATTATGATCACTTTTACAGGTTAAGATTTCCAACAGATATGTTCTTATGAATATGACGTGATTGATATTTATTTTGTTTACCCTTACTGAGAATTTGAGATCACCCTTTTATGTTTTCTTTTCCCCAGGACATAAAGAAAGGATTGAGGTTTAAAAAAAAGAAGATCATTATGGGAGATGTTGAAGATCATTCACCACGATTAGAAGATTATATACCGAGTTTCCAAAGACAATAAACTATTACGGTCCTTGTGTGTGTGTTTTTGTTATGTACTAAGTATTCCGCAAAAGTAATGTAATTTCCATGTACGTCATGCTTCAGGTCTCTACAGTTGGTATCAGAGGAAAAGTTTAGTCAACCTTTGGAAACTAGGATGCGAAAACGTTAGTATGATCCCTAGAGATATTTATAAGGTATGTCTAGGTATGTCCCTAAGGATAAGTATACGTATAGGATATAGTCCTAGAACTATGTTAATGATATTAGATTAAACCAAAGATGTTAGATATTGAAGTTACTCCCCCTTTATTATGATTTTATCCTCTCACACTATTCTTTTTGGGTTTTAGAAAATGGCTGGAAACAAGATGATTCACTATAATGGAGGATATGATGGACAATGCAATGATATTCTTCATGAGCAACCAAATGAAATGGGATTTGGAAGTCCAAACATCATTATTATGCCGAATCAGCAGTCTCATAATATGATCAATAAAGTAAAATTTGTTAAGTTTCCTTACTCGGATAATAAGAGAAAGATGGAGTTTCATGATGATCATAGAGGAAAGAAAGTTCAAATTCCCCTATGTAAATCATGTGGGAAGAGGCATCAAGGAGAATGTTTCAAAGGAACTAGAAGATTCTTTGGGTGTGGAAAAGAAGGACACAAAGCCAGTAAGTGCAAAGGAAAAGGTTCAGTTAACACCAGGGATGAGGATAATGGTATTGCTACGACATCAACAATGGTTAACTGTTTTAAATGTGGAATGTACGGTCATTATGCAACCCAATGCCCTAAGGGAAAGTCTCATGAAGAGAATCAGTATGGTCGTATGGGTAGTATTTATGTTGATGATGATGAAGAGACTACAAATGATTTGTGAGATGAAAGAATTGTTGAAGCTCGGTCAATGGTTTAAGAATGTAGTGGAATGATTACATGTTTATCATGTGTAATTTTGTATAAGTAATCTCATGGTACTATGGAATAAAGACACATCTAAGGATTGTTACACTGTTGTCTTTCCTTGAGTTTTGAAATTGTATGATTAATGGTACCAGTATCCATGAAAGGTTATTCAGATATTTTTTGGATTTTAGATGATATGCGCATAATGAAGGGATATGGAGAAAAATAATTTTTTGATAGTATTCATGAGCTCATGACTAATATAAGGAGAAGGTTATATCATGGTTTGAGTATATAGAATTTTTGGATTTTGGTATGTGGAAAGAGTTAACTTTTGACTGCATTCATGTTTTCACTAAGGTTCAATGGGTATTCATTCTTCAAGAGAATACATGATTAAGGTATTCCCATGTTTGTAATTTGACCAACAAGATATATCTTATGATATATGGGGGATAAATGATGGTATTCACGTGCTTGTTATATGACCTTTTTAGAAATTGTTCTCTTTATACAATGAGTTTGTAAAGAAGTATTTTGGATAAGACTAAAGATTGGAATGGATTATTTTGGACATAAGTTAGTATAGTTTAAGGATATAACTTTTTTATATATTATTGATGGGATGTTATTGTAATTTAGTTTTAGAAAAAGGAAAACCTGCAGAACAGGCGACATCCCATCGCGTCGGACAAGGCTGTGGGAATCGAACCCACAACCGAAGTGCGACTGGACTTTATCGCCTACCACTGGCCTACTGGAAGTCCTTGTTTAGTAGAAACTAGTTTTATTATATTAAGCAGTATGATATGTGAAGTATAAGTCCATTTTAGGAACCATATATGATTAACCTAACAATAGATGGACTTGTGTATTTTTTGATAACTTTTCTAACCTTTTTTTTGAGATAGATGGAATGACCCATCATTATATCACATGTTCTACTAACACATCATGAATGACTAATTAAACTTCATTTCTTTAAGTTATTAAGTGGAAATTCTCCAAAGAACAACAAACGGTGAGACTATAAGAAAATCACAAAATTATTTCTTCTAATTCCAATTTCATCATCTTTAGGGAAATGATCTTGAAAACCAAAAATGTTGTCCTAGTGCCCTTATATCCGATGAATCTGATGGTACATTAGATCACCAAAAATCTATGGCTTTGTGATTGACGGTTTTTTTTTCATAGCCATGTTCTCTACCACTCTCCATCAGAACATGATGGCTAGATTTCCCTTCCATATCCATATTTTCACCTATGAGGAAACCCAGTGATTAGTTTATTTGGGTAACCATTAAGTTTCACACTTTTGTTTTAGAATATTGGTTTTGGTATTCCTTTTTACGATGTGGGTTTCTATTAAAGAAACTTTCGAATAGTCAACCATTTATAACCCCGACGAATTTCGAGGGCGAAATTCATTTTAAGGGGGGTAGAATGTAACACCCCGAGATTTTATGAAAAATATTCTTTTAATTTCATTAATTTCTTGTGTTGTATGCTACACCAAGATTACGTTGCGCTATACGCAACACCATATTAGATTGCTGTATACGCAACACTATTCTTGGATCGTGTTACACACAATTTTGGTAATAGTTATTCTATGCAACATTGAGTATTTATATATATTCAATGTATAAATGAAATATGGTTGGATTATGTTATACGAAATAACGAAGGATTCTTTCACAGCACGCAACCTTGACTTGGCTTGCATTACACGCAATCGCGACCTTCCTCGATAGCATGTGTTGTACACAATCCCGAGTTTTACTAAACAACGATATATTATTATAATATTATTATGAACTAGACGTTATGGATAGTATTAACTAAATTTTGAATCTTATAACATTATTATTCATCTTGCACATTTTCTAAAACATGGTATAAGAACAAAATAATTTTTTCCGGTAAAATAAGTATTTTTAAAAAAAATGCAGTTTTGCCGCCTTTTGATAGCGCATCCACATTAAATCTAGTTTTTGACATGTTTATAAGTTCAATTTGAGAAAATAAAATTGTTCTTTGGAATCATGAAATAAAAATTTACTTTGGATAAATTTTCATATCATTCTGGTAACTTTCATATTTTGATGAATAGTAAAAACACGCTATATTTTAATTAAAAACAACTTTTTTCATCGCAATAATTAATATGGTTAAATTATAATATTGAATGGTTTTAAAGTATAAATATAATATATTTTTACCATTTAATATAATTTGTGTCATTATCATTGATTCTACCTTGAATTCATAGGATAAATCAATTCAATTTTTTGCAATGTTTTAAAGAAAAACCTGTTTTCTTTCGACAACGGGATTAATTTTAATTTAATTTCTGAAACATTAGTGTAATGAATTTGGAAAAATGGATTTCATATTTGGAATCAGTGGATCCAAATTATGTTAACAAGCTACTTTTTATTTTTGGGAATTATGAATAGTAACTACGATAAATTTTATTTACCATAGTTAAAGGTAAATCTGGTAATTAAGGGTAAATATATTATTATAAAATTACCCTAACACATGTAAAAATCCAATTGGATGACTAAAAGACGACCCATATTACCTAAGAGTCGGATTAGATTCATTTAATGGACTTTGTTCCATGAAAATAATTTAATTATTATTAAAACCAAAGAATGTGACAACATGTCACTTTCTTAAATCTTATAAGTATAATAATTTTACTTTAGTGATAAACTTCATGAAACTTCTAACATGAATAGTCTCCAGAAAGATAATACAATTATATACATCAAAGTAATTTATTTATAATTTTTAGGGATTAAATAATTATCATTTATTATGACACAAAGATGATGCAGTAATTGTCTTATTAATGAAATATTGAAATAATTGATGTTATAAATACCCAAATAAATGTAATTTAAGACTTTTTATGAATTAAAATAATTTTATAGGTCAATATGACATGTTATTATTGATTTATGTAACTTTTGTCGAACTAATAATTCTGTTATAATTTTCACAAAAGTCAATTACTAAATAGTGTCAAATTTGACATAAAAAAGTTTTTAAAACAAATATTATATTATTAATTGTTATTTTCTTCCTAAAAATCTAAGGTTCGGCCAAAGGACTTAGATAAGGTTATATATATTAATAATAAACAACTTGGGGTTCTTTTGGGTTTTTATAGTAAGTTTATTAACCTTATAGTATAAGAACACAAGAAGACATGGTAAAAGTAAAATTATTTAACTTAATGTTAAATCTAAATTATAAGGTTAAAATAGGAACCTAAACTTGTCTCAATTATATTTTATGAGAGTATTTCGACCCATCCCCACCTTATATTCGAAATAAATCAATTTGGATCTATTTAAAACCTGATTTGTATTTATAATAAAATAATATTTTTAGTTATTCCAAAGGTGCCCCTCTCCTCCCTTATAAAAGGGCACCCCCTCCCTCTCTTCCTCACAACACTTTGAGCCTTCATGCTCGGCCAAACTCTTCCAAATTCTCTTCTCCACATACCTAGAAACATCCTAGAGGTTCTGGTCTTCCTCAAAGTCCAATTTTAGTGCCCTAATAGGAGGTCTCAAAGAGGCGTTTCAAAGAAGATGTAATTTCCGTTACCGATTCTTTCATCTTTATTTCTTCATCCACTTCCTCTTCTTTAGTTTTTTCAATATGAAGTAATAAAATAAGTATCACTCATATAATGATATGTTATTATAAGTATTAAACAACCATATTTTACCATCTATCCAACCTACAGAAAAAAAATCAACGCACATTCGTACGTACGGAATACCCTCTCCACGCCGTGGTGTAATCTATTTTCCACCATCACCATACTTGGATGGGTATAATGGTGTACATAATAACTATATATGATTATTGTAAAGTGATATTGATTCTGAAATAGTATACATACACTCCAATACAATTCCACGATCATGAGAATGATATCATCGCTCGTGCGTACGTACGGACTACCGTCTCCACGACGTGATGAGATTCATTCTCCACATTATCCATTCATGAATGATTATAAAGTATATATAATAAGTAATCATGAAATATATGACATAATAATGATACTAGATTTATGTGTATATATATGTATGTCATCTACTTATTTCCATTCAACTCAATAAATAAACGAAAACAACGTTCATGCGTATGTACGACCTACCGTCTCCATGAACGGTGTATTTCATTCCATTTATTGATCTATTATATATATGTATATTCTGAATATATATTATATATAAGTCATGTTTTATATTCTGTAATGATTTAATCATGATCTAAGTAATCATATGAATAATTACAAGTCAAAACACGGACGACAAATGAAACAATTTTACACAAAACGCTCTTTAACATGGAATTTACAAAAGAACGGGTAATATAAAGTCATAAGTGAACCATATATGATATCATAACAATTAATATGATTCTGTAATAATTCAATGACATTATTTAAATCATTATACAGGAGGTTCGGACACTTACGAAGCAAATCGGACCTAAGGTAAGGGAAATATCACAATCTCATTTTTATACGAGATTGTATATACTTTGGTATTTACAGGGGTGTATTTTATCATCCACATCCATGTTTTCTCAATATGTAATATTATTTCCATCCACCTACAATTGATTAAATCCAATTTTAACCTTCGGAGAGTTTTTAGTAAAAGATATGAAAGGAATCTTTTGTGGTTTTTCGTACGAGGTATTTTTTGACTTTTCCGACAAAAGTACGAGAAGAATGTTTTTTTAACTTATACGGCATGAATGGATTTTTAAAACATTCTTTCAAAGAATATTACTTTAAAATTTTTCAATTTTATTTTTAATCAACATCTTTATTTTAAAATTTTATGACATGTTAAGAAAGGAAATGTGTTTTTGAAGTAGAAAGGATATTTTCCTCAAGAATGGAGTTCAAGGGTTTTATCAAAATTATTTTCCATATAAGATAATATAGGGTTATATTTCTATTCCTATTATTACATTTACATTATTATGTTGTGATGGAAATATTTTTATGAATTCCTTTATCTTATATGAATTGTTTTATGATGTCATGATGTTTAAGATTCCCATTTTTATTACATGGGTTATGCAATGATGTATGATTTATGATTTTGTGGCACACATAAGAATGGTATCATTATGAGATGGGTGGGACCTATATATCCCTCCAATGAATTGGGTAATGATTTTATATCTCATGAGATAGACATGGCTGGAACGGTAGGTTATACCATTTCAGTGAAACATGACTGAAATGAGGAGTGAACTTAGTTCAGAAAGGGACTTTGTCCACTAAGATACTCTTGGCAATGAGTCTTAACTAATAAGAAATGATTCTCTATGATTATGTGTGTATGCCACAAAGCTTCATGTTTTAAGTTATGATTATTGGGATTACACATCACTACTATGATTTATCCCATGTTTTGAAATTATTATCTCTTTTACAGGTTAAGATTTCCAAAAGATATGTTCTTATGAATATGACGTGATTGATATTTATTTTGTTTACCCTTACTGAGAATTTTAGCTCACCCTTTTATGTTTTCTTTTCTCCAGGACATAATGAAAGGATTTAGGTTTTAAAAAAAAGAAGATATTTATGGGAGATGTTGAAGATCTTTCACCACGATTAGAAGATTATATTCCGAGTTTCCAAAGACACTAAACTATTACGGTCCTTGTGTGGGTGTTTTAGTTATGTACTAAGTATTCTGCAAAATTAATGTAATTTCCATGTACATCAAGCTTCGGGTCTCTACAATTAAAGATCTTTATGCTAAGATTATTGCACATATATTTTTTAGTTCATATAGACCAAATAGTAGTTTTCCATCCAGGTAGATCCCATTGGTTTGACCAAAACCAATTGGTGATCTCTACTCCTCTGTGTATACTAATCCTTGAGATCATCCATTCCTGTATTTATGAATACATGTTTCCAAATATTTCAAATTGACCCTCATCCATTCTACTTCTTCTCTAGTAAATCAAAACAACATTGCCTTATTAATACAAACATACAAGTGTCATGTGATTAATCCACCTATCAGGTTCCATATACATGATCATCATCCTTCCAAGTTTTTACCTAAGGGTTCAACCTTAAACATACACATTGAAATTCCTTTATAGCTAGTGTAGTTTCGGATTTATATATTTCTAATTTTGCTAACACTTGATTAGAATAAATGATCTCCATCGACCAGTCAATTTTTTTTTTGTTTCTTCGGATATGCTATTTTTTTGGATCAATGATTTTAAATGAAAATATGAAATAACCTCACACCCTCTATCCTCACACCCCTTTATTTTTACATTTTCACCCATGGAATTCATTTTTTACACTATTTGTGATTGTGTATGCCCAAAGTCCCTCTGACTTGTTTGAGGTGGCTAGATTATAAAGAAATATTTTTTTCAATATCAAGACCATGATATAACATTATACACATCGTCACTCCATTATGGATGATCAAAAAAACCATGAACATCCTCATCCAAAAAATATTAAATACTCACCACCTGAATAGTAAGGGGAGTGACCACTACTATATAAATTCATCATTATGGAACATTGATTTCCATCTATTAGTGGTGTTGTGCCCAACATCATTTATTATCCTATCCCAATACATACTATTGAAATAGAACCTGGAATCATTCATATGATCTAGAACCAAGAAAAAATTCTATTTGAATTCATATTAAAGATCCATATGAACATATTTAATGTTTTCAAGAAGATTGTGAAACTTTTCTAGTAAATTTTTCACATCTGATATAATCATGCTCAAAATTTTCAAATTCTACTTCCATTAGAGAGCTCACGATTGGCTCCAAATCCATTCTCCCTAGACAATTACAACACGGTATTATTTAGCCAAAA
Organism: Viscum album; assembly: GCA_963277665.1. NCBI lineage: Eukaryota > Viridiplantae > Streptophyta > Magnoliopsida > Santalales > Viscaceae > Viscum > Viscum album. Next base: position 129,261,472 of record OY728121.1, on the reverse strand, counting down.
AGATTTGTCAAATATTTCCCACTTATACAGACATGTAAACTCAAAAGTTATATAAAAACATTCACTGAATAGGATGGTGAATCTTCTTAAAAACATGGGATCACCACAAATAACTAGATCAAATGTGCCCACATCACTAAGTAAATTTTTGGCTGCATCTTTAGATATTTTACCAAGGACTGCAACACGCAACATGTATTGTAGTGGATGTTTCCACTTATAGAAAACTAATTCTCAAGATACAATTATTTGGTAGATCACTTTTGGATGAAATCTCCCACATTTCCAGCCTTTGGAAGAGTGATTGAGGATTTTGTTAATGTGGAATTCACCAAATAAAAGACAATTCCTACCATGAAACTCACGTTGAATCCGTCATGAAGAAGTTCAAACCCATTCATCCACCTTATCCACAACCACCACCTCATTCACATATTATAGAAATTAACTAATGAAAAATTTGTAGGGGCCCACACCCAATACCAGGAATCTAGAGAAAGAATAGAAGAAACTAAAAAATAAGATTGTAATTATATAAATTATAATAAAAAACTAATATTTTCGACCATACCAAAAATAAAAATACATATATTATTGACCAATACTAGATTATTATCCACAACAAACCAATAAAGGTTATTACTAATAGAGGTGTGGTCAATCGCCACCAATAAATAATGTAACACCTAGATACCAAACCTAAAATCTTGCTCCTAGACCTCAACAACCATCTCACACATATTCATTTTCCTCTAAATCCCAACAATTTCCACATGATCCTAAATAAAAATTTCTGAAAGATCTGTCAAGGTACCAACAATATTACCCACCTTCACAATCAAATCTTGAAAAATTTATCACCAAATTTGTTCAAAAGATAGATAAGAGAATGAATAACAAATAAACATAAATATTATTTCAAAGGTGTTCCCTCTGCAACCTTATCCACCATGTAGGGAAGATCTATTCAACATTATCAGACTAATTTATAGGTACTTTACCTAGTAATATAGAATTCTATCAGAGAAATAAGTATAATAATGTGGTCTTTAAAATGAGAAAAGTGTTGAATTTTCAGTATCCATTTATAGATGTTGAAAATTATTTTAGCAACCTAAATTACGTGTGAAAATCATTTTCACAGATAGAAATGGTAGAAAACAAATATAGTTAAGAAAAAAATCTGGAATCTATGAAAACTAAAAAGACTCCAATATAAGATAATCATAATTTTGTAATATAGCACCACTACCTTAAAAACCCCCATATCATTTTCTAGAGATAATGATTCATGGAGAAATAGTGGCTCAAAACAAAAAAGTTTTAGAGATGTCTAATAAATCACACATAGAAAAACCATTTATAGATCGAATTTCTCAAATTACCCCTTATTAAAATTTATCAAAGGAATTTATCTCTAATAAAATAAATATGGATGACCATGGAGTTATATCCTTGAATAAAGAATTATCTATAGGGTTTCAATGCAATCACCAACCAAATATGAAAGGCCAAAAAATATTCTCAATTCCTTACATTATATGGATGTGAAATTTCAAAAAATCCATGTGAATCCTCGGTGAAAGTATTAATATCATTCATATGGGTGTCTCCGAAACGTTAAGAGTAAAATATTAGAAACCAATGAGAGTTTGAAAGAATCATTCTAGGTGATTAGTGAAGTATCCTCAAAGAATTCTCATAGAAGATACAATCATGTTTTGAAAATTCAATTCACATATTGATTTTCTTATCCCGAATATGAAGGAAAAAGGATATGTACCCATTACTATAGGGAGAAAATGTTTCCCTACTAGTATGTAATTCATTGATATGAAATAATAAAGACATATATTATTAGATATTGATGGAAATTTAGTGTTCAATTTAGTTAAAGTTTACAAACAATGTTGAGATTCATTTGATTGTAATGAAATCTTTTTGATAGAGTAAAAAGATGATATCCTATATATTGAGGTTGAAATAGGGACCTTATATCATCAATAAAAATTTTATCAAGCTCCTATGAGGTAGTAAAAACAATTCCCATCACTATAATCAAATAATTAAAATATATTCACCACATTTTTTCAAAAGGTGGACTAGATAATGACTACACATGAGAATAGGATGAAAATTCAAATTTACTCCCTCTTCCACCTTGAGCAGCAAATAGGTTTAATTTTGAAGAATCTATTTGACTGGTTACAGGGTACAATACCCAACTATACTAAAACACATATTAGAGAGGAGGTTAAGGTTGTGGTCCTTAATAGTGGAAAATAAATGTGTTTTTAGTAGCAATTCATATGTGAAGAAAATATGATAGAGGAACCTGAAATACATGTGAAATTCATCATCAATTATAGTTATGATAACACATAAAAATATGGAAAGTAAAAAAATATAGAATATGAGAAAACTGAAAAATCTCCCATAAAAGATTAGTATGAAAATGAATATTTTTAAATATAACCAACAACATAAAACCCCATTTTTATTTTTCTAGGGGGAATAGTATAAGAAAATACATAGGTATGATAAAAAATGTTTTTGGAGATGATTAATTAATTACACATCAATATCCCCTTGGTAGAGGCCATCAAAGAAATGAATGTCTAAAAAAATTCATAAATTGATTGCTCTCTAATAAAAGGAAAATATAATATCTATGATTTATCTAATTAAATTAATAATTACCTATAGATGTTCAGTGGAATCTCCCACCTAATACTCAAGACCCTGTAATCTTCTCGATTACATAAAATATAGGGGTGTTCAATTTTAGAAAATTCATTTGTGACCTCAGTTCATGTATTAATATTTGGTCAATGAGTGTCTTCCAAAGGCCACTTCTTAATGATTTCAAACAATGATATATTCTTTTCATTTATCTAATCGATTAGTTTATAATTCTCTTGGAAATATTAAGGATGTTTAAATCAATGTTGTAAAATTATTTTTCCTTTGGCTATCTTTATCTTGGATATGGATAATGGATCATATGTACCCATATTCTACGGAGTCCATTTATTAGTAGTTTTAGTGATTTTATTGATGTGAATAATGGTATTTTGATATTTTGATTTTGTAAAGAATAGTTAGTGTTTGACGAAGTGAAAACCTACAAACAAAGTGACGACTAATTTTAATATCAAGCCATATTATAGAGAGAGAAAATGAAGATTTCATGGATCATGTGGTTTAAATAGAGACCTTGTATCCTAAGGATGATGAGATAAATGATTATGAAGAATTAAATTATAAAGAACCGATGACATGTGATATGATCCCACCATTCATACCCTCATCATCAAGCACCCATTGTTATAAATAAAGGATCTACCATGAATATTAATGTACTTATTATTTGAAAATAAAGTGGAACTAACAATTATCATAAATTATAATATCAATCAAGTGCAATTATAGAAACAAATTTTTGGCCCAAAAGGATTAAAAAATTATTTATTTTGGTGTTGTTAACATCAAGGGGATCAACCCCATGATTGGAACACAAAAAATTCAACTATAACAAGGATCTAAACCCAAGCTCCATCACCATTGGTGAATCACTCCACAAATGAATGATATAGATACCCATGATTCTCATACATGATGTTACATAATTTTTTAGGAATATTCATTACATTACACAGACACATTCCCAAGGGCGACAATATTTTTATGTCCTTGGAAACATGGACATATAATATTCTATCTTTGTGAATGTTTATAAATATTTACCTTAAATATTTCCCATATTATACTCTAACATAAAAAAGTCTTCACAACATGGGGAATGAAAACATAAGAATATAGGACCTTATATACACCGTAATGGAAAATAATGTGGATACGTAATCCAAACATGAACATAAGGGTATGTTAACATGACCATAACATTGAAAATACATACGGTGTATATCAAAGATCATAAACTTGAATCATGGAATAAATATTAGATGTTTAGAATAAAAGAATAATTTAATAATCAATGAACATGTTACATGAGAGAATAAAATTATCCTAATACATAGATTTATGGAATATACACAAGAAATTAAAATATTATGTCAAGGCTTTTCTCCAAGGCATTTATAACATTTTAGGCTTGGGTTTACCACTCATGCACCTTATTCCATCATGGAATGTATTCAAATTTATGCTATTTGAGGATTGGGATTACCACCCATGTTCCATTATTTTATGAATATAACATTATAAGAGAGAGACACCACCATCCCTAGTGGAAGCCCTTTCCTCATAGTGGAATGGGTTCACTCGAAAAACTATCATAGTGGAAAATTTCTATTTCCAAACCGAGTTCACTCCTCATTAAACCCATATTATAATTACCAGTGATCACTTCCCATTCTATACCTCACTATATCATGAGATATAAAATCCGATACCCAATTAATTGGAGGGAGTTATAGGTCCCACCTTTCACATAATGAAAATTACATTTATGTGATCCATAATATCATAGACATTCATCATATCATTATCTATGAAATGAAATGTGTATCATAAAAATTAAATCATATCATAAGTTAAGGAAAATAAATAGTTTTTATAATCATTTAATCATAGCATAACCAATGAAATGAAGTGGGTCTCCTAATGGTTTTATCCTGATATAACCCATGGAATAAAAATAGGCTGCATAAATAGCTTATCATCTTAAACATAAACCATTAAATGAAGTAATAAAAATGGTTTCCTTGGATCATATCCCTGTTAAATCATAAACTATATCAAGTTAATTCTTAAAAAATGACAATGATTTTTAATGTTTGTTTTGAGTAGTTGTTAATGAAAATATCCTTTCGTTTGAAAGTTGCTTCTTAAAACATAAAACATTAAAAAAAATTATTTTCTATATAAAGACATTTAAAGATAAAAATAATTACAAAATATTGAGGTATTTTTCATTATTAAAATATTATTTAAAACATAAAAAGGAATCATCAATGAATATAATTTTCCTGATGGTGGAGAATTCTGTCGATGACTAATATGTAAAAATAATGTTACCTTTCACATTGCTGATATAATTTAAAAGTATTTGTTGGAAAAAGAAAAAAATATTCATTTTAAAACTATTTTAAAAAAATAAAAAATGGGTAATAATGTATTTTAAAAAACATTGGATAATAATATATCATTTTAGAAAACGTTTTTATAATACATGTTTTTGAAGGAGGATATATTTTTGACCGAAGAGATAAATAATGTGTGGATTTTATTAAAACATTTTCATAATTGTATTATGTACCAAATAGTGGATAAATGGGACCATTACATAAAGACATAATGAATAATGAATTAAAAGAAAATTCAGGAAAATTCTTGAGAGACGGATCGTAATATTTTATCAATAGAATTATAGTCATAAACAATCCAGATAAATGATGAGATTATATCTGCAAACTCTTACCATTATGGTAACTTTGAATAATAATAACCATACACTAATAACATTAAATTATTATTAATAAATCATTAAAATAATTTTATTCATTACATAACATATCATAGGGGTATTATATGCACCTCCTAAAAGAACATTGGTTCATAACATAACATGTGTCTCAATAAAGGCAAATTGAGACAAATTTCCCTTATCAATTTGGTATCTTTTTAAACATAATACCCATGCAAATGATCTCCTAAAAAGGATATGAAAATTAAAATAGATTTTATAATAATTATTATTAAATAAATTCATGTGATATATATACACCATAGAGAAGAAATTGGCAGTGAATATAGAATGTGTCTTAGAAAAGTAAAAAGTGAGATGGCAACCCATAACCTTAAGTCATGAATATCATCATGCTCATTAAAAACAAATATTTAATGAATATAATTTTATTAATAATATATAAGGGAACCGTAATCATATTTATAATACCATATATTATTTAATTATGACTTTATGTTACCTGTTTATTAACAATTACATGTTAATGTTTTGTTTCAGGTAATAACCACTTTTTTATTACATGTTTTGACTAGTTATTATTTGTCCTCTTACATAGATCATTATTTCACCATTTAAAAAATAATAAAATGATATAAATTTCATATATAATAATTATATATGTATTTAGAGTAATCAATAACATTTAGGGATAGTAAATGAAATACACCATTCATGGAGATGGTGGGTCATATGTATGAAAAAATGTTGTTTACAGTTTCATGTTGTATTGAAAGAAAGAAAATATATATATATATATATATCATCATTATAGTATAATTTTTATTATATATATATATATTATTTCCAAATAAAACGATCCTTAATATATTCGATGTAAGGTATGAATGAATCACATCGTTTCGTGAGGCAGTAGTACATCGTACACATGAATGACATTATATTATTCCCACAAAATGGAAATATTGAAGGTATGATTTATATAATAATTAAATAAAAATAAATACAAAAAAATATAATATATATCATATATAAATATCTTTTCCATCAGTATACCCATCCTTTAATGGTGTTAATTGAAAATAAAACAACATCGGTTTGTGAAGTGGTAGTCCACCATAAACACAAACAATGATTTCATAACCCATTTGATGGAAGCAAGTGAAGATTTAGTTAATAACATTTACATATTATAATATTAGAGTGTTTAAAATACTAATGATATTAAATAATCTTGATATGAAAATAATTTTAGGGATTTGAGGAAAAAATAAGAATGAAAACATTATTGATGAACATTACAAATTCTCCAGGTATCTCCATTTGGATTATACCAACGGACTTCTTTGGTTAGATTTTTGTCCAAATTGAATCTTCTAGGATTAGAAAACGAAATTTATGTGTTATTTGGGATGTTATTGGATGATCAAAATGGATTTAGATGTTTGAAGAGTGGGAGAGGGTGAGTTCCCCTTCATAGTTGAGTAGGGGTGATATTCTTGTAAATATTCAAAATTATTTACAACGAGGAGGTAAATATTACCTAAAGATTATCGAAAATAGATAATCCATGGTGTGGAGGAATTATAGGGTATAAAAAATTATACACCACTCATTTATTGATATGCATTAAAAATTTTGTTTCTTAACTCTTGGATTCCTAATTTTACTATTTTGGTTTTTTGCTAGTGTGAAATCATTTTCAAACCTATGTAAATTTATTCTTTAAGAGAAATGCAGAGTGATACATATTATATAATTTAGAATCAATGATTAAAAATATTATATCTAATTTATAAAATACAAATCCTATGTTTTTTTAATTATCTTTATCATAAGTGCGTGTAGCACATGAAACACTTCTTTAACAATAACCATGATAACCGAGTTTCCATTCTATTTAATGGTATATGAAGTGATTATAATTGAAAATTTGTTAAATTAATGGACCTTGTTTAGTATTTATTAATATTTAAAAATCACATTATAAATGATATGATTTTTAGTAATTGGCAATAAATTAATTAAATATGTATTATTAAAAAATAGAATTAAAGATGAATTTTGAAATTATTAATTTAAATTAAATTAATAAAATATCAAGACAATAATGGATAGGTAATAATAATAATAATATATTATTATTATTTTTAACTTGATTAGGGACCCAATACATATCAAGCGACCTATGTCACTTGGTCTAAAGGCCCACAAAAAACCGAATCCAACAACAACACTCGAATGCCTAGAAATAACATCCTTGTACAGGAGGCCAAATAATCAATGTGTATAACAGAAAAATACCTAAATCATAATGTTTTTGAATTCCCAAATGTTTTTTCAAATTAATCCATTTCGAAAAAAAGTAACGGAACCCTGTCCTAACTATTCTGGTGGGGTTTTGATTACTCTTTTGATTTAACAGATTCCCCCTAAATCTACATTGGAGAATCCTAAATATAACTTAACGAAATATCATGAAAATAATTTAAATATAATATATTATTTTAAAACATTGTTAAAATGATTTATTAATCTATAAAAATAATGTAACACCATAATTCATTCAATTTAATTCACTTATAATATTTTTTGAATCATTTGATTTATTTAATTATTAACTAAATAATTCCTATATTTTAGTTACATAATATTTTAATTTTATTATATCAATCAGAAAAATAAAAATAAATTATCATGATTAAAAAAACTTTATTATCTTAGAAAATAATATCTATAACTGAAATTTGGTTGTTTATTTCGTATTCCAATGAATTATGGAAATTAAAAAGAAAAAGGAACTTTTTTGACTTTTCTATGACATAACATATTACATGGGACACATTAATTGAAAACATTCCCAAAAAATAATAAAATATTATATTAAGGTCACATGGATCTATTGTTATCCACAAAATGAGTTATGGATAAGTGTTTGTTCATTCTTACACCTTATATTCTATGTCTAACCACTATGTGAACTCATTTTTTCCTTAATAGTTGTAATTAATTTTGATTTTTTTAAATAATAATTCAGGTCAAAAAAATTGGTCTTATTAATTATAAATAATAAATAATTATGATTACAAATATTGAATCATGTTTTTGAAATTAAATAATATAAGTGGAAAAAATAATTTAAAATTAATCGGGCAGACATGTTGAGAAAGAAAATTTTAAAATTGAACACTTAAGAAAGATTACAATGTTTTATATATAAATTAAACATGAACATATGTCAAATAAAATAAATTATATTAATATATGAATAATTATACCATTTTTAATACAAAATATAATTAAAAAACATGGTTTAAAATTATAAATTATTTAAATTAAAATACATTTTCCATTTAAAATTCAATCCTTTTCATTATTAATCAACAAAAATTATTAAAAAACACAATAAATTCTCCCTATGATAATTATTATATTAATATTTTAAAAATGAAGATTATTTTGAAAAATATAATTCCTTAAATTGGTAATATATAAATTTAAATTATGCGCTCGAAGTATAATTAAACTATTTTTTAGAAAATATAAATTCATTAACAAAGAATTTATTTCATTTTAAATGATTATTCTATTATTTTTAATCAATAGATAAATAAAAAAAATTGAAAAATATATATTTCTGTAAGTTATTTAATCTTATTCATTCCAACCATTCTAATAGAAAGGTGACAACTATCATAATAACATTAAAGTTTATTATAGTTCTGTAAAACATGATCATGCATGCAACACAAGCTATCAAACAGAATCTATATTTTTTAGAAAACAATAAAAAATATATTGATAAAGGTAATAAAAGATAAAAAACGTTGTGTGTAGTGAAAACTAAAATTGTTGTTGTGTTCAACAAAATCCATCTATGAATTTTAATTTATTCCAAAAAATAATTCATAAATACTTGTGTTGTTACATTCTACCTTCCATAAAATGAATTTATCTATCAAAATTCATCTATGTCCTCAATGCTGTAATACATGAATTTTGAATTCATATAAACCCACAACATAAATATGAATACTAATACTTAATTTATAATGTGAATTCTAGAAACATAATTGTTACCCAAAGTTACTTATAAGTAGGTTTCGATTGAGGAGAACATAGATGGAAAGTGAAAACATAGAAATTGAAGGGAAAATAACACCAAAATACTGAAAGAGTTATAGGGATCCTAGGAAGATAAAATTTAATGATTACAAATACATAAAATAATGATTCTTGAAAAGGGTAATTGATATAAAAAAAGATGATGTTAGGACAACATTTTTTTTCAAGCAATTTACTTCATGTTGACTATTTGTCAAAAGAAGATTCACTTACTTGATTTCATTCCAAGTCATAAGAACAATATCATCCATTGGTTGGGACTCGATAAATATTCACTTAATTTCATACTCCTAGAAAAAAGGTGGATTTTTGGTGTATGAAGAACTGATTGATCATAATATCCATAAATTGAATGATAATTCATTCCATATATCTTTAAATATCATCAGAAAACAATTTTCTCACATGTTACACAATATACATTTAATATTGTGAAACATTAATCTATAAATACTCATTCAATATTACTTATAATCCTTTTTTATAAATGGTTATCCCATTGACTATTCTAAAATATGAAAATAAAAAAAAAGATAAAAAGAAGACCTCTAAATATCTCAAAAAAATATATACATTGAACCCCCAAATATCGTAATTTAGATCATGATTGTCACATAAAAAATATTAAAATACATTAATCATGTATTCTCTTGAAACATGATAATATAATAAATTACTCTAAAAAAATATAGAGAATATACATTTGTATTCATTCCATACATAGAACATAGATTATTTTATATATTAATTAAATCAATAAATGTAGTAATTTTAATCAATGGCTGAATAAAATATTTTTTCAGCAAATCCTTTATTATTTCTATGGTCATAAATTCTATAAAATTTAATTTTCCATATCAATAATCTATTTGTCTAAACTAAACACCATTTTCTCTACATTAGGATGATATTGAAGGTTACCTTTCCTTGATCATGCGATTTATTGAAAATATAACCTTTACATTTAATCAATTTTCTACATCATGATCACCATTCAATATATTACTTCAAATCATTACAGAAAAAATATACCATAAATTACATATATATTTCATACTTTATATAATATAATATTTAAATTACAATACATAAATACTTCATTCATCGCACTTAATTATCAAACAATTAACTAACCACCATCATCATATTAATTAACACTTGTTTCCGTTCACATTTAATTCATAGTCCCTTCACCATCAAAAATATAACAATTACTCGTACTTCCTGACTAATTATATTCACATGATTTCACTTTAGTACATCAATTTGAATAATTCACGTACTTTATACTTTTTTATCGATCTATTGTAGATGATGTCATATGGGGCCATTATTCTCATACATTTATTTAACTAAAATTTTCATTTTCCCTTTTAGTTACATTATTTGTGTCATTATTTTACATAATAAAAGCACCTTTGTATTAATTTAAGACATCCACTATGGTGATAATTTCCACATTATAGACACAAATTAAACTGAATATTTTTTCTTCTATGGATTCGATTACTCATTCTCTCAGAGAACTCTTACATTCTCTTATATGGTGAGTTTGAGAGTTGTCTAAGGTACATGCTGTTAATCATGCTCCATGAAAATTTATTAAACATGAACACATCATCCTTTACTCCAGTCATCATCCCATTTGGATTCTAATTAGAAAAACATACAAAATATTCACTGTCACGAAAGTTCCATGAAGTTCCCATTATTTACTAAAACCAAAAACAATAGTGTGAGAATACATATCATAGTGGGGAAACTAAATAATATTGAAAAATCAAATATAGGATATCAAAATCACAACACCTTATTTAATCTAAGACACATTAGGTTCATCCTATTTAATTCATAGTCATATTATATTTAAATTCTTCATTATGGTTCATAAATTGTTTGTGAATTCCCAATAGATATTCCCTAAGAGTGTCAATCCAGGTGTATAGTAAGGCCCATTGATGTGCACCATTTCCTGATCGATTCTAGAACAATACATTGTTTTCACAGTTTTTACATCATGGTACATCTATTCCAAATCCCCATTGACCTATATTATCCACACTTGGATGTGATTCATGGAAACAAACCATTCTATCCTTTACCAAAATTCTATGAAATTTTCTTTAACATTAACACATCATTGGGATTATCATTGGAGACATCCCAAGACACATCCTTAGAAAGATTTCTAGTTGTATAACAAAAGTTTTCTAATCGATGTTTACATTGACTAACTGAACCACTTATTTGATAAAAAATATAGAGTCTTAGGCTTCTCATATATGCATATTACATCATTTTTTATGAATATTGATTACATTACACAGACACATTCCCAAGGACTTTAATAGTTTAGTGCCTTTGGAATCATGGAAACATAATCTTATTACTCAGTGAAATATCTTTAATATTTCTGAAAAAGATCTTCCCATTTAGTAGTCCTACATAAAAACATTCTTCCAAACACGGGAAAAGGAAACATTATAAAGTGTGAGATTATATTCTTAGTAAGGGTATGTAAATGAGATATGTAATAATAGCATGAACATAATGGTATGTGAACATGATCATAACATTAGAAAACCAAACCCTATATATCAAAGTTCATTAACATAAGTTATAATATAAATAATGAAATTTCTTAATATATTAATCATAAAAAAATCAATGAAAATTATTCATGAAATAATAAAATTAGAATAAGAAATATATTTTTGTCATACACACAATCATAGAAAATATTATATCAATGATACCCACCAAGACCTTCAGAACCTACTGGGTCTGGGTTGACGACCCATTTACTTGCTTTGGGATTCAGATGAACTCCCATGTACTCTCATTCATGCTTGGGATAACCACCAGTGTACCCTTATTTTAGGTGTATAACCTTCTCGGCATGACACACAACTATCCCCAGTGGCATCCCATTCTTTATATTGGAATGGGTTCACTCCCCAAACCATCCTACAAAACAATGTCCTTTATTAAATCATGTTCATACCTTAATCCGTCCATGTGATACTGATTCAGGTTCACTCCTAGTTATATACCTATATATCTCATGAGATGTATAATTATTTACATAATGAATCATAGGGAGACATGTCATATAATGAGAACTATTTTATGTGTTCCATATGATCTTAATCATTCTTCATATCATAAAAAATAAAACGGAATTGGTAATGTAAAAATTTTATACTATCATATCCTTGGAAAAAGATATAGTTTTCATAGTCATTTAATCGTTGAACATCTCATGAAATGAATCATATTTCATAAGTGTTTTGTCATGACATTAACTGTAAAGTGTTTCATAAGTGACTTTTCATCATAATCATGGACCATTAAAAGAAGTAATATGAATGTTTTCCTTAGATCATATCCATAGTAAAGCATAAAATATATAAAATATTTTCTTATTATTTGGAATAGGATTTTGGATGATCTATTTGATAATTTCATAATGAAAATAACCATTTTTGAATGTCAATTTTAAAACATTGTACATTTTGAAAATTAAATTCTTTAAATGATAATTAAAAAACAAATATATTTCCAAAAATTTTAATAAATAATTCTATTTAAAAAATTTTCTATAAAATTTTTAAAGTAATATTTAATAAATTTATTATTCATAATGGTGGATAATTCTATGCAATACATACATACAAAAATGATTCCTTTTACATTGCCGGTTGTTTTCAAATAATACATTATCAGAAAAGGAAAAGAAGATTAGTTTTATTTTTTTTAATGTAAAACAATTGAACAAATTTATTTTGAAATTGATTAGATAATATTATAATATTTTTGAAAACATTTTCAGAAAACATGGTTTTTATAGAAAATATATTTCTAATCAAAGTGGGAAATAAAGTCAGATTTTCATAAAAACATTTGAATATTTATACCAATTACCAAAGAGTGGAAAATTTTTAACATTACATTAACATATAATGGAAAAATTATTTTAACAAAATTAATTAAAATTCATGAATTTTTCTTTGAAATATTTCTATAATTTAAACATAGTAACAAATAATCACGATAAATGAAGAGATTGTTGAAATAAGGTCCTACAACTTTGATAACATTGTATCATAATCCCCATAAATTAATAAAGTTACATAAATATTATAGTAAAATAAAAATAAATATACTCATGACTTAACATGTCAAAGGGGAATTATATATACGTCATAAAATAATAATTTTTCAAAACATAACATATGTATCGATGAGGGAAAATTGAGATAGAATTCCGTTTCTGATTTGGTAACTTTTGAACCGTAATCCTCACGAAGGAGGGATCCTTAAAAGAATGTGAATACTAAAATAAATTTTCAAATAATAATAATTAAATGTATTCATGTGTTGTATATAAACTACATATAATAAATATGGGGTGAATATTTTATGTGCGTGATGGGGGTAAAAAGTGGGATAGAAATCCCTTACCTTACTTCTTTAAAGCCATTGTACTTGTTCAAAACTCTTGTATAATAAATATAAGTTTATTATAAATAAATAATGAATAAATATTCACATATATATAGTATTATATATTATTTTATCATGAAATTATAATACCCTTTTATTAACAATTCCATGTTAAAGTTATGCTTCGAGTAATAATGACATTGTTTTTCATACTTGCTCTAACTTTTTATTGTCATAAGTATTACACAGATCATAATTTAATCATATAAACAAATATAAAAATTAGAAAAAGTACAATATAGTTCATTATATATGTATTTATAGTAATCACTTAAATTTAGTGATAGGAAATGAAATACATTGATCATGGAAAGAGAAGGTCGTATATAAACATGAATGTTGTTTTCATTTTTTTCATATTGAAATAAATAAAATTAAAAGTTATAAATATATATTATCATTATAGTAGATTTTTTATGTCATATATATAAAATATTTCAACTAAATACTTCTTTAATACATTCCTTGTAATGTGTCAATGAATCAAATCACTCCACGATGTGGTAGTCCACCATACACAACAACAACATTATCATATTCTCATAAAATGGAAATCATGAAGGTATGTGTTATAAAATAATTAAATAAGTATAAATACATCATAAATATAATATATATAACATATAAATAATATTTCCAAGATTATTCTAAACCTTGAAAGGTGGTAATGGAGAAACCAACTTCATCAATTAGCAAGGGGTAGCCCACCATACACACGAACGATGAATTTATAACACATTTGATGTACGTGTGTGACTTTTAGGTAGTAACCATGACATTAAAACTTATATTTAATATAATTATTTTATTATATAATATTGATATAAAAATAATTTAATATGTTTGAGGAAGAAATAAAACAAAACATTTATTGATGAACATTACTGGTTCTTCGGGTGTCTCCTGTTGGTTTTCCCCAAAGGACTTCATCGATTGGATTTATTTTTTTAATGATGAATCTTGGATAAAGTTATGGAATAATAGAAGTTTTTTGGGTTTGTATTGGATGTTATAAATGGATTTTTTTCAGTGAATAATTGGGGAGAGTGAGTTACCTTTTAAAGATGAAGAGTGACATTCTTGCGAATATTCAAAATTATTTACTATTGGGAGGTCAATATAACCTCAAAATGATAAAAATATGTTAATTAATGGTTTTTCTGGATTATATGGTCGCAAAAACCTCCAGAAAATTTTATATAATTGTTTTTATCACTTGGTTTTTTACCTATTATCTTTCATTATTTTACAAATTTCTTTTCTTCATTATGATTACTAGTTTTCTATCAAATGTAATTTATACTTTAAGAAATTGAGAGAGAGATTATTATTAGATAATTTAGAATAAATTAATATAAATATGTTATCTAATTTTCAATGTGTAAATACTATATTTTTTTTCCAAATTAAATTTAACACAAGCATTTGTAACACGCAAAACAACGCATTAACCATAACGGTGCTAAACATGTTTTTCTATTTAATGGTTAATATATTCATTATAATATAATTATTGGTCCCCTAATGGAACATATATAATATTTAATAATATTTAAAAATTAATTTATATAATATTGGATTTTTATTAATTTTAAATCAATTAATGAAACAAAATATATTTTAAAATGACATTTATTATAATTTTTTACTTTATTCATTTTGTTTAAATTTAAAAAATATAAATACATTAATAGAAATTGAATCTATTATTGTAATAACTTTTTAAAATTAATATTTCATATAATAAAATTTAACAACATAATTCATTCAATTTACATGACTTTTTGTGTTTTTAGTATCATTTGATTTATTTAATTATTCACTAAATAGTTCATGCGTTGGTGTTTCGTAATAATTTAAAGTAATTATATTTTCTATAAAAATTTAAAATAAATTACCATGATTGAAAACTCATCTATATTTTGATATGATATTTATAATTGAAGTTAGGTAGTTTTTTCTCTATTCAAAATTTGTATTGAAATTAATAGGAATAAATGTACTTTTATGTCTTTTTTACATAACTTTTTATATGGGTCGATTCCATTGAAATGTGTCCCAAAAAACTCATAAAATTAGATTCTAATGTCATAATATTATAAATATATCCAATAAAAGTGTTTTTATTGTATATTTGGAAAATATTACAACTTATATTCTATGTTCAACCACTAAGTAAACTTATTTTTTCCATAATTGCTATAATTAATTTAATCTAATTTTAAAAATAATTATGGTAAAAAAATTAAGTAGAAATTATTATAAATTCTAAATTTTGATGATTAAAAATATGGAATCAATTAGTAAAATTCTTTGTACATAAGTGGAAGAAAATTATTTAAAATTAACTTCATATATGTGATGATAAAGCATGTTTTTAATGTGAAAATGCATGGAATGATTACAATTTTTATATCAAAATTCAGTATTAAAATTTGTAAAATGACCCAAATTATATTAATAAATGTTTAAATTAACTATTTTGAATATAAAATAAATTAAAAATATAGTTTACTATTATAAATTATTTAAATTAAAAGGCATTTTTAAATTTAATTTCATTAATTTTAACTATTCATCAAAAAAATGAAACTTATCAGAAAATTACCAAAAATTATCTCTATGATAATTTTGATATTAATATATAAAAAATTATGATCATTTTATCAAATAAGTTTTTTAAAATTTTTATAATATTATTTTAAATTAAGTTCACCTAGCAAGATTGACCCATCTTTTTGAAAAGATACCATTTTTTCGAAAGCATTTATTTTTTTCATGATTATTATTTTCTTTAAAAATTTAGAAAACTAATAAATATCTAAAAAAAATATATTTTAAACAGTTATTTAATGTTATGAATTTCAACCATTCTAATCCCTAGGAGATAACTATCATAATATTATTATTAATACGTTTTAGTTTGGTAAAACTTGGTAGTGCTTGTAATGAAAAAAATTGAAGGGACTTAGTATTGTGTGTTAAAAAATGGAAAACATAGTGTTGCATGTATCATATTATAAACTCAGTTTTTGTATAGTGTTAACATAACTTGGTGTTTCATTCAACAGAATGCCTCAATGAAATTT
This sequence comes from Viscum album, assembly GCA_963277665.1. Classification (NCBI taxonomy): domain Eukaryota; kingdom Viridiplantae; phylum Streptophyta; class Magnoliopsida; order Santalales; family Viscaceae; genus Viscum; species Viscum album. The sequence goes on along the minus strand of OY728121.1, from coordinate 129,244,303 downwards.
AAATTATTCAAAAAATATTAATTCATAAAACATGGGATGTTAGCAAAGAATTTATTAAAAATGATATTTTGAAACTTCTAGGTATAGATATCATATTTTCTATTTCTAGAAGTGATTGGGTGATTCAAATAAAATTTTCTAAAATAAATGAATCTTAACTTCAATAATAAACACCAAGGATTAATTAATATAAACACAAATCATAAGATAATTGTGAGTATTTTTACTACAAAAATTCCTACAACACAACTCAAAAAGACTATCATATGGGTAAATTCATTATGAATATACTAGAGAGATTAGTTCATCATAAATTTAATTATTTTATGGATAGATATTATAGATAAAATCAACATTATTTTTACTTATATGACTACTCAAAGAGGACTTACACATGTCCTTTCGAAACCTTTACATATCAAAGGATGTTAGTTGGAATTTATAATGTACCCAAAAGTTTAAAATTTTGTATATGAAAAAAAAATATGATATGGTGGAGGAAATACTTGAGATTTTAATGGATGATTTCTAAATGCATGAATTATTAGATTAGGTTATCCTAACTAATCTGGAGGTAGTTCTGTAGTGCTATTTAGAGAATTTCCTTATGTAAACAAGAAAAAAATCATTTAATGATCTATGGAGGCATAGAAAAAATATAAACCATGGAATTGAAGATGATCTAGAAAAAAATATTGGTGATTAATGATTTACTGAAACCCTTTTTAGTGAATATTATATGGATTGTATTGGTCCATGTGGGATTTTGTCACTGTTTAATCCATGATTTTTGAAAAATATCTTCCCATTAAAAAAACTATTATCTAAGGACATTCCATATAATTTCAATGAAGCGTGTCATCAGTAATTCAAGTCTCTAATGAATATCCTTATGTCTGGTCTTTTTATTGTGTCACATGATCGAGAAAAAGATTTTGAAATGATGTGTAATTCGAGCGACTTCACTGTTGGTACCATTTTATGATAGTGTATTAGACAGCTTTTTCATCTGATTTATTATGAAATAACTACCCTAAACAGATCCTAGGTAAATTATAGGACCACATAGGAGGAGATTTTAACATTTCCCTTTTATTTTAATAAATTTTAGTTATACTCAGTTCTGTCCAAAGTAATAGTTTTTTCTGACCATGAATCACTGAAATACCTATTCAGAAAAATTTATGCCAAACCATGACTAATAAGGTGGATAAAGTTGAATTAATAAATTTATATAGTCCTAAAATAAAAAAGGGGTTGAAAATGTAATTTCTAACTATTTTTCTTGACTCACGCTGCCAAGTATCATGGATGAAAATGATCTGAGTATTGAGGGTGATTTTATTGATGTAACCAATTTTAGTCAAGATATTCAAGAATGAACTTGGTTTTAGGATATTGTGATCTATATTTACTTTATATATATTTTCCCACACTTATTATATCAATAGAGGATGAAGTTCTTTGTCGATTCATCACACTAATATTAGGATGATACCCTACTATTTAAGTATTATGTTGAGGGATTTATGCGATGTTTCATACTAGAGATTGAAATTCCATGTTTTCATTAAATGTTTCACTTATAAATGAAATGAAAACATAATGATTAATATTAACTCTTATTAATATCATACAGTGTTACTATTCAAGTACAGACTCCATTAGTTTATGAGGTGTTTTGTACAATGTTTTGATCGATTAATATGGATGAGAACTGTAGGGAAACATAATGAGATTCAACAAAATCTCATATGGGAAATATTAATATTTCATATGAGGGGGAATTTATTTTTTGGGACCATTCCCATTTTCTCATTCGATGTATTACATCATAGTTATTGTGGACTATGTTTCAATGTGGTAAGAATTTGAAGACATCATATATGAAAAAACCTAGGTTGTAATAATTTGATAAATAATTTTATTATAGATTTTGATTTCCCAGATTACTCATTAATAATCAAGGAATACACTTTAAAAATAACATCATTAAAGGATTGATAAGAAAATATGTAATTTGATTAAACATCAGACCACCACACAACTTGAAAGAAGTGGGCCTACTGAAATTTCTAACAGGGAAATTAAACAAATTTTAGAAAATAAATTTAATTAATATTGGATGTAATTGAGAGAAAAATTAGATGACACACTCTAGGAGTATAACAATACCCTTAAACCCCAATATAAAATAATGGATTGTGAATTTGTTATGGGAATCCAAGTCATTTATTGAGTATCACACTTTCTTGGAAATAAAAAATCTATACATGGATGGTCAAATAGTTGGACAAGAAGGAATGGTACAAATGAATGGGATCAAATATATTGAAATGGATGCTTAAAAAATTATCAAATGTATAAATTAAAAATAAATAAATGGCATGATCGATGCATCACACGATGGAACTTTACATCGTGGGAAATGTTATTTTATTTTTATTTTTCATCTAATATTATTTCCTAAGAAACTAAAATCCAAATGGGTGGGTACTTTTAATGTTTAAAAGTATTTATCATATGGGTGAACTAAAATAAAATGAGGTGATGGCCCACCCATTAAGGTTAATAGTAAGTGATTGAATATATATAATGAATTATTTCGATAGGGGTGTGGTCTTTAATAAAAATTTGACTGAATGAAAGTCTATTTATAGATACCAATGTCAAATTAAGTGTTGACTATGATAAATCCAAGGCTATATTATGTAGGTTATAATAGTTTTCAGAAGTTATTATTGTTTGGTAATGTTGGTGGCATGTCAGATGCTCTTGGATAACAAGTTCTCTAAATGGCCATATTCACAACCTAAAAATACTTATTGATGTGAATTTTTTGGGATCATGAAAAACCATTTCCCATTTTTTTAAACATCATTAAAAATCAACAGGATGTAAAATAATAGGGATGTATTTTTTAGTAGTGAGAATATGGTTCATGGGTGATTTTTGAGTAATCTTACCATTTGATCGATCACCTCTACCATATCATCCTCCTCTTTCAACTACCAAACACCCCCACTAATCGTCCCTCCTTAGTCAATGTGACCAAGATCCTCTACACATCTACCCACTCTTTTCCCCTATCTTCCATGGCCACAAAAAAGATCTTAATTGTTTTTTCTTCCATGAATGCACCCCAGTATTCCAATCCTCCTCCACCAAACTGTTCATCACTTGATCCTCCACTACCACATGCAGATCCTCCACCATCATCATCTACATTAGGTTAAACAAATCCCACAAACTCCAACTATTACAACACTTTTCCTAGCTAACCCCATGGTTCTAACCCCAACAAAAAACCACATCCATATTTACACATCCATATCCCCAAGCATTAGGTACACTTGGTTCATCTTTAAGATAAGTCCTTGAGGACTCTCAAGACCCTCTACATGGATGTTAATGAGAGTATACTCATTCATGAGGCCCTCGTGGATCCCATTATATGTATTCTAATTATAATTATTATTTAGGTACATAATGAGATGTTCTGAATTCCATTCCTGGAGTTCCTTACAATATTAGAGCTTGACATCACTAATGTCATATCCCATTTGGGTGGTAGAACAATGGAGATTATATCAGGAGAGTTAAAAATTAAGATAGGTATTCATATATATAATTTCACTACTACTCTGGTTTATTCCAAACTTCAAATTGAGCCATCCATGGAGGATACGCCAAGGAGAAAGTAATTGATTTCCCATAAACCCCATAGCTTTTTGAACCATAGAAGACAATGAGATCCCCATTTTAGGTTTTCTCCCTACATATTGTTCATTGGGCCTTGGATCATACATGGATGGCTAGAGGAGATTCCAATGGCGCTATCATCTAGATAAATGTGATTATTTTACCCTATTCCAATGGTGGATATTCCGTTAACATGGATTAAAATTCTCACTCTACTATGAGGCCCAGTTGAGGAGGGATCAAGTTAATTTGATGGGTGGTAGTTTTTTTACACATATCATATTCCATCTATGAATTTTTGATGTCACTCAACCCCATTACTCTCTTTTTAATATAGTGTCAATTTATTTGTGAATACTCCAAAAATGGGTATATTACAAAATAGCATGAAATACTATGAGTGGGCCCCTAAGTATGTCAAGGATGATGATGAGGACCTAGATCCCCATTCTCTTTCCCCACACACTCCAGCTCATGTTGCACCCACTAATGCTTCCCCAACATAAAAACCTACAATCCACCCATACTCTTCTAATATTATGACTACACCACCCACACCACCATTCCTCTATTTTTGATATCACCATTTTACAACATTGAACCTAATCCATATATTTCAGTGGAAATATGGGATGATCTACATCTAAATGATAATGTTCTCTAATGTACATTGAACAACTAGTAGTAGATTATCCTTCACATCAATATTCCCTTCACCAATCCTTCCCAGTTTTTGGACATATAGTAATCTCCTTACACTACCACCAATGCCACCCACCCACCATTTTATATAGCTAATCATTCCAAAATCTCGATTCAGTCAACATAAACAATGGAACTCGATGATCCCTCCATTAATATAACTCTATTGATTATAAATGTTGATTCCTAGTCGTAATTTTTAACCGAGAATTTTAGATAGCTAAGGGACCCAACATACATTCTACATATGAGGTTCCATTAATTAATCCCGATTCGAGACTCATGGAAACTGAATGGATTTTCACCTCACCCATTTTGAATGACCACGCATCCAGAAATATGGATCCTTGTTTAGGGGTTTAATCATACTCCCCATAGTCTATTTGAGCTAAAGATATATAAGGGTTGATTCAAAAACCCACTTTTCGGGGGGAGGTACCTCTAATGCTGATAGTGAAGAATCTTACCACACTCTTTAGTATTTTCCCATTTAACTCTCCTCCATTGTACAATATTTATTGGTTTATTTTACAGTCACTATATTCACTATTTCCAATTCATTGATTTTTTTATCTAATGGATGAGAGATTTTTTTAAAACATGTCTTTATTTCATTATTTTTTTTCATTTTTTTATCTATGTGTCAATATTTTATATATTCAATCTTTATCGATGAGTCTATTAGGATTCCATATAGCCTCCCACATGAAGTATTAAATTTTGAAACAAACATAGCAAGACAACTCTAGGATCTCCATCCACGACCACCATAGGTGACCCCACTCTGTCCTTCACATATTACCAAAAACCACATGATATTTTTGGTCGACCCATTTCCAGAGTGATAAATCCCACCAAGTTATTGGTATAGGATAATGAAACTACTAAAAGATCCCATAAGAGTTATAGGATGGTTGTGCTAATGGATGACATCGACTAACCTATTGTCCATATGTATTAATGAAGTTGTCATTTTTTTCTCTTTATAGGAGGCTACACATAGAATTAATTTTTGAATTTTTGTAGACATAATTTAGAAATTTTAATTTTATTTTTCTAAGTTTTTTTCCTAGTATGTTTGATACATTATTTTACAATGATTGATACAAATATTTGAGATTTATTTTTCCATTGGATACATTATTAACATGCCCATTTTTCTTCTTACATAATGGTTATATCCTCTATAATAATGGATTATCATGTGTAGTTATATTATAATTTTAAGATATTTAGGTTCCTAGTTTATCATCCCCACAAGTAAGTTTCCCCCATGGAATGAGATTCATTATAGTTAGCTCTTGATTCCCTAATTTAAATTCAAAATTTCCATTTTGTTATTTTTTTGTTCTATTATTTATTTCTACCCCACATCATTTTTTTTTAAAATTACACTATTTCAATTTATATATGTTGGATCATTATTGATCTTTATGATTTTTACACTTAGATGCCATATTTTTATCATTATTATAGGATATTTTTTTATTTTTTGAATGATTTAACTATAATTATCAGTACACTGAAGTAAAAAAATGAAAATGATTGGATGGGAAATCTTAAAATCAACTATTTATTATTCATAGAATTTTAGAATCATTGGGGAGTTGATTAATTTACTATACAACATTATTTCTTTCAATTTATTTTTATTAACTTATTATTGGTCTTGATGAGATGATTTATCGCCATATATTATATATTTCCATTACAAAAAGTATTCTAGTCCTATATTATATTATTTTTTTGTGAAAATTTAATGACAGGTATTCGGGACTTGTAATCATATCAGAACATGAATTTGGATAATATTTTTTCTATGAATGAAAAAATAAACTATTTAAATGATTGATACATTTATTACGATTCATTTATCCTAAGACCATACTGTACATTTTTCATTCTTAACATCACAGAATCCAGGAATGAACTAGTTAGGAATAAGACATGTTACAAGATCATTTTATTCCTTACTACATGAATATAGGTATAACTACATGATTTTTACTTTAATAAGTGTGGGGAGATGGTCATAACTAATATATGTAAGATATTTTTTGAGGAAATGTATGATGAATTTTCCACTTGATTTGAGGGATGTTTTATATGGTTCATCTGATGTACCATTCCGGATTATATTGTTAGAAAATGGGTTGTGTATTTGGAAGGTCAGAAATTACCATTATAAGAATTATTAATATTATGATGGATTATATGCGGTTAGGTGATGGATGTGATATCTGGCCTATACATGTCTTTTAAAAAGAATAATAATAATAAATATGATACTTTCATTGCAATTTTATTTGAAATCCATGGACATACCATGATCTTTTACGAGTGTTTAGTTATTAGTTATTCTAGGAGGTTTTTCATTTCAATATTCTAAATGATAATACATTATACATGACAATGTATCTTCATTTTTGAGTATTTTTTATCATCTAGACACTACTCTCAGCTATAGAGTCCTCTGAACTCTATTGAGTAATCCCACATGAATAATTTTGTTTTTGACTTTATGGAATGGAGATGATAGAAAAAATTAAATCATATGGTTAAGAATATATATTCAAATTATGAGAATAAATCCAATTTCATTTTACATGGAGTGTTGAGAGATAATTCATTGTGAGGAAAATTTTAATATTGGTATAGCTTATAAGGTACTAATGAAAAATTGTAATTAAAGGAAGATTGAATTGGAATAATGTACTTAATTACAAATTATGATTGATTGTCTCTATAATAGTTATATTTTAGGACTATATTTTTCCTCTAACAACTAGTATTATTTGGTTTTTTGTAATTCACACATCTTACATAAAAATTATTTCATTAAAAATCCTTGTTGAAATAATTTTTGGTTGAGGATAAGAAATTGTTCATGTGTGCGGGAATTGGATAAACTGACATCATATATGTATATTTGATACATTTCCTTGATATTTATTCATGATTTATTAGATAATTCATTATGTTTTTGTTTATTTTAAAAAGAAATAATAATTTTATTATCAAATTTGGGTCTAATGATATTTTAGAAATTTCAGTCAATACACACTAGGGAACCTATTAACACCATGTTTTCCTCGATAATAGGACCCTTTCAGATTAATGTGTAACTTAAGAAACCATAACAATACATGAATCATAGAATCCAAAGAAATTTAGGTTGTGAATCCATTACATGGCATTAATGATTCAAATTATATTCCCTATGAAAGATACAAGTCATGAAATTTTAGTGATATGATATTTTGGTAGATGTTTGATAATTTGATTACATGATATCAATTTATGTAACTTTTCATTTGATTTTGGAGGAATAAATCCTTTAAAGAAAATCTCATAATGTGAACCCTTTAAAATTCATGAGTTATCTGGGCTTGTTAATATTTTATCACCCAATACTTGAATATGGTGGCCCACCCTTTATTTTTTATGGTATATCATCCTCAATTTCTAGATCATTATTTCTCATGTTTTATTTTATATTTTATTCATCCCTTACTATTTTAATTCATTATAAGATGTTTTGGACTTATCTAAAAAAATTTTATTGATATTTTCATTCCAATTACAATGTTCATCATCAATTTCTTCATGTTATTATGTCATTTCATTCCGAGTAAGTGAATTTAATTATTTTAGTTTTTCTACTTTTGAATTGCTTAAACCCGAATTTCATTATGAATTTTCTCATCATCATTCCATTTCCTTTTTCATAGAATACCATTATTAGCAGGCATTAATAATCATCTAGGGATATGGGTTTGGAGTAGGGTTAACATAAAAATAATTAATACTTAAATCAAAACATCGGTAATCCTTTGGTTAATAATTTAGTTAAGAAATCATATTAATATCATTCTTTTCCACAAAAATAATTTTGGGATTGCAGTATATGGTACCTGACTTTATTATAGTTGAGAAGGATATGACCAATATATATTTTTTGGTCTCTTACGATTGAATATAATCTTATTATTCCTATGTTGTTTATTTCCTATAAAATAAAGAGTGGTTGTAAATCCGAATAAATCAAATTAGTTTTACAAAAAAACATTTATCAACATCTACACTGATTTGTAGCCTAATCAATAGGGAAATCCCATTCTATATTTAGGAGTATCTTTTTCCTAAGCCTTGAAATTAACCCATATCCCTTACCTTTCATCTGATGTAAAACTAAACAGCTTATCCACAGAAATCCAAACATGTAAGAGTCACATGAGGAATTGACCTGTTAGATTCCGACTGTATAATCACAATCCATTCCAGCTTGTTACTATGGGTTCATCCCTATACTTTAACTATGTTATACCATCATTTCCATTTTATTTTGGGATTTATAAATTTTTAATCCGACCAATGCCCATGCAGAATCGTTAATACTATACAACCCGACATGTATGTAATATAAATTTATACACAGAATCAATAATGAAATATTTATTTTTCTTAATGAAATCAAAAATAAATATGTATCATTTTATCTAAAACAGTTTATATAAACTCCATAAGATGTAAAGAAAATTACATCAGTAAAATATAGAAAATCATAGAATACTATATGAATAGAAAGTTTAATGTAATTATTGGAATTAAAATAATAACATAACATTAAATTATTTTTACAATGTTTAGTTATCAATATATATATTCATCCAAGTGTTGAACCCCATCACAACTAACTAAAATAGATATTTTAATGAGAGGTCCATAAAATCATAAATATTGGTTTCTTAGGAGACTCATGCACCTTTATTACATAGTGTGATGATGCTTGACATTCAACTTCTAGACAATTATATATAAATATATATATAACCTAAAATGATTGATAGATATTTTAGGAAAACCAAGATAATGGTACTGGTCGAAATAAATTATAGATCAATGATATGACTCATACATTAATTCATGCATTCCTTGAGAAATAAGTTTTTTGAGGAAAAACGTAATCCTCTGTTATAATTTTCATCCTATCCCTTTATGCATACCTCAAATATCCCTTTCTCTAGCTCTAAAATATTATAGAGGAAAAAATAAAATTAATCATGAGATAATGTATCCTCTGGTGATTTATCCTATGAATAATGATATAGTACATCATGGTCAAATATATTTTCCTTTCATTAATAATAATAAATAGGATAATTACAAAGGAGAAACCCATATCAATCCTTTAAAAAAATTAGTGAAAACACAGTTCAATGAGGAAAAAGAACACACGTAAACACTAAAAAATTGGATAAATTAACAAATCCTAGAAACCCTTTCAGAATTTCATTTTTATGGTATGAAAGGGGAAACTAATTTTCTTTCATTAATATTGATCGAGAAAATTATTCAAGTTTAGGATTCACTACAATCAGGATTCTATCATGATTGGTTAAATTTTTTCTCAATGTATCCTGGAGAATGTTAAATTTATTTGTAATTAATATTTTATAGAAGGATAATATAGCGTGATAAATAATTTATTTTAAATTTATTACTGAATGACCTTGATATTTAAAAAATATATTTAGATTGATTTATTATATTCTTTCTAATATAAAATATAAAATTATGATTCAATGCATTGAATTTCACAGAACATTTAGATGAGAATAATTTTATTCAATGATTAATTTATAGAGGGTTTGGCTTGTTCAAGTTCAGGTTCCTCATAGGGATGTTCCTATGGATCTCAAGAAAGGTGAATTTGAGGCTAACTCAATTTTGGGATAGGCGATTCTAATATTGGTGAAACAGGGTGAACCACTTTTTTAGGATCATATTATTTTTGTATATAATAAAATTATGTCCAACTAAAGAGGGTTAAGATGTTACGAGGATATTTTTATCCATCCCTGATTCATTCATATTTTTATTCCACTTAGGTAAAATAATGATGGTTCCGGCACTTCCCCAGTTCGAATGAGATCCATGAATGCACTAATTAAAGTGGGTTTTAATTTCCTAATCCTTACACCCTACAAACGAACCTGATAATGGTGTCATTTTTATCCTTATTGAATCCAATTTGGATGGAATGCTAAATGAAATTTTATTGATATAGGATTCATGTTAAAGACTTTTGGTTGTCCATTGTCGAAGAAGAAAATATGGATTTTAATATGCCACCATGTATTATTCAATATTTATAAAAATTTGATGTCATTGGAGGATTCATGCCAGATTTATCATATTTATTAATATATGAAATACCTTAAAGGAGGATGGTTCAACGTTATGCCCATGTTACCACACCCCATTGTTCTATTTACAATACCCCATCACAGCCCCATATGCCATAATTTCTCAATCCTCTAACCTTAACAACTCATTCAATCATGACCTCTCAAATAATCCAATTCATACCATTAAAATACAAAACTAAAACAAAAGAATGTTATTCTCTATAGTAATCCAAAACCAAATTTCCAACTATAGCTTCCAACCATCTCACGTCCACATCCATTACCCCTATACTAGCTAGCATTCAAGCGTTCCCCTTCCCCACTCTTTTTTCCATATCCATGTCTACCATTTCAAACCCAAACTTGTCCACCTCTCTAATGATCCTAATCTACATCTAAATATATCCCATTAAAATATCCATCTCTATCACTATTTCCATTTCAAAAAATGGTAACCTAGTGTGAAAACAATTACACCACATAACACCCTAAAAAAAGACAAATGGAATCCCATTTAAGGGAGAGAAAGTAGTAGGATAATATTGGATGATGTTATTTCAATAAAAAATTCATGTTTCTTCCAATTTTTCTTTTATGTGTATATTTTAATCTCTCTATTTTTTGATAAAATATTCTTGATATAGAAATAAATATTATTCATTGATATCAATATGAAATTTGTTTATTTCAATTTTCATGGATTGGTACCACAAAACAGAAACTATGATGGAATGTCACTACTACTTTTTCAAGGAATTCAAGGAAACATCGGTTATAAAGTTATTGTATCTTTATGATGGTGATATGGGTCATTCTCTACATATTAAAATCATGATTTTATAGAGACTACTAACAACTCATTTTTTATTTTGTAGTCATCTTAAAGCAAGTTTAACCTTGACTGGTGAGATCCTTTGGTTACTTACATGCAGTGTGAACCATGATAATGAAAAGTGATGTGTGAGATAAACACATCTTTGATAAAGTCTTATAGAGTTAAATGTGATTTTTATTGATGTTTTAAATTTTTAAACATATTTTTATCGCGTTCCATGAATTTCTTATATTTCTCAAATGAACTCTTAATTTGTTTAAATTTAATATAATTTAATTTTATAATTATTATATAATAATTAGAATAAGCATATTATGTATAATTATATTAATAAAAGTAATATAACATTTTATTAAAAATTGTTTAAATATGTACACAAAATATTTTAATTAAAATCTAATTTCTAAATACATATTAATTGTTATCAATTATTCTAACATTTTATAATTATTCTATAAATAGATAAATATGTCCTATGAATCTAGAAATAATTTTTTTTCAGAAAAATATATTATGTATTGGTGTTATTATAATAAAAAATGAACTATTTTATCTATCATAATAAAATTTAGTGATAGTGTTTTTACTTTAAATTTAGTGAAGAAGTCATTATTTTTGGAAAAGTTCTTTAACAACATAGGATATACATTTACCAATAGATATTACAACACTTGAAAAAGTAAAATATTTTAAATTGTTAACATTATAATAACATGAAAATTTAATTATAGACCATGTTTTGATATACCCCTAGGTAACAAAACTTGAAATGGGGTAAAACACAATCATTTTCCATTAGATAAAGTCGTTGTGTGGAATTTCATCCTCTACGGACATACTATATCCTATAAAATTTTAGGTGAATAATTTTTTAGGGTAATTAGGTATGAGATAGTTTTTCTTATTTTATTTCATTTTATAAAAACCATGAACATTTCTCACCATGACTTTTCCCCATTAAATATCTTATACTTCATTTTTTGGTTTCATAAACCATCAAATAGTGCTTAGAAATCCACATATGATAATATTAAAAAAATGTACTTAGTATTTCATGTCTTTATTAAATTATTATTTTTCTAAACCGTTATGTGGTAATATAACTTTTTGAGACCATATTCATTTTTATAACTAATTATGTCATGGGTTTTAAATACACCATGAATTATCACTATTTTAAATAGAAAACACCATATTTAAATAAATTATCATTTTTCAATTTTTTAAATTTATTCAATTAATCAGTGTAAATAAAATTATATTTTTTCTAATTACAATATTATGTTTTGTAGTGGATAAAATTTATCTAAGCATTTGGGAAAATCTGAATCAAAATAAATAAATACATATGATCTCTCAATATGATTACAATGAATAAAATAAATAAATAATGATGATCTGTTTTATTTTTCATCCTAAAATAATCATATCCCATTTACATGAGATTGATAGTGACAATTGAAAAGAATAAAATGGGATACATATTTGTATGGTATCCACATGATGAATGAATATCACAGTATTTAAGAATTAACCTCTCCTAAACATGGTATATTGGAACTTTTTATGAAGGTAAAAGGGAATGATCACATTAAAGATACATGACATTGAGGAATAGTCATAGCATATTGGTGAAAGTATCAAAAAAAATCACTCATGTAAAGTACATATCTATAAAGGTACTTAAGGACTATACATGGAATTATTATTTTTGATATATTTATTAAATATTTCCCAACATTTAAAAACATGTATCTATTTGAAAAATATCGTAAAATTATCAGAGATATGAATATATTTTTAAATTATCATTTTTAACATTTAACATGATGTGTTCTGTCTCATAACAGACAATAACAAGGCCTAAAATTCTTCTTCATTTATTTTTAATTTAGAAAACATTCAATAAATATGACCTGTATGTTTTATGTTAATAATGACTTATCGTTGATAAACACACAATCCTTGATCAATATCAATCTAATTTTTTAATATTATGATGTTCTAAATAAAAATATGGTTTTCAATAGAAATTTTTTTTCCCTGAGTCACCATCTCATCGATGATTAAACATATCATTGAAAAAATATCACTTAAATTCCATGAACAAAATGAAACCATTCTATTTTACTTAACTAAATGTATAAATTTTTGTTTAAAATGAAAAGACCTAATTATTTCACAAAAACTAGTTTATTTTTCTCCATGATTCCTTTTTTTAGACATTGACAAATCACATGTTTAAAAATTATGAATGATTCACTAAAAAAATAATATAAAATGAAATCATTTAAATATTCCTAAATACTCAGATAAATTAGATCTAAATTATGCCAAAACATATCACTTTAATAAAATTATTCTATAACCATATTTTCAACGTGGAAAAACATTTAACTAAAAAAGTAATGAATTAGGAAAACCATATTACATTCAGAAATCATACATAATAGTCATATATTTTATAACATTCAGTAATTTACTATTTGTACATCCAAGAGAGAAGGATTCCTAGGATGATTTAAAGAAATCATGAAATTGAGATGATTCAAATTTTTTCATCATCATTCAGACCTTGGTTTATTGAAAAAATTACCCAAAAAAATCATATACCAAATCTAGAAATTGTGATGGATCATCAAAAATAAAAAATTAACACCTCTTTGAATATCGTTCAATATATTAGTACCTGAAAATATAATCCAATTGAAAACCAAAAAATTATTAGATGATGTCGAACTATTCATTAACTCCATTTACATAGACATATTTTATATGAGAATAATATTTTCTTTACAATTACTTATTTAACTATAATCACATAATGAATATTTATTTATATATTCTCCAAAAATTATATTATAAAAAAAGTAACATAATAATTTTTTTTAAAATAATCACGATAAAAAATATTTTGTTTTATCAAATTTTATAAATATTTAATAATTTTTTATTAAAATATTGAATTTATTTTAGAAAATAATTTTTTGAGATAATATATTTTTATTAAAATAAAAAATTAATTTTATAAATTTTTAAACAGTTATTTAATTTTAAAATATTTATACGTTTTTTGATTTTTATAAATACTTAATTAATTTTTCTTATTTTTATAAATATATAATCTATTTATGCATTTTTTATATTTTATAGTAAAATATTTATTTGTAATGTTAAATTTTTATAAATAAATAAGTATTTTTACATTTTTTGAATTCTTATTTAATTTTTCTAATTTATAGAATTTGTTTATTTTTTAAATCATTATTATATTTTTAGAAAAAAATTCAATACTTAATTATTTTTACTAAAAATTAATTAATTTTATGAAGTCATAAATTTCAATAATTTTGAGAAATGAAAAATTAAATTTACTTGTAATTATAAAAATATAATTACCCATTCTGATATTATTTAATAAATAAATAATTTTAAAAAATGATAATTTTTTTAATAACTATATAAATTATTTTGAAAAAATAAATTACTTTCAGTTAATTATAAACAAATAATTTTAATAAATAAATAAATATATTTTTTAATTCTATAAAAATATTATTAAATTTACCTACTTTTCTAAATATTTTTTATTTTTTATAATGTTATCTATTTTTAAAAATTTATAAATTTTAAAATGAATAAGTTTTATTATTATAAACTAGAACATATATTAACCATAAAAACCTATAGCATTTTATAAATGTATCTATGTAATGATTATAACTATTTTTAAAAAAAAATTTATTTCCAAAACTATTATGGGGAAACTACTCTTAATCTAAAGAGAGGAGAAAATAATAATTAAGTGAATAATATGAAAAAGTTTAAAATATTCATTGAGAGGATTTAGAATACATTAACTATAATAAAACAGCAAGAATCCTGCACTCATAAATGAGAGAATTTATGGTTATAAAAAATATTTATAAGGGAAATATGATGAAAATTGTGTTGTATAGAAGGTTTTAAATAATAATATTATTTGTAATGAATATTTGGTAAATTTATCAATCCATCAAAACTAGTCCCATCATAATAATTGTGCATGTATCTCATTTTTTTGCGATGAACATTTTTGACAGATAGTTTATCCATTCAAAAAAGATAATAGTTTCTAATCATTTCAGAAAATTATTATCAATGGTTAATTTTTATGAATGATCAAATAAATTAGAAATAATGAGATATTTTTAGTTTTTTATAAGGAATTTCGATTAGTGTCCAATATAAGCCACCATTTAATAGAAATAGTGAATGATAAACCCCCCTCATAACAGTATTGTAAATATATTACTTATTTGTGATGGATATAAAATTAGTTTCTAATCATTTATTGGTAATAAAATGTCTATTATTTGAAATATATTCATGAAAATAATTTTTAAATACGATATGGTGAGAAATCACACCAAATGTAATTATTATGGATAACAGAGCCATCATAATATCTCATTATAAAATAAAAAAAATTTCGATAAAAATGATAACTATAACTAATAACTATTTTTGAATTTAAATATTTGTGATGAAAGTCCTTTCAATAAAAAATAGTCCATATCAAATGTAATGTTTTTGTAAATTTTTACCATATATATTTACTTGGAATATTATTTTTTTATCTCATTTGACTAGAAAAGAAAATTATTCATAATACATGAAATGTGGATGTAAATTTTTTCATTATTTTGACTTTTACTCCTTTTAATTTAAAATTGGGAAACTAATTTAATCTTTATAATTATATTTAATCCAAATAAATCATCAGACTTAGGTATATGTTGAATAAATTAAATTATGTTATCATTTTCAAATTTATTATCAAATAATTTTTCATTTACTGATTTATAATGATATTAGCTTATAAATTAATAATTTTATATTATGATCATCATAACCTATGAAAACCCTATAGTTCTTCTAGGCCACATTAAAATTTAAAAGGTTGTATTTCTACCCCTTCCACATTTAATTAAGAGATATTTTATTTTTTATATATGTAGTTATATTAAAAATATGGAATATATCCAATAAACCATATTTCTATAAAATACATGAAAATAGGGAATTTTTAGCATGTAATTAAATTTCTCTACAAAAGTAAAATTTTCCATTATGGTTAAACCATTTTATTTTGATGTATAAGGTTCAATTCATTAATGAATTTTACCATTTTATTCAAATAAGTCATTAATTTATTCAGAAACTATTACCCACCTTTATTTTAAATTAATACATTAATACGTGTATTAATATTTTTTTTATTTTTCATTTATATCTTTTAATCGTTATGAAATATTCATCATTTAATTTCAGAAGATAGAAAAATAAGTAGAAAATATATTTATAAAAAATTAATAATATAAATTTTAACCCATGAGTTAATAAATAATTCAATTAAAGAATTTCAAAATAAAATAACTCTATTATTTTATAATTTCATTAGACCCTATAATTTTTAACTATTTTAGGTTTATTGACTATTTTTCATTTATTTAATTCATCAGAAATATTTGTTAAATTTTATTTGATTTATTACATGTAATATTATAAAACAGTTTAGGGAACAGTCATTCCTTAACTAAAAGAATTGATAAAATAATTTTAAATACCGACCATATTATTAATTCATAGGTCATTCATGACATCACCCGAATATTATTCCATAAAAAAATTCATCCATTCAACAATACAACCTTATCATGTTTAATAGTTACTCAGAATTGTTTTTTGCATATTATTTTCTTATGGTGTATATTATTTTGAATCATGAGTACATAAAAGGAATTATAAAGTGTAAATTTTACCATGTGTAAATTATAACACCTATATTTTTGTAGTTCAATTAAAGGAGGTTTATTTATTTTTTAGTTCAAATATTGAACTCTATTTTCCATAAAAAAGTGAAATTATCAATTAAATTATTTCATTATTTAATTTTGGTATTTTTTTGAAAATCATTTAAAAAACTATTATTGGTTTCTTTTAACATTTTAAATATTATAGATTATATTGAAAGGATAATGTTTGGAAGGAATTAATTATATGTAAATTGAGGTTTTGGAGATATTTTTACACCCTAAAAATTGTTTTAGAAACAAAAATAGGTGTTTTTCAAGGAATTTATGACAGATAATGTAATTAAGATTAATTTAATATAGAGGGATAGATTTTAAAAATTTCTTATATGAGTTTCATATTGAAATTTATGGCCCAAATATATTGGGATTGGTTACAAATAGAGGGATTTCTCATATCTCTAATAAATTTTCGTCTCTATCGAACTTTGTAGTTTTTCATTGATTCCAAATGTTATATAAAAAATGTTCAAATATTATACTATTGAATATATTATCAAGGTATGTTTTATAATTATTTATGGTTATTATGAAAATTACTAATTGGTGAGATAATCTTGTTGTGTCATAATTTTTACTTCTTACATTTCCAATCATTCTCTTTTTGAAATCACAAACTTATTTATAAAATATATTTACTAACATTTTATATCCAAAGTGTTTCAGTATGTTTTATAGAAAACATTATATTTGACAATACAAAGAATAATTTATTATGTATTTTAGTTATAATCTTATAAATCTTCATTGTGATTATCAGAATGATGTTCTGTGAGATAAAAACGTTTTTTTTATGAATGAATGAAATATGGACACAACAGACTTGATTTTCCAATGATAAAGAGGAAATAGAGAAAAGAAAACAATTCAAAGAGGAATTCTAAAAAGTATTATATATCTAAATGTAAAAAAGTGATGAAAGTTGTTGACACATGGATTCGCATTAGAGGTGATTGTTTTGAGAGATCTTTAGAAAAAGATACTTTCAGTCTGATGAACATAGTGTGTTTTATATTGAATCTAAATATAATCAATGCCCAACAGAAATGGTATGAACAACTAAAAATATTTCAAAAATGTCATTAAGTACAAGCTATACTATTGAAAAAAATTATTCACCTTTTGATGATGAATCTTCCATATCAAGTGAATATAATACTATTCCTTCTTATGATGATTTTTCCAAATTTTCTAAATTTCCTGAAAATAAAAATTGTAAAATTTCATACAAACTTTAAATGTTATGGAAAAAAATTATAAGGCTGATTGAAGAATAGATGTTTTAAAAAATGAAATTTTTTATCTTTATAGATATATTGTTATGAAAATTTCTGAGAAATAAACCATTTTAAATGATTTTGAAAATATTTGTTTCTTATAAACAAATTTTAAAAACAAAACATAGTTATAAAACAAATTACATAGAGAATAAAAATTTAGTTGTAAAAATGTAGTCTAAAATTTATTCTTTGAAGAAAATGTTATCAAACACTACTACTTGTAATGAAAATTTTGATAAAATTTAAAATCAAATATATCCCTATGGTACTAGTTATAGAATAGGGTTTTCTCATAAAAAAATTTCCGAAACAAATATTTTGTTCTAAAGAGTGAACCTTTTTTCACCAGGTGTCAAACTTGTGGACATTGGAAAAATAATTGTTCATTAAATAAATTCTAATATATAGTTTTTCAAAAAGATTATTTTTCAATAAAAATGTGGATTAATATTTTTTTGAAATTACCTAAACCAAGAATGTATGTGTATCAAATGCATAATGTTTTTGTTTTCTAGAAAAGAAACATAGTAACCATATGAAGAATACATGGTACATGGATAAGGGATATTCTAGACATTTTAATAGTAACAAATACTTTTTCTAAAATATTATCTAGTTAAAAGGTGGAAAAGTTACTTTACCGATTAATTATCAAGGATATATTATTATAATATGTAATATTTTGCTTATTTGTAAAGTTATTATTTTAAATTTATTATTTCTTAAAGGTATTAAGTAAAACCTTATAACAATAATTTAATTATGTGATGAAAGATACCTTGTGGACATTATAATTTATAGATGATTAGTACATAGTTCCATTGATGAATTCATTATTTATTCAAATAAACATAATAATGATTATACAATTAACAAAGAATACATTAAGAGCCAATATTTTCATTTAGTATGTATAATGGAAGATAAATATTGGTTATAGAATAGAATTTTAGGACACTATAACCTTAAAAGCTAATATTATATGACTATAAAAAGAATTCTTAAAGATCTAATATAATATAGGATTGATACTTCAAAAGTATGTGACCCTTTTCAATATGGTAGGAAAAATAATTCACATTTAAAATCATTTAGAACTAAAAAAATCATTAGTTCATTGTAGTTCTGTTAATGGATGATAAATAAATTTGGTTTAAAAAAAATGAATATAAAGGATTTTTTGTCAAACAACAGATTTTTTTTATTAATTGGTAGAGGATTTCATTAAACCACCATGGTTTTTAAAAAACCATATTTTATCACACTCCCACTCTCCCTTTGCATGACTCGACCCCATCCCATGTCCTCCCCTACACCTCACAAGACCCTAAACCCCATACCCCACATTAATACCTCCCTTTAGATGGAAATGATGGAAACCCCCAACACCCTCTATAATCTCCCCTCCTTCCTCTACGATGACCACAACCCCCATGAACACCTTTCCGACCACCCTCTACCTGGCACCAATGCATAACTCCCCTCTAACCTCCTTCATCCCAATAGTGATACAAAACCTCCATTCCAACCTCCCTCTCCCAGAGGGTGATGTGAAACCCCCTCTCCAACCTCCCTCATCCATCCTCTATGGAAAACCAAAACACCGTGAACCCCCACCCCTGACCCCCTATTCTTGATGGTTTGACTCCTTAGCAACGATAGGGACCCCCACATCCTAACTACCTCTCCCAGGTGTAGTTACCCTTCTCTTAGCTTATTAAATATTATTTGTACTTGTTGTGCAGATTTAGTGTCTCACATTATTGAAGTGGGAGATCTGGGGATGATTTTCTATAATTAATAGGTCATTAAATTAATAATAAATGGGTTCATTCCACGTTGAGCTAGCTTGTAGATTTCTAATTAAATTATTATATGGGTATATAAATATATTTCATAGAAAAACCATGTATCACTAGTTTTCCGTTGAATTTGAATGCTTTTTAATTAAAAAAATGTATTTTAAATTTATTTTTCAGCTTCCACACACACCTAAAATTTGAAAAATTAGTTGAATGTATTTTTTTACATGACTTCATGAATTAAAAATTTATTTTGGTTCAAAAAATAATTATTAATGGAAATATGTGAATTCCAAGGGTGTGCATGGATTTTAAGAACCAATTTTGGGATACCGTGAGTATAGTGAATTTTACATGATTTTGAATTTGAGTTTTCGAAGGAAATTCTCAAAAGAGGATTCTCAAAGTTTATTCTCTTATGACCTCCATCCCTAAAAGTTATTTTATGGCTTTTAATATACATAATTAGAATTTACTGATTTATCTTGATTGTTTCTGTATAATTCATGGAATAATGAA
Source organism: Viscum album (assembly GCA_963277665.1). Lineage (NCBI taxonomy): Eukaryota > Viridiplantae > Streptophyta > Magnoliopsida > Santalales > Viscaceae > Viscum > Viscum album. Next base: position 129,223,417 of record OY728121.1, on the reverse strand, counting down.
ACTTTGTTAGACCTCTATACATTAATGTAAATTGTATACCATGATTTTTTTCTTCATTTTTTCACTTTTCACTACTTATTCTACTCTATGAGATTGATTAACTTCATTCATTTTGTATTCCTTTATTTTTATTCTTCAATAGATTTTTAATCATGGGATTGTAGTTTTTTTTTATTCTATAATTTAAAAACATTATCCTAAGTAGAATATTCAAGAATCAACCTTGTATAATAATAAATTATCATTATAAAAAAATCAATTCTAATGAGTAAAAATGAAATGAATAAATGGTGTGTCAAATGAAATCTATTAATCTATCAAACATAATCTTCCACTACCTTCACTAAATACATGTTAAGAGTTTTGAAAACATGAATAGGCTCCAAGAATCATTACATGTCACATTGTAACAATTGTAACATTTTATTTTTTGGAAATCACTTACTATTAATGTGAAATACGTGTCTGGTAAAAGGTTTTCCTCCACGAATATTTTTTTAATAAATTTAGGTTCCCATATAAAATGACCTTAAATAGTAAAATGGAGTATATGTACATATAGAAACCTAAACCTCTTTTTTTATCACTTTTATCCATTAAATAGTGTATGATATCAAAATAACGAATACTTTGCATTCTGATTTTTGAAGGGGTTCTCCTGGTCTTACATAGACCATGTGAAATGGTTCATATATTGATCAATGTAGTTAATTTGTCAATAGAATGAACCCTCCTTAGATAAAAAACTATAGTAGAAAACAAAAATATCATTTTCTCCCACAAAAAATAATATCATATACATATAAAATACCAAAAAATTGATACATATTTATCATCTTTATTATAGTGGCTATTTTCCAAACATCCAAAATTATATATTAATTGTTTCATTCATGTATCTAACTACAAATACCATGCTCTTGAGTCTTATACTAACTCATATATATTCTCGTTTAATTTTGATTGTACATGTTCAATTAATCATATATATCTTTATATTAGAATTTATAAGGTGAATAAAATCTGATACTTATGGATAAAATATAGATTAATATACCACAAAACCCACCTTGGTATTATAATAGATTGTTGGAATTTTTTAATTATGTAATTGAAAAATGATCTGTGGATGGTAGAATAAAATGTGTATGTCCTGATTGTAAATTATTGTGATGGTTGAATAAAAATTAATAGTATGGGCATTTGATATGGAAATAATTTCGTTCTCGATATGCATTCTATATTTTCCTTGGTGAATCAAATGTTTTGGAAATTCAAAAAAATTACATTAATGTCAATGAAAGACACGTGACCCATCAGATGAGATTTCAATTTGAAATTTATTAAATGAAGCATTTGATTAGGGAAAATACAATTTCCAAGAATTCAATTGATCAAGTGAACCTTTAGTCAATCCAGATAATGATAATAATAGCCATAAATTCGGTGACCATAAAATTTATTTTTATGAATTAGTTGAAAGCAAACATCAAGAACTATATGAACCATGTGCCATGTATTCAAAGTTGAATTCCCTATTTATGTTCAATCATATCAAGTGTCTTTATAGAATAAATTAAAATACATATTAACATTATTTTAGAGTTGATTCATGATATATTTAATGAATCTATGATCACAACATATTTCTATAAGATGAAGAAAGTCACCAACAGACATGGACTTGGTTATACAAAGATACATGGATGCCCTAATGATGGAATTCATTAAATTAGATAATATTATGAAAAAAACAATGTGAAAGATGTTATATAAGTAGATGGACGTTAATGAATAATAGAGAGATAATAAACCAATCCAACCCTAGAAAGAAACAAAATATGAAAAAACATTCAAATCTATTAAGTTAGGTTCTTCTAACGTCATGATTTCACTGTTTATTCATGTTTTATAAGACTGTAGAATACATGGATGGGACTGATCTGGATAGTAATGAATGATTTATGAGACCTTGAAAAGATTCACCATCATAGAAGATGTTTTATTCACAATATCATGATTTTTTTTCTGGTAATAGGAATGCATGTTTGGGATTAGCTTTTGATGGTTTTAACCCTTTCAGTACTTTATGTACTAATTATATTATTTGTCCAATTGTTTTCATCCCCTATAATCAGCCTCCCTAATTGTGTATGAAGAAAACTTATATCATTATTTCAATGATTATTCCGGGAAAGAAAATTCCTAGGAATGATATTGATGCATACCTTCAATCTCTAGTAAAAGAATTATGAGAATTATTGGATGATGTAATGGAAACATATGATGCTTCAATGAGATAAATATTCTAAATTTATGCTACATTAGTATGGTTAATTAGTGAATTTTCTATACTAGAAAATTTATTTGGTTGGAAGACTCATACCGGTTGGGGTAGCACACATTTTAATTTTGATTTTTAACCTCAACAGTTACCTCATAATTGAAAATGGTGTTTTATATTTCCATGGTGATTTATTGATACATTTCATAAATTCAAGGTTAACAATACATGATTCAATGGAGATATTGAAATAATAATTTCTCTGATGGTGTTATCCAGATATAAATCTTGGGAAAATTAATTAATGTCACTGAATAATTTGAAAAATGAAATTAATTTAATGATGGGGGAAAAGGGTATGAGGTACTGTATTTAATGATGTTATGACACAAAAATGGAAGAAAAAGTGTATATGTTTTTTAAACATCCTTAATGAGAGTTTAATTTGATACATCATAATCTATATAAAATTTATATTGAGAATTACTTTTGTGAAAATTTAATTTTTATAGTTCTTAAAGAGTAGGGTAATTCGAAGGATCCCCTTAATGCTCAAAAGTATTCAAATTCAATAAATAGAAATCATGGTTTGTGAGAAAATGAGAATGGAATGCATCCTTCATCTATTTTTATAATGAAAAATCATGATAAAGAAATATTCAGTTGAACATTAAAGAATATAAATATCATTTATGGGTATTCTAGTAACCTGTTATGATTATTTGACTTAAAACTCAAAAATTTACCTGGATTGAAAATTAATGAATCGCATATTCTAATGGAGTAGTTGTTTCCATTGGATTTGTGTAATACTTTACATGAAAAAATAATAACAGTTCGAGTTGAGTTTTTCACCTTTTACAGAGAGTTTTTTGGAAAAAAATAAAATCCAATCGGGCTTGATAGACATTTAGAAATAATTTTTTTTGACACTATGTCATTTGGAGATGTTATTTCCCCCCTTCATTCTTCACTATCATGATTCATTTTACTATTAATTTAAATGAAGAATCAAAACATGGTGTAATAGTACACAATCGATGGATGCATCCAATTTATTGGTACATTGTTAAATTTGTAATTTCCATTGGTGAATTAGGTTTTTTCAAATAATTGCATATTTTTTTTAATATGTTTCTTATATTTTTCATTAGGTACATAGAAAATTTTAAATCATATGTGAGGAATACATCTCTATAAGAAGGCTCTATTGGTTATGGTTTCATACCTGAAGAGTGTTTGACCTTATGTTCTACGAATTTGGATGGGATTGAGACTAGATTCAATCATGATGGACATGCTGACGACATTTCCACTTATTGTTGTTCTGGAAATCAGTTATTGGTATTTCCAAATTTTTTAAGAAGAATTAGAAAGGGGGAAAATTTTACATTGACTAAATTAGAGTTGGTATAAGAACAGAGTTATGTGATACTCAGTATTGTTATTGTAGATCCATTTGTTGAAGAATAGTGAAGTTATTTTTTCTATGTTAAAAGAATTGAATAACATATGTTTTTCTAGGTAATGAATGATGAAAATCAGGAAGAAATCTCTAATGGTTTGATGTTTTTGGATCAATGTACTCTAATGAAAGCATAGATATTCAATTCCTACAATATTCAAGGATTCAGGTTTTGTACGATTTATCATGAAAAATATTTGAAAACATATAATAGTGGTGTATTTATGTTTTTAAAGGTGGAATACTATGGTAAGATGATTGATATAATTGATGTAAACTATCATGTCCAGTTTTTAGTTGTCTAATTCAAAATTAAGTGGGTCAACATTGATATGGGTATACTGAAATATTTGTTTTATTTTACATAGGTTAAATTTTGTCACATGATGGATATCAGTGAGCATACAAAGCATAATCCATTTATCTTGGCTTCACAAGATGATGGTTTATTATGTGGATTATTAAATACGTGAATGTTGGAGTGTTGTTTTACACTTAAATCAGAGAGACTTATATGATATGGATGATGAAGATCAAATGGTGATTTGTTATAGTTAACCTCACCAACCACTAAATATTGAATAGTTATTTCCTGAAAATATAAAAATCGTAGAACATGAAATAGAGGGTGAAAATGAAGGACTCGTTAAAATTGAGGTTGATAACAATGAAGGTAATGAAGATTAAGACAATTGAATTTTTAAATTGGTAAAAAAAATTATTACATGTTCTTAATGATATATGTTTCGTACATTTATTCATTGTTCTATTTTTCCAATTTTGAAAATATTTTAGTATTTCATTATTTATATTTTTATTATACCTTGATCATTTGGAATACAGGAATACCGAGAACATGGGATTCAACCTAGTCATCATCTCAAAAGAATATTCCTACATATTGAAAATATGAGGTCTTTGATACTCAATAAAAGGTAATATTAATCTGATATACCTTGATATATAATTTAAAATACAATAGTAAATTTTTTAATATACTTATAAAGTGTTATTTTTTTTATTTTTAGATGTTTTTTCATTTTTACGTCCCGGACTCTGTTTCACACCCATGGAATTTTCAAAGAGAACATTCAACATCTAAAAAAACTAATATTATTTTTCAAAAGAAAACACTCATTTTGAGTTATACCAACCACACATTACTCCAAATTAAAATGTGGTTGATTTCTTTACATCAAAAGTAAATTATAGATCAATTTAAATAATTTTGAAAACAATTTTATCTTGTTATCTCAGTTTTAACTCACTAAATGGTTTTGAAAGGTACAAAAGAATTTAAAAACAATTTGAGGGGGGTAAAAATTAGGGAAACAATGTTGGATTATCCTAAAATGATGAAAAATGACCGAATATTTTAATATTAAATGTAGGAGGCAATGAAAACCCATTCCGAATAATAGTTTTCATATTATGGTCGTAAACATGTCTGTAGTGTTTTAAAACACTAAAATAGGCATGGAATAGTAAAAACTATACAAACAATGTTGAATTTTCCAGAAATCAAGGAAAAATACCATATATTTAATTTTCCAATGTAGGAAATGATGACATGCCATTTCGAATTATGATTTTTCCTCTTACAATCATAAAATCATTTTTAGTGTTTTAAAACACTAAAACAAGAATGGAAGGGTCAAAACCAGAGAATTGTTGTGGGTTTGTCATGAAATTAGGAGAAAAAATTATAGATTTAATTTTCAAATTTAGGCAGTAGTGAAATGTAATTCTTAATGAAGGTTTTCCCATTGTGGTCGTAAACACATTTTTAGTGTTTTTCAACACTAAAATGTGTATAGTAACATAAAAACTAGACAAATGATGTCAGATTATTATAAAATTATTGGAAAAATACCTTAGATTTAATTCTAAAATGTAGGAACTACATACACATCACTACAAAAGAAATATTGATTCTTATGTATGTAAAAAAGTTTTTAGTGGTTTAAAACACTAAAACCTGTGTGAAACTAACAAAATAAGACAATATATGTCAGATTGTCCAAAAATAAGTGTATAATAATTGTAGATTTTATTGAAAAATATAGGAACTAGTTACACCTCAGTAAGAATGATGATTTTTCTTCATTGGTCAGAAACAAATTTTTAGATATATAAAACACTAAAATGTGTGTGGAATAGTCAAAACCAAGAAATCAATGTAAAATTGTCCTAAAATCAATAGAAACCCACTATTTAGTTGTTTTTTATGTGTATGTGTAGACAAAACATCAATAGGACATGTAGTGTGATCGAAATTAATTTATAAACACTTATAAAAGTTACAGAAGCCTTTAAAAACAAGTGTTGAGTTATCAAAACCAGGGAAACAACATCATATTGTTCTAAAATCAATAAAAAAATATTGTAGATTTAATTTTAAAATTTAGGAACTAATACCATGTCATTCTATGTGAAGGTTTACCCATTATGGCTATAAATGAGTTTTTAGTGTTTTTAAACACTAAAATCTATATTAAATGGTCAATACCTAAATAAATATGTCATATTGTATTGAAATTAGTGTATAATGACCACATATTTTTTTTGTGAAATATAGGAACCAAAAAACATTATTTTTAATGACTGTTTGTTAGTTATGGATGTAAACATTTTTTAGTGATTTAAAACACAAAAACGAGCATCAAATCGTCAAAACTAGGAAAATGAAGTCGTATTGTCCAAAATTAGTGGATAGTTACCACAAATTTAATTGTGAATTGTTGGATATAATGATATATCATTTTGAATGATGATTTTCCCGTTATGGATGTAAAATAATTTTTAGTGTTTTAAAACACAAAAAACATCATTAGAATGGTCAAAACGTGGAAAATGACATTTAATTGTACTAAAATAAATAGAAAATGACCATATATTTAATTTTTAAGTGTAGGAAATGTTGAAACATCATTTCTAATGATGGTTTTCTTGTTATATATTTAAATAAATTTTTAGTGTTTTACAACACTAAATGTTGTGTGGAATAGTCAAACGATACAAATGATGTCATATTAACATGAAATCATTGGAAACCAACCATCAATTTAATTTATAAATTTTGGAAAAAATATATTATTATTATTAATGATGGTTTAACCATTATGGCCATAAATGCATTTTTAGTGTTTCAGAATTCTAAAACTTGCATGAAATGGTCAAAACCCAGAAAATAACATCAGACTGTCCCAAAATCAATTGAAAACTACCACATAATTTATTTTACATGTATGTATAGAAAAAATGTCAATATTATATGCTGTGTGATTAGAATTACTTGATAAAAACTTATAAATGGTATAAAATCCTTTAAAAACAAGTATCAGGAGGTGATAACTTTGTAAATGAAATCAGATTGTCTGGAAATGAAGGGGAAATGGTAAATATTTAATTGCGGAATATAGGAACTGACAAAACGTCATTTTAAATTACATTTTTCCCATTAGGGTTATAAAAACATTTTATTGGTTTTTTAAAATACCAAAATAAGCATAGAATGTTCCAAACAAGGAAAAACATATGATTGTTCTCAAATAAGTGTAAAACCACTGTATACATATTTGTGAAATTTTTTAATGTACAACACAGCATTCTTAGAGATGTTTTTCTCTTATTTTTGTAAACTCATTTTCAATGTTTTAAAACATGAAAACCTGCCTGGAATGGTCAAAACTATAAAACGACATCAGAATGTCATGAAATATGAGGAAATAGACTATATATTTAATTTTTATATGTATGAACTGATGGCACATCATTCTAATTGACGGTCTTCCTATTATTGTCACTAATTAAATTTTAGTTTTTTATGACACTCAAATGTTCATGGAATAGTCAAAACCATAGAAAATGAGCTCAAAATGACGTGAAATCAAGGCATAACCACTATTTACTTGTTTTATAATTACATGAGTTTTTATTATAGAAAATTCATTTAATTTTTTATTAAATATATTTCAAATACACAGCACATCACTTTAAACATAATTTAGAATATTTATTTATCCCATTTTAGTTTCAAGTGTTGAGTCTTATCATAGATATGTATGTTTTTTTCAATGTGATTTTAATTATATATTAATTTTTAATGTTAAAATGACTTCTTTTTGAACAATAAAAAAACTATGTGCAGAATTGTTAATATATTCGATGTCTTTTCTCTTTCACATTTCTTTCCAAAAATTTATGGTTTTCACTCTAGGTTTTATAAACTTGAAATAAGATATAGGTTGACCATTCCAATCCGTTAAATTATTCAGAAGGCAGTCGTGAAGGTTTTTAGATTGTATGGTATGTTAATATTTTATCAGTTATTATACTATAATTATGATTTATTATGTTTTCTTTAATTTTTTGTTTCATTTGTCGTTATAGGTGATGAAGTGATGTCATCAATTTTAGTTGTTGAGATAATGTGGAGGTAGAAATTTTTTTGGAGACTTTGATATTGATTTATATTAGGAATGGGTTGCTGTTGGAAATATTTTATATGTATTTATTTATGACCGAGGAATTGGTTGATGTATGGGGTGAATGAGAGATAAGATATGATTATTGTGGTCGTTTGTATGATTATGGATATGGGTCTTATGAATTATGGGTTTATCATATATTTATGTTTGAGTTTTTATCATAACAATTTTTTAATATTTAAAATTTTTGTTAAATATTTTTAAAAAGGAGAAAAAAATTTTGCGGCAGTTTGTTTAGTATACATATATTATTTAATGTGTTTATTGGTGGTTCATATTTACTTCCTCTATACATAACCACCACTAAATTATTTTTGGTGTTGGATTTAAATTTCTTTATATTCCTAGAGGATTATTTTAAATTAAGAAACTATCATTAATTAAATATCAATCTTCTTGTAAATTTTCCAAAAACAACACTTAAAAAACCACTACAAATGAAAAATCACTGCTAGTTGACTAGTGAAAATGCAATATGTGGAGGTTATAGGAACTCCCATAAAAATATTATGTGGTAGTTTAAACCACTACTATATCAATAAACTAATATTTCTAATCATTTCTTTTTTTTACGCTAGTGAACTCTTAACTTCTGATGCTTTACTGTTAGTGGACATGTGTATTGACCCTCCCATTGTCATTGGATTGACAATACAACGAGTCATTCCTAGACCTTAAGAAACATCCCCAAGATGCCAAAGGATGGTAGTAAAGGCCGAAGGGTTTCAAATACAAGTGGTGGATGATATACCCTTTAGAAAACAAACCAATAAACCTTCCAACCATAACCAAACATTCACTATATGGTGCATGAAAAAATAAAAGAAAACTCAACAACAACATGCACTCAAAACCTCATCAATGAATGCAACAATAGAAGGATAACCATGTATCAGAGTACACAACTAATAAACTACATGAGACTCTCCAAATACCTCAAGACTCTATGATCCACATCCTACAAGCTTCACAATATCCGAACAGCCCAACATCATGAGGTAGTACTAAACACGTGTGAAACATTACCTTTTCCCCAACCCCAGAAGACAGCATCTAAAAAAGCACCAAGGTGCCAAAGTAGGGGCGAATATAAAACTAAGTAAGTTTTCCCCAATTACATCCCTACTCAAGCCACTAGGATATAAGAGTTAGAAACAATTATATAAAATGGTTTATATAAAAAATTTCTCAAATGTAGTTTATAACTAAATATAAACATGTTTCTAAAACCATTCATTACCAAAACCATAAAACTGAAATTGAAACCAATTATTCCAGTAAGATATTATTCCCAAATAATAACCAAACAACATTTTCAACCATTTCCCAATATCCCTATATCGACATACCCAACCATTACTCAAACACATGAACCAACCATGCATGCTACATTATGACAGTTCCATACTACATAGTGGTTTCTCATCGATCTACCAAGTTGTCACAAGATAATTGTTTCCCATGTTCCATTAATCTTTTTGCACTGAGAATATGGTCACATTTCAACCAAGCCATGTATATTCAATTCCAATGTTCCATTAAACCTTTTTCACCGAGAAAACGGACATATTTCAACCAAGCCCTATATATTCAATATGAACACACAACACATATCCCAACGATCAATCCAAAATAAACCTTTCAATTTAAAAACCTTTTTCATGAAATCTATTTCTTTCAAAACAATTTCAATGTCAAAAAATTTCAACTCCAAAACATTTCAATAAAACTAACTTTTTATTGAAATCCATTTCTATTGAAAACCCATTTTTCATCAACCATTTAACAATTCCAGAAAATACATAATTAAAAATCATCATTTTAAATTAAACCTCATTTTGCACAACTATTCACCAAGAGCACGCAATTTCACAAATACCATAAATCATCACAAATGAAATATTTTCAATTAATTTTACCATCAGTAATCAATTTTGAATCTAATCCAATAAATTCTTGCAATAGGAGTTGAGAGAGAATCCACATACCTTAAAGGTTTTGGTGAAACATTAAGAACAGATGAAGAACGCACAATGAAGCGGGTCAATCCTCCCAGAGTTGCCTTAGATCTCTTATCCTAGAAAGATCACAAGTCAGGACAGAAATATTTGGCACCCAAAAATGTATATCTACCAATTATATGTTCATATCTGAGAATTAATGGAGATCAAAGAAGTATATCTAAGCAGATCTATGAAAACAACACAAATCCGTAAAGAATGGTGACATACCTCAAGACTCAAACTCGAAATCACCAAGGGAAGGCTTCAGAATGGCTTTAAATCATGTGGTATGTGTTATCCAGCCTTATAGGGAGAGTAATATCCAATTACGGGCGTTTCCTAGCCAAAATTAAATAACTAGAGAAAAAATGAGTAGCTCCTTGAAAATAGGATCTTGATTTGACCTCTGTGCAAGATTTTACCACAGGGTTTGTGCCAACCATGTATAGATCATGAAATCTTCATTTTGGTCCCAACGCTCCCTAAAAACCCCAAATTCATTAATCCTTCACCTTTACCCATTTTTATAGAAACATCCAAATTTTAGGATACACCCAACATTATAGAAACAACCCACTTTATGCGAACACCCCATTCTATGGAAACATCCCACTTTATGGAAACTCAATATATTATGGAAACTCTCTATTTTATGGAAAATATCTATTTTTGGAAACCCAAACAAGGACACAAAAATTAAAAAAATGTGAGGAAAGGGAGTTATGTACCTGAAATCAGGCGTACTACATTCTGCCAACTAGTGGTCATTCCATCCTCGAAAAGTAGAAAGGCCTTGCTGGGCAAAAAGAGTCCTGGACACTACTATTTTCATTTCATTCTCATATTCCCAAGCCTCTTCCTGAATCTCACCATTTTCACCAAAACCCGCACTAGGCTGATGTTTTTCCCACGTAAGAGTTTCTCTTGTCTATCCATGATTCGCACTAGAATATGTACCAGTGATTCATCTGGTTCTAGATCAACTTGATCCCTTCTAATCACATGTTCAGGATTAGGGTGATACTTTTTACACTAGGATACATGGAACACATTATGCACCAAACTAAACCAAGGTGGTAATGCCAACCGAAATGCCACCGCTCTAACTTGTTCTAGTATATAAAAAAGGCCAGTGAATCTAGGAGATAACTTACCCGGCTTCCCAAAATGACGATGTGCAAGCCTTGAAGAGATCCTAAAGAAGACATCATCACCCACAAATAATGACAAAGGTATTCGATGGTGATCTACATAAGATTTCTGAAGACACTGAGCTATCTCCATCCTCTTTCTAATCAACTGGATCTTCTCTATTGATTATGGGACAAGGCTTGGCCTTACTAGTGAATTTTCACCCGTTTCCACCTAGCATAGTGGAGGATGACAAGGAATCTCATACAATTCTTCAAACATAGCCTTTCATATTGAGGCTTGATAGCTGTTATTGTATGAGAACTACACTAAGGGTATACACTACTCCCACAAGCCACCAAAATCCATTAAATAATATCGCAACATGTCTTTCATCATTTTTATTATCCACTTGTATTGCCCATCTATTTGAGGATGATACGCAATGGTCATAGTCAACTGAGTTCCAAGGGATTGCTGTAATGATTTCCCAAAACAAGATGTGATCCTCATATCTCTATCTGAGACTATTGGCACTGGTACACCATGCGTCTTTACCACTTCTCAGATATAGATTTTTGAAAGATACTCTATTGTATGAGTTTCACAAATATGGTTGAAATGGTCCGACATAGTTAGATGTTCCACTATCACCCAAATGGAATCGTGTTTCTGGATCATTGTTGGATGTCATATAACCAAATCGATTGCTATTTGATCCCATTTCCACACTGGGATGTGAAAAGATTGTTACATACTAGAGGATATCTAATGATCTAATTTAACCTACTGCCAAGATAAGCACGGTGAGATGAACTTGGAAACCTTAATTTTCATGCCGCTCCGCCAAAATTGTGCCTTCAATGCCTTATAAATATTATGTGTACCTGAATGTATAGACCATCTTGAATGGTGGTAATCATGAAAAAGCTGTTCCTGAAAAACCATAGGTACACCCATCTGATCTATGAAACAAAACACTGAACCCCCATCATGTTTCGAGCCCTCAATGGTCTCCCCACAATTAAGTTTTGAACATTCAACCAGACCTTCTGCATCATATGTTTGTACCTATTTGATCATTTTTACTAAATCAGGATCAAGCTTAGCAGAAATGAAAAACACAACATCACCTCAGTCTTTAAATTCCACATTCATGTAGTCTAATACCAAAATCAATTTCCATTCATCTGAATCTTCTTTCGCCAAATGAGCATAAGACATTCTACTCTATGCATCCACTACCGAATTTCCTTTCACTAGTGTACACATCAATTCAAAGCCAAACATTTGGAGACACTCCATCCTTCTCCTTTGCATCAGATTCAAATCTCGCTGTGAGAAAATGTGTTGCAAGCTTTTGTGATCAGTAAACACAGTAAATTTCTCACCAAAGTGATAATTTCTCTATGTTTTCAAAGCGTGGAGGACTACAGCTAGCAACAAATCATGTCTTGCATAATTCGTCTCATGCACCTTAAACTACCTTGAACGACAAGCGACCATGTGATCTCTTTTCATGAGAACACATTCCAACCATGATCCTAAAGCATCATAATACACAACATATACCTGTCCTAATTATGGAAAGATCAGGATAGGCCATGCTGTAAGCCGGATGTTCAGTTCCTAGAAAGACTTCTGACATTCCATTGTCCATTGGAATTGCGAATTCTTCTTTATTAGATATTTCATTGGTGAAGATAGTTGTGGGAAATCACACACAAAGTGTTAGCAGTAACCAAGTAGATAAAAAATACGACATATCTCAAACACATTTTTCGGTGGTTTCCATGAGATAATGGCTTCTATCTTTTCAGGATCAACAAAAACAGATTTCTCAGAAATGACATGGCCAAGGAAACATACTTCCTGTATCCAAAAATCACAATTTGATAATTTGGAATACAAAATATGATCTCTCAAGATTTATAACAATGTTTCCAGGTGCACCTCATGATACACTCTTGTCTTTGAATAGTCCAAAATGTTATCCACAAATACCACAACAAAAGAATCCAGATATTTTTAAAATATATGATTCATCAATACCATGAAGATTGATATTGCATTCATTATACTGAAAGGATTTACTATGTATTCATAATGTCCATATCTACTTCTGATATATGTCTTTTGAATATTCTCTTTTTGAACTCTCAATTGGTGATATCCCGATCGTATGTCAATCTTGGAGAACCACTTATCTCCTCTTAATTGATCGAATAGATCATCAATGCATTGAAGTGGATATCTATTGTTTATCATAACTTGGTTAAGCTTATGATAATCAACACAAAGCCGAAGAGTTTCATATGCCTTCTTCATGAACAAAACTGGTGCTTCCCATGGAGATTTACATGGATGAATGAAACCCTTGCATTCCAGATCCTCTAACTACACTTTCAATTCCTATACCTTTGATGGTTCTATTATATAAGATGGAAGGGAAATAGTATTGGTCCCCAGAAGGAGATAAATCATAAACTCCACATCCTTTAGAGGTGGTAACCCTATGAAGTTCTTCAGAAAGACATCTAGAAATTGATCCACAACAGCTGGAAAACTATGTTACTCAATCTATTTTATTGATTCCAAAGTCAACACTATCAATTAGTTAGATATCATTCCCACCATTGGTGCCAACAATCTCTTTGATCCTTTCTTTACAATTCTCTCTCCTTTAAAGAGAAGCTCAATGCCGGCCTTGGTCATGAAACTAACTGTTCTCCTATAATAGTAAATTTGAGACTTGAACGTTTTCAGCCAATCCACACCCAGGATTACATTATAGACATCCATATCCAACATCGAGAAGTCCCATTTTATCCCAGATCCATCAATAGTTATAGAACATGTTCTACACACAAAGGCTTGACATTATCTTTCACCGATAGGAGTTTGTAGTTTCAAAACTGAAGGCATCATTTCATGTTTTAAACATATAATTTCCACAACACGGGAAGAAATGAAGAAATGTGACACACCAGTATCAATCAACACTTCCACAATTGAAGTATTCAAATGAATTGTATATATCATAGTAGATGGTCTAGCTTGATCATCGATAATCATCTGCTCAGCTCCATACAATTGCTTCTTCACTACATTGTTTTCCTTGTTTCCTTGATGAGGTTTCCCTAGTTAAAGAGTCATGGTATTTATAGAATCACCCAATCTGGCTCTGCTCTACTAATGAGATGAATTATGATTTCCTCGTCCGGTTGAAGCATACAATGTTTGCGATAGCTGAGAAGTGTCTCAAGTACCTGACCTTGGAGCGTTGTGACAATAGCGCTAAATATATCCCATCTTGTTACAATTATGACATGCTCTAGGTTGTTCTGTACAATCTCAAATTATGTGTCCGAGAGAACCAAATTGAAATTAACATGATTTTCTCTGAGGTCATAGCGGAAGGTTTACTGATCCAACCATCGGGTTATGAGTTCCACTTGCACCATGAAAATAGGTGTCCCTTTTCCTCTTGTTCCTGCAGTTGAGTTCCCACCACTTCTTATAGGTATCATCTTGCCTCTTCCCATAATTCCCAAGATATCACATTCAGCCATAGTCGCTCTATTCACCATCTCTGTATAGTCTGTATTACAATGTACTGCAATCTTTGATCGAATCTCCTGTCGTATCCCTGATTTGAAGATGCGTGCCTTCAAAGAGGCACTTGACGTGACTTTGGGTGCAAAGTGTACTAGCATTGGCATGATCACATAATATATGAGAACATTGTTTTACAAATCATCCTTTTTCCCATGTTCAACTATTTTTGAAACCACTTCCCATGCTTTTGAAAATTTATCCTTTTTCAAAATAAAATAATCATTCACTTTTTCAAAATCATTCAATGGAAAACTAATTCCATCTTTTCAAAAAAGATCTGTTCTTGAAATTATGTATGCACACCTAGTGGGAATTCATTCCTCTATAATGCATGTCATGATCATCTCTTTAGATAAACCCATGAAAATGAGATTTCAAAATCCTAGAAGTTTCTCCAAACACTTATTTACCCAAATCCATAGTAACATGATGTTCAACATATAAGGGTTATCTACATCCTTTTATGCTATATATTTCATGTTCCAACAATCATAATCCATTCTAAGGTTCCCAACCAATGAATAAACATGAAGGGATTACATCTAAAAAACTAGGAACATCGATGAATAGTTATTAGGCAAGGACCGAACAAGATGATACCATTTCTAATGACCTGCCAATTCTCATTGTCTTGAGAGTACAACTAGTCATTACAAGGCCTTAAGTGACATCCCCAATATGCCAAAGGCTGGAAATAATTGCTGACGGGTTTCAAATACAGTTGGAGGTCAATTTACCCATTAGGAAATAAAACAATAAACCTACCAACCATAACCAAACATTAACTATATGATATATGAATAAATGAAAGACAACTCAACAACTTCATGAACTCAAAACCACATCAATGTAAAAAGCAATAGAAGGATAACCAAGTATCAGAGTACATAGTTGATAACCTACAAAAGACTCCCCAAATACCTCAAGACTCCATGATCCACATGATCCATGCTCCAAAATCTCATAATAGTCCAACATCAAGAGGTAGTTCTAAAATCATTTGAAACAATAAATTTTCCCCTGTCCCAATTGACAGAATTTTCAAAAGCACAAATGTGCTAAAGCATGGGTGAGTATAAAACTTAGTAGGTTTTCCCCAATGACTTCCCTACTCAATCCACTAGAATAGAAGCGTTAGAAACTATTTTATAAAATAGTTTATAATTTTTTTTCTCAAAAGTAGTTTATATTTAATTATAAACCAGTTTCTAAAACCATTCATTACCCAAATCATACAAGAGAAATTGAAACCAATTTTTCCAGCTTGATATTTTTCCCGAAAAATAAAAAAACAATATTTACAACCATTTCCCAATATCCCCATATCGGCATACCCAACCATTAATCAAAACCCATGAAACCAACCGTGAATTATACATTATGACAGTTCCACACTCATGAGTGGTTTCTCGTCAATCTACCAAGTCGTCACAAGTTAATTGTTTCCCATGATCCATTAATCCTTTAGCACCCAACACATGGCTATATTTCAACCAAACCCCGTATATGGAATTCCCAGGTACCACAAAACATTTTACATAGAAAAGAAGGTCATATTTCAACCAATCCTTGTATATGCAATATGAAGACAAACACATATACCAAATGATCAATCCAAAATAATTCTTTTAATAAAAATGCCTTTTTATTGAAAACTATTTCTGTTAAAACAATATCAATGCCAAAACATTTCAACTCCAAACCATTCAAATAAAACTCTATTTTTATTGAAAATTTTTTTTATTTAAAACCTCTTTTTCATCAACCCTTTTGAAATTCCCTAAAATCCATAATTTAGAATCATCATTTTAAATTAAACCCACTTTTTTACCACTATTCACCAAGATCACACAATTTCACAAAAACCATAAATCACTAAAAATGAATATTTTATAATGCATTTTAAAGACAATAAACCAATTTGAATCTATAAAAATCAATTCTAGCAAGGGGATTTGGGAGGGAATCCAACTACCTTGAAGTTTTTAATGAAACTTTGACAACATACGAAGAACGCACACGGTTGCAGGTCGATTCTCAAAGAGCAGCCTTAGATATCTTATACTAGCAAGATCATGAATCAAAAATGAAATATTTGGCATAAAAAAATGTAGATATAGACACTATAGGTTCAGATCAGAGAAATAATGGAGATCATAGGAGTAGATCTAAGCAGATATACGAAAAAATGACAAATCCATTAAGAATGGTGACATACCTCAAGAATTGGACACGAAATCACCAAGGGAAGGCTCCAATAATGGCTTAAAATCATGTGGGAAGTGTAATACAGCAGTCTAGGTAGAGTAATCTCCCATTAGGGGAGTTTTGAATCAAAAAATAAATAAATAGTGAAAAAACGAGAAAGATATTAGAAAATAGGATATAGATTGGACCTCTGCGTAAGATTTGACAACACGGTTTGTGACAACTGTCTATGGATCATGCAACCTTCATTTTGGTCCCAAAACTCCCTAAAAATATCCAAACTCTTCCATCCTTCCCCTTTCCCCCTTTTTATGGAAACACCCCTCTTTATGGAAACAACCAACTTTATAGAAACACACCACTTTATGGAAACATCGTACTTTATGGAAACTCTCTATATTATGGAAACTTTCTATTTTATGTAAACTCTCTATTTTATGGAAACTCTCCCTTTTATGGAAACACAATCAATGACACCCCAATTAAAAAAATGTTGAGGAAAGGTGGTTATGTACCAGAAACCGGCGGTACTACAACATGAATTTTTTTGGTCCAATAGAAATTGGGAGTACTGGTGGAAAACCCATTTTTTGTGTCATAGTTTATGATTACACTGGATATATGTGGGTTCATTTTCACAAAAAAAATCTGAGGCGTTTTATATTGAAACATCTGTAGATAATGATAAAAATGATAAAAAATGACCGTTGATAACTATTTATTGTGACCATGGGGGATATTTTTTATATTATTATTTTGAATTTTTTTGGTAAGAATGGTATTGGACATAACTTTACGGTTCCTATAGCTCCACTAAAAATGGTGTAGTATAATGAAGAAAAATATTCTTTTAGAAATAACTAAAAACATGATGATTGATTACTCAATTACTATAATTTCTCTTGATAAAGAAATTAGTACATCCTAATATACTCTAAATTGAGTTTAAATTATACATTTTTTTAAAAAATATTTTTTAATTGTGTATAGAAGGAAAACAAAACGTTTCTTACATTAATGTATTTGGTTGCAAGGTATTCATCCTCAATATGAATGAAAAATTACATAATTGTTTTCCAAAATCTGATGAAGGTATATTTTTAGGTTATTCCACTACATATATTTTTTTAAAATTTTTTAAACTAAATTTATTAAAATATTTGGGATACAGTTCAATTTATGCTCATTTAAAAATATCCTTTGGTTTCCAAACAACCCAAACTAAAATACTTGGATGTGATTTTTATGTAACGACGGGACCCTGGTTACCCAGAGTCGGTGCATTATTACCTAACATTGGCATTATCATATGAGATCAAGTCTCGAAATACCAATTATTTTAGTATTATTGCAAGTACATGATATATACATAAGTTTTACAATACATAATGAAATAAAAACAACAACAAAATTGTGACCCATTTGAACACATTCATACCCCTGAGCATATCCCATCTAGTCAATCATAATTTACTTGTTCAAATCCTGGGTAAATGAAAACATAAGAATGTTGTGAGTTCAGATGCTCAGTAAGGAAACAAATATGGAGGAAACATTCAAAAATAAGCATAATCATTTATGTAAATGAATAAGTCTAAAATAGAAGTCTTTTAAACCTAAACATCAGTATAATATGGAAAATATAAATCAAATAATGCCATTTACTTATTCAAGTGGATATTCTTCTAGTCGAATAATAATAAATAATATCAATAACTAATTTTATAATGATGGAGTGCATAATGATGGACATCATAACCACATAGTCAAGGCCTCGTCCCATAAATAAAAATAAGATTTGGTCAAGGCCTGGTGCCGAAACACTAGTTTGTCTCATGAGACCTTCCAATGCATCGAGGTGCTATAGTGGGCTCCACCCATCACTTTCTATTTCCAATGCATTCCTTATATGAAAAGGTGGAAACATAACATAAAAATTCGTATTAAAACTAACATAAAAATGTTAATACTTTTACCATAAACCATGAGTGGTATAAAAACAACACATCCATATTTAAACATATCAAAAAACCTTTAATACAATATGGAAGATTGTATCATACTTAGTCAACATAAAACAATTATAAAATACATCCAAAGATGTTGAAATATATGATAAATAATTAATTGTGAGAAACATATCTTTCTATTTTGGAATCATTTAAATGTCATGTAATTATAAAAGAAAACATTTATTTTATAAATATTCTTATATGCTTATAAGGGAAGATTAAAAGGTTTTATAATGGAGGAAAATATCTACACCCACTGTAGAAGATAAAAATACATTCTTACCTTAATTTGTCGATAAGGTCATAAAGTACCTTGTTTGGAAAATGATGGAATGATCCCTTTCAAAAAAATTTATAACATGTCAAAAAAGTGTATAAATGAAATTAATCCATATTATAAGAAACAGAAAAAATGATTTAAAATAAATTTTTATGAAACACAGATGTGGATGATAAAGAAGTCAAAGTAGATACTTATGTACAAACAACTGCGAATAAGTAATTATATTGTAAAATTAACCATTACCTTGTAATTTTACTTAGTAAGGGGTACATTTAACTCTAGTATAATATTTAAATCATTTTTATTTATTTATACAAGAACCAAATACATAAATATGATATCATATATGATCTTCTAATATTGCCTTGTTAATAATATTTCAGTAGTATCATTATTTCAGGTGTTAACTGATTCATTTTACTTTAAATATTTTGTTATGTAAGTAATGTTTGAAATTGATAGGATATATTTTATTCATATCCAGAATGATAATATGTTTTTAAACATTATTTTTAATCATAAAATTAAAATTATTCTTCAATGGTAATGATGGGGAAATGAGTCTTATTACCTTAGTGGAGAGGTTAATGTGTGCGTACTCATGAGCGACAATATCATTATATTGGTGGTAAAATCATATGTAACTGTATGGTATATAATATATATAGAATCATTAACATTTTTTATTTATTATTAACATCAATTATACACATTATTATACCCATACAAATAATGATGTTTTGAATAAAAAACTACACCACGACATTGAGACGGTAACCCGTACGTACGCACGTATAGTGACTTTGTCATTCATAGGATTATAAAATAATGAATATGGTTGTATCATATTTATAATAACATAACAGTATTTATATGGTAATGGAGTTACTATTTTGGTATAGAAACACCAAAGAAAGAGGATGTGGAAGAAGAAAAGAATTTTGAAATAGGTCATGTAATTATTACCACTTCTTCGAGTGCTTCCTTTTGATTTGATCAAAAGAGCTCTTTAAGTTGGATTTATGTTCAATTTAAGGCCTCTAGGATTAATTAAGAGTTGTTGGGAGGATATTTGAATTTTTTGGCCAATCCAAATGGCTTTGGAGGTGTGATTTTGAGATAAGCGGAAGTACCCTTTTGTAAAAGTGGTGAGTGTCACTTTAGGAAACGTTTGAAATATTATTTTATTGTAAATTCATTTTCTATTTATAACTAATGAAAATAGATATATTTAGAGGATAACGTGGGTATGGGAATAAAACCACTCAACCAATAGGTTTTATACATGTTTACGTTACCATATTAACCTTATCTTTTAGATTTAACACTTAGTTAAATAGTTTAACATTTACAATGTCTTATTGTATTTTTATATTAAATGGTTAATAAACATACTATGAAATTCCAAGAGAACCCCAAGTGGTTCACTAATTACATATCTATCTTTATATACGACCTTTGACTGAACCATATATTTTTATGAATATTATATCATTTATTAATATAGTATTGGTTTTTAAAATGCATTTATTTCAATTAAGACACTATTTAGTATTTGGTTTTTAGGAATGTTAAAAAAAGATTACTTAGAAAAAAATACATTAAATAAATCATAAAAAGTCATATTACCAATGAAAATTAGTTTAACGCCTCAAAAGTCTCAATATACATTTTTTGGATATTTATAATATCAATTATTTTAATCATTCATTTATAAGGTAATTACTACATCATCATTGTGTCATAATTAAATTAAATTATGTAATGTCAAAAAATTATAAAAGTAATAACATGATTTATGAAATCATTCTATATTTCTAATTAATATTTAGAGTCAAAATTATCTTACGTATAACCTTATATTAAAATTGGGTTAGTTATTAAAATTTGAAATTAACACTTTTTACTAATCTTTAAATCAAATAATAATAAATATCCTAATCTAATACCAATGGATAGAAAAAGATCATATTTTTTTTCATAAGTATGATTTTGGTCGAAATAGGCTTCTTCAGTAGAATTAGGACATGTTTTAGGGTAATTATAATATAATTTTTACCATTAATTACCCTATTTACATTTAACCGTGGTAAATAAAATCCAAAGGTTACTAGTAACCAAAAAAATATTTTAATCCTATAGAACCAAAATTTAAATACTGATGACAACCATTTCCCTCAATGTTTTGAAATTCAATTCACAAAAGTGGTAAAATTAAGTTTTATGCAAATTTGCTAATGTGCCTAGAAGTTGGGTAAAAGACGTTAAAATGTTCAATAAAATTTTATACATCTAATCTTATTATAAAATGAAACCAATGAATTAAATTGACCTAATATAGGTATTATGTATCTATTTTGAAAAAATATATTTAAATAAAATATATAATTATTTAAATAAAAAGTTGGTTTTATACAATAGTGTAGTGTTTTTCACTATTCATCAAAAATTGAATGTTTTCTAAAAAATACAAAAAATTCACCCAATGAAAATTTTGATATTTTGAATCCAAAACTGAATAAGATTTAGAAAAAAAATTATAAAATTTAAAAAAGAGGGTATTTTTATTCATAATGACTAGTTCAATTGGTCGTGGTCTGCTAGAACTTGAAGTTGCGTAAAACAGATCCTATTGTATTATTCAAAGAGAAGCGTACCGTGGAATCTTGGGGTGTCACATTCTTCCCTCCTTTAAAAAATTTCTTCCACGAAATTACAAGAATATTACAGCATAATAATATTCTGTTGATTCTTCATCATATATTCCTCGGGTTCCCATGTCGCCTCTTCCATCTTATAGTTTCTCCAATGAACATTTGCCATATGAGTAATCCGGTTTCTCAACACTTGTTCTCTAGTATCAATAATATTGACAGTATCTTCACAATAAGACAGATCGGGTTCCAGTTCTATTTCTTCATTGAAGTTAACAAGTATTGGGTCAGACATGTATTTTCTCTACAGTGATACGTGTAACACATCATGAACTTTGGAGGGGCTTAGAGTAATTTCCAAATGGTAAGCTACAACTCCAATTCGTTCTAGAATTTCAAAATGTTCGATGTACCTCAGACTTAATTTACCATTCTTACCAAATCATATAACACCCTTCTATGGAGATACTTTCAAGAAGACATGACCACTTACATGTAATTACAAATCCATCCTTTGGTTATCGGCAAAACTATTTTTCCCACATTCATCTTCTTTAATATAGATTTGGATAATCTTTACCTTTTGCGTTGTTTCCTCAACAACTTCTGGGACTATGTGTATTCTTTCACCAACATCATCCCAACAAGATGGTATACGACTTCTCTTTCCATATAACACTTCATATGGTTCCATATGAATACTTGAATTGAAACTTTTGTTATATGATAATTCTACTAGAGGTAAATATTGATCCCGCATACCTTTAAAGTCAAGTGAGGAATATCTCGACATGTATTCTAAGGATTTAATTGTCTATTCTGATTTTGTTTCAGTTTGATGGTGGTAGGAAGTGCACAAATGAAGTTCAGTATATTGGGATTTCTGATGAATTTTCCAAGATCTTGATGTAAAACGAGGATCACCATCAGAAATAATCGATCTAGGTAAAACATAAAGTCTTAAAACATCATTAATATATTGTCTTTCAAAACATTAAAGAGGTAAATCTTCTCTTATAACAAGAAAATGTGTTTACTTGGTAAAAATTTAAAAAATAACCCATATTGCATCATTCCTTGAAGGAGTCGTTGGTATCCAAATGAAAAAGTTCATTATAATATCATCCAATTTTCACTCAGGTATGGGAAGAGGATGCATGACTCCTCCATGATATTTTCTCCATACCATAACCTGTTGAAAAACCATACATCTTGACACATAATCATCAATATCCCATTTCATTTTGTCCTACAAAAATGTTCCTTCAAATCTCTATACATATTAGTGTTACCTGGGTGTATAGATAAATTGGAGCTATGAGCATCATCTAACAATTCCCTTTTTAGATCAGGTATATCGGGAACACAATGTCTCTTCCCAAATTTCAAAGTTCCATATTAATATACATAATTGATCAATCTCCCATCGTTCATAGCTTTAATTTTATTTTGAAACAACACATCATCAATTTGAGATCTCATAATCCTTTCTTGTAAAGATTTTTTGGCAACCATTTGAAAAAGTATTGATGTTTCACGTTCCATGATTTTTCTCTTGTCCATCTTTACTAGATCAAAGAACACATGATCCCTTTCTACTCTCATCTTGTTCAAAACTCCATGATCCTTTTTGATCAGAGAATCCTCCACCTTATTTTCTTTCCCAGGGTGGTAGTGTATAGTGGAATCATAATCATTGAGTAGTTTAGGCCATCATCATTTCCCCATGATGGGTTCTTTATGTGGGAAAATATACTTCAAACTCTTTTGACCTGTATATATCTCACATTTTTCATCATATAGATAGGGTCTCCATGTCTTCAGTGCAAATGTAACAGCTAATAACTCAAGATCATCAGTGATATTGTTAGGTTCATGATTTTTTAGCTAGGGTGACACAAATGCAATAACTCTTTTATTCTTTATATGGACACAACCAAGTGCTTATTTTAAGCATTACTATAAATAACAAACACATCATTCGCCGATGGTAGAGTAAGGATAGGATAATTGACTAATCATTTCTTCAATTCATCAAAAAATTATTCACACTCTTTAGTCCAAACAAATTTAAACCCTTTATGCATGAGCTTGGTTAATGGGTTAGCAAATCGGGAAAATTCTTTGACGAAACACCGATAATAACCTGCTAAACCAATAAAACTGCATACATTGGTTATATTTTTCGGTGATGGCCATTATGGGTTTTCTATTGTCTCTGATGGATCGAGACAGATTCCATCCATAGAGACAATATTTCCATGAAAATAAATTTCCTGGATCATGAATTCACACATGCTAAACATCCCATATAATTCTTTTCTTCTGAGGGTTTTCAAGATAGTGCGCAAGTGATTTTCATGATCTTCGTATCATTTTGAAAATAACAATATATCATCAATAAATTCCAGTAAAATTTCATCAATATAATTCTTGAAAACCTTATTCATTATATCCATTAAAATAGAGGGTTGATTAATTAGTCCAAATGGAATTACGGTAAACTCTAATGCTCATACCATGTTTGAAATGCTGTTTTTGAGATGTATTCCTTCTTCACACACAATTGATGATATCTAGATTGAAGGTCAATCTTTTAAAAACATTGAGCTCCATGATTTTGATCTAAAAAATTATCAATGCGAGGTAAGGGATACTTATTATTTATTGTTATATCATTGATCTCACTATAGACAATTCACAACCACATAGATCCATCTTTCTTCTTAACAAAAAGAACAAGGGCTCCCTATTGAGAAACACTAGGGAGAATTAATCCATTTTTATTCTATTCCTCTAGTTGTTTCTTTAGTTCCACTAATTCCATGGTGGTCATTCTATAAGCGGTCTTCGATATTGGCCTCTAACAATGAATTATGTCAATTGAAAACTCAATTTCTTATTCTGGAGGATGTCAAGGTAAATCCTCTGGAAACACATAAACATATTCTTGAATAATATGTACGTCATATATTTGAACATTCCTTTATTCACCCATAGTTATTTCACTCTCTACCTCCCCAATAATTGAATTTAGTAGAGATAATGGGGGTGGATATAGATATGAATCAGATGGTGATATTTTTACTCTAATTATAAGGTATTCCATAGCATCATAATAAATTATAACCTCCTCCTTCTTAAAATGATTTTTTCATCGTGGTCTGAAATCCAATCCATTCTGAGGATTATATCAAATTCAATCGTGGGTATGATGATGAGATCAGTAAATATAGCAGTTTTATATTCCCTAATGGGAATAGATTCAAATTTTTTTTTTGCAATGATACTTACCATTGGTGTTTTTAATGAAAACTCCCTTTTTAAATAAAATTTCAATTCTCTGTTTTTATGAGAAAACTGGGAAGATAATAAACAATCCAATGATCCAAAATAAAATATGCATTGTGTAAGACCCTGGTTTTTTCTATAAAAGACTTTGGAATATTCTGGATGTCATTCCAGAGCAGTTCCTTCAGATGGTGTGTGATTCCGAGCCCTAGTGTGGCTGAAATTAAATATTCAGTGTGTTCCCACTGGGAATGACAAATAAATGGAATAAATGATAAACAATGTTTCAGATCAGAAATATGAGTGTAAGGATGGATCTGAAATGGGGTTTTTAACAAAGGAATGACATAAAGCATGTCAACACGGGACGTTGGGACCCCTCACCCATTAACGAAACGTTAAACAGATAAATAAAACAATTAACTTATTCGTTTAATGGTTAAACTCAGGTGTCTCTTAAACGGTAGCTCAGACAGGAAAATCGAGGTCACCGTTGAGTCCGGAGTGTGCAGTTTACCCTAGGGGGGGTGTAATTTTCGCTGGTGCGGGCCTCCTATGAAAAATACCACCGGGGCGTTTTCATAATTTAGCGGCCTCAGGTGTTAAGTTTTACAACCTTCAAATGGGAGCTCAGAATAAAATTGCAAGACCGACATTGTGGTCGGGAGATGGTGTTTACCCTAGTGGAGGCTTAACCTCGACCCCGCTGAGGGTCTGGGTATGGGGCCCATAGGGGGGGGGGGTTTAAGTGTTTTGTATTTAAACACCACCCCAACCTCTTCTTCCACTTCTTCCCTAGTGCAATCCGGCCCAATGAAGAAGGAGGGACTCCTCTCCTCTCCCCCATCCCTCTGGCAAGGCGGTGACAGCTCCGGTGGATCGTCAGTGAAGCATCGGGAAACACCCATCAAGGAAGGCTCATGTTTTATCGTTTTAACTCCTGTAATATTCAAAAAATTGAATTATTTGCTTTGTAATGTGGTCCTATAGCCGAGTGAAGCCCTTGGTTGCGTAGGGAGTGAAATTATCATCCCAACGATCCTATCATATCGAAATTCCGAGTCCGGGGGCGTCTGTGGTGGCCCCAAGAAGTTTCCCGACCGTGTTTCTCTTTGTCTGGCGGTTCTAGGGAGTTCCGGTAGGTTTTTGGTGAACTAGGACGACATCAGGTGGTGGCAGGATATGGAGGCAGTTTCTGGGATGGCAGCGTGGCGGCGGGCTCCGGACGGTCTTTGGCGTGGTGGCGGACTCCTCAGCCGCAGTGGCTTTGCGCGGCGTGGAGCATTGGACCAGGGTTGCGCCTTGACCCCATAGGGGAAACCGAGAACCACTTTCAGCGGCTCTCTAAGTAGACCAGTGACTGGCCACGAAGGCCGGTCGGTAGAGCAGTAGACCGTGGGTCCACCGCCGGCTCAGGCTGGTCCAGCCAAAGGGGGTTCACCCCCTCTGACTTCGGACACCCGTAATTTTCACTACGGGTGCCCGTTTTGCGCATCGTCTTCGGTAGTGCATTCTTGGCGTAGAGACGAAAATTTTTAGATGATCTCAAGGATTTTTAATTCCATAGATGATGTGGTCTCGGTGGAACAACACGTAAGTCAAGTGGTTTAGCATTATTCCCGAGGTTCTTATTTTGGGCGGCGCGAACACATCTGGAGTCCGTTTTCAGCAATGTTAGTGGCGTTGCGACCCTAACGTCGAGGTGGAGTTTTACTGTATGGTTTTGGGCATTGAAACCGGAGTTCAGGCATGGGCCCCACAGCCCATCCATTAAGCTGTTATTGACGCTCCTTTCGTCATAGAATCTAAAGATCGGAAAAGGGAATATCTGAGCTCAAAGTGATTCATGCTTTGAATAAAAACATAAAAAATCAACATTGGAAGGAAGAAAGGATCAACCGAAACCTCACCGCACAAGTTATCTAACTGTCGCGCAAGTGTACTTGCGCGACTACCTTGGTCGCGCAAGTGACTTGCGCGACCTAAGTGGTAACCGCCCTGTAACCGCCCGGGGTCTTCTTTTGCCTATAAATAGACCCTGTGGGCCCCCCATTCGAGAGGATCTTTTTCCAGAAACTCGGATTGAAGCTCTCGACGCCCAAGTCTCTTCTCAAAGCTTCCGGAACACTTCTAAGGTAATTTCTTACCTAGAATGGAAGATCTAAAGAGAAGAAAGAAGGCCTAAGTGTTGAAACATATCAACACTTGCGCGCCGACTTATTTCCTTCAATATAACTTGCGCGTCCCTTTTCTGGAAGAACCTCAAGAGTATTCTAAAGGGTTTAAAAAAGAGTCGCTCAAATATTTCAATGCTGGTTGAAAATCGCGCAAGTACACCATGTGTCACGCAGGTATACCTGCGCGACCAAAACTTGCGCGCCCATGGAAGACTTGAGCGCCTTTCAAGACTTGCACGCCCCTACCTTTTTGGGTTCCCATCTTGCCCATTTTACCCCTCTTAAGCCATTACACCTTTCCTTTTCAAGATTCAGTCTTCAAGACACTCTTCAAAGCCATTTATGGCATGGTTTCTTGATTTGACTTCCTTATCTGAAAGGAATTATGTGGAATATCTCTCAAAACCTAGTTATTTAAATATCCTTATGTCACTAAATATAGAGAGTTAATTCATTCAACCTCATCCTTTAAGATGATAGAATTCTTAATTTGGGCATCCTCCTCAGGAGTAAGCCCCAATCATAATCCTTTAACCTGGGAATCCTTCTTTAGGAGTAAGCCCCAAATTCTTAAAGTTCCCAAACTTGGGCATCCTCCTCAGGAGTAAGCCCCAAACCTTAATCCCTAACCTTGGTCTCCTTTTCAGGAATAAGACTCAATCATAACCTGGGCCTCCTTTTTTAGGAGTAAGTCCCAGTCATAATCTTGGATTTCCTTTTCAGGAGTAAACCCCAAGCCCCGTTTAATTTCTCTTAACCAGTCCTAATTTACCCTTGATTTGGGTTTCCTTTTCAGGAGTAAAACCCAATCATAAGTCCCCTCCTAACATGGGAATCCTCCTTAGGAGTAAGCCCCAAGATTAGAGTATTCAAATCTCCATAAAGCACTTATACCTTTATGGACCCTGTTCCTGGATTTTCTCCCTAAAAGTGAATCCTAAACCTTCATCTATCTGGGCAGTCATACATACCTAAGCCCCAAAAAATTTCTTATGATTGCATTTTTCATGGCACAATTGTCTAATTTTTACCAATACCTCTTGTTTCTCACACCGAGCATGACTCACGTGAGCTTAGAGTGTAAAAGTAATTATGACATTCTTCTTTGATCCATCAATCATAAACATCATACTCCATTACTCGAACTACATGGGTTCTGATTCCTTTTCCAAAACAAAGGATACGTAGGTAGCCCATTTATGGGTTCGATCCCAACTTTGAAATAATCCTTGTCCTTAGGAATGACAATAAACTTCAAAGTACCCCACTGGGTGGCTTAAAAACCAGCCTGGTCATCATAATGACCAAGAGACTTTTATATAAATGTTTTGAAGGATACCATTGACCAAGAATCTCTAAACAGATATAGATGATTCTCTATTGACGAAGAACCTCGAATACATATAAAAGATTCTCTAAATTTCTTGCATATTTAATCATTGATTGTTAAAACTAAAGGAAAGAACATTTTATACTTGGTAATGTAATAAGGATTCATGAACATAACTTAAATCTATAAAGAGAGTCCCGGAGTAGACAATAATTCCCCTCAAAAAGGTGTGATGAGTCCGACCTCCCATCCTCTCGACCAATGCAAATTCCTAAGCCTCATTAGTCCACAAGCTAATGAGCGCCTACCTTTGGAAAGTGGGTCCAAACGGATGTGGAAGCATTGGATGTTTCCGGTTCTACGAACAAACCCGCTAGAAACTGATCGGAACGTTTGAATCTCCCGTCAAGGAGGTCATCCCCGAAATCCGTCGAGGAAACAAAAATGGTGAACCCGACATGAATCCTTAAACAAGTTAAAGTGATGTTCTTCTTATTTGTTAGGCCCCTTGGGCCAACAAATAAATCATTGACATGTGCTCATCCAAAAGATGCAGTGGCCGGATTCATCTTGATTATGTCTGTTATATGGAACAAGCACTCTTTTCTCAAGATCTTCTGCAAAATGGCTTTTCTTAAATTCACCCCTGTGAATACTGCTGCTGTGAACACCTCTACTGTGAGGTCTGCTGCTGTGAAAACCAATGTTGCTACTCCTGCTGGAACGTCATCCGCTCTTAGGATGACATCACCAACTCAGCGTCTTCAACGCTGGGTTTCTAATGCACTGGTTAAGGAGTACCGTCGCAATGGTACTATCCCAACTCTGGAGGCCGCTCGTCAAGCCCTCCAAGTTAACAACTCTACCTGGTCGTCCGGACAACGGCGGCCAGCAATCAAGAAGCAGGCGGTGCTGACTACCGTCTCCAACCGTTTCGGGTCGTTATCCCCGGAACGCAATTTCCATTCACTCCCTTACTCTGAGGAAGTGAATGAGAAGGTCCCACAGGACCTTAATTCAAAAAGACAGGAGTCCTTCTCAAGGGCTCCCATCAACAATCGCCACCAGACTCGTGCGGTAGTGCACCCTCAACATGATGAGGGTACCAACTCCAGGCATTCAGCTCAGGTTCCTCGAACCCGAGCAGGCAAGATGAACCGCCAGAGACGGAATCCGGTGAACAATGGGCAGGTTGTCATCCCAGCCATCTCCGGAGAAGTCCACCAACCTAACATGGTGGCAAACAACAAGCAGGCACACACACCTGCCCGTTTTAATTCCGCTGTCCAGCAGACTCGTCTGGCAGCATCAAGCCAATCCCACCAGGCAATTCCGGTGGAGTACTGTA
Source organism: Viscum album (assembly GCA_963277665.1). Lineage (NCBI taxonomy): Eukaryota > Viridiplantae > Streptophyta > Magnoliopsida > Santalales > Viscaceae > Viscum > Viscum album. The sequence goes on along the minus strand of OY728121.1, from coordinate 129,193,123 downwards.
GGCAGGAACATACACCTGCTTATACTAATCAAGCCTACCAACAGTCTCGCTTGGCAACACACGAAGAAGTAAGTCGGAAAGTCCCGATGACAAACAGGAGGCAGACTCAACTCTCTGCCTCCACACTTGAGTACTGTCCGGATTCACTGACAGGAAAAGGAGGACAGGAGCAGGCACCTACACCTACTCCAAGCCCGGAATGGACGTATATCCCCATTCTGGCGGCTGAAGTCACCAAACATATTTTGTCAATGGTGAAAGAGCAGAAGCAAATTCCTGCTAATATTCTGGATGCTTGCCAGGATATCATAACAGCTTCAGCATCATCACAGGGACAGACACATAAATCTATCCCTTGCAATGGAGTGACACATCAACGATTCACTCCGGAACAGACACACACATCTGTTCCAGTCCAAGAGGGTTATGGGGCATACTCCCCCATATCATACGGACAACCAAGTCAGGCACATACACCTGATTTGAGTGGAGATCGTCAGCCTAACCTGACCATCTTTCCTAATCAGGCACATACACCTGCTCAGAGCAATCACTTTCGTCATCAAGTGGTTTCTAAAGCGAGTAAGAAAGCATTTAATAAAAAGATCCGCCCAGCACAGTCAGGAGATCAAAGGCCAATCTGTAACCAAGCCTTGATCGATGCTGGAGTTCTTGATGCCCTCAGACATTTATCTGTCGGAATTCAAGATTCTACTCCCTCAGTTCCCAATAACAGGAACATTAATTCTGAAGGTCTTCAACAGACACTTCCTCATGAAGACTTGCTTCATGAAAATTCGGTCAATCTTGAAGTTTCTTCTTCAGATGAGAGCCACAGGAACCCTCTGTGTGGTCAAAAGACCAAGGAGCAAGAGATTTCATCTTTTGCAATAACCCATCATGACGGTCCTCCTCATGGTGATGAACTTCGCTGCGAAAGTCCTCTCCGCAGTAGTGATTCACGTTGTCTCGAAAATTCTTCAGAAGGCAATGTAGTGACGAGAAAGCCCTCCTATCTCGAGGCACTTGCAAACGTAAAACCAGTCATGTCTGATGCTTTACTATCGGCAGGTGAAACTCTTTCTCCATCAGAAGATAGCCTGGGGTTCAGGTTATTCTCCGTACCATCCCTGGGTCATTCATCTTCTAGCATGAATAGTGATATCTCTACCAATCTTGTTGAATCCGATGAAGCAACAAGGAAACACCAACTCTGGTCCAAACTGGTAGAAGAATCTTCATTTAATGATAAAGAGGAAATGCTGAACATGAGGAAAAAACTGCCAAAAGGTGAAGTACCAGTCATGTTTTGGCCTTTGGCTGACTCCCAGTACGACATTCCAAGATGTTGACGGATGATGGAATCCATGATATTCGTCTCAACATATGGAAGAATCTTTGTCAATTGAAGAAGAAAGTATTATCATACGGTGATTATGAAAATCATATTAAGATAATAGAAGGGTTACAACGCCAGATTGATTTGGCATCTCTATCAGTCTCTCGGTATCCGAAGGCTGAAAAGCAACAAAGAACCCTTCAACGTTCATGCCTTGGCGCACTAAGAAAATTGCGTCAGTTAATTTCCAATGCTCCGTCTGATGTTCATATCAGAGGATGGGGTGTTCACGGAGCACTACATTTCACAGTGCTTTCCGGTCAGCAAAGCCCGCCAAAAATGGTCTCATGCAATGTTATTGCCCATGGCCGGCCACAGTCAATGGGCTTTGTTCATAATCAAAAGCTTTCTCAAGAACAGGCTTCAACTAGTTCCTCTCAAAATCAAGTATATAGAGAACAATTTGTTTAATTGCTCCTACATCAAGCAGGTGAGAATATTGCACAAGCCTCTCGTCTGGAGCAAACACGTCATCAAATGACAGAAGTTTCGGAAATCATTCACGATCTGTTGAACCAGGTGATAAAAGTGGATACAGGTTAATGCATCCAGCTAATTTCCGAACTAATATTCGCAAGATCAAGGGAGATTTTAAAAATATCTTAGACATAGCATGTCAAGAGACACCCCAGCTTGCCAGACTGGGGACTTCTCTAACCCAACCCTCAGAGTCAACAAATGGGATTCGAGGAGTTGAGCGGAAGCACCAGGAACATCCCCAGTCCACCGGACTGGGGACTTTTTCAAATCCTCAATCCCTCCCTCAGAGAAAGTCAGTATTCTCTCAATTAGGGAATAAGCATCAAGAGGAACGAAGAGCCAAGCTATCAGGAGATTCTATCCAAGTGACAGTTCTCCAAGAAGTTCCTGAGGGATCAAGTCAACGGAATGCCATGTCTCATCATGGACATAGAAGAAGACAATATCACAGAAATGCTGATAGAAAGGATTCCATGCAATATGCATCCATTAATGTCATCAATGCCGTTGCTGCTGATTCACCAGATGAGGCTCAATCAGAGGGATCAGGCGAAGAGGTTCCTGCTCAAGAAGTTGCGCACACAGACTTAAATGAAGAAGGTGTGCGCACACGTAATCAAAGGCTTACCCAAAATCTGGGTATTCCTTCAAGTAACCCACTTCCCCCTCTCCGAAAAGGATCCAATAAGGGGAAAGGAAAGAATCAGGTAACTTCTCACCCTTCCTCTGAAGGAGGTCAATCGCTCTCATTAGAGAAAAGGTTTGCACAACAAGAGGATGAAATGAAAGAATAAAGAAGGTTGAATGCAGAACTACTTCAAAGTAGTCTTCTTCTTAAGAATGCTGAAGTCCGACAGCTGAAGGAATTTGTTGTAACTACTGAGATGAATCAGGAATATCCTCCTTTATCAGTACACCCTCAGAGGTCTAATCCTACGGGTCAAACGCAACAACGGTTGGCAGCACTACCATCAGTTGCAGCACCAACCACCACGTCTGTCCAAGACCCATTTATTGCACCTACTCAAAACCAAGTTCAACCTGATGTTTCTCAAAAGTTAATAACTACTATTGAGTCATTAACAGCTCGGTTATAAACTATGGAAAGAAAAAGGGCGCAAGTTCAACCTGAGAAGAATGTTTACCCTGAATGGGTAGATTCAATTTCTCCTCCATCCAGTTTTGGAAACCCTGTTTTCCCTACTTTCAATGGATCAGGCGACCCTGAACAACATTTGACGCATTACGTGTCTTGTTGTGATCCTATGATGGGAACTCCAGAGCAGCAAGAAGCAGTGAAACTCAGATGCTTCGTGCGAACCTTGCAAGGACCAGCTTTTGTCTGGTATACAAGCTTGCAATCCCGGTCAGTCATCGGATGGGAGGATCTTCGTCAAAAATTCCTTCTTCAGTTTAGCTCAACTTTTCCAAAAACGATAGTTTTCGATCTTACAAACTGCAAGCAAAGGGAGAATGAAAGAGTCTCTGATTTCATTGCTCGTTGGAAGGGATTAACGTATTCCCTGAGTTTAGCACTCCCTCAGGAGGAATTGTTGCCAATCTGTGTGGAAAATTTGCGTGACGAATTACGCACGCCATTGATCCCTGTGAAATACACAGGAGGGTTTCGAGACCTTACTTCAATCGCTCAGCAGATTGAAGATTCCCTTATACAGGCTAAGGTTAAATCTCGTATAATTCCATCAGCTCCAGGAAGAAGAATGGGTAAAGCAGAAACTGCTACAGTTATGCTTAAACAAGCACCTATACCTATATCTAATTCAAAACCTTCATCTTCTCGAAGGACTCCACCTCCTGAATGCCAACAACAAAGGCCGTTTCGTCCAAATGATCAAAGAGATAAACGACGAAAAAAATTTGAGGATATGAAGAGTAAAACATACTCTTTCCGAAGTGAGAAAGTTCCTGGTTACTTCATTTCAGCTCTGGAAAATAATTTGGTTCAATTACCAGTGCCGAAGAGGCCAAACAAGGAAGGAGATGAAGACCGTCCCAATTATTGTCCCCTTCATCAAATGTTGGGGCATCCCATCCAGGAGTGTTTTGTCTTTAAAGACCTCCTGAAAAAGATGTTCGACTTGGGACAAGTCAAATTGAAGGGTTCTTTAGCTCATGTAGCATGTATTACCGCTACAGATCCAGAGGAAGGAGGCGAGTGGCAGGAAGACAAAAGCAAAACTACGAAAAAATATGATGATTGGATGGTCAGAAAGACAATCAATCGGACCCATTCCATTTTGTGAACACAATTTAAGAAGCCAATTGTGTCTCCTACAAAAGTTGTAGTAAAGCCTCCATCAAAATACAAATCCTCAAAAGGGCAGTGCAATTCAAAGAAGAAAGAGGAATCAGGAGAAGATGAGTATGTATCAAATCCTAAATTGTCTTTGACTCTGGCAGATTTCATTCCATCTACTTCAAAGCCACGAGCACCGCCCCATCAAACGGCACCGCCTAAACAGGATAACCAGGCAGAGTCTTTATCAGACGAAGAGTTAATCTTTGGTTCTGTTAATATGATTCAATTAACAGATCCATATTCCAGTCTTGATGAGCCTGAATTCCTTGTATCAAATAAGGGAATCCGAGGAAGTTCTAGAGGTTCAGGATACAGGGGAAGACATGGATCTTTCCGAAGCCACTACTCTAATTTTACCCCTGCTAACATTGTATATGCAGGAGAAACTCGTGGTAGAGCCCTTCAGCGAGCTCAAAAAGAACAAGAAAGTTCTTCTGCCAATGGCCAACTCAGTTTTGGCACAGTTATTTTGGAAGACCAAATAAAGGTTCCATCTTCTTTATATCAGAAAGTAAATGGATCTAATCAGTCTAATCTTCCAAAACCAAGGATGTTTCCAACTTCAATACAAGATGCATCAGCTTCCAAAGCATCTGCTTCCAAGGTACCTGCTAAACCGCATATTCCTATTGGGAAACGCAGACCTCTAGATCAAAAGTCTGATATATTGAAACACTTGGCCCAAGTACCAGCCAAGTTATCAATTTTGGATGCTTTGAATCTGTCAAGAGATCTTCGGGAAGCACTCAACGAAGCTTTGTCAAGTCCTCATGAGTTTGAAGCTGAAATTGCTGCAGCTGAAATCTATCACATAGAGAATAATCCTGCAGAATTCCATGCAGTGATATCTTTTACTGATAATGATGAAGATGATGTTGTGCATGGGCACATAAAACCTTTGTACTTATCTGGAAAAGTCAATTGTGTAGATATTCGAAGATCTTTCATTGACAATGGTTCAGGAGTCAACCTCATGCCCATTCGTACACTTCGTCGATTGGGCCTCACGGAATCTGATTTATCTCCCTCTACCATGATGTTGCAAGGATATGATAAAAATGAACAAGAACCACTGGGAGAAGTTACACTCAGAACTCAGTTTGGAGATCTTGTTTCCAATTCGGATTTCATGATTGTTGATCAAGACTCAGCTTTCAATATCTTACTTGGAAGACCCTGACTACATCAGCATGCAGCTATTCCTTCATCATACCATCAATGTATCAAATACTGTTTCGATGGTCAAGTTGGAACATTGTATGGTGATAAGGCCCCGTTCAAGACATGTGAGTCTCAATACATTGAGGCTGAATTTTATCACATGAAGGGAAGAGAAAAATCTACAATGAAGGAAATTACCAAAGTTAATGCTCCATATGGTTTGGAAAAAATTCCAATAAATCCATTTTCACATATGAGTACAGATTATGTGTTACCTATCAGTCAAATTGAAAAAATAGGCCCAAATCAAAATACTCTTATGGAAAGATCCATAATGTCAATTACGGCAATCGAGCCAGACAACATAGGAGAAATTGGTAACTTACCAAGCAGTGATGAAAGCATAAGTGGTGACATTTTCATTTCGTCTGCTGAAATCCAACAAGTATATACTTCGCTAATCAGGCCAGAAGAAGTTATAGCAACACCAGAGGTGAATAATGATGTCGATTCTCAATCCATCATCCCCTCTTTATTTCCCAAAGAAGACCCTTTATCATAAATAGGGTCGGAAATGGAAGCTTCTTCTTCAAAATGTGAAAATTTTGACATCTCTTATGATCATGAGAATTTCGTTTTTTCATCTACTTTGCAAGTAGAAACGGAAGAAATAACACATGATGAAGAGGAAGAGGAAGATCTTAGAGATGCTCCTCCAGCATTTGAAGAGGGTATCTCTACCACTGTGGATGAACTTAGAGAAGTAAATCTGGGTACAGAGAAAGATCCACGCCCCACTTTAATTAGTGCGGCCATGACCCTTGAAGAGAAAGAGATGTATATTTCTTTTCTCGAGCAAAATAAAGATATTTTTGCTTGGAATTATACAGAGATGCCTGGCCTTGATCCTGATGTTGCCACCCATCATTTGGGTTTGCCAAAAGAACATCGAGGATTCAAGCAAGCCGCGAGAAGAACACACCCAACCTATGCTTCCAAAATTGAGGCTGAAGTGGATAAGCTTATCAATGCTAACTTCGTCAGAGAAGTTCAATATCCCAAGTGGTTGGCTAATATTGTCCCTGTAAAGAAGACGAATGGACAAATTAGGGTTTTCATGGATTTCAGAGATCTTAATCGGTATTGTCCTAAAGATGATTTCCCAGTTCCGATTACAAAACTCTTAATTGATGCGACGGCTGGCTATGAAGTAATTTCTTTCATGGATGGATATTCTGGATGTAATCAGATCCGAATGTCCCCAGAAGATGAGGAATATACAGCCTTCAGAGCTCCTCAAGGTGTGTTTTGTTACCGGGTGATGCCCTTTGTTTTAAAGAATGTAGGTGCAACATATCAACGCGCCATGCATCGTATCTTCAAATCTCTTTTAGGGAAGTTTGTTGAATGCTATGTAGATGATTTGGTGGTCAAATCCAAACAACATTCTAATCACTTGGCTGATTTGGAAGTCATATTCCACAAGCTTCGACAACATAATTTGAAGATGAACCCCTTAAAATGTGCTTTTGGGGTAACCTCAGGAAAATTCCTCGGTTTGTTGTACGCCATCGTGGTATTGAAGTCGATCATGAGAAGACAAAATCAATCCTTGGTATGTCACCTCCTCAGAATTTGATAGAATTAAGAGGACTTCAAGGACACTTAGCCTATATTCGGCGTTTCATCGCCAATTTGGCAGGCAAAAGTTTGCCCTTTACCAAATTATTGAAGAAAGGAGTCACTTACCAGTGGAATGAAGAATGTCAAGAAGCATTTGATGTCCTCAAGAAATACCTCTTGAGTCCACCAGTACTCATGCCACTTATTGAGGGTAGACCTCTAATCCTCTATGTGATAGATTTAGAGCGATCATTGGGTGCCTTTCTCGCTCAAAAGAATGATGCTGGGAATGAAAATAGTCTCTACTATCTCAGTAGAACTATGCTTGAAGCAGAAACCCGGTATTTAAGTATTGAAAAGTGCTGCCTAGCATTAAACTTTGAAGTTCAGAAACTGAGACACTACCTGCAACATCATGAGGTCCAATTGGTATCTCGTAATAATCCGCTCAAATTCATCCTTAGTCGTCCAATGCTTACAGGATGACTCGCAAGGTGGGCGGTTATTCTACAGCAGTTCGACATTCAGTATGTGTCTCAAAAGGCAATTAAGGGCCAAGCTCTGGCTGATTTCCTGGCTGAACATCCTTCAGTGGAAGACACATATTCAAATATCGAACTCCTTGATGAGGAAGTTTTCTCTATTCAAGAGAGTCCTCAAACATGGGAAATGTATTTTGATGGTGCTTCTAGAAGTCCAACAGGGAAGAAAATGGAAAATCCTAAATTCAACAAAGTTGGTTTAGGAATTGTGCTCATTTCTCCAGATAAGGAAGTGTTACCTTATTCCTTTTTGTTGTGGGAATGTGGTACCAATAATGAAGCTGAATACCATGCTCTCATTACAGGCTTGGAGTTAGCGCTTCAATCACAAGTGAATCACTTAAAGGTGAAAGGTGATTCAGACCTGGTAATCAAACATGTCAATGGGGATTATGCCATCAGAAAAGAAGAATTAATCCCTTTGTATGATTACGCCAGAGAGTTAATGTCGGAATTACCTTCAGAACCGACATTTTCTTATGTCCCAAGATCACAAAATGCTCAAGCTGATGCACTGGCTAATATAGCCACAGCTTTAGCAGATCCAAATCGGGACGAGACAACCATCTGTATTGCCCACCGTCGTGCAATTTCACCTTATGTTCAAGTCATAACAGAGGAAATTAATGAAATTAGTCCCATTCCTGAACCTTATGGTCATACTACAGGAGGGATGTCACCTATCAGGGAATACCTTCAAAATGGAACACTTCCACCTGATAGAGCCGAGAAAGAGAAAATTCGGCGACGTGTGGTCAATTTTACTCTTTATGATAGCCCAAACCACCTCGAGAAAATTCTCTACAAACGTGGTTTTGATGGAGTTCTCTTCAGATGTATTGATGGTGAAGAGACAATGGCTGTCATAAAAGAAGTGCATGCAGGAGTCTGTGGTGCCCACCAGTCTGGACATAGACTGTCTGATCAAATTCGAAGTCTTGGATACTTTTGGCCTTCAATGATACATGATTGTGTTAATTTCACAAAGAAGTGTCATTCATGCCATGTATATGCCAACTTCATTCATAAACCTCCAGAGTTGCTTTATACAACTAAATACTCATGGCCATTTTCCACATGGGGAATGGATGTGGTGGGACCTTACCCTTCAGCTACGGCCAAGAAGTTTAAATACATTCTTACTGCTACTGATTTCTTTTCCAAATGGGCAGAGGCAGTACCTCTCAAAGAAGTCAGTTCTAAATGCATTGTTAACTTCATCAAGTCTAACATCATTTCTAGATTTGGTGTCCCTCATACCATATTGACGGAAAACGGCACCAACTTCTGTTCTTCTGAGGTAAAGAAATTGTATCAAGAATACAACATTAAGTCCAACCATTCATATCGATATCATGCAGCGGCTAATGGCCAGATAGAGGCCTTCAACAAGACTCTTTCAAATATACTACAAAAGATGGTGGATAAAGATAAGAAGTCATGTCCTGATAAACTCTTTCATGCTTTATGGGCTTATCGGACTACCACTCGCAATGCAACGCGGTCAACTCCATATTCATTGGTATATGGAACAGAAGCAGTCTTACCAGTTGAAGTTCAATTGCCCTCACTCAGAATAGCCATTTGTGATCAGTTATCTACAGATGAGAAATCCCAAAAGCGGTTGAATGAATTGGAACAGTTAGATGAGAAAAGATTGTGCACTTTGCACCACTTGGAAATCTATCAGAATCGAATAACACGAGCATTTAACAAAAAAGTTCATCTTCGTTCATTCATTCAGGGAGAATTGGTATTGGTTCTCAGAGCACCAGTGATACCAGGAAAGAAGCCTCCCAAGATTGAACCAAAATGGGAAGGACCTTATTCAATACATAAGGTCTACTCCAATGGAGCATATTCTCTAATCTCAATGGATGGAGAACACATTACGACTCCAACTAATGCCAGATTTCTGAAGAAGTATTTTGTATAAACACAAAATATTGTTCCCAGATCCAAAACAATCACATTGGTTCATCGTATTGTCCCTACTACATGACACTAAACTGTGCAGCACCATCGTCCTAACTACATGACGATAAACTGTACAGAAAGTCCTTGATATGTCCTACATGACATTAAACTATATATTGTCCCTACTACATGACACTAAACTGTTCAGCACCAATAGTCCTAACTGCAAGACTTTAAACTGCATAGTCCCTATATTATGTCCTACATGACACTAAACTGTATTTTGTCCCTACTACATGACACTAAACTGTGCAGCACCAATAGTCCTAACTGCAAGACTTTAATCTGTATAGTCCCTATATTATTGTCCGAGATGACATTAAACTATATTTTGTCCTATCTATATGACGTTAAACTGTACAGAAGTTCCCATATTTTGTCCGAGATGACATTAAACTATATTGTCTCCTAGAAACATGACATTAAACTGTGTGGCACTTCCAACGTCCAGCATGATGATAAACTGTAAAAAGTCCCCAGAACTGATATCCTCGTATTGGTTCACCTTAGTCCTAGCTACATGACTTTAAACTGTACAGCACCAGTTCGTCCTTGCTATATGAAGTTAAACTATACAGCAATGGTCCAGTATGACTTTAAACTGCAACTTCCCTAAACCGTCCAGCATGACCTTAAACTGCATCATCCCTGGTCCATGTATATGACCATAAACTATTTGCAAATCCTTTATGTCCAGGAACACGTTAAACTGTGACGTCCTAACTACATGACGCTAAACTGTATAAAAAAGTCCCTCACGTCCGGAAAGACGTTAAACTATATAATCTCAAAAGTCCAGTATGACATTAAACTGCACCATTCACAGTCCATGCATATGACCTTAAACTATTCGCACTTTCATCCGACATGACGTTAAAATGGTACACTCTTTTGTCCTTACTGCATGACATTAAACTGCACAGTCCCCCTTTCGTCCAATATGACGTTAAACTATTTTGTCCCCATCGTCCAAACTACATGACGCTAAACTGTACAGAAAGTCCTTGATATGTCCTACATGACATTAAACTGTTATTTTGTCCCTGCTACATGACACTAAACGGTGCGTCACCAATAGTCCTAACTGCAAGACTTTAAACTGCATAGTCCCTTTTTTATATCCTACATGACATTAAATTGTGCATCGTTAAGGCTGTTATTACCTCTTGTTTCTCACACCGAGTATGACTCACGTGAGCTTAGAGCGAACAACAACCATAACACTCCCTTTGGGCCACTAACCATGTATAAGTCCCAACAACATTTTTTATTAGATCATTTTCCCCAAGAACAAGTTGATCATTAATTCATTCTTTAATTGAACTACACGGACTTTGATCCTTGCCCTCCAGGCTGGGTATGTAGGCAACCTCCCAGGGTTCAAGCCCAAAAAAAAACAATCTCTTCACATCGGTTCACCACCATCTCATATGATGTTGATTTGTGAAACCGCCCATGGAATCAATATCTTTACATTGATTCACTTTCGTCCTTGTTATATGACGTTAAACTATACAACACTTTTGTCCGGTACGACAATAAACTACAATATTCTTTGATTTCCTCATTTGAGAGAGAACTATTATTGACATTGATTTTTCAATCATGGTTTTCATTTTCAAAAGACTACACGCATACATGGTAATGCCTAAACGTTTTATCTTAGGTTAAACCATCATTGCACTAAATTCCCCTTTCACCCTTCACATGTACGAACCAAATTTGTACAAAGGGTAGTTCTAGAACTACGTGGACTTGATTCCCATCCCTATGGGATACGTAGGAACATTCGAGTGTCCCTCGAATCCAATCCCAAGTCTTTTGGGCCTAACCCCAAATTTCACTTTCAGTCCCTTGGCTGAAAAGTCCTCATGAAAACACACTGTGTATTCATTATTATGGTCCGAATTCTATGACCCTAAACTAAGATCTCTCATACTTTCGTCCTACACGACGTTAAACTGCATTTCAAGAACTACGTATGGCTTGATTCTCATTCTTATGAGATACGTAGTGAAGTCCAAAATTTCAATTCAGGACCCAGCCACAACATGATTTTGGTTATCATTGACCTATGTATCTCTATATATATTGGACAACACCCATCTTTATGTGTTATAATCCTAACCTTAAATATTTTCAGATCTTCATAACCCTTTTCATGACTTCTAGTCACAAAAATGTCAAACTTCTGAGAATTCTTTTTGCCCGACTATACAGCACGTGCCCATAGGTGGCCTTGCATAAATAGTCCACATAACAGACTTGTCAGCCAAAAGATTCTATTTATTTGACCATGCAGCCAATGCCCTTAGGTGGCCCTGCATATTTCAACCCCCTAACGGGTTTGTTAAATATTGGTAACTTCATTCTTGGGAGGAATGCCTCTTTTGTCGTTATTTGTCATAAACGACAGTATGTAGGGATCCACAAAAAAATAGCAATCCTTAACATATTTTTCCCATATCCTTTTTCATGATCTGAAAGTATTCAAGTATATGGTTTATTCTTCTTCCCTACGTTTGGGTCAGACCTTCGTAGGAGTGATGTTCATCCAGTTCTTCGATATTCTTGTTCGGAAATATATTCTCCATATTCAAGTACTTCTTTCCATACAACAAACTCTATACTTTAGAAAATTTGAATCTCCATAAACTTTCAGTGGCATTTAACACTAGGAAAGTAAATTTCTGGGAGTTCTTTTTCCTGACTATGCAGCACATGCCCATAGGTGGCCTTGCATAAATAGTCCACATAACAGACTTGTCAGCCAAAAGATGCTATTTATTTGACCATGCAGCCAATGCCCATAGGTGGCCCTGCATATTTCAACCCCCTAACGGGTTTTGTTAAATAATAGTAACTTCATTCTTGGAAACTAATTCTTCTAATGCCTTTTTAGCTCTTTTTCATATCATTCCTAAGATTCAAATATTCTTAAGCCATAGTTTACATTTTTTCTCTCATACTTGAGTATGGTAATATGTTTTCAGATAAATTGTCAAGGAATTGAATCAATTTTAATCTATTTTGGTCAAAGCTATTTCGACCATAAACATTATCCCCTTTATGTCCGGCATGCATGACTTTAAACTGCCCACAAAAGACAAAGCAACTCTGAATAAATGTCAAGTTCCAGCTCACTAAATATACATTTATGTGTAATTTAGGTAATATTGAGCAATTAAAATGTTCAAAGTTTGTAGGATTATTCGTAATAATCCTAGTAAAAATCAAACTATGCTTACTAGGCCCATTGGCCTAAGTAAATTTGAAGAAGGTAGTGAAAAGAATGCAGGTACAAATGATTGAATACAAAAGTGTTTTTCATTGATACACAAGAGTTAGAAGGACATCCACAGACTGGAGTCTCTTCTCCTTTTCGAGAATTACAAGAGGATTTCAACATAATACTTCATTTGATTTACGGAATCCCGAGTTTCATCAGCAACCACCTGGAATTCATTCATTCAACTGGATACAATAAGAGATGCAGTGATACTAGCTCTTCTTGGAACAATTGTAAAAGGATGTTCTTGAGTGCGGTTTGAGAAAATTTTCTGCTGATCAAACAGTGACTCTGTTTCTGTCCAAGAAACTTTGAAGATGGATACATGGATCTGAGAATGGAGCATTGGAAGTAAAGAGCCATTTGGAGAGAGTACTCTTTTCAGATATTGCTCTAATACCACGTTTTCTTCTCTCCACCAACCATTAGTGGAAAACATTTCAGCCCATGGGTTTTCCATTTTCATATCTACAAGGAAATGACATGGAGGAAGAATTTGAAAGTTCACACCATTGTTGTTACTCTTAATGCACAGCATAACCGAAATAGAGAAGTAGTAGTGCAACTGCATCTCAGGTGTATAATTGTTTTCATTTGGAACATTGACTCCTTGCAGATGACCATGACCACACAGAGATAGTTAGATGCTCTGTGGGAAATTTAGATGATATTTCTTCAAGTACTTATCCAAATCTGGGAAAGTGCTGTCACAGATATCATAGTAATCATGGACAATAATGTTCATCATGTCATCAATCCGCTTGCTAGCCAGTTCATCAGCCGTTCCAATTCCCTTAGGAGCCATTGAATCTGCACAAAAGTTGAACAAATTTAACTCTTAAATGGGTTTATTTTTCATAAAATTTGTGAAAAAATTCGGAAAAAATGGCCAAGGCATTAAGTCGCGCAAGTCTAAACAATGGAGCGCAAGTATTTCGTGTGCCGCGCTAGATTTTGATGTGAAAGTCTAAACCGCGCAAGTACGAATACCTTTACAGGAGCGCGACAGTGAGGGAACAGTGGAAAAGAGACTTGCGTGGCTTAGGTGACCTGCGCGGTGAGAGCTCGAGAAGGTATGAAGTCCGGAAATCCGGATACTTGTATGGAGGTGAGGGCCGTGTATTTATAGGCCAGGAAGCCTATCTGCGCGCCGAATTCAGAGCGCTTAAGGCCTACGCGACGCAAACTTGCGCGCCGCCCTTTGTGCACTGATGACTTACGTGCCTCCCTTTTCCTTTGGAGGAATTCGATTTCCTCAGTGTCCGATCCTCTTTTCCCTCCGGATCCAACTCTGAGAGGGGACTTTTGTTGACGCTCCTTTCGTCATAGAATCTAAAGATCGGAAAAGGGAATATCCGAGCTCAAATTGATTCATCCTTTGAAGAAAAACATAAAAAATCAACAAAGGAAGGAAGAAAGGATCAACCGAAACCTCACCGTGCAAGTTATCTAACTGTCGCGCAAGTGTACTTGCGCGGCTACCTTGGTCACGCAAGTGACTTGCACGACCTAAGTGGTAACCACCCTGTAACCGCCCGGGGTCTTCTTTTGCCTATAAATAGACCCTGTGGGCCCCCCATTCGAGAGGATCTTTTTCCAGAAACTCGGATTGATGCTCTCGACGCCCAAGTCTATTCTCAAAGCTTCCGGAACACTTCTAAGGTAATTTCTTACCTAGAATGGAAGATCTAAAGAGAAGAAAGAAGGCCTAAGTGTTGAAACCTATCAACACTTGCGCGCCGACATATTTCCATCAATATAACTTGCGCGTCCCTTTTCTGTAAGAACCTCAAGAGGATTCTAATGGGTTTAAAAAAGAGTCGCTCAAATATTTCAATGCTGGTTGAAAATCGCGCAAGTACACCATGTGTCGCGCAGGTATACCAGTGCGACCAAAACTTGTGCGCCCACGGAAGACTTGCACGCCTTTCAAGACTTGCGCGCCCCTACCTTTTTGGGTGCCCATCTTTCCCATTTTACCCCTCTTAAGCCATTACACCTTTCCTTTTCAAGATTCAGTCTTCAAGACACTCTTCAAAGCCATTTATGGCATGATTTCTTGATTTGACTTCCTTATCTGAATGGAATTCTGTGGAATATCTCTCAAAACCTAGTGATTTAAATATCCTTATGTCACTAAATATAGAGAGTTCATTCATTAAACCTCATCCTTTAAGATGAGAGAATTCTTAATTTGGGCATCCTCCTCAGGAGTAAGCCCCAATCATAATCCTTTAACCTGGGCATCCTTCTTTAGGAGTAAGCCCCAAATTCTTAAAGTTCCCAAACTTGGGCATCCTCCTCAGGAGTAAGCCCCAATACATAATCCCCAACCGGGGTCTCCTTTTCAGGAATAAGACTCAGTCATAACCTGGGGCTCCTTTTTTAGGAGTAAGTCCCAGTTATAATCTTGGATTTCCTTTTCAGGACTAAACCCAAAGCCCCCTTAAATTTCTCTTAACCAGTCCTAATTTACCCTTGATTTGGGTTTCCTTTTCAGGAGTAAAACCCAATCATAAGTCCCCTCCTAACTTGGGCATCCTCCTTAGGAGTAATCCCCAAGATTAGAGTATTCAAATCTCTATAAAGCACTTATACCTTTATGAACCCTGTTCCTGGATTTTCTCCCTAAAAGTGAATCCTAAACCTTCATCTATCTGGGCAGTCATACATACCTAAGCCCCAAAAAATTTCTTATGATTGCATCTTTCAAGGCACAATTGTCTAATTTTTACCAATACCTCTTGTTTCTCACACCGAGCATGACTCACGTGAGCTTAGAGTGTAAAAGTAATTATGACATTCTTCTTTGAGCCATCAATCATAATCATCATACTCCATTACTCGAACTACCTGGGTTTTGATTCCCTTTCCAAAACAAAGGATACGTAGGTAGCCCATTTATGGGTTCGATCCCAACTTTGAAATAATCCCTGTCCTTCGGAATGACGATAAACTTCAAAGTGCCCCATTGAGTGGCTTTAAAACCTGCCTGGTAATCATAATGACCAAGAGACTTTTATATAAATGTTTTGAAGGATACCATTGACCAAGAATCTCTAAATAGATATAGATTATTCTCTATTGATGAAGAACCTCGAATACATATAAAAGATTCTCTAAATTTCTTGCATATTTAATCATTGATTGTTAAAACTAAAGGAAAGCACATTTTATACTTGGTAATGTAATAAGGATTCACGAACATAACTTAAATCTATAAAGAGAGTCCCGGAGTAGACAATAATTCCCCTCAAAAAGGTGTGATGAGTCCGACCTCCCATCCTCTCGACCAATGCAAATTCCTAAGCCTCATTAGTCCACAAGCTAATGAGCGCCTACCTTTGGAAAGTGGGTCCAAACGGATGTGGAATCATTGGATGTTTCCGGTTCTACGAACAAACCCTCTAGAAACCGATCGGAACGTTTGAATCTCCCATCATGGAGGTCATCCCCTAAATCCGTCGAGGAAACAGCTGTGAGCAGAATTTAACAACAATCTCATTGGACGTCTGTTCGGGGGGTGCACGTAGTTGATTCGAGGTGTATTTCCGAGGGAATTGCAATTGTGAAATCTACCCGCTTTAATTTTGCACGATGGTGCAGGCCCCATGGGGGTCGTTTTGGGAGTTGGAAGTGATTTCCATCTTCTTCACCGGGTGTCCGATTTAGACATATGAATTTTCAATCTGGTGTATGTTTTTGAAAGAATCGCTACGGTGCGATCCGTTCATTGCGCTTTTGGACCTAGATGCGGGTCCCACGTAGAACCACTCATGTGAGGTGAGGTGAAATGAATATTCTTATGTGGACATCCATTCCATGCAAGTGATCAGTCAATTGGATGTGTTTTTTCGAGAGCATCACCATAGCACAGTTCGCCCACCATTTTTCTGGATCGTGCTGTGGGTCCCACGCAAGCTGGCTATGGTAAATATTACCTTTTTAACCGGGTTTCCGTTTTGGTTGATTGAGTAGTAAATCCCGTATTTTTTACGACGGGATCGCAGTGGTGTGATCCGTTTGTTCAGTTTCTAGATCTCGGTGTGGGCCCCACACGGGCTGGCAATAGTGAATAGTACCATATTCACCAGTTGACCATTTCGGGTGTGTAAATGGTCTATCATGAGTGTTTTTCTGCAAGGATTGCAATTGTGTGATCCGTTTGGGCATGTGGATCCTCGTTTGAGATGTTATTAAAAGTGGAAACATGAAAGGATGTTGTATGGAGGTCCCCTTGATACACTCCGAACCAACAGCTGGTTACGATGTTGGTAACACCCGATGTTGTCAGTTGTATTGATGAGTTATCGAACCAATTCAAGGTCTACCCTCCAGCAAGGCTGGGCAGTGGGTCACCAGACAACTCTTTAGTGTCTACCCTCCAGTAGAGATGGGAAGTGGGTCACCCAATGACTTATTCCAGGTCTACCCTCCAGCAGGGCTAAGCAGTGGGTCGTCTGTCAACCTCTTTGAGGTCTACCCTCCGGTAGAGACTGGGCAGTGGGTCTCATGTCGACTTCTTCCAGGTCTACCCTCTAGCAGAGACTAGACAGTGGGTCGCCGGTTGAATTTTTACAGGTCTACCATCCCAGAGGTCTGGGAAATGGGTCACCCGACGACCTCTTAGGGTCTACCCTCGAGCAGAGACTGGGCAGTGGCTCACTCGACTATCTCTTAGGGTCTACCCTCCAGCATAGACTGGGCAGTGGGTCACCCAAAGACCTCTTAGGGTCTACCCTCTAGAAGAGACTGGGTAGTGGGTCACCCGACGACCACTTAGGGTCTACCCACCTCTAGAGACTCGGCAGTGGGTCACCGGACGACCTTTTAGGGTCTACCCTCTATCAGAGACTGGGCAGTGGGTTGCTCGACGAACTATTAGGGTTTACCCTCTAGCAGGGCTCGACAGTGGGTTACCCGACGACTTCTTTCAGACTCATTCCTTTCTTCGAGGCTAGTCTGTGGCTTTTGTCCATGAATACCGGAGCGGGACCCTTGGTTGTAGTGTTCAGTGATGTGACAATGTTGACTTTGAGAAGACCTCTCAACTGTGTGATATTGAAGAGGTGTGGTTTGAATTTCCCCAAAACTCTCAAGTACAAGGGGAGATGTCCCCACCCAGATGCATCCTTGTGACATGTCCTAAAACAGTGCGGGCGAGTTAGTGCCGCGAAAAGAGGATAGTGTCGAGGTGTGGTGATTTGAGCCCATTGACTTGTAGTTCGGGGCAGACGCACGGGATGCTGGGCATCAATAGTGTTTACTTCTCTGACTGTTGGCTACTCAATTTCTTGGGCAGATCTATGAGGTGGAGATCCTCTTACGATGTTTGTTTGGGTTTCTTGTCGAGCGTATGGATATGTATATACCTTGTTCGAATACCCACTTCATGAGTTTTGGTTACTCTCCATCTAGGAGAGGCGATGAAGTTCTGGGAATTCCATGTGATTTTTGTGTCTATCTTCTTGTGGTTGGAAGAGCCTACTCTAATACTATAGGGAACAAAGGCTCTATGGTAAGTTCATCATCTCACCGTTTCTAGCTCCTTGTGTTTGGATGAGTCTACTTCCTTCCTCTTGTTGGGTTGAGCTGTACTCTTTTCTTCACCCTCTGTTGTACTCCTTTACTATTCTCAGTTCGATCTACTGCTCACCTCTTCAATACCTCCTTTGTTTCTCCCTAGAGCCTTTAGGTTATCCTAATGATTATTTTTATACTCACCCCTTCTTGGGCATTTCCCGAACTTGGTGTACCCTTGCAGACGATGGATAGGTCGATCGTGACGTTAGAGGAGCTTTGGAGTTCGGGATCAAGGACCATGTGCGGTGGTTGTAGTCGAGTTCCAGGTGTGGGACCCTCCCAGCTGTTTTACTTTTGTTTACCTTTTGCCGAGTTGTGGCACTTTTTTGGTTGGGCACGTGTTTTTTCCTTTTCTTTTCAGTTTACCTATAACACTTTCTTGGTACTGTTTAGAGGTTGATGCACCTTTTTTGGTGGTTTATAGAAGATGGTACTTTACTTTATCGTTTACTCTACACTATTGCACTGAGTGGGTTGCGTGTGTGTGTATAGGTACATAAAAAAAAGGCCTCCCCATGTTTTTAAGCCTTAGGCACTTTTTTCCTGCCCCTGAAATATAGAGGCTGGCTTGGGGTTGGTGAGGCTTGATCCTGGGTAGGGTCGTACTGTAACACATTGTCTAAATTTGAGGAAACAATTAAAGTGCATGTCACTACGTCATTAGGAGCTTCAGCCATAGCAGTAGTGATCGCATAATCTTTTCCTTTATAACTTAGCCTTTTATTATGTATGCTTCGTTGGAGATTATAACATTCATTTGTGTAATGCCCCATTTATATAAAATTGTAGAATTCCACATTGATAGCCTCTTTCATTCTCTTTCAATAACGTGCTTTTTGTCCTTTTTCCCCACACCTGTAACAAACCCCCATTCCCTTCAAGAAAGTACCATGGTGTTTCTTCCAACAATTACTATAGGATGGAAATTAAACTTTTCTATTATTCCCCTTATTTTCATTTATAGAGTGTTCAATAGATCTCTTATTCACCTTATTTTCTTTAAGTTCATAAGACATAGAGAAATTTTTTTCTATCTTGATATAAATTGATATTATATCTTCATATGATAAGAATGATTTTTAGACTAATTATTGATGGAGAAGTGGGTTTAAACCATTGAATAATTGATAAATATTACTCCTTGGGTTACATATATAATCTATATCATTCCTTGATATCCTTGAAATTTTAGACTCATACATTGCAAGATTATAATACTCCTTTTTATTTGGACTCAAAATTTGTATTTCTATATCTGCTCGATGGTCACAATGAATGTATTTTTCTAAGAGAAGATCTTTAAACTCCCTCCATTCCATATTTGATATTTCTTCATCCTCTATTGTGTTTCAAATTAATGACCACCATTGACCTGCATCTCATGTGAGCTAATAATCTTCCATGACTACTTTTTCCCTTTTTCTACTCCCAAAATCATGATATATTTTCTCTATGAAAAATATCCATTGGTGAGCTACAAAAGGATTTTTATTCCCATTTAATTTTGGTTGGTTTCCCCCCATGAAGAGGTCTAACATTGATCCTATGTTTTGTGGATTAGGGTGCTCCATACATGTATTGTTATTATTCATAACCTGAGTGAGATGTCCCAGTATGGTTATAAATGGTTCAACACTAGTTGAATCACCATCTCCACTATAATTATCTTGAGTAGAAGGGAAATCCATGCATGTATTATGTGCATTAATATAGTTTCCATTCCTTCCACTAGGCTCCATTTCTAAACAATGTCATGCACTAGGTTAGTATATGAATCACAATGCATAATTCCAAACATGTAAAATATCTAACATAAATTGATCAATTTATGAAAATAATCCATAATCCTAAAAAAATAACTTTGAGGATGTATTTTATCACAAATCCTTCATAATTGTTTATAATGAAAATGTGAAAAATCCTAAGTATATCTCTTGTGAGTGTCATATCCAAGAGTGATACAAGGCTCATTGTCATTTATCAAGATACCATGGGTCTATCCCAAAACACCTTGTCGGAGTTTTCACTCGTAGTTACATATTTGAGAGAGATGCCTCTACCTGCTCGTATCTAGAGAAGTATTTATTTCATGGAAAACTCACAAAATCTATACACTACCAAAATTCTAGGAAGTCCTTATATAATAATCTTCAATGTTTATCATAGGTTAATGTTACCTAATAAGAGCTTTTCTATATCTGTTTTCCAAGGGTTGTACTAAAATTTATCTTATACCAACAGTAATGCTCCAACCCAGGTTACCCAAAGTCGGTGCATTATTACATAACATTATCATGATCACATGAGATCTTGTCTCGAAAGATTTATTATTCAAGATGCTGTGGAAGTACTAGATACATACATAAGTATTACATTACATCATGAAATATAAAAACAACAACATTGTGTCCCCTTTGAACACACACACATCCCTTATCCTATCCCATAAAGCCAATAATAATATACTTCTTCACATCCTAGAAAAATGAAAACATAAAAAAGGGGTGAGATCATATGCTCAGTGAGGATAACAATACAGCTAAAACATTAACAAATATGCATAAAAATTTAAGGCAATGTATAAGACTTAAACACAACCCTTTTAATCGTATACATCATTACAATATGAAAAATATAAATCCAATATTTTCGTTTACTTATTCTCAAGGATATTATACTAGTCAAATAATTACATGTAATATCAATAGATAATTTCTTAATGATGGAATGAATAATATAAGACATCATAACCACATAATCAAGGACTCACCCCCAGACTACAAATTAGATTTTGTCAAGGCCATGTTCCAAGACACTAGTTTGGCTCGTGATACAAATCAATGCATCGAGGAGCTATAGGAGGCTCCACCCGTTACTTACTAATTCCAATGCATTCCTCAGATGTAAAGGTTGAAACATAACATAATCATTCATATTAAAACTATCATAGGATATTTTAATACTTTACCCATAAACCAGGAATGGTATAAAATAACACATTCACAGTCATACATATCACAAAACCTTCAATACAATATGGATGATTTTATCATAATAAATAAACCTCAAACAAGTGTAAAATCCATAAAAGAATGTTGACATAGATGAAATCAAAACTATTTGATAGAAATATCTATTTCTATTTCGTAATAATTTAATGTCACTTAAATATAAAAGAAATCATTTTTTTGATATATTTTTATAATATTGTAAGGGATGTTTTGAAGGTTTTATAAGGGAGAAAAATATATGTACCCACCATATAAGTTAAAAAAACATTCTTACCTTAATTTGTCAAAAAGGTCATAAAGTACCTTGTTTGGAAAACGACAAAAATATTACTCTCAAATTTTTTTATAAAAACTAAAACAAGGGAATAAATTAATTTAACCCATATTCAAGGAAATATTTAAAATGTTTTGAAATAAATTTTTAAGAAACACTGATGTGGATGATAAAGAAGTCCTAGTATATCTATATAAACATCCTCGAATAAGTGAAGAGATAGAAAAATTACCCTTTACCTTATACTGTTCCTTAGTCAAGGGTTCCTTAACCTGATGTATAATAGTTAAATCATTTTAATTAAATTACACAATAACATCATACATAAATATGATATCATATATGATCATTTAATATTTCTTTGTTAATAATATTTCAGTAGTATCATTGTTTTGGGTGTTAACTGATTCGTTTGTCAATATTTATTTCATTATGTAAGTCATGTTTGTTATGGATAGGATGTATTTTATTCATATATTGAATGATTTTAAGTTGTTAAATATTTTTTAAACAGAAAATTAAAATTATTCTTGAATCAATACGATGGGTAAATGGATCATATCTCGTTTGTGGAGACGGTAATCCGTAAGTACGCATGAGGGACAATATCATTCTATAGATGGTAAAATAATATGAAATTGGATGGTAAATATTATATACAGAATCAATGAAATGTTATATTTTTTATTAACATCAATTGTACCCATTATTATACCCATCCAAATAATGAATTGTTGAATAACAAACAACACAACGACATGGAGACGGTAAGTCAAACGTACGCAACTATGGTGACTTTTTCATTCATAGGATGGATAGAATAATGAATAAGGTTGTACCATATTTATAATAACATCATAGTGTGTGTAATGTACTTATGTTGTTATTTTGGTCTTAAAACAACCAATAAAGTGGAGGTGGATGAAGAAAAGAACTTTGAAATAGGTGATGAAATTATTACATCTTCTTTGGGTTCTTCCTTTTAATTTGATAAAAATGGGTCCTTATAATGGATTTATGATCAATGTATGAACTCTAGTATGAATTAAGGGTAGTTGGGAGTATATTTGAGTAGGGGTTGGATGAACGAAAGGGTTATGGAGTTTTTTTTAGATAAGGGGAAGTATTCTTTTATAAGAGAGGTGAGGGTTGCTTTAGGAATAGTTTGAAATATTATTTCAATATAAAATCAGTTTCGTCTTCTAATAGCTCAAATGGATTTATTTCTTGGATAAGGTGGGGATGGGTCTAAAATATCTCAACAAATAGGTTTTAGACAGATTTAGATAACCATAGTAACCTTATATTGTAGATTTAACTCTTAGTCAAATAGTTTATCTTTTATAATGTCTTCTGATATTTTTATATTACATTATTAATAAGCTTACTATAAAATTCCAAGTAAACCATAGGTGGTTAATTAATGATATATATATCATTATATAATTATTTTGGATGAATCTCATATTTTTAAGAATAATATATCTTATAATAATATAGTATTTGTTTTAAAAACTCAATTATGTAAATTTTGACACTATTTAGTATTTGGATTGTGTGAAAGTAAAAAAAAACATTACTACTTCAAGAAAAATACATTAAATCAATACTAACATGTCATATTAACCACTAAATTTTGTTTAATTCATCAAAATCCTCAATTTACATCTATTTGGATATTTCTAATATCTATTATTTTAGTCATTCATTAATAAGGTAATTACTACATCATCATTGTGCCATAAATAATTTTAATTATTTAATATGCAAAAAATATAAATAAAATACCACGATGTAATATTTATAATTAATTTTTATTATTGAATTTATCTTATGTATTACCATATATTAAAAATGTTTTATTTATTTAAATTTTAATTTAACACATTTAAATCTTCTTTGAAGATAATATTAATAAATGACCAAATATATTACCAGTGGATAAAAAAGGATAAAATATTCAACATAAGGTTGATTTTGGTAAAAATACATTTATCCTATAGATTTATGATATGTTTTAGGGTAATTATAATATCATTTTTACCTTTAATTACCCTATTTACTTTTAACCATGGTAAATAAAATCCAACAATTAGTATTCACAAAAAATTATTTCCATCTTATTAAACCAAATTTTACTTACTGATTTCAACTATGCCTCTTGAATTTTTGAAATTCAATTCATTGAAGTGGTAAAATTACATTTTATGAAAATGTGCATATGTGCCTAGATGGTGGGTAAAAGACGTTTAAAAGATCTACCAAATTTTATACATCTAAACTTATTATAAAATGACACTAACGAATTAAAATGAAATAATATAGTTATAATGTATCTATTTTTACTTAAAAAAAATTTAAATAAAATTTATAATTATTTAAATAAAAATTCCTTTTTAAACAATAATGCAGTGTTTTTCACTATTCATAAAAAATTTATTGTTTTCTCAAAAATATCAAAATTTCACCCTAAGATAATTTTGATATTTTGTATCCAAAATTGATTTACTTTTTAAAAAATAAAATTTATAAATTTCAAAAAGTGGGTATTACTGTTTGTAATGGCAATTTTGATTAATTTCGGGGTGCTATAACTCGAAGATGCATACAATGCATGCTATTGTATTATTCAAAGATAAGCGTATCGTGGATGGTTGGGATGTTACATTCGAAAACTGATTTTAAACCCGTTTAATAATTTTATTCTCATAAGTATATAAATAATGATATTGTTTATGATTTTACCCATTAGGAAGATTTCATACATTTTATTTAAGAAAAATATTTTAAAAACAAAATAAATCATTTGTTTCTTTTGAATCATCACAGTGATTGTATCATTGGTGGTGTAGATCATCCAGTTAGGATAGAAGTTCCATAAGAAATGAAATTGAACATATATAATTATTATCCCTATATAAACTAGTGAATGTAGATGATACATTAGGTGATAAAGATTGTATTAAGGATTCGAAAGATGAGATCAAGGAATATTGGAAGTATAAAGAATGTACTTTAATTGAATAAACTTTAGAAACTTCTATATTTTGAGAAAAATAGATTTTTCAGAATAAGAGTAATGATAACGGGATAATTAACATAAGTAAATCTAGACTTTTTGTTAAAGGTAATAATTAAAAATAAGATATATATTATAAATAAGCATATACACTAATATGTATACTTTAAGCTATTCATATACTTCTAGTCTTTTCAGAACTCCTAAATTTTTGTTTTTTCAAATTGATGTGAAGTGTTCTTTTCTTAACAGATATGTTCAAGTGGAATATTATGTTGAAATTATTGTGACTTTGAAAATAAAAAAGTTCCCGAATAAGTTCATAAACTTAGAAAAGCTATATATGGACTTAGAAAAGACCCTATATCTTAGTGTGAAAGATTAAGATGATTTTTATTACTGGAAAATTTTCTTAAAGGAGATATAGATAAATTGTTTTATATAAAATATGTTAATAAAAAAATTATTATGCATATTTATTTAGATGACTTTTATTTAGATCGTATAAAAATTCTTTTGTTGATTTCTTTTCTAATCTTATGAAATCCTGGTTTGAGAAGAGTATGTTGGGTGAGTTATGAAATTTTAATGGTTTTAAATCTCACAAAAACAAGAATGAAATTTTATATATAAAAATAATTATATAAATATATTCTTAATAAATTTTGATAGAAAAATACTAAAAGTATTAATACTCCTATTGGTACCTCCAATACTCGTGATCTTGATGAGGCGGGGAAATCAGTTGATGAAATTAATTTTACTGGTATGATAGGATGTTTACATTACAAAACCACTAGTTTTCCAGATAGAATGTGTTATGTATTACTATTTTAATGATAAATAAAATCGAATAGATTCCCATCTAAATGATATAAGATGAATATTTCGTTACCTTATGGGAACTATGGATTTAAGTCTTTTGTATTCTTTTGGAAATATTTTTGAACTAATTTATTTTTCAGAAGCAGACTTTGGTGTATGTCGAATATATTTGAAAAAACAACCCAAACATATAATTTCTTAATAGAATAATTAGTTTCTTGGTCACATATGGAATGAAACTCAATATCACTTTCCACTACTTAATAAGACTATATTGAAGTTGGATGTTATTGTGCTCAAGTGTTGTGGATGAAACAAACACTAACTGAATATGGCTTGAGTTTCAATGAAACACAAATACTTTATGATAAAACAAGTGAAATTTACTTATGTAAAAAAAATAACATCACTCACATGCTAAAAAAATATAAATAAGTCACCATTTCCTTCAAGATCACAGACTGAAAGAATATATAATTTTCCAATTCATCATAATTAGAGGAGAATGTTGATGATATTTTTACTAAACCTATTAGTTCTGATAGATTTTAATATATCCAAAAGATATTGGTTTTATCAATTTAAATTATGCCATCATATCTACTATATTTGGAACTATCTTCTTATATTAAGAAACAATTTTTATATAGTTTTTTCAATACAATATGTTTTTTTAATTTTAGTTTTCATGAAATATTAGTTTTTTTTAATAAAAATTATTTAATAAGTTTTATGGACTCATACTTATTTGTTAAATTTGCAATGTTAAAATACATAAATGATCCTAAAACTCTAAAAATATTAAGAATATTCCAAACTCATGTATTTTACTTTGTTTTCAGATAAAAAAAATCATAATAAATTTTTCTAATAATAATATTTCAATTTGTTTTCTTAAATTAAAGTTTATTAATTTTTTAAAAACATTAGTATTTCATAATAAATAGAATAATATTAATTATAGTCATTATAAACCAAGAATAAAAGATTGATAATACAAATTATGCTCTTCACTTGGAATTATACTTCAATATTATTTTTTATTTTTTCACTATCTAATTAAGCTACTTATTATATTATTATTTTAATAGATATAGATTTAAAAAATCATTGTTATAATATCCAAATTTTCAATTTTTTAACCCGATTCATAATCAATATCATAAATGTTTTTTAAACATTAAGATTTTTAATTTTAAAAACATTATTAGAATTTATTTCAACTATTAGATTAGAAATATTTAAATCCCAACTATTGGAATTGTATTGGATATAATACCATCCTTCTAATTTCCAATAGATAGAAGGGAGACCCCCTGTCCTACATTGGTTGTTCAGTATTTCATCTCCTATGTTTCTACTACCATTTAGTTTCTCATTTTAGAAAGAAATCTTTTTTCCTATTTCCCCGATAAAAGACCCAGTCTCATGGAGACCAAAGATTTTTTTATTAAAAATCTTATGTTTTTATGTAAATATTTATAGAAATATATTTTTATGTTATGTTGGGTTCAACACTAAAAACAATAACCTAAAAACAATTATATCATTTTATGTATGGGAGTCCGTCTTCATAGAAAAACATGATAAAGACTTTTTTTTGTTTTATCCTAATAGTTATCCCGTATTCTATTCCACTATTATATTTATCAACAAGGATGTTAATTTTAAAATATCTTTCATGATATATGGAATAAGATATAATATTTCACATAAGAAACTATCATATTTGAGTGGAATACCTTCTGAGGGAGGAGGGTTTTACCCATCTCATAAACATATTAATAGTATTAGTACTATTGATAAATGGAATTCATAAGATTAATTTTTTTTCTAAAAATGAGAATAATTGAAATATTTCTCATATTACACAATACAATCATTTTGTTGGATTATGGGTGCTGGTATTCCAGATACTAAGAAAAAAAGATCGAGACTGGTGGAAAGTCTAGGATGTTTTCATATTATAAAATCTAGTCAATATGAGATAAATAAATATTTTTAAAATTTTTCTTATAAAAGTTGATAATATGAAAACATGAACCAAAAAATATAAGATCATATTTTTTAACTATTTCTTAATAAATATTTTTGTCATATTAATGAATATTTTTGAAGTGGAACATAGGCCGATTCCAAGTAGAGAATGGATTTATTTTAAAAATGATGATGAAATGAACTTGATAAGGATGATTTTGGATATAAAATTGAATAAATTCCTTGATAATGTCGATGGAGAGGAAGTCGAAGAAAAACCATATTGGAAAAAAATAAAGGTTGATAAGAAGAACAAATTATAAGGTTGTGACCTCCCCACTAAATAATGAACGGAAATAGAATATTTCTCTTGATGAATTGTTTTAGGAATGAATGAAAATGAATGTAGAAGAAAAACTTAAAGATACTAAAATTAGACATGAAACTGATTCAGACATGATATTTTGAATTCATGATACCTATATTTTAGAAAATGAATAAAATAAAAAAAGAAAAAGAAAAGGTTTGTAGATGCTAAACTTTTTTAATTTTCATTGAAATGTGGAGAAAGGGACTCTAAAAAGGGTTTTTTAGCCACTTATCAAAATGATCAATTGATGTCATAATTAGGGTTAATTTTTGAGGGAACACCGATTGTGCATGATGATATTATTTATGTGGAAGAAAAATGAATATAAAAATTAGTTAATGAATAATAAAAACTAGTTATTATAGAAGGATAATTGGTACTGAAACCTGATTGGAAAGGTTATTTAAAGACATATAGAGAGCTTGAGGATGAGAATCATCAGGATGTTGATAAAGAGGTTGAAGCTAAGGAAAAATAAGTGAAAGAATGAGAAGAGAAAGAAGGTATTGAAAGATTTGAATATGATGAAATTGAATAGTTAATTGATGAATAAGTAAATGCGATAAGAATGAATAGAATAATATCAAAGAAAATGAGAATGAATAGTAATATGTTAATAAATAAATCTTTCTGATAAGACTTCTTCCAAATCATCATCCAAATCACTATCCAAATCCTCATAATATTTCCATATAACGATGACAAAGTAGATAATTTAGGATTATCTGTATAATCCTTATCAGATGTATAAGAACAATAATTATCTAAGAAATAATAGGATATTCAAATTAAAAAAAGGATGATGATAAAGTTGACATAAATGATGTGGATATCATGGAATTTTCTCATGATAAAGATCATGATAATAAATTTTAAATGTTGTTGAAAAGGCTTTTTTAGATAAAACAACCAATATAAAGATTATAATGTCTAATAAATCATGATTAAACATCCTATGATTTAAGAATAACAATGGGTCTCATCCATAATCATTTCTTTGAAGGAGTTGATTGTATTATTCATAAATTTAAAAGTCTTGAGGGAACAATTATTTATTTTCCAAACCGTAAATCATAGTGTTAACTGATTGAATATTGTCTCAATGTAAAACTATATTTTTTAGGTTTTAGCATATAAAAGTATATATCTTGGGTATTAGTAAAAAAATTATCAAGAATGTTCTCAAGCTCAAATAATGTCATGCAATACGATGTTCAAATGTTCTTGTCAATATGGTGATGATATTAAGTTGACTAATGATAGTTTTTCTGATGTCAAGTAGATCATAACGGAATTAGTGGAATATTATAATAAGTTATCTAAATATTTGATTGATTGGATGATGTTTGTTGAGGAATTCAGAGACTCAACTGACGATCATAATGTCAATGTTGATGCTTTGTATAATATAATCCGAGATATGGAGCTTGAAATGTCCATATTCCAATCTTGCGAGGATAAAGTTAGTATAATCAAATATTGGGAAAAAGTATTTTATGAAAATTTTTGGATTCAAATAGAGATGGATCAGATGTTAGATAAAGACAAAAATGAGTTCATGAACATCTTGACATTTTTAAAAACCATTATGAAGAAAGATGGAATTTTTTTTGTCTCTCATTGTGATTAGTTTTTATAAAATATTGGAAGTTTTTCAAATATATTTACTCTATTTTCATCCAATTCCGATTTGTTTGAATATTTTCCAATTCTAATTGGCTTAATGTTCATTCATTTTTTTTGGTGGTTGATAAGTTATTTTACTATATTGTTTCTTATGTTGTTTTTGTTTTTATAACTTTTTGGGAATCTTCCAAATTATTCCCCATTTATTTCTGATAATCACAAAGGGGGTGAATTTTTATAAAGGGGAATAATTTCTTAATGTATGTAAGTACTTTAAAAACATATAAATCACTATAAGGGAGAATTTTATACAATGGGGGATATTTTTTTGTTAAAAGGGAGAATGTGATCCTAAGAAGGCTTTCATCATATTCAAACACCATAATCTCTATCATATTCTGAAGACTTATAAACATTGGGGAAGTTAGAGTTTCAATGAATAACTATGAATATGAAGTACTTAAAGAAATGGATGGTATGTTTTACAAATCTATTTTTTTTGTTTAAGCCTTAGGGATTGTGCTTTCCAAAAATGGGGAGATTATGGAGTCAACGTTTTATTTTATTTTCATGTACATTATATTTTCATTATAAAAAACACTTTCCTATAACATATTTACTAGGTTTTTATATCCAAAGTGTTTAAGAACATTTTTGTAGAAAACATTATATTTTACCACTTAGATTAAGTTCATTATTATTTTAGGTATAAACTTATAAATCATTATTATAATAATCATAATGGGATTGTGTCTGATAAACAATAGACTCACCTTTATCAATACCAAAAGTAATATTTTATATCCTGAATATTGTAATTAAAATTTCGTAACAATTATATAAATACCGATACTGATAATATTAGATTGAAACTAATAAAAATTATTATATTGACATTGTTAAGGAATTCCATTAGACTGACTTCTGTTTATACTCCAAAGACAGAAAACTTCTATCTAATTCAAGGAACATATTTTACACAATAATGATGTAAATCAACATAATTTGGTAAATTTAGTTATTCTATATCATTATGAGCAGTAAAGTGCCATGTTTCCAAGTCATTGCAATAAAATCATTGAAATATGACCATTGGGAGATCAATATGACCATTGGGGGGATTCAATTAAATACCAAGTCATACTAAGTGCTTGAAGTTTCTTATTTAATTTTCAATTTCTCATTTTTTTGAGAGATATGATGATTTATTAGAATGAAAATCATTTTCCTAGTCTTTGTAATTAATTATAGTATTTATGTTCTATGGAAACCTTTCTAGGTTGTCTCATTATGCTCTTTTTCATCATAATATAAATTCAATCATCATAATGATCAACAGATTCTATGGATAAGAAGATAGAGAATCTGATCCATTAGATCTAGGTATACCGAGGATAGGTAGATAGAGAATCTAATCATCACATCAAGGGATTTTGGGAACATGAAGACATATTCATTCTGATCATCGTATCAAGGGATTCCTTAGTAGGGGAAGACATACATTCCTATAAATATAAAATAGGGGGAACCATTAGTCTGGTTTATAGTATAACTTTCTCTTATAGATAATATAACATTATTATTTTAATATAAAATATGTAATTATTATAATTTTATCAAATTTGTTAATATTTTCTTATTTTAATTATTATCCACTACATACAAAATAGAAATTAAAACATAGAATTAATATTTTTATTTTGTTCCATTCATCTGTAATATTATTATTATAATAGTAGAACATTATTTAATCGAATAAATATTGATTATGATATTTTTACACCATGATTTAATTTTAGTGATTTTGATTAAAATTATGTGACATTATTCAATGATCTAACAACAGAGTTGGACAATCTTTCATAAATAGAATTAGAGTTTTTTAGTTTAATTTCCTTAAACAATGTTCTTTAAAAAAAATTCACCCCCTCTCATATGTATACCTATATGAGCATATTTGCATGACCTTAATTTTTATTAATTATATAATAATATAAAAAATCAATAATTCTTCCCCAAAAAACATATTTTCATCATTCTCTCCCTAAAAGAAAATAATTTGAGATTTAAAAATTTCAGAACATAGCTATTTAATATTACATGTGGGCTATTTCACTTATTATATTTCAATTCATTTTGGATTTCACCATCTAATATTTGAGATAATTAGTTACATAAGTGTTGTGTCAGGTCCCAATTTGGTTCTATATATCATTTTTGGTGTGTAATAAAATGAATAGAGTTATATAGTGGTCATTCCAAAGTGGTATATACCTTGAAAATATAGAATGTTGGTCATAAAAAAATCCCATGTATTATTATAATCTCTATTAATTTGAAGCTTATCTATTTGGTTTTATAACCACGATTGATAAGAAAATTTTCATAAAAAAGAAGATGATACTTCTTGATAGTTTTACTACGTTGGGATATTTTGGTGATTTGGATGAACACTTATGTGGTGGGTTGATCCTATTCCATACTTAGATGATTACAATTCACATGACCTATGGTTGATTTAATTTAAATATTCATTATTTTAAAATGGAATTTATTTTATTATAATATTAATGTAGTTTGATAAAATGAAACACTCAAAAATTTGTATAAATGAATGATATGAAAACCAAAACACTTTGTAACATTATGTACACCTTCTAAAATATTAAATAATGATAAACAAATTCAATGGACTAAACTAATCACGTTTATATTATACCCTCAAGGATATCCTTTTAGGTCCGTTCCGAAATCTACCAAAAATTTTACAGGACTCTTCAATATATCAGGCATCCTGCAAGTCTGTAGTAACAAAACAAGGCACCTGATGTGGTATTCCAAATCCTGTATATAAATTAAAAAATTAAAATGAGACTAACATAACTACACATTAATACATAAATAAAAACACTAGTCATCCAAAAATAAATATAGAATTTTCAATTATGAAAAATATATTTGAAGTGTAATTAAACAAATAAAATATGTTGTCAACAGTCCAAACTTACAAAAGTATCTTAATGATCCATAAACCTCTAAAAAACTCCATATCTCAATCTATACATCAATATCATAGTTTATATCTATAATTTCAATGAAACATAAGGTCTTACAAAGTGTATTGTTACCCATATCAAGTATTTATTGATGGGGAGTGTCCAATGATCCAATAATATTACCCCACTCATACAGACTAACTATTTACTAGTTTTCATGTGAATACAAGTGAATATCTATGGAGTGTTCCATTCATCCCAATCATGAATATAACTAAATAATGTTCAAGAAAAGCTATTATTACTAAATTCCATTATGGAAAAAAATATGGATAAAAAATAAATACCCAAACCAACAAAATATCCAAAAGATAGGTCTAAGATGACTATGACCAAAGACACAAATAATCTCATATACAGATGATGTATATAAATAAAAACTCTTGTGTCATCATAAAATATACACAAGTGGTTATATAAAATCAATAATAATCCCTCAATAACGTCCCACCTAACAAATCAACCATATAATTTCCAATCAATAACCAAAAATGAAGTATCTTTAGATGTATGTATTATATCAACAATACAAACAATAGGAAATGAAATTTAGTCCAACCATTATTTCAAATGTAAACCAACTGAAAGACTACTACAACTATCAAATTGGGCCCAAAGTAGAAAATAACATCAAAAAAATAATTCCATGTTAAAAAATATAAGGAAAATAATAATAAGTCCTAACCACATGAAATAACATATCTCATATTACCCAATATATAATATCTTACCTCAAAAATCCTCACCAAATCTATCTAATACACTATCCATAGAGAGCCTAAAACTCAATCCCATTAATAAAAAGTTGTCATTTTTTATGGATCACACTATTATAAAATGTATCATGATATATACACATGTATCACTTGGATCAAATAAAAATAATCATCATTAACATCATCATCCTGTGAGTTCCGTATCCATGGCCTTGTCATGGTGAACCACAAAGGAAGAAAAACCTCTGATAAGGTAGTAATTGTCATATCCACTAGACAAGTCACTCATTCCTTCTGTAAAAAAATCCACATTTTTATTATATCCATTTACCTATGTGGAAGACAACTAATAAGAGAATAATTTTAATTATCTTGATGTATATGAATCCTTGTAAATTAAAAATAAAAATAGTCTCATGGTACTCAGTATTGACCATGATCCAAGAAGTCAATACATAATTTACATCACTAGATGTATCATATTGGGGTCCCTCAATTCATCTAAATATCTCTTCCATGACTAAGGTCCATACCTGAACAAAACCATTACAAATAAGATATATTCCCATTCTCTCTATATTATAGTGGAAAAAGACAAACACAACAAAGAGGGAAGCTAATGCACTACTATACCATGATCATGATCCTAAACATGGATCATCACAACCTGAGGAATATATCCCAAATTTTGGATATATTCATCAATATAAAATACATTGATTCTATCCCACACTATAAATACACATCGTAGTAGGTCTATAGTAATCTTCTACAACATTTATATGTCAATTCATGATATTCCAAACATATATTATGGTTATCGTGAAACCCTATAGACACACATGTGTGAAAACTCTATAATAAATAAATATTTTATTTTATTTTTCTCAAATAACTGAGGATAAAAAGAGTATGAGACGATCTTAACCATATGGTTACAATCCAAGGACCCACTAATAGACAATCAGTG
Organism: Viscum album; assembly: GCA_963277665.1. NCBI lineage: Eukaryota > Viridiplantae > Streptophyta > Magnoliopsida > Santalales > Viscaceae > Viscum > Viscum album. The sequence goes on along the minus strand of OY728121.1, from coordinate 129,158,905 downwards.
AAAACCCAAAAGGAACCACAACGTTGTCTAACCATACCATACTAAATGGTATGGTTGAAAATATATCCCCTACATTGTTGGTAATAATCATGATATAGTAGGATCCATATAAGGTAACCACTAACCAAGAGATAACCCACTATAAAACATATTTTTGAAATCCAAAATATCCCACATAAGGCCAATGAGGCTTGATAATTCAAGAAAATCAACTGTAATAATATTTATTTCAAACAAGTGTTAAATGACACTTTTATAAGTCATTTATAAATGTAACACCATGTGGAGTTTATACAGTCATGTAACATGGTTAAAACAAGTGAAAGGACCAATTTAAAATCTACCATTTATTTACCCTAAAATATATTTGTACATTAATTTATTTTTATCCATCATCATATTTTAAATTTCTTTTTGTTTTTATAAAACCTAGTACAATATCCACTAAAGCCTACACTGAAATCCAAAGGATTGGATATTTCACTTTTTTTATCTAGTGAACCACTAAATTAATAGTTATTCAAAGTCCACGTACTCCATTATTGACTATTATGATCTTTTGGGTCTGTTAATTTTTATGTAGTCATGTCGTGTCACAAATTTATTCTCATTATAAAAATAAATCACAAGAGCATAAAATAACTAGTTTTTAATCCATTTTAAAAAAAATATTCAAAATAATAAATGAGTAATAACAATTGACCTCATATGAAATTTTATTTATAACTCCAATTTTATACAAAAAATTTTCCATATCAACAAGACCATATATCCTTAGAGACCAAAATTATTATTCATTGAAGAATTTAATATAAAAATTAACATTAATTAAAAATATAAAAAATCCTCAACAATTGAAGCAATGAAGGAATACCACACAAAAAAAAAGGGAAATTACATCTCAATATACAGTTAATCCTCTTTTGATTAACCCCATAAATTATTTCATACAATCAATAATGAATTTTATCCTAAATAAAAAATAATGATTAACTCACCAAGAGACATACCACTAATTAAATGGGGAGAAACATGAAATCATACGTCTCAAAACATCTAAAGATAATATATAATTTTCTATTTCAAAATGACGAAATATTAACATGCTATGATTGAATAAGAACACAAATACCTAAATCCAACCAAAACAAATTATTGAAAATGATGAGAAATAAGAATGAGGAGAGGAGTATATTAACTCAACATGATCCCTTAAGGGATATTCATTAGGATTAACCTTCAATAAAGGGGTGAAAAATTCCTTTCAATGGGGAGATGATACGGTGAATATCCTTGATGAAATTTTCTCTCAAACCCATTACCACACATAAAATTAGTGCCCAAAACAATATAATTATAGAACCCCAACTAAAAAACAAGTAACCTCCAATGGGTTCCCAATATCATATCACCATATACTTCGTGGAAGGGGTAGTATGACTTCTTGATTTACTAGACCATTAGACTCCTTAGTGGTTACCAACAAACTCTTGTTGAGTTTTGGAGTAACCCATTAAAACTATGATTCCTACAACCTATGATGAATATCCCCCTCCAGGTTTTTGTGAGGGATTACACATGTCAAACACTTCTATTTTAACCCTAAAAAATTCTGAAAATAAAACACATTTGAATTGAAATTCAAAATTAACACTAGTCATTGTTTTTTTAATGACACCCAATGATATAGGTCATTAAAATCTCCCTACCACCATGAATTTTTTCATCTACCAAAATCCTAGTCAATCATTATCCTATAACACTCAACATATATATATAGATAATTCAATATTATATATTTTTATTTTATCGATGAAAATATATCCTCATTATTCTTTGTAAAATAAAAAATCATGTTCATAAAACATGAAATATCTCACCCAAAATTCATAAGGATTTCCTCCAATCATTGATGGTCACCATCACTTCACAAGTGTCATTTTTCTTTAAACTTACCATATATGATTTCAAGGAATAATCCAAAAATCTAACCACCCAACTCATATCTATTTTCAAAATGATTAGGAAATTCATGTATTCACCCTCTGATCCTAATTAACTAAAAACTAATAAGCATCATGACATTTGATACTCCAAACTATAAGGATTAACTATTGAATCCATAATTTTTCCACTGGTTCTACTCACTATTTGAATTGCCTATTGAAAATGTACACCACAAAATAAAACATATTAAATAATAAATTTATTTATCCATATGATCAATACATAAACTAATAAAAAATTTATAAATACAAACTCAAATTAATCTATTATTTCATTTTTATTATACATTACAAAAATTTATAATTTAAAACATAAGACTCACTCCTGATTTCTAAAATATGAGTTTCCATTTCATTTAAAAATATATTAAATTATATGTTAATATTTATTAATTTTTTTTAATGTTTTATGGTATTGTTAATCTGATAAAAACATTGATGATTTTTGGAAGAAAATAAACAAAAATAAAGAAAAAACACTTCTAGGTGGTGGGGGAACCACCACCTGGTTCTTGTGATGACATGGAAAATAATTATATCTAGAGAAAATGGACCTGAAAGGATAGGTCATGGAAAAATGTAATTATTATATTTAAAGAGAAAAACATAAGTACAAATATATTGTGGTTTACATGTCATGGATTATAATAAAAGGAAAATAATAAATGATAAGGTACCATTATCAAAATACATTGATCATGGTAAAAAATATATCTATCAAAGTAAATAAAATAATTATATTAATACCATATTTATTTGTGTGGATATGTAAGAATTTATTATATATAGGACCATTTATTATATAATGAAAAATTCCTTTATTTGAAATGTTTTGAAGTCTATTTGAAGAAATGGATGTAACACATCATAAAAATACTCAACACATTATGGGTTTTTAATGAATGAAAAGGAAAATATGTATAGTTAAATAAATGTAAGAAGATATTCGAATAATATTTTTTTCACATTAATGTGTTAATTTTTTAAAAATTAACTAATTCAGAATTATAATGGACACATGGGGATGATTTAGATTAATTTTAGGACATTTGGTTAAATTTTAGATGAATTTCACATTAAAAAGGGAATCTCTATAGTACAGTGGTAATATTTTATATCTATTTTTCTATTTTTTCTACCTGAGAGGATTTAGTTCCCATTATCCACCATGAGGAATTCATTAAGATTTACTATGATTTCCCAATCCATTATTTCTTATTTTTCCTATTTATAAGGGTTTCATATCTTCTATAGATATGGACACATTGGGATAAATTCGGGAATATATTTGGGGAATTTCACTAAAATTTTATGTATTATATAGAAGTTATTTGAGTTAAAATTAAAGTATATATGATTTTGAATATATAAAAATTTATATGCATATATTTTCACATTTAAAATATTCCTTAGTGTAAAACATAAATTATCAAAAATAAGTATAATAGACTTCAGAGAGAGGTTATATAAGTTTATATGTTATAGAAAGTAATTATTTTTGGGTTTTTTATTTCATTATTTCATTTATACCATGAAACATTCCTTTATTACATATGAATATATGGATATGTAAACTTATTATGTAGTGTTTCATAATTAATGGTAATTAAGAAGTGTAAGTAATTTTTTTAATTGTGATTCTTATGTGGCTTATGAATTCTCGATTTCTTGTACATAATTTCTTATTTCATTATGGATGATAATTTCATATTTATTTATGTACTTCCAAATAATAAAATAAATATCATCATGAATTTTTCCTTGATCAAGGAATGAGTTTATATACCTAAATTTAGAAATGTGTTTTGATCACCTTATTATTAAATGAACCCAAGTACTGCATATCATGAAAAAATGAGTTTAATATATAGAGAAATAAAACCAATACAAATTTTTATATATAATTCCATATATAATAAATACCATAATAAAAATAATATAAAATAAATTATTTAAAAAACAATACTTTTAAAAACTCAGTGTACTCTCTTTCATTCAATGTACATTAATTTGTTTTAGCAGTACCATAAATCATTCAGTACTTGATTCTTGAATTTTGAATTAATATTTCATTATCCAGATAACATTCCTATATTGGTAAAACTTCAAACAATACAAACACGCTTTTTAATTATTTAGTGATTAGGAATAGATATTTTTTAAATTATAATGTCAGCACCCTTATGGAATTAGAAACACCTCATAGTCTATCACCTCCATGATCAACAATAAAAATTAGAAAACAATATTCCATAATGACATATTTCATATTATAAAAACAAACCATATATATTTTCAAACCTTAAACCACAAATGAGGTTGCAAAATAAAATCATCACATATAAGGGTTATCATCCAAACCGTGAATACTAAAAGCTTCTTTCATGCTAATCATTTTTCTTAAAATGTTCCTGTAAAACCATCTCATCCACTCTATATAATCTACCAAAACCCATTTTTTTTAATAATATATCATTCCTTGAAATCAATGTATTTTGAAAAACTAAGGGATTTATAATCCATTTTATAAAATATAAAATTATGGAACTATTTTACATATTTCCATTTCTATAATAAATTTTTTTAAAGAACTTATTTTTAGATTACTAAAATTATTACCCAATGGTAGTAGATATAACAAAATTTATTAAATAAATCAAATGATAAACCCATATAATCTATACTAATTAATTTTCCCCTAACAATAACTTTGAGAAGATATCAAATATATTATTTTATTTTCATTTAATTAATAATGGACCTTTAAATGATGTTATCCAATTAACCCCACCCTTATGCCCCAATACCATTCCCAAAGAATAACATTATCATGATGCCTGAACAATAGAAAATATCTCTTTATTAATCCCATAAAGTCATCCATATGCACACATCCTCTATACATATAGTTCCCATTCTAAAAATATCACCCATACATTGAGTCCATACTCCCAATATTTGAAATTTTATAAAAGGATGGGAATAATTCAATCTAATGATTGAAAGATACATACAATACATACCTATAATTTCCTAAAATACAGTATCCAGCCCAATAAATATTAATCCTATAAAAAAATATTTAATACAAATTTGTAATGTCTCTGGACCATTTTAACAGATCAGTTCCTAAATTATAATACGACATGGACTTTTTACCACCTCCCTATATATTAATGAATTTTTTACAATTAGTGTGGAAATAAACCAAATCGCGTGAGAATATACCCAAAAGCATAAACCTAAGGGTTATTATTGATTCTTCCATGAATTTATCTTGACACATCTATACATTAAACATCCAAAAAATACATGAAAAAAATATTGATCCAAAAATACTATCATAGAGTCAAATATATCTATATAATGTTACACAATATCAAAATAGATCATTCATAGGCATATAAGACCTTAAAAATACATTTAGTATGAATCATAAGTAAATAATTATTTTATATTACATTACATTGATGAATAAAATACAATGGCCTCTTTGTAAATTCCCAACAATATCCAACATACATATTAACCTCCAAGAAACTACTTGTCTCAAGTCATAACTATATATCCAAGATAATAACTATACCAATAATGAAATATAATATCTACAGACATAAATTGAATCCCATACCATGTCAGCAAGTAGGGGTGACTCTAATAACCCAATATGATTCACTTACATTCCTAGGATCATAAAGTACCAAGGATTAGGTGGAAAGATATGTTAGTCACTATAATGTACTAAAAGACCCATCTTGAATCATAACTCGTGAATGATTAGGAATCACTATCATAGCATCATCCCATTATGGTTAACATGAAAAAATATCAAATAATCATACTAATACTACCTACCTAGTCTGGTTCTTACCATCCTATAAATAAAGACAGATATACCATCATTCAAAAAATAAGTATACATATGTCCAATCGTGTCTCATTATAAAATATCATTGAGGTCATATGAAATCTATAAAATTCATTCAATATATTCTCTATAAATACATCGATTATATCTCAAAAATTAATATTCAAAACCCAATATATTTGGTTAAATAATTATCATAGAAAGTATAATAATAATAATAATTAATCTAATAGGTTCTATACATCATGTAAAAGATAAACCAAAAATGAAAACCAAAATGTCCATTAAAAAGGAACCATGAATAAAAAAATCATTATAAAAAAATTATCTGAAATGGAACAAATGAAAAAATATTGGGGCCTGAACAAATGAAATAACATATCTCATCTTTCACACCACACCCTATATCATACATTGGTCCCCAACAGAGATATCTTTCAAATTTCAAATAAGGAACAAGAGGCTCTATCATAATTAACATAAGTCATAATGGGGAAAGATCCCACTACACCATTTTATAACATCATAAATACACACTGACACCATTGATAAAGCCCCAATAATAATTAACATATTCATTAAATGATGTGTTAAATGGAAAAAAACTTACTATGGTGAATTATGGATGAAGAAAGACCACTTAAAGGTAAGCACTGTTGATTCAATACATAGAATCACCCATCCATCAAATGTCAAAATACACAATCTCACTATGTGAATTCAGTTATGTGGAACATAACTTATAGGTGAGGAAATATCATATTCTAGTCTTTCATTATCCATAACGATGAAATTAAAATGAAAAAAATAATCTCATAATATTTAATATTGATTCATATCCCCAGGGTATTGATTGATGTTATATCTCTACTATGGATGTATTTAGAACCATACATTCACCTTAGACATTGTCTTCATGTCCAATGTCCACAAATAAATAAAATTATAAATCAGATGGTATGTTCTATGTCACATTATCCAAAAAAGAAAAAAAGAAATCATAAAAGCAAAAAAAAACATGATCCACTCATATCCCATGGACATAGTCCCCATCATGGATAATCACAACACATATTATATCTCCAAAATTATAATTATACCCATTAATTTAAAAAAAAACTAGGTTTAATCCACACAATGGAATACATTTCCCACCATGTTGTTGACAAACCATATCCCCAACATATAGTGAACACAAGGTGTAACTTACCATTATGGTGGTTGTCATGTAATCTGATAATCACTAATGAATGAACTCGTAAAAATTATTTATGGGATCCCTTATTAGAGTGGGGATTATAGACAAAAGTAGGTTTGTAATTTTAAATTACCATATCATCTATAAGGATTGATATATACATTTATGTTCAAGATAACGATAGATTTGTCCTATATATATATATATATATATATATTATGGTAATGCAGATTAGTTATATGTCATATCAAAAGATTATAATAGTTAATATTCATAACTAGAACCTTATGATACTATTAATACATATTAAATATGTTTCCTATAGTTTAGGTAAATTTATAAAATAGGAATCATATAATTTTTTACTACATGGTATTCAGGGTACATACATGATAAAGATTTATCTCATTAAGATAAAAAAAAGTAGTCTATATGTATGTGATATTATGTGGACTAACCGAATTGTAGGAAAATAGATTACACAATTGTAACATATGTATAAATTAATTTTTTTACATGATTAAACTTTTCATAAAACTATTAAGATTCAATCCTTTATCTTAAATGTTTAGTGTATTTTGATATTATCTATACATTACATCTTATCAAAAAATGATATATATTCCATCCATTATATTATTCACAGATGACCCTATTATTGACATATTGAATTTTTTTCCTTATTTCATTGATGAATGATAAACAATGTAACAGAGTGAGATCAAATTCTTAATAATGGTTAAACTTGAGATATATTAATCGAGTCAACGTATGTGATCATAAAGAAACTCAAAATGGTTTTGTGACAAATCATTTTTGTCAAATCTATTTAAAAATATTTTTATTTATTTTTTATTCAATTTTTACGTGGTCGTAAGGATTTAAATCGGTTTCATGGGATTGAAAAAATATTTATAACCATGATATATAATATATTTTTTTGATGTTCACACATAAAACACAAAAAATAATATATAATAAATACATCCCCATATAGAAAATTTATACCCGCAATTAAAATTGGGAAGAGAGTTTACCTCTAGGGTGGTGTATTTTGATATTCGGTTTCATCCCCCCAGATCAAAACTATGATAAGAGTTTAAATTAAAATATTTGTTAACCCATTAATATCCTATACATCATTGATTAATATTATAATCTATGGTTGTCAACCAAATTTGATAAAAGACATATTATGGTGGATACTGATGGATTAAAATTTTGTTCTTTTCTGAATCAACAAGAAAATTCAATGTATGTGTTGATTATGGGGAATGATGATCCAATATTTTGGTAAGATAATATTTAAAATTTCTACATCATTACACATGTTTAATTATTTGAAAGTTTCTTGGTCGACTATTTTTTAAAAAACATCATGAATAGCAAAAAATATTATTTTTAACATTTTTTATTATTTTTTCTCATTCATTGATCATATAATATTTAGTCTCGTAATATATAATTGGGTTTTTATTGTTTTTTATAGCTACCATCACCCCTCATTAGGTTGATCTGGGTAACCATTGTTGAACTACTCTACGGGTTGATATAGGCCAACAAGGTTTTGATAAATGGTGGGAATACTACAAATTAATAACACCTACTTATTTATCTCCCTCTCATTTTTTTCGGCTCTACCTCACGATAATATAGAAACCCATAATCCTTTTCATTGGATAATGTATCAAGGGGAAAAAAGGTAACACAATAAACAACATTATGTTGAGTAGAGGGAGAACCATCTGATAGTGGGTTTCACATTAGGTTCAATATTACATTGATCAAAACATATAACTTGGGGGAGGTACGTGTGTTTAACTAAAATATTCAATATGATAGATATGTTTTTAGAAACATAGGTAGTTATTATTATTTGGGTTTCGTTCAAAAGTAAATCCTTTTGCTGCCAAGATATAAAGATTGTGTCTTTTACTATTCCCCTGGTTCTCTAGCCATAAAATAATATATGGTTTCCTGTAACACATTTATATGAAATAGGATACTAGATGAATTTTTGTATCATTACTCCATTTTTATGTATGGTTTTATTGAGAATTTAATTAACCACCCTTCCATTGATATTTCATTGAAATGTGTTTTGTCTTGTATAGATGATGGTCAATTTTATGGTGATCTTAGTGGATGTGAAGTTAGTGGAGATAGAACTTAGTGGTGCTAGATGGTGAGAGTTGATATTAAAGTTCATGTTGAGAACTACTATGATGAGGAGTTTCATTTAAATATAAATCATTAAATGTATTGATTTATGATTTATTAGAATCACATGTCTTGCCATTTTTTTCGTGTAACATTTTTCATACTATTATGGTTATTAAGAATGTGTTTCATGAGTATTGTATTAAAATAGAGGTTTAAGTTTTTTTTGATTATTATACAATGTTATGATAAAATTTGGTTGTGTGCATGTACAATAGGATATTTCTATTTGATTAGTGTGATATTAAAATAATGTTGGGCTGGTGAATTGAAATTTTGAAAACACAAAATATTTTAAAATAAATCATAGTTACAATTTAAATATAAATAAAGTTTAGGGGTTAGTGTGAAGTTCAATTTTAAATTCATTGAAATTAAAATAAATAGGATCATATAATTTTCTAGTACTTCATATCAATTGATCATATATAAATACATCACAAAGTTTCTAAGTAAATTAGAATGATACTACACACTAAAACAATCATTTCTTTTTAAATGATGTGATTATATTAAACATGTCCATTTTTTTACAAACCAAATAACATCCTAGACATTCCTATTTCTTACCCAGATTAAAAATCCATAAAAACAAGAATTTATCAATTAAAAAGGCCAATCTAATGTGATCTAAATATTTTATAATATTAGAATAACCAATAACATAATTTTAAGTTAGGTCTCAACTGTGTGTGAGTTTTGTTAAAACATGATATTAACATTACAAAAAAATACACACACCAAATTTATTATAATAAATTGAACGAACTAGTGAATGATGAAGATGAGAATGTTTCTATAGTATAGTTATCACTGAATCCTTATTACTGATGTAAAACGATCATGTTTTTCACTTCTGAGTAGGGCTTCAACAAAACACTTGAAAAAAAATATTTTTTTACCCAAATGAAAATTTTTATGAAAACATGAATATATAATTTAAAAAATGTAAGTTTATAAAACCAATTTATTTGTTTTAATTTTGTTTTAGAAGTAAAACTGTATATTTTAAATATTATTTTCACGTTATAAAACTTATGTTCTATATTTTAGAAAATATACAACATTTTCTTCTAATTTAGAAATAGTTTTAAAAAATTTAATATAATTATTTTTCATAATTTTAATATTACATTATATCATTATTAGGAAGCCACATATAAATTATTATTTTATAATTTAAAAAATTAAATCAACTAATTCAATTACATTGATAAATTTGTACTACATATATTTTATGTTTAAAAATACACATTTTTTAAAAATATTTTTCATGCATTATGTTGGGTAATATCAAAATTTATTTTTTTAACCAAGGGAACGTTTATTTGAAAAAACATTTTTCATTTAAAAAATTTCAGTCTATTTTTTAATTTATGTTTTATTTTTTAGGAATTTATTTATTTTAGAAAGAGAAATATTTGTTACGATGATGAAATATTTATTTTTTAATGAAATATAACACTCTTGATATTGGGTATTTTTAAATTAAGAGTATATATTTTAAAATAGTACTATAATATGAGGTTTTAAACATATATAAAATAAACATGAATCCATTTAATTTGAAATCAATATTAAATAATATTAAAAACACTTAATTCTTAAAATTTCATTTTCTAGATAAATAGGTTTTCCACATCATATATGATGTAATTTAAATTATAATTTTATAATATTTTGAAATTAAATTAGATTTATTGAATCACAAATTCAATTTCAGGATGGTTAAATTTGGTATTAAGGATAAATTTATATTTTTTATGCTAAAATAAAAACCATGACTAATATTTAATTGAGATTTATAAGTTTTAAAATGGGTAATCTAGTATGCCTCAAATTTTTCAAAATCAATTTGAAAATTAGTATTATAGAATAAATTTTTTATTGTGTAAATTCATACCTTCATATATCACCATAATTTATAAACCAAAATATCCTAACTCTACTAGAATTTCATTCTCACCCCATACTTGAAATTCTTGCCAGAATAATTGTCCCCCCTTTTCACCTATAAAAGGAGATCAAATACACCTACATCAAGACAGACCCCTAATTATAAATTACATAGAACTTATATCAAATTTAATTCTAATGGATCACCTATAAACTATTTTTATCCTCATGATTCAAAAATGTTCATTAATCCCATCACTTCAAAATGATACTTCAAGAGATTTTCCATGTAATCAATAAATGTATTACTCAACCATTTTATTATTTATTGTCACCATTCTCATCCACCCTCCTCAAAATAAATTATAACTATAATTATGTAATTAAATAAGTATTAATTATATAATAAAATTTTATTATATTTATGGTATAACCATTACTTATTCCTCTCCAAATCAACCGAAAAAATAAAAATGTTTCTCACTCGTATGTGCAGACTACCACCTCCATGAATGAAATGTTTTGTTTTTTATAACCACCATTGAAGGGTACTTTTGTAAATGGGATCAATGAATTTATAGGTTATCTTTCTCTTGTTTTATATCTTGAATATATAAATTTTTCATTCTATAATTAATATGAGAAATAATAAATTATTTAAAAAGTAAAAACCCAAAACAAACATAAAAAGTGTAACAGTGATTTATATATAAGTGAAAAAATATTTTTCATTTAACAGTTTCATATAACTCTTAGAAATTTTGTTTGGTCAACTTAATAACATATAAATAATTCCATTATTTTTTTTATTTCATGAAAAAAGAATCTCTTTTATATCCACACTCACACATTGATTTTAGCACACTGTTATTGGGTTGGTGTATCCACCAACACGAAAAATGTTAAAAATTTATATAAGGTATAGAATTGGAAAAATATAAATATATATTATTATGTAAATAATTAATATTTTTATATATTTTTTGGTAATATAAATGTTTTGAGTCATTAAATATGTTACCATCATATATTTTTGATAAATCATATAAAGATGATCATTGAAATTTTCATTTACAAGAACTATAAATAAGTCACTCATATAATGAAATAAAAAGTTTATAAAATAATTTTGGACCCAAGTTGTGTTTCGGTTTTATTTTTTTGAAAAATGTTGATACGTATTTGAATATAATAAATGGATTGGTTTCATTTTTTCGGACCCGGGAAATAGTATTGATGAATTTGAATCATACCATCAGCATGAATCATTGAATATGAGTTATCATATTGGTATTTCTTCTAAAATCTTATGAAAATCGTATTTATTTCAAAATTATAGTGTTTATGACAATGAAAACCTAATCTGATTCTACCTAACCAAGTGGTTGAATGACACGCTGCATTGCTGATTTTTAATTCAAAAATGTCATTAGTTGTTTGAGAATCTTGGGATGTAAGCTTGATGAAGGAAAGAGGGAGAAAATATGCTCCCAATCATATTCATTCAAATAATATTCATGAAAATCATATTATGATTTGATTAGAAAGAAAGTTGTTTATGAGATATGGGGAAGTTACAATACTATCCATTGTAAGTAATAAGATTCAAAATATAATCATCAAATGTTTTCAAAATCTTGAGGAAGTTATGATAGAATTAACATGTTGTGAAATTAAAAATATTTCTTAAGGAAATACTTTATGGTCTCATTTTCATAGGTATCGGACCACCATATTCATAGTTTTCTTATAGCAGGATGACTAGGTTTATTGTAATTAGAAATGAATAGATGTTTCTAAAATTAATGCTATAAGAATTGGTACATCGGACGTGGTATGCCACAGATCCATAATAATGTATTGTGACACCAATTCATAATTTAGGTATCCATTGTAAATCAGATAAATGTTTTTATTAGTGGAATAATTTTTGTGAGAGGTTGAATTGTATTTCAATTCATTCAAGAAAACAAAAGTCCTTACTTTGTTCTCTTACAATTGGGCCAAGAGAAAAAGAAAAAAAATTATTGATTATTTATCAAACAATATTTTATTGAACATTTTATTGATAATAAATGATATAATTCAATCACATTGTTTTTAATATGTTTAATTAGAAAGTATTTGGGATTAGATCATTCATTTGAATATTTGATCAAAATTCCAGTTTTACCGTTTCAAAATCACTTTAGTATTTCAATCATAAATACTTTGATTTGAATTATTTGAACTTAATATTTTTTAACTGTATTCCTTACATTATGGGATACAAATTTATTCAGTAAACTAGATCAAAATAATTCATTTGGATGGAGTAATTGGGCCATAAGGTCAAATGTGGGCTGCACACGCCAAAATGGAAAAGCTTTGGTATTTTGGCCATAACGCCTTCATCTGAGCTTGAATTGAGCCCAAATATTGAGGGGAGATAAAGGAACCATTTAGGCACATATGATCCTTCTGGAAGGCCGGTCAATTCATGTTTTTTGGTGTTAAAATTTTCGGTGTAAATTGGATTAAAATATTTGGCCGAATTTCCACGTCCACAATTGAAACCACTTGTAACATATCCTCCCCTACCCTCTATAAATAAGCGTTTTTATCATTTTTAAGGGTTTGGACGTGCATTGGGAAGTTGAGGGAAGAGGAAAAGTCGATCCACTCTAATTCTCCAACCATTTCAAAAAGGGTACCTCTTGAATCAAGGATCCCTTCGGCGAAGCCTTCTTCTTCTCCTTCGTGTTGTAATGCTTTTGTTTGTGTAGTAAATTTCTTTGTACATATTTTATTTCTTATCTTTTCTTATGTTTTATTTAAATTTATTATTCTATTAATCTTCCTCTTTGGTATGGAATTCTTTATTAGAATCTTGATTGGGTTCTACCCGTTCTAAACCTTCGCACATGCCAAACATTTCTATGATGATTACGCCACCCATGGAAGAGTAGTCTTTTAGTAATCGATCTATCTCTTAACTTCTTAATTCATTTTATTTTTGAATAAATGAGCTACTGTAATTCACTTAATATGATATATTAATTGAGTTTTCAATTTAAATGAAACTATGTAATCAATGGAACAATAAACATAAATCACGTGAGGTCAAGAATTGTGTGAATTGTGAGAGCGTGAACTTAACTAGTAATTCAAAACCACACGGGATAAATTTGTAGTGTTAAAATATAATCCCTAAACTCAATTAATTATAATTTACATAGAGGATATATGCCTAAATTTTCCACTTACCATAAGCTAACCATAGAACATAAACCAAAGTAGGGTTCTGTGATTTCATGTTCTGAAGGTAGCCTAAGGTTAAATTTACTTAATCTTTGTGGTAAATTTAATTCTCGTAGGGTTCGGGATTTAAACAATTAAGGGAACATAAATAAGTGGATATTAATTTTAATGATAATTATTAATAAGTTAATGAAGATGTAGATTTATATCCATTACGAGTTTTAAATATTGTTTAAAAAAACTTCTTTTTCCTTGTCATTTTAGTCGAACTTCATTTCAAAATTAAAAACAAAAAAATACAATCTTCTTCCAGCAAACTTATTCTAGTTTAAAAAATGATAAACCCCCCATCATTTCAAGTATTATTTTTATTCTCTTTGATTTTATTTTAAAATACCTTTAATTAGTTGTGTGAATTTACTTCCTCCTTTAAGAGACAACCTTGGTCAGCCACTCTGCTACACCTAAGTAACCCAAAACCAAACATCATTTGAAGGTGCCCATGACAACGCCTCTTCAATTATTTCTCAAGAAGAGGTGAAAAATATCAGTGTTTATAAGAGTTCATCGTAATGGTTAAATTAATATGTCTTCATCATAACAATGAATCAAAATAAAGTATCATAATGAATAAATTGGTATGAGAATATTTTTATTTCAATTGGTGTGGAGCAATGTAATGTGAATTCTATTATTTCAAAAAAGTATTTATATTAATAAGGTCGACTATAATGAGAGAATCAGAATTGTACTGATGTTTGTTCAGAATTCTGATGCATTGAAAAAGTTAAAGAGAGATCTAAAAATCAATGAGATTTGATAATTGGAAAAGGAATTGAATGAGGGAAATATTGATCTATTATTTAAAAAGAATTTAATATTTGGGAAAATTAGTTAAGAGGGAAAGTTTATCACGACCCTTTTTAAACTACATTTGAGGTACCTATAAAAGTTGAGTTGTGTTCATTTGTAAAAGGGGCTCTGAACTATATTTACAGTTGATCTCGGATATTTTTATAACAGGTATTAGGTATCAAACCAATTTTTTTATTTCATGTTTATGTAGAGAAAGATCATAAGATTGATGTTCAATAAGATTATCCGAGAATGATCCATCTGAAAAAGGTACATTTGAATAAGTCTATTAGAGTAAAATCCATCATATAAATTATCATTAGGCCAGGTTCCATCCAATTTATAATTGTGATCTTGTGATTATGTTCAAACTAAATTGAAAAACGAATAGAAAATGGAGAAACAGATGAGATAGACCATCAAACAGAGACCATCCGATTAGGGATTCCAAATAGGGAAGATTAAACTAACACAACTATGAGTGATTTCTGGACTGATTTTTTAGAACATGTTTCATGAGAAACACATTTCGTTGTGAGTTTTTGATCTTCATGATTATTTTAACCATTTAATGTTTAATTTATCTTACTTTTGGAATAAATAAAGACTTTGTGAAGTGGATTGGAAAAGAAGAAGGAATTTTAAACATGGGTCTATAGAGAATTAATATTTTTAGAAATTGGTTGTTTGTGAGGAATGTATACTAGAAATGATAGTTTGGGGGTGGGTATAACCAACATATGAATTAATGATGCTATGTGGATTTTAGAAATATTATTTGTTTTTTCATATTTATTTTGGAATTAAGATAGTGAAGGAATCCATGTTGGTGGGACTATCCTATGTGGAATGGAGTATGAATTTGTACTGACCAATGTAAATATCATATTCTACCATCTCTTTATATTTTTTGAATAATAAAGGACTGTTTGTGGGTAATAATTGAGTGGATTGTATCTCTACAATGTTTCATAGGTTAATAATGATTTTGATATGGAGTTAAGAAACATTATTATAAAATATAAATGAACCATTAGGTTACCCCCCTTAAAGGACTTGATCCTACATGGTAACGCAAATTGGTATCATTGGGATGGTTTCCTCTTAAAGATCGATCTCAAGAATAGAGAATTTTTATTACATGATATATTAAGGGATTTAAATTCAAAATGGAAAGTACAATCATATCTAGAGATATAGAATGTTTCCATATCTTATGTCCCTTGACTATGATGTTTTGGATGATACTATATAAGTATGTCCTCATTATATAGAGAATTATCCTCTTATATCTCATGAAAAAAAATTGACCATGATGGAAGAGCTAAATTTTTTTTACATTAATATCTCACTAAAAGTGAGTTTCTTAGAGTAAAATTAATTATAAATTCCAAAGGCATTTGGGGTAATTTAAAAAAATATATGAATGAAATAAAAAGGTGAAGAAGGAAATGTTACAAATTTAGAGGAGGAAATTTAATGATATGAAAATTGATGAGTACTAATTTAATTATGACTTTTTTTACAGGGGTAATTTATATATTTAGCACCATAAGATGTATTGTTACGAAATTAAAATAATCAACAATTGTTGACAGGGCCTCCAGAATTATTCCGGATAAGTCTGATGCTAATGTTTCATCTTTGAAAGATAGAAATCTTGAATCCTTGTCATTGTATGAGCAATAAAATATTCTTGTTACATATAAAAATAGATGAGATCTTGTTAATGATGATAAAGAAAAAGTTGATGAATTAATATCCTATAAATATTTAATAAAATAGAAAAACAATAAAATATAAATTAAAGAAAAATCAAGTGATCCATAACTGGAGAAAAACAGTTATGTTTTCAATATAATTTTCCCCTTATTTCTAGGAAATACCATAAGGTAAAATGGAAAAGAAAATGTCTCAAATATTTGAATTATAAAGGGAAAGTAAATTTTAGAAAAGATATTCTTGGGGAAAAAATTAATGAATAAGAATCTGAAGATGATGATGAGAGACCTCAGAAATGAAACTGTAAGAAACCTAAGGAATTATTTACATAGGAAAAAATGGAAGAAATGTTATTTGAGTTGAATAAAAAATAATGAATCTACATCATATGATGAATCTAATCCTCAACTCATCTTTATTGATCATGTTAGTAGTAGAAGTGATTCTTCAGGAAGTGATGATAATTATGTATAGATGATTGAAATGGAATGGATTCATAGAAAATAAGATAGAGAATGAATTTGAAAAAAAAACACTCTAATAAAGATATAAATAATGGCGTTGAAGAAATATGATGAATTTATAGATTTTTAAAATGGTGGGGTTGAAATAAAAAATAACATTTATTACGAAAGGTCAAATGAAAATGAGATTATCAATAGGAAAGAATTGACACAATTTAAAGAAAGTAAACAAAATAAGTTGAAGACAACTAAATCCGATAAAATAATAGATGTTTTGAATAGTATGCTAGTTGAGACAGAATAAGAGTTGCTAAAAACATAATCAATACATCTTATAAAAATATGTGATATAATAAAGATGAGAGAAAACTTACCAAAGGAAATTGATGTTAAAGGTGAAATTTTTAAAGAAGGTGAAAAGAATGATTTATAGAAGAATATTTGTAAGAAAAAAAAATTTCCCCACGAAATTTTAGAATTCATTAGGAAATGACCCTCCGGATATGGGTGGTCCACAATTTGTGAAGAGAATATAACAACAAAAATGGTCTGAATTTTTTTACTATCAGTCTGAAAAATAATGATTCAGAAGTCACTGTGGGTGTTATGGAATTTTTGGACATAGAGATTATTCATGAAGGTATAACGTGTCTCTACTTAGAAGTATGTATGAATCAATGGGTTGATGGACTATATGACCAAATATTATCAATGGTTTCAATTTTTTTGGAATCAATGAATAAAATTCAAAATATGATGAAATATGAGTATGTTTAGAAATAAGAGTATATTAATAAAGATGAGAAAAGTAAATACAATGAGTCAAAAAATAATGAGTGCATAATTATTTGGGAAGAAGAAGTTTCTATAGCTATGATGCTAGAAGGGAAAAAATTTTGTATGGAAAATTTAAAGAAAATGGTTTCTGAAATTGTAATAAATTTTGATAATTTGATATTAATATATTGTGTCCTAAATATTTAGAAAATGTGTAAGAGATGTGAGAAAGAATGGAATGTTACTTAAAGTTGATTAACTATCATTCCGGAATAATAATAATTCATGAATGAATTTTTACAAACTCATTGTAATTAAATGGTTTCTATGAAGGAAAATATATTGACATCCTTAATAGAAGAGACCTTTGATGAAAAGAAACATGTTACAAAATATGAGAAGGATAAACTAAAAGAATAAATTAATCTAATGAAAAATAAAAGGAGAAGAAAAAAAAGGCATGGTTGAGAGAGTAATCTTAGTCTAAAATATTTTTTTAATAACCTTCTAAGGGTCCTACTTATAATCAAAATATTTATATGTGTACTAACTTGTTGGGAATTGAAGGGGTTGAAATAAGAAATATTAAAAGTGAATATGCTATTATTCCTGCAAATGAAAGTAATGAGGTTATAAAAAGTTTGTTTTTAAAGTTATATTTATACACATAAACTCTATGATATGCTTATTAATATGGGGGAAACATAATTTTATATCAAAATAAATCCATTAAATAATTTCCTATGCCTTGATAATGTTGAAGGAACCATGAAAAAGTTATAACATGAAAGATTATTATTGTAAAACATTAATAATTGTGATTATACATAGTTGTTTTCAACATAAGGTTCTCCCATATAGACATAGAGTAATTTTATAAAAATCTCCTTATTAAGAAACTAGTGTGATACTTATGTTATGCTGATGAAAATGAAACTTTTCATAATAGACAAATTGAATTTCAATTTCAATAAGGGGTAAAACATATATTTAAGGGGATATAAAAGATACCAGGGACTGATATTGAATTGAGGGTGAATGAAAAGAAGACATGGAGAAGAATAAATGAGAAAAAGTACAACTTATTATTTTAAAGTGGATATTGACATAGTGTGCATTGAAAACAAACAAAAATGTAAATTTTATGAGAATGAAGGTGTTTTTGTTAGTATTTATTGTCAAAATATAATATATGTATGATGGTGAGAAAAGGAGAAGTTTTTGTTTTCCAACCCCAAAAAATTATATTGAGGAATCTAACTCATCCCATTAGCATGAGTCATTGAATATTATTTATAGTATTGGGATTTTGGATAAAATTTCAGGAATATCATATTGAGTGTGGAATGTATGTCTTGATAATAATGAAAACCTGATTATAGTTTTATTGACATTGATGTTTAATCTGATGATGCTTCACTATTTTAAAATTTACAAAAGTCATAATTTTCAAGGAAACTTATGATTAAATCTTGATGAATGAAAGGTGGATAAAAGGGCCTATATATCATATTAATTAAAAATTTATTCAGGAAAATCATATTCAGGATTGATTAGAATTAATGATGTTGTTGAAGCATAAGGATGTTACAATACATTCCATTGTAATTTAGAAAATTCTAAATCAATCTTTAAATGTTTTCAATGTAAATAAGAAGTCATGATATAAGAAATAGTTTTTGGACATATTATGTTTTATGAAGGAAACAATTTACTGTATCAAGTTAATATGTATTAGATTACTGTATTTTAGGTTTTTAAAGCCTGGATGACTAGGTATATCAGAATCTGAAAATAAAAGAAGTTTATAATTTCAAAGATGTATGAACTGGTCCATCAGACACAGTATTCCAGTGATCCATCATAATGGATTCAGACACTGATTCATATTATTTGTATCCATAAGAAAATAAGTGTATATTATTATCAAAGAATGAATGTTTGAGTAGGGCTGAATTATATTTCAATCGGGACAAGAAAAATAATGTTCATACATTGATCTCATACGATTTGGTGATGAGAAAAATGAAAAAGTATTTATTGTTTCTCAAGAAGAGGTGAAGACCCTTAGTGATTACAAGAGGTCATATTAAGGGGTCATCATTATATGTCTCTGTCATAATGAATAATTTTAATAAATAAATAAGAATGATAATTTTTGTCTTTTAATTAATGTGGAGAAATGTAGTAAGGAATATGTTATTTTAAAATAGTCTTCATTAATGAGACAGATCATAATAAGAGAATCAGAATCCGACTGATATTTTTTAGAAGATTTAAGAGTTGAAAAAGTCAAAGAGAGATCCAAAAATTAATGAGATTTTATTATTTTAAAAATATTTGAATGTGTCAAGGATTTAATCAATATTTTATATGAATTGATGATTCAATAAATTTGGTTAATCATGAAAGTTTTTCAGAACCCTATTTAATCTACCTTTGAGGTCCCTAAAAAAGAATATATGAGTTAATTTGTAAAAGAGACACTGAACTATTTACGAACATGAGCTCATGAATTTTTGGAACATGTATTGGGTATCCAACCAAACTTTGGGTTTCCAGTTGATGATAAGGAAGATCATCCGAGGGACGTTGAATGTGATAATCCAGGAAAAATCCATCAAATGAAAACCCATAAAATAAGTCCCTCAGAGTGAGTCCAACGAAGAAATATCCATCATATCGATGTTTATTATACTAATTTACATAAGATGTTGAATTTTGAGTTCCTCACTGAGTTCCAACTCAATTGAATAAAGAAGATCATAAGAAGAATCAGACCAAAATTACTATCAGACAATGACCATCAGATTGAGGTTTCCAAACACGAGAGATCACATTGAATCTGCCAAGATATTTTTTTGGGATGAGGTTATGAATTAGGTTTCAATACTAACATGTTTTTTTTAAATTTTTTTATGTTCTTGAATATTGTATTCATGTAGATTATGATTAAGATTACTAGTGGAGGATGTGAAGACTTTATAATGTGGGTTAGAAAAGAAGATGGAAAGTCCAAATTGTGACTATAAAAACATACTAGTTCGTGAAATGGATTATTTTTGGTATGTTGATACTAGAAATAATATTTGGGGTGTTTAACAAACAATATTGGTAATGTTTCTGTTGGTATTGTAGAATTGTTCTTTTCTTAAGTGATTATATTTGAAAAAAATATATAATAAAGGAATCCATGTTGGTGGGACTATCCAACCTGGAAAGGAGTATGTATTTTTATAAAAGCACATAAATATATTGTTCTACGTTCAATTTATATTTGTTTCATATAAAAGGTGATGTTATAAGTCATATTTGACGGAATCATTACACTATCATGTTTCAGAGGTTAAGAATGTTTTTGATAAAAAGTTATGTCACATTATCATAAAAGAAAAGGAACCAATGATTCAACCCCCCATATCGGTGGTATTAATCTTAAATGGGAACAAAAAGTAAAATTAAACAACAATTACAATACATTTAATGTTTCGGTAATGATTAACATTAGGAGAATAATGAATAACCACACCAATATTTTGAAACTAGTTTAAAATGATCAAGATTACACACACCTAATATTAAAAAATCTATAAAATATAAATAATATTATTGTATATAATTATTTCAAATGAAGATTATAAATTGTTATATACATGAATACTTTTTTTAATTAGGTGATGAATATGGTCATGTTTTTTCTATTTAAGGATAGAGTAAAATTATCAATACATGAATTAAAGGTAAGGTTTTTATCTCAATTTTAGCTCATTGAGACTTATATATTAATAGATAACATGATTTCATTTAAATTGTGTATATACTAACATTTAATATTTTTGAATCATGATTTTTTTATATTTTATGATATTTAATATTCTATTCGATTTATTATCTCCCATGGTGTTTGACTAGAAGATTTAAAATTATATAACCTCTTTTTTTGAGGCAGATCATGATATTTAATCATTATGACCCCACATAAATTATAAAATTTAATTATTAAATTATTCTGACCTATTATGATACTCTAATGTATTTAAATATTCTTTTTTTGGGAAATTCATATTTTACACATAAGTCTTCTTCCATGTTGATTCAACTGTTTCATGAAAATTATAATTTTGTAATGAATAATCCTATATATTTTAAGGGGTTTTTTTATCAATATGTATGTTTTTTACTTCCTGAAAATGTAATAATTTATAATTGGATAGCTAGTTTTGTTTTTTATGTGACAGTCAAATTTCCATTAGAAAAATTTTAAAATGATATTATGTTTACACTTTTTACAATGTGGGTTTTCAATGAGGTTATTTCAAAATGTTCATATTTTTTCGATCCTTAAATAATAAATTTCTTTATCTTGCACACCAAATTCCATATAGATAACAAATATTATCATTTAAATATATATTTTGGAATATCAATTTTAAATAAAAAATTTTAAAAGTATCTTCACTTAACCTTATTCAATCTTGCTTTTCATTTTCAAGGATACATTATTGAAAATAAATTTTTAATGTAATATTTTTTGAAGTGTATTCCCTTATTTTTTAAGCCTATATTTAGTTTTAAAGATTAAACTATTTGATGTTCATTTTTAAAAATAAATATTTTTTCAAATATTTTCACTTTACTATTAAAAAATATGATTTTTAAAGTAAATGTGACTTCTTTTATTAATTGAAAATACAAATTAATTATGTAATAACTCATTTTTTATTTCACGACTATTTTTCTAATTATAAATAATTTATTTAAGAATTAATTTTGTTGAATTGGAGTAATTTTTTTTATAAAATACTCTATTAGGTTGATTTAATTTTGGGTATCAACCATTTACATGACTAAGGTTAATTTGTGTTATACCATCTTAACACATTTTGATACACATTTTTCTATTCTAGGGTGTCTTTATGATGTTATGAATGAAACCCAGCTTAATTCCCATATTTTTTATTATATTTTTAATGATTGGAATCTTATGGAACTCAAATTCAGGGATGATTATTGGCGGGGCAATATATCTCCCACCAATTCATTTTTATTGATTATTACCTGATGATGTAAATATGTTTTGAATGAATAGGTGGAGGATTATATATATTCATAATATAAAGTTTGAAGGAAATACAGATTACCTATTTTCATCAAATTAAGTGTGATGGTGAAGAAAATTTGCTACACTTCTATGAATTAGTACGTAGGAAATAATTATTTCTACATTCAGAAGAACGAGCTTGAACACGATGCAGTTACCTAGGTTCACATTTTTACTAATATATTATTATTATTATTATTATTATTATTATTCCATAATTATATGATATATTATTATTCAATGATACATTGATCATGGTTGTTATACAATGTTTACACAAACATTATCTATGGTATAATTTAATCTTTTTGATATTATATGACCATCAATCAAGACTTATATGTAAATATTATTATTCCATGTTATTTTTAATAAAAAAAATTCAATGTATTTAATGTTTTCTCTGATGAATATGATAGAACACTTGATGACATGTTGATGAGTATCCATTACTATGAGTTTGAGCTAAAAAATTTCTTATCATTTAATTACCCAGGTTATGGTGATGATTATAACTTACTAAAAATATATAAGGGAGTCTACAATGGATCAATTATAATAGGATATTCACATTTTTGGTTCAACATGTTTCCTATATAACTGGTCCCCAAAAACAATAAAACATCCATTCATGGAGTTTTGAGAATACTTTATTGAGATTTATTGTTTCTATTATGCAAAATAATATATAATAATGATTTTTTTTTGTCTGGGAATACATTGAAATAATCCTAAAACAAAAAAACAACCTTGGTAAAATTATGAATCAAAGCAATCATCATACTCTCATTCAAATACATGAATGTTGTTGGGCACTATTTATTCCCCAAAAACTCATTATCCATTACAAAATGAATTCAATAGGGTCCACAATATGAGATATGTTATGAAAAAAACATCATGTAATGAAAATTATTTCTTAGGAACTCTATAGTATTACAAAATTATTGGAGGATTCCTAGGGAAAAAAATCATTAATCATCAAAGGATCAATGGAAACCATATGTCGAGAAAAAAATTCTTTAATAATAAACTCACCATCTCAAAAAACACCCTCAAAAAACATCTTTAATAGCTACTAACACTTAAAAACTCCCAAAGTTTCTCAAATATTCTCTTTATGATACTCTTCTAACTCAAATAAAACAATAGTTTCATTAATAAGTACTAACATGAATTAGTATAGAAACTCAAAGAAAAATACATTTATCCATTATATGAAAATTCATAACAACCAATGAAGTTAAAATAAACTCATAATTCCCCTAAATACAACTGAATGAATCCTTTAGGATATACTCTTCATCATTCAGCAATATACGATGATACCATATCCAGAAATTGATATTAAAGGACCATATAAACCCTCTTAACTAATCAAATAAATCATAAATCTATGGGAGATAAAATATTCTATTCAGTTCCATTTAATTAAAATTGATATAATCAATTCAGAAGCATATTCTTCCATCGACTTTTTTCAAAAATAGAACTATTGAACTTGAAGGAAGCTCATTAGCTGAATTTAATTAACTATATAGGATATCATCAATATAAATCTATATTCTGTCACAACTCATTATGGGTTGTCATATATGTAGAAAATAATATAAGAGTGGTTCCCAACAACTAATATATCCTAAACTGTATTCAAATTAATGGGGTTAAATCTCAACATATTCAAAAATGACATCAAGGTAATCTTATACAACCCTAGTAAACACCACTAGTAGATCCTCTATTGAAACTGGCATATGAATAACCATTATTTAATACTAGGTTTCAACATGACTCAAAACCATATGAGGTATAAAATATTAAATGTAAACCACCTTTTCTCAGTCATTATCATAAAATAGAATGTGGCTCCTAGATAACGAAAAAATAGCCTATAATTAATATAACTAGTTGGTGTTAAGGATGATGTATGATATCTTTATACAAAAACATAATAAATATCCCCAAGAGGGATGATTTTATTTTATCAGATCACAATATTTATATATATCTAGCATACTAGCTTGAACTCTAATTGATATATTAAATTCTAAGGGCATTGGAAGACTCTCTATAATATTTCTCCAATAATGGACTAGGGTTGGGGAAAAAAGATTATATATCTCCCCAATAATTAATTAAATGAAACTAAGTATAAAATAGTTATATAACACCTCTCACAATATTTTCATCACCTGGTTCTTGAAAATGTAACGTATGAATCTGAACATGACCTACTGCATAGTCTCTCCATAACAATTGGATACCTCATATATGAATTCTATTTACCTGCTATCCCTGAGGATGATGGGAAGCATAAATTTATTCAATGCCTTCCCCATTCCCTAAATTCTAATCATTGAATTGATCACCCTAATGTTTTTTCTACCTCCGATGATCCTCCTACAATGAATGTGAATAAATAGGTACATCATCTCCACTCTCATTATCAATAATGGTCAGGAACGTTAAATTATGATGGATAAACCCTATAAATTCTTAAAAAAACCATGAATCATCTTTTGGAAGGGGTTAATGAACTTAAAACGCAAGGAAACCAAGAGGAAGAAGTCTATATATGACTCGAAACAATCTGTAATATCATTAATTAGAGAGCCAAATTAAAACTTATAACCATATATCTATAGCACTTGGAGACCTAATTAATCTTCTCTTATGATTATCTGGTCCTCACTAGTGTCCTCTCAATTACCTATACCATATGAATAAGCTAAAGATATGTCCTCTATAAAAAGAGGTGACCAGATTCTAGATCTCTAAATGAAAAGAAACCCTGAAATTAAACACCCTAACATTCAAATCTAGAATATGTTCTAAATAATAATAATTATGGGTCATAAAATGGATAGTAAACTTTCCTATACTATATGTAACATGATGATTTGTCACAAACCAACATAGATCAACCACATACTGGTATCCCTAGTTGGCTCATGATAAGGAAATTGGGGTTCTTGATCCTCCTGGGATGGAATATAGTGCATGATGTAAATTATATTCAGTTGGGAATGATTAAGACCATGAAAAAGAGATAAATATAAATTTAAAAACACCTAAAATAATACTGAACTACACATGTAAAAGAAATAAAATTGAAAATACATCCATGTTACCCCATAGGTCCACATCAACCACTGGACCAATATCACTCCATGATAAACAAGTCCATGATGGAAGTATCTCTTATAGATAAAAAGATAGATCTAATGGAATGAGTATTAAAATTCTTTAGACTTCCCTGAAAAAAATTATTCTATATGTCATAACTTTTAAAAAGAAAACCATGTAATGCTAGTTTGGAAATATGAATAAATAAAATCTGGTTTTTAACTATTCTGAAAAATTTAATAAGACAGAGCTTTTGAAAAGATGTTTTCTATTTTAAAATGAATAACTTTTTAAGAAGGTGTATATTTTTTTCAAAAAATATATTTACCTAATGTAACATGTTTTAAAAGAAAAATTTCATTAGGTTTTTCACAATAGTGGATATTAAACTATTTTAAATTATTTTTAAAATAAATGAAAACTAAGAATATATAATTTAATATAGAATTAACATATAAAAATTTGGGTAAAATATAGTTGTAAGCAAGGGAGAATCTATAAGTCACTCGGTTTTTAGGCCCCAATGATACCAGTACATTCATGAGAAATCCAAATGAAACATTCTCATAAATGAGCCACTATAGTTTACATGACTAAATATCTAGTGTTCCCTAAGTCATAATAATTATTTTTGATAGTAATGAAGTGTGATCTTTCCGGAGAGCCCGGGTCATTTCCCAACTTACTCAAGAGGTGTACTAGTCCATAACAACCCACCTAGATACAAAGGAATCAAGTGTGATGTATTTAATTTTTGAAAACATGGAAATACCCCCTTTATAAACATCAAAAAAATTCTATATAATTCAAAGAAAACACTCACATTTAAAGAATAATATTTTAAAAAAAATGGGGAAGAATCCATTTCAAAACCATCTCACACACACTAAATAATCTTTGAAAACTTCCATTACCCATTCTGAATCATTTAAGAAACATCCTTGGATATCTATGGAAATCATTTACATTATTAACTCATTATTGAAATATGGTAATGGGATAAAAAATATGTCGAAATATCCAATAAACATGTTAAAAATAATTTTAAACACAATAATTTATTTAAAATATTTAACGTAAAGAGAGGTTTATAAAATAAATTTAATAAGGGGTGTACATTTCAAATCATAGATAATATCCTATAGAACTAGGGAAAATAAAATGCAAAGAAACAATTTTTTTTCATAGCATTAACATATTTTATAAAAATGAAAAATCCCTTTAGAAACACATAAGAAATCATAGAATTTTATTTAAATGCTCATACATGTGGAACATACCTCAAAAAATGGTGCTTCTGATGAAGGCAATGTGAATCCACTATTTTAGGATTATTGGAACAAACCTATATATATATATATATGTATATATCAAAAGATACAATGTAGATATTCCCCTCACAAAGATGGAATATATAGAAAGAGTATATATATATACATATACATATATATACATATATACATATAATATTACAAATGACTTACCCATCCCTTTGTGTGCATGTCACCCTCATGAATGGGGAACTAAAACAAGAAACCGAAAAATACCAGAAAATCAAAAATAAAAAACCCTAAATTAACATTGAAGAAAAAATAAATAATACATGAAATATTTCAAAAAATAATGGTGAAACCATTGAATTAAATAATCATGGTAGGAAAAAACCATAACCGATCCCCATGAACTCCAAGAACCCATAATCCACAAATACTATATACAAAATCAGGGTAGGGTCAGGAACGGTCACATGCACCAAAATGGAGCGAAGGGAATGAAAGTAAATAAGAGGTTGAAAGGAAGATGATGGAATGAGAATATTAATCGGGTTGATGCCACTATAAATCATTGGAAGAAATCAAGATCAAATGGAGACTGATGGGGATTCTATACTCGTGAGGGTGAGGGGAATGAGGGGTCGACCGTGGAATTGGGAGGCGGTTTTGGTCATGTGACCATGAGAGAAAAAGGCAGGACTTTGATGGTTTTTTAATAATACTACTACTAGTACAACAACAACAACTACTAAAATTACTACTAATATTACATTTAATAAAATTTCATTCTCGACAAGCATTGTTTTGGCACACGGTCTACTAAACCATGCCCCTTTCTTAGGAACATCAGGAACCCACATGGGATAGTTGTATAGATTGATAAAACAAGTTATAACCATAAAAAACCATTCTAATAGAACAAAATATTCACCCATATGTATTTTTCATGATTTCAAAACCTTGAATATGGACCATGAGAAAAGAAAAAAAGTACAAAAAATTCAAAATTTATAAACTAAACCACAAAAATCCAAAAAAATATAATTAAGTAAATAAAATAAATAATTACATTTCATGGTGTGATAATTCCACCCACCACTAACAATTCAAGCCCCCATAATTTCAACCACCCAAAAGAGTAATAAAATCAGGACTCAAAACTGATCAAGTCCAGATAAAACCACAAAACTCAGCATGACCATTAAACATCACAAGCCACACCTGACCAACATAGTAGAGGACATCAATGAGGACCATGGTTGGTCTCCCCACTTTTGAGGGACTGAATAGAAATGTGTTTCCAATAAGAAGAACACTCTTCAAAACCACCCAACAACTCAAAAAGGGATCCACCATAGAGAATCGAACATGGAACTTTTCCAAGAAAAAAAATCCTAATTTCTCAAGAAATATGCATCTCCAAACGAGTACCACTAGAAAACTAAAAATGTAATAAAGAAGAATAACCATTTATGCATTCATACACTACAAGTCATAAACAAATAATGTTTGGAAATTTTCACTCAATATCTCCAAATGAAAGGTTCCCAAGAACATAAAACTACAACAGGGGAAAACTTTAATAGTCACCACTATGAAGTCATAGAAAACATGTTGGAAAAATATCTATCACACCTAGAATGCCCTAAACTACGTGAAATGATTTTCCCTGATATCTCTGGAGGGGTCATCAAATTGATGAATCATCTACATCACCGTGGTCATTAACTACTAATCCCCAACTCAAAATAATATTTTCTAGAAATTCAACATACCAAAAATTATTAGGTATCAAATATTTTCATATTGATAACTAGAAATTGGTGGATTAAAACAAGATTACATAGTGTGACCAAACAAAACACATTAAATCAAACATGTTAGTTTTTCAAAAAATTAACAGAAAGAACAGATAAGATATACTTATCCAAAATAGTTTCCAATTATTCACACTTCCCATTATATATAAAATATAAATGAGAACCAAATAAACCAAACTATCAACTTCCATTGTCTGCCCTCAGAAACATTCCATAATGAAATATTTTGATCGCTTCTCCGTAGATAGAGACCCAACATTAAAATTAAATCATTCAACTAACCTATTGAAAATAAATTTAGTGAAATGGAAACTAATTTATTAATTTTTTCAAAATTACCTTTAACTATCATTTGAAATTTTCGAGTTTCCATTAGATAAAATAATTTATTCTTCTTCACTTACTCAAGAATAAATCGTCCGATTAAAGTAGTATAAAATATCACTCAAGATATCCCAATATGAAATGAGAATGTAATGATGAGCTTACAATAGTCCAGTAAATTCCTTGAAACATACCCATAAGATCCACCACTCTCCTGATATTTAGATTTCCCCAAACCCAGAAGAAAAAGTCAAAAACCCCATTACACACCACAACCACTAAAAAACCATGATAAATACAGAAAACATGCAATGATTGAGAATATCCCAGTTCCACCACCTCACTAAAATTCTAGGAAAAGTAAATGACTAGAATAGACTCATTATAAACCTTTTGGGTAATTCTAAGTGGCGTACTCTCAACAATGTAAATCACAATACCAAATCAACATGAAACCATAACATGACCAATTATCATTTATACAAAACACAAAATTCTAGAAACAAATACATCACAAAAACAAAAAAATATATCAGTAAAAAAAATACACAAAATCATCAGAAAAACCAAAAACCCTCTTTTAAAAATCAACATTTATAAATTCACCAATTTTTAAAATTCAATTTAACCATTAGAAATATAAATAAATTTCCACTTATAATACCATACAAAACAAAAAATCCCATTTTCCAAATCTGTTTTCCCATTTCATGATATATTGGTCAAAATTACATTAAACACATCCACTTATATATCTCGAGAACCACTTAAAATTCCCAATTGAAAAAAATCCAATAAAAAATAATCCTCAATTCCGTTCTTACCATATTTTTATATTGAAAAAAATGTAGATAATAATTTTCCCTTAAAAATATACTCACTCCCAAAAAAATAAGAAAAATCCTCACAAAAACCAAAATAACTGAATATGGAACTAGTGGTCTTGCATAAATTGTCCACATGTTATAGTTGACCATGTACTATGAATTCACTAACCACTATAAACATATTTAACTATGATCTTAGGCTCCACATGGTTCACTATGCCATGAAAAATCACCATGGAACACCGTCTCACTTCCACTATCATCCTCCAACATAAAAAAGAAAAAAAACTAAAAAAAACTAAAAAAAAACCAAAATATATTAAAAACCAAAAAAATAAACAAAACCCAACCAACACAGGTGACTCATGTCTCATTCACTTGCGGTGAAGATTAAGAAATGACCCAAAACCTCCTCTTAATCCTATAAATCCTATCTATGATATAATTGAAATCATAATTAATAAAGGTCTCCTTTGATACCAATTTTAATAGAACCAACCCAGGTGAACCTTGAAATGGTCACTCGAGTTGCTCTATGAGAAGGTCCGAGTGGCGTTCCTTATCCTCTATGGATGGAAAAAAGTGTAGAGAATCAATAATTATCTGTTGTAAATTTTTTATCACAAGAAAAATAGACAAATGAATTATTTAAAAATTAAAAATAACGTTGAAATGGAAGTGGATATGAAATAAAATGGGACATACCTCCATGGGACACCAAATGTCAACATCCACCACAGAACCAAGGTCATTCCATGAAGACCGATTCTGATTTAGAAGTAGGACCAATATCAAAAATCTAAGATAGAGGTATAGGTGTGAGTATTAAAACTAATTAGTCAGGAAAAAATATACTATTACCTATTCATTAACATTAAAAAAGAAAACTAAGTCATGCATGTTTTGAAATATGAATAAAAAAAATTAAGGTTTTCAATTATTTGAAAAACAGTAACATACCTGAGTTTATGAGAAACTAATTTATCTTTTAATATGAATCATTTTTATAAATGGGATGCAATTTTTACCAATAAAATATAGACATACATAAATATCATGTAGTAATGGAATCATTTCTTTAGGTTCAACACAACAATGGAAATTAAAACATATATTTCGTTATTTTTGAAAAGAATGGAAAAATGAGCATAAAGAATTTAATAAACAAGCACAATAGAAAAACAAGGGACATAATTAACCATGGGAGAATCCAAAATAATATAGATTGTTAGGTACCAACTATCCTCATTACACAGTGATCAATCCATATATCACACTCTCATGCACAATCCACTAGAGAGGTCAAAACCAATTTATAGCTATCCCCAAGTAATTATCATTATTTTTGTTATTATTTTAGAGTGAAATTTTTGGAGATCCTAGGTCATTACCCAGTCAACCCAAATGGTGTACATGTCCATAGAAACCCACCGAGATACACAATATTCCCATGTGCACTATTTTATTTTTCAAAACATTGAAATTATCCTTTTTTATACAACAATCAATTTCAATATCATTCGAAGAGAAAAACAATGTGTATAGAACCGTATTTCAAAAAAACCATAGGGGAAAATCCATTTCATAATGATCTCACACACACACTAAATAATCATTTAAAACACCCACATCCCATTAAATCGCACAGTAAACTACCTTAGAGATCTTTGGAAATCATTTAATCCCTTAAGAATTTATGGGAAATTGATAGAGTGAACAAAATGTCTTTGGAATTTCCAATAAACGTATTTAAAATTATTTGAAACACATATGAGTATTTAAAATATATAAATTTATGAGATAGGGTTGAAAATATATTTTAGTAAGCGGTGTACTTTGTTAAAGCTTAGAAGAAAACATGAAAAATATAGAAAAATACAATACAATGAATGTAATCAATATTTCATAGAGTTAAAATATTATAAAATAATGAAAAAACCTTTTAGAAAATAGAAGAATTAAAATAATTCAATTTAAATGATCAGAAATATGGAAACTACCTCAAAACATTCTTATTTTAATGAAGGAAATCTGAATCCACACTTTTACGCCTACATGAACATGAATTTATACAAATATATATAAATAACCATAGATTATACGTATATATTCTACAATACACAATGAAATATCTAAAAAAGGTTATATATATATGCCTTACAGATGTATGCATGTGTAGGTCACCCTCGTGAATGATGGTCAAAAACAAAAAAGAAGAAAAATATACTAAAAAATCACAAAATCCAAAATTAAAATTGAGGAAAAAATTAATAATTGAAGAAACTTTAAAAAATGGATGGTGAAACCACTTCCTTTAATAGTGGTAGCTTGAACCAACCATAACTGAGCCTCATGAATCGTAAGAACCATGAATCAAGAAATTAAATAACCAAAATTGGGTTAGGGACCAGATAGGTTACATTCACCATAATTGATTCAAGGGAAATTAAAAAAAATAAGTAAGAAAGGAGAAGGATGAGAAGATAATATTATCAAGGATTATATCACTAGAAATAATGGTAAAAATCAGGACTAGATGGAGCAGCAGGGGAGGCTATATGCACATGGGAGATGGGAAAGGGGGCTGAACCGTGGAGTGGGGGGGCATTGTGCGAGAAAGAGATGGGAAGAGGGGAATCGTAAGAGTATTATTATTATAATTATTATCTCATAAAATATGACATAGTGAAAATGCATGGTTTTTGCAAATGGTTTATCAAAAAATGTGTTAATCCTAAGCCCTTTACTAGGCACACAGGGTTCCTACCCGAGTTGGTTTCATGGTTTAAAAAATCTTATACCAATGAGGAAAAACCAGTCTTTTAGAATGATAGATTCACTTACACAACATACAAATAGTTTTTTAACCATACAACTAAGCATTGAGAAATTAAAAATGAACAAAAATAACAAAATATTGAAAATAAAAAATACAAATCCGAATTTTTTTTAATTAAATAAATAAAATAAATAATTTTGGGTTAGGGTGTGAAAAAAATGTTATAAATATCTTAAAGAGAAACTTTCTTTATGGTCAATTAATAAAACTCGTACAAAAAATAATAAATATATATATAACAAAATAGTTATGAACTAAAAATCCCCCCGGAAATATAACCAGAATTTAAGTGTTGATCTATATTACATCATCATAAGAAACAAGACTCATTACTTCATAAAACCAAGTATTGAATTGAACAAAATTGACACTTAGACCAACCAAAACATGATTTTTTAATTTAAAATTGATCACTCACACTTATACTGAATGAGGACCAAAAACATATAGAGTTTCATACTCTAAGAATTATCATTATTTACCTCCAATATATGGTTATTTTCATTCTAAAAATAAAGAAAAACTCATAATATACCAAACAGGGTCAATATCGTGGGTTCATTCATATGAAAGAAAAATTTATAGGGAATCTGAAAATCATAATATGGAATATGTAAAGATATTTAGTTATTTAGTTTTATCCTTATTTCTATTTCGTACCAAATTCAAACACTTATATTTAGAATAATGATGCATGATATATTTCTAGGCCTCCAACCTACCGGAAACATCACTTCTATTATCTTGTTTTGTAAAATATAATATGCTTGAATAAATACCAAAGGGATCTAAATACATATTTAAAATCTAGTATCCATTTCTTACAACACCAACTATGTCCAACTAGAATCATTAACATACCAACCCCCACATCCTTAGTAGTTTTTATATATAAACATTATCTTATCACTCAATAATCAGATCAGATACCACTTTGTCATGAACCCTCCTCTACTCATATCTCACATTATATGATAATGAATATGGGGACATGACCCCAGAAGACAATAAATAATATTTAATGTGTTGGATACTATCATTGAGTGTTTGTTGTTTATAAAATTGAGATGTACAACCACATAATGATTTTTTTTGGAATAAGTGATAAACTGATATTCACTAATAATCATAATGAACAAATAAAATTCAATCTCAATACAAGAATTTAATTTTTTTTCATAATGTAAACAACTAAAATGTACAAAATTAAATCATAGACAGTAACCATGAGTTCATGATAAATAGATTTGATAAGTAAATTCCCATTTTCATAACCAACCAAATGATAATAACATGAAAAAAAATTTATATATTCATTGGATAAGAATGGATATATACTTATTAGGGTATTTTTTTGGAATTTATAAATAGACGAAAAATAATCGTGTTAAATCTCAGTGAATTAGTAAAAAAGAAACCCATTACCTAAACTATTTTTACTATATTACATTGAACACTGGTATTTCTCCCCATATAGGATTTCAAAAGAATCATATCCACATCAAACACATATATAATAAAGGCAATCCACTTCCACTTCCTCACTATTGTGTTCCTATCACACTGTAATGACTAATGTTCTATGTTTCTCACTCAGATAAGTCATCCAACCCTAACATGAGAGACCAAAGCATAGATATATCATCATATAATACAATATCATGTGTATAGTATCATAACGTCATCACCATAATATCATCCTCAACCAATTAAACCTTTGGAATCCACCATATCTCATGTATCTTGAATTATGCCTCCACCCAATATAGCCTATGATTTTACTCTCATGGGATTCTATATCCACCATCAATAGATTCATGTATGTGTTATAAACCTAATCCTTTCCAACCGACATTAGAATATTTAATAAAATCATGTTCCATCACATACAAAATATTCCATTCCATATACCTTAATAAATCACATCCTGGGTATTTCCACACATGATACAAAAATTAAGGAGAGATTGAAGGTGTATGAGAACTCAACCATATAATCCCTCAACAACCTCGATGTTGCGGAAATCCACAAAAATAGTTTAGTTTCAGCTTCCAAAATTACTTAGGCAGTGAACCATATGGAATTAGAATATATAAACAACATTATCAGGCTTAACCACTCTAAAATAAACTACCAAGCCTTAGACCAGTCTCAAACTTACACATGTGTATAAAAGTATTCATATTTAATAATCATAAATTATTATTAAAGTAATTATTATTAATTCATTAAATATTACGAAACATTACCCATTATTAAGTAAACCATAAATAATTCTGTTTTAATTATTCCATTCTATGATAACTATATTGAATTGACAATAATTTCACATCTTGATTCAATAACCATACTCTTCAAGAATTAACCTGACCGTCCTACAATTTCTTATTATTTAACACATCTTGATTCAACCATAAATAAATCACAATTCTATGGGTTTATTAATTTATCTATTTGACATTCCATACATTTAGGTACTCTGGGACTCATCCAAATCTAACATAACCAAAGATACACTTTTAATTCATAAGAAAACATTGAATTAGGTAGTTAGCAAAAAAAATAATACTTTTGGAGACTATTCATTTGTAATAAAACACCAAGAATCAATAAACGAGAAAACGTGCCTCTTAAGTCATTCTAACTGCCTCGATGACATGCATGATGAAATTTCAAACAAAAAATTCTATCACATCAACACTATTATCCAACCACCATTATATCCTAGGGATAATCATACCATTATTCTTATAATTTACTTTCTATACTAGGTTATTAAAAAATGAATAATGGATATACCATCCTAGAGAATATACTCTATAAAAATGATTTTTTTGTAGGACAAACTCATGGAGAATCTAAGTCTATAACACTAAGGGATTCAATCCTTTATCAAAAAATAATGGTCTCACATATCCCCAATAAATAATCTTCATTAATAAACTATTTTATTACCACATTTAATTTACTTTTTCATTATTGATATGTTCCAAAACAATAATCCTAGTATTTTTAATAACTATCCATATCAAGGAATAAACCATTAACATCCCTCACAAATAACTTTATCTCTCATTCTACTTAAGGAATAATGATAATCAATTTACATGACTCATTCATTAATAACATAATAATTATAGGATTACATAGTTTCTCAAAATTATTAGATATACACTATGGTAAAAAAATAACAACCACATGAAAAATATATCAAACTTTCATAAAAATAAATAAGAAACTTCATTTTGACTAAATCATATGAGGTTATGTTTCCCCAATTGAAATTCACTCTTCCCTACCATCCCATATAATTAACTTTGTCAATGTTGATTATGTTGGTACCAAAAAATGATAAATAATGATATATTTACACATAAAAAATACACTAATTTAATAAATGAATTCTTTATGTTGGCTCTAATATTCACGAAACAATCACCATTCATGAACAAAAGAATCAAGGACTAATGGAACCTGAAACCGAAGGAAAATCAATAAAATCTAAACAAAACAAAACATAATCTTTTATCACTTTGTCCTCAACCCAAAAAATGGAACCTATCTATAGAGAACCACATGAATGTGTGGAATAAGGAGAAAAAATATGAGAGGAGAAGATAATTTACCTCAATCTATGATACATCAATCCGACTAAACATGGTTCTTATACTCTCAAAATAAGTATATGGAGTGTTTTGAGAGGATGATGGATCAAATTTAATTTGAGAGAAGATGAAATAATCATAAACTAGGGGGATTTAAACCACTATTTATAGAGTAATTTAAAATATTCCCCATTATAATATAATGGTTTCAAAAACACCAACAACATCTCCAGGTAAAAAAAGTTCATATTTCATTAGTGTTTGGAGCACAATATCTCTTGAATCTTGTATTTGTTTTCAATTTTGTTAGATTATATTGACTAATACTATTACATCATTCCCCTCACCCATCGACATGGTAAGTGGTGGTGGATGTTATAGGGCTTTGGTGACAACCCCAAGATAACAAAGGCAGAAAATAAATTCCAAGGACCATAAGAAAATTTCAGGGGCATGAAATTACCATTAAATGATAAAAATACAAACAATAATAATATAATCAATAAAACCTAATGTGTTACCTAAGAAAAAAATAAATCTCAATGGATAACCAATCCAAGTACAATATCATTGAAAAATTGGAATTCATGTGACATAACCAAAGGAATATAATAAAAATAACCCAAAGACACCAAGGAAATTGAACAAATAACTCCCAATAATATCTATGATCTAACTATAAAATACTTGTACATAGTATGAAGGAGAATCACTAAATAATTGTGATACATTAAAATTTTCTATTTCAACATAGTTGAATTTTTTTCAGTTTTCTTGTGGCATGAAATGGGTTTCCTTCATCAGGATATGAATATCATGTTTCCAAGATACTCATAATGGTTACCCCATCTATAGATGGGTATAGACCCTCTATCCAAAGTCGAGAGTTTATCTAGATTTTTATATTCAGTGAATCTCGAGGACTTCCATTTTTTAATAAGATGAGATTCTGGGTTCATCTCCCACTTTTGGGGGGATTTTTACCTACTCTATGAATCTTTTATAGATTTAAGATATGTTCAACAATCTCTTCCTAATCCCGAAATGGTACTGGTTACCGTGAAAAAATTAATTATCAGAAAATTCCCCCATTAAACAAATAAATGGAGTCTCATTGACGAACTTAGGGGGAGTGAAGTCTCATTGGCCAATCCATTTGTATGTATCTGGGGCACTTCATCCATTTCCATAATGGTGAATAACATCATTATGTGATGAATTCATATGAGAAAATGCTTCAAAATGTGATGACACACAAGGATGAGGCTAATATTTTAGGGAGGGGATTGATATATTATAAGGATTCATACGTATCCTAGTTATTTCAGGAACCAAAACCCAAATAGTTCATTAATACTATTCTGTTTAGCATTGTACATAGAGGACATATGTGCGGGTACTATGTCGATAAATTCTTGAGCTCAAGTCTCAAGGATAAATCCTATTTATCCAAGTTATTTAAAGGAATGTGAGTCATCATAGTTCAATCATTCCCTTGGGACTAGAACCATTGTTTATTCCCTTATATGGGGGGTGTTTGTGGAATATATACTGGTATTTCTCTAGTTAGTAGACATTCATGATGCCCAATTAGGTGTTCTTTGTATCCCCCACAACCCACATGATCTTTTCTCAATAAGAGAAACAATGAGGAGAAGATGATCGACATCATGGTGTGTCAATAAGGTACTAGTGTATTGGGATAGTCCTTAAGGTGTTCGGTATAGAGATTGATCATTGAGAATGTGTCCTACATATCTGTAGTATGGAAGGAATCAAAGTCATCATAGTTCAGTTTATACCCCATCCTAATGATAGGCTGTGCTGGGAGATCACACTCAAAGACATTTTGATCAATCTTGATGATTTAATAATGCTAGTGGATTATACCAAGATGAATTCACTATTTATCAAGGATATACAATATGATGTATATAGTTGGGGATTATGTGTAGAGGTTTTACTTGTAAACTAGTGGTTCATAGTGTCAATTACTTTATCTGTGCAACTCCCTAAGACCACATGATCAATTTTCATTATGATCAACAAGGGTTAGAAAGTGATGAATTTCATTATTTTGGACTAGGTGATAAGATACTGGTGTCATCCTAGATAATCAATATGGAACTAAAACCAAAAATAGGTGACCTACATATCTTTAATGTGGTATGAATAAGAGTTATTGAATTTCTCCTTATTGGGGCTTACACATTGTGGTTTCCTTTATATTATGGGTTAAAAAACCACAAGGATAGGTGAGAATATCAATTTGTGGGATTCCCTTTTCATTTTTCCTTCTATCCTAGAGGGTGTCGAATGACCCCATTGAATTTTTTGGAGGACTTCGCACGATCTCGATAGTTTCCTCTAGAGTCCATCAAATATCCTGGATAACTTGTTAAGAGGATATCACAAGTCTTGAATGAGTAGCCCATAGGGGGTTTCAAGAGCCTGTTGGTATTCCCTAATGCTCTTGAGAGACTTGTTTGACATGGCCAAAGTGGATCACATGTCTTGGATGACATGCCCAGAGGGAACCTCCAACACCTGTGGGTTTTCCTTGAGCTCTCGCCAGACTTGTATTACTAGAAGAGAGGGCATTGTGACTCTTGTCTGACAAGTGTGGGCACCATTATATGACTCTGGTGATGTATCTAAAGGACTCATCAATGATTGGGTGATAGGTCCATTGGGAATTCTGCAATAAAATGTTGATAAATTCAGGGAGGTAATGTGAATTTTTCATGACATGTCTGTAGTGCTTATAATGACACAAATAACAATCTAAAAGAGAGTCATGAGATTTGGGTGATGTCTACTAGTGATGTCATTCTTCTTTGGGAGGTTCACATGACACATATGTTGGTCAGTGAATGAGTTTTGGTTTAATTATTAAACCTTTATTCATTGTTGGGCCTTTTAATTATGGATCCATTTGGTTTATTTTGTGTCAGTTTATCTTGATCCTCATGTGATCTTGAGGTCTTGTGAGATGTTCTCCACATAACCTACCATAGATTCTTTCTATAATCTATGAATGAAGATGTGATGTTCTTTATGCCTGGTGAATTACTAATCCAAAATCTTGTCAATATATTATTTGATGGAAGGTTGGTAGATGACATGATCACTTACTCTGAGAAGTCCACCATGATGCTTTGGATCTTTGCGCTTGAGAGTTTACTTCAAATCATATCCATCCATATAATATTCGTAGGAGGGGATTTCTTTTGCTGGAAGGGGGGATTTATAGGCCTCCACCCCATGGTTGTTCATACATATTCAGGGTGCATCTAGAGTGGATCCAGTATAGATTCAGTGAAGTGTGATGGTACTACGCGGCTTCACGAGCCTTTTTCATGAGCCATTCATTGTGTGTCTCCTAATTTTTTGTGGTTAAAAGTCTCTTATTTCAACCCTTCAATTTTTGTGATTATTTTGAATTTCATGAAGACTTGTTTTGTCATATGGGAATTTCAAAGGACCATAAATATTGTCTCTTTGAGATTCTCAATGTCCTTCACAAGAGCTATATGCCTTGATTGGAATATTTTTTAAGACAAAAATGGATTTCTGAGATTTCTTCACAAGGTCTGTTTGAATTTTAAGGAGGACTCGTGGGTCCATGCTATGAGCTCCTTGGGCATGTCGCATGTCCTTCCATGACATAGAGAGATCTAGCCTCCTCCCTTTATATCACCTTTGTTCTAATTTACAAATTTCATGTATTATGTAAGATTTTCCAAGTAATATCAAAGATATTTAATTGATTTTTTGATGATGAATCACATGACCAATATGGGTTATATGAGGATGTGATAGCATGTTGTGTATAAATATATATTTTTGTCCTTAAAGTGTCTAAGGGGAAGTTTGGAGTTGTTTGGATATACCCAATGACATCCATAAATTGAGGATGACAAGCCAAATGGATTTCGTAGGATGAGGCCGACATGTCGCTAAGGTTTTACGATGTCTTATGGGTCGCCAGGGTCATTTCACTTGTCTTTCACGAATTTTTAGTAACTATCGCCTCTTCCCCTTTATCACTTTTATTTAATTCTACAATGGTTTGAGGGTCTCATTATCTTTCATGGGTATCATAAGGGAAATTTATTCTAACCAATGTTGATATGGCATGAGTGGTTTAAGACCACTAGTGTATCTCCCATTGGATATCATTCCTCATTATTTTTGTATTAATTTCAGATGGGTTGTGAGGAAATTTCCAACAAAAAACCTTGTGTCTTGGTGGAACTCATAAAATTGTCCTCATATAACCATTGGTTTCCTAGAGAGCCTTTGTAAGAGAATGATTGTTCATTTAAGGGGGCTTTTAGGATTATTTTATGGCTATTCTCTACGCATGGAGTCCTCTCATGACCATGAAATGGTCATGCAATCGTGAGTCCCATAGTGGCTCATGCGATAAACAAGCATTGGTTACTTTCTACTTCTCTTAATTCTATGGGTATTGTAATAACCATGTTCATGTATTTATTCCATTGTGATTTTGATTCTACTCATTTGGCGGACGTCGACAAATGAAACTCTTTAGGAGAGACGTCTATGGTGAAAGGGTCCCCATTCTAAGAAAATAATATATCCTTCCTATGTCTTTAGAGATGTCGCAAACTAGTATCATAGGTAATGTTGGTCTACTAGGAAATGTTTTTCATTTTGTGAAATGTATTATATATTGGGGGGTGGAGGATAATTCATTCCACTAGTTACCCCTTCTCCACAGTTCTCTCACCTTTTCCTCTATCGCATACCCCTGTCGAAAGACCATGTCGCGGAAACTCATCATGAGCCCTCTTCATGAACCTTCTCCATGGATTTGTTTCATCAAATCACTTTTTCAAGATTATTTCTTACTTAGAATCTTGTCTAACCAAATAATGAACTATACTTTGATAATTTATCAGACTTCAACAATGAGTGTTGTGTTTTTTAATGCCTTACAAGATCTAATAGTCTGATCATTTGATCTCCTGCAACCCACATGTCCATTATTCGTTCACACAATCGTGAGTCTCCAAGGGGGTCATGTATTTTGTGTGAGTACATTTGGGGGTTATACGCCCTATGAGTTGTCGAGAGGTTAGGAAATCCACGAACACCTTACTCTATCATGTGATCAACTTGATGTCACTAGTCCTCATCATTATTTGACAACACTTTATCTATTCATCTAATATGTGTGCCACATAGTTATTTTTAGATGGATTCATGTTCTCATAATGGTCCATCAATTGTAGACAATCATAGGAATGTGATTTCTAGAAATCGTACTGCTGACCCCCACTACCGCTTTTATACTGCTAATGAGATTTCAAAAGGAAAAATCTCACCAATGATTTTAGACTATCCCTTGTCTCACTAAATACCTCTATATGATTTTTTTTAATTTCTATATGACACTTGAATACCCCCCATACATTAATCTTCCATATCACAAGGTGTCTGATTCTCCCGACTAGGTCTAGACAACAATTTCTAAGGACAGTTAACTGGTTATAGCTCAAACCAAATATTTTAATTATCTATTGAACAACTCTCCCCTAAGTTCATATGGTTAGGAATTCCCTCAACAACCTATTTCTCAATGTTATTTGATTATACTCAACTCTGATATAGACACTTTTGGTGGTGGATGATACTCAATATCAAATATCCATCCAAGCATGAATTTTCCTGATGAATGGTCATGGCCATTTTGGGTGGGGAAAAAGTATTTAGAGTATACTGATGATTTTTGTAGGGTTCATAATTAAGAATCTATGTGGATATCTCCATTCATCATTTACCTCAATACCGACCATCACATGGAAATTTTTAACCGTTGGTGTCCTGGGACAAATACATACCATCTTTCTCATGATGAGGTGGGTATCACCATATGGGATATTCATCAACAGAGTAGTATTCCCCCTCTTAGAGAGAAGTATGAAGAATTCCTTCTGGATCTAGATTTTTGAGATGATCCTTTACAGATATTGATTTTGGTGAGGGAGATTCTTTTAATCGTGAAGGAGAATTTTTTGAGAGATTCGATGGTGTGCTTGGTTATTTCTTTCACATACTGGATTAGTATTTTTCTTATGTTAGTAGGGATACACCATGTATTTTGTGACCACATAGGTTTTATTCCCATCA
Organism: Viscum album; assembly: GCA_963277665.1. Lineage (NCBI taxonomy): Eukaryota > Viridiplantae > Streptophyta > Magnoliopsida > Santalales > Viscaceae > Viscum > Viscum album. The sequence goes on along the minus strand of OY728121.1, from coordinate 129,115,584 downwards.
ATTCTATGGCAGCGCTGGCATGTATTGGGCCATTCTAGAATCTAGGGACTACACCTCATAGGCCTATCAGGTGAACCCATAGGTTTCTTTGGACCTTAGGTGGACATGATTTCAAACTATATACCTGAATGGATGGCATTCACCATAAGGGGAAACACACTTAGGAATCTATTTTTAGTACATTGGTTATTGTGGCTTGACCTGAATATGTTATTAGCATTAAAATGCTAGTGATTGTCCTTGAACACCCCTACTAAATCATGGGATACATCTTACTAGTCAATAAACCATATAGAATTAGTGGTCCTCTCTAATTCGTATTTAATTTGACATGATATCACGTCGACTTTTATGAGAACTAAAATTCTTCTAGGATCCCAGACACCCAATCTCATCCTATATTGATGATCATATTTTGGGTTGGGGCTATGTCTCTATGCCCTACTATGGTCAAAGGTTCACTTTTTAATCCTAATAGTTATGACTTTTATACTTTTCATGCACTAGGTGGTCCTATTATTAATTAAATAATCACTTCTATTGATGAAATATCTTATGTAATATACCTTCAAGATGGGGATTTTGAAATTGGGTGGACATGATGATCATCTATGATTCATACACACTTGAAATTCTCTCGACAGTTTGGTTTCATTCGTAGTGTTTCTCTCATTCCATTGGTCGGCGTTTGAGGGGAATGATACCTTAGATTCATTCATCTATTCTGAAGGATACTGTCACATGAATATAACAGAGCCAATAACAATCTTTTCCTTACTAATTCTTATACATTCCTTACCTAGGATTATTCCCATGCTTGGTAATAGATTATCCAAATGGTGTGTTAGGACACCTGGTTTGTTATGTGCATATGACTTCCACATCACCAACCACGTATCATAGGGTGTAATTGGAATTTATTAAAGAGCTATGTGAGGAATCAAGGAAGTGACCTCACTCTGATGAATTTTATTTTAATATTGGACAGATTTTATTCAGGATATCTAACCTCCTACTCAATTTATAAACTAATTCTTACTGAGAGAATAATTTATAGGGATTCTTCTCTGAGTTTTTCATTGGTTTGGATAATCATTCCTCAATTAAACATACATAATCATTAATTTGTAGGGGATTAGGATATAAATATGCTGATCTAGAAACAGATTCATCCCTTGATCACTAAAACCCACTTGGAAGCATTCCATTACCACATGGAACACTTGCAACAATTATATCATGACTTAGGGGTGGATGGTTTTGACCACCATCCTCTATATGAAATTATGTATAAAAAATATTTTCATATGGTATGATCTAGACATGACATAATGTGATCTGAATGACTTTTTGGATGAGGCTCACCCTTCCAGGTAGATGAGGGAGTCATTAGAGGCATCAGAGGAGGGCCATCAGGTGTTAACTAAACTGAAAATTCAAATGGACATGTGGACCATAAAATCTTAGTTTTTTGATGAGATCATTTCTCAACTGAATTATGAAATTTATTTATCTTCATCCTCATTATATTCAAAAAAAATATAGAGGAAGAGTATATTACCATGGTCGATACTCTTTATCATGTAGGGGAAGTGGAAGATGTGGGGATAGTAGCACTCCAGTGTTTTAACAATGTTATCTTGTCCGAGTATTTCAAAACTTTTCACTACATCTAGTCAAATGTATTCATATATTTACCTTATTAATGAATCCTACTTTGGGTGACTATTCAAAGATACTAAAAAATATGATTATTCCCCCCTTTTATATTAAAAATGGGCCTTAGAAAATTTTCTATTCCCTATCCAGCTTATACTTGTGTCTCATATATCTATTATCCACTCATTTTGATATTATGTGAATCGCTCTTGATACCTCTCCTTTTCATAAAATCAAGAAAATATGACTGTATAGATTTGGATACTTGTTTCACGGAATTATCAAGAATTAACACATAACATGGAATCCCTTACTGATGAATCTATTATATTTATCTTGTTGAATATATGTCCCGATGGGAGAGTGATCCATTATTTCCCAAAGATGATGGGATTGGTGAGAATAGAATGGTTTTACTAAGGTCATATAGTGAGTTTTAAAATCTCTTTTATACTGGTCTAATATCATGATTTAGTTTAGGGTATTTTATCATAGACCACATATTTATTTAGTTTAAGTCCTTTTAGTATGCTTCTAATGTTTATTTTAGTTTTTTTTTTCTCGAACATAATGTTTCTTTTTTAGTTTATGGTATTACAGCTCGGACCTAATGTTTCTTTTAGTTTATGTTCTTTTATCTTGGACCTAATGTTTTATTTAGTTTATGGAATTTTAACTCATACATAATTTTTCTCTTAGTTTAAGGTCTTTTAGGTCGGACCTAATGTTGTTTTTTAGTGTAGGGTCTTTTAGCTCAGACATAATGCAGCTTTTAGTTTATGGTTATTTAGCTCAAACTGAATGTTTCTTTTAATTTAATGCCTTTTAGCTTATACCTAATGTTATATGGGGATGTAAGACCCCGACTAACTGAAAACACTATGCGGGGGTGAGTTCCAACATGGTATTTCTAGGGCTAATAAGGATTGGAGATCCTTTCCAACAAGGAGAAGATTTATTTAATTGGTAGGTTAAACCCCTTATGAATCAATATCATTTTTAGGTAAAGACAATATCCAATATTTTACAAGGTATTATGGATGATTTATGGTGTCAATATGGTTGAGGGTGGAATACAAGGAAATCTAGGCCTGTTAGGATAGTTAGAATGTGGGTGATGTAAGTCACAATAAAACAATCTGAGCTATGTAATGTGTAATGGGGTAGAAATTCTAGGTATATCCCTTAAAAATATGGGGTGTTAGGTTCCTATATAAAGTAGTTGTGTCTAGTAAGGATTATGGAGTCCTTTATATTAGGCGAACACAACTCTACATTTTGGGTTTGAGTACCTCTGCATTAGTAACTAGGAATAACTATGAGATCTCTTTTCATTTCCAAGGGATTTGAAATATTTTTTATAGCTCAAACATCAAGATGATAAAGTTGGGTACGGAAAAATGGCTATCTAGGAAGGGTTATGGAACCCCAGGTAAAGATATATCTAACTGAACAACTCAATACCTAGGCCTTATGGTTTACAATCAATGGGTGAAGACCATAAAAAAATCATGAATGAAGGGTTTCATTCTAGTCTTGAGAAAGTGTACAAAACACGGGGATGATTCATTGAGGATATCAAATCAACTTGAATAGTCTAATATAGATAATGTAAATCATAGTCTAATGTTTTTTGGTCATTATAAAGGTATGATATAGTCACACTAGTGATATCCTAACACAAAATGGGGTGCTAAGTTCTTCTATGATGACACCAAACTCAAAAGAATCAGAAAGACCTTTATAATGGGACATAATGCCGCTAGTCGGCGGGTTTGATCCCTTATACATCCGTTGCATTTCCTAAATGAGAGATCTATTTTTTCAAGGGAATTGAATGGTTTTCGATGACCTAAGACATATTAGATCAGAATGTGGGATTTATGTGAAATGTAAGATCCATGTAGGGTTTGGGCACCCTAAAAGTTGCGCCACCACTTACAAAACATATTATCATACGGAGGAAATGTGAAAAATCATTTCCCTAATTTTGTCCATTACCAGGGGGTCTAAAAAACACTTCTTGGATTTTAATAGGGCTGCAATGTAGACCCAATTATATTTATGTATTATTTATTTATAAACTAATTTTCCTAAACTCTGGAGATTAAGAGGTTTAAAATAAATGACTTGAATTTTTCTTAGAATTACATTCATGGGGTTTTAAACTGAAAAATTTGGTGTCAATTTTTCTAGAAGAGTAAATTCATGTTATTTTAAATATTATGGGATAGAGTATGAAGGTCATATATCTTTCACCAATGTGTATGTAATGCCTAGACCAAATAATCCCAGAGCCGATGAATTATTTTAATACATTGGCATGATTAGAAGAAATCATGTCCTGAAGGACATATCAATTTATAGATAATTGAAAATAGATTACATACATGAACTTCACATTAAAATTGAAAACATTAAATACGATATAGATTATTCTTTCAGAATTCCATTATTCCCCTAGCTTAAACCTGCATATAAATCATAATAAACTTCATGGAATCCGGGGAAAATAAAAATTAAGAAAGGGGTGTTCTTAGATGCTCATTAATAATAAAAAATACAGTGAAATATGTCATAAATAATCATAAACATTTATGGAAAGGTATAAAATTAAAACACAATCCCTTTAAACATAAAAATAAGCATAATATGGAAAAGATAAATCAAATAATTCCATTTACATATCCACATGGATATTCTACTAGTTTAATAATCACAAGTAACATTAATAATTAATCTCATAATGATGGCATGTACAATGCCGAACATCATCACCACAAATTCAGGGCCTCGTTCCAAGACCCCAAATATAAATTTTTTCAAGTCCTGCTGCCGATACACTAGTTTGTCTCATTAGACCTAACAATGCATCAAGGGGTTATAGTGGGCCATGCCAATCACGTACTAAGTCCAGCGCATTCCTCCTATGAAAAGGGTGAAATATAACATAATCCTTCATATTAAAAATAGAATAAAAATTTCAATACTTTAACCACAAACCATGAATGGTATAAGAGCAACACATCCACAGTCAAACATATATTTAGTCATTCAATATGAAATATTGTATTATAATTAATCAAATTCAATGAATAATAATATCCAGAAATGGATGTTGACATTGTTAAAAATGATCAGTAAAACACTTTGAGAGAAATATCCATTTTTCCCTGAAATCATTTCAAAGGAACACAATTTATAAAGGAGTTCATTTAAAATACATTTTTGAATCAAAGTTTCACAAACCAATTTGAAACTTTAGAACAAAATTAAAATTTTAAAATAGTCAAGTCTATATAAATAAATCCTTATAATCATTTTGAAAATATGGAAATTAATTAAATAAATTTATAATTATAAATATTTAAAACATTTAAAATGACGATCTTGTTAAATATAAACTTCCATAAAACCTTAAAATATTCCATTTGAATACAATTTTATGAAATACGGGATTAGATGATAATTATGTTCTAGTAAATAATTACATATAAAAAATCTTAGAAAATAATGAGATTATGGAATTAACCCTACCCTTAGGTGTGATACTTTTCAAACATGTTTGAAACTCATGTATAATGTTTTTAAATATGTTATTAAATTATATCGAAATCCTAATAATATTGGTGATATCATATATGATTATTTTATGACTTTATATTTCTCATTTATTAACAATTTCATGCTAATGCAACATTTCGAGTAATATAGTATGGTTTATCATACGTGTTTTGACATTTTATTCATTATCATATTTCTTAGATCATGATTTACTTACTCCAAAAATGTATAATATTATTTATATATCATATATATTCAAAATATAAATATATATAACAGAGATATATATATATATATATATATATATATATGAATACACTGTTCATTAAGAATGTAGTCCTTTCGTAGGAATGCACGTCATTTCCATTTTCATATCTTATTGAATGGATGTATGTGAATGAAATATATGTAAATAAATTAAAATAATTTTTTAGTTGCATTATTATGTCATATATTACAAAATTATTAACATTATATTTTGTTATAATCATCATTGAATAGTGAACATGGAAATTAATTTAATCACGTTGTGGAGATGGTAATTCGTACGTACGCACGAGCGATTGTATCGTTTTCTTAATGACAAAAAGTTGGGGAATTGGATGGTATATTAATTATATAGAAACATTAACTTGTAATATTTATTATGTAAAGAAATTACAATCATTATTATATGATGAAGCTCACATTTTCATATATATTTTTCTGTAAATGATGGTTTATAATACCACTATAGTTTTATTTTATGGGTAATTTTCACCTTTTTAGGTTTTAGTGGTAATTTGACCTTAAATGTAAAAAGTAGTTAAATCTGGTATTTTGATAGATTTTTATCATTGGGCTATTTTGGGAATAAAATTTACAATATTATTCCCCATTATGTGATTATTTTTTTGTTGAAATCCCTAATCTAACTTCTACAACATTGTCTTCAAGAGTAAAGGCTCATTCAAGCATTTAAAATCCCAAAAAATCATTTCATTATGTATGTCTTCAGGGAAGACAAAATGGGGCCCACCGATGTAACGTAATCATGTCTTGTTTCACACCCCTCCAAATTCATCGATTTAAGTTAGAAGTTCAAGATGATTTTATGAGCCACATCTATAATGAATTTGAAGTCTATATATGCCCTTAATGCATTATTTTAATGCTCCAAACATTTGGAAGACGAAATGTATCAACAAGAAAAAACTATTATATTGGGTAATTAATACATAACATCACGACCAAGCATCTTAAATGGATCATATTTTGTGAAGGTACGGGAAATTAATTTTCAAAAAACACTTATTAAGGATGTAAGGAGTTAATCAACAGGATACAAAGTCATAATGCCTTGGAAGTTTAAGAATTGGAATTTGGCCCCTCAAATGGATAGATTAAATGTGTCGTATTAAATCCACATTAACTCTTACATCTAAAGTTCAGTTAAGCCCAAATTTTGAGGGTGAATAGTATAGACATTATGAAATATATTTTAAAAATAAAACTATTACCAATTCAACCATTTAATGGTACATACCAATGGAAAAATATGGAGGATGATTCTGGAGATAATTCATTCACCTCCTCTACCTATAAATATGTATTCTCACCCATTCTCAATGAAATGTAACTTTTATGTGAGAATTTTATATAGTTTTGAGGTTTATTTCCATTGTAATATTATTATGCATTTTTTAATTTTTTTTCTTTTCTTCATCTCATTCTTATTTTTTATCTTTTTTTTCTCCCCATTCATCTCCACTATGATCTCTTATACTCATGATAATGATTAAATAACCTGAGGAACTTCTTGGGTGATCAATCTAGTGTGGAACCAAAGTCATTGCATGTTCGTGAAAATTTTCTCTTGTTTAATTAGAGCTAAGTCAAGGGGGGTCTTTTTGGGTAGGGCACCTTTGTGTCTCTACTTGCCACCTAAGGCCTAACTTTCCCTCCTATGATTTTTCCCTCGATCAAGGAGGTGGATGTGCGATGTCTCAGTGATCATTGAGAGCACTGTATATTCACAACCACATATAGAAGAGGATAATCACACATATGAGAGAGTGAATTTATTAATTAAATTTGATACTAATAATGAGACAATGAATGTTCAATCCGAGTGATTCTCTTAGGAATATCCCCTTTTAGTTTAACATCATTTTTTCTGCATTCATTCTGTCTACATTATGCATTGAATTTTTACGTTTCTTTATCTTGAATTCTAACATATCAAACCACAATTTCATTTAGTTTTTTATTATAATTAACTAAAATATAAAAAAATTGAATTATAATTAGTGATTAATTGATGACAAAAGCTCCTCAAAAGATTGACCTAGGTCAGCCCTTATGCTGCATTTAGTTATAAATAATTTTGCGAGCCCACACAACAATGCTTCATTATATTGGCTCTGTTTTCGGGGATCCAAGTTTGTTTCATTAACTATTATTACTCACATTCTGTAAATAATTTCCCTTTCATTAAAAAATAACAATAAATTTATAAATTTCAAAAATTAAAAAAATCATCTTTGTTCATGATGCATTAAAATTTTGATAATTATTCTTGGATTGACCAATATGAAGTGAAATAAAAAGTTTTAAATGAACATGATGCTCAGTTTCATAAAATTATTGATAATGTTCCAAATGTAGAGATCTAAATAGAATTTATTACTGAATACATATGCACATCCGAGGAGACAGCTGAACCTGAGCCAGAACCTAAACCCAAATGAGTGGTGGAAGATATTTCACACATCATTTTTTTGTGATAAATAACCGGAGGCGGGTGAGAAAGAACTTATAAAGGAACTAATCACATCATCGTGCACTCAACAAATTCTCGAACAGGTCCCATGGGTACATATTCGTACTTATGCACGGATGAGAGATCTACAATTTTTGGATCAATCCTAAATTAGATTTGTTGAAGATAACTTGAAACATGATCTTCCCATTCATAATAAAAAATCAAAAGAAATATTCTATCTTTCTCTTTCATTGAATGATAAAGAAGAAGATGCAACTTTTGAGATTGAGTTGCCAATGGTCCTGCCTGAATAGATCAATTACCAAGATGAATTACTTGAAATAAAATATTTTATTATTAATTATTCACATTTTAATCTTATTCAACCTGAATTATTTACTGATTTCACATTCATTGAAATTTCTGATACATCACAAATGTAGATGACTATGGATGTTAAAAATAAAACTTCCCATGTATCGATGATTGAAGAAGAATGTTTAAAAAACATGTGGTTGTGCATCTAATTCCTCAACAATATTTTTCATACCATATAAAGGAGGAAACCATAGATGTCAATAAAGAGAACCCCTATATTCTATTCCTTCACACTTCAAACCTCAAATTTCATGATTATTATTTCATGGTGGTTGGAAACATTATTATCTTCTTTGGGGTTCTATACTTTCAATGTTTACTAAGGAACATCAGGAAAACTCACATGTGGGAGTTCATCTAAAAAAACACACCAACCATCTGATTGGGGATAATCCACTACAACTTCTAGACTAGGGGAAGTAAAATCCTCACTCCCACATGGGGGTTTAAACCATGTTCTATCTTCTTTTATATTTATATTTTATTTATTTTTTTATTTTTATTTTTCTTTATTTTATTTCATGATTTCTATGTCTACTGGAATTAGCTAAGATCCTAACTCAAGTCATCCACATAAAAAATAATTTCAGGTTTAATCATTCCTTCCCATAGTTATTCTACCTTTATATTTATATTTCGTTGGTTTTAAATGAGGGGTAAAAAAATTTATGTGTAAGGGAATGTCAACCTACTTAAATCTTCTTAGGTGATTTTCATTTTTATCATATTTTTAGGATTTTTTAGATTTAATGAATATTATTATCACTTTTCACACATCAATTGATTTTAAAAGAGTTGAAATAATTTTACAAAGAAAAGATTTTAAATGATTGTTGACGTGAATACATTTTCCTTGAAATGGATTATCATTTATTTGTATGAGTTCGATTTATTTATTAAATCCATTCCCATGAAACACTGACTGAAAATATTTCTCTAGTCTTGTGTGGTATTCTAATCCAAATTGACATATTCTTCCTAATTCCCACACATTCTATAGGGGTACTTGAAATTTGTGTGAGAACCAGAAATTATGATTTTTCTCTTTGAAAGCATTGGATTTCATGGAATGTGTTTGATATGATAAAAGAATCTATTTGGCAAGCCACATTTTATCTAGAGACCCACAATTTCATTTATCCATCGTAAACCCATAAATTCCATAAATTCCATTATTCGTTTATGCCACATTACAGGATGGTTTTTCTTCACCTACCCACAATTTAATTATGTTACCATGGATATTTCATGTTTGAGTAAGGGGGTGGGACTTTTGTGTGTGTCCATTGGGGTTAGTATCATTTATGGGGGGTTCATGGTTTGTGTCAAAATTTTGGGGAGTGGATAATAAGACAATTGGGAATGTGTTTTCATTTCATTGTGCATTATTTGTTTCATCCATTTCTCCATAAAAAAATGAAAACAAAAGTGGTGATCATGAATTAATAATTTTAAATTCTCTTATGACTCATGTATCTCTCAAATATTAAGGGAATGAATTTTTATATATTCATTATATTCAATTTTCAGCTCATCCTCCATGTGAAAAAAATTTAAAATAAAATAAAATAATGTTGTTCCTTTCTAGAGATTTAAAAAAGAGGGATAACATAGATGATATCATTCTTTGTTGTCACTTCTTGGATCATGTAAAATATCAGAAATGGGGGTGGTTTTTTTTCACATTATCTAGTGGGATTGAGAGAGGAATTCTCTGTGTTTTCACTTGAATTAATCATGCATTATGCTAAAGATTCCATCCTCCCCTTTCTGGCCCGAAACATTTTTATCATTTTCCCACCAATCATAAGCCACAAAATCATTTCAACCCATAAATATATCGATCATGAATTAATTCATTTTTGTGTTTCTTGCAGGGGAGAAATGAGATTTTTTACAAGCCTCCGGTGATATATGCGATTTCTATGTATGGGAATAACAATATTTTTAATTTCTCTTGAGTGGAGAGTGACATAAAATTTAATGTGAGGTAGGTTTTGATTGGGTCATGGATTGATTCTTGTGGTTGACAAAATTTGAATTATTTATATTATAATGAGAGATAATTGTTTTTCATAGATGATATGTGATGGAATTGTATTTTTGATAAGATCATTGATATTTTCTCATTTTTGATTGTTTTGTGGATTTTGATTTCAATGTAAGAGGATTGCCCAGGAGTGCAATGTTTACGTGTGGGGGAGTGGTGATGCTCACATTTTAATACATTTTATACTATAAATCATTGTTTATAATTCAAACATAGTTTTATTTTATTGTTAATTGTCACCTTTTTTTGGTATTTGTGGTAAATTGTGATTAAATTCTAAAAGTGGTTAAATCTGGAATTTGGACAGATTTTTATTATAGGGGTATTTTTGGTATAGACATCACCTAATTATTCCCAATTATGTTAATATGTTTTTTTAAATCACATATTTATTTTATTCAACTTTTTCTTTAGGAGTAAAGGCTGATTCGAGCATTCGAAGGCTCGAAAAAAAAATTCATTTTGGAAGTTTTCTGGGCGTACAGAATGGGCCTCACTGACGTAACAAAATCATAACTCAGTGCACACACCTCCAGATGCATTGATTCATGATTAAAATGAAAGAGGATTTAATTATTCACATCCATGACAAATTTAATGTCAAAATATTATCCATAAATCATTATTGGAATATTCCAAACATATAAAAGAAGAAATGTCTCAACAGGAAGAAACAATTCCATTGAGTAATTAATTCATACCATTGTGACCATACCTCCAAAATGACTTTTATTTTGTATATGGATGATAAATTAAACGTGGAACAACATTGATTAAGGATGGAATGATTGAGTCAACCTGATGCAATGTCGTAATGGCTAGGGAAGTTGATGAATTGGAATTTGGACACTCAAATGGACAGTTAAATGTCTCAGATTAAATCAGTAGTAAATATTACATATGATTTCAAATAAAGAAAAAAAAATATAGGTTGTAGGCAAGAGACACTATGGAACATAATTTATGAAGAAAAAGGTTTCCAATTCATCCATTTATTATGAAATTCATGCAGATAAATTTGGAGGATGATTTTGGAGATAATTATTTCACCTACTACCCCTATAAATATATATCCTCACCCAATATCAAAGAATTGAAACTTTTATGTGGACATTTTCTATTTTTTGTAGTTTATTTCTATTATAATAGTATTCTGCATTTCTAATATATTTTTCTCATCTTCATCCAATTCTCATTAATTTATATTTTTTTCCACCCCATTCATCTATACTGTGAACTATTATACTCATGATCATGAGTAACTATCCTGAGGAACATCCCTGAGGATCTATATAGTGTAGAACCCAAGTCATTGCATGTTTTTGATAATTCTTTTTTTATTTTATTTTAGTTAGGTCAAGGGGGCTCTTCGTGGGTATGGTGGCTTTGTGTCTCTACTTGCAACATAATGCTTAACAATCTCTTCTATAATTTTTCCCTCAATCGAGGAGGAGGAAGTGCAGTCTCTCAGTGATCATTGAGATCACTGTATATTTAGAAGTGCATATAGGTGAGGGTATTCACACATACAAGGGAGTGTGTTTATGAATTAAATTTGAAACTAATAATGAGTCGATGATGGTTCAATCCTAGTGATTCTCTCTAGAATATCTCCTTTCTCTCTAAATTCATTTTGTCTGTATTCATTCTTTTTGCATTATGAATTTCATTTTTACATTTCTTAATATTGAAATCTCATTTCTCAAACCACATTTTCCTTTAGTTTTGTCTTATAAAAAATAAAAAAAATAAAAAAGTGAATTAGAAGTAGAGATTGATTGACCCCAAAAGCTTCTCAAGATAACGAACTTGGTCAGCCCATATTCTACATTTAGTTATAAATATTTTTGATATCTCACATGACAACAATTCATAATTATACCATCAAAAAAATGAAGTGTTGAATAACAAATTACACCACGACATAAAGACGGTATGTTGTACGTATGCACATATTGTGAATTTTTTATTCATAGGATGGATAGAATAATGAATATGGTTGTACAATATTTATAATAACATCCTAGAATGTAGAAGATTCTGAAGTTGTTATTTTATTATGGAAACAAAAAAGAAAGAGGAATTAGAAGAAGAAAAGAACTTTGAAGTAGGTGATGGAATAATTTCCCCTTTTCAGGCGCTTCCTTTTTATTTGATAAAAGGGCTCCATATGTTGGATTTATGATCAAATTAAGGCCTCTAGGTTTAGTTGATGGTTGTTTTGAGGAGATTTTATTAGTGGTTGGCCTAGTCAAATGGCTTTAGAGGTGTGAATTTAAGAAAAAGGGGATGTATCCTTTTATAAAATAGGTGAGGGGCCCTTTAGGAAATGTTTTAAATATTAATTTATTACAAAATTATTTTCAATTTATAATATCTTGAAAAGGATTTATATAGTGGATAGAGTGGGGATGGGTCTAAATCCTCTTAACCAATATGTTTCAGACATGATTATGTCACCACATTAACCTTATCCTTTAGATTTAACTCTTAGTTAAATAGTTTAACTTTTACCATGTATTCTTGTATTTTAGTAATACATGGTTAATATAGTTAGTATAAAATTCATAGAGAAGCTAATGTGGTTAATTAATGACATATATAACATTATCTAAGTCCTTTTGGCAAAATATTATATTTTTTGGAATATTATATCATTTAATAAAAAACTATTTGTTTTAAAAACTCAATTTTTTCAATTTTGACACTATGTAGTATTTGGTTTTTGTGAAATTCATAAAACTAGATTACATAAAAAATACATTGAATCAACCCCAACATGTCATATTCACCAAAAATTTTAGTTTATGACATCAAAATTTTCAATTTACAATTATGTTAATATTTATAATATCAATAATTTTAATCTTTCATTAATAAGGTAATTAATGCATCATCATTGCGTCAGAATTAAATATTTTTATTTAATGTATAAAAATTATAAATAAAAACCCATGATATAAGAAATATTTTTATATTTCTAACTAATATTTAAAGTCTAATTTTTCTAATTTTTAACCCTATATTAAAAATGGTTTAGTTATTAAACATGGAATTTAACACTTTTAACTCTTCTTTATATAAAATATAAAAAATGTACTAATCTAACCCAAATGGATAATAATGGATCATATTATTGTACTAAGGATTATTATGGTAAAAAAACTTATCCAATAGAATTAGGACAACTGATGGTGTAATTTTAAATTATTAAATTATTATTTTTACCATCAATTATCTTATTTATCATTAATTACGATAAATAAAATTCAAAAGTAACTATTCACTAAAAATATTTTCATCATATTGAATAAAATTACTTAATGATGATAATTTTGTCTGTTGGATTTTTGAAATTCAATTTCCAGAAGTGGTAAAATTATATTTTATGCAAATTGAAAAATGTACCTAGAAGCTGGGTAAAAGATGTTAAAAAGTTCAATAAAATTTTATCTATCTAATCTTATTTAAAAATTACCTCAATTTAATTACATTTGAATAAAATAGCTATTATGTGTATATTTTTTATATAATATAAATTTTCATTAAAAAAATTATTTAAATGAAAAAGTCAGTTTTTATGTTCTACGTAGTATTTTTCACTATTCATAAAAATTGATTTTTTTCTGAAAAATACCAAAAATTCACTGTAAGATAATTTTGATATTCTTAATTCAAAAATGATGTCTATTTTACAAAATTATATTTTTATGAGGGTCTAAAACTAATTTTATTATTGTTTACAAAATGAAATAAAAAGTGGTTCTTTTAAGAAAATAGTTTTCCTATATATATAATTATTTTAAGAAAACATATAAATATCATTAAAAATATGATTTATCTCGGTAAAAAAATTATAAATACATTTAAAATTTATTTTTTTCATCCATTCAACAATATTTAATTGATAAATAAATACATCGTTTAAATAATTATAATATTAATGTCTTGTTTTGCAGAAACTCAATATTGCATATAACTTAAGCCATGTCAGTGTTTCATGCAATATAAGCTATTAAATTAAATTAAATAGATAATGTACTATGAAATCATGGGGTGTTACATTGTGGGATTTTATGGCCATGACACTTATGGAACAAATGTGGGAGATGTTACACAAGATCCTAATTTGGATTCCAAGGGTCAAGAGAACTCCAACATCCTTACGATCAAGAGGTGAAACTGTTGTAAATAACTAATCAGGTTTATTAGGACATGATTGTTGATATGGGACAATATTTCTAGGGATAACCAAAGACACAAGGGGTATTTAGGTTCTTCAATTGTGATTCAGGATCAAGAGAATCATAAATCCCTTTATACTAGGCTATGATGTCTCTAGTTGATGGGTTTGTGACCATATATATCACTAGGATTGTCAAATAAGGAGTTATATATTATTTTCCAAGGGTAATGAGTCATGTTTTGTGGATGAAGATGCTTGATATATGATTTGTGGTGTATGGATTGAGGTTCATAAAAATGTAATGGAAGAACCCAATTCTTGGGAGGGACGAGGAAAGGGTCCTGTGGTCTTTTTTACTGGGATGATTATGAGTGAAAGTTTTCTTAGTTTAATTTCATGTGGTGGGGATGTACATTACTCCATGTAGTTTAACATCACACAGTAATGATGTTTTCCTATGATGTTTATCATCATGAATTAAAGTCATAATTCCATGTCGTTTAATGTTATTCATTAAGGACGTACCTCAATGCATTTTAATGTAATGTGAAAAAGATGTGGTAAATGATTTGAAAGTGTTGAAATTTTGTGGTTGGACCAAATATAGATAATGTTTCATCACTATGTATCTTAAATTAATGATAATCAATCCACACATAGTTCAAAATGAAGCCTCGTGTTCAGGTCTGGCCCATACGCAAAGAGGGGGAATTTTTATATTATTTGGTTGTGACTGGTATCGGAGATTGAAATTAGGGCACCATTATGTATCCTTCATGGGAAATTAACAAGTAACACATAGTTATTGAATGGGAAATACTCTATATAGTCATGATCCATAGGTAGAGGTGATAATTATCTCCATTTAATGTTAAAGATAAGCCTAGGATTAAAGATCCCGGTTTCACTACATTTGTTGTCACGATAATAATCAAGAAACACAAACTTATTGATGTTTGAGGAAATTTAACATCAAGAAGGTAAGAAGAAGGGAAACTATTGAGAATAAATTGAAATTTTTTGGTTGGTCCCAAATATGGAGGTTAGGGCGTCACTACGTGTCTCATAAGAATGAGAATCAAACCCCACATGGTACTTAAAGAACCATAGAATTTATCATTATTTATCCTGGACATTTACTATGCAGTTTAACATCATGTGGTGAGGAATAATGGTATGCCTTTAATATTCATGTATTTAGGACTGTGATTTACCTATTGTGTACCTTTATTCCTTTATTTTGAGGTCATTTCCTGACAAAAATTCATTAACTCACGTGAGGTATGCTCATTGTGAGGAACTAGTAATGACACAAGTTTCCCTACAATGTAAAGATAAATGGGGGTACAAAATGGGATTTTGTATTAGTTTGTTTATGGACCAAGATATAAGATATTGGAATCCCTATGTATCTCATTAGAAATGAGATTCATTCCATACATAGTTCAATATGGACCTTGAAATTTACCATCATTCGGAAAAGATGTAGGTGACTCGACGTGAATAGAGATTGACATCACATGTCTATGCAGTTTTGTGTCATGCAGTAAGGTAATTGAATGTGAAGTTTGACATATTATGGTAAATAAAGGAGATTCTATATAGTTTAACATCATGCTGCCAGGATGAATGGTGTCATTTAGTTTAATTTCATTCTCCCTGGATGTGTGATTCCATGCAGTTTACTATGTTGCTACTAGGATGAGTGTTATTATGCAGTTTAACATCTTACACCCAGGATGAGTGAACCTCTTTTTTACAGGATGAGTGATGCTGTATATTTTAACTTCATACATCCAAGACAAGTGATGTTGTACACTTTAACATCTAACTATTCGAATGAGTGATTTCATGCATTTTAACATCTTTCTTATAGGATGAGTGGTGGGACTTAAATTTTTGTGGATGCCCTTGTACTGAAAAAATTGCAATGTATTTTTTGAGAAATCATGCATTTTTTGGTGGTGTGACATGATACCCATCCATTGGGCCAATGAGTGTGTCCCATTCTAGTAGAACTTATGTATTATGTAAGGTCCATCCTATTTCGGTTTCTACATTGGGGGCTTCATGCAGGGTATCATTGGAGTTCTGAGGACCAACACCAATTCACCTTAGAGGAACAAATAATGGAGAACCCATTTAATGAAGTCTCTTGAAAAATGATTATGTTGGACCTGAATGATGTACAATGTTCCCACCATATTCTTTTAAAGTCTTTGAAAATCATATATTCACATTTCTAATTGGTCATAATCTATGAGTCTTCCAAGTTTGGATACCCAGAGTGAGGGATTCTAGAATTCCATGGGTAATAATGCCTTGGTCTCATACACCAGTGATCTTGGTGTTGATTTTGTAGTAGTATGGGTGGTAGTTTGGTAGGCCTCTAAATAATAGAGTACTTTTTCTAGTCAAGACATATTATCCCTTGTCACAATATTTTGTATTATATTTGATAATGTCTTATTGAATTCATAAATCTGTCTATTTTCTATTTCATGACTGTGAGATGAGTGATTGGACTCCATATTGTACCCTTAGTACAACTTATTCTGCTACATGGAATATAAATTGGTGTCATTTTTCATCAATATTGTGTGAGAGACCCCGTAACTTGTGATTATATTGGAGTTTAAAAAATTTGATGATTTTATTCGTCCTAACTTCCTTTAGGGGTATATCCTCATCCAATTTGGTATAGAAGTTAGAAATAATAATGATGTACATAAACTGCTTAGTTGTTGTTGTAGGATATGGCCCCAGGAAATACATCCCCCATACATAAAAGGGCCAATAATATTTTGATGTATGTAACAATTTTGTTGGTTGATGGATGAATATTAGATGAATTTGGAATGCCTGAAATTTATGGGTGAATTCCACATTGTCGTGTGTCATGGTTTTCCAGTAATATTCTAACATCCTAATCTGGGGGAGGGAATGGTCATAGATTTATTGGCACTAAATGAGACCACATAGACTTCTTCCATGATGATTGTTTCTATACATATACTATTAATCTAAGTAGGATACCATCGAAGCCCTTCTCATAGAGGGTTTTCTTCCTCCCTTGATCCATCGTTCAGGGAAATGTTCACTACACGGTGCTGAATATTTTACCTTTTGGATCTTTCTATTACAAGAGTCCAATTTTTCAGATAAATGATTATTGGCTTCATCCATCCATGGGTGATTATTGGTGCATCATGATCTAGGGAGGTGTGGTCCTAATTAATATCATTCATATCACAAAATATGATTATTGTGATCATTCCTCGATGTGTGATGAGGAAAACAACTTATTCTTAATCAGGATTTCCCAAGATGGTGGGGGAAATGGCCAACAAGTCCGCACAAGTGTTCAATGATTGGGAAATGTGATGAAACATGGGTTCAAAATGTGAATTTTCAATTTAAACCAAGACATAGCCAGTGAGAGGGGTCAATT
This sequence comes from Viscum album, assembly GCA_963277665.1. Taxonomy (NCBI): domain Eukaryota; kingdom Viridiplantae; phylum Streptophyta; class Magnoliopsida; order Santalales; family Viscaceae; genus Viscum; species Viscum album. Next base: position 129,097,553 of record OY728121.1, on the reverse strand, counting down.
CATCCTCTTTGATGGCATACACACCATTGACCAGTTTTTTTAACTAACTCCAAATCCCATTTTTCGTTCAAGTATGCTATTTTTAGTTGTAGGGATACTTCCAAGATAGTGATTTAGGGTTGTCATTCCACCTCATTATCACTTCATCCTTCGAATTGTTTTGAAAGAGTAGGGAAAACCACAATGTTGGGTGATAAAAATATAATCTCCTGCCCAACATGATTGATCTTTATGTTTTATATCCTTATTCTGGTAGGAATTCATGAGGCACCATCAAAATACATCCCCATTTTCTAGGAGTGTCACATGAATAAAATTCCAATTCATCTAGATGCATTATGTACCTCAAAATATTTTTTTGGTTAAGTATGTCCTGCAAGGTAATCTGTCTTGGGTTGTCCTTTCACAGGCTTCTGTGACTCAAACTATATGTCAAATTTCTATAGAATAACCACACATCGATCCAAGATCCTAGTTACTATTATAGGTCCTAGGATGTTCTATAGTGGATAAATACAATATAAAAATTGGATTTTGTGGTGTGGCAAGTAATGTCTCTTCTTTTTAACTCTGAAGACAAGTGCATGGTAGTAATTGTCGACATCATAATATCCAGTCTCAGAACCAAGCATAGTTCTGCTAAGGTAAAAGTGATTATTTTTTCTTCCTGCATAAATTTTTTCTGCGAGGAGGGTTCCCAATGATAATTCTATAGTGTCCACATATAATATGAGTGGCCTCCCATCCACTAGAGGAATCCGAACCAATGGAAGTACTATGTTTTTTTGAGGAATTAAAAAGAGATTTTGCAATCTTCATCCCTTTGGTAGGTGATTCCCTTCTTCATTATCCTATTGAAGGGGATTGATTTTTTATCCATGTTTGTAATGAACCACTGAATGCATGAAGGATTCTCTTTCACCCCATTAATTAATTTACATGGGGGGGGTGATATTCTTAATATTGAAATAGTATTATATTGGTTGGACTCAATAATCTATTTTCATACAAGAAAAACAATGTACTTTTCCAAATGTTAACCTGATTTTGAATTTCAGTTGATTCATCTTTATATATTTGTTTCATCTTGTCAAAAATTGGTTGAAGATCCATGAGGTGATCAGTCCTTTTTCTAGATTTAACCACCAGGCATTCAAAATAACACTTTTCTATCCTTACCAAGTATGGAATAAAGATATTTTTCATGGAGTGTTGACATGTGGAACCATAATTTTTCAAGATAAAGGGAGTGAATTGATAGAAAAAGATCTCATTAGGTTGTCTAAATGGATTGGCTTTTTCATCCTCTGGGGAAATCCTTATCTTATTGTACCCCGGGTAGCCATCCATGATAGAAAGATCATGGACACCAGTTGTTTCATCAATCAAGAACTCTATGATCTAAAATTAGAAATAATCAATTAGAAAATACCAATTAAGGTGTCTAAAATCAATGCAAAAACTAATATGTCAATTATTTTATATGATAAAGATAATTTTGGCAAGTCATCTCAGGAATTTTAGTTCCCGAAAAAGTTCGATTCAATCATCTTTTCATCCTATAACTCTATATGGGTAGAATGAGAGGGTTATGTCCTCCTGGATACCTTATTGGATCCTTGATTCTCATCTTATAGCACAATATGGTGTGTATCCAATTAAGGTTTGTTTCCCAAAATTCCTGTGTAATACCACCCAAACACATATCGATGCTTATTTCAAAATGTGATTTATTTCTATTGATCATCAAGGGGAATGGGGGTACTAATTATTGTAGGATGTGGGTTTCCACTATTCCCTTATATATCTTCCAAAGTTCATCGTTGGTGTTGGAGACACCTTCCTCAAATGTTGGATGGGTGTTCCTGAGGTCATTCTCTTCTTATTCCATCTCCAAGTCTCTAGAATCTTTTTAATATGGAGGTAGAAATAATGGGGATTCAATATCATTATCACAGTAAGAGAGGCCATGATAAGTGAAATTATCACCCCCTATGGAATGGGTCATTCCAAAGAGATTTAGAAACTGATATTCTTCAATGTTGTCACTATATACAAGAAACTCTTAGGCCTCTAGAATTATATCAGTGACCTTAACCAAGCTTATGGGGAGCACATATCCACCATCAACCATACTCCAAGGATTCACAATGATGGCTTTGAATCCATTTGGAGTAACAAGCTTTATGTCATTATACACCATTGGTTATTTTCATCCCTTTTAATAAAAATATGCTTTAGCATATGTGGCCCCATAAGTCTCAAAGGGAGCATTATCACTATAAAATATGCATAATTTTCCATTAATTTCATACTTCAGACACCGGTGGAATGTTGAATGTATATCTAGGTTGCTATGGAGTTCGGAACATCAGAGATAGATGTTTTACACGATGATTGAATAGACTACCATAAACTCAACATCTGATATAAGATCCAAAAATGTAGATATGAGTTGGTTTTTCCTGAGAGGTATTTTCTATGACTTATCATTCCCATTTATGGTTATATTAGTGGGAGAAAAATCCCCTTCTCAATATCCCAAATGTACTAGGGTTCGTACTAGGATATGATTGATTCCGAGAACCATTATCAATTAGATACCATTATGCATTAATATTATTGAGTCTTCCTAACACATATATGTGTCTGATGTGTCATCAATGGTTCTATTCCTGATCGTGATCAGTGAATGAGACAGGGATGTGACATTCTGATGAAATAGTCTCAACTCGATAAACCTCAACTACATCAAATTTTATCTTGAACTCTAGTGGGAAGCGATGGGATTCAATAAGTTCCTCCCTGATTTCTTTTGAATGATGGAGCACATAAAAGTCTATTATCATTGATAGGAATCCCACCATGTATTTTAGAACATCATATTTTTGTGCTCGAGATTTTTGCATCCTAATATGGGGTTGATCCTTAACGTCTAGAAAAGGATTTGGGGCATTTGTGGTTGACAAACATGGGGCTTGTTCAGGGTTCATGGGAGCATACTCCATCAATGTCATGGGACATCCATTCCTTCCCCTTTGTTTGGGATGATCAGGATGAACCCCTACAAGGTAGTCATTCAAGATAATCGAGTGTGGATGGGTGGTAGAGGGTTCTGAGATGCCTTGCTGCACCTGATGGGATCACTGGAGTGCATTCCCATGAGTCTTAGCTGCATATGTATTTTACATAGGTACATGGATAGAATATTGGTTCCAATCATGAATTTTCTATCCTTTGTACCCTCGGTTCCAACACATGTGGCCTTTCGTTCCTTGATAATGTGAGGGTAAATCATGATCTATGTAAAAATCATCATTAGAGAGGGGGTTAACAAGTGTATCGTGTTGAAACAACTAAATAAGAGTTCTTCATTTGACGAGGGTTTTGTTTTTTGGGGTAGTTATCATGATTATGATACTGAAGGGAATAAATTAGTTAGTGTTAAAGCTCAATTTGGAGGGCAATATGGATATTCCTCTTCAATTAGTTTCAACTTTTTCTGGTTATGCCCACCTTTGGGAGGCACATATAATGTCTCCTTTTCGGATGGAAAAACTTTTTCCAGTCTATGAAACTAATATTTCAGAGTGACATTGTCTCATTCAAATATCATTAGAGTCATCCAGTTGTCAAATTTTCATGAATGTCTAGCCGCGACCTTCTTCCAATCACCTTCTTCTTCAGGTTGGATCAAAACTATACAAGCCACCGACTCTAGGGTATTATCTAGCACCACATGCCTGAAATAAATAATCCATTGAAATATATCATTGAAGATATTTTTTTAATATTATGAAATATTGGAAAGAGTTTTAATCGGGATGGTTGGTTAGGTCGACCTCATATAGATTCTTGTGTTGTGCATGTGTGAGAAGGTAATTTTCCATGGATGCGAAGAAATAACATGGGACATGTTCATACTGGTAGGAATATTCATTATTCATCCATTATTCATATCTCGAATGACCTTTATTTCATTATGATTCTGATTGAGGGAAATAATGTGGTTATTTCCAATTGACATGAAGTGATGGGTGGTTTGGGGATTTCCTATTTATCAGGACATTCATTACTGCTAGAATGAGAGTGAAAATTGAAGATTCTACTCAAACTGTCCTTTTGACCTATTTTTTGGGAATGAGACTCATTTTGGATCGGTTCTATTAGATGGATACTTGAAGACATTGGTTTTTTTTAGAAAAATAAAAAAATCCATATTTATACTTCATTAAAATCAATGGAATCTCAAACTAATCCAAATGATTTTCAGCATAGTGTTCAAGTAGTTTCTATAATGAGAGAGATATGAAGAGTGAGTCCGTTAACCCCTTCCAGCCGGATATAATTTCAAATCCATGTCACTTTCACGTTGTTTTCAGTTATTTTGGTTGAAAATAATTTTCTTCCATAGTTTAGAACTGAATTGTCAAAGGAGTTGATGATGAAGGAATTTCAATCCTGACACTGATCCTGCTAGAAGACTTCTATACCAAGAAAAGGGTGTCCCTGTTAGTGTTTGTACAAAACCCCTATGATTTTTTTCCTTCTATTGATCTCGAGGGCCCATCATTGACCCATGCTAGGATATGAAGTGTGTGAGATTTCGTTCAGCATCACCCACACCGTCATATGTAGAGAAGGTTGGATTTCTAAAATTCAGTGGAGGAAAAGTGTTGTCCACCAAATTGGGATATAGCTTCTTCTCAGTCTGAATTGGTGCAAATCTACATTCCATGGATTACAATTGAGTATTTGGGCCATAATGGTGTTAAGGAGATTTGGGGGAACCGTTTCTGGAGCCATCTCCCATCCATAGGGAGTTAGTGAGGATTGAAAACGTGGTCCAACTTTTACCTCCCAATTATTTTAGAGTCATCCCAAAATTGAATGGTTGTCCTAGCGAGAGAGAGGATGCTACCTAAACAGAGGGAAATCACAATCCATTTCAACAACCTCATTTATGTGGACTGGTTATCTTGATCCATTTCAAGTTTGATACTCAGATAATGCTCTTGATGGACGACATACCGTGGGTGTGAGAACATTTTCCTCTACCTGAAGATGCTACCCAATGGGAATAATGCCTATGAGTATCTCCTTGTTGATTTGTTGGAGAGTTTTTATTTTAGTATCATATTATGAAAATCATTTTTTTGGGGAAGGAACCTCACTCTCATGGGATGTGATTGGGATGTGGTTATTCCCTTTACTTTTGTAACATTTTATCATAATGGTAGAAACTCTATATTTTTTGGTGCCACGTTTTAGAGACATCTTTGGTTCTTGGTGCATCAATGCTCATATTGTTCATCCTAGTCAACCTCCTCCGGAGGTATGTTATTTTTTTGTGGCCTTCTGCACTTGCGTCTTGGTCAATATCTTCCATCATGAAAGTGATGTCATTCACTAAGGCATATCATGCAATAGTGGTTGTTCCATAACTTTCTATGTAAGTAACTTGTTATGAACTATCTCATTTAGGGTCATTATTTGAACCCATGACAATTTCTTGAAATTTTGTCTTGAGGGCGCCATCAGGTTTGACTATATTCCCCATACATTCCACTCTATCAGTTCTATGAATAGTTTCTCTGACAATGTTTTTGGTCATGATTTCTAAACATACCCATGCCATCAGGGGTATGTCTTATGATGGGAGGCGTTGGTCGAATTCTGAACATTGATTAATTACTCCCAACCTGGAGATGAATAATTCCCTCCTTGGTGGTGATTATGGGGTGGAGGTAATTTGGGGATGCATGTGGGATTGATTAGATTAGTTTTTAAGGATCCAATGGACCTGATTGGGGATTTTATGACTACCAGGATGGATATGTCGGTATAAATTCCCTCATCCTAGTGGTGTGGTGTTTTTATGGGATCATCGATGAGGTCTCTAGGGTCTTTTCAGGAGGCGATGAACCTGGTGATGGTGTTTGAGATATAAAATTACCCCAACCCAATGGTCTAGGGTTTACTTGCAACATCAGCTGAGGTGTACCAAACCTCTTAGTAATTTTCGATCTTATAGGTGGAGGCAGTTGTAGATATTCCCCTAGCCCGAGGGGCTATGTCTTCTCTAGGATGGCTAACACTATAGATCCAATCATGACCCTTGTGATGTGGTTCAGTTGTTCCCTCATAATAATTGCATGCGGTAGAAACCTGTGATGATTTCCATTTCATACAGGGGTTTTTGGGTGGTCATAACCTCAAAATGGATGTTTGAAATGATTCTCTATTTCTTTTAGGGGACCGATTTGAAATCATCTAAGAAATCCTCTCTCTCCATCCATAAAGCCTCAGATTGGTTGGAGTAGAGGAATTCCATTATAGTGACCAACTGGCATAAGCATTACCCAACCCTCTAATCTCATCAGAGGATATAACATTACATGGTGCTACATATAAGGGGATTTTATATTCTATGTGAGTGGAAAAGTGTCATGCTATATATTGTCCCCACAATCATATATTGTTTCTTGTAATGGCTTTGGAGATCAGCTACATAAGAGTCCTGATGAAACGATAGTAAGAGTGTTGCAGGATTGTGTTTTGATTTTCTAGTTTTAGATCCCAGACATGGAGATAAAATCTAGGTCTAACTAACTATAGGGTATATTGATAGTCTGAAGGTGAAAATTGTATCTTAGATAATGTTGACGTCAATACTTCCATCCTTGAAGCATATCCTGAATGTTCTGGAGTAGGTAATGCATTAAATCCTTTTCTAGCTCATCTAGGATCCCAATATCAATAGTGGAGAGGGTCTAAAACATTATGGGGAGGTTTTTTGTGGCTATTTATATCCACATGTTAGTGTCTCCCTCCACCTCATTAGAATTACATGCCTCCATCTGGCCAGACTATATAAGATGGATCTAATGGTCACCTACTAATGGGAGTGGGGTGCTGCAGGACATTGAGGGGGAACCAAAAACAATTGACCCCAATGATTAGGGAACCTCTCTATAAGAGTGATGTGGAGTTTTTAATGCCTCTCCAAATGGAGGTGTTTGAGAAATGTGAGGATTTCTTATTCCATGGGTTATATCTTCATAGATAGTTTGACCATGGTTGATGCCATGATTAAACTCCTGGTGGTCCATCTCTACATTTCCCTGAGGAGGAATATCATGGTAATGAACGTCTTATTATTTTATTTTGTTAAAAGAGTCTAAGAAACCTTGTGGTGTTGAGAATGTGTCTCGAATGAGCTCAAGTAAGCAAGCATTCAGATGATTAGGAATAGTGACTACATTCTATATCAGGGTAAGAATATTCCAAACTACTTTTTTTGGATTTTGATGTGGTATGAGGATGCTGTATAATGGTTTCTAGAACATGAATATAATTGTCTAGTGTTGTGGGAGTATGAGATTGCTACTGAGAAGGTACATGAATATATCATTTAGTTGTCTCATTATTGACTGGAATGTGTGCCCATCTCGAGGAAAGTGTTATTCTCACATGGGGTGCCTTGGTTAGGATGGTAATATGATCCCAATCCCAAGCCTTTGGAATATTCCATTGTAAATTCTTGGTTATAATATGATCAAGCCCTGAGGTGTGTAATTATCCCACATAGTGGGCCATGGTTGGGTCAGAAAAATGATCCTAGTATCAATATTAATCCCCAATTGAAATATTTCGATGGACCTTCAGAATGGGAGAAGAAATATGTGCTTTCCCATGTGTTTTCATCAAATTATGCTGGTGCAATCATTCATCGGCTAATATAAGAATTTGTCCCTTACTTATGAGATCTATAGAAATATGATGGGAAGATATAATGATAGGAATGTGAGCCTACCCGGAGGGTTGTTCCATTCTTACTTGGTTATCCCCATCTAGAACATGGATACGTGCCTGATCTAAGGCCTTTGGAGTAATCTTCGGCAATTCTTCGACATCATTATGAGCCTATCCCTGAGTCATGTTCCCCTCTCATGTTGTAATCAGGATCTAGAATAGGGATATGATCCTGATCATCTTCCTTTTAAATATTTTGCAACACATCTTAGAAAATCATGTGCCATTGTCCTGAGGAATGTGCGACTCTCACATTGTGATCCCTAGATGGAACAAGAATATGATCCCGTTATGTTTCCTTACCCTCATCATAATATGCCAATAATCCTCCTAAGAAGGATAAAGAGATTATATTTTCTCAGATAAAACCACTTGTTCATGATGATCAGAGTGTTTAACATCCTATCTATAAGGATAAGATTATGTGTTGAGCCCATAATCTACAATAATGATAGAATATACTGAAAGTGTTCATCTAATATTTCTAAAATATATTGGAATTTTAGAAAAGTTTGTATAGGAATAAGAGAATAAACCTTTTATTTCTCCATCATATACTAGAATATACCATCAATTGAAGAATTGATATGTGCTAACTTCAATCATCCTTGTGCTGCCAGAATATATAGATGGCCTTCAAAGATGAGGGTAGGAGTATGATCCTATCCTATTCATGTTGTGGAGATATGCCTGGAAAATTGTTCCGAAAGAGAATTGATTTGATAATTCTTATTGGTCCTCCTAGAATATACTGGAAATCATCATCGACATGAGTGTGAATATGATCCCTCTTTTTAATATCAAATGCATTCCTCATATGAAGAGTATTCCCAGTAGTGCATGCATGGTATTAAATGGAGGTTGTGTGTTAAATGGTACCCTCGACGGGTGACTGAGGGTACCATCATGATTGTGTTGGTAAATTTTGTTGATAGGTTCCATCCTCAGGGAAACTTGAACCAAAGGGAGCTGTATTTGGCCTCCTGGTCAACCAACATTAGATATAGAAGATGGTTAGGGTCTCTCCCTAGGGATAAGATCCCAAAAATTTTGGCCATGGTGATGAGATCCACTATCGTAGCAACAACCCTTTAATAGTGAAGTAGACTCCTAGGACAACATGCTTAGGTAAATTCAGGAGCATCTTCTTTAATAGGGATGGTACCATGTTAGTAGTACTCTCAGAATACCATGTTTCCACTTGTCATTTGAGTTTTTGAGTAGCTGAATTTGTTTCAAAACCCACAATGGTTGTAATCATGAATGATTTAGTAGATATAATGTTAAATGATGAATACATTGTCTTGAATCAGGATGATAAGGGTAGTATCTGCAATTAAATAGATGAAATTAATGAATGTTACAAATTAGTGTTGTAATGTAGTCATAATATGCTCAATCAGATATGCATGGTTAACTCCACTATTCATTTATTCTTGATTCATCAAATTCATTCCTTTGGACTAGTCCAAATGAAGATGGAATTATGAGAGCCCTATTTACAAAGAATCATTTGTAGGATTATAAAGGTCCCAATGTTTTGTTTTTATAGGGTTTGAAGAACAATGTGGCTTGGCACATTATAACCCTATTGTTCTATTTTTCTAGAGAGTCACATCAGGTTTACCATTTAATTTGAATATAAGGGAAAATTAATTTTCCCAAATGATAATAACCAATCATTTTTTCATTGGCAAGATTCACATTAGGTTCACCATTTTGTTTTCATCATGTTATTGAGGTGTGAAATAATGTTTCTCGTTGGCCTACCACTGTCACTTGTTTTGCAGAAACACCAAAATGGGTCCCCTATATGTATCTGGGTATAAAACTATATTCTAGAAAACGATGATCTTCATGGTTTTCATGCCCAATGACTCCTAGGGAATCACATTGGTTGAGGGGATGGAGGTTAGGCTCATCACACCCTTTTGGGGTGGAATTATTTCCATATCATGCGATAACTTATAGATTTAAGATATGATCCCGAATCTCTACCAAATCCTGATATGAGTCATGTTACCCTGACAAAACAATTTTTTGGTTAAATCTCCCATTAAATATAGAATTAGAGTCTCGTTGACGAACTAAGAGGAGTGCAGTCTATTTTGGGAATCCAAATGTACATATCTATGGTTCTTTATTCATTTCCTTAACTAAAAATAACCACATTATGTGATGAAGTTGTATGAACAAATTATTCAGAATGTAACACCCCAAAATTTCACAGTACATTATCTCTTCAATGTAATTCAATAACTTGCACTACATGCAACACCGATTTCGAGCGCACCACGACTTACCAAACTAGCCGTTCAAAAAGTGGTTATGAATAGTATTAACTAAAATTTGAATTTTATATACTCCATATAATTTTAGAATATATATTATGTGTTTCTTAGTCATTGTATAAGAAATATTCTTTTTTTGATACATGGATTATTTTTCAAAAAATTCAATTTTACTACCATTTAATGTAGAACCATTGTTAAAAAAACAATATTGGTCACCTATATATTAAATTTAATGAAATATAATTATTTTTAAGAATATGGACATAAAAATTTAGTTTGGATTTATTTTGGTAAATTTTGGATAACTTTTATTTTTCGATGAATAGTGAAAAATACTAAATTTTAATTAAAAACAATTTTTTTAATCGAAATAATTTATACTGTTAAATTTTACATTTGTGTGATTTTATGGTATAATTAGATTATATTTTTATTATTTAATATAATTTTGGTCATTGGATTTAATTTCATGTTTAAACTGGACATAAACAAGCATCAATCTTGTGATAGTTATTATTTCTTAAAAACACGCTTTATGATTTGACAACATAAAGTAATTTTAAATTAATTTTTGCTAATTATATGTTTTGAATTTAAAAAAATGGATTCAGTATTTGAATTCAAAAGTTCCAAATTTTGTAAATAGGTAACATTTATTTTGAGACATTATGAATATTACTTTAGTAAATATTTTATTTACTATTGTTAATGGTAAATCTGGAAAATAATGGTGAACAAATATTATTATAATAATATTTTATTACACTAAAATGTGTTCTATTACTATTGGATGATACATGTCTAAACATGAAAATCCTTGGGCCTATTTTTTGACGACATGGAGCCACTTGAGAGTGATAATGACACTTTATGTTAATTAATTTAATGTAAAGGAAAAAATGACATAAACTTATATTTTTTAAAAATAAAATTATTACAAAGGGTTATATAAGTTATCATTTAGACTATAAATATTAATTTGAATTTGAAAAATATTTACCACATCATGGTAATTTTTTATAATTTTTAGACATCAAAAAAATAAAAAAATTTATGACACAATAAGGATGCATTATTTACCTCCTTAATCAATGATTTAAATAAATGAGATTTTAAAAAATTATAACAATATCCAAAACCTGTCCAATTATTAATGGATGATTTTATTTTAAAAATGAGTCATATAATCTATAATGTAATGCGTTTTGGGCCTCTAGGAACCGAAAAATCATTTTATAATCAAATAATATTTTCAGACATCCCTAAAGAGCCCTTCCTTCCCCTTATAAAAATCCCTCTTCTCTAACCCATTTCGCACTCCTCTCAATCCATTGTCTCATCCATCATATGACCAATTAAGCTTCCTACATCCCTCTCTTCCTCTTAGAATCCTAACTATTGGAAAACAGAACGTCAAAGAAGCGTTTTAGCTCAAACCAAAGGGAGTTACCTAATTTAAAGGCAACATCTCTTCTTAAGTTCTTTTATTTTATTTTATTTTCAAAGTACATAACTCACTTTATTCCATTTCTAAAAACAACACCATTATCCTTAATATAAAAGGTTATTTTTATGATAATTATTTGATCTACACTTACACACACCTCCATCTATCGGGTGTAGAACATAATGTTTCTGTGGACAATGAACTAGTGTCTCACGAAACGATGACTGTTCAATCTTCTACAACTAACACTTATGGTGGCCATTATGATGTAATTATAATTATATATTATATTTATTATATTTATTATATTTTTTAATTATCTTTCATATCATATCTTTATTCTTTTCATTTTGTATATATACGATAATTTCATTTGAAGAAGTTTGGACTACCACCCCATCAAAGTGATATAACTCATTCATACCATAAATAGAATGTATAAAGGATGGTGTTAATGAACATACATAACATATATAAAATATTATATTATACTTGAATAATAATATACCTTTGAATAATTTGGTTTTCTTTCCTTTTAAAATAAAAAACCGAAATGGATGTAGTGTTCGTGCGTACGTACGGATTACCGTCTCCATGAATGTGTTGAGATTCATTCCTGATCATAAACATTCAAGAATAAATTTCATTTGATTATTATAAAAAAAGTTTAAAAACATAATATCATTATGAATATGAATCAAATACATCCAATCCATAAAAAACACGACTTATGTAACAAAACATATAAAGGAAAAACGAATATGTTAACACCCGAAACAATGATAATAATAAAATATTATTAACAATGCAATTTTAGAAGATCATATATGATATCATATTTATGTATGTGGTTTCTGTATAATTTAATAACAATGATTTAACTATTATACATGAGGTTAATGTTCCCTCAGCCAATGAAAAGTATAAGGTATGGGTAAATTGCACAATATATTTATTATGTGAGGTTGTTTTTACATAAGTGTCAACTAGGACCTCTTTATCATCCCCATCTGTGTTTATTAAAAATGTATTTCAAATCAATTTTACTATTTACAAGACTACGGGTTAAATTCAATTATATTATTGTTTGACTTTTATAAAATGGTTTTAATGGAATCATTCCATCATTCTCCAAACAAGGTACATTATGACCTTTTGGAAAAATTAAGGTAAGAATTTTTTTAACTTATACGGCTGGTGCAGCTATTCTCCGCCGTTATAACACTGATGAATCTTCCTTTACATGATTATAAGAATATTTTCAAAATCAATATTTTCTCTAATAATTACACTACTTTTAAATGATTTCAAAATAGAAAGAGTTATATCTCTGAAATAGTTTTTATTTCATCTATGTCAACATACTTTAATGGATTTTATACTTTTTTGAAGTTGATTTATTATGATTAAGTCTTTCATATTGTATTCAATGTTTTGTGATATTTTTGACGGGGGATGTGTTATTTTTATACCATTAATGGTTTATGGTCCACTTATTAACATTTCGTATGCTATTTTTTATACGAATGTTTATGTTATGTTTTAAACATTTAATATGAGGAATGCATTTGACATAGTAAGTGATAGGTTGATCCAGCTATAGTTCCTCATTGCATCGGTAGATCTCATGATAAAAACTAGTGTCTTAGAACAAGGCCTTGCCAAAATATTATTTGTAGTCTTGGCATGAGGCCATAACTATTTGGTTATGATGTTTAACATTATGCATTCGATCATTATGAAATTAACTATTGATATTACATGGGATTATTCAACTCGTAAAATAACTATTTGAAAAATTAAATGGAATTATTTTACTTATCATTGCTCTATTATCTTGAAATTTATGTCTAAAAGTATTTTTTTAATTTAATACAATTCCGTAAATGATTATGATTATTTATGATAGTTTTCACAAATTTTTATACTTACTGAGCATCTGAGCACACCCATTTCTTATGTTTTCTTTTTTTCAAGATTCCTAGAATTTTATTATGTATGATATGCATGGTTAATCTAGGGGAACAATGGAATTCAAAATGGATTATTTATGTTGTGTTTTATGTTTTAATGTGTAATGTAATGTTCAATTATGTTATCTATTTTCCAAGACTACTAAACTAATTTTTATTCCAAAACATGATTCCTTATATCATTCCAATGTATTAAAATAATGCACCTATGCTGGGCTTATGGGTTCAGGTCATTACAGTTTGTATCATAGGATGTTTAGCAATAACCTTTGAAACTAGATTTAGAAAACACTGATTAGGGAACCTTAACCTAAGATAGACTTTTAGGATCAGTATAGAAGAACATCTATGAATTTTGGTGATGTAGAGATATTTTGAATTTTCCAATAAAAAATCAATGTCTGGATACGATCAGGTAGAGGCGGCTCTGGAAAAAATGCACCTAGGAGTGAAAACTATGACAAGGAGTTTGGAGCTTGACCTGGGGTATCACGATACATGACAAAGGCCCTTGTTTCACTCTTGGTTATGATACTCCTAGGGGATATGCTTAGGATAATTCAAATATTCATTACAAGACATTATAAAGGATTTATAGTAAATAATTCTTCAAGGAATTTTTTTATGATTATAGTGTATATTCATAATCTTTTCAATTTACGTTAGGAATTTTAAAACTTTTGAATTATACATTCCAATTTATAAACTAACCTACTCTATTCCAATGTTTAGAAATGGAGTCCCATTAGATGGAATGAGAACACCAGCAATACACATGATCCAATGAGTAATAAGGATCATATCATTCATGGTATTAAGCCAAAATTTAGAAAGGAAACAGTCTCCCATATATTATGTTCATATGAGGAAATAGTATCATGTTTTAATAAGATAATTAAATAATTATCGGGGTCCTATGGCATTGAAAGGAAGCTAGAGAATAAAAGTATGGTAGAGAGATAGATGGATAAAAGGAAAAGGGTAAAGAAGGATTTTACCATATGTGATAACAATGGAATGAATAACCTCGGTAAATTCTTTAAGGGAGTGAGATATTTTTAAATGTGCGTAGAAAAAGGACACCATGTACATGATTTCAAAGGTAATAAAAAGGTTTCAAATTTACAATGCTTCGTCAGCAAGGAGTTGGGACACTACACGAATTAATGTCCCAATAATCAGAGTATACTAGAAATGATGTTGTTGAATATTAATCATGTTAAGATATTACCACAGATGAAAATTAATGACTAGTGTTATTATTTTGATATTAAAAAATAATGTCATTTGCGTATTATTTCAATGATGTACTGGTTATAATAATTAAGGAGTATTTAAGGATTGTACTGCAGTACTATATCCTTAAGGATTTGAGATTGCGTGGTACCAAGAAAACTGACTCAATAGAAAGTTATATTTTTTGAAAATACATGTTTGAAGGAAGGATAAACATTATTATGGTCCTGATACTGTGCTACTGATTTAGGAATAAAGAATTATTGATTTCGATAAATTATATTGTATATTTTTGGCTACATTCGAACTAATTAATGATTTTTTATTCCATCATTATTTGTGATTACAACATTTTTTGATTTAAAGATTATATAAGTTATTCTATTATTTAAAGAAGAAACAAGATAGTACATACCTATTCAAATATTGTTTTCTAGAAAGTCATTTTATTACCACATTATATAAGAATACACTATGAAGGTATTCACATTTATATTATTTAACCTTCCTTATAAATATTGGACTGTGAGTTCAGATAGAAGCATTGTGGATAAGTCTAATGGTTGGAATAGATTAAGTTGACATTAGATACTATTGTTAAGGTTAAATAATTTCTTAAGATTATTTTTGGATTGTCATAAAAAGGAAAACCTAGAGGTTGGGCGACAACCCGTCGCGTCCGGCATGGCTGCAAGACTTTAACCTTCAACTGAAGGGAGATAAGGGTACATCACCTACAACTGGCCTACATGATGTACGAGTTTGTATAATCTGGTTTTTATAAATTGGTTGACAAATGATGTATAAATTCATTTTTTGTAACTCTATACGATTAGGATAAATAGAATATTTTTGAATTCTATTATCTTTTGGAGTGAAATATGAGTTTGTGGTAGGAGTTAGTTAAAGGATCAAAGTATATTTGTCAAGTATATATTTTTTACTCTTATTCTGTGAATAAATTAATTTGTAAACTTTAGGGAAGAGATATTAAAACCAAAAATTTTATCCAAATACCTTATGTTTTTTTAACCAATGATATTTGAAATCTTCATAGAATGATGGCTTGGAGGTCCCCAATTTTACACTTTTTTAGGATTGATGACCTCAATCACTCCCTATAAATATTTACATTTTCCTCAAATATTTTTTCTTTAATTTCTAACAATTTTCTCCTAATAGATATTCATATTTTGGTGTTGAATTTTTCATGTATCTTTCCCTATTATAAGGACTAAATTTCATTTACCCAATTTACGATGTGTTTTTTCCACAAAGGTATTTTTCAATTATTAAAATTTTATTTTTAAATAATAATTTCTAATTACAATTAAGAAATTTATTGAAAGAGTGGGGAATTGGACAACCCAATATTTCATAGTATGTAATCTTTTCAATGTAATTCAATAACTTGAGCTACACACAGCACGAGTTTTAGTGCACCACGACAAACCAAACTAGCCGTAAAAAATCTGTTATGAACAGTATTAACTAAAATTTTAATTTTATATACTCCCTATAATTTTATAATACATAAAATGTTTTTCTTAGAGATAATATGAGAACAAATTAATTTTTTTAGATAAAGGTCGTATTTTTGAGAAAATGCTATTTTAGCACCTTTTAATGGAGAACCTTTTTTAAAACCAATATTTGACACTTTTATATACTAAATTTAATGAAATTAAATTATTTTCTAGATGCAAGACATAATAATTTCCTTTGGATAAATTTTTTGTACTTTACTGATAACTTTCATATTTTGATGAATAGGTAAAAATACTAAATTTTAAATGAAAACATATTTTTTAATTAAAATAAATTATAGTGTTAAATCACTCATATGAGTGGTTTTAAAGAATAATTATATTATGTTTTTATAATTTAACATAATTTAGGATATAATATGTAATTTCACACTTAAACTAGAAATAAACAAGTGTCAATCTTTTCATAGTTATTATTTCATAAAAACAGTTTTTTTTGTTTTCATAACGCGAATTAATTTTAAATTAATTTCTACAACCACTTAGTTTTTGAATTTGGAAAAATGGAAATAATATTTTAAATCATGATATTTAAATTGTGTAAATAGTAAATTTTTATTTTTTGACATTATGAATATTTATTTCAGTAAATATTTTATTTACCATGGTTAAATGTTAAATTTGGTAAAAAGGTTAAAAAATTATTATAATAATATTAAATTACCCAAACATAAGTTCGATTCAATTTGGTTGATACATTTCAGACCATTGGCATCCTTCGGTCAATTTTGGGACCACATAGAGCCACTTGAGAGTGATAATGACAATTTATATTAATTAATTTAATAAAATGACAAAAATGACATAAACAAATATATCTTTTAGTAATAAAATTATTGAAAGGGGTAATATAAGTTATCATTTTGACTATGAATATTAATTTGAAAGGTAAAAATATTTCCTACATCATGGTATTTGTTTTATAAAATTTAGACATCAAATAAATAAAATTATTTATGATAGATTAATGAGGCAGTGTTTACATCATTAATGAATGATTTAACTAAATGTGATTATAAAAAATTATTAAAATATCCAAAACCTATCCAATTCTTATTTAGTGATTTTATTTATAACAATATTCTTATTATCTTCGATCTTAATGAGTTTTGGACCTTTTTTAAAAGAATATAATTTCATAATAAAATTATATTTTCAAACATTTTTAAAGAGTCATTCATCCCCCTTATAAAAATCCCTCATCTCTATCCCATTTCTCACACCTTCCAATCCCCTTGGATCATCCGTCCTCTACCCAATTAATCCCCTTATATCTCACTCTTCCTCTTATAAGCCTTACCTTATACAAAAGGCACTTTAAGGAAGCCTTTTGGTCCAAACCAAAGTGAGTTACCCTATTTAATGGTCATATCTCCTCCAAAGTTCTATTCTTTTATTTTACTTCTCCACAACCTAAAATCCCTTAATTAATTTATTTTATAACGTCACATGTATCCCCAAAATATTAGGTTTTTTATGAGTAGTATTTGAACTACACTTACACTTACCTCCATCTAATGGGTATAGAACATAATGTTTTATGGACGACGAACTACTACCTAATGAAACGATGATTGTTCAATATTCTACTACCACCTCTTATACTGGCCATTATGATGCCACTGTAATTATATATGATATATATGATACTTATTTCATCTATAATATTTTGTAACTTTCTTATATAGCATAACTTTATACTTTTAATGTTGTACATATACGATAATTTCATTTGAGGAAGTACAGACTGCCGCCACCTCAAAATGATATGACTCATTCATACCATACATGGAATGTAAAAAAGATGGTTTTAATTAACATACATAACATATATTAAATATTTTATCATACTATAATCATAACATACCTATGTATAATTTGGTTTTCTTTACTATTAAAATAAAAAACGAAATGGAAGAAATGTTCGTGTGTATATATGGATTACCGTATCCACTAACGCGATGAGATTCATTCTCCATTGTAACCGTTCAAGAATAGTTTTCATTTTATAATTATAAATAATCTTTAAAAAAATAATATAATTCTATATATGAATCAAATACATCCTATCAATAACAAACATGGATTATGTAACAAAACATATAAATGAAAAACAAATCAGTTAACATCCAAAACAATGATACTACTAAAATATTATTAACAAAGCAGTATTATAAGATCATATATGATAACATATTACTATATGTGGTTCTTTTATAACATAATAATAATTATTAAACTATTTTATAGGAGGTTAATTTAATCTCAACCATGTTAAAGTACTGGGTAAGGGTTAATTTCAAAATCTATTTATTATCCGAGGTTGTTTTTATGTAAGTGTCTACTGGGACCTCATTATCAACCCCATCCTTGTTTCTTAAAAATGTATTTCAATTTTTTTTACTATTTACCAGACTATGGGTTAAATTCATTTATACCCTTTTTTTACTTTTATGAAATGGTTATGAAAGGAATTTATCCATCATTTTCCAAACAAGTTACATTGTGACCTTTTCGACAAATTAAGGTAAAAATGTTTTATTAACTTATATGGCGGGTGTGGCTATTCTCCTCTATTATAATACCATTGAAACATACATTACAAGATTATAAGAATATATACAAAATAATTTTTTTCATTTATAATTACATTCCTATTAAATGATTTCTATATAGAAAGAGATATTTCACTCAAATAGTTTTGGTTTCATCTCATTCAAAATCCATTAATGTATTTTACACTTGTTTGAAATTGATTTATTATGATACAAACTCTTCCATACTGTATTTATGGTTTTGTGATATGTTTGACTATGGATGTGTTATTTTTATACCATTCATGGTTTATGGTAAATGTATTAACATTTTATATTCTAGTTTTAATTCGAATTGTTATGTTATGTTTCAACATTTTCATATGAGGAATACATTGGACTTAGAAAGTGATGGGTGGATCCTATTATAGATCCTTGATGAATCAGTGGGTCTCATGATACATAGTAGTTTCTTGGAATAATGCCTTGAAAAAATTTTATTTGTAGTCTAGGAATGAGGTCTTGACTGTGGGGTTATGATGTCCGTGATTATGAATTTCATCATTATCAAATTAGATATTGATATTACATGTTTTTATTCAACTAGTAGAATATCCCTATGAATATGTAAATGACATTATTTGATTTACCTTTGCCATATTATACATAATATTAGGTTCTAAAGGCTTTTGTTTTAGTTTTATACATTTCCTTAGATGTTTATGATTATTTATGATAGTTTCTGCTAATTTTTATCCTTATTGAGCATATGAGATCACTCATTCCTTATGTTTTCTTTTTTCCAAGGATTCCGGGATGTGTAATACGTATGATATGAAGGGTTACTATATGGTAATAATGGAATTCACAACGGATTATTTATGTTGTGTTTTATGCTTGAATGTGTAACGTAACATTCATATATGTAATATATTTTCGAAGACTGCTAAACCAATCAGTATTTCGAGACATGATTTCTTATATCATTTTAATGTATTGAAATAATGCACCGACTCTGGGATTCTGGGGTCTAGGCATTACAGTTGGTAACACCGGATGTTTAAAAATAACATTGGAAACTAGATTTAGAAAAACGATGATTAGTGAACATTAGACTAAGATATAAATTGAGGATTAGTATAGAAGAACATCCTAAAATATTGTTATTGTAGAGACTTTGTGAATTTTTCAAGAAATACAACCTAGTCTAGATACGAGCAGGTAGAGACATCTCTGGCATAGATAAACCTTGGAGTGAAATCTCTGACAAAGAGTTTTGGCTTTGACCCGGGGTATCCTAGTACATGACAATGGGCCTTGATGATCTCTTCGTTATGACACTCCTAGGGGATATGCTTAGGATAATTGACATTTTCCATACAGGACATTATAAAAGATTTAGTAGTAAATACTTTCTCAAAGAAAACCTTTTTTTATTATAGATTTTTTGCATAAACTCTTAAATTTATATTAAGTATTTTACAAGTTTTAAATTATTCATTTCTATTTATCAACTATCCTAGTGTATTCCATTGTTTAGAAATGGTTCTTAGTAGATGGAATGAAAACTCCAGCAATACTTATGATCCGAAGAGTAAGATGGATCATACCTTTCATCGTATTAAGAAAATATTTAGAAATGAAATAGTCTCCCCCATGTTATCATCATATGAATAAATTGTATCATTTTTAAATAAGATAAGTAATGAATTCTATGAGTCCTATGGATTTGAAGGGAAGACAGAGAAGAAAAAGATGGCAGAGAGAAAGATAGATAAAGGGAATAATGGAAAGAAGGATTTTCCCATATGTGATAACTGTGGAAAGAATCATCTAGTTAAATACAGTTAGGGAATGTGATTTTGTTATAAGTGTGGAGAAAAAGTACCCCAAGTACGTGATTGAAAGGGTAAAAAATGTTTCAAATATAGAATGCTTCGTCTGCATGGAGTTGGGACACTACGTGAAACAATGTCTGAATCATCATAGTATACAACAAATGATTTTGTTGGATAATAATCAAGTTATGATATTACCTAATATGATGAGTAATGACTAGTGTTCTTATGTTGATATTAATTAACTTTTCCATTTGAGTGTTGTATCAGTGATGTACAAGTTATAATAATTATGGTGTATATAAGGATTATACAGCAGTACTATTTCATTAAGGATTTGAGATTGCGTGGTACCAATGAAATTGACTTAATAACATTTTAAACTTTTTAGAAAATACTTGGTTGAAGAAAAGATAATATTTAATATGGCCCTGATACCGTGTTACTGATTTTGCAAGAAGAGATTATCGATTTGTATAATTTATATCGGATATTATTGACTACCTTAGAACTAATTAATGTTTTTTTATTCCATCATTGTTGGTGATTAATAAATTTTTAGATTTAAGGAGTGTGTACAGTATTCTATGATTTACTAATGAAATAAGGAAGTACATACCTATTCAAATATGTTTTTAATGAATTCATTTTATTACAAAATTATAACAGAATACATGATGAAGGTATTCACATGTATAGTATGTGACCTTCCATATAAATTTTGGATTGTGAGTTCAGAAAGAAGTATTGTGGATAAGTCTAAAAGATGGGATAGATTATGTTTGACATTGGATACAATTTATAAGTTTAACAAATTTCTTCATATTATTTTTGGATAGTCAAAAAAAGGACAACCTAGAGGTCAGATGAAAACCCGTCGCGTCCGGCAAGGCCGTGAGACATGAACCCGCAAACGAAGGGCGAAAAGGGTACATCATCTACCACTGGCCTAAGGGATGTCCTAGTTTTTATATTATAGTATTCTTAATAGTATTACAAATGAATTGTAAATTCATTATTTTTGGAACCCTATACGATTAGGTTAAATAGAATATTTTGGATTTCTATTATCTTTTAGAGTGAAAGATGAAGTTGTGTTAGGAATTAGTTGAAGGATCAAATTTTACTTGTCATGTTTATTTTATTCCAATTATAATATGAATAAATTAATTCTTTAACTTTTGGGATGTGATCTTAAGATAATTAATTTGTTATCCTAATACCTTATGTTTTTTTGGAACCAATGATATTTTAAATCATCATAGATTGATGGCATTGAGGCCTTCAATTTTACAGTTGTTTGTGATTGATGACCTCAATCACTTCTTATAAATATTTAGGGTTTTCCTCCAACTATGTGTCTGAAATTTCCACTAATTTTCTCCTAATATACATCATAATTTGGTGGTGACTTTTTCATTCCTCTTTCCCTATTATTAAGAATAAATTTCATTAACCCAATTTTGGATTTGGGTTTCCCACAATGTTATTTTTATATTTTTAAATTTCTATTTTCAAAGATTAATTTAAAATTGAGATGATGAAATTTATTTAATTAGGGGATAATATAACACCCAATATTTCAAAGTACACTATCTCTTCAAAGCAATTCAATAATGTGTGCTACACACAACACATAGTTTGAGCACACCATGACTAACCAAACTGGTAGTTCAAAAAGTGGATATGAATAGTATTAACTAAATTTTGAATTTCATATACTCTATATAATTTTAGAATCCATATAATATTTTAGTTTGACATAATATAATAACAAATTTATTTATTTTTAGATAAAAGACATATTTTTCAAAAAATGCAATTTTACCGCCTTTTAATGGAGAACCATTTTGAAACCCATATTTGACACTTTTATATATTAAATTTAATTAAATTAAATTCATTTTTAGAATAATGACATAAAAAATATATTTTGGATAAATTTTTGGTATTTTTATGATAACTTTCATATTTTAATGAATAGTGAAAATACTACATTTTAATTGAAAACAACAGTTTAAATTGAAATAATTTATATTGATAAATTACACATTTGTGGGGTTTAAAATAATAATTAAATTATATTTTATTGAATTAATATAATTTAGGTCATTGGATTAAATTTCAAAATCAAACTGGACATAAACAAGTGTCAATATTTTAATAGTTATTATTTCTTAAAAACACGCTTTTTTGTTTTGAAAACTAGAATTAATTTTAAATTAATTTATGCCACTTCTGTTAGTTGAATTAGGTAAATTGGATTTCATATTTGGAATCAGGAGGTCCAAATTGTGTAATTATGTATATTTTATTTATATACATTATGAATATTTTCTTCAGTAAATATTTATTTACAATGGTTAAAGGGTAAATTAGGTAAAAATTGTTAAAAAATATTAATATAATAATATTAAATTACCCTATCATGTGTACTATTACTATTGGTTGGTTAATGTTTGGCCATGGTCATCCTTGGGCCGATTTTGGGACAACATGGATCCACATGAGAGTTATAATGAAATATTATAAAAATTAATTTAACCTAAAGAAAAAATGACAGAAACATATATCTTTTAGTAAAAAACTTTTTATAGGGGGTTATCCAATTTATCATTTAGACTATAACTATTAATTTTAAATCTAAAAATATTTCCTACACCTTGGTTTTTTTTTATAATTTTTAGACATCAAATAAATAAAATTATTTATGACACAATAATGATCTAGTGTTTACATCATTAATGAATGATTTAAATAAATGAGATTATAAAAAATTATAAAAATACCCAAAACCTATCGAATTATTATTGGATGATTTTATTTCGAACATTGGTCATATTATATATGGATTTAAATAGTTTTGGACATTTAGAAATCGAGAATCATTTTATAATAAAATAATAATTTCAAACATTCCTAATGAGCCCATCCACCCTTATAAAAAGTCCTCACCACCAACCTATTTATCAAACCCTTGAAGCCCCTTGGATCATCCATTCTTGGACTAATTAATCTTCCTACATCCCTCTATTTCTTTATGAAGCCCTTACCTTAGGCATAATGCACTTCAATAAATCCTTTTTGTTCAAACCAAAGGGAGTTACCAGGTTTAAATGTAACATCTGCTCTTATGTACTTTTCTATTATTTTACATCTCCAACTCCCTAAAATCTCGTTATTACATTATTTTATATGAACAAAATTATCCCCTATATACTGGGTTGTTTTATGAGATTTATTTTAAATAAACATACACACACCTCCATCTAATGGTTATAGAACTGAATGATTCTGGGGACGGTGAACTACTGCCTCACAAAACAATAATTTTTCAATCTTCTACGACCACCTCTTATGGTGACCATTATGATGAAACAGTAATTATATATGATATTTATGATATTTATTTTATCTATAATCTTATGTAATTCTTTATTATATAATACCTTTATTATTTTCATGTTGTAAATATATGACAATTTTATTTGAGGATGTGCGGACGACTGCCCCTCATAGTGAAATGACTCATTCATACCATACATGGAACATATAAAGGATGGTGTTAATGAACATATTTAATGTATATAAAATATTACATTATAATGAAATAATGATATAAATATGTATAATTTGGTTTTCTTTCATTAAAAAAAGAAATGGATGTAGCGTTCATGCGTATGTACGGATTACCGTCTCCACGAACACGATGAGATTCAATCCCGATTGTAACCATTGAAGAATAATTTTCATTTTATTATTAGAAAAATGTTTAAATGTATAATATCATTCTGGATATAAATCAAATACATCCTATCTATAACAAACATGGATTACGTAACAAAACTTATAAAGAAAAAACGAATATGTAAACACCCGAAAAAATGATACTACTAAAATATTATAAACAATGTTATATTAGAAGATCATATATGATATGATATTTATTTATTTGGTTCTTTTATAATTTAATAAAAATTAACTAACTATTATATAGATTTTTAACGTTCCCTCGACCATGTTAAAGTACAAGGTAATGGTTAATTTCACAATAACATTATTATCTGAGGTTGTTTTTACATAAATGTCTACTGTGACCTCTTTATCATCTACATCCGTGTTTCTTAAAAATGTATTAAATTTTTTTTACTCTTTAATACAATATGAGTTAAATTCATTTATACCTCTGTTTGACTTTTATAAAATCGTTTGAGAGTAATGTTTCCATAGTTTTCCAAACAAGTTACTTTATGACCTTTTTGACAAATTAAGGTAAGAATGTTATTAAACTTATATGGTGGGTGCAGCTATTCCATGCAATTATAACACCATTGAAGCATCACATACAAGCTTATAGGAATATTTTTATAAGAAATGTTTTCTTTTATAACTAAATTAGTTTTAAATGATTTCAAAATAAAAAAGAGATATTTCTCTCAAATAGTTTTGATTTCATCTATGTGAACATCCTTTATAGGATTTTATACTTGTTTGATGTTGATTTATTATGATACAAATTTTCCATATTGTGTTGATGGTTTTTTGATAACTTTTATTGTGGATATTTTATTTTTATACCATTCATTGTTTATGGTTACTATATTAACATTTCGTATTCTAGTTTTAATACGAATGTTTATGTTATGTTTCAACCTTTTTATATGAGAAATGAATTGGAATTAGTATGTGATTGGTGGATCCCACTATATCTCCTAGATTAATTGGTAGGTCTCATGAGACAATCTTGTGTCTTGGAAGAAGTCCTTAACAAAAACTTATTTGTAGGCTTTTCATGAGGCCTTGACTATATTGTTATGATGTCCGATGTTACGCATTCCATCATTATGAAATTATCTATGGATATTACATGTGATTATTCAACTAGTTGATTATGTATGTGAATAAGTAAATGGAATTATTTGATTTATCCTAGACATATTATGCTAAACATTATGTTTAAAAGTATTTTGTTTCATTTTTATAAATTTCCTTAAATTTTTATGCTTATTTATTATTGTTTCTATTAATTGTTATCCTTACTAAGCATCTGAGCTCAACCCTTTCTTATGTTTTATTTTTCCCTAGAGTCTAATAAGTGTATTATGTATGATATGAAAGGTTAATATAGGGGAATAATGGTGTTCACAATAGATTATTTATTTTGTTTTTTATGTTTGAATGTGTATTGTAACGTTCATGTATGTAATCTATTTTATAAGACTGCTAAATTAATCGGTCTTTCGAGACTTGATTTATTTTCCATTCCAATGTAATAAAATATTGCACCAACTATGAACTTCTAGGGCCGGGTATTTACACAGATGTGCTTCCACATGTAGAGGAAGTTAATATTTTGTTGAAGGTATTGGGCTATTATAAGGCGTCGTACATATCCTGGCCATTTCAAGAAGATAATCCCATGTAATTGTTTAATCCCATGTAGCTTTGCATCACAGGGAGTGGAAATTTGGGTGGGTACCGAGACACCAAGTGTTTGAGATAAGGTATCAGGGATAAATCCTATATTTTTATTGTTATTGTAGAGATCCAAGCCAACATAGTTCAATCACGCCCTTGGGACTAGGCCAAAATTATGTTACCTTATATGAGGGGTGTTCAAACTATACCTCTCAATAAGAATTACATACTAGGATTTCTCTTGTAATTGAATATTACTGATTCCTAATCTCTTGTTTGGTGAATCCCCCTAAGAACATGTGAGCTATTCTTGTTGTTGGACTCAAGAGGGAGAAGATGATCGGCACGATGGAATGTAGTTATGGGAATTCTGTACTGGGAGAGTCCTTAAGGTGTTCGGTACAACGATTGGTCCTTGAGAATGTGTCCAATGTATCTTGAGTATGGCACGAATAATATTCATCATAATTTATTTAATCCTCCTACCCGATGATAGGCTATGGTGTGTGATCACACTCAGAGAAATTACGATCATTCTCAGGGTTTCAGAAATGGTAGGGGATTATACCAATATGGATTTCCTATTGATCAAAGAAATACTATATGATATTTGTAGTTGGGGATTACACACTAGGGTTTCCCGTATTACTCTAGGTTGCATTATGAAGATGACATGATCTTTCAAACTCCATAATCCCAGATGATCCATGCTCATTATGGGAAATAAGGGTTGTAAAATGATCAATAACATTTCGTTGGATATAAGGATTTGATACAGGAATCACCCTTGATTATCAATATGAAACTCATACCACAAAGAGGTGGCCTACATATCCTGAATGTGGCAGTAATTAGGGTTATCATATTTTCCATTATTAGGGATTATACATTGAGGTTTCCAATGTATTTGGATCTTACACACCATAGATGGGTGAGACTATCAAATCCTATGATGCCTTTGTCACCCAACCAGGTTTCCTAGAGGGTGTCACAATACCCAATTGACTTGTTCTAAGGGAATCACATGATACATATAGTTTTTTATTTGGGCCTTCACATATCCTAGATGACATGTCTATAGGGTATCATGAATCTTAGATGACATTCCCATAGGGTTCCGGGAGATCTCATAGTTGTGCCCTGATAATCTCACGAAACTTGTATGAAATGCCCAGAGGGCGTCATGAGTCTTTTATTACATTCTATATGGAACCAAAATAGTCTGTTAGTGTGCATTTATTCTCCCTCAATACATGGATAACATACCTAGAGGGTTTTGTGAGTATTGGATGACCTGAGTCGGTGATTCTATATGATTCAGGTGATGAATCTGAAGGACATCATGAGGCTTGGGAGACAAGTCCATGGGGACTTCCATGAGGATATGGTAATTCATATAGGGAGGCCATGTGACATTTCTTCAACATGAATAGAGGGATTCCCAAGAACCAAATAGCTTACCATAGGAGTGTCATGAGATCTGTGCGACATGTCCTTGTACTTTATCATGCCTTTGATAGGTTAATGCAAAGTGCAAGTGGGCCACAAAAAATGTTTTGGTTTATGTCTTCCAACACTATTAGTCCATCTAGGCATTTTCTTGCAGATGCGTTGGTTTTCTCCATAACAGTTTATCTTGAAT
Organism: Viscum album; assembly: GCA_963277665.1. NCBI lineage: Eukaryota > Viridiplantae > Streptophyta > Magnoliopsida > Santalales > Viscaceae > Viscum > Viscum album. The sequence continues at coordinate 129,069,809 of OY728121.1, read as the reverse complement.
CTCATGTGATCTTGTGGGATTGTGGGATGTTCATTGACTAACCTACAAGAGATTCTTTTAATGATATATTAATGATTTCATGGAGTGAATTATGTCAGGAACATGACTACTCCAAATAATCTCATATATATTACGAGATAGAAGGTTGGTCGGTTGCATGATCAGTCACTCTGGGAATTTTTCTATGACTCTTTGGATCTTTTCCCTTAATAATTTCCTTTGCATCACATCCATATGTATCGTAGTGGATGTAGTACTTCTTCCTGCTGGGTTGGAGAATTTATTGGCCTTGCAACCTTATTTGTTCACTAAATTTCATACCATATCCGGCATAGATCCAGGTTAGAGTTGACGAAGTTTAATGTCACCATGTGTCTTCACAAGTCTTTATTATCGGCTATTTAGAGTGCATCACCCGATTTTCAGTGTCCACGAGTCTCTTTTTTCAATGATTCCATTATAAGAATATTACTTATTTAATTAATACTTTTTAGATAATGTGGGCATCTAAAACTACCTTTCATATTTTTCCATGGATATTCCCAATGGCCTTATTTAGAGCTCGATGCCTTCCCTACAATATTTCATATGGAAAAAATGGTTATCGAGGCATCTTAATAAGGTATGGTTGAATTGTTAGGAGGTCTCATGGGGCTACGTTGTAGTCTCACTAAGTGTGACAGATGTATTTCAGCGACTGTGATAGCTCTAAACTCCACCATTTTTATCCCTTTCTATTTATTTTACAATGTTTAGGGATTAAACGATCTTGTAGTAGTAATTTGATGAATAGTTACTAGTTTTTTATTATACCATGCATGGAAAATGTTGGTCCCATGATAATGTGTGATCATGTTGTGGAAAAATCTATCCATTTTTCCATATACTGCCGAAGGGGATGTGTAGAGTTTCCAAGATAACCTGAGGACATTCTTACAGCCATGATGAGAATCCAATTGGATTTTGTGAGATGAGGTGGACATTTTTCTAAGGTCATGCTGTGTATTTTAGATCACCCGGGGCATGCCTCAGGACTTTTAGAGATCACGAGTACCTCTCTCCACTTCCCATTTATCTCATTTATTTTATTCTTCAACGGTTTGGGGGTCATCCAAGATTTCATGGATATCATCATGGAAATTTGTTATTCCCAATAATGAAATAGAGAATGGGATTTAGTAAAAATGGTTGTCTTCCCCTCTTCATATCATTCATTGTTATTTTTGGAGGAATTTAATATGGTTTGTATTAACATGATAGTGAATAACCATGTGGGATTGGGGAGATCATTTATTTTTCACCACCCGACCATTGGTTGTCTCGGGAGCCTTTGTAAGATCAAGAATGTCAGTTTATGTGGGATCCATTGGATTCATTACATGTTATGCACTATGAATCGATTCCTCATGTGGGATTGAATAAGTAATGAAATCATTTTTCCGTTAAAGTATAATGTGATATAAAATTCATGGTTAGAATCCCCTTCTATTTCTCCTATGGGGAAGGTAATACACATGTTCAGGAATTTCTTCCTTTGTGATTTTTCTAATGATCATTTGGAGAGCACCAACAATGACATTTAAAAATGCCCATAATTTTCCAAAAAGGGGGTTCATAATAAACTTAGTAGGATTCTCCCAATGGCTTCCAAATCATTCCACTATGAGAAGAACAATTTATCACAATTTATTGAAAAAAAATTAAATTCATTAAAATAGTTTATATCAAAGTAAAAATAGTTTTCCCTCAATTCAGTAGACAGACCCTTAAAACATGTCTCAAATCCATTTACCATACCAATTCCATGATTTCACACATCCAACAATCCAAAAATCCACCCATCCTCACATGAATAACCATGTTATAGTTCTATACTCATCTGGGTTATAACATCTATTTACCATGTCTTCATGGGATCTAAAATAGAACACTCCCCTTCAACATGGTCACATATAATGAAAGTTAACTCCCATAAATAATGAATTAAGAAATTCATGACAATCCATTTCACAAAAAAAAATCCTTAAAACATTTCAATAACAATTTTTCATGTATCATATCTAATCCATAATTTTGAAATTACCATTTTAAAATTATCATGGAATAGGATTTATCACATACCATCCAATTTCTATAACTCAAAAAAACAAACACTAAATTGGTATCCATAAATTATAACATCATGTTTTCATATTCATTTCATGTAATACCTTCATTTTAAGACAAACATTTATGTTCTAGTATAGTGGAGTTTAGGGAGAATCTAAATAAATCACAATAGGGGGATAAAATTAAGAACATCATAGTGATTCACAAGATCCAATCACGAACCCCCATTCCATCCCTATATCTATCAAGAATTAATCAAGATAACACAAGGAATACATAAAATAACATTTATATGTCCCCATCATATTTTATCTATGGTTTTTAAAATGTTGAGGAGAATCGATCTAGGAAGATTGAACAAGATAAGAGACATACCAGCAAATATGTATCCCAATGGGATTCAAATCACATAAAACATTCCCTCGGAAAAAGGAAGTCACCTACCACGACATGGGATAAATATTTTATTAGGATTATGATTAATTAAGAAAATAAATGTGTCCTCATGACATAATCCATGTGAAATTTATGAATTTGGGATCGATATCAGTATACATCATGGATAGGCCAAATAGTTTGGGAGACCATGTGCCAATAGTGTGGTGATACTACCTTAAGCTAACCCCTTACATGGTTTCCTCACATGGTTAGAAAAACTATGCACCAACTATATGTTTCCACTCTATACTGATAGACATAATTTCCACTCAAAATCCACAATGTTTTTCCAAAGCATGCAGCAACTGTGTATAGATTTTACCCATAATACAAAAAGCCACACAATTACTTATATGGGGTTAATGGTTAGTAATAACCATTCATAAATAGTTCAAATCTAGAAAATCCTCCAAAACCCACTAAAAATACCCCAAACCACACAAAATCGAACATGATCTTTATATATACATAAAATATATAAATAAAGGGAAATGTACCTAAAAAGGTGGTTCTAAATTCACCCCCATTGGTCTTTCCATACATGGAATTTAGAAAACCAGAGTTGACCTTGAAGATTTTGGGAAGATACTCAATCCTTTCTATTTCTAGATCCCTTGTTTCATTCTAAATCTAACCTTGTTACCTTAAAACCTACTATAGAATTATTCTTTTATTATGAAATAATATCTATTTCCAATCAAAAATGTATACTAGAATATGAAACAATGTAGCATCCACCTCTATTTAAATGTGATCCCATAAAATCACATTGTTAGGATCAATTTAATACTTCTTCAACTGAGATAGATAAAAAATATTATGAAATAAAGTCAGCCTTTTTGAAAAAGGAAACAGACATGAAAACTCACTTACTCTTTCAAGCATATCAAAAGGGCCTATGTACCGAGGAGAAAACATTCCCTGCATACCAAAACATAATATCCCAAGACTTGAAGAAATTAATCAAAACATGTGATCACTCACCTCAAAAGACAATGATCATAAAAGATGATCAACATATAGTTTTTGATGACTTTGATCCATATTCAAATTATTCCAAATCAACTCAATATTATCCACATTCTCTTATTCATGGCTAGGTCTAACTAGTGATGTATCACCTATTTCCTCTCAATTATGTGTAGAATGATATGGAAACCCATATAATACTTAATATTGAGACATATGTATTGAGAACTAATACTTATTGTAGTATGAGTAATATACTAATTGTATATTCTTCTCCCATGACCCAAAAAAATCCATTATACAAGATCTAAGAATGTCCTCTAACATTTGAATCATCTTGGATTGTTCATATATTTTAGGATTCTATTACATTCCAATAGTCAACTAATTCCCATGTGATTTAGGTATGAATTTATAGAAATTAGATGTATACTTGGGGTATTTGTTCGATACAGTCAAGGCTATAACACCATGATGCTTTTGAACTTCTCATATATAGATTTTGGGCTTGTCCTCTATTGTACTATATTCATGAATAAGAAGAAAATGATATGAAATCCTAGTCCAAACCCTAATTGTACATAATGAATCATGTTTCCTAATCATCATTGGGAATCATGTCACAAAATCAATGGCTATCTACTCCCAGTTATATTATGTAATTTATAATGATAGTAATATTCCCTCCAGTGGATGGTACTCTTCCTTGACCTATTAATATGTATGTTATCTTGAAATAGACTCGACCACTTCCCTTTCATATTGTCCCAGCGAAAACAAGTTTTTCATTATTCTATATCTATTTTGGATTCCTAGATGGCCATACCATTCCAAAGGGTGGTAAACATTAAGAATTAAAAAAACAAATGGTACCATGATCTGATTTTTAAACAAAAAAACAACTCACATCCATATTACATACCTAAATATTCTCCCCCATTGAGTTTTAACCTCATAGAAACACATTCAGGATAATATGTATAAGACTCTTTCACACACTGAACCAAATAAGGATCCAATGACACTTGTAAGAAGACCAAAACATCACCCTTGTTAGTACAGTCCTGATATATGTTTTAAATAATCGACATAATTTTCCACAGATCAGAAGCATATTTATCCTACCGATTATATGAATTTCAAATTAACTCATCCACCACAATGTTTCCTTTACCAGGATTATACATCAAGTTTATCTCAAACATATAAGGAAACACTATATATCTATGTTTACTTAAGATCAAATATCCGATTGATAAAATGTGTTTGAAAATACAATGATTTATAAAAAAACCTAAATTTCACACCAAAATGACAATAATGTCGTGTCTTCAATTCATAGACCACATCAACTAATTCTAAATCATATGTTGGGTATTTGTTCTCAGAAAATATAATTATCAAGAACCATAAACAACAACATGATCACCCAGCATGAAAAAACATCCTAACAATGACCCTGTTGCATCAATATAGACTACATAGATATATTAAGTCCTTTGAAATGCGAGGATCGGTGCTTATGCAATTCTAACAATAATTTCTTTTCAGGAATTCTAACATTCGTCATTCCATTGGAATGGAGCCCCTTTCCTCATCAAAGTTGTCATCAGTTAGCTAAATATGAAAATTCACATACAAGAGTCTTTAATATCCTATGAAGACAACGAAACAATGTAACTCAATGATATTATTTAGTGTTTCCAATGTGAAAAAATCATCTGTATTTTTTGGATTTATGGAAATTCCTTTTTCTGAATTTATATGTCCATGGAAAAAATCCTATTTATAAATTGAAATTATTGTTTGATAACTAGACATATATATAATGTTTCCTTAAGATACCCAAAACTATATGCAATTATTTCTCATGATCCAACTTTTCACTATAATAAAATAATATATTTTCAATAAACACAAAAAAAATTCAGCCAAAATACATTTTAAATATTGGATTCATCAATTCTATAAAAAAGATAGTGAATTAGTAAGAAAAAAAGGCATACCAATGAAATTATAATGTACATATCTACTTAAAAACAGTCTTCACAATGTATTTCTTCTGAACCAAAATATCATGATATCCTAAACCCAATTAAAATTTTGATAACCAGTAGGATTCCCTAAATTGATTGAACATATCATTAATGCATGGAATATGATATATAAAATTTTTCATAACATGGTTTAAACTTATAATAATCTCTAAAAGCCTAAACATTTCATCAATTATCTTAAAAAAGAACCCTTCCTTATAATGGATATGTGAGTAGTTGGAAGAACTCTTTTCTATAGAAGTATTCAAACCGATCCCCCAATTCCCTCAATTATGTATATTATGTCCAATAAGATGAAATAAAAATCAGGTTGTTCCTTGATTATAGATCAATCATAAAATCAAATTCAATTTTTTGTGGTAACATTGAGAAATGATCAAGAAATAAATAAAGGAACTGGTCTTCTATATTTTGAAAATATTTTTCATTTATATCATCCGAAAATTCTAAGGTAAGCATCAAAAATAGATACGAGATATTTCCATCGACCTCTAACTAGGGTCATTTTCTTCTTACATACACAACCCAATATCCTTTAAAGAGATACATAAAACCATCATAACACATCATAACACATCAAAAGCAACTATCATTCATAAAAATTAAAATTAACTAAAAATGTGTTCAAACAATATGTTCTGGGAATCATGTCATTAACATCTATCTATATCATTAAGAAATTAAATAATAACTCATTCACATCGATTGTTATTCAAAATGATGCACCTTTCATGATTTGACACTCTCATTTTCCAAAAAGAGTTTGGATTTTCAAAAAAGAAGGAAACTTCTCAACATGTAAACCAATCAGATTAATGACATAAAAAGACAAAAATGAAAGGGACATGATAATAATAATCTTGTATTTCAAAAGGGAAGAATTAAAAAGATTCTTACCTCTTGACGTCAATAGACTAGACAGATCATCCATAATCATTTTCTCATCTCTATATAATTGGTTACTTACTGAAAATTTCACTTTACTACCCTGTTGGGATTTCATAGTTTGAGGAGTCATGAGGTTCACAAAATCACCTTGTATTTATCAATTATGCTGATGAGATCTATTCTTCTATACTCATCCCATTAGACCATACTTCATCTAAGAAATATGAGATGTGTACCTACAACTCAATATTGGCGCATTTTGACAATAACAATGAAGATGTACTATCTTTATTGAAATTATGAAACTCTCTAGGTTCATCCATACAATCTCTCTACATATTCTAAAAATAAATACTATCAAGACCCGCCCTCGGGGTCCGTGCCGTGACTACCCCAAGCCCGCCTTCCATAGGCCAGGGGCTGGCGACTAGCACCAAGGCGTAAATCCCGGTAAAAAGGGAAGGAATTGCCTTTGAAAAGTAACAAACACCACAGAGTAAGCAAACGGAAAGTAAACACAAAACAAAGCAGAGTACAACTGAAAGTGCGGAAAAGTAAATGGGCCAGAATACAAACCCAAACTAAATGTAAAGTACAACTCGAAAGGGAAAAAAACAACTGAAAAGTAAAAGCCGCTACTCCGAGCTGTCCACTAGAAATCCCACCTGTAGGGTGGGTACAGATAGCTCCTCTGCTCCACGGGTCTCGCCGTCTGCTCCGAGCACGTCCCGCCCAGTGGTCCACCTCCGGGTACCGTCCCGCTCTGTAAGCCTCAGCTAAGGTCAACGTTGTCCATCGTCTGCAACCAACACAACGTAGTGCGGGCAAAGCCCGTGCAGGGGTGAGTATAAGCTACTCAGTAGGGACCCCGAGACCCCTGAAGGTCTCTCAAATCCACAATGGATAAATCACGAAGAAAGGTACAATCACGAAGTAACAACCGTCACTGCTTAGGTATATGCCCATACATATACCTAAGTCATCATATTCAAATACGCTCCAACCTCCGAGCCCAAGTACAACTCAGTCCACACAGGAAAGTAAACGTATTCCACACAGGAAAGCAAAACATAATCCACACAGGATAGCACAACACAATCCACACAGGAAAACATCAGGTTTCAGCTCAACCAGGATTTTCATTAACGAAACCGTAACTGTTGAAGAGTCCCATCTCTGAAGTGTACAGTGGTCCTGTCACGACTCCGAGGTACTGCTCACTAACCTAAGACTGCTGAAGTACTCCTCCTGTCGAGTACCGCGGGTCTGCTGCCAACTACCGGGTGCTCCGTCCGCTGAGGGTCTGCTGCCAAATACCGGGCGCTCACCCAGATAGCCTACAGAGGTACTCCTCCAGTCGAGTACCGCGGGTCTGCTGCCAACTACCAGGCGCTCCGTCCGCCGTGGGTCTGCCGCCGAATACCGGGCACTCCGTCCACTGGGCTAGTCGACTCACTCCAAGTTGAGTCGGTCGAGCAGTCTTCAGGTCTCAGCCGGTTTCACGGTCTCCGTACTCTGTACGCTCGTCTCCAGTATCGCAGGTCTGCCGCTACAACCGAGCACTCCACTGCCAAGGATATGCTGCTACAACCAAGCGCTCCACCGCCCAAGGTAAACAGAAGATTCAGCTCACACAGGTTCGGAAGCACTGTTCCATGTAGGATCGCTGAGTGCTGTAGTCGTCATCGTCGAATCCACACCGGATTTCTGTACTGTCGTCGTCGCAGTCACAGTAGCAGTAGTAGCAGTAGTAGTCACAGTAACAGTCGCAGCCAACACTAGGGTTCCCGCACGCAGCAAGCTCGTTCGGAGGGTCCGCTCCACGAGCCGAGAGGCTGATACATCAATTGTCACGAAGACCAGAGTTGATGTATCCAAAAGTTCCGTATCGTCAACAGGAACTCAACGCAACAGACGACGCGTCGATCGGACGCCCGGTCTGTGAGTTATTGGCATTTTCGTCTCCGGGGCCCGGTTGGTTTTTAAGGCAAAACCAACCCGACCGTACTCCACCTGCGTCCAAACCTCGGGTGGAGTATGCCAAAAGATCTGTCTCACTAAGAGGAACACAACGTGACTGACGGCGCGTCAATCGGACGTTCGTAGCTCAAGATATGAGTGTTTCCGCTCCGAAGGCCCGGTTGGTTTCGTGAACGAACCAACCCGGCCGAACTCAAAGTAATCTGAAACCTTGAGTGCGATATACCAAAACGACCGTCTCGATCCAAGGATCGTGTTGCCGCAGACGGTTCGTCATTTGGAGGTCCGAGGCTCATGATATAGGGCCAAAAACCGATTCTGGTTCGAAACGGGGGGGTCCGGGTCCGGGCCGACCCGGCCCGACCCCCCCCCCCCTGGGGCGGCTCGGCCGGACGGCCGACCGGCGGTGCGGCGGCGCGGGGGCCGCGGCGGCTTGTCGCCGTAAGGATGTCGCGCGGGGGGATCAATTCCCCCGCCTTTCAAGTGGCGGCGCGGCTATGCCGCGCCGTTTTTTTTAAAAGCGCCCCCCCCCCCACGTGGGGGGCCTGCTGGTGCGGAACCGGGGGGGCCGGCTGCCCCCCTCCCTTCAAAGAACCGCCCCCCCCCCCCCTCATAAAGAGGGGGGTTTTTATGAGTTGGCTGGGGGATTAATTCCCCCGGTTTAATGGTATCCGGCCGGCCAGCTGGCCGGCCGGTTTTCTCTGACGGGACCGGAAATTCCGGTCCCCCCTTCGGCTTCCGACGCCGGCGGCCCGGCCGCCGGTCTTCTCTTCCGCCGCGGCCCGGAACCGGCCGCGGTCTCCTCGTCCCGCCGCGGCCCGGAACCGGCCGCGGTGTTCGTCGTCCTGCGCGGTGCGACGGCCCCGCGCCCCTTTCGCCGTGCCTTGATTCCTTTCAACGCGGCGCGACGGCGTCGCATTCTTGAAGATTCTTCCTCGGCGTGGCACGACGGCGCCGCGTAAAATAATTGCACGATTATCCGCGTGGTGCGACGGCACCAAGCCACTTTGCTTCCACCCGCATGAATAAACAAGAACGATGGAGGGGGGTTCGGCCGTGTTCGTGCGGTCCGGCCCCCTCACGTTAAAATAATAACGCAACTTTAGAAATAATTCAAAGCCACTCGTTAGACTTTCTAAATTCACGATCAAGAATAAAATAATTAAACCAAAAAGAAAACAACAACCCCTACCTCGGGTATAAGGTTCGAAGATTTGTCTACGTTCCGTGGAAGACGACGTCGCGGAGGTCGGGCGTCGCGGTCGTCGTTCGTCAAATCCGTTGACGAAGGGATGCGTCCGATGCGATACGTCGTTGGCGAAACTTCTCATGTCGACGAAGGAAAATCGAGGAGGAAGCGGTGTCTCCCTTTTTTTGACGTGGAGAGAAGATAGAACGGCGTGTCGGTGTTCCTCGCGTTCTTCAAGGAGGAAGATGAAGTTCTTCAAAGTGTAGAACTCTTCTTCTCTCAAATCTCCACACAACACAGCAACTCCCCAAAATAAAATAAGCTACACCTTATTTTATTTTCACTTTGCCAACTTTTCAAAAATTCAAAAGTTGAATTCAACACATTAATTAAAATCTAGAGTTGTCAAAAATTAAATGAAGAGTTAAGTTGGCAAGAATTAAAGTAGGGGAGTGTCACAAAATTTAAGAGGGGGTTTAGAGGGGTTAGGGAATTTGAAAAGGTGGGGGCTCGTGTGGGCCCCACCTCCCTCATAACCACACATGGGAAGTTGGGTGGTTGTGGGCCCCACCAACAACTTCCCATGAGAGAGTCTAACCACCACGAATAAAATAAAATTCAAACAAAATTTTATTTTACTTATCTTTTAATCCCCAAAACTAACTCTCAACCCGCAACAAACGCATCTCCCGAAAAGGTCTCTTTAAGCGAATATCGGTGTTGCGAGTTCATCGGTGCCCTCGGATTTCAATTCCGAGCACCGGATCAAAAGTTAGGAATTCCCGCTCGTTCGTTCACTGAACGTACCCGAGCCAAACTTCAGAAATTGATTCCGGGCACTCCGGGCCTCGGAATCAGGTGCCGTCTGAAACCGCGCTCTTGTAAAATTCTAAAGAAAATTAAGAAAAAAATTTCCCTTGAATTTTACGGGTCTTTACATTACTCCCACCTCAGGGCTTTACATCCCCGTAAAGATACATCAAAAACTAGGGAAACAAATGAGGGTACTGAGCACGCATTTGAGCCTCCCGCTCCCATGTGCTCTCCTAGAGATTCCCGTGCTGCCATCTGATGCGCACAAGAGGAATCGATCGCCCACGCTGGACCCGCTCCTGTCGATCCTCTATCTCCACCGGGGCCTCCGCAAAAGTTGCCCCACCGTCAACGTCAAGCTCCCATGATCAATGATGTGCGTCGGGTTGTGCACGTATCTCCTCAACTGGGATACGTGGAAGACGTCGTGCACCCGGTGCAACTGAGGTGGTAGAGCCAGGCGATAAGCCACCTCACCAACCCTGCTGAGGATCTGGAAGGGTCCAATGAAGCGCGGATATAACTTTCCGCCTTGGACAAATCTCCGAATACCACGTCGAGGTGAGACCCGTAAGAAGACGTGGTCGCGAACCTCGAACCCCAGTGGCCTCCGCCTCCTGTCAGCGTAAGACTTCTGCCGGCTCTGAGCTGTCCTCATCCGCTCCTGGATGACCTGGACCTTCTCTGTCGTGGCCTGGACCATCTCCGGTCCCATCAGAGCTGCAAGATTTCTTCTTTTCCGATAAGAGAAATCTGGTCTCATCCCCTGGATGAACCACATTCTTTGCCTAAAACAGTCAATCCTAACATGGATGATACTAATCCATACCAAGGATGACGTCGTAAGGCCTCGACGCTACTACTAAGAGATTCAACCGTTACTCTCGCCTCGGGTTGATTCACACTGTCGGCATCAGTGTGTGGTAACTGGGTCTCCTCCAGTTGATGTCTCACAAGTGAGGGTCAAGTCAACAGCCAAAACTGGAACCTCTTAGCAACATCACGATAGAGGACAGGAACGAAAATATCACAAAGGTATGCATCTTTTATTATTGCAGCTCATAATACAAGATGCTACACAAAAGCAACGAGAAACCAAAATTACAAAGGATGTATCTACTAGTTCTGCTCCTGTCCATCGGCTCCCAGAGCTCCATGATCGAAGGCCTCGGCTGCCTGAAGCTGAGCTCTCCCCTGTGGTCGGGGTGGACCTCCTGGTGGTGGTGGTGGTAGAACCTCAAAGCGTCGTCCACCACCTGCTGCTCGGCCAGCTCCTCTGCCTCGTCCGCCTCCTCCCTGCGGACCGCCACGGTCGAACCTCTGCCTCTGCCTGGGAGGTTCTTCACTTAACTTCTGATCATCAGCATGGCGGGTCGGACAGTCACGAGCCATGTGACCAATCCCGCCACAGGAGTAACACTGCCCACTCTCGGCACGCCTAACTCTGACTCCACCCCGGCTTCCCCGCACAACTGAGCCTGAGTCGTGCAGTCGGCCACTGGTAGGTCTGGTCTGCCTGGAACCCTGAGTCATCCGTCGGCTATCTGCTGCAGATGACTCTGCCACGTGCCGCCCTGCGGTGGGTCGCTGTGCTGGTGTAGACTCAGCCAGGAAGCTCTCGATCAGAAGGGCCCGCTCCAGTACTCCTGTCTGAGTCGGTATGCTGAGGGAGATCAGTGATGCCCTGATCTCGTGTCTCAAACCCTGCTTGAAGGTCCGGGCCCGGAAGAATGGGTCCCGTACCATGTCGGTCGAGTAGCGCGAGAGATCGGTAAATCTCGCCGAGTACTGAGCGACCGTCATGCTGCCCTGCCGCAGCTGAAGAAGCTCCTGGATACGCACCGCACGAAGGGTGGCTGGGACGAACTCCGAGCGGAAGAGGCTCTCAAAGTCCATCCAAAGTAGAGATGCCTCATCGTGCACCTGGAGCATCAGGCTCCACCATCGTCCTGCTGCTGCGTGTAGTAGGCTCGCAGTGAGGATCACCATGAGGTCTGCTGGTGTCCTCACTAGCCTAAACACTCGAACCACTACCTCCAGCAAGTCCTCTGCTGCCTGGGGATCCGTCTCCCCGCGAAACCTGGGCGGTCGCTGGCGCTGAAACTCATGCAGTGCGCTGAGGCGACGTGCATCGTCAGCGGCTGCTGCTGGAAGCATCGGGGGATCGGCGGGTAATGCTACCGCCGGTGCCACTACTGGAAAAGGGCCCTGCACCGAGGCCTCGTCGCTCGGTGGGCTGTCGTCTCGCTCGACTCTCGGAACCCTAGCTGGCTGTCGTCATGGGGCCATCCTGAAAAGGAAACAGGTGCGCCACGGTTAGAACAGTATACCTGGTGAGCTGACATAAGAAATCACAAAGAAAACTTTGAAACACACACGCAAACAATGTTTTCGTGCATTAAGTCGGAAATCAGAAGTCAGGGTCCTGGTGTACGGATACGTCGGCCGCCGCACCAACACTGGACTCCCTGGACTGATAACCACACTCAATACGCTAAACATTATTGCTTCACATAGAAAAGATCAGAGTTCGCGGTAGAACCGAACTCCTCTGATACCAATTTGTCACGACCCGCCCTCGGGGTCCGTGCCGTGACTACCCCAAGCCCGCCTTCCATAGGCCAGGGGCTGGCGACTAGCAGCAAGGCGTAAATCCCGGTAAAAAGGGAAGGCATTGCCTTTGAAAAGTAACAAACACCACAGAGTAAGAAAGCGGAAAGTAAACACTAAACAAAGAAGAGTACAACTGAAAGTGCGGAAAAGTAAATGGGCCAGAATACAAACCCAAACTAAAAGTAAAGTACAACTCGAAAGGGAAAACAGCAACTGAAAAGTAAAAGTCGCTACTCCGAGATGTCCACTGGAAATCCCACCTGTAGGGTGGGTACAGATAGCTCCTCTGCTCCACGGGTCTCGCCGTCTGCTCCGAGCATGTCCCGCCCAGTGGTCCACCTCCGAGTACCGTCCCGCTCTGCAAGCCTCAGCTAAGGTCAACGCTGTCCGTCGTCTGCAACCAACACAACGTAGTGCGGGCAAAGCCCGTTCAGGGGTGAGTATAAGCTACTCAGTAGGGACCCCGAGACCCCTGAAGGTCTCTCAAATCCACAATGGATAAATCACGAAGAAAGGTACAATCACGAAGTAACAACCGTCACTGCTTAGGTATATGCCCATACATATACCTAAGTCATCAAATTCAAATACGCTCCAACCTCCGAGCCCAAGTACAACTCAGTCCACACAGGAAAGTAAACGTATTCCACACAGGAAAGCAAAACATAATCCACACAGGATAGCACAACACAATCCACACAGGAAAACATCAGGTTTCAGCTCAACCAGGATTTTCATTAACGAAACCGTAACTGTTAAAGAGTCCCATCTCTGAAGTGTACAGTGGTCCTGTCACAACTCCGAGGTACTGCTCACTAACCTAAGTCTGCTGAAGTACTCCTCCTGTCGAGTACCGCGGGTCTGCTGCCAACTACCGGGCGCTCCATCCGCTGAGGGTCTGCTGCCAAATACCGGGCGCTCACCCAGATAGCCTACAGAGGTACTCCTCCAGTCGAGTACCGCGGGTCTGCTGCCAACTACCAGGCGCTCCGTCCGCCGTGGGTCTGCCGCCGAATACCGGGCGCTCCGTCCACTGGGCTAGTCGACTCACTCCAAGTTGAGTCGGTCGAGCAGTCTTCAGGTCTCAGCCGGTTTCACGGTCTCCGTACTCTGTACGCTCGTCTCCAGTATCGCAGGTCTGCCGCTACAACCGAGCGCTCCACTGCCAAGGATATGCTGCTACAACCAAGCGCTCCACCGCCCAAGGTAAACAGAAGATTCAGCTCACACAGTTTCGGAAGCACTGTTCCACGTAGGATCGCTGAGTGCTGTAGTCGTCATCGTCGAATCCACACCGGATTTCGGTACTGTCGTCGTCGCAGTCACAGTAGCAATAGTAACAGTAGTAGTCACAGTAACAGTCGCAGCCAACACTAGGGTTCCCGCACGCAGCAAGCTCGTTCGGAGGGTCCGCTCCACGAGCCGAGAGGCTGATACATCAACTGTCACGAAGACCAGAGTTGATGTATCCAAAAGTTCCGTATCGTCAACAAGAACTCAACGCAACAGACGACGCGTCGATCGGACGCCCGGTCTGTGAGTTATTGGCATTTTCGTCTCCGGGGCCCGGTTGGTTTTTAAGGCAAAACCAACCCGACCGTACTCCACCTGTGTCCAAACCTCGGGCGGAGTATGCCAAAAGATCTGTCTCACTAAGAGGAACACAACGCGACTGACGGCGCGTCAATCGGACGTTCGTAGCTCAAGATATGAGTGTTTCCGCTCCGAAGGCCCGGTTGGTTTCGTGAACGAACCAACCCGGCCGAACGCAAAGTAATCTGAAACCTTGAGTGCGATATACCGAAACGACCGTCTCGATCCAAGGATCGCGTTGCCGCAGACGGTTCGTCATTCGGAGGTCCGAGGCTCATGATATGGGCCAAAAACCGATTCTGGTTCGAAACGGGGGGGTCCGGGTCCGGGCCGACCCGGCCCGACCCCCCCTGGGGCGGCCCGGCCGGACGGCCGGCCGGCGGTGCGGCGGCGCGACGGCGCGGCGGAGCAGGGGCCGCGGCGGCATGGCGCCGCAAGGAGGCCGCGCGGGGGGATCAATTCCCCCGCCTTTCAAGTGGCGGCGCGGCTATGCCGCGCCGTTTTTTTAAAAGCCCCCCCCCCCCCCCCCCCCACGTGGGGGGCCTGTTGGTGCGGAACCGGGGGGGCCGGCTGCCCCCCTCCCTTCAAAGAACCCCCCCCCCCCCTCATAAAGAGGGGGGTTTTTATGAGTTGGCCTGGGGATTAATTCCCCCGGTTTAATGGTATCCGGCCGGCCAGCTGGCCGGCCGGTTTTCTCTAACGGGACCGGAAATTCCGGTCCCCCCTTCGGCTTCCGACGCTGGCGGCCCGACCGCCGGTCTTCTCTTCCGCCGCGGCCCGGAACCGGCCGCGGTCTCCTCGTCCCGCCGTGGCCCGGAACCGGCCGCGATGTTCGTCGTCCGGCGCGGTGCGACGGCACCGCGCCCCTTTCGCCGTGCCTTGATTCCTTTCAACGCGGCGCGACGGCATCGCATTCTTGAATATTCTTCCTCGGCGTGGCGCGACGGCGCCGCATAAAATAATTGCACGATTATCCGCATGGTGTGACGGCACCACGCCACTTTGCTTCCACCCGCATGAATAAACAAGAACGATGGAGGGGGGTTCGGCCGTGTTCGTGCGGTCCGGCCCCCTCACGTTAAAATAATAACGCAACTTTAAAAATAATTCAAAGCCACTCGTTAGACTTGCTAAATTCACGATCAAGAATAAAATAATTAAACCAAAAAGAAAACAACAACCCCTACCTCCGGTATAAGGTTCGAAGATTTGTCTACGTTCCGTGGAAGACGACGTCGCGGAGGTCGGGCGTCGCGGTCGTCGTTCGTCAAATCCGTTGACGAAGGGATGCGTCCGATGCGATACGTCGTTGGCGAAACTTCTCAAGTCGAAGAAGGAAAACCGAGGAGGAAGCGGTGTCTCCCTTTCTTTGACGTGGAGAGAAGATAGAACGGCGTGTCGGTGTTCTTCACGTTCTTCAAGGAGGAAGATGAAGTTTTTCAAAGTGTAGAACTCTTCTTCTCTCAAATCTCCACACAACACAGCAACTCCCCAAAATAAAATAAGCTACACCTTATTTTATTTTCACTTTGCCAACTTTTCAAAAATTCAAAAGTTGAATTCAACACATTAATTAAAATCTAGAGTTGTCAAAAATTAAATGAAGAGTTAAGTTGGCAAGAATTAAAGTAGGGGAGTGTCACAAAATTTAAGAGGGGGTTTAGAGGGGTTAGGGAATTTGAAAAGGTGGGGGCTCGTGTGGGCCCCACCTCCCTCATAACCACACATGGGAAGTTGGGTGGTTGTGGGCCCCACCAACAACTTCCCATGAGAGAGTCTAACCACCACGAATAAAATAAAATTCAAACAAAATTTTATTTTACTTATCTTTTAATCCCCAAAACTAACTCTCAACCCGCAACAAACGCATCTCCCGAAAAGGTCTCTTTAAGCGAATATCGGCGCTGCGAGTTCATCGGTGCCCTCAGATTTCAATTTCGAGCACCGGATCAAAAGTTAGGAATTCCCGCTCGTTCGTTCACTGAACGTACCCGAGCCAAACTTCAGAAATTGATTCCGGGCACTCCGGGCCTCGGAATCAGGTGCCGTCTGAAACCGCGCTCTTGTAAAATTCTAAAGAAAATTAAGAAAAAAATTTCCCTTGAATTTTACGGGTCTTTACAAATACACTGAAAACATATAGGCTTACTCTTTAGTAAAGTAATAATGATAAATGGTCCCATTATATGATTTCAAGATATATCACCCTCTAAGGAGTAGGCATGCCTCCTCCAATTCTTCTTAGAGTTGGAGTTACCAAAAATAACTATTGGAATAAACACGATTCATTAATCTATGAATCATATGATATTTATTACTAATAGTGTCTTTATATTTAATACTTCTATATTATCATAAATATATAGGTTTATAATCATAGATCAAGTTTCTGTTTTTAAATATGATTCCAAAAATTCTTACCTTCAAGGATCCTCTTAGAGAAAATTTCCATGAAATGTAGAAAACATTCTTAAATTCATATTTATACTATGAAGCCAGTATTTTCTATTGATTCAAAGTGATGAAGCCTATTATTTTATCAATTTTGAACATGTGAGGAATTTTTAAAAAAATCTTCAGAATCCTCCCATTCTATGCCTTGGTAAAATTTATCCTGAATTAATAAATACCACCAATGGAATGAAATGTCCTCTAGTATAAACATCTAAAACATCAATTTCAGATTAGATAGGGTACTAAGTAAATGGATGACTTTATTTAGCATATTCATCCACACTTATACTTTTTGTAGCTCCAAATATCCGTTAATGATGGGTGGATTCTACTTCTATAACTGAACCCAATGATCCAATTGTCTGGGATTATCATTTATATTCCCTATATCCTAGGAATGAAAAGAATGGATGATACGTTGGTCCAACACTTTTTTTACTTGTGGAACAAGTGCAACAAAATTCTTAGTAGCCTCTCCTAATTACTTCTTATATCGCCTACCCAATTCCATTCTAAATAAGAAAAATGAACTCTAATTACAGTCACTATCTAGAAATTGATGACTTAGCTATTTTGAATTACCTTTAAAATATGTTCCATAATCATGTTTATCCGCATTACACCATTTTAACTATTTTCAAAATACTCTATTTTGTTTTACTAAATCTCATAATTTTAAGACATTTAAACTGTTTTTCAATAAGAATTACATTTTTTCATTTCAATACATAAATATCATAATAATGAACAGTCAATTCCTTGTGATAAGTCATACTATCAATGTTTTTTCTGAAACTCTTAATGGATAAATCCATTATGTTGGGGATACATATCACACAGATGTTTAAAAAAACTCATGTACCCAAAACCCCTAGAAACATGATGTTCAAAATAAAAATGTTAGATACATATTTTTATAATATTGATTTCTTGTTTTGTGAATTATACCCCTTTCTAACATCCTATTAAATAGACAACATTATCAAGACTGATAAAATTTCCCATTCCAGGTCTAAATAGAAATAGTACCTAAGAATCTAACAAACTAATAACATTTATCTCAAAAATAAATTTTGACCTACCGAGTTTGATACCATTTTTTTCATCCTGCCTCTCCCCAACTGTCTTGGGAAGAGGAGGTGGGTGTTTATAGACATAGGTGACATGAACAAGTTAATAAAGGATGGAAAAATTTGATAAGGCCCTAAATAACATTTATATGATAATATTCCAACTGAATGAAAAACATCCAAAATAGAAGAATATAATATATAAACCTCTCTGTGTTGTATGAGTACAAAAACAAAACTCAAAAATTAACCTAGAAAACATCCATGTCATTGTATAACAAGAAACCAAGTTTCATAACATGAGGAATGAAAATAAAAAAAATCCCAAATACACAAAATACATCCAACCAACAAATACCATCATAATCCTCATTACAATTTGATAAGACACACCCATGGTATCAAGAAGCTAAACTAACAATATGATAAAACCTTCAATTACCTATTAATAGATAGATGACATAAAAAAATACACAACAGTTCCCATGATGGGGTGAGTCTAAAATTATGAGGATTTACCCATTGATTTACAAACTCAATCCACTTGATTAAAAATTAGTCAGAATAATTTATATAATGAAATTAAATTATTTAAAATATATTATATCGAAGAAAAAATATTTTTTTCATAAAATAACTAATAAATCCATTAAAAATATTCTCAAATCCATTTTCCATACCCATTCCATGATTCCACACATCCAAAAATTCACAAAATTACACATTCAGGGCCCAGTTATAGTTCTATACTCAAGAGTAGTTTCTCATTGATATAACATTTCACCACAAGTTATCCAATATTAGGTTCCCCACGGGAACACAACCCTTTAAGAGGGTAATGTCAAATGAAAATGAACTCACCCCAACCATTAATTTGCAAATCCATGCCCATACATTCCAAAAAATGAAATTATTTCCTTAAATAATTTTAAAAACCATTATACATTTATCAAATCAGAAAGATAATTTTAAATTCTAAATTTTAAAAATATATTGATAGATGAATAGTTTCTGGAAACTATGAATAATAAGGTTTCCATAAAGAATCAGATGAGGGTTTCACAATAATTCAAAGAAAAAAATTCATTTAAATCTAATACTTCATGTTCTAATAAAGTGGAATATAGAGAGAATAAACATACCACACAACAGTAAGTGAAAAAATAATAATGACCCAACAATTCTCAAGATCCGATCATGAACCACCTATCCTTCCCTTGTTATAGTATGGACTCATCAAGATCTCATCAATAATCCATCCATTATCATAGTACTATACCAATTTTATTTTATCTATGATTATGAGATTGAAGAGGATAAAAGACATAATAAAAAAATAATGAATACATACTGATGAATCGAGATATCTAATGGGATTTGAATTTCCTAAAACATTTTCAAATATCAAAGGGGTTCACGACCAAGGTCTAAGATCCTGGGTTTACATACGATAAATGGATATTTTAAATTTCAATTTTAAATATTTTTATGGACTATTGTGAGTTCCCAATGCGATCACAGGTGAATTGGGGGGGGGGGGGGTTGAGCTTATATTTACCCATGTTTTCTGTTGTAATTGGTACCTTGTATAGCATCTTGGGTTACAGAATCATCAGAATCATAAGAAAAATTCTAATGAAACATAAATTCTATAGTGGTAATTTGGATATGATGTTGCAAAATTGGGTTTTAATTTTTTGTATTATTATTTTGTTTTATAAAATTAAGTGAATTAAATTTTAAAAAAGTTCATTAATAATTGGTTATCACCTGGGGTGGATTGAATTATTTTCAAAACAAAGTATTTCAATGTATTAAAATGGAACCTTTCCTTCAATTAAATATGATCATCCCAAATTAAACCGAATTTTGTTAAATTTTTACTTTTCTATTGACAATAACTAATAAATTTTGTGGATGATATTAATGAGAACTAAAAGTTAGAGGATATTTTTAGCACTCCAGATATGTAGCCTTAAAATTTCTGAGATTAATGGAGAAGAAACATCATATATTGAAAATATCAACACAAGAATTGATTATGAATTATTAAAATGAGAAATAACATCCAATAAATCCCCTTGGAACTCAATTATATTAACCAACTATTGGGTAATAACTCTATGGATGTTATTCTATTAATGGAAGTGGGATGCAGAGTGAAGAGGGTGGAATTGAAGAAGAAAATAATGAAATAATGAAAACTCCACCATTGTGTAATGAAATTTAAATGTTTTGGTGTGAATTAATTCACACCCAGATTGAATAATATTAATGTTATATTAAAAATAATAAATTTATAGTATAATAATTAAAACTAGTATTAATAATATTTTGTGAATCAAACAACTTACTTTATAAAAATATCTTACGATTACTAAATGGCAGGGTAACAACACAATTGAATAAAATAAAACATGGATGAAATTAAATGACCAAAAACACCTTAAATAGATATATTAGGATCGTAGGGTTGATCCCCAAAAATTAAATTCCTTCCCCATTAACTTTTGGAGTCAAAAGGAGGGTGAGATAAAAATGGAAATCAGATCCATTCAATGATGACCAGAAATTCTACCAGATACACCACCTTTTGGGTATTCAAAAATGGCATTGAATATGGAAGAATTTTTTATTATCATGTAAGATAAATATATTCTTCCTAGTGTCCTATAGTATATATGAAATTTTCATTCCAATTTAATCATACATTTGGACTTTATGATATACATTGTGGGACGAATTTTCAAGCCTTAAAATATGGTTCACAAAATAAAGGTCAAATTAGACTCCCTAGATCCCCATAAAAACTATATAATTAGATCTTGAAATAGCTTAATTGAATGATACCCATAATTTGTTCTTTATATAGTTAAAACATGAGATTCTTTGGGAATAAATTATGGGCTCTGCTTTTATTAGATGTGTCGAAGGCCCATTATGCTTTGTCCAAATATTTCTGCATTAATTTCCCAAAATCAACATAATACATTATGATTCATCAAATTATAATAAAATAAAAAATCATCCAATAAAATTAATAAATGATATTATGAAATTTAAAATTCAAATAATAAATATAATTATTTCCAGAAACATACGACTGATTAGGTCAATGTTTTATCTTTAAATATGAATTGCACATGTAATGAGAAATGAAGTTAAATTTATAATATGAACTAAAATTAGTGATTATAGACTTTGAAGCACATGAGTATTAAAATATTAACAACTAATATTATCCAATTTATGTGGCTAGTCATACACCAAACATTATCTTATCATGTCTCGAGCAAAACATCTAACAAACTTGAGAAATCTTATTCCATTTTTGAAAAACATTTTAATATACAATGATCCCCAAAATCCATCATTTCAAAAAATCATGAAACCAATCAAAATATTTTCTAAAAATCAATGTTCAAAATAATATCCCATTTTGATGAAATTTATTTGGTTAAAATTAATCCCTACATTTAATCCAATTTCAAGTAGTCAGGATGTTATTTTGTGTATATCCAAAGACATTGGACCTTTTTTTGTTTAAGGTGAATCAAATGGAAGTTCTATATGGGAATTTAGTTAATCCTTTTGATGAGTATCCAATTTTATATTTTAATAACCAACATAGAGGTGAAATGTTTAACTATGGGTAAGAAAAATATGGAGTCACAATCCCATGTTTCAAAAGACAGTGATACTATCAATTCCTTACTCTAAAATTGAGATGTAAAGACTAACTCTAGGAAAGAAAATTATGGAGTCACAATCCCCATGTTATGAACACCGCACATATGGAAAAGAAAATTTCTCTATGTGTTCATTTTGTTCATTTATTTTGGATACTAAATTTAAACTAATTTTTACCCCAAACCCCATACTATAATGAATGAGACCCATGAACTCAAACTTAAGCACAAGTTCCAATAGAAAGTCATTGAGTAATTTTGATAAAAAAGATTAAAATTTTAGCAATGAATAATTAGATCCGGAAAACAACTTTCAAAAAATGTTGCTTATGATTTTAAACATGAATTATCAAAATAATCAAGGAATTGAAAATCATTTGACACTTAGTTTTTATGTTTCTCATGTACATTAATCTAAGAAACGATAATTAATTTATTCTTCTCATTAAATTTAATTTTTATCATAAACTCCCAATTTTTTCTCTTTTTGAAATACAAGATTTTCATTTCCCCTAACATTAAATGACAGTACAAACAATGTTGATTGATAAGATAATAGTGAAATTATAAATGGGATGAAATATAATGAGATGTGATTTGAAATAAAATAAATTAAAAAACAAAATAGTTTGAAGATGATGACCCATAATAATGAAATTAAAGAATTTGGTTTCATGTCACATGTTTACTCTTTGGGGATGATTCTGGATGGGTTTGAACTTTTGAATAACAAAGTTTTATTTGAAAAAACTAAATGCATCAGATGATAATTATCACACAAAAGAGACATTATATCACAATGAGAATCCCAATAGGGCCCCTTTAACAAGAAAATACACAAAATAAAACAAATATAATGAAATAATAAAGTTGGGATGCCTCCCAGAAAGGACATAGTTTTATGTCCATCACTATACATGGACCTCCAAACATAACCAATACCAAATCTCAACATATTAAATATTATATTTTGCACCACATCCATTAAAACATGATTGAGTCTCCATTATGGTTTGTGGGATGGTTTGAAAATTTATTTGATAAAAATAACATTAGTCTTTGTGAATGGGATAATTCAATGAATATAAAAAATGGTCCATCCAATTCGTTTTTTAATCATTCATAATACACTATATTCATTTTTCTTATCATTATATTTTAGAGAGCATAAAATTAAGGATTATTGTTTTTCATTAATTCCGATGAAGGAATACTTGGGAGAGGTAGGATGGACAATTAATTTGAGGTTGGGTTGGATAATTGATTAATACATAATGAAGGATGTTGAATTGTAGTTAGTTTCAGTTTACAAATATTTGATTAGAATAGAATCCTTTTAAACAGATGTTCTAACCACCAAATTGACCTTACGATTTTGAGAAATGTGTGTGGAGTTTATATTTATTATTTTCCCCTAATGTTTTAGTGGTCAATGATCATGAAAAATAATTATTGGGTCCATATGAAAGAGAATAATTCTATTGATCCATGTTTCAATATTGTGAATACAAAAAATTTAATTCCCCTTGACATAGACATCCATTAGAAATTCCTTGATAATTTTTAGGTTCATTATCATAATTAATTGTGAAATTCACTGAATGAACTTCCTCATAATTACTATTATTAGTGATTAGTTTATATATTTTGATATCAAGGCTCATATTTATGAAAGTTATTGTCATGTTCCCAATTATAACATAGATTACTAGGTTTATTGTTACTAAAAAGGGATGGCCATGGATGATGGGGGGTTTCTCTCAAGATCTTAAGATTGGGTTATTTTCAAGGATAATGAAGCTAGTAGGTGAAATGATACTTTTAACAATCATTAACACATTATTAAATATATCATTTGGAATTATAACACTAAAATCAGTGAGTTCGAGAGTAATAGGATTGGGTTGGAGATCCTTGAGAATTAACATATAGACAATACACTGTATATGGAATGAGGTTCACACTAGCTCCTAGATCACATAAGGCCTTGATATTTTTTTTGTATCCAAGTATAACAATTATATAAATAAAAACTGGGTCCCTTAAATAAGGTGGTATCCTTCCTTGGATGTTGGTACACACATTATCTTCCAATGGGTCTTGATTTTTGTATAAATTATTTCATTTCAATATGAAAAAGTCCTTCAAGAACATAGAATCTAGAATGATAGTTTTTATTGCATCAGTAAGGGGTTTGATGAACTTATAATGTGAAAATATTTCACTCAATTTTTCATTCATATTGGGATCCAATTTTCCTCTCACACATTCAGGAGATAAAAAAGGTTGTAGGATTGTTTTGGGAGGTGGTGGTTCCTCAATATAATTGGAATTATTTTCAGACTCAATGATTTTTTAAGAAAATATTTAGTGAGAAATTGATGAATTTTTGGTATTACTAATAGTTTTTTCATATTTTAATGGGTTTCTCACTCCATAAAATAGTCACCATGTTTACTAGATCATGAAATGTTTGTTTGTAACTGTACTATCCTCTCAATGTTGTGCGAGGAACAACATGAGTAAGCATGATTGCATTTCTAGTTTTTATTCTTTTCAGTTCATATTAAATTGATGATACTTATCAGTAAATTTTTTCCATTTTACTGAAAAATTGTTCAATGATTGTAAGAGGGATAGATTTTGAATGGGATTGTGATGTATGGTTTACCCCAAAAGGATACATTGGATATTATATGGAATGAGGAATATGTTTTTAGACAGTTTTTTTGAACTAGAATGGTTGTTATTAACAGTAGTTATGCTTTTGTCAGTTTTTTGGGAATTGGTTGAGACATTGTTGTTGTGTTAGTTGTTGATATTCATTCCAGTGGAACCTTGAATGGACATTATACCATGGATTTAAAGTGTTGTTGTTCTGTGAATTTATATTGTTAAATGAATTTACCACTGGTATTTTTCCTCTAAAAAAAATCCTTTATAGAATTTATAGTTGGGAAGTTTTTAGTCTTATGGTCATGTTTTTTAAAAATTGTGTAAACATGATCAACTGTTTGGTATTAATATAACTTCTTAAGATTGATATCCTAGACCTTCTGAGTGAGTGAAACCTATTTTAATCAAATATTTTCAAATTTTAGGAGATTTTTCATTACACCAAATTTGGGTGGCTTCACTTAATAAGGTGTTATTCCCCATGTTTGCTCTTTTCATCAAGATATTCCAAATATTTGTAAGCATCATTGGGTTAATTGTCTTTGAATTTTCCATTACCCATGTGGTAAACTAAATATTTTTTACATGGACCTATCCCTTTATTGAAAATAATAATTTTTCTATTATTTCTAATCCATCTTGTGTTACCATTTTTAAAATGTCTTCGAAACTTTACCATGTTTCATAGATTGTTTCTCCTTCATTTAAACAATGTTATGGATTATATTTTTATGAGGAATTGTTTTGTGATTGGGATGTATTTTTTGTTGAATTATCATTGCAGTTGGTCCCATGAGTTAATGGGTGATAATTTTAATTTTTTTAGCTAATTATGTGGATGATCATTTAGAGATAAATGAAATAGTATCATTTTATCTAATTGAATTTTATTCGTAGGGAACATGGTTTTGAGAATATCATTGAGTTCTTTAACATCAAGGTATAGAATCTCGGACTCCATAAAATGAATGTTTGAATAGTGGTTCAAGAGACGGTGTTTGAAAACATAATAGGAATATAATAAGATTTCATTACTTATTCAAGTGGGTGCATTGGTCCAGGAAGGTGTGAGCTAGTCATTCAGGGTCTGATCAATTATATTTTACAAGTTTGGGGCTGCCTCTTTTGGATTTCCATTTTGGTTACCACCAATGTTTTTGAGTTTGTTTCATTAAATACCCTAAATTGTATTCAGATAAATGTTTTATTCTAGAGTATTAGGAATATTAAGATTTAATTTAAAGATAACCCTAGGAGTTCATAACTCACCAACCCTGGTAATATCCACCTTAACCAGACTATTTGAGTGGTCATATGTATTGGAAGACATGGGGCACAGAAATAGGAAGAAGGAGGAAGATAAGAGAAATATGGGAGAATAGTTTGAGTTTCTATGGTGACTTACATAGGTCCCTAGAAAAGGAACAAAAATATTATTTCACCCCAATTTAGGATGTTAAATGGTGTAAGTTAACTCTTGTATAATATCTTGGGTAATCAAATTATTAGTGACCTAAAAAGAAACCTAAATGACGTAAATTCTATAGAAGTGATTTGGTGTGGAAGTGGCCGAATTAAGACGTAAATGATTGTATTATTAATGTGTTTTAGAGATGTAATTGAATTAATTTCAAAAATAATGAGATAAACCATGGTTATTTCTTGGATAGGATTGGATAAATTTATTTTTAAATTATTTAAATATCTTAAAATCAAGCATTTCAATCAAAAAAAAACATTTCAAATAAATCACAAAAATATGATACTCACTATCACAAGGCTAATCATATATATAATTAGAGGATTAGATTCATGAAAACTAAAAGGTAGAGGATCATTTTAGAACTCTATATGTGTAGCCTTATAATTTGTGACATCAAGGGACACACCCCATCATATATTGAAAATATCATCAAAGGAAATGATTATAAATTATTAAAATGAGAATTAACATAAATTAAATCCCCTCGATAATCCCTTGGATCAAACTACTAGAGGTTTAGTCCCCCATTTACGTTATTCTATCAATGGAATTGGGTAGCAGACTCATGAGTGTAGAATTAAAGAAGAAAAAAAATGAAATTAAGATCACTCCACTATTGTGTGGTGAAATTAAAAATTGTTGGTGTGAATAAGTCCATAACCTGATTCTATTGTATGAACTTGATATTTAAAATTATAAATGAAATAAGAATTGGAGGAATGTTTTTTATTAATCTTTTGCGAATCAATTAACATACTTGATAAAATTGACTTATGATTATAAAATGAGAGAGTAATAGTAAAATTTAATGAAATTTAACATGGATCCATTTACTGCACCACCATGACCTTAAATAAGAATATTTGTATCCTAGGATTGATCCCCCAAAATTAAATTCCTTCCCCATTAATTTGGGGATTCAAAAGGATGGTGATATAAAAAATATAATTGGAGCCTTTCATTGTTACCCTTGTTATTCCACCCGATTCACTGACTTTTTGAAATTCAAATATGGAATTGAATATGGCCAAATATTTTATTTTAATTTAAGATAGATACCTTAATAAAATTTTCATCTAATAAATGAAAAAAAATTCTTTCCAATTCGATCAACCATATTGATGTTATGACAAAATTGGTGTACTAAATTTACTAACCTTCAAATCTGTCCCACAAATTAAATGTCAAATTGGGATCCCTAAAACAACATAAAAATTATTATTTAGATCTATAAATAGTATAATTAATGATCTCGATAATATTTTATTACTAATTTAAAACTTCATTCTTAATGGGGCTTGATTTTTGGGATCCAATTTTATTTTATGGACCTAAGGCTCATTATGCTTTCTCCAGATCATTCTACATTCGTTTCCAATACTCTTGATCTTCCCTATTGATTCATCCATTAATATTAAAAGAAATTTTTTTCTAATAACAGTTTTAAATAAAATCCCTATTTATTTTATCCAAATAACTAATATAATTTTTCCCACAAATAGATGATTTATTGGGACCAAATTTACAAATTAAACATAAATTTCACATATGATGAGAAATGTATTTCAATTTATAAAATGCACTAAAATTGGTGTATATTGAAATTGAAACACATGAATATTAAAATATTAAATAATAATAGTATCATATTTAGTGTCTTATCCATGGGTGTCTTGGGAATTTTTAGAGTCTGGAGCTCTACTATTTGGAGAAAGTAGACAGGCCACACGTGTTAGAAAACCATGCAGGACATGCTGCATGGTTGCCCAAAGCCATGTATGGGTTGAAAAAAGGCTATAGGGACAAATAATTTTTGTTAAACTATGTGATTTGGGTCACTCATGAGTGGAAAACCTGCATAGTTTTTATAAAATCTAAAAGACTTTGACTATATTTAGTAAGTAAAAATTAATGTGAAAACCATGAGAGGCGCCCCTTCTTATAGAAATTGTCACAAATTTAGTGAACTATTTTTCCAACCATGTAGTGAAACCATGAAAGATAGTGTTTTGGGTAAAATTAGAAAATTAAACTTTAAATATTTTTCATTTTAATCCTATTTCTATTCCTCACACATGGATAGAAGCGGCCTCTTGAAAGATCCTCCTTGACAAAATTTCTAGCTTTTGATCCCTCCCATAAATCTAATCTCATAATCAAGAACTATAAAACTCATTTGACACATTTCTATGAGTACTCAAGTCATTTTTTTGTGCATAATTTTGTATGGTATTATTTTTTCTATTTTTGGACAATTTAAGTTTCCATATTTACAGGTTCTTTTTCTGTTATTCATTTTTTTGATTGGTGTCAAATCAGAAATTTATAGTGGATGTGAACATTATTAAAGACCTACTATATGTGGTCTATAATTATTCATTGAGGTTTGGTTCCTTATAGATCTAGTTTTACTTATTCCACCCACAAGACCTTTTTATGAAACCATTAAAAATAATTAAATAATTGAATTGAATGAAATGGACCAAGTTAGGGATTCCCTTTAGTTCCTTGAGATGTGTAAGATGTTGTTTCCCCATAAATGACAAGCCATTGGTTGTTGTATATAAATATCAAATTCCTTTGTATTTTTAAACCACACATTTGGTGTTAATAGTTCATTCCATTTCAGTGGAATCCTGTTTACAAATGAAATGAATTTCTTGATTATGATATGATTTTACTCCATTGAATATTGATTATTTTGAATAAATGGATTGTATGGAATTTATTATATTAGGGGGGAAAATTAGGGAATGGATTGAATTTGAATTTTTATATGAGTGGTTATACTCAAGGAACATGAATTTGAATTGATTAATGATTATATAAGATGCCATGTGTACGATACACTAGGGGTCCTAGAAATAGTAGACATTACCTTATACTTGTATGATCCTTTTATTATAATTATATAGGATTCCATGGGCTTTGCTAACCCTTGGATATGATTTTTTTGGGATCAAAATGGACATGGTTGGCAGACATGATCCTTGGACCCAAAATCAATAATAATATATTTTCTATCTAGATGATCTAGGGGCTAAAAGATGATTCCTCGCTCCACCATACCTTGAATTCTGATCCTAGGTGTTTGATATTATTGAATATATGTCATATAGATTGTAAATTTGATATTATTGGTTGTAAACCATTATTGTGGATGTTTTGATACATCTGTTTATAAGAAAAGACAATGGTTGACATGATATGTACCGATGTATGGTGAGGTTGTTTTAGTTGTTTCTACATTGTAGTTGCTGAACTTTTATAGTAACATGAAACATGTTTTGTAGGAAAACTTGTTTGATGACACAATATATCTTGTTGTATAATATAAATTCCATGGGAACATTATTTCTTATAATTTCATAATTATGATATATATTGAACTCTTATTTAGATTGTTATATTGTACATATATAATTTATTATAGAAATTTGGATGATTAGTTATTGGGATTATATAACACACCCTACTCTATCTATCTTTGGGTTCCCTAATATAATATTTGTATGTAGGTGGGAAAAGGGTCAGTCACCCACAATTTGATGTTTGACATTTTCCCAAGCTTAGGAGCAGCGGACCATGGGATGGAGGTGAGGATTGTGATTCTATAAGGAGATTGTTCATTTGGTAATTTTTTTTAATTTTGATACATGTATTAAACTAATTCCATGTGTACCAATTTCGGAAACTTTGTAGACATATTACTTGATCATTACTATATATAAGATTACTTGTGGAATTATTTAAATTTTATTACAATTTTTCTATTACATGTCTGTTATAATACTTTTTCTACTAATTGTTATGACTAATACAACTATTTACACTCTAATGAGATGGACTTTTCTCCCCACATACATACCCTAGTCCCTTGATACTAGCTATTAACCTTTTACATTCGTTGATATGTGATTCAATCCATGTGGAAAACCACACTCAGGGTACCATTGAGTGTCATCCAGGACTGGGATGTTACAATGTGGTATCATCTGATTTTTATTTTCTACTTTTCTATTTTGAGATAATTTAATTGTGATTAGGAAGAATAATAATTTTTTAATTGGAATTTCTTGGGCATAGCTAACCCACATATAGGAAAAATACAAATTCTGTCAAATGGAAACTTATTTTTTCTGGATTTGGACTAATACAGTTGATTTGATTCCCCTATTGGGTGATGAAATTAGATTGTGATGTTATCAATGATTTTATTGGGGGTTCATTTTTTTGTAACCATATGAAATGCGGGTATTCCGTCTCACGCATCATTTTGGAAACATTAATGGAATCACATGCCATGCATTATTCCATGCCATAGAGGATGAATTGATTACTTTCATGATGTTTTGATATGTTCCATGATATATATACAATCAGATGAGATTAGAATTATATGCAAGGAACTAAGAGACATGGTTAGTACTAATAGTACATTCTATAACCGAAGAAGATTTTCCCTGATTAGGCTATAGTAGAAAAACTAATAAGCCAATCATGGAATGACGAATCATGGAACATGATTAAGATGGACTAGAACATGTTATATTGTGGATTAGGTGGATGCAATAATTTGGTTCATATGAAGTGTGGAACTGTGGGATCTGAAATTTTGAACCATTTTGTTAAACCATTAAAATGAAATTTTTAATGAATATGAAATTCAAATGGGAAATTTAAATGATATATTGAGAACTCGACTAGACCCATATTTTGAGTGAGAAAGAGGTATATTATTTATTGAATTTTGGGTCGATTTATTTTTACATTCCTAGATTAATGAGAAGGTTGTGTGGTATAAACTTTTTATAGGATGTGTTTCACATATCGTACTCTAATTTTCTTTTCAATAATGTGTGTTTGGAATAGTATTGACATTATACAATAGTGAACACTTATAATACGTCACGATGGTGGTGGTGACATTGCTCTAGAGTAGTGGGACATAAGATACCAGTGGGTCATCCTATGGTGCTAGTCAAGGAAAATGGTTTTCTAGAAATATGTGCTTGGACACAGTACCATGAGGGATTTTCATGGTTCATGAAGAATTTCTAGGGAGAACCATAAAATACATCATATATTTATGAGCTAACATGTGTGTTCTAGTAGTATCATTCTACCACATTATCAGTAGATGGTGTTCCATAGGTTGATGAACATTGTATTGAGACTATTTTATAGATATTCAAGCATATGGAGACACTTTCCGATAAAAGTGTGATTATAGTAACTTATATGCTATGAGGAGATGAAAAACTAGTGGGTTGTTCTAAACTAGGCTAAGTGGTTGTGATATAATGTTTGGTTTTTTTTCTAAACTCGGTTCTATGAAAAAATTTATACTGAGAGTCCATGGGAAGAGAGAGATAGTGAGTTCATGTGTCTTGAGTAGGGAACTTTGATGGTTATGTATTACTCCACATTCTTTATATAGTTTAATTTTTTTCACTAACATACCTTGTGGAAGGGTTATCATGGGTGTTATGCATCGAGTAATGTCTCTGACATGCCATTCGATCTTAGGTAAATGCGTTAAGAGAGAACACCATTAATGAGATATTGAATCAAGAATTTATTAACGAGAGGAACATGAAGAAAGATAGGGGAATAGAGAAAATCAGTACTGTCTCTTGACATAGAGGTTCAGTGTCTTTAGGAAGTGATAATTTGACGAATACTGTCTGATGAGTACCAGCCAGGATTCTATTGATGGAAGTGTAGTTTTATATCATTTGTGTGAATGATAGGGACACAATATCAATTAGTGTAATCAATAACCTATAGAGTTTCAATATTGCACCCAGACAGACCACATTAAATGTTTCTAAATGTCCAATCCACCAATAGTGATATCTAGTGGGTTAGATTTGACACATGGTATATAAACATGTTTCACAGGTCCACATCTGGTTGGGAGCTGGCGTAGTATCGATTGATCGGGATGGGGTGACGGTGGTCATGTCCAAGGTAGTCGGGCATGAGTTTCACTGAAATAATAGATTAGTCCTACATTGGGTAGTGATGTTCTATCATAGGTACAATATTTAGGCTTGATCTTTTCTATATAGCCAACACCTGATGTGTTTCATGTCAGAATTTCTATTATGAGAGGTATGATTACTATAGGCTCTATGTTTATAACTGTTATCTTCAATATAGGTGGATCACATAGTTTCATATATGTACCTGTGGTGGGAATCCATTGACTTATTATTCAGTTTTTAGGGAGTTATGATTCTTAACACTCTATACGGGATTAGAACATAGGATATACGTCAGTGTAGCGAGTTCCCCCTTGAGGCTGGTGGGTGTCACATTATCTAGAGTCTCCTTTTCCATGAGATGTATACTTTCTAATTTATTCATGGAATGTATTTTCTAGTGGATTAACAAACCATCGTTGACTTATATTGCTGGAGGGTGACTTTCAAATCACTATAGGGAACCTTTTCTACTCAAAATGGTAAATGGTATTTCTAGGAGAGTCTAGTGGGACCAGAGCATTGTGGGATGTGAGAGATATTTTCCCAGATCAGTATCTTGTATCTGGATAATCATGGTGCATGTCAAAAAATATCTCATCAAGTGGTTTATTGCTTTAGTTATGTTCTCATGATGAATTTTCTAGTTTATGTTGTGTGAGAGAGGTGGAGATCTCTATTGAGCTAGTGTCCAGAGGTGCACCAGTATCATTTACTCCATATTAGAAGGGTATGATGGAGATGCAGAAGCTCAAGATGTTGTTATAGGGCTTGGGAGAATTGAGTTTTATTCGACACAATACTTATAAAGGGGGTTAAATGGTTTTTTTCATTATAAGGTTGAATGTTTCTTTTGTCAATGTGTGGATTCTTATAAATTGAATCAGTGACAGTTAAGAACAGGAATCCCTTTTCATGGATAATTGACCTGTTTGATCATCCTAGAAGAGGTTAGGTTTTCTCATAAATTAATTTGAGATACTAATATCATTAGGGGTCTATTTTACCATTTTATAATCCTTGTATTGTTTTTTAGTAGGTATTGTGTATATGAGAATCTGGTTATGGAATTTGGTCTCATGTATGCTGTAGAAGTTTTCAAGTCGATGATGGAAATGTTTTTTTTACTTATTTGGATAAGATTGTAGTGTTATTCATGGATGATATCATGGTGTACTATAATGAGCAACGTGACCATTGCAAAAACCATGAAACAATTTGGGATAAACTAAGAGATAATTAGTTATATTCTCTGCTTAAAAATTTCCACTTATGGATTGAAAAAAATCAGTTCAAGGGTAATATTATATCGGATATTGGATTATCAGTTGACCAAGATAAGTTGAGGTATATAGTTTCTGAAGATTATCCCAAGAACTTCATTGATATATACATTTTCTCATGGATAATGGAATATTGACTTCATTTCATATAGGAATTATCATGCTTCACAGTGTCATTGACGTGCTTTCCAGAGATGGGTGAGAATTTTTTTGGTTAGATATCTATCATACTACCTTTCATGAGCTAAAAGGAATATTTTATTTATCACTAATACTGATTATTCCGTAGAAATAAAGGAGTTACATGGTTTATTGTGACATGATTGACATTGGTGTTAGAGTAGTTCTAATTTTGGGTGATGGATTTGTGTCTTACAGGTATTAGATATAAATGAAATAGGAGAGGCACTACCTGATGCATTATATCTTGTTAGTGGTAGTCATTTCTTCTTTCCTCTATTGGAGACACAATTTACAAGGAGGGTGTTTTTTTGAGAACAAATACAAAATATTCTCAATTATATATTTACACAATGTGATATATATATAAGGAAATGAAGGTGGGTTGAGAACATATATTCTTTTGACATCGAGCTTCACTAAATTCCAAATAAATGAAATTCATTTTCTATTCCACTGACGAGGATGATCCAGAAAATGATAGTTAAGAAGGCCAGTAGCGAGTGGCAGCTTATGGATTTGTTCATTGGGATTTATTTAGAGGTGTAGGATAGTCAGGGATATAATTTTATATAATCCAATGCTATGACCTCTATTATACTATATTGAGTGATTGTGAGGAAAATATATTATTCACAAGGGCTAGAACAATGGGAGAGGGCTGCAAGTGTGGACCCACCTCATGGTTGGACATTACAAAAGGCTGAGATCATGTGTATCCATGTTTTCGATTGGGTTATATTAGAAATAGATGAGGATCTAATGACAGTGTTTCAAGACTCATTTTGGGTAGTGCATATAGGTGTTACCAATATGTACCATGACATATTATATTAGTACTGATGGTGGAGAATGGAAAACTAGCTATGTATTTTGGTAATGATGTGTTCCACAAATTAGCAAGTAAAGGTGGAACTTCAGTGACTGGTTATCATTTCTCATCAGTTTCTAAGTTCAATGTGCAAATGGGATGATTTCATAATGTATTTTTCCACATTTTTATGAGGTATCCTTTAGGTAGCGATGTTGTGTTTTATTTTGTTGTCAATGTCAAGAAGGCTTATCATTTCTTATCAATCATAGAGATATTAAGTGTAGATGGGATTGAGAGTTTGTATATCCATGAGATATTATGACTTCACCGGCTCCTTCACACTATAGTTTCAGATAAGGATTCCTGATTTATGTCTCATTTTTTTGAAACTTTTGTAGAGTGTGTTGGGTACACAGGTGCTTATGAGCTTGACATATCATTATTACACTACTGGCTAGTAAGAGAATATAATACATGTGCATAAAGAAATTATGCCAGCATACATTCAAGATTGTGGGGGATCTTGGGAGATGAATATACCCCTAGTTGATTTAACTTACAATAATTTTTCTCATGTGAATATATATATGGAAACTTATAAATATTTATATGGTTGGAGATATCGATTTCCCATATTCGATCTAGAGGATGGTGAGGCATCTTTACATTGACCATGTCTTGAATATAAGTCTTCTGAGTAGTTCTATTTTATTTAGAATCAAATTGCTATATCTTATATTGATCAACAAAGAAGACATCTAGAGTTCAACTTCAGGGATCAAGTAATTTTTGATATATCACCAATGTAGGGACAAAGATGGATCATGAGACATTGTATTATATCATTATGATATTTCATGGTGTATAATATTTGAGAGAGAGGAGGGACAATATCCTATCAGTTGGAGTTACCTTAGAGGTTTTGGGATATGCATAAAATCATCCAAATATATTAGATGCACTGTTATCATTCACACCCATCTCACGTTTCTCGATATGTGGATGTGGAGTTATAGGTAGCTACATCCTTTGAGGAAAATATTATTCGTATCATTGAAATGATCATGAATGTTCTCGTAGGATGGACAGTTCCTCTAGTATGGGTGATATGGTATCATAAAAGATTACATGAAGAGAATTAAGAGATAGTCTCCATATTACATGCTCAGTGGGTGGAGTTACTCTCAGAATAATCATGACCACTCTAAAGAAGAATTTTAAGGAATAGTTTCTTCAAATGAAAGAATTTTATAATATCTTGAGAATTCATATGTGGTAAAAATATTTTCAATTTCAGTTTAAATGCTTCTTTACAACCTATTGGGATTTCATAATGTGATAATGGGTGAATTGAGAGTTTCCATGGATTTTTTGGATCATGAAACCCCACTTTATTGAGAACGGAGATAGGATTATTGGTTCGGAGAAACCATGAGGAGCTTGAACAAAGTCTACAGAGATCCATATTGTTCGAGAATCAATTCTATTTTGGTGCATGACTATGAAAAAATGAATATTTTTAACAGAGCTGGAACACATGGTTTTCACATGGTTAGGATTTCAATGAATGAAATCCATGCTAGGTTCCCATCATTATAGTAGTGGCCACATGGTTGGAACATTGTTTGAAAAAATGTGCAATCAATCTGGGTGGTCAAGTGTTTTTGGTTTTGATTACAAAATTTTACTCAAATGATTATAATTTCAAAAATAATTCATTTCCACATCCATGGATATCGGTGGAAACATGGTTGATCCTACATCATCCAATTTATCTTATAATCCCAATAATCAATATAAACTTGGAATCTAGTGTGGTCAGACCTGATGGATCCACGATGGTGAGTACTCAATTACTTTGGTCCTGTTTTTTGTTTTCCTTGGTATTAGATGTGTTATTTCGGTGTAAGCTAATTATCCCTATTTATAGGTTATTTTCCCATTCCACATATTTTTTTTTATTAGAGTTTATGAATTAGTTTATAATATATGATCACTCTACTAAATACGTACAATATGATTTCTATTCATTTTCCTTAGGGTTTGGTGCTTTATTGAGCTAGTTTCCATTACAACACCCACCAGAAATACCTGTGGTGCCATGGAAATTAATTGAATAATTAAATTTAATTAAATTGAAAATGTTACAGATTTTCATAAGTTCTTCAATAAGTAGTAGATGTATTTCCCCAGAAATGATCGACCATGGGGTGTTCCCTATAAATTGACTATGATTGTGCCTTTGTTAAACCAACCATGGTGTGTAAATAGTGTTTTAATAGTTATAGTAATTCATATAAAATATGTGTCGAATTGAATTGAATAATTATGGTATGGTTTTTATCCATTACATTTTCATACATTTTTTAAATGGATTGTAGGGAATTGTTTATACGAGTTGTTAAACTCATGAAATGGATTGAATGTGAATTGTGATATGACTGGGAATACTCATGGAAGTTGAATGTGAATTGATGATTGATTATATATAATTCCATGACTGTTCTATACCATATTTCATTGAAATATTAGAGACTTACATGGAGCTATAATATTTTTTAATTTTGATTTTTTAGGATTCCTTGTGCATTCCTAACCCATAGAACTAGTTTATTTTGGTTTGTAGTTGACGTGGTCTGCAGACAAGCTCACTGGAATTCAATTAAATCCAAAAAAATTTCCCATCGACATTATCCTAGGACTCGATGATGATTCCTTGGTCCAAAAAAACATGGATCCATCTTTAAGGGTTCTGATATAATTTATTGTATGACACGACCATGGAAAATGTTATATTCATGATTATACAGCTTGACTGTGTTTGTTTTGAAACTTCTAGTTATACAGAAAGGTCGTGATTGACATGATATATATGGATGTGTGGAGAGGTCATGTTAGTGGTTTATATATTGATGTAAATTACTTATTATAGAAAATTGATCCATGTTTTTTAGGGAACCATTTTGGTATATACAATATCACATGTTATAGAGTATACTTTCCATTGGAAATTTCCTTTTTAATTTCATACCTATGATATGAATTGTACTCTACATTATCTTGATATGTTGCACAATTATGACTTTTTATAGACCATTGGGTGGTTACCTATATGGATTTCATCTCCCACCATACATGGTACACCAAAGGGTAGCAAGATGAACTATTTGGATATAGGTTGGGATGTGGGAAATCAAAAAGTGTAAGATTATTTAAATTGTGCCATTCATAGGTGTAGGGGAGAACATTTCTTGGATAAGGATCGTGATATTGTTTGGAGAAGGTGATTTTGGAATTTTTTTATATTTTGATACATGTACTAGACTAATGACATGTATACCTGTTTTTGCTGTTTTGTAGGGAAATAATATGAACATCATGATATTTGAGATTAATTCTTGAGTTATTTATCTATTCCGACTATTTATTTATTTTCTAACTATTATACTTCTTATAAAATGGGTTTTATGGTTGATACCTATGTGATACCCCCTGATAAGAGGGCGCAGTCTCCCCCGAACACATCCAAGGCCCTAAATTCTTGTTAGTGGCCTCTTAGGTTCAAGGATATGTGCTTGAGTCCATGTGTCCAATAGGTATCGAGAAACATTTGAGTAGAATCCATTTCGGGGATGTTACCCAGGCCGTGAAAGAAAAAAGAATTCATGATTATGAAATGTTTGGAAAATAAATGGATTTCTGAAACATAATACAAATTATATCGCCTAACTTTAGATATATAAAATTATGTTTCATGTTCATGAAGTATGGTTTGGTAGACCATGGAACAACCATATAGTGGTACCACCTTAAGACAACTTCTCAAATGATTGTCATGCTTGGTTAGACAAATTGTTCGCTGACTGTGCTTTTATCCTCTATCTAGACAAGAAAGGTTTCACCTCAACAACATACACATAAATTCCCCAAACCACATTCCAATTTGGTAGATCTACTATCCCTCCTTCCATAAGTATCACAGTTTCATGTAATGGGTTCATGGTTTTTACTAATCGTGATCAAAACAGGAACCTCTTGAAAAGAGACCAAATCATTCCAAAACTCCTCCAATACTCATAAAACATAATCGGATCATTATACATAATTAAAATACATAAATAATTCCTCAAGAACAGGAATATATGGGTTCCAAATTCACCATAACATGAACCTAGATATGGTGCATGGTGTATCCTCCTTCCAATGAGCCACTATGACTATCCACCACAATGTAGGACACAATCTAGGATATATTCACCCTACCATGATGAATAATATGATGTGGTGACACACATCCCTATTTTTCACGCATCCATGTACAAGTCATCATTATCGATCATTACTCATTTTTACTCCATGTTAAATAGTATCCTTGGGCATTGAAAGTTTCATGTTTCCCACAAGGAGAACCTTTGAGTACCATTACCTACATATTTTCCTCCACACATCTCCAAACCACTCACCCAATGAATTTACATACTACATGTTCTAAATAGGGAATATTTTAAACTCAAAACACCTAGAAAATATGCATATCAACGTACTCATTTCCAATTGGTATAACCACTATGATTCCATACTGTCTGTTAGGGTGTAGTCTCCTTCACTATTTCCCATTTAGGAAACAATGATGGAAAAACACACACTAAAATATCATCCTTTTCTATTTCACTCAGTTTGGTGCACCCGAGAAATAAACAAATATATAAAAATTCCAAAAATCCACAACAACTATCCAAAACAGCCTTCTCCATGCCGACTTCATTAGGTAAAGTTCATAAAGGGTACCACTATTCCCAAAAATATGGTGTAGTGTCCCTCAAGATGGAAAAAACATATTCAACCTCTAGATAACATATTAATTCCCTATTAGTACATGCATGCACCAGGAAAAAAAAGTTTATATCATGAAATTCATTCCCTTATAACTAAATATATTGATATCAATCAAACTTAACTCAAATAATGGCCACGAAAAGACAAGATATATCTTCTTGGTGATACTCACTATCCTGACGCCTATTATAAGTGGTATTTGGGGGGGGGGGGCTAAACTCAACAAACTTTTTAACATTGAAGGGTAATTATGCATTAGGTCTTGTAAGAGTTGTATCTAAACCACGTTTTTCATAAGGATATGGTTTAGAGTTTTGAGTCATGTGAGTCATAGTTTAGAAAACTAAGGGAGAATGTGTTAAGGGGTTTACATTTAACTATTAGACCATATAGGACAACATATGTATAGAAATTGAGATATTATTTTCAAGGAATATGATAATCCATTAGTAATTTTAGAAATCTAAATCATTATTTTATAAGTACTAAAAAATTTCACATGAATCATATACCATTTTGGTTGTAAATCCTATCATATATCATGTCGGTTGTAAATCCTACCATATCCTTAATCTTTCATATAAACATGATATGATTCAAGAGAAATGAGTTTATATTGTCAACTATAGGATGACTGTAACTGTAACACCCCGAGATTTTATGAAAAATATTCTTTTAATTTCATTAATGTCTTGTGTTTTATGCCACACCAAGATTACCTTGTGCTATACGCAACACCGTATTAGCTTGTAGTATACGCAACACTATTCTTGGATCATGTTACACACAATTTTGATAATAGTTATTCTACGAAACATTGTGTATATATATATATATTCAATGTATAAATGAAATATGGTTGGATTATGTTATACGAAACAACAAAAGAATCTTGTAGAACATGCATCCCTGACTTGGCTTGCATTACACACAATCGCGACCTTCCTCGATAGCGTGTGTTGTACACAATACCGGGTTTTACTAAACAACGATATATTATTATAATATTATTATGAACTAGCTGTTATGAATATTATTAACTAAATTTTGAATCTTATAACATTATTATTCGTCATTCACATTTTCTAAAACATGGTATAAGAACAAAATAATTTTTTCGGGTAAAATAAGTATTTTTCAAAAAATGCAGTTTTTCCGCCTTTTGATGGCGCACCAACTTTAAATCTAGTTTTTGACATGTTCATAAGTTCAATGTGACAAAATAAAATTCTTCTTTGGAATCATGAAATAAAAATTTACTTTTGATAAATTTTCATATCATTCTGGTAACTTTCATATTTTGATGAATAGTAAAAACACGATATATTTTAATTAAAAACAACTTTTTTCATCACAATAATTTATATGGTTAAATTATAATATTGAATGGGTTTAAAGTATAAATAGAATATATTTTTACCATTTAATATAATTTATTTCATTATCATCGATTCTACCTTGAATTCGTAGGATAAATCAATTCAATCTTTTGCAATGTTTTAAAGAAAAACCCGTTTTCTTTCGACAACAGGATTAATTTTAATTTAATTTATGCAACTTTTGTGTATTGAATTTGGAAAAATGGATTCCATATTTGGAAACAGTGGATCCAAATTATTTTAATAAGCTACTTTTTATTTTTGGGAATTATGAATAGTAACTACTGTAAATTTTATTTACCATAGTTAAAGGTAAATCGGGTAATTAAGGGTAAATATAATATTATAAAATTACCCTCACACATGTCAAAATCCTATTGTATGACTAAAAGTCGACCCATATCACCTAAGGGTCGGATTAGATTCATTTAATGGACTTTTGTCCATGAAAAAAATTTAATTATTATTAAAACCAAAGAATGTGACAACATGTCACTTTCTTAAATCTTATAAGTATAATAATTTTAATTTAGTGATACACTTCCTGAATCTTAGAACATAAATAGTCTACAGAAATATAATACAATTATCTACATCATAGGAATTTATTTATAATTTTTAGGGATTAAATAAGTATCATTTATTATGACACAATGATGATGCAGTAATTGTCTTATTAATGAAATATTGACATAATTGATGTTATAAATACCCAAATAAATGTAATTTAAGACTTTTTATGAATTAAAATAATTTTATAGGTTAATATTAAATGTTAGTATTTATTTAAGTAACTTATTTCGAACTAATCATTCTGTTATGATTTTCACAAAAATTAATTACTAAATAGTGTCAAAATTGACATAAAATAGTTTTTAAAACAAATATTATATTATTAATTGTTATTTTATTCCTAAAAATCTAA
This sequence comes from Viscum album, assembly GCA_963277665.1. NCBI lineage: Eukaryota > Viridiplantae > Streptophyta > Magnoliopsida > Santalales > Viscaceae > Viscum > Viscum album. Next base: position 129,028,384 of record OY728121.1, on the reverse strand, counting down.
GGATCGGCCAAATGACTTAGATAAGGTTATATATATTAATAATAAACAACTTGGAGTTCTTTTGGGTTTTTATAGTAAGTTTATTAACCTTATAGTATAAGAACACAAGAAGACACGGTAAAATTAAAATTATTTAACTTAATGTTAAATCTAAATGATAAGGTTAAAATAGGAACCTAAACTTGTCTAAATTCTATATGATGAGATTATTTCGACCCATACCCACCTTATCTTCGAAATAAATCAATTTGGAGCTATTTAAAACCGAGTTTGGCTTTATAATAAAATAATATTTTTAGTTATTCCAAAGGTACCCCTCTCCTCCCTTATAAAAGGGCACCACCTCCCCCTCTTCCTCACACCACATTGAGCCTTCAAGATCGGCCAAACCATGACAATTTCTCCTCTCCACTTCTCTATAAAATTCCTAGAGGTTCTGGTCATCTTCAAAGACCTATGTTAGTGCCCTAAAATGAGGTCTCAAAGAAGCACTTCAAAGAAGAGGTAATGTCTGTTACCGATTCTTTCATGTTTATTTCCTCTTCCACTTATTCTTCTTTAGTTGTTTCATTATGAAGTAATAAAATCAGTATCACTCATATAATAATATGTTATTATAATTATGAAACAACCCTATTTCACCATCTATCCATCCTACGGAAAAAGAAATCACCGCGCGTGCGTACGTACGGAATACCGTCTCCACGCCGTGGTGTAATCTATTTTCCACTGCCACCTTACTTGGATGGGTATAATGGTGTAAATAATGACTATATATGACTATTAAAAAGTGATATTGATTCAGAAATAGTATAAATACACTCCAATACAATTCCACGATCATAGGAACGATATCATCACTCGTGCGTACGAACGGAATACCGTCTCCATGATGTGATGCGACTCATTCTACATAATCTTCATTACATAATGATTATATAAATGAATTTAATGAATTAATATGATATATATTACACTAATACCATTCTGGAAATGATTTATATATAATCTAAATAGAAGAATAAGAATTTATTCAACAAAACACGCATAAGAACAAAAAGTAATAAACACCCGAATAACAAGTAGTAATGAAATATTACTAATAAGAAGCTAAGAATATGACCATATATGATATCATAACAATAAGTATGATTCTGGAATAAGTCAATAACATTATTTAAATCATTATACAGGAGGTTCGGACATGTACAAAGTATATCGGACCTAAGGTAAGGGAAATATCACAATCTCATTTTTATCCGAGATTGTTTATACTTTGGCATTTACTGGGGTGTATTTTATCATCCACATCCAATTTTCCTCAATATGTAATATTTATATCCTTGTACAATAGTTTATATCCAATTTTACCCTTCGGTGAGTTTTTAGTAAAAGATATGAAAGGAATCTTTTTTTGTTTTTCGTACGAGGTACTTTTTGACTTTTCTGACAAAAGTACGAGAAGAATGTTTTCTTTTAACTTATACGATATGAATGGATTTATAAAGCACTATTTCCAAGAAGAATCCTTTATAAGTTTTCAAGTTTAATTTTAATCAACTTCTTTAATTATAAATTTATGACATGTTAAGAAATGAAAAGTTTTTTTGAAGTAGAAAGGATATTTTCCTCAAGAATGGAGTTCAGGTGTTTTATCAAAATTGTTTTCCATATAAGATAATATAGGGTTCTGTTTATATCCCTATTATTACATGGATTTGATGATGTTGTGATGGAAATATTTTTATTAATTCCTTTATCTTATATGAATTGTTTTATGATGTCATGTTGTTTAAGAATCCCATTTTTATTACATAGGGTATGCAATGATGTATGATTTAAGATTTTGTGGCACACATAAGAATGGTATAATTATGAGATGGGTGGGACCTATATCTCCCTCCAATTCATTGGGTAAAGATTTTATATCTCATGAGATAGACATGGCTGGAATGGTAGGTTATACCGGTTCATTGAAACACAACTGAAACGAGGAGTGAACTCGGTTCAGAAAGGGACATTGTCCACTAAGATAGTCTTGGCAAGTGTCTTGACTAATAATAAATGATTCTCTATGATTATGTTTGTCTGACACAAAGTTTCATGTTTTATGTTATGATTATTGGGATTATATTTCTCTACTATGATTTATCCCATGTTATGAAATTATGATCTCTTTTGCAGGTTATGATTTCCAAAAGATATGTTCTTATGAGTATGACGTGATTGATATTTCTTTTGATTACCCTTACTGAGCATTTGAGCTCACTCTTTTATGTTTTTTTACCAGGACCTAAATAAAGGATATAGGTTTTAAAAAAAGAAGATCTTTATGGGAGATGTTGAATATCTTTCACCACGATTAGAAGATTATATTCCGAGTTTCCAAAGACACTAAACTATTACGGTCCTTGTGTGTGTGTTTTTGTTATGTACTAAGTATTCTGCAAAAGTAATGTAATGTCAATGTACGTCAAGCTTTGGGTCTTTAGAGTTGGTATCAGAGGAAAATTGTAGTTATCCTTTGGAAACTAGGATGCGAAAACATTAGTAAGATCCCTAGAGATATTTATGAGGTATTTCTAGGGATGTCCCTAAGGATAAGTATACATATAGGATATAGTCCTAGAACTATGGTAACGATATTAGATTAAACCAAAGAAGTTAGATATTGAAGTTACTCCCCCTTTATTATGATTTCTGCCTCTCACACTATTCTTTTTGTGTTCTAGAAAATGGCTAGAAACAAGATGATTCTTGATAATGGAGGATATGATGGACAATGGAATGATATTTTTCATGAGAAACCAAATGAAATAGGATTTGGAAGTCCAAACATCATTATTATGCCGAATCAAAAATCTCATAATATGATCAATAAAGTAAAATTTTTTAAGTTTCGTGACTCGGCTAATAAGAGAAAGATGGAGTTTCATGATGATCATAGAGGAAAGAAAGTTCAAATTCCCCTATGTAAATCATGTGGGAAGAGGCATCAAGGGGAATGTTTCAAAGGAACTGGAAGATGCTTTGGGTGTGAAAAACAAGGACACAAATCCAGTAAGTGCAAAGGAAAAGGTTCAGTTAACACTAGGGATGAGGATAATGGTATTGCTATGACATCAACAATGGTTAAATCTTTTAAATGTGGAATGTACGAGCATTTTGAAAACCAATTCCCTAAGGGAAATTCTCATGAAGAGAATCAGTATGGTCGTATGGGTAGTAATTATGTTGATGATGATGAAGAGACTACAAATGATATGTGAGATGAAAGAATTATTGAAGCTCAATCAATGGTTTAAGCATGTAGTGTAATGATTATATGTTTATCATGTGTAATGTTGTATAAGTAATCTCCTGGTACTATGGAATAAAGAGAAATCTAAGGATTGTTACACTGTTGTCTTTCCTTGAGTTTTGAAAGTGTATGATTAATGGAACCAGTATCCATGAAAGGTTATTCAGATATTTTTGGAATGTAGATGATATGCACATAATGAAGGGATAAGGAGAAAATGATATGTTTGATAGTATTCATGAGCTCATGACTGATATAAGGAGAAGGTTATATCATGGTTTGAGTATATAGAATTTTTGGATTTTGGTATGTGGAAAGAGTTAACTTTTGACTGCATTCATGTTTTCACTATGGTTCAATGGTTATTCATTCTTCAAGAGAATACATGATTAAGGTATTCACATGTTTGGAATTTGACCAACAAGATATACCTTATGATATATGGGGGATAAATGATGGAATTCACATGATCATTTTCTTTATACTATGAGCTTGGACTGAAGTATTTTAGATAAGCCTAAAGATTGGAATGGATTATGTTGGACATAAGATAGTATTTTTTAAGGATAGAACTTTTTTGATATTGTTGATGAGATGTTATAGTAATATAGCTTTAGAAAAAGGAAAACCTGCAGGACGGGTGACAGCCCATCGCGTCGGACAAGGCTGTGGGAATCGAACCCACAACCGAAGTGCGACTGGCCTTTATCGCCTACCACTGGCTTACAGGAAGTCCCAGTTTAGTAGAAACTAGCATTATTATATTAAGTAGTATGTTATATGATGTATAAGTCCATTTTAGGATCCATATATGATTAATCTCACTATAGATGGACTTAGGTATTTTTTGATAACTTTTCTAACCTTTTGTTTGAGACAGATGGAATGACCCATCATTCTATCACATGATCTGCTAACACATCACGAACGAGTAATTCAACTTCATTTCTTTAAGAGATGAAGTTGAAATTGTTCAAAGAACGACAAACAGTGAGACTATACCAAAATCATGAAATTAGTTCTTCTAATTACAATTTCATCATCTTTAGGGAAATGATCTTGAAAACCAAAAATGTTGTCCTAGTTCCCTTATATCCAATGAATCTGATGGTACCTTAGATCATCACAAATCTATGGCTTTGTGATTGATGGTTTTTTCTTCATAGCCATGTTCTCTACCACTCTCCATCAAAACAGGATGGTTAGATTTCTCTTCCATATCCATATTTTCACCTATGTGGAAACCCAGTGATTAGTTTATTTGGGTAACCGTTACATTTCATACTTTTTTTAAAGATTGGTTTTGGTATTCCTTTTTACAATGTGGGATTCTATTAAAGAAACTTTCAAATAGTAAACCATTTATAACCCCGAAGAATTTCGAGGGCGAAATTCATTTTAAGGGGGGTAGAATGTAACACCCCGAGATTTTATGAAAAATATTCTTTTAATTTCATTAATGTCTTGTGTTGTATGCTACACCAAGATTACCTTGCGCTATAAGCAAAACCGTATTAGCTTCAGTATACACAACACTATTCTTGGATTGTGTTACACACAATTTTGATAATAGTTATTCTACGCAACATTGAGTATATATATATATATATTCAATGTATAAATGGAATATGGTTGGATTATGTTATATGAAAAAACGAAGGATTCTTGCACAGCACGCAACCCTGACTTGGCTTGCATTACACGCAATCACGACCTTCCTTGATAGCGTGTGTTGTACACAATACCGGGTTTTACTAAACAACGATATATTATTATAATATTATTATGAACTAGCCGTTATGAATAGTATTAACTATATTTTGAATCCTATAACATTATTATTCGTCTTTCACATTTTCTAAAACATGGTATAAGAAAAAAATAATTTTTTCGGGTAAAATAAGTATTTTTAAAAAAATGCATTTTTGCCGCCTTTTGATGGCGTACCCACTTTAAATCTAGTTTTGACATGTTTATAAGTTCAATTTGACAAAATAATATTCTTCTTTGGAATAATGAAATAAAAATTTACTTTGGATAAATTTTCGTATCATTCTGGTAACTTTCATATTTTGATGAATAGTAAAAACACGCTATATTTTAATTAAAAACAACTTTTTTCACCGCAATAATTTATATGGTTAAATTATAATATTTAATGGTGTTAAAGTATAAATATAATATATTTTTACCATTTAATATAATTTATGTCATTAGCATTGATTCTACCTTGAATTCGTAGGGCAAATCAATTCAATCTTTTGCAACGTTTTAATGAAAAACCCGTTTTCTTTCGACAACGGGATTAATTTTAATTTAATTTCTGCAACTTTTGTGTATTGAATTTGGAAAAATGGATTCCATATTTGGAATCAGTGGATCTAAATTATGTTAATAAGCTACTTTTTATTTTTGGGAATTATGAATAGTAACTAAGGTAAATTTTATTTACCATAGTTAAAGGTAAATCGGGTAATTATGGCTAAATATATTATTATAAAATTTCCCTAACACATGTTAAAATCCTATTTTATGACTAAAAGTCGACCCATATCATCTAAGGGTCGGATTAGATTCATTTAATGAACTTTTTTCTATGAAAATAATTTAATTATTATTAAAACCAAATAATGTGACAACATGTCACTTTCTTAAATCTTATAAGTATAATAATTTTATTTTAGTGATACACTTCATGAAACTTCGAACATGAATAGTATCCAGAAGTTTAATACAATTATCTACATCGTATGAATTTATTTATAATTTTTTGGGATTAAATAATTATCATTTATTATGACAGAAAGATGATGCAGTAATTGTCTTATTAATAAAATATTGACATAATTGATGTTATAAATACCCAAATAAATGTTATTTAAGACTTTTTATGAATTAAACTAATTTAATAGGTTAATATGACATGTTTTTATTTATTTGAGTAACTTTTTTCGAACTAATAATTCTTTTATGATTTTCACAAAAATCAATTACTAAATAGTGTCAAAATTGACATAAAATAGTTTTTAAATCAAATATTATATTATTCATTGTTATTTTATTCCTAAAAATATAATGTTTGTCCAAATGACTTATAAAGGTTATATATATTAATAATAAACATCTTGGGGTTCGTTTGGATTTTTATAGTAAGTTTATTAACCTTATAGTATAATAATATAAGAAGACACAATAAAAGTAAAATTATTTATCTTAATGTTAAATCTAAATGATAAGGTTAAAATAGGAACCTAAACTTGTCTAAATTATATTTTATGAGAGTATTTAGACCCATAACCACCTTAGCTTCAAAATAAATCAATTGTGAGCTATTTAAAACCGAATTTGGCTTTATAATAAAATAATATTTTTAGTTATTCTAAAGGTGCCCCTCTCCTCCCTTATAAAAGGGCATCTCCTCCCCCTCTTCCTCAGACCAATTTGAGCCTTCAATCTCGGATAAACCCTGACATTTTATCCTCTCCACTTCCCTATAAACATCCTAGAGGTTATGGTATTCTTCAAAGACCTATTTTAGTGCCCTAAAAGGAAGTATCAAAGAAGCAGTTCAAAGAAGATGTAATGTCCGTTACCGATTCTTTAATCTTTATTTCTTTTTCCACTTCTTCTTCTTTAGTTGTTTCATTATGAAGTAATAACTTCAGTATCACTCATATACTGATATGTTATTATAAGTATGAAACAACCCTATTTCACAATCTATCCATCCTACGTAAATAGAAATCATCGCGCATGCGTACGTACGAAATATCATCTCAACGCCGTTGTGTAATCTATTTTCCACCACCACCTTACTTGGATGGGTATAATGGTGTAAATAATGACTATATATGACTATTATAAAGTGATATTGATTCTGAAATATTATACATACACTCCAATACAATTCCACGATCATAGGAACGATATCATCACTCGTTCGTACGTACGGAATACCGTCTCCACGATGTGATGCGACTCGTTCTACATGATCTTCATTGCATAATGATTATATAAATGAATTGAGTGAATGAATATGATATATATTACACTAATAACATTCTGGAAATGAGGTATCTATAACCTAAAGAGAAGAATAAGAATTTATTCAACAAAACACGCATAAGAACAAAAAGTAATAAACTCCTGAATAACAAGTAGTAATGAAATATTACTAATAAGAAGCTAAGAATATGACCATATATGATATCATAACAATAAGTATGATTCTGGAATAAGAAAATAACATTATTTAAATCATTATACAGGAGGTTCGGACACTTACAAAGCATATCGGACCTAAGGTAAGGGAAATATCACATTCTCATTTTTATCCGAGATTGATTATACTTTGGCATTTACTGGGGTGTATTTTATCATCCACATCCATTTTTCCTCAATATGTAATATTTATATCCTTATAAAATAGTTTATATCAAATTTTACCCTTCGGTGAGTTTTTAGTAAAAGATATGAAAGGAATCTTTTGTTGTTTTTCGTACGAGGTACTTTTTGACTTTTCCAACAAAAGTACGAGAAGAATGTTTTCTTTTAACTTATACGACATGAATGGATTTTTAAAACATTATTTCCAAGAAGATTCCTTTATAAGTTTTCAAGTTTATTTTTAATCAACTTCTTTTAGTTATAATTTTATGACATGTTAAGAAATGAAAAGGGATTTTGAAGTAGAAAGGATATTTTCCTCAAGAATGGAGTTCAAGTGTTTTATCAAAATTGTTTTCCATATAAGATAATATAGGGTTCTGTTTCTATCCCTATTATTACATGGATTTGATTATGTTGTGATGGAAATATTTTTATGAATTCCTTTATCTTATATGAATTGTTTTATGATGTCACGTTGTTTAAGAATCCCATTTTTATTACATGGGTAATGCAATGATGTTTGATTTAAGATTTTGTGGCACACATAAGAATGGTATCATTATGAGATGGGTGGGACCTATATCTCCCTCCAATGCATTGGGTAAAGATTTTATATCTCATAAGATAGACATGGCTGGAATGGTAGGGTATACCGGTTCAGTGAAACAGGACTGAAACGAGGAGTGAACTCGGTTTAGAAAGAGACTTTGTCCACTAAGATAGTCTTGGCAATGAGTCTTGACTAATAAGAAATGATTCTCTATGGTTATGAGTGTATTCCATAAATTTTCGTGTATTAAGTTATGATTATTGGGATTACATTTCACAACTATTATTTATCCCAAGTTATGAAATTATGATCTCTTTTTCAGGTTAAGATTTCCAAATGATATGTTCTTATGAATATGACATGATTGATATTTATTTTGTTTACCCTTACTGAGCATTTGAGCTCACCGTTTTATGTTTTTTTCCCAGGACATAAAGAAAGGATTTAGGTTTAAAAAAAAGAAGATCTTTATGGGAGATGTTGAAGATCATTCACCATGATTAGAAGATTATATTCCGAGTTTCCAAAGACACTAAACTATTACGGTCCTTGTGTGTGTGTTTTTGTTATGTACTAAGTATTCGACAAAAGTAATGTAATGTCAATGTACGTCAAGCTTCAGGTCTCTGCAGTAACACCTGAGACTTTTATGTTATATAAATCATCAATGGAATATTTTTCTACACACAACACTTTCTTGGATTTCTTTACACGAAATCGCAACTTTCCTCGATAGCTTGTGTCGTACGCAATACCGAGTTTCACTAAACCATGATATGGTAATAAAATATTATTAAAACTAGCCGTAATGAATAGTAATAAAAACTTTTTGAAATTTTGTAAATTTTATTTTTCAAAATGGACTTCATTTTTGGATTCGGAATATCGAAATTATCCTAGGGTGAAATTTTGGTATTTTTCTGAAAACTTTCAATTTTTGTTGAATAGTGAAACCACTAAGTGGTAGTTAAAAAACTGAATTTTTCATAAAACTTAATTTTACTACTTCTATGAGTAGAATTTATAAAATCCATGAGATACGGTTGATTTCAGTAAGTAAAATGTGGTTCAATGAGGTGAAAATAATTTTTTGGTGAATAGTAACTTTTTACTTTTTTTTTCCCCAGTTAAAAGTAAATAGGGTAATTAAGGGTAAAAATTATATTATTATTACCCTAAAAAATGTCCTAATTCTAATGGAAAAGTGTAATTCGACCAAAAACAACCTTAGGAATAAAATATTACCATTTAGGCCCACTTGGATTAGATTTGGACATTTATTATTAATTTATTTAAAGAAGGGTTAAAATAGTTAAAATCAATGTTTAATAAGTAAATCATTTTTAATATGGGGTTATACATAAGATAAATTCGACTATAAATATTAATTAAGAAGATAAAAGGATTTCCTACATAATGGTATTTTATTTGTAATTTTTAGACTTTAAATAATTTAATTTATTTATGACACAAAGATGATGCAGTAATTATCTTATTAATGAAATATTGACATAATTGATGTTATAAACACCAAAATAAATGTAATTTGAAATTTATGAATTACACTAATTTTATCGATTAATATGACATGTTATTAGTGATTTAATTAACTTTTTTCGAACTAATCATTCTGTTATGATTTTCACAAAAATTAATTACTAAATAGTGTCAAAATTGACATAAAATAGTTTTTAAAACAAATATTATATTAGTAATTGTTATTTTATTCCTAAAAATCTAAGGTTAGGAAGAATGAATTATATAAGGTTATATATATTAATAATAAACAACTTGGGGTTCTTTTTGCTGCTTATAGTATGTTTATTAACCTTATAGTATGAGAACACAAGAAGACACGGTAAAAGTAAAATTATTTAACTTAATGTTAAATCTAAATTGATAAAGTTAAAATAGGAACATAAAATTTCCTAAATTCTATTATATGAGAGTATTTCAAGCCGTCCCCACCTTAGCTTCTAAATAAATCAATTTGGAGCTATTTAAATCCGAAATTGACTTTATAATAAAATAATATTTTTAGTTTTTCCAAAGGAGCCCCTCTCCTCCCTTATAAAAGGGCACCACCTCCCCCTCTTCCTAACACCACTTTGAGCCTTTAAGCTCGTCCAACCCCTGAAAATTTCTTCTATAACGTTCCCTAGAAACATCCTAGAGGTTCTGGCCTTCTTCAAAGACCTATTTTAGTGCCCTAAAATGAGGTCCCAAAGAAGCACTTCAAAGAAGAGGTAATGTCCGTTTCTGATTCATTCATCTTTATTTCTTCTTCCACTTCTTCTTCTTTAGTTGTTTCATTATGAAGTAATAAAATCAGTATCACTAATATAATAATATGTTATTATAAGTATGAAACAACCCTATTTCATAATCTATCCATCCTACAGAAAAAGAAATCACCGCGCATGCGTACGTACGGAATACCGTCTCCACACTGTGGTGTAATCTATTTTCCACCACCACCTTACTTGGATGGGTATAATGGTGTAAATAATGACTATATATGACTATTATAAAGTGATACTTATTCTGAAATAGTATACATACACTCCAATACAATTCCACGATCATAGGAACGATATCATCACTCGTGCGTACGTACGGAATACCGTCTCCACGATGTGATGCGACTCGTTCAACATGATCTTCATTTCATAATGATTATATAAATGAATTTAATGAATGAATATGATATATATTACACTAATACCATTCTGGAAATGAGGTATCTATAACCTAAAAAGAAGAATAAGAATTTATTCGACAAAACATGCATAAGAACAAAATGTTATGAACACCCGAATAACATGTAGCTATGAAATATTACTACTAAGAAGCTAAGAATATGACCAAATATGATATCATAAAAATAAGTATGATTCTGGAATAAGTCAATAACATTATTTGAATCATTATACAGGAGGTTCAGACACGTACAAGGCATATCGGACCTAAGGTAAGGGAAATATCACAATCTCATTTGTATCCGAGATTGTTTATACTTTGGCATTTAATGGGGTGTATTTTATCATCCACATCCATGTTTCCTTAATATGTAAAATTTATATCCTTCTAAAATAGTTTATATCCAATTTTACCCTTCAGTGAGTTTTTAGTAAAATATATGAAATGAATCTTTTGTCGTTTTTCGTACGATGTACTTTTTGACTTTTCTGACAAAAGTACGAGAGGAATGTTTTTTATACGGCATGAATGGATTTTTAAAAAAATATTTCTAAGAATATTCCTTTACAAGTTTTCAAGTTTATTTTTAATCAACTTCTTTTAAGAATTGTATGACATATTAAGAAAGGAAAAGTGTTTTTGAAGTAGAAAGGATATTTTCCTCAAGAATGGAGTTCAAGTGTTTTATCAAAATTATTTTCAATCTAAGATAATATAGGGTCTTGTTTCTATACCTATTATTACATGGATTTGATTATGTTGTGATGGAAATATTTTTATGAATTCCTTTATCTTATATAAATTGTTTTATGATTTCATGTTGTTTAAGAATCCCATTTTTACTACATGGGTTATGCAATGATGTATGATTTATGATTTTGTGGCACCCATAATAATGGTATAATTATGAGATGGGTGGGACCTATATCTCCATCCAATTCATTGGGTAAAGATTTTATATCTCATGAGATAGACATGGTTGGAACGGTAGGTTATACCGGTTTAGTGAAACAGGACTGAAAGGAGGAGTGAACTCGGTTCAGAAATGGACTTTGTCCACTAAGATAGTCTTGGAAATGAGTCTTGACTAATAATAAATGATTATCTATGATTATGTGTGTATGACACAAAGTTTCATGTTTTAAGTTATGATTATTGGGATTAAATTTCACTACTATGATTTATCCCATGTTATTAAATTATGATCTCTTTTGCAGGTTAAGATTTCCAAGAGTTATGTGCTTATGTATATGATGTGATTGATATTTATTTTGTTTACCCTTCCTGAGCCTTTGAGCTCACCCTTTTGTATGTTTTATTTCCCCAGGTTAGGAAGAAGGTTATTAAGTAGAATGTGCCAAAAATAGACTCTAGATATGATGAAATAAATGGGAGGCCAAGTAGATGCTTATGAACCAGTTGTTTATGTTTCCCAGTTTCTAAATACACTATACCTATATGGTCCTTTCTTGGTTTTGTTATATGTTGTAATAAGTGTGCTTTAATTCTGATGTAATAACAATGTATGTAAAGTATGGGTTGTTATAGTTGGTATCAGAGGAAAGGTATAGTCAACCTTTGGAAACTAGGATGTGAAAGCCTTAGTAAGAACCCTAAGGATAAGTCTAAGAATAGAACACAATCTCAATGTTTTAGAAACGGCCATGAATAACCTAGGATAAGACCTTAAGTGTGAAATTTTATTCTTGATTATGTGGTTTTCCTATTATAATTAGTGTTTCTCACACTATTCTTCTTGGTTTTAGTCAATGGCTGGAACACAAAGGAACCGTGTTAATGCGGAATGAGATGGGCAATGTAATGATTGTCCCCCTGAGCAACCAAACGTTATGGGAGATGGAATGAAAAATACTGTATCCATGATCACACAACATTCTCATGCTATGAATCATGCAGGACATCCATACGAGCAAAGGAAGGAGCAACATTCTGTTGAATACTTCATGATACAACATCCACCTTCATTCAGCGGGTCTACTGATCCATTAGTTTTTGAACAATGGATTAGTACTACTGAAAAGATATTTTCAGTTCTTCAATGATCTGAGCATGATAAATTCATCTTAGCAGTGTATCATTTGGAAGGTGATGCTAATCAATGGTGGAATCTTATTAAGAATATGAGGCAAAGGGATGAAATTGAGTCCATGGAATGAGACGAGTTCAAGAACTTATTTTTCAATAATTACTTCCCTCGTATTCTCCGAACAAAGATGGAGAATGAGTTTCTTGAACTGAAGCAAAAGGTTGATGAATCTGTTGGTACCTATGAAGAAAATTTTACAAGACATGCATGGTATGCTTCTGGTATTATTATCCAACCTGAGAGTAAGATCGATCGATTCTGTAGTGGCTTAAAACCAAGTCTTCGAAGGGCCTTAGCCATAAGGGACTTCAATAGATACGAGGAAGTCATTCGATGTGCTCTCAAAGTTGAGATGGAGATTGGAGTAACCCATCAGTCATATGGGTTTAATAAGTAGAGGAAAATCAAATTCAAAGGAAAATCTAAAGAGCACACTGAAAAGAAGATGAGCTTTCCCTTATTCTCAAAGTGTGGAAAGAAACATGGAGGGAGTTGTCTTAAATGTACAAGTAAATGTTTCAAATGTGGAAAGGAAGGTTATCAGGTATTTGAATTCTGCGATGATGGGAAGAAGATGTCTAATGATGCAAACAAAGGAAGGGATACACAGAATGAACCTTGTACACATCAATGTTTCAAGTGAAAGGATATGGGAAATTATGCCAATAAATGCCCTAGTCCAAGGGTTGATGATGATGGTTGACGTCAACAAACTCTTAAGGCTAAAGACAATGGAAAGTCACATGCAATTTCTACCAGCGATGTGGTGTACGATAACGATGTGGTGAAAGGTACACTTACCATCCACTCTAAAGTAGAAAATGTTTTATTTGATTCTAGATCCACCCACTCCTTTATTTCTGAAGAATTTTCTAAGTGTATCACCGTATTACCTCAACAATTAGATGTTGAGTTAGCTGTGACAACACCTAATGGCACAACAGTCGCATCAAAAGTTTATAATTCTTCTCCGATTGAAGTTTGTGGGAATGTGGTTCCTGCAAATCTTGTGATCCTTCCTATAGTGGAATTTGATGTGATTCTTGGCATGGATAGGCTTTTTCTACATGGATCTCATATCAATTTCCAAAGAAGGGAAGTCACATTTCATATTCCAGATCAATCTATGATCGTCCATCGATGCAAGGATGAACATAACCTTCCCGTGGGAATTTCTTCCATTTTATCGGTATTGATTCCACTAAATGAAGGTTATTTATCTCAAATGGTTGGTGAGAAACTCACGATTAAGAATATGCCCATTGTACGGGAGTTTGATGATGTCTTTCTGGAGGAATTACCAGGTGTTCCACCGAATCGTGAAGTTTAGTTTTCAATAGAACTCGTACCGGGTGCTTTGCCTATTTCAAAGACACCTTATAGAATGGCCCCAATTGAGTTGCAGGAATTGAAGAAGCAACTCCAAGAGAATCTTGATAAGGGGTTCATACACCCTAGTGCGTCACCTTGGGGAGCACCTGTTCTGTTTGTTAAGAAGAAAGATGGATCAATGAGACTCTGCATTGATTATCGAGAACATAACAAGATCACTATCAAGAAAAAATATCTTCTCCCGCGCATTGATGACCTATTTGACCAACTACGTGGAGCTCAATACGTTTCTAAGATTGATCTTCGTTCAGGGTATCATCAATTAAGGGTCAAAAGGGAGGATATACCAAAGATGACTTTCCGTACAAGGTATGGCCACTATGAATTTATAGTGACGCCATTTGGTCTTACTAATTCCCCTACTATCATCATGGATCTAATGAATAGAGTCTTTAGAGACTATCTTGATCAGTTTGTGGTAGTATTTATAGATGATAATCTTGTCTATTCAATGATCAAGGAATAACATGAAGATCAATTGAGAATTATATTGAATACCCTGAGAAAGGAGAAGCTTTATGCCAAATTTACCAAGTGTGAATTTTGGATTAAAAAAGTTGCATTTTTGTTTCACATAATCTCAAAAGAGGGGATATCTGTGGATCCAGCAAAAATAGAGGTTATCGAAAGATGGTCGAGACCAACAACAGTAACCGAGATCCGAAGATTTCTTGGTTTGGATGGATATTATCGACGTTTTGTGAAAGATTCTTCAAGATTATCTAATCCACTCACCAAGTTGACTCGGAAAGGAGTTAAGTTTGTTTGGACGGAGGAATGTGAAGATAATTTCAAGGAGTTGAAAAGAAGGTTATCCAGTGCACCTGTTCTCACACTGCCTTGTAGTGGAGAAAGTTTTGTGATCTATAGTGATGCATCCATGAAGGGATTGGGGTGTGTTCTTATGCAAAATGATATGGTGATAGCTTATGACTCACGAATGTTGAAAATACATGAGCAAAATTACCCAACTCATGATTTGGAGTTAGCTGCGGTAATATTTTCATTAAAGATTTGGAGGCATTACCTTTATCGTGAAAGGTGTGATATTTATACCGATCATAAAAGTTTAAAGTATATTTTCACACAAAAGGAGCTGAATATGCGCCAAAGAAGATGGTTGGAGCAGATTAAGGATTATGACTGCTCAATCCATTACCACCCTGGGAAAGCAAACAAGGTGGCAGATGCATTAAGTCGACAAGACCATGCTAGTTTATCCATGATAAGGATCACAAAAGATCCAATATTTATGGATTTACAAAGGATGGATCTTGGAATTATAATGAAAGGGGAAAAATTGTATCTTTCTATAATGAATTTTCAACCATCTATACATGTGAAGATTAAAGAGGCACAGAAGGAAGATGTTGAGTTACAAAAGAAGGTGAGAAATGTTCCTGAATTGAACCTTGATTGTGATGGGATAATAATGTTCACGAATCAGGTTTGTGTTCCTCCCATCCTCGAATTAAAGAATGAGCTGCTGGATGAGGCTCATAGTTCTTCATTCTCTATTTATCCTGGAAGCACGAAGATGTATAGGGACCTGAAAGAATACTTCTGGTGGGATGGCATGAAAAGAGATGTTGCTGAATATGTCTCTCGATGCTTGGTTTGTCAACAAGTTAAAGCTGAGAGACAGAAGTCTAAGGGGATGTTACAACCATTACCAATACCCGAATGGAAATGGGAAAACATCACTATGGACTTTGTCACAGGACATCCTAAAACATCCAAAGGAAATAATGCTATCTGGGTCATAGTTGATCGCCATACAATGTCTGCACACTTCATTACTATTAGAGAGTATTTCTCTCTAGATCAGCTTGCCAGGATATATGTAAAGAAAGTGGTACGATTGCATGGAGTACCACTTTCTATTATATCTGATCGGGATCCAAGATTTACCTCGAAGTTCTAGCGAAGTCTTCAGTATACTCTGGATACAGAGTTGAGTTTCAACACTGCTTATCATCCTCAGACAGACGGTTAGTCTGAGAGAACAATTCAAACTCTAGAAGATATGTTGAAAGCTTACTCTATGGATTTCAAAGGTGGTTGGGATCAACACCTACCTTTGGTGGAATTTTCTTATAATAATAGCTTTCACTCTAGTATTCAGATGGATCCTTATGAATCTCTCTATGGAATGAAATGCAGGACTCCAACTTTCTGGGATGACGTTGGGGAAAGAAAGCTATTAGGACCCGATCTCGTTGATGAAATGGAAGAAAAGGTCATAGTTATTCAGCAACACATAAGAGCATCTTAGAGTCGATAGAAAATTTAAGCCGACAACCGAAGAAAACACCAAGAGTTTGAAGTGGGAGATAAAGTGTTCTTACGAATATCTCCCTGGAAGAGGGTTATGAGATTTGGAAAGAAGGGGAAGTTGAGGCCTTGATATATCGGTCCTTTCGAAATACTGGATCGTGTTGGGAAGGTAGCTTACCGATTGGCACTTCCACTGAATCTCTCTCAAGTTCACGATGTGTTCCATGTATCTCTCCTGAGAATGTACATACCTGATCCTTCACATGTACTCAGCTCAGAAGTTGTACCACTGGAGCAAGATCTTTCTTATGAAGAACAACCGATAGGGATTCTGTATTGTAGCGAAAAATTCCTACGAAACACGACCACTCGATTGGTGAAAGTTTTATGGAGGAACCAAAAATTAGAAGAAGCTACATGAGAGCTTGAGGATATGATGAGGGAGAGGTATCCTCGTCAGTTTGTTACAAAGTGACAAATTTCGAGGGAAAAATTCATTTTAAGGGGGGTAGAATGTAACACCCAAGACTTTTATGTTATATAAATCATCAAAGGAATCTCTTTCTACACACAACACTTGCTTGGCTTGCTTTACACGAAATCGCAACCTTCCTCGATAGCTTGCGTCGTAGCAATACCGAGTTTCACTAAACAACCATATGCTAATAAAATATTATTAAAATTAGCCGTTATGAATAGTAATAACCACTTTTTGAAATTTTATAAATTTTATTTTTCAAAATGGACTTCATTTTTGGATTCTGAATATCAAAATTATCCTAGGGTGAAATTTTGGTATTTTCCTGAAAACTTTCAATTTTCGATGAATAGTGAAACCACTAAGTGGTAGTTAAAAAACTGAATTTTTCATAAAACATAATTTTACCGCTTCTGTGAGTGGAATTTAGAAAATCCGAGAGACACGGTTGATGTCAGTAAGTAAAATGTGGTTCAATGAGATGAAAATAATTATTTGGTGAATAGTAACTTTTTACTTTTTTTAACCACGGTTAAAAGTAAATAGGGTAATTAAGGGTAAATATGATATTATTATTACCCTAACACATGTATTAATTCTATTGGATGAGTTTAATTCGACAAAAAACATCCTTAGGAATAAAATATGACCATTAAGCCCACATGGATTAGATTAGGACATTTATTATTAATTTATTTAAAGAAGGGTTAAAATAGTTAAAATCAATGTTTAATAAGTAAATCATTTTTAATATGGGGTTATACATAAGATAAATTCGACTATAAATATTCATTAGAAATATAAAAAGATTTATTACATAATGGTATTTTATTTGTAATTATTAGACATTAAATAATTTAATTTATTTATGACACAAAGATGATGCAGTAATTATCTTATTAATGAAATATTGACATAATTGATGTTATAAACACAAAAATAAATGTAATTTGACACTTTTTATGAATTCCAATAATTTTCTAGTTTAATATGACATGTTATTATTTATTTAATTAACTTTTTTCGAACTAATCATTCTATTATGATTTTCAAAAAAATTAATTACTAAATATTGTCAAAATTGACATAAAATAGTTTTTAAAACAAATATTATATTATTAATTGTTATTTTATTCCTAAAAATCTATGGTTCGGACAAATGACTTAGGTAAGGTTATATATATTAATAATAAACAACTTGGGGTTCGTTTGGCTGCATATAGTAAGTTTATTAACCTTATAGTATAAGAACACAAGAAGACACGGTAAAAGTAAAATTATTTAACTTAATGTTAAATCTAAATGATAAGGTTGAAATAAGAATCTAAAATTGTCTAAATTATATTGGATGAGAGGATTTCGACCCATCCCCACCATATCTTCGAAATAAATCAATTTGGAGCTATTTAAAACCGAACTTGACTTTATAATAAAATAATATTTTTAGTTTCTCCAAAGGAGCCCCTTTCCTCCCTTATAAAAGGGCACTCCTACCCCTCTTCCTCACACCACATTGAGCCTTCAAGCTCGTCCAAACTCGGCCAATTTCTTTTCTCCACTTCCATAGAGACATCCTAGAGGTTCTGGTCTTCTTCAAAGACTTATTTTAGTGCCCTAAAAGGAGGTCTCAAAGAAGCACTTCAAAGAAGAGGTAATGTCTGTTACCGATTCTTTCATCTTTATTTCTTCTTCCACTTATTCTTCTTTAGTTGTTTCATTAGGAAGTATTATCATAAGTATCACTAATATACTGATATGTTATTATAAGTATGAAACAAACCTATTTCACCATCTATCCATCCTACGGAAAAAGAAATCACCGCGCGTGCGTAAGTACGGAATACTGTCTCCACGCCGTGGTGTAATCTATTTTCCACCACCACCTTAATTTGATGGGTATAATGGTGTAAATAATGACTATATATGACTATTATAAAATTATACTGATTCTGAAATAGTATACATACACTCCAATACAATTCCACGATCATAGGAACGATATCATCACTCGTGCATACATACGGAATACCGTCTCCACGATGTGATGCGACTCGTTCTACATGATCTTCATTTCATAATGATTATATAAATGAATTGAATGAACTAATATGATATATATTACACTAATACCATTCTGGAAATGAGATATCTATAACCTAAAGAGAAGAATAAGAATTTATTCGACAAAACATGCATAAGAACAAAAAGTTATAAACACCTGAATAACATGTAGCAATGAAAAATTTCTACTAAGAAGCTAAGAATATGATCAAATATGATATCATAAAAATAAGAATGATTCTAGAATAAGTCAATAACAATATTTAAATCATTATACAGGAGGATCATACACATACAAAGCATATCAGACCTAAGGTAAGGGAAATATCACAATCTCATTTTTATCCAAGATTGTTTATACTTTGGAATTTACTGGGGTGTATTTTATAATCCACATCCATGTTTCCTCAATATGTAATATTTATATCCTTGTACAATAGTTTATATCCAATTTTATCCTTTAGTGAGTTTTTAGTAAAAGATATGAAAGAAATCTTTTGTCGTTTTTTGTACGAGGTACTTTTTGACTTTTCCGACAAAAGTACGAGAAGAATGTTTTTTTTATACTGCATGAATGGATTTTTAAAACAATATTTCCAAGAATCATACTTTACAAGTTTTCAAGTTTATTTTTAATAAAATTCTTTTAATAATTGTATGATATATTAAGAAAGGATAAGTGTTTTTGAAGTAGAAAGGATATTTTCCTCAAGAATGGAGTTCAAGTGTTTTATCAAAATTATTTTCCATCTAAGATAATATAGGGTTCTATTTCTATCCCTATTGTTAAATGGATTTGATTATGTTGTGATGGAAAATTTTTTATGAATTCCATTATCTTATATGAATTGTTTTATGATGTCATGTTGTTTAAGAATCCCATTTTTACTACATGGGTTATGCAATGATGTATAATTTATAATTTTGTGGCACAAATAAGAATGGTATAATTATGAGATGGGTGGGACCTATATCTACCTCCAATGAATTGGGTAAAGATTTTATATCTCCTGAGATAGACATGGCTGGAACGGTAGGTTATACCCGTTCAGTGAAACAGGACTGAAACGAGGAGTGAACTCGGTTCCTAAATGGACTTTGTCCACTAAGATTGTCTTGGCAATGAGCCTTGACTAATAAGAAATTATTCTCTATGATTATGTGTGTATTCCACAAAGTTTTATGTTATATTTTATGATTATTGGGATTCCATTTCACTACTATGATTTATCTCATGTTATGAAATTATGATCTCTTTTACAGGTTAAGATTTCCAAAAGTTATGTGCTTATGTATATGATGTGATTGATATTTCTTTTGTTTACCTTTACTGAGCATTTGATCTCAGACTTTTGTATGTTTTATTTCCCCGGGTCAGTAAGAAGGTTATTAAGTAGAATATTCCAAAAAGGGACTCTAGATATGATGAAATAAATGGGAGGAAAAGTAGATTCTTTATAAACCAGTTGTTTATGTTTCCTAGTTTCTAAAGACACTATACCTATATGGTCCTTTCTTGGTTTTGTTATATGTTGTAATAAGTGTTCTTCAATTCTGATGTAATAACAATGTATGTAAAGTATGGGTTGTTATAATGAAACCCTATTGAAAAATATTTAGGATTATGGGGAAAGATCATGATTATCACATTCTAGTGATAGATTTATCTATCATTGGTTAGATAGGAGATGATTCCACATTCTAGTGGCCCGAGAATGAGGTATCTATGATCAACGAGTGGAGGGTTGATCATCTACAAATTATGCAGAGATCATTCCCAGGTTGAGTAGGATTATACAGCTCATCGACTGAGTGTGTTAGATGAGTTCACGTTTTAAAAGGATCCTATGATTATAGGTGATCTTGATCATTAATAGGATAAAGGATTTACAAGAGATGATGGCTCATGTATTCCATTAGGTTTATAAACCCAGTGATCTAATGGTGATTCTTACAAAAAGTTCCTTTAATAGACTATTAATCTATTAGTGATATTTATTAACACAGTAATATGATAAGGATTCCATATATTTGTTATTTTTTAATGTAATTTCTAATGGGGATAATAATTAAATGATATTAGGGATAGTATAATTTAGAGAATATATTGACCATTGAATGGGAGACATTTACATGATTAGGTACACATTGAGGTTTTCAAACCTGTCGATCTAATCACTAGACATGATTTATGAGGGAATCTTGTGAACCTGAATGATCAAGTATGTATTTGAAAAATAAATTATATTTTGGGTTGTATCTATCAATATCACCCCCTTTTCCATATTATTAGAGATATCCCAGTGATTTAATGCTTCTTAGTGGATACTTGATTTGGAAACATATAATTTTGGTGTTTCCAGGGAGTGGAGATATCGATAGTAGTAAGAGAAAAATAGTCATTGAGATCCCATCATTTGAGGAAACCATATTTATTATCTCAATCATGGAAATAATTTATAGGGGAATCAAATAAAAGGTCAAAATATAGGGGATAATGGTTATTCATTTCAGGAAGAGTTTGATGGAATATATCTTATGATTTATCAAAATTAAAAGAATATAAGGAAATCCAAGGTGGTAATATGATAATATATCCATGTAAAGGGTGTTGATAGGATACGTAGCCCACACTCAGTGGACAAGGTGGTCCTATCAGATGAGTATTCAATATAGGATCTTATAGAGAATCTAGAGGATATATTTGTGGATGAATCCTAAAAAAATCTTCCCCAAACTCCACCAACAACAACTCTAGTTTACCCACAAAAGTTTCATAGAGAAATAATCAATCCCATGGATTGATGCATTCTATTGAAGGAATTAATTAGGGAAAATTATATATATTTTAATGTAAAATTTGTGTATTCTTTATACAATAACACTATCCATTCAGCACTAGAATGAGCCATTATTTTTTTATCTCTATTATTAGAGGAATAAACACAATTTTAACACTTATCTGAAAATATATTCTTTGAGACTCCCCTAATAACTGATCACTTGGTCAACCACAGTTTCATATTGTGTGGGATTCCACAATGTTGAGAGAGGTTCTCATAGTATATCATAATAGTTGGGATTAAACCCTCAAACATACTCATTGATATTCACTATATACTTTTAGTTTATCCTTGATTGGATTTCGTTCATCATATAGTATGATGTATTTGAGTTAATGGATCAAGATTTACATTTATGGATGATTCAGACTGTCAAGAAGAATAAGAATGGCCACACCATAAGAAATTTTAACCATATACCCAATGGTTTTAGATTATTTTCATATAAAATTAAAAAATATCATGAGAGAGAGAGATCTTGGTTTTTTATGCTATGGTTATTTAGAGGATCAAATGTCCCTAGTTTTGGAGGAATTTATTTTCATTTTCATTGTGGATTATATAGGGTAACCTCATCATTGAGAGATCATTTTTAGAATTATATTTCATTATTATAATATAATAATTTATTTTAAACATATTACATAAAACTATATGATCCAATGGGACTGAAAGTGTAGTTTGAATTCATTTTGTGAATGGTTTTATCAAGTGTAATGTTTCACTTTAAATGGATCCTCTTTGAATTTATATAGGGGGAAAAGTAACTTTGAATGAACAATTTTTTTTTATACTTTATGTTTAATTTTGTTGATGTGGATATACTGAAGATAAAATTTAGGAATATTAGTAGATATTTAGAGATCATACTTATGAAAGCCTGAGCGATTGAAATCCAATCAATGTTATTGAAAACTATGAACTAAACCATTTCGGAATTCTAGGAGTCTTTTTTAATGTTATTAATCAATTTTATCATCTTATATTATATAATACCTTGAAAAAATTAACTATATAATTAACATTGTTATATAAAATATTTTATTAATTAAATTACACTAAAACATTCAGTTAAGGTTTTAGGGGATTGTGAAACCCAATACATTAAAAAATCCCCACATCCACTCAATATAAATTTTCTATACAATGATTTGGATTTATGTGATAAACATGTATAATTGAAGACAAATCTATATAATCAATAGATGAATCACTAAAAATAGATCCCATTAAAGGGTGTATATATATAATAGATCTTCTAGTCCATTAAAAAATCGGAAAACCCCTGAAACATAATCTTTGAGATTATATAAAACTCATAAAAAACTTATTTTATAAAACAATAATAAAACATAGTAATAATTCATAAAATCAGTGGAACCATTATGAATTCAAGATGGAAAATTATATTCATCATTATTATTCACTTGTATTTACGGATAATGGAATAACATAGAATTAGTTAATTCCAACATCATTTTACTCGAGAATAAATCCATACACAAACAATTAGAGGGAAATATCTCAGGACCTCTCCTAATCGTAAATATTGATTAATAATTATTACATGAAAAAAATAAGATAATTACCTTTATCATTTCATTAATAAAACTCTTAAAAAAATAATTTTCAATCCATAATCATAAAATTTAAGGATAATTGATAAAAATAAGATGAAATAAAATTTCTGTTTCTAATAAAATATATTTTAAATTATAATATGCATAAAATAATAGTAATTGATATTTATTTAGAAAACCCAGAAAATTTGATGAGGTATCTTCAAAAAAAAGAAATGAGTGATGTGGAAAATGATCTGATATAAGAGGCACATACAAAGATATTCATTTCCCATTTTCATAAATAATAACCCATGAAAAAAATGAAAAAATTGATTTTTATCCTCATTTAATTAAGATAGTAATGGAATAAAAAAAGATTCCTTATGAAATAATAGAAGTGTATAGATGAAAATTTTTGATAAGAATATTTAATATGAACATGGATGAGATAAATTTTACAGAGAAACTTCAATTCACAACAAGTATTGGTTTAAAAGAAAAACCCCCTTACATCGAGTCTCGAATCATCTTATACATCCTCTACCCACATGAATAATAAAATATCATTAATTATTTACTTGCATGAAAAAAAATTCATTTTTATTTCCAATTAATTATTCATTTTATTTCATTTATTATCCATTTTAATTTATTTACAATATTAGTATTTCGAATTTCAAATGTTCAGTGATTATTTGATCAACAATATCCCACTATAATTTGGTATAATCATAAAATTCAAATATCAATGATTGTGTAACCATAACATTCAAAATGTTTAATTTATTATTATTATATTGTTCCATAATAATAAATGTTTAAGAGGTAATGAAATTGTCTCCATTGAGAGAATATTCCACTTAAGTATTATTTTTTATGGATAAAAAATGATTAAAACATTTTCATGAAATTTCACTGTTAATATGGATAATATAATATATAATAATAATTATTAATCTTATTATATTAATTGTATTATTAAATTATATCCATTCAATAAATAAAATTTTTAGAATATCCATGGATGATATACATTTATGAAAACATTAACAATCACTTAGGTTTCCTTAATTTATGAAAATGAATGATGTTTAAAAAAATTAAAGTGAAGGGGAAAAGAAATAATTTTATGAGCCTCATAAATATTTTTTCATATAACCGTTCAATTTTTATTGTAAGTTTTAAAAGTACTTATTTTATTTAAAAGAGTTAGAGTAAAATTTAAATGAAAAATATCATTTTTCAAAAAACCTACATGTTGATATAATAATGATTTTTGACGATGTTTTATGTAATGATTAATGGATCATATATCATCATTGATGTAAGAAAATTATCCCAATAAATTGGGGATAGAAAAGTATAACTTAACTATATAATTTTTAAAAGTGTTTTAAAATTATGAAACATAAATCACAATGGAATATCAATTTTGAAAAATAATACCATGATCCCCAGACCACCTCATATGGATTGAGTCCAATTATATTTGATAAAGGTTTTTTTGAAAGTCTAGAGACATATGAAAATTAAAAGGGGAGTTTAGAGAGATTTCGATCAAATATTTAGAGATGGAAAAACCGTATATGTAGTTTGGGATGATGGGAGTGAGTCTCTTCTTATAAGAAAAATCGAAGAAATATTCCTAAACACTTAGTCAACATGGATCCGGGATGTAATTTTAAAAGTGTATGTGTTTCCCCGAAGGAAAATTATGAAATTTTAAATCATTTCCCAAACTATGTATCTATATATATGATTTAATATTTTTATTAACAATTTATGAATTATTGTTTAACATTAAATACATTTTTAGTAATTTTTAGTGTTATATTCATCATTTGAATTTAATAATATCTATATAACAATGAAATTATCATTTAAACATTGAAATCATTACATATATATCATATTGATTCATAAAATCTATTAAATACATCAATTAATCCTTATCATATTACATTTAATATTTTTAAAATAATTTACAATGACATTTCTTCTATCTTAGCTGCTGATGCATCGACACTATATATGATTTTTGTAATAATTCTTCTATTAAATTTTTTAAAAATTTACTAATCAAAATTTATTTATTTATTCATTTATATTTTCATCTAAAACCATTAATATTGTATTTTAATTCACATACTTATCATGAAACATATTTTTAATATTTTATTTTGACTCTTTTACTTTCTACAAGTAGTTGGTACACATTTGGATAATTATGTTATGAAATAGTTTTAAAATTAATTAATATATGTAAAAACCTATATTATGAATTATTTTTATTCCTTGTAATAACATCTAATGACTTCTAAATATTTTCATCTTTATTAAAACCGATGTGTTTCGAAGCTTGCCATTTACACAATACTAAAATTTTTAGATTAAAAAATTTTTTAAATAGAAAATAGAAAATAATATTATATATTTAAATTATTTTTTAAATAGATGAAATTATTAGGGTGTAAAATTCACATAAAAAAGTACAATTGAGTATAAAGTGATTATTTTGAACAATATTTTTTTATTTATATTTTTAACTTTGATATTTTTGAGGAGTGATTTAAAAAAATTATTGAAAAAATTAAACTACTAAAAAATAAAATCTATTAATTTTATCCATATAATTTTGATGTAATTATAAAATCTGGGATATATTGATATGTTTTGTTTTAAATTTTTTTATTATATGTATTTTTATTTAAAAGTATATTTATCTTATTTAATGTATTGAAATTATGTAAAACTATAGATAATACTAATATATAAAGGAATAATCATCCTTACATTGATTATGAAATGTTTTTAAATAATGATAAATTCACCTGATGTAAAAAGGTTTATTTTTCATAAAAAAATCTTTTTTATACCCAATTTATTTTCAACTTAATGAATTAAATTAATAACTATTTGGTGAATTATTTTAATAATTTTTTAGATAATATATAAAATAAAATAAATTTACATTAATCTAGTTTTTGTTATAGGGAATGGAATTAGAAAAAATTATTTTTCTTCTTCAAAAATACTCATTTCTAAAATAGTTTTTTTGTGATTTGTGAGAAGATAAAAGATTTAATTTTGACCACATATTGAAATTGAATTTCATAATTGGATTAGATATTTTATATTAATTTTTACATAATTTTTTGGCACAAAAATAAGATACCAATATAACAGTTTGTTACCATGGTAAGGGTTAAAAGGGGTAAAAGGTAGGTTAATATAAGTGATGAGGCCATAATTATCACTACCACATGTTCCAATTTTTTTCTGAATATTTATAAATTATATATATATATATATGATATTTTAATATATGGATTCCTATTTCCATGATGAATACATTAATTAAATTCAATGTTAGTATGATTTACCAGGATTCTACAACTATAAATGATAATAGGATCCTCATCTAATCACTTCTCCATAAAAATAGATCGTATTATCATAAAATATCTCCATCTAGATAACATCCCAACTCTCTACCTCTCACACTTGTGGACTTGGTTCCACCAAAACACCAAACTATGAATCCTTATTGTATAAACAAAAGGTAGATATCTGAGGAAGTGGTAAATGTTGTAACAAGTTTCATTTAAGATTATTTATTTGTAATCATTCGCTAATGAATATAGGAACACCACAACATTATATAATCAGTATCATTTTAAGGATGAAATTTTATTATATTATTGAACAATCATTATCTACCTTCGTTCGATCCGATGAAAAATTTGAATTTCCCTCATACATACTTTCAGACTACCACCTCCATGAAGAGAAATAATTTATTTATCATCACTATCTCTATATGATCTTTATATTTTTGGGTTTACGGAATATAAACTATATTTATAAAATTATTATCAGGTTGTAAAGATAAATTATTATTTTAATGGTGAAATTTTTGTATGTTAAGGTTTTTAATGTATTTAGTGAATATAATTTAATTATTTATTACATTTGGTGCTGTTGTAGAATGAATCATGACTAAGTAATGGTTATCATATCAAATTCCATTCAATGAGAAATGTTTGGAATTATGGACATAATTTCATTTATGTGGGTTATTTTTTTCCGATATTAGATATAATATAATATATTAACATGTAATAATGGTATTTTAAGAATATTTTCAATAATTCTATTTCAATGTTTTTTCTTAATGTGTTACTTAATTTGCAGAGGTTTTCTTGGTCACAATTACGGTTCTTTGAGGCATGGTACATATTTTGTACAATGTTTCCTATATATAATCCTCTATTGATTTACTATCCAATGATTTATTTATGTATTATATCTTTATAATTCATGGGAAAAAATAATCTAAATCATGTTCTTCCTTGGAACGTATTTTGAAACAAGTGTAACCCCAGTCGTTATAGTTTTTGGTAACTCAATATTCATTCATTATGTTAAAATAATTCACAGGAACATGTTTTATATATGTTGGTTAAATTCATCCCTCATATTTTAAATTATATTATTATATCGTGGAATAATATTTTACCATATAAAAGAATTCACAAATGATTCATTCTTCAGGGAGTGTTATTCTCCTAAGGGATAATAATAGCATAAATCTCATTTTATTGAGTTATAATGTTTCATATCACATATTTATATTCTATTATTTGGATCTCCAACCATTTGATTCTGTTGTATTTTTGTAGAATCATACTTGGGAAACATATTTTTAATCCAAATTATTTCTTTGATACTCTTCTTAAAATATGAGTTTTATTGAAATTTAATTAGATAAAAATAAAAACGGATTTATATTTTACATTAACATGATTTTTCCTCAAGACATAATTTATCTATGAAAAAATTATTATTTTAATAGTTCTAATATTTGATGTTTTTTAAAAATAATATATTTAAATGGACTTTATGAAACCTTTCAAAAATTATCTATTGAAAAAATACTTGTAAATTTATTGTTTACACCAATGTTAAGAATTTTTTATAACTGATATTTTATGTTTTGTATTCTATTTACCCCATAGTTTTCAAAGGGAATTACCCTAATGGGATTTATTTTTCACGATTTCTCCTCTAATATATATATATATATATATATTAATTTGGTGGAATGAACTGATGATATATATCAATTTGATTATTTATCTCATCATTTGGAATACTATTCAAAGCATTCATATTTTTAAGGGGTTTTTAATTTTTTCTAAAATCTTCATATGTGTCCTTTGTTGGACATGGTATATTTTACTTTTCAATAACAAACTTTCTTTATCTTGATGGTTTATGATCATGAAATTTTATCATTTACATAATTGTATACTCATTACCATATACTATGTGATCATCTCATTCTAAACATTCATATATAAAGATATTATCCTTCAAAAAACATTTATATATTGACATGCATAATATTATTGGT
This sequence comes from Viscum album, assembly GCA_963277665.1. Taxonomy (NCBI): domain Eukaryota; kingdom Viridiplantae; phylum Streptophyta; class Magnoliopsida; order Santalales; family Viscaceae; genus Viscum; species Viscum album. Next base: position 128,999,308 of record OY728121.1, on the reverse strand, counting down.
GTTCAGTGTGTTTTTATTCCAATATAGATGAATTTTCAAATATAGGATACGAATTTTTTTGACTATAAATTTAATTTATTGGGATTTGATATGATCATGTATGCTTATTTCTTATCTTTGGAAAATTATTAACATTATTGATTATTAAAAATTAAAGAAATAGTTTGATCTTGTATTAATATTATGAATTATTATTATAGAGATGGAATTTTTTTTATCAAAATAATATCTCCTTACGTAGTGGTAGGAAGGGAATTATTTACTATTATGGTGAATGAATTGGAATGAATCATATGATGGGCGTGGATAAGAATTATATATCCCATTAATGCAAAAAAAAGTGTCATGTGAAAAAATTGTTGGGTTTTTTTGTATACCTCTTCCCATAACATGATATTGTGCATGACAAAGTCGTTGACATCTTATTTTGATGTTTGAAATTAACCAATACATCAATACAAGATCAGTGTTATCAATATCCATCTTTTTATTTATTTTCTATGATATATAATTAAATTAGTTTTAATTGACTAGGAAATTATTTAGAATATTTATTTCTACCATATTTTGAATGTAATTCTAATGTCTTTTATAGATTCAATTATATTATTCCCTTACTGAAAATTTTATCTCACCCCATTCCTAGGTTCATATTCCCTAGGATAGGAATAAAAGTATTACATATGATAAGATATTAAGTACAAAACATGTGTAATAATTTATTTCATGTGTTTAAGACATGTTCTAAAAAAATTATTTTCTTATATAGTTGCAGATTATATGTATTATTTGACAAAAAATGAGTTTTCTAGTTTATGTTTTTCTTAATTATTTTATGCACTAAAAATAATGGTTATTTGGATTGTATTTAATGAAATTTATTCTTTATGTCATGAAATTAAGGGATAGTTATGTTTGAGAATTTGTTTTTTATATCAAATCCTTTATGTAAACTATGTATTTACAACACTAGTCTCTAGAGTTTGTGTTTGGGGAATCACACATGAGACCATTGATTTATATTGATTGTATATTTATGTATATGGTAATTGAAATTTATTCTTGATCTAATTTTTTTATATGTGTTATTCCCAATTTTGTGTCAAAATATGGCCATTGGGGGGATTTCTTCTGGTAAAAAATGAAATGTTGACCATTATGTAATTATAATCCCTTATAGGGGGAACATGTGAAACATGTGATGATATTGATGTAGGACTATAAAATATAGGAGTGGTATGATTAATATCTGTCTTGAACCGAGGTAGTATAGGGGCATCAAAACCTTGTGAAATAACTTAACATTGTGCTAGAGAATGATGACCTTGTTTCCAAGACAAAGGTAGTGTAGGGGTATGATAGCATTTCTGGCTGGCCCAATGTAGTTTGGGAGTACAATAATTACTCAGCCTTAATTGAGGTATATTTTAGTATATGATATACTATTTACCTAAACGACTGTATAGATGGGACTTGATATCTTACTGCACAGTCTTGAGACTCATTGTTCTTATTTCTTCTCATAAATGTATGAGGTGACCTTGTGTTCAACCCCAGATCAAGGCACATATTATAATTTTTCTTTTTGTGTAGTGTCGAATCTTGTAAAATCCTGGTTTATATAATATTTGTTAGCACATTGTCACCCAATTTTTGGTTAGTTTTTTTCATGTGTGAATTTACCCTTCCATTTTGATATACACATCAAAAAAAATGTGAAATTATGTTGTGGATTCATTGGTGGTGTTACACTGGAATTATATATACAGCCAGTAGGGGAATCTTGTTGCACTTACATACATCATAACATTGGATCTAATGAATATTATGATACTTGTGGCTAGTTTATAAGGAATTTAGAGTTATGAGATATATATAGATCAAATGTGCACTCTAAAAATATATGAAATGATATTTTATTTTATAATTTCTAGTAGTACTATTATTCCTATTAGCTACCACATTTGTGGACAGTTTGAATAACATAGTATTAAATGAGAAGACATATGTAATAAAATCATATTATGGATTTATTTATCGATGATGTTTAGATTTTTTATGTTTATATTGATTTATATTATTGTGTATTTCTATGATAAAAACGGTATAGTTTACTTAATTTCACCTTTAGACCCCCACCACAAGTGAATGAATTCTAGTATATGGGGAGGTGTGAATGAGGTGATGATTAACTTGGACATGAACCTGACTATTTATATTGGTATGTTACACCATTTGTCTCATAATAACATAACATGGAACACATTGTGGTGGTTTTTTCAGGAAATATAAACTTGTTATAGGTTCATCGGACATTTACAATTAGTTTTTTGGGTTGGTGAAGATTTTATAGAATATTATTACCCTCCCAGTTGTTCTAGACACACAACATATTTTATGTTTTATTTATAAGGATATTTGTGTATGACTCATCAAACAATATTGGAAGGGTAGAGAAAGATATCTTGTAATACAAATGTTTGTTTTATGATATAGTAGTGATCCTAGACATGAAAGAGAAGACCATTTTTAGGCCAGTGATATCATTAGCGTGTAACTTTTGGAAGAAAGTGAATCTTATGGGTAGATCATGGGAATTTTATAATCATTTTCAAGCTCCATAAATTAAAATCTTGGAGTGATTTTTTATTTTAGGATAAATATCCATGATGGTGGGTTAGACATAAAAACTTGGTTTTTCTATCCAAATCCATCTATTTTTATTAATGTTCAATTCTATGTTCATTTGGTTGTATTTTTTTAGAGTGTGTTCTGTGATTTAAAAATATTTCTTCCTCAAAAATATAATATATTTAGGAATAATTTATAATAAACAAAAATATTTAATATCTCTTAAATACAGTTTTGGATATAAAATTCATTTATGAAATTAGACTCAATATGCATGAATCTTCCATGGGGAAGATTATATGGTTTCCATGTTCCGATCCCCATATTAGCTTCATCACATTATTTTAAATTAAAATAGTTATTAACCCATTAATATCATATAAATATGTGTTTAATAATATCATTTGGGTTAGAATATCACACATAACAACACACTATATGTGTGGATAATTGATGTTTGAAAGTGTATTCTTTAAATAATTGTAAATAAATCCTATATCATGCATGAATTATGTGGAATGATGATCGAATCTCATGTTATAACTCAATTTATATTTTTTAATTGTTATTTATGTTTAATTATTTTAAATAATCTAAGTTAATTATTGTTGAAAAAATCCTCATGATGTATTCAATTCATTATTTCCAACATTTTTATTCTCATTTATCATGTATTTTCATTAATATTTAATTTTATAAAATATATAATTGGGAGAAAAAATATATTTCTAGATACCCAACACATTCTCCTTGGCCTAGACCATATGACTTGTGTGAAAATATATCTCTCAATGGTGTGGGATTATAATTGATTAATAATGGGTTTTTAGAATTCTTTTGATAAACCCATTAACACCCACTTTGCAGATTCCCAAACTTTTACCTCATAGTTATTGAGTGACCCACCAACACACATGATAGATATTGGATCAAAAGAAGATAATAACAAAACTCCAAAAAGACATTGAGTTGATTAAGTAATGTTCCATCAAATGATTTAACATATATTTAGGTAATTACTCCCTCAACTGACACACCCCCCATTTAAATTCATGGGGCCCCCTTATATATTCTTATAGGTGACTTGATTTTTTTGAAGCCAGGTGGATTTGATTATTTGGGTTACTTACAACAATAGATCTTTGTGTTACTTGGTTATGAAGACTAGGGATTTCCTATCATCCCCATTTTGATACCCTTAAAATCATTTATTGTTTCTCATTATACATACATTTGACTTTATATTTGTTCCTTATTGTGTCTTGATTATTTTTTATTGTTTTTTGGGAATCATAAAGGATATTTAAACTTGACAATTCATGAGTTTTTTACAAACATATGGTGTGTATTATACAGATGAAGAATAGTTTGGTGGTTATTTTAGTTGATTTAGATTAGGTGGAGCTTCAATATAGTTCTCATCAATGGTGTTGATTTTTGATGGTTTTTTTAAATATCTTTTTTGGAGATGAGTATCCCATTAGATTAATACTTGTTCAATGATACTTTTTGGGATTTTTGGCTCTTATTTTTCACCTCTTTCTGGTGTTTCATTTTTTACACTATTATAGAATTTTATAATGTGCCACATGAATATTATATTACCACTAGTTATTATGTTTATTTATAATTTTTTTTATTTTTATTTAGAGATATGTTTTTTCATGCTGTTTAATTAAGATAAGGCCTCCCATATTTGAGTTATGTACTCTTAGTTATAGTCACAAACCATCATCCTATTGGAGGTTGGCATGGAGTGGAGAACTCAAATTATATCTATCCCCGGAAGGGTTATGTTCTGTTGGCTGTTTTGTAAAGGGGTTAGTGTAAAATGAAAGTATAGGTATTAAAATAGAGTCACTATAGATCAGAATAATATACAGAAATCATACCTAATGTAATATGATCATTGTAATATAAACATGATTCCAAGAAAATTATTAGGAATGTAATATTCTTCTGATAGATTCATAATCATTGGATATTATAAAAATATTTTAAGGCTACCCACCTAGACCAACATAACAAAGTGTGTTAGGCTAATCATTAATATCCCATAACATATTAGATTAAGTTAACATCACATTTCCCATAATATTATTTTTTTCATGATATGTAAATATTTACCAAACGAATTATATTACAATATATTAGTATAAAAAATCACCACATTAATATATCCTTTTATATATGATCCACATGAACATGACAATAATAATATATGTATAAAAAATGATAATAAAATTAATCAATGAAAATTAAATGGGTTTTATTAAAATTTTCATGAGATATACATATAAATAATGATGTGATAGAATGTTGATGACACCCAAAAATTATATCCTTAATCAAATATAATAAACATCAAAGGTGTATCTTATATATGTGTATTAGTATATATGAAAACATATCCAATGGATGATAATAATTTTTATAAAAATAAAAAATATACCAAATTTAAATTATTATATTTTTTAAAAATAATTAAATTTTGAATTAATTATATTGATGATATAGATGTAGAATTTATTTTTTATGAATAATGAATATCAATAATTTGAAAGAAGTAATTTTAAAAAAAAATTATGAAATATGTGAGAGAAAGCGACCGAGTGAGAAATGTTATGAAAGGGCGATAAAATAATTCCATTACCACCTACGTTTGTAAGACACTATATATAGAAATTGACCTCGTGATATAATTTATATAAAGGAATGTGTATATATTTATAAACGAAACAATATTTACAATATTATCGTGGATGATAATGATTCCAACAAAAAATATAGATAAATAATATCCCCATTACATTAACTCATGAGTTTATTGTATATGATCTAAGTATTATGATGAATATCAGGATCACTAATGTATTTCGACTAAAGAAGAAGTTAAAAAGTGAGTAATCCCAAAAAGGATGAAGAATAAAATCACAAGTCATAATATTATGTGATCTTGGATTAATTCCTATGTTTATGGAGAAGAAAAAAATCCTTAATTTAAGAGGAATATTATATGAAATTGTCTCATAATTGTGAAATCATATATATAAATGGATTATAAAAAAATAAATTTCTATAGAAAGACATAATTTTATAGTTACAAATCGACGTACGATGTAAACTATGGTACAAAAAATGATGTTATTAAGACTATATAGACATAGTAACTTATTGGTGTCACTATTAGTGCTTCTTATAGAAACATGTTGAATTATAAACTACTATAATACCATTATCGATGTATCCATTAATCTCTTCAACTGTTTTCAATTCTAATACACTCCCAAGTGGAAAATATGGTTTAATTTTTGTTTTTCCAACATTATCTAATAAATTAGGCTACACCATTCTAACATAATCTCCTTAAAACAATTATATACTATATATATATATATATAAGATAATCATTGTTTGTTTTATCATTGAATATTAGTAGTTTAAAATTTTCATTTCATGTTATGATAAGGATTTATTTATTATAATTTATTAAATATAATAATAAAATCTAGAATGTCAGTATGAGTTTATAATGATATTTTTTTTTAATTTTTTTTTAAAACGTCAGGTTCCTTCTAGGGAATTTTTTGTGATATTCTTGTAGATGGAACATGATTCACTAATTTCTGAATATTAATATAATTATGTAGCCATATTTTCATAATTTTTTTTTAATTTTAATATTACCATTATGTAATAATATATATGATTCTAATTAAATAATTATACCATATATTAAAATTATATATTTTTTTGATTCTCACCCATTAAGAAAATAGTTAAAATAGAATTAGATTGTTCAAGTTTCTTGAAAAACCAACTTAAACACAGACACATCATAAAAAATAATTGAGTTTGAAGATATAGTTATATTAATATAATATCATTTTGATAGGTTTATAATCATATTAATTATACTATATTATAGTATTGAATCATATTTATATGAGTGAGGATGAGAGGATAAAACGACAATACAGAAAAGAACTCATTATATACCCATATTGAATCACATATTCTCATTATAAATTCCATTTTTATAAAGGATTCAGTACTCCTTATCATGAATAGATTCTAAAAAAATATAATATAGAGCATTACATGGAAATTTTTGGAAGATGTTAGAGTGTAAAATTAATAAAACCATCTTTTGGAATGGGAAGATGATGATCCTTTTATTGTTGAGTTTAAATGAAATATATGTAAAAAATAATGAATAAATTGTTATGGATAGAAATGATTACATGGAAAATGACTCATAATTACATAAATAAAATTAAGCTCATTATTATTTAAATATTGGAGATATTTTTTGATTTTCTATTATTTGGTTCACCATTTTAACCATACAATGTATTTTACCCAATTTACTATTTACCGATATATTTTGTTATTCACTCAGGTGTATTATTTTTTCTAAAAAGAAATATAATTTAATTTACTACCTAATTTAAAAAACATAAAATACAAATATTAACTCCGTTTTATTAAATTAAATTTCTATATGGTAAATTTTACTCCAAAAATGTGGTTTTATGATTAGAAAACAATTGATTCTGTATAAAAAGCATTTCATATATAAAAATTGATTAACTTTTCGTTTTTTATCATTATCAAATTACTTAATGGATATTAAATATTCCTTATATATTTTAAATGCATTAATGAAATTAAATATAAATTTCTATAGAAGGGTTATATGTGAATAATAATAATTTTATTATTCACATTGAGTATATTTATACCAAATTACTATATATATACTGATAATATAACATCCATATTACCAATAAAAATCCATATATATTACCTTACATAATTTTATAATAATAATTAATTATATTGGGTTATTTATTTTACTAAATTTCAATCAAATATAGTTTTTTCATTCATTCTATAGTAACACTCGACTAAATGGTTTTCGAGAAATTCCACAAAGAAGAATAATACATTTTTTATTTTTTTTTATTTACTTGTCGTCATATTTCTCATTTAGTTATTTTTAATTATGTTCCATATAACATTTTTATAGTATTAACTTTTATTTCACTTCATATTGAATTGTAATACCCTAATGAAATAATGCATTTTTCATTTTAGTTCACTATTGGGTGTGAAAAAATTATTTCAACAGAACAAAATTATATATGAAATATTCATACTATAATATAGAGCTTTAAATTATACCCAATTAAAAATAAATTCCCTAAAAAAATTTCATAGCATAGATGAAAATACATGAGCAAATTTTTTCTTGGTATTTCTTCTAGTTTTGGTGTCACTTACAGAAATGTATGATTACCCTAGAGATCATTGATTAGGTGATCTGTATTATTTGAAAATACGTTCTCTATATGATTTAAGATCCCCAATCCCTATTTTTCATAAGAGAGATCCTGTTGAATTTGAAGAATCATTGAATTTAGCACCCTTTATAGATAATATATGAAGATTCCCCAAATTAATATAGTGAACTCGTTATGAACATTTAATAGTTTTAGTAGATGTTGTAATAAAAATGATTTATCCGAAATGTGATCAATAATTTCAAATTGTTTTATGTATCTATGGATAAACATCCCATTTTCCATATATTTCATAAAACACTTTCATATTGATAATTAATGGAATGATTTCTCACCAAAATAATTTTACATATCTTGTAGATAATTATAAACTAAACCCGTTTACAAAATTGTAATTATTTAATATGTCACTAAATGGTTTGAATATTTCTTATAACTTATTAAGAAATACAAATTCCAAAAACATTTCTCTATATAATGTCAAACCAACATGTTAGATTTCTTTATCTCATCATATATAGAGCTTTATATGATGTCATTTGAATTCATTGGTGGAAAATATTAATACGTAAAAACTAAAAGAAAAGATTTTATTAATCCAAATATCCATTGAAATCCATAATTAATTATTTAACCATATATTCCATATTGGTAATGGAAATTATAGATTAATTATCCATTTGAGGATGAAATGTTTCTAACATTGAGTTATGTATCCAATTCTCAGAAAATAATCCTAAAAAACATTACAATGAATGTTATATCTTGATTATATAAAATTAAAAGTGGTACTAAATAAAAACTCCCCATTATTTTATATATTTATTATAAATATGATCAAGTGGTTAATGATTTTTAATATTGATGATGTGAACCTACTTTATAAGATAATCAACTAAAAGCCAAATGAAAATGTTTCCTTTAGAGTTCTTGGGAGGACCCATGGAAAAAACCGTTGTGATGATCTCCAATTTACATATGGGAATGTGGAATTGTTTTATTACCCAAATAGAATTCCAAAACATAATTATTAACTTACTAAAAAACTAAATATCATGTTTAAATCTATAAAATATCACAGTTAATATTTTCCCACTATAAATTATCCCTGAGATTTATATATCACACATTGATTCCTGGGTGAATAGTGAAAGATGAGATATATTAACCATAAAAAATTCTTTCATTAGTTATGTCATTTAGGGCCACATATTATTGTTCCAAATATTATAACACCATATTTTTAAAAGTTGAAATGAAATATTTTCCCCCTTATTTTATTACATAATATCATCCTTTTGTACGCCCGTGATATTCTCATAGACAGTGGGTTAGAAATCATTTGCTAAGGGTATTAATTAATCACTTAACTTATGATATATATTTACATCATTTTTTAAATCCATGAATATTAGGTATTTTCAATCCTCATCATAGATACAGTATCATGATGATTTCTTCTAATAGCATCCACCACCTTGTTTTCCTTCCATTATTCGTAATAAATAGAGAAATCCTAATATTTTATCAACACTAATAGTATACTTTGTGGAATTTTCAAATATTTTGGACTGAATATATACATTAATAACATATTATTGGTATATATATCACTAATTAATATATGAAAATAATTAATTCAAATATATAATGAAAATATTTTGGTTTCTAATTCCAAATAACATATTATTTAACTTTTCTCATTGATATTTTATTCACATTTGTCATAAGCTACCACCTTTACATTTTACATTGAAATAAAACCTATTCCCTTATCTTAAGAATAAATACATATCACAAACCCCTCCCCATTATAGGTCATTTTTTTAAAAAATAGTTATGAATCTATCTTAAAATTCTTCTAACCATATAAAATTTCCCCCATTCCATGTTAACATTGTGTATTTATTAATCACTAGTACATTCTCAAAAAAATATATCATATATAACAAATCATTTGAAACTATATAGATCTAATCAAATAATTGGTTAGGGATATAAAACTACCACAAATATATTAAATGGATCCATAAAAATAACATCTCCTTTGATTTCACAGAATAAATATGGTACTTTCGTTAGTTTAAAATTCACACATTATAAAATTGGGATAGAATTTATTGATTTTATATACTTAAAAAAATATTAATTTCCATTTATATTATTAATTTCTCTTGAAAAATGTTAGAATATCATCTATAATTCATATCACATATTTTTTAGATAATAACTAAAACTCTATTTATAAAATCCATTAATAAAACTATATTATAATGAATTTTAAATTTTCATATCTTATATAGAAATATACCTTACATATAAAATCTATTAAAAACATTTATGATGACATTTAGATCAAATATTCACCTTTAAAAAATAACAAGGCTCGTGCATTTAATAGAACTACTCATCAATACTATGTAGAAGATACTACTTTGTCATTATGATCTTCTTATTTTTTAACACCATATTGACTCATCATTTTTTAAAGAAAGTGGGATACATTACCCCATGTTAATAAAATTGGGAATATAAAACCCATGTCCAAATTCAATTGTTGCAATTTCTTCCATTATTTCATTTCTAAAGGGGCCATTTTATGATGACTCATTGATATTGTCACAACAACATGTATGAGTATAATTGTAATCTCAAACTCAAAATTGAAAGGATGAGGAAAAATATATTTTTGAAATACATCATCACATTTCCACATAGTTGAAACATGCTCAATGTTGAGTTTCAACATAATCATTTGAGCCAAATATACCTCATTAGATGGGTATTAATACAAATTATATTGAATTACATTCCGTTGGAGGTTCAAAGTAAGCCTTATATTGATATATAATCCTATGGAGATATATGATATGAAATAATATTCACTTATCTAAAAAGTTGATATGATCTATACATGTGGAGAACAAATCAATTCATAATTTCCCACCAATTACACAAACTAAAAAATTATTTTATTTAACTAAAGGTTCCCAGATGATGAACATCAATCATTGAAAGGTTATAGACATATAATTCCATCATCAAAACCGCTGTTTTTTAATGTATAATTCAACATCCAAAACTAATGTTGTGAATTAATTGTCATATTAAAATTATATTCTATCAAATAATTCATTGAATCAAAATAAAATAAAAAATTAAATTTATTTAATGGGGAATATTTCCACCATTCACCAATTCATCTTCATGATACAGTTTTTTGTTTGTGTTTAAAAAATAGTTTCATTTCCCCTTGGTTTTGGAGGCCACTATTGTTAAACATGAATTATCTGTGCCTCACAATATAAAACATTCTTATCTATCTGTATGGTTTTGTAATAATCATAAATATTATTCAACATAATTTTTTATGGAATCCTTTTTTTAAATTCAATATTTTTTTGGTTCATTTGAGGATATTTCTTGAGTTATTATTCTAAAATTTCTTGAATTTATGTTTTTGAATCTCATTTCATTCCTGAAATTTATCTTTTAGAAATCCAAGAAAAACAATTTTAAAAATATTAGTGATAAATAAATTCTAAAAATGAGATTTATAAATTTATTTTTATTAAATAAGAAAATATTGAATCATATCATTGTAAAAATTAATGTCTCTTATCATTATTACTTTTTAGTGACATGGTTTTACAATAGTAATGAAATATTTTATTTTTATTTAACGATCAATAATGATAAAAAATTCGTAACATATAAGTATTATGAATATATCTTCATATTAAACAATATTCCAATCCATTTTTTTCATAATAACAATGTATCCCCCTCCATTTAGATGTTAATAGTTATGGGAAAATATTTCATCAAAATTATATTATCAAAATCCTCCAAATTCATGGGATCAAATTTTTACCATTTAAAATTATTCTTTATCAATGTCTATAATTGATCTACTACACCTTTAATAAGAGAAAAAATAAAAAAAAATAAATTTCATGATCTATAAATAAATGAATATAGATTATATTTTCTATTCGTTCAGTCTATTCCTTAATAATTAATACATCAAAATATTGAATTAATTTTTTTTGTTTTTTGATTTATGAAGGACACAGTATAATTTTTTCAATTTATTTTCTTCTTTTGGGAGTTCAACATGGTTTATTTTATTGTTAATTCCCTAATATAATTATTTAATAATATCCGTGATATTGTTTTATACATACTCCTAACCTGTTTGGTTATTTTTTGGAAAGATAATTTCATTTTCCATTACCATTATTTTACACTTGGATCATCCATATCCCAACCATTGACTAATGAAATTTATCATGATTAATGAAAATAATATAAAATAAAAATATTACAATAATATGAATATTAAAATCAATCATTATTTGTACAAACCCATAAAACCATAATTTTATCCTAGGTTTTTTTATTAATGATCCATCTCTTCCTCCTGATCTAATCCCTTAAATTAACTAAACCCTTTTTTGATTGAAACTAATTTGACTCCAATATAAAATAAAAATATATTAAATCATTTTACATGAATATTATTTAACCACACAACCAAAATTAACTCATAGAAACCAATTTTTTGCTATATTTTTAGATTAAAACCCATTTTATCTTATCATATAAAATAATATATAATTTTATCATAATATTCTTCACACATTATTACCATTTGTACTTATCATACATAATATTAGTAATTATTACTTGGGAAATATGATGAATTAGGAAGGAGTGAGATATATTTATTAGTAAGGGTTAAAAAATGAGATATACAATAAAGAAATACATACAAAAGGGGTGTGTATAAAATAAAAACATAGGTATAAAAACATAATCGTTGTAAATGAAAATAACGTAAATAAATCATACCTGATTGAATATGATCCATGGTATATATAAATGACTCATAAAACTTGTATTTGGAATGGAATAATAATTTTATTAATATATAGTCGCAATATATCATAAACATATCTCTAGACCAATTTAAAAGTTTGTTATTACATTATAGATTGGGATTACAATCTATAACCCATAACACAGTGGACTAGGCCACCTAACCTTATATTGTAATGAAATTATATCATGTGATGTAAAAAAATACCCAATTTGTGTGGGAATATATAATTATAATCCCACTCATCTCTTAAATAAAAAATTATATTTTTTTCTACATAAATTTGAACGAGAACCTAAATATATTAAAAAATATATAATAATCACCCTTTAAAAATTAATATATTAACATAACAATTTTCAAAATGTATTAAAAAATCATCAATAGAATTAATTGGGATTATTTAATGAAATTATATCCTTAGGAAAGTATAATAATCATTAATGTACTATAACATAGAAGGATATTACAATAAATGGAAAAAATCATCAAATAATGATATTAAATTTATTAAAACTAATATATATATATATACTTATAATTTAGAGGTTTTTTTAATATTTAATGAATAAATAAATTGTTTTAAGAGGTATAATAAATTAAAACCTTGGTTTTTATGAACATGAACTAATAAGACTTGAAAAGGAATATTCCTAAAAAAAATCTAAGAGTGTGATGTGAGAAAGTAACCGAGTGAATGAAACAGATGAAGAGGGAGGAAAATTTTCCATTTACACCATCATAATATAGTGAGGAGAAATAGAAATAGAAACTAATAAATCATAAAAATAATGTAAATGATATGAAAATGAAACTATTAATATATATATATATATAAAAGAAAGATTTAAACATAAATGATAAACTACCTTAAAATTTCTATCAACTTATTTGAACAGAGATGAACTTATCTTATAATCAATATAAAATTTTTAATGATCCATTTTGGAACCTTGTTTTTGTTTTTATATTATATATTAACTATTTATTATCATTTATTCCAAATATGAATTTTAGTGAGAATATATTTTTATTATTGATATCAATTGTTCATTTCCTTTATCGGTCTGGTAGTATCTATTAATGCAGCTTCTTCACAAGACTATAATTGTTGAAATTGTTATGCTAATGTAATAATAATGTCCTAAATGGTTTCTGAACCCCATTTTAATTATATAGATGTTACAATCAGTTCTCAAAAGTAGGTGGTAAAATATTTTCTCAATTACAATTATTTATACAATAATAATATTTTATTTTAATGTAAAATCTAATTTTAAAATCATTATTAAATAATAATATATATTAAATTATTTTACTATCAATTACATATATTATAAGTTTTTATATTTTTATACTAATCCATTATGAAATAACTATTGTAGTATAGCAACATTCATGCAGGCAGATCATCCAACCCACTATGAACATTCTTTAATAAATGATTGAGTATGTGGATGAAGTTATATTATAATAATATAATTTTTAATGAAATATAATGATTTTAATTATATATTATTATAGTATTAAATTTTATTTATAAAGAGTTATTTTGTAATGAAAAATTAAAAATATAAATAATAACACATTACTTCAATGAAATCTACTCGTATTCTCAAGAATTCATTAGTAATAAAGTATTTTGGACTCATAATTTCAAACAGAATATGAAAAATGAGAAAGGATTATGGAGTAGGAATTCTGGGAAAATATTTTATTTCAAGTTAACAAGAGTTTAGGTTTTAAATAGCTAGAGGAGGGGTTATTTCATAGATGTGTTTTATTGACATACATGCTTGTACTCAATCGATATTAGTTTTATTTTGTTTAAATTAAAAAATCATTCGATTTATATAAGGTGTTTATTTTTTTCAATTTACTAATATATTCCACTATTCAACCTCCTTAATTATTCTTCTTGAAAAAATATATAAATTTATTATCAAATATAATTTAAATGCCTTTATTACAACTATAAAATTAATTTATATAAATTCAAACTCTATATAAGATAAATTTAAACATTAATTAATATATAAAATAATTTAAAAATAATTTTTTTGAACAATAATATTTATTATTTAATGAATGATTATATTTTTATTTATTTCCATTCATAATTTTTATTACTTTATTATAATAGTTTAATATATTATTGTTAAACCATTAATAAATTCTAAAAAACAGTGATATTTCTATTATAATAATTTAAATATACTAATTAACTGATGACTAAATATATATTTAAATATCCAATGGCTTTATAATAGTCATATTATCCCTTTCCATTCTATATATAAAAAGGTAAGCCTCCCAAAACAGTTAATCATCTAATTCATTCATTTCAATTTGAAAATTCCTACAATTTTTCAAAAAATTAACATTATTTCTATAGTTATATTTAGTTGACTAATTTTCATGGAAGATATTATAGAAGAATACATCATGATTCTTGTTTATATTGTTATTATAATTATATTCATCGGATTGTTTTTATAGTTATGTTCTATATATATTTATTGTAATATTAATATTAATTTCCTTTCAAATTGTAATATTATATGTCAATGAATTAACTAATTCTTCATTCTAGTATGGAATTTCAATTTATAGAATTTATTTAACATGTTCAAATTATTTATGGAATAAAAATATTATATTAGGTTGTGTAATAATAAAACCAAATGTATAATGTTTAATTTTTTAGTCCTAACTATGAGTATGTGTATTAACATATTGATTTGAGATAACTATTAATTTATTCACATAATTTTAAATTATTATTTTTGATGAAAACCATATAAATTTATGTATTTGGGGAGGTAGCTACTATCTGGTGCATTATCAATGGTATGATATTTATTAAACGATAAGGATTATATTTAACAATTCATAGTGATTGATTAGGATATCATTTACCTATGACTAGGATAAAAAATCCTTGATTAAATACGAGCCTATGGTAGTTGACATAATGTAAATTTTATAGATAAAATGATAAAAATAAATTGATAATAAGTTGATAGTGACACAATGTATACATTTTTTATTATAATAAATTATATTGTAATGTGATTGTATTACACAATGTTTATTTATATAATATTTTTTAATTATTTTTATATAAACATATCCCTTTAATGGTAGTGGTTTATTTCTAGATAAAAATATTGGTTTGTTAGTTTTACTACCTAATATCAATATAAGTTCATAGTGTCTCCCCAAATAATGAATACAGAGGTTCTACAGATTCAGAATATTTGATGTTTAGGATGGTGTTGGCCCATTATCCTTAGAACATTGATCATATATGTTTTAATAATCCTATGTTTTTAAATCAATAAGCTCAGTTATTATATATGTTTGTAAAATATAAATTGAGTCAAATATATTTATCTTCATATTTACATGTTATTTATGTTAAAATATGTGAATACAGGGATTTTATTCAAACAATGGATATGTGTTTTTATATTTTATGAACATATTAATGAGGTAAAGAGCCTACTAAATTATTCAAATATCATAATGTGTACTGTGAGAATGTTTTAAGTGGGTGATGAAATGAACATACTACTGATAATATGTTAAATAAGACATCAAAGAATATTAGATTTCAATATTGGTTGATGTTCATTAAAATATAATGTAAAAATAAATAAAGTTAAACATAAGTACAAAAAATTATTTTAGAACCAAAATGTGATGTGTCCTGCTATTTCATGAATTTTCCCTCCTCCCATATTATCTATGAATTTCTACAGTAATAAAAAAGTGTGAAGAACAAGAAAATATATAATTCTCCACTATAGTTCAATCTCATGAACCAATAGTGAAAATATTGGAATTATAGGGCATTTTAATTATCCATGATTATATATATGAATCAGAAATATATGTGATAATATATTTTAAAAATATGTGTGGATGAAGTAGGGGAATCCTTTTAAATATCATTTTAAAAATGATAAGTTGGAATAAATAAGAGTGTAACTGAATCATGATAAAAGATAAATCTATCAATCAATTTAATATTATTATCTATAAAATAAATTATACTTAATACATTGGATAAAATTGTTTATAAAATTGAAATATTAAAAAATTATGAAAATATTGTCTATATACACTACATCCGCACCTAGGATCCCTGAATTTGTATTAATGTTGTAATATACAATTTATATTTAGAATTTTAATTACAGTTTTAAGAATATATTTATATTGTATCAATACATATCCTAATAATAGTGTTGATATTTTAATTTAAGGATAGATGGAAATGTTACCGGTTCACTAATGAGTGAGCTCCATATAGGATCGAGATAACATAATAAATGGCCCACTGCATCAGGTGGGGGATCTCTGATTTTAAATATATGTATATTTATTTTTGAAAGATATTAAAAACATTTTAATACAACCCCTACCCTGGAAATTAATGGGGTACCCCATCCCTACATATGTCCTTTCCAAGGGGGTGGTTCCTCTTTCTTCCACAATTCCAATGCAAGTCAACCAATAATCCAAAATACGTAGCGCGAAGATAAGATAGTGCATTGGACCATGAGGATGGAAACATTTACCATTGGGTTTATTACGTTAGGATCACATATTTGACATATAACACCCTAATTCGGTTCTAGGAGGTCTTGAACACTCTACAGGACTATTTGAGTCTAAACTAGATCCGAATAACTGTAAAAAAATTTAAACGATATCTATATATTTTTTTAAAAATAGAAGGAATTTAATTTTTTCATCTCCGGAACCCTATGACATACCATTTAGTAATTAAAATTTATTTATTAATAATTTTTTTTAAAAAATAGGTGGATTTAATAGGGTATTGATATCTAGAGTAACCCCTTAAACCTATAGGAGTTGTTGTCCCAAAGTCCCCCACTGATAGACTGGGATGTATGATTCGTCTAGTGGTGTTGGTTCTATCATTCTCCCATAACATTTTGGTTATTAAATGTCATATTTTATTATAATTTATTATCTATTATCTATTATATAATTCGGATTCATATCCCTTGATTATTATTTGAGTCTAAATAAATTGTGTCTGGATTTATTAGTTAATAAATGTAAATATTAAATTTTTTTGGTCTTTGATGAAATAGTTAGTAAATAATGTTTTTAATTTTTTTTGCATCATCTATTGAACATTGAATTGTATATGTAAATTTTGACCAAATTTGTATTATTGTATATAATTATATCTTAAATCATTCAATTTATATAAATATAAGTATATGATAGTAAATAAAGATAATATAAATATGACATGGTTCACAATGATGTCCTACGTAAATATTACAAGGTGAAATATGCATGGTGGGATATTTCATGTGTAATGTCTCATATTTTTCTGTTTAATATTTTAAATATTATATGGAATTATTTCGAGACCAGGCGCGAAGACGGCACATCATTCTGTGGTCCAATTAGCCCAGAATGGTGGTTTGAACTTTTTTTTGTTAAGTGAGTTGGCACTCGCGTGCGGTTGAGGTAGTTCCCAAACAGGTGACCGGATTAAAAATCTGAGGCCACCGTTGCGTCCGAGATGACGACTTTACCTATGAACGATTTTATCCTCGACCGGCATAGGTCAACTGTGAAGTTTAATTTTGGGCGTTTTATAAAAATAAGCACATTAGAAGGAATAAAATAAATTAATGATTTATTTTATTATTTTAAAACGTTCCCTTTTTTTTGAGCCGCAACCTAATCATACCCTATAAATACATGAATATGGAAAATTTATAGGGTTAGCCTCATAACCCTGTGAGTTGAGAGAGAGAGAGAGAGATTTCTCTTGGAGCAAGGGCGGAGGAGGACGTGTTGGCTGACGACGACGACGTGAGCAATCGACACCCCTCAGATTTTGACGAATCCCTTCGGTGGATGCGTCACGACAATCGCTCTTCAACCGGTTTGAGGTATGGGTTTGTTATTTCAATTTATTTTCCCCGTTCTTGAGTTTAAATGAAGAATGCAGATCAACCATGAACAAGTCGATCCGTAGATTCGTACGTTCTTGCGGGAGAGTTTTCCTTGTGATGATTTTGGGAAAATAATCCATGCTTTTATTTATGTTTATCCCTTCTCCATTTAAACCTATTAAGGGGATTGGATCAACGCCATGATGAACAACGGTGGAAGTTTTTTGCTCAATTGGTTTATTGGATTTCCTCCCCCATTCTTTCTCGCGCGTTCTTCGCGTTCTTCGTGGGGCGACGAACAATGGATCGTTGCACATATGTTCCCTGATGAAATGTTCCCAAATTGAAGGTTTGACAATGCAACGACCTTGTGGAGGGGTGGATATAATGGCGGATGACGAACCGGATAGGATTGGAAAGGGGCGTTCATCGGATAACCGGGTTGCTGATCAGAGCACCACGGGAGGCGCGCCAGCGAAGGGCATCATTTCGGGACATTTCCAGAACACACAGCATGTACTTATAAAGAACACACGGTGTAGTAATGGAGGTGACTAGGGTTTCATGGGAAAAAGAGAAATCACACGGCGTGCAACCTTGGTCATACGACGTGTTGGACTTTCCCCGAAGCTCGGCATGTATTTGGGGAATACACATACATGGGATGATATACACGGATTTAGGCGGCATGGAGTGTACAACTTGGTAGAGGTAGCTACGCAGATCTCGGTGTGTGTCTCGGGGATACATGGGCACGGGATGGAGTACACAACCGAGTACTCCATCACATGGCCAGGCGAGGCCAGTAATGCGGGTCACCCCATGTGGTGATTACATGGGTTGATGACTGTGTACGGGCACATAGCCAGGGTACACTGAGCCAACCCCAGTTACCCAGACACGGCGTGTACACCGTACTACACACCGTGTACTTAGTTTTTCCTACACGACCAGCCTCACGATACATGCCATTGTACATGGGCAGTACCCGGGGTCAGACAACATGGCGTGTAACCTTTCTACATGCCGTGTACTTTTCTGAAAACGACATGGTCCTTTTGTTCACCTTGTTTTTGACATCATTTGTTTGGGTCAGTGCACCTTCTTCTTGTTTCCCTAAATGTTAGGCATCTTTTTTCACTCCGGATTATGATCCCTTCAGCAGGACTTCTGTGATAGAGTCAGGTATCCATCTGAGAGGCCCAGATCGAGATTGTCTATCCATTCCTGACCATAGGTAGAGACAAGAATCGATGTGACCATCCTTACAGGGCGTTGATCCTCTACCATGCTGGTACATCACCTAACTGGTGAATTCGGATGAGTCGCGGTATCCATCATGGCCCTGGAAGTGATCCTCATCTGTGTATCGTGAACATTCCCACTCAGGAGTGTGTCTCCTATAATGAGTGATTCTATATACTGTATCCTTTCCACTCATGATTGTGTCTCCAGTTATGAGTATAGCTACCTCTCGTGATGGTTCTCGATGAACAACACATCTCGGACGGACGTCATCAGTGCTATAAGACTCGTGGAGTGTGTTCTCCCAAAATGAGTGTATCATGGAATATTCAAACAGAATCCGTAACTGGGTTATCTGGTTGGGTGACTTGTCTCTAGACCACGGGTCTTGGTTTTAAGTATATCTGGTTTGTTTTATATGCTCTGTAGACATATACTGTGCATAGATGGCTGTACATTTACTTTGTGTAATGCTTTTTGGTTTTCAAGGTTCTCTACTGAGTATTGTTATACTCTCCCCTGCAAGGGATTTGACTGCACATCTGGTGTCTTGTGCAGATGAGCAGCCTTTTGACAAATTCCAGGGCGGACCAAGACAGGACTGAGCTTTCTGAGCTGCCTACTGGCCAAGGCATTCTTACGGCTATGAGCGGCATTCCCAGTACCTTTTGTGCATATAGGTTGGACATCGTAGTTTTAGACTCTTATTTTTGGTGGGCTTGTATTCTGGCCCAGTTTACTTTTACTGTACTCTACCTTTCGTCGTACTCTATAGGTAGGGTTTAGTTGTATGCATGCACTCTTTTTCCATAGTGGTTTTTTACATTTCATCATTTTGTGGGCTTAGAGATGTGTGCGTGTGTATAGGTACATAGGCAATTCCTCCCATGTTAGTAATATTCCTACACGATGCTAGTCACCAGCCCCTAGCCTATTGGAGGCGGGCATGGGGAGTCACGACATGGGCCCCACTAGAACAGGTCGTGACAACATAATAAAAAGAAATAATTCACAGATTAATGTAGAAACCATGACTAAAGTAGCCAAGATAATTTTTTACTTTATTACATTGTTATAAGATACTATAGAACACACCCTCAAAGAATAACCAATTTACTGAGCATGGAAATCTCAGTACATATATCTCTTCAATATTACACTGGATGATATAATCATTGCATCCTAAATTTTCTTCTATTGATGAAAATCATAAAAATATTCCTTCTTCATATCCCTAGGGAATAAGAAATGGAAAATTGGGCAGAATCAGATTCAAAGTAATGGTAGCATACAATGGGTGATATCATGAGCATATAAGGCATAAAAAATATGGTCGTGTAGTTGTTCAAAACAAATTCCATTTAATTGATAAATTTTTATAATATATATATCAATGGAAAATATATCAAATCATTAACATTTATAATAATTACTGAAATTAAAAAAAATAAAGCCATAATTTAAAACATCATGACCTTGTTTTCAAGGCCTCATTCCAATACATTGAGAACCATTCTATCATAGCCTTTTTCTAAGACATTTCTAATATCATATATGTATACCGAAAATACGAATCTAATTTGGGAATCTTTTTGTCATGTGGGACCCATTAATTCATCAATGGGCCATCTATAACAGATCCCCACCCATCACATATATATTTATTATAAATTCCTAAAATATTTAATCTGTAATAAAATTCTTAATCAATATTCCTTATCAATAAGTAAATCATCATAGTGAATAATTAATATAGAGCATCAATATGTCCCCAATAAATGAACTAAAATTATTAAAAAGATTCCTTAAACACTAACCATATATTGAAATAGTATATAGTTAATAAAATATTTATGTGGTTTAGATGATACTGAAAATAAACTTGATATAGAAATAATTTACAGGAATGGGAAAAAAATGTCCCTTGAATTGTGGAGAGTGATAGAGAGCCAGATCACTAGAATGTAAATGATCAAAAAAATTATAATCTATAAATTATGAAGGGATGAAATATGTCTATCAATTAATCAGAAGTAATGTTTTTAAACAATTAAAAGTTGTTTTAGAGGTACAGATAAAATGGATTCGAAACATTAAAAGTCAATTTCCACAAATATAAAATATCATGGAAGTAAAAATTTTGTTATAAATAATTTACAAAATTCTTTTCTAAATAATAGAAAATAATTATTATATATTTTAATTTAAATATTAATAATCAAAAAAATTATATATTAATTATCTAGGAGAGAACTTTTAAACATTCAACTGACGAAAAATTTTCATAATGGTTATAGAGACTAAAATGTCCGTCCACATCATATATATTAAAATGAACATTCCTTTCAGATTTTTTTTTTTAAAATAATTTATGACTTTATACGAAATCATTTAAAATATTATTTTAAACCCTTTTTAAATAATTTAATTGGTAGTATAATAATTATTTACCCATAATTTAAATATATATAAAATATTCCATAAAACAATTTGATAAAAATGGATATGGAAATTAAAGACTTGAGAACAAAAAAGGGAAATAAGTTGAGTTTGGTTTCAAAACATTATCTTGATTTTGGATTACTATATAGTTGAAAAGGCGAATGAAAAAAATAGAATACATAGAACTAATAATATTATAATAAAATAAATTGTTTTTATGATATAATTATAAGAAAATTCTTTCATTGAATATTTATCAATGAAAAAACATTAAAAAGATAGATATTGTAAAATTAACTCACATGGAATCGATTACATTTTAAAAAAATCCTTTTAAGACTGAAAATGTGAATTAAAACACTAAATAACATGAATAAAAAATAATTTTGGATATTGTATCTCTAATTTCTATTATATAATCCATATAATATATCAAGTCTCATAATATAAAATATATCTTAATTGAGTGGAATTGAGGTAAGGAAACACTTACCTTGGATTTTGGATTGATCATACATTTTATATATACATATGTAATAAATTAAAATTTATTAAATAATTTATTACAACCCTGTTTAATCTTTAATAAATTTTTAATGATCATTTATAATAATTTTTCATCTATTAAATGTATATTTTATGATTACATTGACTGTTTGAGTTTGTTTGGTCAATGTCCCCAAAAATTACATCACTAAATTGACCTTGCTTAAAGGAACTATGAATAAAATAAATTTTCAACATAATGTTAAAAATTTATGGAATTTTTTTTCTTTTTATATAATTTTGTAAGAAAAAATTCAAAGTGTTAATAAAAAATGAAATACGTCATTCATGGAGGTGGTAATTTACATGAACAGAGGGAGAAATAATTTTATCCCTAGTGGATGGAGTGAAAATAAATTAAATACTGATAAATCATTCTATAATAATATTTATACTCTAAATATCATATATATTAATTAAATGTTTCCTTTTGATCCATGTAAACTGGAAATGAATATCAAATCACGTGGCTTCATTGAGGTGGTAGTCCACACATACACACAAGTGAAAACAACAATTTCTAAGGGATTAGTTGGTTAGAAGGTAAATAATACATTATATCCAAATTATTATAATTATATCATAACTCTTATATATTTATATATATATTAAATCAATATTTATAATCATCTGTGAGATTTGGTGATGGACTATGATACACATCGCTTCATGGGGATGATAGTTGTGCCTATTCATGAGCAAAGGATTCATTTACAATTAGTTGAAAAAATCGAAAAAAGGGTTATAACATAATCAAATAATTTTTTTTTCAAATTTTAGATTATGATTTTATTATATAATAATGTTTATCATATGTTTTATGGAGGTATAATAAGAAATAAACAAGATATTAAATAGTGAATATTTGTAAATATTATTTGGAAAACCTCCCTTGACTCACATCCTAAGCCTTCTTGGTAATTATTTTGGAAAGAAAAGGACCACTATGAAATGGGTAAAGATGGTGGGAATGTATTTAGGCAGGTATTTTTCTAGATAAATGGATCAATAATGTGTCAATATTAGAGGGTAATTCATCCATTTTATAAGATAGGTGGGATGAAAAATTGTAAATTCATTAAACAATATTATATAATAACTTTCATACTCATGTCAAGAGGCTAAAAATTAAATTATATTTTAAAACTACTAGTGTAA
Source organism: Viscum album (assembly GCA_963277665.1). Taxonomy (NCBI): domain Eukaryota; kingdom Viridiplantae; phylum Streptophyta; class Magnoliopsida; order Santalales; family Viscaceae; genus Viscum; species Viscum album. Next base: position 128,975,147 of record OY728121.1, on the reverse strand, counting down.
TTTAAATTCAAAATCAACTAATGTGTTTTGTGCAGTATTTAAACCGTAAACCTTAACTTTTAACCATTTTAGCCCATTTTCACATAAACTAGATAATATTTGTTTAACCTTGGATACTATTCATTATGTCTATGTACTATATTAAAATCATTAAACAATGATAGTTTTTTTATTCCTTTTATGGAATCCATTTTATATGAATAGATACTAATAATAGGTTGAAATTGATTTTAATATAAGTTGAAAATATGCAATGAAAAACAGTTTTAGGAAAATGATCACTTATACATAAAAATGATTTTATTAGAAAAAATTTATAATATTTATTCCTTTGGAAATAATTAAATTATGATTAATTAAAATATACAAATTTTGCATTGAAATAAAACATAAACCTAAATTAACCTAGTGAATTCATGATTAAATGAGACTGAGAAAAAATAGTATTTATATGACTACAAACATTACATATATTTCTAAAATGGAAAACATATATTTTAAAGGAAATTTTTTATTAAAGAAATTATATTACATCTTAAATATATATTTTTACAATTGAAATGTTTTCCTAAAAATTAATTTCATTTTGTTGAATATTGTTAAATTTATACAAGTTATAATATTTTTAAAATCAATATTATTTACTCCTCACCCAAAAATCAACTATTTATGAAGGAATAAAATAAATAAAACATAATTAATTGTTTTTTTCTATTGTAAAAAATGCTGTAAATTTTATAAAACAATTGTTTTATAAAACAATTTATTTTAAAATCATAAAATGAATTTCTTCTCAATTATTTTTATAAAAATCCATTAGATGATTAATAATTTATTTTATAGAATATAATATCAATAAATTTCTTCAAAATTTTTAATTAATAGTTATTAAATTTATTTTCAAGATAAAATGACATTTCAAATTTAAAAATACATATATGAAATCTATATGTATTTAACATAAAATGATTTTTTTAGCTCTAACAAAATTATAATAAATCTTTGAAATGTTATTCTTCAGTTTATATATATAAAAAATAAAATTTCAGTAAATTTAATATTCAAAAAAAGATAAATTTATCATTTAAATGAAACGTATATAATATAATGAAAACCCTATTTTATAAGAAAATTACAAATTTAGACCATAAATTTTCTAAACCATATTTGATTTATTTATTATCATTAAAAATCAAATACCCATTTCATACGAATTAATAAATATTTTTTTTATTATCATGAATTTTCTATATGTATATTTCATAACGAGATTACTCCTATTTATACCTATCAATACAATGGCTTTGTTTTAATGGTAATATTTAAATAAAAATTTTCCCATCATAAATGATTGTTCGTTTAGGCTAAGTGTTATGTATACCATAATATGTCATACATATTTTCCAAAAAAAAAATTAATGTGTAAGATTCAAGGGGTTAACTTTGGGTATAATTATGGTTTTTTATCTACTCAATTAAAAAAACCATTAAATTAAAATCATATTTTTAATTGAGTAATAAATTTTTATATTACATGGTAAATTATTTTGTTATGGAAATATGTTGATTAAATTTTATCAGAGATTATAGTTGAAGAACATTAATTCATTATAAGTGAATATTTTATATTAAGTATTTTATTCATGGAGATTTTTTCAAAAATTAATCACATAGTTTAAATTAACAAGTTTAATAAATAGAATCATACTTCATTCATCGATTAAAACAATATAAAAATCCATAAAAGTAATATTATTTTTTTAATTCATTCTATCATGATTTCTATGATAAAAAATGTTCTCGGTTAAACATTACCATGTTAGTTGGTAAATCCACCGATTTAGAAGATTTTATAAAATTAGTGAGCCTAAATAATATTTTTCCACAACTAGCTTATTGAGATTTTAGAGACAAATGTTATATTTATACATACTTAGGAGTTTCTAAAGTGGGAAATGATTTTAAATGACCCTGAAGCTATGATTTAATGTAGCTTCGTATCCAAAAGACTAAAATAATATATATATATTATGGTGTAACCATATAGTAGACTCTAAAAATGGGTTTATGGATTATTTCACACATGAATATTAAAGACTTTGAATATTTTAAATTTATTGGTCGAATATTATTGGGATTTGAACAAAAAGTAGGGCACAACACAGAATAATAAATTTATTATATATAAATTAAAAATAATTTATTTAAATGATAAAATATGATATATTTTATTTATTGTACATAAAATTGAAAATAATACCGAAGACTCACTATCAAAATGATTTCTCTAAAAAGAATATATATTTTTTTAACTAATAATAATATCTAGATATTTTCCTCCACACAATAAAACCCTGAACTCTATTAATATGAAATCCAATTTCATTTCATTTCATTTCAGTTAAATTATGGTTTATTTTGATAGTAAGGGGGTGTTACTGGGTTGATGTAGTTGGTAAAAAGCAAGTAAGTTGAATCAAGAAATAGATACCTAAAAGCTTATTACTAGCTAACCCGTGGGGCCGAAATTGAACATGTCATTTTGTTTGATTCAATAGGTACCTAAGAGATTTTTAATAAGTAATTTAAAGGCCCCATAGTATAATTCCCATTAAAATGGTTATATTTCCCTTTTAAAATTTTAATTAGTTAGCAAATTAATAAAGGATTAGGATTTCAATATAATTTCCCTCTTTTTGGATTTTAATAGAGTTTCTCCTCTCCTACTAATATCTCCAAAAATATTCAATCTCCATCTTGATCTAACATGTTTTGTTGGTTCATAGTTTATCTTTAACTTGGTAAGGTATATCCTACTCAAATATACCATTTTCTTCAAATTATTTGTATAAATGTATATATATCTATGTCTATAAATTCAGTGGTTAATTATATATTTAATTTATCATAGAATTCTTTGACCTAATTTCTACGGAGGCTATAGTTTGAAATAATCTATTGTATCCCCAAGGTGAACCATTCTTGAATATCTTCCCTCAAGGGGATATAGGGTTGTACTAATTTTAATCCATTTCATAGGTTTTTAGTGGGATATTCCCAGAATCAATTCCCTTTCATGGGAATCTAAGTGATAGTCTAGTAACTTATTATTAAAATGCCCATATTTATTTCCAACTATAAAGGAGTTAGCTTTGAAATGGTTTTGATCGAGTGAAACAAATTAAATCTCGACGATTGAAACTAATAATGTTGTCCATTAATAGGTAGATGACTAAATACATAATTTTTCCTCTCTTTCATGTAATAGATTATGATTCTTCTATTTTATTACATGTGTAGGAGTGGATTAAATTCATTACTTGGTATACTCAATTGATAAAGGTAAATTCATAATGGAATATCATTCAACATTTTCAATTCCAATTAGTTATAGTTCCTATATAATTTTCAATACTATTGAATTTTTAGAATATTTATTGAACATGAAACTGAACATACCCACTTAATGATATATGGTATTCATAATCAATATGGTTGTTAGAACCAGACGTTTTATACTTGTAGAAGGTTTAGGATGGTCTTTAAAATTTATGACTCATCACATCCACCCCCTATTCCATGGGAAGGGCAGTAATATTTCCATGAGAAGTTATGGTTAATTTTTTCTCTCTTAGAAGGGATTCTTGAACCCCAATTTCATGGCACACATATACTTATATGTGTAGCTTCATATGTCTATTCTTCTCACAACTACTATTTTTACCTCTTGTTGTGGATGAACCTATGATATCATCATATATCTCGAGTTGTGGCTCGAGGAAGGTCTATAGGTGTGGAACCTACTCATTCAAGGAGATAATTTCAAAAGATTAGTATATATTTTTTGTTATGTCCTTTATATTTATCGGTTTCAATATCATTTTACTATTTTTAACATACACTGTAGAATTTGAAAACATGTATTGGTTGGGAAGAAAGCTTACCACAAAGACATAATAATCTTTCAATACAAGGACCAAAATCAGGACAAGTGTAGACTCTTTTATGTATAGTCTAGGTAAGGAATGGACACCCGAATGTAAGGGATAATAACACATATGGATTGGATACAACGAGTGATCTTGTTTTGGGATGTTACTACATGGATTTGATGGATTCAGTGAGGCTATTTATTTTTTCATTTTGGATATATTTGGCATATAAGAGTACAATTTTCAGTCCCCAGGCCCTATTAGACCTAAATTTTATTGTATGTATAGATTTTTTCTTAGTCACATTTATAATATATATAGTTAAATGTTTTTGAAACCATTAGATATTTATTTGAATACACAATTAACATTATTCCCAATTAATTTTAATTACTGTTCCACTAAATTCCATCGTTAACTATTATTTTTTAAAAATCCAATGATTATGTTGGTCATTCTCCCTTCAAGTATAATCCTAGTTTAATTTAAATAAAATTTTTATTGGGGTAAATTTACTACCACATGATTTATATTTATCCACTACTTTTGATAATAGTTTTTGGAGACCATGATGCATGCAGGGGTGTTATAGTTTTGTGGATCAGTTCCATTTCGAGTATTTATAAGTGGTATTAGAGGTCACTTTGGGGGTTATTAGGTATGGGACATAGAACTATCTAGAAGATTGGACTATCTAGACATAGTAAGTAACCCATAAATATTCCTAAGAACCATTATTATTAGGTAATATCATTTAACCAAGGGTATTTTGGGATCTTATTTGTCATTCAATCTATTTTTGGTCATCAAGTCACATAAATCAATCTATGTATTGATTGGTTTGAATATCAAGCCACATTTTCTGACTGTTTATCATTGATTATTATAAAATTGAATTAAAATATTGAAGAACCATGTGAATTAAAACATTAATAATAAATAAATTTTGTTCTCCCCAAATATCAAATATTAATTATAATGTTAATATTGTTCAATAGATGATTTATTTGATTAAAATCTACATTTTTTATTAATAATAGAATGAATATAATATATCATAGAAATATATTTCATTTAAATTCATTAAAATGATGATTTATATATGTTAATTATTTAAATATATAATATATAATGGTTGGGAAAATGTAATAATATTTTATTAAATAAATTCAAGGGACATGAAAATGGTGTGGCACATAACCTATATAGTGTATTTAAGCTATGAGGTTTTCTATTTTGGGATTGAAGTTTATATTAGTTTCTACTTTATAGGGGAGGATTCCCATAGGATGAAAACTTCTTACTAAGTAGGATGATTTGGATGAGGATGAAATTACAATTGGACATCTAGATGTACTAGAGGGTTTTTATTGAGTTTTTATTTTTCTTCATCTAGATAGTAAATGATCTCCCTTTAATGAGTTTATTTCATCATATATCGAAACAAACATATAGTCCTAATGTCCATTGAAATTATTGGTTGTCATATCTCTTCAAGAATCCAAAGAGTGAATTAATTGTGTCCATAATATCATTAAAATCATTGAATCACAAGAATAACCTTGAGTATACCTATCCACATTCATTCTTGTATGAGTGACATGTTGATGATTTTTAATGGTGCTCAAGTCTAATAAAGACTTGATATTTTACTAGGAAAGGATTTTAATCACTTATTTTAATAATTATACACCAATACTTGTTATCGAGTAAATGAAAACGAGTTTATTAACATGCATAAAATGGTCAGTGATATCAATGGAACATGCCAACACCTTTATGTAACTTCATTGATTTTCTCCATGTTTTAGTAGGGGTAATGAATCTAAAGTGAGGAATGTTTAAATAGGACTTAAAAAGTACTTTTTTAAAAAAAATTACCCTTTAATATAATAAAATTTTATAAATTTTCTATAAAATCATTCTATTGAACACATATGATAAACGAGGGTTTGGATTAGTAGGTAAACTAATTGTTTAGACCATATATGATAGATACTTTGGTACTCAAAAGTGTTTCTGAGAGTATGAAAGTAGTGATGGATCTCACATGGGAAACAAGGATAGTGGTATGGATTCCTCACATAACAAAGTATTCTCTTCTATCTAGTGCCATTAGTTTCGGTGATTTGGAATCATAAATCCAAACCATAACTTTCAGGAAACAATGTGACATGTATGTGGTGCTTATTTACATATTTAAATGTTCTAATAAAGGGAGGATGTGAGAGAAATGAAAAATGATCTCAATAGTATTTGGTATCCTGAGAATATTTATTTGTACATTGTAGTAGTAAATTTAAACCACAAACTAAATGATATGGAAGAAGATGATTCTGTGGTTGTTCGAGTTGATTAACCATTTTTATACTTTTGCATAGTTATTCATATCTCAAAGTAGGTATTTGGAGTTGGGTAGTATTTTACGATGGATAAACCTATTTCTCACACAAGATTTATTCGTTATATAGTTAAGGGTACTACACTTATATAATTTAATTTAATATGTGATTTCATGGATATAGGTAATTTACATTATTTAATATATATTATGTTGGATTTGATTCCTAAAAAAATTTAATCCATACCTTCACAAGTGATCTTGCAGTCATTTATGAAAGACGTAAAAGTCAGAAAGGAATCTAGCAACCTAATACATTGTTCAACAATTATTCGCAAGTCTTTGGGATTTCATTTCTATTAAATTTTTTTATACATTTAAATCCTTATTGTAATAGTATAGTTTATTTTTTATTGAATCTATATCTATTTTTACTAAATGTTTTCTTCTTTCCCATTTCCTATTGGTATTCAGTTCATAATCTATTGAGAGTTATATTTTTATGCTAGTTGAGGATATCACAATTAAAGGAATAGTTACAGTAACAATAAAATATACATATATTATTTTCCCAGGGGTGGTTGATTTAATGTGTCCTCATTCTTACCTCATGTGGTTGACTTATATCATATTTTTTTTATAAAAAACCACAATATTTCTCCTAATATGGATGTAAAATTTACCATCAATGTTGTGTGTGAAATAATACTAATCTCAATTCTTCTATATTATAAGGATATATAGTAAATGAGTGAGTTAATTATCCAACATGATGATATTTTGACTAAATAATTAATTAGACAGAGCATATCCATTTGTGGTGTTCTAGTCCTTTTGGATTAAAAAAAATCAAATGGGTTTCTATGTATATGTGTTGACAATTGGAAAAAAATGAAGATACATTACAAAAAAACTACCCATTTTAAATAATTTACTATCTATTAAATTAATTGTAGTGGAATATGTGGTTTTTTGGATCCTAGATTAACCGTAGAGGGTAGGGGTTAATAAGTTTGTCATATTTTTGTTTTATAATAATTCATCTTGTTACTATCATGGTAAGAACTGGTTAAACCTATCGAAAGGAATCTTATTGTAATTATACATTCCCAAGAAGATATACAAACCAATAGTTATACATGGCCCCCCACTAAGGGATATTCTATGAAAAATATTCTTATTGTGTTTTAGTAATATTAAAATCCATTAATCTTCACTAGTTTTGCAAAACAATTGATTAATTATAGTCTTTCTATACTAGGAATGCTACATTTAATCAATTTCAAGGATATCTCACTACCTGAATTAGAACACATCCATCGACTCCCCATAACTCATAGCTTTGGGTGATTTCTTAAAAATTTTAATAACATCATGGTCAATTCAATATATTTTTATTTAAGTCTTCATCTCTAACTAGAATGATACTCTACATGCATCAATACACCGAGTTGATTAATTTGATTGAACTATTAAATTAAATGTGATATTGAACAATACTATTGTGAAGGTACTAGCATTCACAAAACCCCTTTAATGTTTCAAATAATTATCAATCCCCACAAACCCCGACACATAACCAAAGAACCTTGCCTTCTTGATGTTGAAATCATGTGTATGAAAAACTACCTTTGTAAAGCCCAAAGCCTTTGTTGAATATACTACTTCAATAAATCTCTCCATGTCATCCTGAAATTCCTAGTCGTCATGAAAATCCATTATCTGAGATACCTATGAAATGATGAAGGACAGGATAGTATTTTTCATGATGATCAGGATTAAAATGTATACCTTATTTTTGAAACTTTTTTCCTTAGAAAATTTATACCAATTCTATATTTTCTCAAATTATTTTTGTGTAAAATGAATTGACGGTAGCAACAAATTTATATTCTCATACCCTCACTATGATCACATGACTCAAATGGGATATCTACAATACTACAAAAATATGTTTTCAAGGATCTATATTCCTGATGGATGAGTGAAATTTATCCTATTCATAATTCTTCTAATAATCACATAGAATCCCCACCATGTCGTCACATATTTAAAAAGCTTCTCATAGTAACATAGAATCAATGTCATTCAATAATACATTCATGAATATTCTCATTTTCTTGATGCTCAAACTTATTGAAACTCAGTCTTGAATAAACTCAAGGATTTTTCATATTAGAGAAGAGACAATCCTATAAATCCACCTTTCACAAAACATGCTCCTTCTTTCTGGTTTTTACAAAAAAATTGGTAAAAACTAGGAAATGAAGCCACATAAAATAATTCATCTATATTGTACTATTAGGTCAAATACCATGAAAACACCCCGATCAAAATATATTGGTTTGATAAAAAATACTAGACTCCACTTATAAAAACCATCAATTATATACCTGGCTTTCAACAATCCCCCCTTGGAGTTTTTATAGGAATTTGGTTTGATAAATTCAATAAAGCAACAACATCAAGAAACAACTAGAAAAAAGGGTAAAAACACATCCAACAATCTATGTCAAATTGAAAATCATGGTGTAGAAAATAAGTGGGGAAGCATGAATTTTGTTCTTATGATTCAAAATTCTTAAAAATATCCAAGAAATGATCTAATAAAAATGAACATTTTCATTATAAAAACTAAATCTCATCATAACATAGAATCATTTCATGGGTTTTAAAGAAAATGAAAATATTGAATATCCTCACTCTCCCCCTTTGAGAATAAACACCAAGATCTATGTTTTTGTACTTATAAAGATAAAAAAACTCCCAAGGATCATATCTCTACCATAAACCCAAATCAATTACAAAAAAAATGAAATTAGTTAACACAAATGGGGAGGGGGAATATCATTAACCACAATATAAATTGAAGGTTTTTGAACACAAAGGTTCACCCAATGTTTCTAAAACATTTTTTATTCTAAATCCATTGTCAAAATTTCAACCGCTTGGTCATTAGCGCGAACATGAACTATTTTAATAAAAAATTCATCATTTTTGTTGATAAAGTGATATCTAATCTCAATATTTTATTTTGAGAGTGCTGAACCAGATTCTTTATAAGATTTATCATGATGTTTCTGTCATAGTGAATCACCATCAGTTCATTCACCACATCACCAATACCAGTTTTTTGTTACCATATACATAATAACAAATGTCAAAGAATTTTTAGTATAGATATAATATAATTCTATCATGCCAATATAGGTTATTTTATTTCATTTATCAACCATCCCATACATTAGTTTCATATATGTAAATGGCCTCCAAATTTTTATATTTTATATACCACAACTCATACACAATATGAATCTGAAGAATTTTAATAATTCATCATCTCTTTATTCTAAAAAGTATTATCCAAAATTTAATTTACCTTGAATAAACCTTGTGATTCATTTATCTACTACCAAATGTTCATCCATCTGATTACATTATATGCAGGATGCTAGGAATTTTGGAATGATGATATCATTATTTGTTAGAGTCAAGTATAATAAGATTCTAATGAATCCCTTGTACTAGGAGGGATCCAAAAATTTCCCATCATCATTATTTCCATTTATTTTCAATACGTCAACCCGAGGTGTTTTTTGTTTGGAGTCACGGATGAAGAATATAATCATTTGTTCTATTGAAAATTTTTATCATTAAATAAGGGTTTAATCCTTATTTTGAACCACCTACAACACCAAAAATTATTTTAGTATAATTTTCACACAAAAAATCAGTAAATCATTTTATATTATTCTTATCTTATTGATGGTTATTTCTATTTGAGATTCAATTTTATACTAGGCTTTAATTTTTTACTTTATGTTGAAAAATTGATGTTTTAGACATGGAAGATAATGTTGTATGACATGTTCATGGTGAAGGGAAACCATGAACCCTAACCCAGGTAACTGTGTATCTTGTTTTGGAATCCAATGGTATGGAACATGAGGTGCGAATGATTTGTGATACTGTACAAGAACCATGAATGTGGTTCTGTCCATTTGGACTGTGATGACCAAATAGTTTTCATATGGTTTTGTGAACCATACAACCAAAATGTGAGAGCTTCTTGAATTTTTAAAAATATGGAGATTCATATTTTACCCTCCTCTATTTGTACCATAAAATATGACCCCTACCTATTGGTCATTTTTGGTACAATAAGATGTCCTAAACCCCATTCCATTTGGTTCCCCTCCCTCGTTGGATGCTCCTCCAAGTTTCTAATGTGAGTTTCATGGGGTTTTTGGATAATTTTATCCTCTTCCTCCTCTCCTCTATTAGTTTTATATTTATTCCTTGGCGGCTTCATGTTTTTCCAAATCAAAGATATTAGGGTTGATATGTTGGGTTGTTTTTGTTTGGATTTAGGTTTTTCATACTATTCCTTGGGGAATAATCTACCTTTTCTTGATATTTTTCCGCATTCACACTCTGTGGAGGTTGGTGTTTCCACCCATATCCTATCATGTCCATTCCGTTTGATGATTCTATATTTATAAATATAATCATAATGTATTTTACATGCTTATAGTATGACTTCATAACATGTTATTGTGTTTTTATGATGGAAAAAATTGGTTGATCTGGTTTTAAAGGGGTTTCTTTAGTCAATTTATATTTTCATAAAAACGAGGTGTTTTCTAAAATGTCAGTTGTTCCTCTAAAAGTAAAATGTGTGTTTCGAGTGATATTAAATCCATGTTATGTTATGATATCATTATGAGATCAAGAATTTGTCATTATGTTTATAATTTTGTTTCGTTTATGGATTAGAACATATGTATGGAATAATGTGTGATTTAGATGCCTCTTTATAATTTGATGACTTGGGGTGAAATGTTTTGGAATGGTTCTCCTAGTTTTCAAATTCCTATTTATATTTTTTTAAATATGTGAATTTTTTGGGTTTAGTTTGGTATGAAAGAAAGTGGTGGTTTTGAAATGATTTTTTTGATATTTCAGTGGATATTTAGAGTTTTTCATTATATGTTGTCTCATCTATCTTTGATCATGGATACCACATGGATAGGAAGTGAAATCAAGATGGAAATGTTATAAAACATTCCTTGATCATAGGTCACTGAAATGGTTACTTCATTTATAAATTTTTTCTAGGTATGTTATGTGGCATTGATTTTTTTTGAATATGTCCATTAAAACTTTTCCCATTTGGTATTTTGGGACATGATTGGTCTCTATATTATTTGAAGGACCATTTGAAAAAATAAGGTGAATTTTAAATTTTATGTTTATCTATGAAATAGTATTGAAATTTGAAATAGTTGGAATGGTCTTTCTAAATTTGTTTGAAACCGGAATAATATAAGTACTATTTAGAACATTTTAATGCTTGGGTAATGATCGTGGTTTGGAAATATAAATTCCCAATATCCAACATAGCTCATTTTATAAAATGGTTTGAAAGTTTGTATGATATGAAGGCTGAATTAGAAGTTATCTATATATTATTTTACAATGGTGACACCAATGGAAAATTTCCCATTGTGGGTTAGCATGTGGGTGGTGTCATGGTTTGGGGTAGGCAGGTGCAGTGGTGGAAGTTATGGTGAGTCGTGCATGTGAGGGCCTCCTACGTACAAACTATACTATTATCATGGGTTTCCTAGTAGTATATTATAGATTCCGGTGAGAGATTCCTTAAAACATAAATTAGATGAGTTATTACCCCTTGTATGTCTTAGAGGCCATATGAGGTGAACCACTAGATTGGAAATTAGAATAGACAGTTAGATATTGACTTTGGATTTGCAGTATATCACGGCAGGTGAGTCCAACTCTTATATGTCCACATATCACTTTTGGGTTTTTAAGAAACTACATATGTTACTTTCTACATGTGTCTATTTTTATTCTGTTTCAATTAGTTTCCTTTAGTTGTAACATTATTTTATATTCAGAATAACGTCGTATCACTTGTTCTAGATCTATTTAAAAAATCTGATTTATAAAATGGTAATTTATTTTTTAAAATGGGTGTGTGTCATGTGTTCTTTTTGAAAAAAAGGAACTCTATTTTTTTATATTAAAATGAACAAAACCTACTCATATAAATATATATTTTCACTCTAGAGTTTATGAACTATTTTCCTTAAACTAAATCTATGGATTATAAGGGGGTTTCCAAATATGATATTAAGATCAAAACCAACTTGTACCATTTATTTTCGATAGAACCGTGAATTTTTGATGTTCAGGTTTATGGTTTCAGTGATCATTGTTGGAGATGGTTGTACTGGTGGTTATATGTGACCATTAAGTCACATAAAGATCAAGTTATAATTGTTAGGTTATCGTCTTATATTCAATTCTATTTTTTTCAATTTCTGTATCAATATGGGTTGCATGTTTATTGAGATTCAATTTTTATTAGTTCCCCCACTGGTTCGGTTAAGTCATTTGATCCCTTATTATTTTTAAAAATCATTCCCAATGTTATTACATTCATTCCCAATACTAATTTCAACCCATGTGGATCAGGAATTCCCTTCAGACCATACCCTGGACTCGTTATGGTGTTGGTTCAGATGTTATCCATACCTGGTTCTTGAAAAAATTGTATCAATTGATGCTCTTGTTATATTTCAAGTAATGTAGTTAGAGATTAGGACATTCATAACACAATAGCTAGGTATGGAAAGATCTTCTTGAACCCTTTATTATTCCAATCCTTTATGTTCTAGGGAATGTATGTTATTTGAGTCATTTTTATAGGATTTTGATTGAGGAATGAAAATGGTGGTGGGATGATGTCATGTTGTCATCTCTAATGGAGTACTGACCAATTTGGATTATATGTGCATGGTTTAATGTCCTCTTAGTTGTTGGTTCATTATTGGGGAATGATCCACTAACATGGTCATTGAGTTATTCATGACCACTACTTCATCACCCTGGGTGTTTGATGTGAGTTTCTCATTTGTGGATGGTCTTTGTTGGTAAGAGTTGTGTTTTGTTTCAGTTCTGTTTGGTGTGAATGGTATTCTAAAAATGGAAATAAATTTTCAACTATAAATATTTTCACTAAAGTATATTTTGAATGAAAATATAAATGAGTTTTTAAAATAGAAATTTATTTTTTCATGGATTTTGTTGTTAAAATGGAAGAAAGTAATTCGACATGTGGTTGAATGTAATGATTGGATAAAGTGTGTGACCCTTGATTCTACCTAACAACGTTACATATGTGATGGTGTGTATGGAAATTGTAGATTGGTATGTGTGTATGAGTTATGTTAGTGAAGAATGTATTCAAACTTTGGTTATGGTTCATATGATTCCATGGGCGAGTTTTTGAAATCTATTTGTTTTAGGATGTGTATTCTTTTAAATAGTTGGTTCTTATTTGTGAAAATTGGATTTTTAAATTTTGATAGTGGAATTGAAGGTAGTATTTTTTAAATGGAAATAAAATGGTTGTTTTTTGAAAGTTAATTTTTTGGTTTGGTTGTGATGTTTGATCTTCTAGTATATTGTCTTCGATTGATATTCCATTTTTGTTATGTTTTGGTTTGATGTTGATTTTTGTTTCAATCACTTCGTGTCATTCAGAATATTCCTCCCAACATGGCCTCTAGAATTTCTAGTGATTCCTTTAAAATTTTTGTTTCTTTTCAATTTTTTCATGTATATCATGTTGATCGAGGCCCATTAGTGGTAGTGTAGTGGCTTGATGAAGATAGTATTATCTTCAGATCATTGGAAACTCTTGATTTATTGAGAGTATATGATATTGTTTGTTTGTTTGAGGGTCCATATTTTTATAATTGGAATATGTTTTCTCCCTCGACCAATAATTTTGGGATGACATTGGATATATTTATGTCTGTTTCATCCAATTGTTTATACCTTAGTATGTGAAGATTAACAAAGTAGATGATCTCAAGAGTATCAAGTAAGGTAGTTGGAAATTGAAGGCCTTTGTTGATCACTTCATAGAGATGATTTTTTTATCTTCATGGATAGAATCATAGGATTTTTAAGATGATTCTCTTATCATCATTTGTCAGTATCTAAATATCAATTAGTGAGACCTTCCCTCCAAGGATCATTATTTTCATAAGTTTGTGGAGAAATAATATTTAGCTTAGTTGGTTTTCAGAACGTAGGAAGGTGAAACTATAGTGTTTATTACCACACATGAGGGTTACACTTCTAGAGGGATGTGTGTGATATTGGAACCTAATTATGACAAGTCTCCTTCATTTTTCATATCTTATTATCGGATGGACCATTCAGTTGTATGTTTTTAGTGTGGTTGGTTCGGGCAGTAGAGACTATATTGCCATAATCTAGAAAAGAATTTCCATTATTGTTGAAATTTGGATCACCTAGATAAGTTTATTTGGAAGAATTTCTGGTGGAAGAAACATGATTAGATGATGTTAGCTCCTAAATATGAGGTGGTGAATTCTTCTACCATTAGGGCTCTAACCATAGGCCTAGGAGTAAAGCTCATGCATTATGTGAAACTTTTGGGGTTGTGGGGACCCTGGACCAAACATTCCTTCTGTATTGTGGTGGAGACTTTTAAACTTTCCTTTTTTGGTTTTACAACTTTTTAAGTTCATATTATCATTTTAAAAGTGTTATGGACTTGTTATTTCATATTTAAAGTGGTTTTTATTATATGAATAATGATTTGGGATTGTTGTATTTTTTTGAGTGTGTTGAGACCCTTCCTGGGTTGGGCATAGTTTTAGCTATGCTCATTGTGTAATGATGGTGTTTTATGGAATTAGGGGATTCTGTTTTGGGTTCGATGTTTGGATTGAGTTCTTCTCATGGTACTCCCTTTATCTGTGTCCTTGTCTTGTATAAGTGATTTTTTATCTTAGGTTGGGAGTTCCCAAAGATGTTTAGAGTTTTAATGCCCTGATTCATGTAATGTTTTTATTGTGGGGAGAACCCTCTCATGTTCTCCAATTGTTATTAATGTTTTGGTTTTATTTAGAACTGGCCATGTAAGAATTTTGAAATGAATGGTCACCCTGAGGATTGTGATATTGTTTGAAAATTTCCATATTTCTGACTAATCATAGTTTATCATTCATCTGAATTTCTCAAGGTAGAAACTGTTTTTTTGGTGGAATTTATCACACCCCAACCTTGTTAATTCTATTTATTTTATTCTTCTCTTGCTGATGGATCTTTCTTTTTGAGGTTTGGGTTGAGATCCAATTTTATATTTTTTAGTTTTTTATTAAAAATATTAGTTTTATACATGAACTAATGGGGTGAACGACCTATACATGGTTAAGAGGAACCATGTTCCCTCACCCAGGTAATCGTGTGACTTTTTAGTGGACTAGGTTTATGGTTCATGGGTTGCGTACTATTTGGGAAAACATTTGACAAATGTGAATGATGGTCTATCCATTTTGATAGTAGATACCACAAGGTTTGAGCATGGTTTGGAAAACTATGCATCCAAACTGTCTGAGCTACCCAAAACATCAAAATCCTGAAATTCCACTTATTCCATCTTCTCTTTTTACACTAAATCTATCCCCCTACCTCTTGGAAATTTTTGGAATAGGAAGGTATCCATAACCTCCCCTTCATTTGGTTTCCTCCCATCATGGATTCCTAGCCAAGGTTATAAGTTGTGTTTCATAGGGCTTTTAACCACAATTCCCCTCTTCTTATTCTCTATTCTTGGATTCCTGGTGTTTCCTTTTTGGGTTCTTGTCACGCAGAACCCTAGAGATTAGGGTATTTGTGTTGGATTGTTATCCTTTGAATCTAGTGTGTGGAAATTTTTTAGTGGGTTCTATTTATACATCCCTTGAAATTTCATCATAATAGAACTCTATTGAGGTAGGTGTTTATATGCATTTACTTTCTAGTTCATTCCATATGATTCATGTTAATTTTTAAATATTATCATAAAATGTTTCACATTAATATATTATGATTTTTCAACATGGTATGTGTTTTTTGTTGGATAATATTGTGTTTTTGGTTTTAAGGGCGTATCTTTATTCATGTTACATAGTTATTAACCAAAGGTGTTTGCTAAAATATCAATTGTACATCAAAAATGAAATTGTGTGTTTTGAGTATTTTTTGAACAAGGATAAGTTATCAAATCGTTATGGGATCATTAAGTTGATATTATGTGTGTATTTGTGTGAATGTTAGGGGTTGGAACTTATGAATGGAATTTTTTCTGATTTAAATTAATCTTTAGGATTTTATGACTTGTGGGGAAACGTTGGGGAATGATTATCCATGTTTTGAAAATGATTTCTTATATTTTTGTGATTATGTGATTTTTTTTCATGGTTTGGTTTGAATTAAAGTGGTGATTTTGATATGAAAATTGGTTTGGGTGTTTCCAAATATGTTTATACCATGTCATTAGATGTTGGCACATACATGTGGGCATGAGGTACACAAATGGATTGGAATTCAAAATACTATGGCACATTAAAAAAATTCCTTAATCATCGGTCTCTCAGATGGTTCATTGATTTCTAAATTCAATGATTTATGTTATGTGGCTTTGAATGTGTATTCGAAGTTGTCGTCTAAAAAAAGGATGATTTTTTATATTTGGAAAAAAATTATCTAAATGGTTTCAATAACCATTTGGGATCAAAAAGTGAATTATTTGTATTCATTTTGGATTTGAAATCATATTGAGATTGTAAACAGTTTTAAAATTATTTGTAAATGTTTCAGAAAAGGACATAATGGAAGGCCCGGTTGGATCCTTTTAATGTTTGGTAAATTAAGGTAGTTGGGAAATATAAATTCTAGGTTTGAAAAATAACATATTTTTATAAATATTTTGAATGTTTGATTGATATAATGGCTTGATTGGAACTTATGTTTGGCTTATTGTTGAATGTGAAAAACAATGGAGCATTACCCTTTGTGATTTATCTTGTAGTGGTGTTAGTGTTTGGTGTAAAAATGTGTGGTGATAGTAGCTAAGGTGAGTCATGTGTGAGAGGGATTCTTACTTACATAGTGTACTATTACCATGAATTTCATGTGAATCGTTTAGATGGTCAAGTGGTTGTTTCATACCTATTGTAATTAGATTGGCTGGTACCCCTTGGATTTCTTATAGAGTAAGCGGGATGTAACACTTTATTGATAGTTATAAAGGCGATTTGGTTATAGGCTAGGGATCCGCACAATATGCCAATAGGTGAGTCTGACCGGAGTACATCCTAGGACCACTTTGGGAATCATTAGGAAACACTCATGGTTGCTATCTATATATGATTATTTATATTATGTTGCACCTGGTTTCCATTTTTTATTAAATTATTTTATTTTTAATGCAACTTTCTCTTAGTTATTATGGATCCATGTATGAAATTTGTTTTATAAAATGGACAATTCCTTTTGAAAATGGAATTTTGGTGTATGTTGTTTTGAAAAGGAAATTTGTGTTTGTGTACTAAAACAAGAAAAACATATTCTTATATATATTTATTTTCAAACTAGTGTTTGTGGACTATCTTTGGGAATAGAAATGTTTGGATTCTATGGTGGTTTTCTAATGAGATATTAATCTCACATATTGTATCATTCAGTGTTGGTAGACCTCAGCTATTTTAAAGGACTAGGTTTCTGGTTAGAGTGATCAATATTAGTGATGGTTGGTGTAGTGGTTGGAGGTAATTGATAGGATAGAGGGAGGCCAAGTTGGCATAGCACGATCATAGTTTTTTATTCAATTCTGTTTTTTTTTTCATTTTTTGTATATGGATGAGTAGCATATTTATTGATATTTAGTAATTGTTTGGTCATATTCTGGTTCTATTTATTCATTTGATCTTGTATTAATCATAGAAATCATTCCTATAGTGATAACTATGATTCATGACAGTATTTTCCACTCCTTGGGGATAGAGAATTCCCTTTGAGCCATCCAACAGACTAGGACGGCTGTTGGTTCAAATGTAATCCAAGATAGGTTCGTGACATGACCAATCATGGACATTTCAAATTGAGATTTCAGTAGATTATAAATTTTTTCCACAAATCTCTTCCAGATTATGCTAAATATTTTATCATAAATATACACAAGAACAATAAATTAATCTTCATGTGGATTATTCACATAGGAATTATGATCATAAACATATTTTTTGAATTTAATTTTCTTCTAATAAGAATCTTGTTGAGAATACCAAGCTCGAGGTTCATGTTTTAGACCATAGAGATCCTTCGTTAATCAATAATCCCTTACATCATCAAGTATAATCATAAATTCCATCTATTTTTAAATATAGTATTCATCTTCCTGAAATCCATTTATAAATTATCATTTGACATCTATATGATAAACAATGTATCCTATTTGAATTTCCATAGAAAGGAAAATAATGATTGACTCTAGTATAGGTAAAGGTCAAAGCATTTCTTCAGAAAAAATTCCATCAATCTATGTACATCCTTTACACTGTAGGTAGACCTTATTTATGGTCACATTTACATGCTCATAAAATTACAATTTAATTATCCACTTTGTTCCAATCAAATTTTTATTTTCAATTATCTTAATATGATCCCGTGTTTGGTTCTTGAAAACCTATTCATGATCTTTATTCATGTCCTTAACCCATGATTCATCCTTAACTATTTATTAAACTAATTTTTGTTGCAAAATTGATAAAATGGTATAATGTGGTTAATTCCTTATTTGAATTCTATATATGGGAAAAATACAATCCCCAATAATGGAAGATAGATCAATTTATACTCTTAACCAGCTATTATGAGTTTCTAATGATGTTTCTTCTGCCATGGATTTCTATTATTATTCTTCTTCTCAATAATCATTCGTCTATGAGCATTGAACTTTTTAAAATACTTCCACTATTATTGTATTTAAATCAATCCTAATTAAACTTTCAGATTTATGTTCTATTATATTACCATCTGAGCTACTTGAGAGATATATGGTTTTATCATCAATGATCATGACATCACTAATATCCAAAATTATTCCAATATGACTATTGTAACATTTTTGGATTTACTAATCACTGGATATCCCATTAATATTCAATCAAATTTATAATCCCCATAATTTTTGAGATCTACTTCTTTTTTTTGGATGGAAAATTTACATCATAAAACATTAAAATAATTTTGGGAGGTCATACTTATAAACCATAACTCATGGTGCGTCTTGGTTTCTATCATAAAAATACATGATTGATTTTGAGTGTACCCTACTACTAGGACAACCTCTTTCCAATAATGATGTGAAATATGAATCTCAATCAATATAGTTTTAACCATATTGTCCACCTACCATTTTCTACATTGAACAACCCCATTTTTACATGGGGTTATCGATACAGTCACCTAATTTCCCAATTCTATGTTTTTTGAATGAATTTTCTTATTTAATTTATTTTTATTCTCTTTCATTATCAGATTATAAAATTTTGATTTTTTGGATAGTCTCTTTCTTAGCTATTCGATGATAAATCTATAGGAAAATATGAACATTCTAATTTCTCTATATAATCATTAATAAAAATACATTTTTCTATAATAATCAATAAGATAATTATTTAACTTTCTCAATATGTTCGAGGAATATTTATTAGACCACATAATTCCGTATTGATGATAACAAGTTGATTTAATTAACATTTTTTCTTTAGTAAATATGAACTCAAAAACATTTTTTTCATGTATACATGCATCAAATTTATCTTCTCATTCATGATTCAGATTATGAATGTTGATGAATATTTTCATATCATATATTTGTTCTATGTTATGCGGATGAATGTTACCCAACCATTAGTGACACATGTTTTTGTCTTCCTTAACTACTTAGTAAAAAATATTCTCTTTAATATTAGATCGGTATAAATTTCATTTTCTTCTGAATCCTTTCTGGAGGGAAATACTGACATTTTCCTTGATTGTTTACCCATTTTGATTAAATTTAAATATCATTATTGAATCACATAGTTGAATCAATCCAAGGATATTTTAATGAAAATGGTCTACATAGAGAACTATAGTTTTCCACATCTTATTATTTTTTAGTTTTGTATTTCCATGACCATTGATCATTATAGAACGTTCATGTTGAATCTAACAGTTACATCATAACTTTTATTAAAAATAATAAAAAAAATGTGCTTTTCTTATCATGTGGGATTATAATATGCTATTAAGAAATCAGGTACCTCTATTATTTGTAGCTTTGGGTGTTATTTCTAAAAGATTAGATTTATCATTTTTTTACTTTTCCTTCCACGGAATATATAATTTGGTGGCAGCTAATGATGGAATTTTAAATATATATTCATTATTTATAGGTTTATCAAACTTATATTTTTATTCCACAGCAAAATACCTATTTGAAATATTTACTCAATTTTTTTGGTGGGTATTTACTTGTTTCTGTATTCTATAGGTATTGTTCCTACCTTTCATCAACCTATAATGAATAGATTTTTTTGTCATAGTTAGAACAATATAAATAATATACATAGAAAATATATATTATTTATGATGATTGACATGGTCTCATTCACTTTTATTGGCTTCCATGCTCTTCCCTATTTAGATATCTCCTTTACTGATCAAATTAAGACATGAAATGGCTTAGAAATCTATTTAATTGGAATTTATTAAGGGAAAATTTCTTCTCCCTTCTATTCCTCCTCATGAACCATTCTTTTGAAATGGTATTTAATTGGGGATCCTATCTAGAAACATGAGGAATATTTTCCAATATATTTTCTCTATGATTTGAAGCTTTCATTATTAGGACATCATGTACCTCTGTGACATTTCAAGATTCGTTCTTCCATTAATTTAATATCATCTCAGTTCCATCCACTAATGTTTCCAAATAACAAACATTTACATTTTTCCCATAATTTTGGAGCTTTAATAATATATGTCCTTTTATACTCATTTAGAAAAATGTTTTGCTCTTTCTAGCTGCTCAAATAATTTTATCTCTATTTAATTGATTGTTATTCTAATCCAGTGCACCCTCATCCACTACCATGACATTAAAACATCACGAATCTGATTATATTCATATATTATAGGTTATTCATTTAAAACTATATCCATCATGGAAGCATTGGGCCATGATATAATATATTGTACCATATCCTCTAAAAATCCAATATCATCTTGTTCTTTATTGAAGACGAGGGTTTTTTCTCTAAACTTTCATTCATAATTTGAAGAATCCATTAATAAAGAACCTCTTCTAAGACTTATGCATGATTTTTGTTTCACATTATACATTATCATATTTGTTTTGGAATTGAGATTCAATATTCCCTACTTGACCACACCGAAAAATCATACAAAATAATTCCTCCATATCCAGCATTTCAACTTTTAAATTTAAATGGAAAAATAGAAAGAATTCATTATTACCCATAAGCACTTATTATGGAAATTCCATTCTTTTCCATGGATTTCTATTCCATTTAATTTCATTATCGACTAGAAGATTATTATGGTTTGAATTACATTTCAGATTCCACCTCACTACATATCATATCATCAAGAGATAGATTAGAAAAATTTCTTTCCACAATACCTAATACTTTGCATTGTATTCAGAAGTTGGCATTCAAATGAGTTTATTCACAATGTGTATATCATTCATTTCTTCCTTTAGTCATCTAATAAGTCCAACCACTTTAGTTATGTGATTGAAGAAGATATCATCATTTTTATATGTATGTATTTTTAGATCATCGAACCAATTCTACGAGACTTTAACTTTGACCTCCTTTACTTTTTTATCAGCTTTGAATATATTTTTTTGTTTTTCCCACATGGAATTGGGTATAGTGAATCTCATGAAACTCAAATATATTTGATCTTAAAATTAT
This sequence comes from Viscum album, assembly GCA_963277665.1. Taxonomy (NCBI): domain Eukaryota; kingdom Viridiplantae; phylum Streptophyta; class Magnoliopsida; order Santalales; family Viscaceae; genus Viscum; species Viscum album. The sequence continues at coordinate 128,952,996 of OY728121.1, read as the reverse complement.
TAAGTAAGATCATTTAGTTATTTGGAATCTGCATCATTAATTTTCATGTCTTCTTTGGACATATACAGACATGTTGCATCCATGATTAGAATACCCTAGGTAGTGGAAAAATGAACATCCATACTAAGGGATCTTAGATGAGATATTTTTATATTCTTCCATATCTGAATTTTTCTTTCATCATGGAGGAGGTCTCCGCTAACATTCTCTACATTCACCATGAAAACAAAAGAGGACAGATTTAACTCCAATAACATGTATTCTTTGATAACACTTATAGGACCCAAAAAACCCATGAGAAATGATGGGTGAATCAGGGTGTAAAATTTTTCGGTAAAAACAATGGATCTTGTTCCCACGTTACTTGGAACTATTTAAAAAATCTAAACGAATTGTATTGTTATTAAACATTCAAATTTAAAGTGAAAACACATTTGTTTTACATGGTTCACCACTAATGGATAGTCCTGGAGCATACATCGAAATTATGTTGATCATACCAAAGTAAAATAATATTCACTAGTTGGAGAAAATAGACGTTCTAACACATTCACTCTCTTCCAAGCACAGAACATTATATGATTTTATAGATAACACACTTTCACCATTGAAACATGTCTTCTAAAGCATCCTTGTTCCTTTCTTTGGGTGAACTCTTATTCAGTTTAATGACATGAATGTCAACTTAGTACACTAGAATTTATGTATTTGTCCCAAACTAGCTTATGAATCTAATTTCCTATCTCTCTTGAGTCGATGTGTTTGGAAGTAGCATTCACTTAATCTTACTCTTCAACACCATTGTTCATGAATCTCCCAACCTTTGCAAAACCCCTTTATGTTTTGAGACTTACTTATCTCCATGAACCAACACACATTAACTAGGCTAACAACCTTCTTGAATATCGCATATTTTAGGGATCAATCAACCTTTCCATGGTTCACTTCCTTCATGGAATAATAATTCTTCATGTAGCTCACTGAGCCATCAGGGAATACCCTGTCATAAAAGAATCCTTCATCCACGATAGTTAAGTATTGGTCAGGAAAAAGATATTATTTTTTTGATGATTAGGATCGAAATAAAACCACGATTAATGATGTGTTCATTCATCACAAATTTAATCTGGTTCATCTTTTACTCTAATTTTATTTTTGTAAAATGATGTTGGGATATCTACCAATTTATATGCTTAAACCATCACGATGATCCCACCATGTTATTGGATTTTGGATAAAACTCCAAAAACATGTTATTTATAATCATTTATTTGCAAAGGACCAATGTAATTTATCCAATTCATGAAGTTTCTCATAGTCATATGGAATAATCATTACTCTGTCTCACATTCATGATGTCTCTTGTAGTCACTTAGAATCTCCATAAGCTCATCACACATTTGGGGGACTTCTCATCTTCACGAAACTAAACCTTTTTGAATCTCAATCATCGTTAAACTCAATAATTTTCAGTATTTTACATGAGATAATACAATAAAACCACCCCTCATGAAGAATTTTACATCCGCCTATTTTTTAGCCTATGGAATTGGAAAACACTAGGAAATGACACATCCATAAAAACTTCACCATCATGTAAAACAAGATCATTTTCCTTGAAAACACCATGATCAAGGTAGTGTGGATTGACAATAAATCAATTTTAATACATTTCCAGCTATCAACTAGGATGGGACTCAGTTCCAACATTGTTCTCCAAGAATAAACATCACTCATGACAACAAAAATTTCTAATTTCAATGTTTGATATTCATAAGTTGGATTTATACATATTTTAGGATCATTTTGAATAAATTTTATTGACTTTTTTACAAATTAATGCTTCTTTTGTTTTTATAAACTACATGATTATGAATTATAATACTTTTATGAGCACCTTTGTAGTAGTTTTCATGGTTTTTCTGATTATTTATTCTCTTTTTTATTCTTATCATGATATAAATAATTATATAATTCTAGAGACATTAGTTTAACATCATAACTCTACGAGGTTATCCCAATTTCACATCTATATTTGTGATTTCAAATACTAATAACATGTCATATCTAATTCTGAAATTTTAGTGATTCCTCAAAAAGTGGAGTCGATGTTTTTCTACAGGGGTCCAAAATAAATATTCAAGATTTAGAATCTTATTACTCCCTCACAGATGTATAACATTCTTGTTTTGGTGTTTTTCCAAATTTTTTACAATAATGAAACCCTTAAATTGGAAGAGGGAGTTATTTTTTTTGGAAAAAAGTGTGAATCAAGGCCCATTCATAAAAATAATGAATGTTATAACAAACAAAAAATATTGATTTTACATTTATCATTTTCAATAAAATAGAAAGATAATTGGGAAGGGTGAAAGGCCATAAAAAAGAATCCTCGTTATCTCACTTGTTGGCGTGCACATATGAAAAGGTATTGGCTTCACAATAGACATGAGTAATAATATAGCTCATGGTGGAATGATGACTAATAAAGGTTTCCCAACATGTAGTCAATTTCCAAGAGAGGTACAACTACCCAGATCTGAATGCTTTCACAATTTTTGTAGAATCGAATTCAAACTAGATGTTGTTCTTGTTCATTTTCATGGGGATCATGACAGCAAGACTCAGACCATATATCTCAGCATAAAGGGTTACTATTGATCTATAGTGACCAATGTTAAATTCAATAACATCCCCATTAGATTCCAAGAATACATGGAAATGTAAATAAGGTCCTATACTTCCCTTGTAATCCCCATCCGTGTTACATTTAATATAACCCGCAAAGGGAGGGTACTAGAAAACTATAAGAGTGCGAATAAGAATAGGGTAATTCCCATGAAGATTCCGCCTTCTTAAAACCAGAAGAGCATACACATATTTGTTGTAGCCGTAATTATACACCACAATAGAGCTTCGAACTGCCGAAACAATTTGAGAAAAAGTTACATTGAAATTGAATCAGAGACAGCCAAGATTGTATTTATTCTAGCCTCTCAAAAGGATGTGAATTAGCTCCACATTAGCCACTATAAACTGAACCAAAATTGCTTTTACATATGGATATAATTAAAATATAGAATAAATACATTTTTAAATTCTGTACAAGGAAGTTGGACTCGAAATAGGTCAGTAATGGAAAGAGAAAGGGCTGAGGCAGAATAGAAGCTATGAAAAAGGTGTTTAATGTCTTCTCGGTGTTTGTGGAAATGAACACTTCTAGAGCAGTGTTAAACTCCAACCTATTGGATGTTAGCATCAACAGGTAGTTTATAAAAGGAAATCTTCCAAAATAAATTATTCCTAGAGGGGTGATCCATTTCTTGTCAAACTGACCTATACCTTTTTTAGATTTTGAAATGAGATTTCTGTAGAGAATGTTGGAGTCTATTTTCCCATTCATACTTGGTTACCAAACCAGAAAGTAAACATTGTTAAGGAAGTCTTAATTAGAAACAATCTGGAAAATGACATCTGGGAGAGCATTAATGTTTGACACTTGAGCTCTAATAGAGCTTCTGAGGTCAAAAACATAGTTTGAAGAAGAGATCCTTTCCTTAAGAGTATTTACAAGCCAATTGTCAAGCCAGAATCTCAATGAAGATTTTACACCCACCAACCAGTTATCCTATTTCAGAATTATACGAGACACCTATTTGAGGCTGGGCCAAACCGAAGATTCAATATAGGTGGTATTCCATTATCTAATCTTGTCCAGGAACCCATGTTAGATTAATGAAAATCAGTGATAACTGTTATTGAAGAGCTTCAAAAAAATGGGCTTGAAGAGACTGATTAAAAAGTTACATATTTTTTAGGCCAACACTCCCATGAGTAGTGCACCTACATCAATTTATCCATGAGACTGTATTGATATTCCTTTCAAGAATATACCCACACCAAAAAAAGTTCCTCACAAGGGAATTGATATATTTGATAACCAAGGTGGTCCAAATATAGACCATGAAACAGTATATGAGCTTAGAGATGATCACATGCTTTACAAGGAAAGATCTTCCATTATGGTATAGTGATTTACCATTCAAGAAGGCAAGAGATATTTTACCCTAAATGAGGATGTTGACAAAATAATAAGCGCAAGGCCTTCCCCAGAACATAGGAACTCCAAGATAGGTGAAGGGGAGGTAACCCTCTCTTATTCACAAGTCATTGATAATTCTAATCCTCCTTGGTGAAAAGAAATTATTACCAAATAAAATGAAAGATTTACCCCTATATATATACTTTCATAAGACTTCTTCCTAAAGCAAGAGGGCTCTATTGATGTTTTTGATATTCCAATTATCTCCTTATGTGAATAAAAAAATGTCGACATCAAAGAATAAATGTAAAGTTGATGAAATACCTATGTTTACCCAAAAGGTTTTATGTCCCCCATTATTCACCATGAGAAGAAAAATCCAACTGATATAATATTCGGTAATGGAAAAATAATAGTAGAGAGATGGTCACCCTTTCCCGACCATATCGATCATTCATAGTAACACTCCAGAGAACCATAAATATGAATTGAATTGCGAGCACATACAACTAGAACTTTAACCCAATTAACAAACATAGAGTTTAATCGATAACATAATATATTTTTGAAAATAAAACCCCAGTAATGAGTGTCGAACGGTTTTTTGGTGTCATGTTTGAGAACAATATTGCCTCTCCTAGTGGGTTTCTTTGGCATATTAGCCGGCTATGAGGCCATGATAAGGAAATCTTGAATGTTTCCTCTATTGATAAATTTTAATTTATTCCCAGAGACAGTATTGTTAGCAATCTGAGGATTCCTAGTGGCCAAAACATTTGAAATGATTTTGTAAATAGTGTTAACTAGCACAATAGGCCTGAACCTACTTTTGTCACTTTCATTTTCCAACTTTCGTATACAGTTTGTTAATTGATCATTAATACTTGGATGTAAAAGTACACCCTTGAAGAAATGTTTGAAAATATTGCAAACATCATACTGGAGAACCTTCTAAAAGTGTTGATAAAAGTGATTCATTTATACATCCAATCCACAAGATCTGTCTTTTTTGAGATTGAAAACTGCTTCTTTAATCTCAATACCTAGGGGAGTGGGATGGAGGAGAAAATTACCCTCATCAGAAAGATGCATTAGAATGAATGCTTCCCTGAGGTCTGTATTCTTTCGAGACCCATTTGAATAGTTTATCATAAAATGGGACAATCTGATTGGTAAGTGTTTTCCTATCATTAATAATATTTTCACCATCATTCAAAAGAGAGAGGGGATTGTTAACTCACCTATCACTTAGTAACATATTGAAGAAGATAGAATTTCTCTCTCCATAATTGAGAAAACAGAATTTAAGATGGTATTATTGAATGATTTCTTTGTACTTGAGATGGCTTTGAAACATAGAAGACATATCTTCCTCTTGAGTGAACCCATATGGAATGTTTCTCTTGGTTACCATCTCATGTAATTCCTGAAGTGAAATTTAAAAGGAATCAATTTCCTCATCATGATTAATGAAATGATTACTCATACAGTATTTCATTATGAATTTGAGATTCATCAAATTATTATTGAGAGAAAGTCTACTTCCATCAGATTTATTATTGGCCCAGATATCATAAATAATTTCGAAGCAATAAGGAGTATTCATCCAAGTGTTATTGAATCTCAAATTAATGGTTAGAAAGTAGTCATTTTCAAGGATAGTCGTCAAAATATGATGATGATTAGAATTAATCTTTTACAATGTTACACATGAGATATATCTCCCAACCCTAAGGGATGAGTCATTAACAAAGCATCTATACATTTTTCTTGCTCACACACCATTCATGTTCCTTCTATACCAGGTGTACCTTTCCCCAAAAATATTGACATAATGAAGATTAGAAAACTCCGCATATTAATTAACCTCTCTAGAAGAGACCAGAATAATGTCATCCCCCACTTTTTCATCAGCATGAAAATTGTAATTAATGTATCCTATGATAAACCAAGGACCTGTGATGGTACCTGAGAGGTCCTTAATGTGAGGAGAAAGGAGATCTTATATCTGTGTATGTATTATATGCATAAAAAATAGTACATAAAACATTTGTTTTCCAAAGATAAAGATCAAGTGATTCATTGTTCTTCTTCTTGAATAATAGAGGGATTGTTCACTGTGGAATACACAAGAAGCCATAACTTGTCCTGAGAAAGGGAAGGTTTAATTTTCTCAAGAATGTGATAGACACTGTTGGCTATCATGTTATACTTCCTGGAAAGACTTTTTTTGGATAAAAAATACTTACTAAATCAGGCATGTACTTGCATGAAAGGATACTTAAGGAACATTTAGCACCAAGGTTGGTTATTCCTTAGAAGTTCCAAAAAAGGATCCCCTTTTGACCTTGTTTTGGGTGTTCTTTCCACCTTTTCTTTTGATTCAACTTTCTTGTTCCTTTCATATTTTCATGATTTTTTGGTGAATCTAGAATCAGATGATTTTCTATGTCTCTAGAAGCACAAGATTAGGAAGAATTCAGAATTGGTTCATTTTTATTTTAATTTAATTCCTTATCAGAATCCATAACCATCTTTTGAAAGGGAAGGTCCGCATGAAAAGAATTTTGAACTGCTTCATTTGAACCTGAAATTCCCACCTGAATGTGTTCCAGATCTAGCCACATATATATGGTGAATGACCCCAATTCAATATCCATTGGTCCCAAGAATTACAATTTAAGATATTCCCGTATATTCTGGAAAACCAGTTTAGTTAAAAAATCCTTAGTTTTTAGTGAAGAGACAATAGAGAAAATATCAGTCAATAAAATGTCAGCAATGTCAGACTACAAAGCATCTTTCTTAATGGGCTCAGAATGTCCACTTAGTGAATCCTTCTTTTCATCCGAATTTGAAAAAATCCCAACATTCTCATCCAAATCATCCATTTCATCCCTTGTTTTTATACTTCTTCCATCCACTGTGACATAACATTACTGTGCAGATATATCACCCTTGGAGAGGATCAAAGACTTTATGATTTTTCCTTTTGGGACGTCCTTCCAAAAAGAGAAGGGAGGGTCACAGGTGAAAAAAACATTCACTACCCAACTGTTCATTATTTCATAGCCTACCATTTTTCAGTGGTCACAAATGCCAGGAAAGCAATCGATCTCATGCTTGATGTCTAATTTGTAATCATTTACAATGAGTTAAATATGGTTTGGAGGAGGTGTTTCTATATTGATATCAACATGAATCCTGGAAAAAATCCCCAGGCCCCCATCTAGTGTAATCTGATCAATTTTGAGGGTTGTGCCAAAGCCAAATGCCAGGTCATTAAGAATTTTTTGATGCCAGTACACCCATGGAAGCCCAAGAAATCTAGTCTAGACCTACAGATCTATGTGGTTCTGATTATATGGGTAAAAATTAGAAACCCATTTAGATAAAAAAAATGTTCCAGGCTTCAAGATGATATTTCATACACTCCATGGCCGATTAATATCCTCATGTTGCTCCAGAATTATGTGATAATAACCTTTTAGAATTGGAATGTGGTACCGTCTATGAATGTTGCAACATTGTGAAATCATTTACTCAGATCAACATAGGACCAAGGTGTGGCCCATTTTTCATAAGTTTCACATAACAATAAAGAGAACATATATAGATTCATACACTATCTAATCACTTGCAGATCAGAAAACACCACAGTTGTTCTATCTTCAGTGCATTTAATTGTAGGAATGAAACCGTAATTGGTCGATGTTTTCACAGAACCAGTAAGAGCCTCTAAAACAGAAATACCTTTACTAAACATATAATACGGGTTTTCATTTTAACTATAAAATGAGTGGGGAAGAGAAATAACGCTCCCATTCTAGATTGAATGACACCATTTCTTGAAAAAAAAAACATTTCTCAGATTGCCCATGGTCAATTGAAAAATCAGAAAAACCCATGATGACTCCGTTTCTTGGAGACTCCCTGATATATAGTGATTTTTTTGGTCAAACCAATTTGAATAATATTTTTTGTAGATATAGGATTTTTTAACCACTATTATTATTCTAATTCATCCTAATCAATTTGATGCATTTGAGTCACATTATGATTCTTCTTCATTATTCCTTGGGTGTGTCCTTATATAGGATCATTGGGTAGTGGAAGATTTCTTCAAAATTATATCATCATTTGTGGAACTATCCTACCCATTATCAATTATTGAAAATTGATTTCTGTACCATGAAATTATTAACACACTACCAATATAGTGATCACCTTGTTGTTTTTAGATTCTGAAAAAATTTGAAATAAATATTTTCCCAATAAGAAGTGAATCTTAGAAAATGATTTTGTGTAGATTACCACTAGTCATTTTTTTATTTTTATAAATTCCAAGTAAATGAATTGAGTTTGTATACACACAAAGAGATAATTTTAACCCTAAATAGGTGAATGAATCCATGTTAGTGTAGAATTATCTATATCTTATAGATGAAATACCCTTGGATATGGTAGAGAATTTTATTGGACTGAACATATTCCAAATAAACCTTGGTTATTCTCCAATGGATATGTTAATAGACTCTAAAATGGAAGATCCTGAGTATACCATTTTTGAGAGGGACTTGATAGTTTAAGATATTATATTTATTTTTCTATTTTTCTTCATAGTTCTTATATATCCAAGAAATACCAATTATTACAACATGTATAAAGGAATTATTAATGAATGAATATCCTAATACATAGAGGGATTTTTATATTGGGATCATGATGATGTATCGTGATACCCAGCACCATTTTTTGGCATGTAACGAAATGATTGTTATATATAGTGATTCTAGATACTTAAACTATTTATAGGTAAGGGCAGAGTATAAAAATTCTGTAGGAAAGCTATAAAATCACATATCTCAGTTATAAAAGTGGAAGGAGTTCACACTATATTTTTTTTACTAATATGTAATGAACACCATGTGGTATAGATGAAATGTGTGTGATTATAAATAATTTAATAAATGAAAATCACACTAAACTTATCAGGAAATTCTATTTATTTAACGAGATCAAGAAACTATACTTCAAAGAAATCATGAAATGTTGTAGTGTACCAACTAGAATCAACATTAATAGGTACAATCAATTACATTTCAATTTTGGTAAGGGATAAAATATGCACTGTGTTTTTAGGTAATCTTATATACATTGATTTACCTATAGAAAAAATTTCCAGTCCAATTTAAACATTAACATTTTATATGATATGATTCGAGTGTGAATTATTTATTTTAGTGGATCATAGGAGAATTTCATCACCTTTCAAGAATTTTCCTTTAATAATAATTATCTATCTTTTATTTAGACAGTTCCCATTGAAGGTTTTTTGTGTTTCCATGTCATTATATATTAAGTTTTATGGTGATACGTGAATCTTATATTATCTATAATAATTTTACCCTTTTGATATAATAGATCATTAAAAGAAGATTTTTTCAACCATTACCCTAGCATATAGATATTGGGGAGTTCCCTAATAAGAGGAACCTCCATCGGAACATTAGTTACTAACCCTCTATACCATAGGATATTGATTAGAAATGATGGTATATAGTAATACTGTGTGCTGAAAATACCCCCATTTTAGAGGGTGTAATAACGAATAAATCGACAAAAAATTATCCATCATAAAAAATATCAACTTTTTTAGAATAAAGAAACATTATCAATAATAATAATTTTCATCTAGAAGAAAACATTCAAATAAGAACATAGTCATGCCAACATACATGAAAAATCCCTCACCATGAGAATCTAATTTATAATAAATAAAAGAATAAAATATATTGATGAACATTCTATTCCTTTGACACTCAATCAATATAGATAAAAATTCCAATAAAAGATTTAATTACCAATCCAGATACTCTTGGTCTTTTCCCAACATGAACCTAAAATGGATGAAGTCTTATCGGGTACCCAAGTTTCATGGTTTCCCAATTAGTTTGTGAGTACAACTGAGTAGGTAACCACCAATGCAGTCCTTTGTGTGGCTATAAAATATATGGTAAACACATGTAAAATGTTTTTAATAAATAAATTAAAAAATATAAAGAGAAATTAAACAATCATCATCGATTATCAGGTTCTAGTGTGGCACACAATTATGACTATACCCACTTTGACTAGTGCCATAATGTTTTTCAAAGATCAAGAAACCATGCCACTATATGAAGAGAAATAGAAAACCCTTAAGATATAATCATTGGTGGTTCAATGTAATAATGTATACCAATTATCGCTAAGGGTATGAACATAGGATATCCAATAGTATCATTAATCATAAAACTAATATCTACCGGGATAACCCTCTGAAATCTGATAAAAATTCAAGGATCCACAAAAACATTTTTGGATGATTACCCATGTAATTATAGTAATAAAATCATGATCTACAACCCATCAATTGGGGGATGACCCTATTAAATCTAGTAAAACTATAACGACACAGAACTACCTCTTTTGTGTTAGGACCAAGCGAGTAATGAAAAGTATCTTTTTTGGGTATTGTCTTTCATTTTCATTGATGTTTAAGATGAAAGTAAATCACCTCACTTTGTATATGTGTATGAGGGAAGACATGGATGTTACAATAAATTCCATGGGAAAGTTGACAATTATTTTCTGGTATGTATTTCATAAAGATCATTAGATTTTTGTGAACCTGTATTGCATTATTTATGATGAAAAGGGGGAGGCATGACACAACCAATCAAAATGGTTGTTTTTACTGAAGCATATGTCTAAGGTGCTGTAGTTTTCCAGTCTTTGCCAAAGCTTTGGGGTTAAAAATTCAGATTTTCCTGAGAAGTTTAGAAAGTGCATTTTCTTGATGTTACCAAAAAAATTTAGAAGAGGAAGTAATTTTTCAAATATAATCTTGATGAATTTCGAATCACATAGGTTTAAAGGATTTTGATGGTGATCAATGCGGGTATGAATAGCTTCACAAATGGAAGAGTAAATGAACATTTCTTGTGAGAATTACGTTGGTGAAAAGGAATAAAGATCATTTTGGTGGCCAAATGGTTCTGATAGAATGGTCCACGATAACTAGGAACATTACAATCAAGAAAATAGACATGGTGCTTCATGAAACATATTGAATTTTAGAGAAATTTTCAGCACTATTCTATTTGGTGCTGACATGGAACTAAGGATGCTGGTGTTGGGCGGAGAGTGATGAGAAGAGGGGGGGGGGTGAATTTCCTTTTAAAAAAGTTTAACAATTTAAGAAAATGTTAAAGCGCAGCGGAAATAAAAGAGGCAAGACACAAAATTGATAACGGAGTTCGGCTTAAATCCCAAGCCTACGTCTCCGCTCCCAACTCAACCGTTGAGAGATTTATACGACAGATTGATTTTTAATGGTTGTAGAAAGAAACCCACTAGACTTTAAGGCATCCTAGAAACCTATTACAGGTTTCTTTTTATTGGTTGTAGCAATAAACCCACTAGCCTTCTTACAGGTGAAGGCTAGATCACCTATGACTCAAGTCTTTTACAGGGAAGACTTGACTAACCTCTTCACACCTTGAAGGTGATGTGAAAACTCAATCAAAGGGAGGATGAGTGAAAGAGGGGTTTGTATGCACAAACTCAAAATAAAGCTCAAAATGATAAAATGATAAAAACCGTAAATAGGAGAAGTCTTGGGCGCCAATGGATTGATTGGTGATGATGAAGAGCGCTCCCAAGCTTCTATGGTGGTGCTCCTTGATTGTGGAAGTGAGTTGGAGCAGGTGGGGATCCTTGAAGGAATGTGCCGGAGGTTCGCCAAATGATCGAAAAATGTTCCCGTGGGCTCTCTTGTGTTTCCGGGGCTTCCTAGTCCTTTATTTATAGGAGAGGAACACTTAAATGTCCTTTGGGGGTCTTCGGAGCCGTTGGAGAGGTCTTCGGAGCCGTTGGGAGTCAAAAGTACAGGTCTGGTCAAAGCCCAACGGCTAGTTTGGCTGGGCCCACCGGCTGGCCGGTGGTGTCTCACCAGCTGGTCGGTGGTCCATCGGCTGACCGGTCCTGAGGCACCGGCTGGCCGGTGTCCAGACAGAGAGCAAGCTCTCTGCCTAGGTTCCACCGGCTGCCCGGGGAGCTCACACCGGCTGACCGGTGGCTCTGGACAGAAACCATTGCTTCTTCCAGAGACCACCGGCTGGCTGGTGGGAATACACCGGTTGGCCAGTAGACTCAAAGAGTCTACTTTCAGTCCTTCTTGGCCCAACTCCTTGGAAACCTCATTCCTATCAACAAAAAACACTTGAAAACAATTTAGAACAAAATAAGAGTGATTGTGATCATTGAAATCCAAGAGAGAGGGGTACATCAATCTCCCCCTATTTTGATGATCACAATCACAAAAACAAGCAATGTAAAAGACTGAAATGAAAGGAATTCTTTAAAGGATAAATTGAAAAGTAAAGCAAAGCATGAGAGAAAAATTTCTCCCCCAATCAACCAAGGAAATCTACCCCTTTGTGATTATCAAAATAGCACGGGGCATAAAAATTTGATTGAAGGAAAGGATTGAAAAACAAGGTAGAGTTTTTAAACCAATTGAATTTTCTGAAATTTGAATCGAAAGTTTTGAATTGAATGTTTTGAATGAAAAACGCAAAAAGGCTTAAACGATCCTAACTCCCCCTAAATAAAAACAACAAATCACCGGGGAGAGGATTTTAGAACCGAGACAAATTTTGGTATGGAGAGACTCGCTAAAAGGGATTTTTCAATCCAAACTTGTCTTGTGGCGGGTCTTGTCCTATGAAATTCATCATTAAAGGAAATGGTTTTGGGCCTTCCATACCGGGCATTTTTGCAGTCGCGCTCGTAAATTAAGTGCCCGATCTTTTTGCAATAGTTGCAAAATTTATATTGGGAGCTCCCCCTTACAAAAATAGTAGGAGCATGGGAAGAGGAAGCTTGCTTGGAATAGCCAAGCCCTTGGGTGGTTCTAGATATGCATTGGGAACCAAGGAGCTTCGAAAGGTTATGTTTACCTTCGGCGAACTTAGCTAGGGATTCCCTTAAGTCCTTGATTGTTGATTCCATAGAATCAATATCGGGAAGGTTTTGGATCTTGAGGGACAATTCTTCCTTCTCTTTGAGAAGTTGATCCTTTTTGGAAGAAAGAATTTTGAATTTGTTTTTTAAAGAAATAAATTTGGAATAATGTTCGTGAAAACCATCCTCCAATTGATCTCTCGCTTGTTGGAGATCCTCGTAAGATAAATTATTGAAAGAATTGGAAGAACAAGAGGAAGAGGTGTCAGAAGAGGTTACCTCATGAAATGCCATTAGACATTTTTTACCATTTTCTTTTGAGGAGGAGGAAGATGAGGAGCTATCACTCCAAGTGGCCTTGAATTCCTTTTTCTTTTCCTTTTGCTTGGCCCTTGTCTTGTGGAGTGGGAAATCGGTCTTATAATGGCCTTTCTTGCCACACCCATAGCATATTACCTCGGGCTGGAATTTTTCGTCGAGTTCTTCCTTTCGAGCCTTGTGAGATTTCTTCTTTTTGTTCTTCTTCATGAATTTGTGCATCTTGCGGGCAAGGTTCTCGATTTCTGAATCGCCGCTTAAAGAGGAAGAATATGAGAAGGAGTATCTTTCTTCTTTTTGAACTTTGAAGGCGATGTTCTTTGGAGTTTCGATGAGTTTTCCTTCCTCTTCAGCTTGCCTCCTCATGGTGATCTCGTAGGTCATGAGGGATCCGATGAGCTCTTCGACCGGCATTTTATTAACATCTTTTGCTTCTTGAATTGCGGTCACCTTTGGTTCCCATGAGCTTGGTAAGATCCAAAAGATCTTCTTGACCATCATCTCTGCTGAAACATCATCTCCAAGAGACTTTCTTCCATTGCAAACGTCCGTAAAATGAGTAAACATTTCAGTAATATTTTCAGATGGATGCATGGTAAAAGACTCAAAATCCTGACGGTACATATCCAATCGAGTATCCTTAACTTTGTTGGTCCCCTCATGGTTAACCTCCAAAAGTTTCCAGATTTCATGAGATGAAGTGCATGTGGAAACTCGATTGAATTCATTACGATCAAGGCCGCAATGAAGAGCATTCATGGCTTTGCCATCAAGCTCGAAATTTTTAATATCGGCTTGAGTCCATTTGGATTCATCGGGATAAGAGAGAGAGTAACCATGCATGACAATTCTATAAATAGGATAACCTATACTTCTAGGAAAGGTAGACATGTGGGTTTTCCAATAGGTATAGTCGGTTCCATCAAAAAAAGGTGCACGACCCAATGAATAACCTTCGGGGGCGAAAGAAGATGAAGCCATCACAATGGATCTTGAATTTGAAACTGGTTAAGGTATTACACAAACTTTCCTCTGATACCAATTTATGGGCGGAGAGTGATGGCAAGAGGGGGGGGTGGTGAATTGCCTTTTAAAAAAGTTTAACAATTTAAGAAAAAGTTAAAGCGCAACGGAAATAAAAGAGGCAAGACACAAAATTGATAACGGAGTTCGGCTTAAATCCCAAGCCTACGTCTCCGCTCCCAACTCAACCGTTGAGAGATTTATACGACAGATTTCTTTTTAATGGTTGTAGAAAGAAACCCACTAGACTTTAAGGCAGCCTAGAAACCTATTACAGCTTGCTTTTTATTGGTTGTAGCAAGAAACCCACTAGCCTTCTTACAGGTGAAGGCTAGCTCACCTATGACTCAAGTCTTTTACAGGGAAGACTTGACTAACCTCTTCACACCTTGAAGGTGGTGTGAAAACCCAAACAAAGGGAGGATGAGTGAAAGAGGGGTTTGTATGCACAAACTCAAAATAAATCTCAAAATGATAAAACGATAAAAACTGTAAAGAGGAGAAGTCTTGGGCGCCAATGGATTGATTGGGGATGATGAAGAGCGCTCCCAAGCTTCTATGGTGGTGCTCCTTGATTGTGGAAGTGAGTTGGAGCAGGTGGGGATCCTTGAAGGAATGCGCCGGAGGTTCGCCAAATGATCGAAAAATGTTCCCATGGGCTCTCTTGTGTTTCCGGGGCTTCCTAGTCCTTTATTTATAGGAGAGGAACACTTAAATGGCCTTTGGGGGTCTTCGGAGCCATTGGGAGTCAAAATTACAGGTCTGGTCAAAGCCCAACGGCTAGTTTGACTGGGCCCACCGGCTGGTCGGTGGTGTCTCACCAGCTGGCCGGTGGTCCACCGGCTGACCGGTCCTGAGCCACCGGCTGGCCGGTGTCCAGATAGAGAGCAAGCTCTCTGCCCAGGTTCCACCGGCTGGCCGGGGAGCTCACACCGGCTGACCGGTGGCTCTGGACAGAAACCATTGCTTCTGCCAGAGACCACCGGCTGGCCGGTGGGAATACACCGGTTGGCCGGTAGACTCAGAGAGTCTACTTTCAGTCCTTCTTGGCCCAACTCCTTGGCAACCTTTTGCCTATCAACAAAAAACACATGAAAACAAGTTAGAACAAAATAAGAGTGATTGTGATCATTGAAATCCAAGAGAGAGGGGTACAACAGCTGGAAGGTTATAGAGTTACTGGGAAACACCTATAAATAAGAACCTACCCCCTTGAGAAAATTTTGGAGCCTCAATGAGAATTTTATAACTCTCAAATTTTTAGAAGGATAACAAATGAAATGAGCCTTTCAAAGCTAATGAGCCCTTCAAAGGTTGTAAGCTCTACGAAAGGATAGAGCTTCACAGTGGTCTATTGAGATTTAGAAAATAATTGAACTTTGAAAAGACCATCGTATTCTCTATGAAATAGTGATCTATATAAACTATTTCACTCTTTGAACTAGTGATCTCTGTAAATTAGTGTGCCTTATGAATTTTGGAGCATCACTAAGGGACTATAAGAAGGATCTCTGTGAGTTGAATATTTGAGTACCCAACTTAAGTGGGAAGTGATTTCTAGTTGCATTAAGATATGACTGGGGTATAAGACTATGCATTATTACGAAGTCCAGGATGTTCCTGCTAGATTTTGGGTAGGAATGACAGTAAATGTTTTAAGAGATCATATTTTTGAAATTTTTGCAAGAAGCACAGAAATAGTGAATTACAATATTTTGTTATAAGAGGGTGCACACGTGCTTTCAGATTGTTTTCCAGTGCTGAATGAGTGTAAGGGTATATCAATTTCCATATATTCCACATCAAATGATTATTTTTTAGTGTATTGTGTGATACTATATTTATTCCATAGCATATGAAGGATGTATCTACTCTTTTTGAGTAGTGAACCTTGTGTTCATAGGGATACGTATTTTGAATGTTTTCAATAGGGAAGGAACTCTTTAACAGGAGGAGAAAGTTTTTGTTTAAATAAACCTAAAATAAAAATATTTCACTTATTCACCCCTCCCCCTCTCATTGATACTTGGATCCTGAATAGGCTACTTTAATAAGTGGATGATGTAAGGAAATCATATGATGGCACCCATCTCTATAGTTACTTCCATTGTGGATGAATCTAGAAAATATAGTATTACGTGGTTCGCAAATAGTGTCCAATAGAGATGACCATAGTCAGTCTAGTAGTATCATGAAAACCAAATGATTTCTTCGGGATAACATTATATAATCATAGTATAAGGCTCCACAACTAATTCATCGGGGGATTACCATAGGAAATAATATTATTAGGCTCAAGAATCGATTACAAGGGGGATGAACCTTAGAAAATATCCATATTAATTAGGTATAAATTCCAATTCCTAGTGGGATTAACCTAGGAAATTATCAATAGTCATTTGTGAAAATCTCTGATTCGTTGGGAGATAACCTTAGGAAATCGCCATATTTTCTAGGATTCCGTAGATATTACGGGGACGAAAACCCTAGAAAATCATGAATAATCATTAGGTGTGTAAGATATATCTTGAAATAAAAGGTATCTCATTCATAAAATTCATATTAGAGGGGTATAATATTCTTCCCATAATATCACATATGGTGCTTCTCACTAGGCATTCCCATCTATCTAAATCCATCTCGAAACCGAGGATGGCCTCCCATGATCATAACATATAATCATCATTTCCATAGTTAGCTCAAATCATCAATTCATTTTCTAATTTGACACTAACAATCATCACAACCCATTTTCAAAAAATACCATATATATGATAAACATATCACAATTGATCCTAAAATGGAATCCTAGGTCACGTCCTAAAATAGATTTACTTACATGGTTTCCTCTATCTCATAATCATCTCTCAGGTCATCACCCATCAATAAAGGTAAACAAATTCTTTAATCTGATCTTGATTGCATAAAAACTCATTAGAATCAGATAAAAAGCCTCACTAGTATCACAGTTTGAGAATGAATATATGACCGCCATAATACCCATGTAAGCATTAGGCCAACCCCTATACACAAAACCTATCTGATTTTTTACTAAGGCACACATACAATGGTTCTCACTTATCAAGGGTAAAGGAATACTCTCCCCATACTAACTATAATTTCCCAATGAATATAAGGAAACTGAATAATACAATATCATACTAGGGAATTTCAATGACATATAGTCACAATTCCCTACCCAAGGGGTTTAAGGGAACCTATCCTATGTTCCACCCAAACTCATTTATTTCCTTCCCATTTGGTTTACATCAAATAGGGACCTTGTGTAAAATGGAATATATATATAATTTATCCCTAGACCATTGACTATTGAGGTAATAAAGATAGAGACCATGATCTCTCATAGCCCAGGGAACATTTTTCTATCTTTAAAAATTTCATTTTAATTAAAAAATTCATTTTAATTGATAAAGTTAATCACCCTTAGTGGTGATATATTTCAAAAAACTCCATAAAAATAAATACTAATACCCTAGGGGATTTACAGGAGACCACATATATCAGTCCAAAAAACATTTCCTTTTTAATTCACAATATTATGGATCTAACCAGTGTCATCAATGTCCATCTGGTAATTTCCCATCACTACGAAGACACAAATCATGCTAATCCAACAAAATTAATAAATTATATACTGTTATAAATAATTAAACAATTAAAAGTGATTATATACATAATTGAAAAAAAAAATTAATTATTCATGATGACTAAAATCTCATTTGGAACTACAACAACACCAGAAGTATATGTAATTAGGTATGAAGTACTCCAGATAAACCGAAAACCAAGACAAAAAAAGAACAAATTTATAAACCTACTACAATTTATCATTTAAAAAAAATTGGAGAAAAACATATGAAAAATGATACCCCAGTATAAAATTACAGGAAGAGTGTGGATAACACTTCTGGAGATGACCTCTAACCATTCAATACAAAATCCTTAAAAATATAGCTAATTCCACAATGACATAGTTGAATCGCAAAAAAAAACCTTATCTAGAGAAAATTAAAATAAACAATAATAATAGATAATTTTGTATGTAGGAAGGAGAGGAAGGATATAATATCTAATCGATGAATAATTTCCCAAAAAACTACCATGAACTAGGAGTAAAATAATGGGATGGGAGAGTTGGCCACTAAACCCGCCCATTATTTCTCCTCATCCAAGAAGAAAAGGGAATCACCCCCCCCCCGCTTAAAAAATACAAAAAAAATCCAATCAATTTTTTAACAAGATTTCATTCCATGAACCACTTAGGCATTGATAGGGCCCCTATCCCCCAAACCATTCGTGATGTGTACATAATGTTGACCCTACAAATGGGTTGTACTTTTTTTTGTATGCTGTCAATCGTTCCCTACTATAATTCCATAATGAATTCATAGGACACTTATAAATCTATAAAATCTATCCAAAAATATAGTATGAAGATTTTCAAGCTATAAATAATATCTTGTTGTGTCTGATTACGCAATGAAAACCCAAAAAAAATAAAAGATTTAAATTACCTCAAATTTTCACACTCCAAAATAATACATTGTTCTATTAAATCCCAAAAATTTCTATTCTAATTCCATGTTGTGTTATAAAAAATTAAATGGAAAATTATTACTTACCTGAGTATCTAATCAATGATAAAATTTTGAAATTATACTATTGAATGTTGAATGAGATTCTACCATCCAACTCTAAAAAGAAGGCACACTATTCATCATAATATAATCCAACACATATTATTACAACCAAATTACCTTGATGAAACTTACCCACACCATCCAATCTTAAGACACTATAATTGAATAAAAAAATAACCATCAAAATTACAATGGACACTATAAATCTTATCTCATAAATGATAATCACAATACCTAGTCCCACACCAATAAATGGAATTTCATATAAAAATATACATTCATAGTAGTCCAATGAATAACACAGTTTTGTTGTTATATCACTTCACCAAAATACACATAAGAAAATTAGTTGATCATAATCTTCCTAACCACACCTTAAAATTCTCAAACATAATCACTAATGAGCTTTCACATCACCTGATCATGATGGTTTAACTCTATAAGACATACTGAGACTGTAGAAACATCGTACAGTATTGTATGAACCTCACATTCTATGGAAATATATTGTTGTATCCTTAAACAACCAAACTGATCATCATTTTTTCTCTAAGAACATTCAATCCAAGGATTCAATTAATATTTTGATAAAATAAAAAAATACCTCATTTTGATGTGGATTTTTATTGTAATTTATCATTCATTCTTCAAACTAGATTAACAATTCATCGATATTAGAATACCATATCAACTGTATAATGATAAATCCTTTCTTACCCATGACCATATCCACACTAGGTCATTCCTCCACATCTCAAGCTCTATCCATTGTCTCATGTATTATTGGGATGTGGATACCCTCCTCATACCTAAACATCAACATTAAATATTATATTTTACCCATTACATTTATATAGAAACATAATCCTAATTAATCTACCTAAACATAATTACAGACAAGGTTCAATCCCTCCAGTAGCCTATGGTTAAATCTTCACTATATGAAATCCAATATAAAACCAGGAGCACAAACTTAATACGTTATGAAATTACACATGTTTCATCCCTCCTACACCATTATCATCTACTGTCAATGCCAACACTATTCATTCCTTACAATTCTTATCAATTAATAACTTCAGCTCAACTGTTCCACTGGACCCAATCAATTTCTACAATAATCAATAACATAAGTGGAAATTTTATTTATTTATTTCCAAATTTTGGGTAACCAATACCACATGTGTTTCATCGTTTACAATGATCCTCATCATGTACATGACCTCTCAATGATTTCTATTTCAAATTGTATGACACGTAACCAAAAAATACCATATAATTCTCATCTAAATACATAAGATTATTTTATCATACCTATAAATCATAACAATTTATTATTTATCCCATTATTTAAACATAATTAATCATAGGATCATGTTCTTAATCAACCCACTGTACCCCACCTCCGATAAATATTGTCATCCTAGAGGCACCCCCAAATATCCTCTTTATAATCAAGAATATCACTTATTCTATGGTCTATATTATGATTATCCAAAACCTAATATAATATAATAATGATAAGAATCTTCACATGATATCACTATAGAATGAAATAATATCCAGAATCAACATGGTTAGCAAATCAGTTGGTCATGCCTACAAAAACCATAACCCCCATACAAAAACAAAATATTTTCATTATACAATGAATCCCAAGATATCTCCATAGATTAGATATCTTATACAAACTCCCATATATACAACTCTACCATGAATAATGTACCATTGATTATATTTATGAGGCACTCACCGGACCGACGTAACCCAAATCTTTTGTTACCATTATATAGAACTTCTTATATCGAATTTAATACCCAACTCACTATTCTTTTGAGTCGCATATAAAAAACTAGTCTCTTATACTTATTTGACATGACTTATATCACATAGATCAAGAATAATGGGAATCAACTATATTTTATCATATCAATCATCAATTAGAAACACACATTCTAAACCACACACTCTTGGGATCTTATATAAGTATACATCACAAAAATCACATTATAAAAAATATTCCTAATCATAGGAACCCATTCTCACCAACAATTTAAATATGATACCATCCCTCAAGAATCAAAATTTTAGGATGACCCTTGAAGGTCCTCCTCATATGAGAGGAACCCCTCCAGGATCACATTCTCATCTTCAAATAAATACATACATAAGGAAATATCCCTACCATGATCCCTATTGACTTTCTCATAATCATATCATTCAATTAAGTAGAATTACACCATAACTATATTTGGGAAAACACCATATAGGTTCTTATTGCAACATTAAATCACCTAACTAAATTTTACTTTGTTATAAATCCAATATTATACTTGCTGAGTTGGTTTACTTCAATATAAGTTCCTATTTTTGTATCAACCTACATGTGTCAATACAAATCTTTATATACATGGACATTAAATTCATCATCCTTAATAATCATGTTATCATAGATAAAAATTACCTGTTACCAAAAAAACATACTATAGTTTTGATGGGTTGAATTCCACCACCATTTCATATGTGAAAAAATTATATAAGTTGTTTCTAGAAATTTAAACAACTAAACCCTATTGTTAGTGATATCAATGTGACATAAGAACACATTTTTCATGTGAATCATATGTGTCCAAAATGATGCATCTACAAACATATATTTTTAATGATCCATGATCCAAAAACATTATAGAAAATAAATAAAAAACCCAAGATAATAATATGAATTCATTTCATAAATACATAATATGCATTAACCAGGGACATGAATCCCATGACCCTTATAACCTTTAATTCCCTCCTGGAAAGATGTTCATGATTCCCCATTCCTATATCCATCCCAAAATATAATTCATCCATGTGTCACTTATTTACCATCTCACTAAATAGTGACACAAAACAAAAACTCAAACAAATTTTTTAATATCAATCATATAAAATCTATTATAACACATTAATATATCCTCCCAGTCCCTAGTCTCATAGTGATCCCTATATTTAATGACTCTTCATTGGTTCCTCTTTCATGCCACATAGTATACCAAAGACTATCGATTATTAGAGGAGTTTTATGGTTGTAAAATGGGGTGATTGAAATCCAATAACATATTATGTAATAATAGAAAAAAAACCAAACATCATCCAACAGAAACATTATCAGATTATGTAGATAAAATAAACATAATCATGAATAATAAATTCCAATCCGAAGAAAATAGTCATATAGGCTCATAATCATATAAACACAAATTTATGATGAAAAAATGTCATAATTGATAATATAATAAATAAAATAATAAAATACCATAAGGAACTATTTCGATCCTCATGGATCACCGCATCAAAATCTCTATTCCCATATAAGTTATCATTTTCAATTAGTCTTCTCTAAGACTCTTCATAATCTGAATAGGTGAAGAGTGGAGTCTACTTGGGTTTACAAGTTCAATGGATACCTAAAGAGGGTGTCATTATAATGTAGTAGGGAACTACCAATGTGGTCCCATAAATAACTATAAAATAAGTTTTATACCAATGTGACATTCTTAAAATAAATATTTAAAATTACCATGGATGTATAAATAAAATAGTTATAATTTATCCCCATGCTATAAAGTGACACCTGATATTTATAACACCTAATTCAACTGATGTAAAACTATCTATGAAAACATCATAAAATTTTACCATTATATAATGTGTAACATCCAAACCGCTTTAGATTATAAAATGGGTAACCTGGTGATTAGTCACAAAAACCCCATATAGGGATGTCCCTAGGTGATCTAATAGTTTAATTTGATATACAAATTATTCGTAGAGGTATGACCCAAGAAATTCCAGTAATAACATCAGTATCCACTATAAATTATTAGTGGAATGACCCAAGTAAATATAATAAAAACATCTGGCTACATATCCTATTTTTAAAGTGATTACCGAAGTAAATAAAATAATATAATTAGCTTCCACAGATGATTCCCAGTTGGATGGCCATAAGAAATCTCGTAAAAGAATTATCCTCCAAAAATAACTAATAGGGTTTTACCCAAGGAATTATCATTGTATCATTCCCTATGATGGATTCCTACATGTGTGAGTGTATAAAATATAGTCATATATGGATATACTATTGATTTTTTTTTTGAGATGACCATAGGAAATCATAGTGTCCATATCAATAGCTAATTACTAGGGGGATTACCCAAAGAAACATAATGTCCTGTGAAATAGCTAATTCCTTGGGGGATGAACTGTGGAAATCAAAATTCATTATCAGGTATAATCACAAATTAATATAGGGACAAACCTATACAATCATCAATAATCATGAAGAGTCATCATATATTCCTAGGGAGATGACCCTATGAAATAAACATAGTCATCAGGCGTAGGCACCAATTCCTTGAGGGATTATCATATAAAATCATGAGTAATCCCAAGGTGTAATTGATAGGACATAAAAATCCTATTAATACAATTAATATCAAGTATTTTATATGGTTAGCTAATACCTCTTAGGATAGATGATATAGCATATATCACTTGGGTTGGATATCTTACATGTACTGTTTCATAACTATATCATGTCGATCAAGTGAAACCCTATATTCATCAAAACCATAGTCATATCAATTCACTAATTCAGGTTCAAAGGTGAAACATTAAATCATCACTACTCATTTATCATATGCATGCTCTCTAGGGAAAATATAAAATTTGGGAAAATACTAGGGAACCCTTGTTATTTGGAAAACACAAATACCCATACATGGTTTTTTTCTATATTATACCCATCTCTCAAGTCAATACTTTTCACTACCTAGGTAATAGAACCTTTTATCTGATTATGATCTTCATATAGCCTTGTTGAGAAAATATGGAATGGCTCACTTTAGTCGTGAAAGGTTGAAGTAAGGATATAAATACCCACATGATCACAAGGTCACCCCCGACCCATAAAAACAAACATCAATTTTACCTAAGGCACACATAATCATGTGTTCACACATTATGGGTAATGGATTGCTAACCCCAATATCAATGAACTATCACAATGACTCATTGGAATCTAAAGTCCCATATCAACTTTGAAGTGCATTTTTTCTCATCTCATCGCATGTCCCAAATATGTTTTTTAAAGGAACCTATACTAAGGGATATAATATCTCATTTATTTCGTTGTAATTTAGTATACACCCTCAGATGTCTAGGTGTCACGTCACTACATTTATAATTGATCACTTTTCCATCACTAGTTGTGGAAATAAAGCCAATGCATAGGTTTATATCATGGCCTTAGGAACTATGTTTGATCAATAATATTTTCATATAAAATTAAATAATTAATTTTATGCAAAGTGTTAAATAAAACCGTGTGGAGGTAAAATACAAAAAATTCTATAAATATAATACATAATACCATAAAAAATATATAAGGGTCCACCCTCCCCAATTAATAATCCATTAACATTTTATTTCACCACTCGATATCTCTTCTTAGTTTCTTCCAAGTTCTTCTAACCACCACCAATCACCGTGACACACCAAATCATGAAAAGGATTATATATTATATAATGTTAAACAATTATAATTAATTAAAGTATTATAACTAATTTATTAGTAATTTTAAAATTTAATTTAATTATCCATAGATCCTAAAATACCATCAGGTGAACTCACTATATTATAACAACAAGCATTGAGGTGTAGACCATTACTAAATTTCGTCCAAACTTGGGCCCTAAAAATTATGAATTTTTACACCCGTTTCATTGAATAATTTCATAAAATATATGAAAAACGAATATAAAATCCTAAAATTGCACAACATAATCAAAATAACATGGAACCTTGTGAAAATATAATGTTCATGAACCCACTAGTCATTCCCTAAAAATAGTCATAAAAATTACAAATCCACTATGATTTGGTTGAATCATCACTAAAACCCTCATCAAAGGTGGAAGAAATTATTTTAAAAAGTATGGGAGGGAGATATAAATATGTAGATTAAAAATATTACCATGAATAAAAACTTAATCATCATAAAAATTGAACAGGATGAGTGGAAAACCATTGGGATGGGAGGGTCTATCATTCAACCCAACAACATATGATTCTCATCCATGAACAAAAGTGAACTGATTTTATTTTAAATAAAACACCCCAAAAACCATTAATGATGTAAATATGGATCAATATTTTTAAACCTTGATAAAAACGGTGGGTCTATCTTCCCAATTTTATACATGGTCTGAACATTTTTATCACACCCTTAATAGTTTTCTACAATTTATTTTTCATAACCTGACCATCTGTCCCTTATTTGAATCCCCTATAAACACATCAGATAACACCCATATAGTAATACCCATTAAAACCCAATTCAAAAAACTTTTATACTCTCCAAATATCATTTTTGAGTCCATATTAGAAAAATGAACCCCACACCAAATTAAAAAACAAATTGCCCTAGAATTTCACAACCTGAAAAGGAATGGGGTTTTAATGTTTGTATGTGGATCATAATTTATATATGTTTTCAAAAATCATATTATATTAATATATAGCTTAATATGTAAATGGATGTTTTCTCCATGTTTTTCATTGGGTTTTATAGTGATTATTTCAATGATAAATTGTAAAACAGGGGAAGTTGGCCCCATGATAAGTCGAATATGATTCAATATGATGATGATGGGTTTTTTGATGATGTGTCCTATATAAAGAATCCAATTTATGTTATTAATTTAATACAAGTTGTTAATATTATTTATTAAGAAATGTAAATTGAATTCATGGGAAACATCAATATTAATCTCTAGAGGAATATATTAAATTATAGGTATAATAGAAACACTTGTTCCCTCTCGAGGCTAGATAACGCTTCATGAGGATGAGAAGTATGATGGAATAGTGTTAATAAATACCCTAACCTTCATGGATAGGAAATTCTAATTAATTGTTTTCCATTTAAATTAATTATTGGATTATTATTATTTAAAAGAATAGGTTGGTTTTTTCAGGAGGTATTAGAGGGAAAATGGTGAAGTGGGTAAGGTGCAACAAGAACAAGATACATTGTGGCTTAATATCTAGTACCTAGGGGGACCGATATTGTTTGGTAGTTTTATGTAATACACCCAGTATGAGATGTATTAAAAATAGGTAAATGGTAGGAACATGTTTGTAACATCATTTAAAAATTGTATACATTCCATTTTATCCCTTAAATTATGCTTCAATAAAAAGGACATGGATATTTCAATAGCATTTTATTTCTTTGGGTTCTCTCTCATGCTTAACCTATCTTCACAAACACCAAAAGTGAATTTATTATCTATCCTTCTATCAATGATTTCTATTATATTTGGTGGGATGTTTTATGAGGTAATGTTTTATTCTCCCCAAATATCATTTAGTAATTGATGGAAGAAATAGTTGAAAATCATTACATTCCTAATCTATGTTTTTAGTATACAAAAAAATATAATATATTTTTTTGGATAACTTATATAGAGGATGTATACAGTTAAATATATTTTATATAGTAAGGATTCACTTTCTATAACAGATTCCCCCGAATCTGGCTTGACTTAATTCTAAAACATTTTAGGTTATTTACTTTGGATTTCTATAGTTCTCTACTCTTATTGGGACCTCATAGTGGAAATATATTAAAAATAGTAGGTGTGCCCCATATTATTAAATGTTTGAAGATTGTTATTCAATAAATGGAATATGACTTGGTGAAATTATTTAAAATAAATGGTTTAAAAATAAAAATTGTTTTATAAAATAATTAAATGGCTATCTATAATTATTCTGACACACTTAATTATATTAGTTTGTACTGAATCTATTTTTTGAGATGATTAATTTGTTCAATATTGTTTCTTATTTATAATGACATTTACATATGGTAAATGTTTCAAATTTGATAAGATTGAAATCTTTTTTTATATTATTTTCCCTAACAAAAAATTACATTCATAGTAGAATATCTTATATTATTTTATAAACATGTTATTTTTGTTTTCTAATTAAATTATTATCCATATTTAATTTATGGAAAATAAATATATTATTTTACATGAGCATAAATAGGTAGCCAATTTAATGAAATATAGGTTTCATAACTGAGATGGAAATTTGGTCATGACTTTTTTAAATAGGTTGATGGTTTTAAATGTAATGTAATGTACTGAATCATTATACCCATTATCATAATTAATGAAATATATTAAAAGATATCCTAGACAGATGAGGCTTAATTAATATCTTTTCTTAAGGTTCCCAATGATCCAAATTTATTTTACCACATTTTCTCATATCTATAGAAATATATGTGTACATTTTTAACACCTAAATAATTTAAATTATATTTTTAATTAGAACCCAAAGTGCTTGATAGATTTATCCAAATGAAACACTAAAAAAATGGCTCATGAAACATTATCTAACCATCATAAAGTATCCATTTTCATGAGTGGTATAGATAGTGGTTACCACATTTTGAATTATATTTAGAATAAAAAATAATGTAACCATATATTTCTAATTCCCAAATAAAATAAAATTAGCAGTACAAAATAACTAATATGATAATTTTATGCAAAAAATTATTATTTTATAAAATCATATTTTATACTTTAATATTATGATTATAAATTTACTAATGGTTAAATACATTATTCTTTTACTAAATTTTTAACATAATTTTTGATTATATATTGATAGGAAATAATAATAAGTGTGGTTATCAATTTTTTAATGTAATTTTTATATGAATGTTTAAATATATGGATATAATTTATTTAAAAATAAAATTTTAAAATTTTGGAATTTTTATTTTAAGGGTTTTTTTCAATAACTATATATATTAGTATAAATTTTTTTAAATTTTTTTTGATGTAGCTAATTTTTAGGAGAAAAGTGAACAATAATATTTTTACTATTGCAGTAGAGTTTGGGGATATGTCAAGAAGTATTTATAAATTAAATAATCATCAAACCTATTAATTAATAAACATGTTATATGGAATAAAATTATGAGTACTAAATATCATTATGAAATTCTAAAATATACGTATAATTTTTTTAAATTTGGCATGATTTTATTCAAAAATAAAAAAAATTTATGGAATTTTGGTTTAATTAAAATTTTCATTGTAATATTTAGATTTGGATAAATTGTAAATTAATAATAAAATTATAATTTTTTATTATAAACCAATTCACCACATTGATGTTAATAGAAATGATAATTTTAAACGGTTCAAAAATTTTATGCTTACAAACATAATATTCCTAAAAACCATTTTTTTGTGATATATTCAATTATTATAAAATTTTAATTTTCTCCATCAGTAATTTTATGTTATATTTTTTTTAAATAATCATGTTTAAATTTATTTAACAATTTTATTTTCATTTATTTTCTTGAAAATTTATTACCACGGTTATAAATTGTTTTCCTCTATAATAGTATATTAGGGTAAAATGAAGAATGTAAAAAAAGGCATTAAATTCATTAAATTTTTCTAAAAAATGGGTGTTGGAGTGAATTATAGGGCCAATAAATATATCCACTTCAAATTTTACCATTTTGTAAACTTTAAACCCTAAATAGTTACATTCAATTATTAAAAAGTAATGGGAACTCGCATAATTATCATTCTATTCACCTATAGAAAAGGAATAGTAAGACCACTTCATTTCACACTTCTTAATTCTATTTTATTCATTATATTTTTCTATTTTACCTCCCCTGTGACCTTATCACACAATCATGGGCCTTTTGTTCCATTAGATTTCCCAAACCCTATCAAAAATCAAGGTGAATTATAAGAGAAGTTGGATGTTCTCTACTTAAGTGTCTGATGTCTAATTAACTTTTCATCAATACCTTCTTATTTTAGCAACCAAAAATTCCATTATTATATAATAACAATGATAAAATATTATTATACTAATGGAATGGCAATTATTTTTTGCTGCTTGTCCTCTTTTAAAAACAAATGAATGTTTATTAGGATTACATGGGGACTACTGCCTCCCAAAAATTACATTACATTATAACAGGTCTTCATTATTATCAAAAATACATTAAATACGATTAAAAACATTAAAAATAAAAAATAATGTCATTATTATTCTATAATACATATATTATTCCATGAAAATCACATTCATAAACACTATCTTTCCTTAAATATTTTACAATCATATTAGTGTTGCTGTAAACAACTTCTTAAAATTGCTATAAACATATCGTGGATGACTATGTGAAAATTATAAAAGATAATATATGATATAAATAAGTAATTAATTATTTTATTTTGGTTCAATTTTGATTACAATAACAGTAAACTCATTAACAAATGCTGAATCGTTTATTCATTAAAAATCACTAAAACATGGTCATAATCGATTTAATATTTAAGGATTGTCACTAAAAATCCTATAAAAGGAATTTAAAACATTATAAATAAATATTATGAATATATTAATGTACCTTTTATGACATTTTAATTTTTAATTTTTGGAAAATAATGATTAACAACACAACTATTATGAAGCTTGTTCAAAAAGATCAAGATTTCTCACACCATCTATTGAAAATAGTTAAAAACTAACAAATAAAAATGCCTAAAATAAATAATTATTATTATTAATAAAGTTTTTAGATTAAAATAAGGTCCTAAAATATTTTATTAAGATATTATTGTTTTATACTCGAGATTCAAGCACTTTTTTGGAAGTCATGAATTATAGTATGAGGTTCTTACACATAAATTTAATTTACGAAGAAAATTTTGAAATTATACACCATGATATATTTGATATGTTTTTATTACATACATACCAAATAATTTTACCATATTATTTATATTAATGGGTCTTGATGATTCATATAATATTCTTCTTATAAATTCATTTCAATTCAATGGATACCCAGGTTGTAAGTGTTATTATTTTATTTGGAATTAATTGAGACATTCTTGATATTCCACACCATAATTTATATTATATGGCGTTTATACTACACAATTTCCTTATAATATAATTATTATCATTCTTTAATGATATTCTAATTATAATATAAATATATCTCTCTCTTAGAATCTTTTAATTAAAATGTTACCTATGTCGTAATGCTTTCTTTATCAATCTCAATTTGAAAATCTAGATTTCAATTGAATGTTAATCCCTATATAGATTTTTAATAATAAATCCTTATTAATACCCCATAATTTTATTCTACTCAAATATTTATTTTGATTTTTTTTCTTAGAACTATTCCATTTCCCATGGAATCATTATATACCAGTTGTATAGAAACAGAATCTACCTCCACTTTAAGACTATAATCCTCCCATTTCATGATAATATTCATTATATTATTATATAAATGTCCATAATTATGAAAAAAATAATTATTTATAGTCCCTACCTATATCATAAGATATCATTACTTATATTGAATCACATTTCTATAAGAGTAATGATCCATAAATTCCTTTTTCCTTATAAATCTTCCTCTATTAAAGGATTGATCATTCTTCTTTTGATTTACTCAATTAATATCTTGCTTGGGGTTAATTTTATTAAATAAAATTCATCAAAATAACATTTAATTCATAAATGTATGAAAATTATTCCATAAACCATATACCTATTACTCTATATAGAGTAATTTTGAAGGATTCTTATAGATAATTCAATTCTATTTATTTATTGAGGTAAATATTGAATTAACCATTAACTAAATAAACTTTATGGTGTATGGTTGAGGGATTATTACAAAAAATCTATTCCATTCTATTATTATTGAAATATTAACAATTATAAACAAATTTATTTTAATATGGTTATTTATTGATTGTGTGTAATTTTGAATATGCATTATAATAGTTATTCATTCTTTCATACATTGAATGCAGAAAACATAATTAGCGGTGGGTGGGGACCATAATAGCTTCTCGATCCATCTATAGGTCTCATGAGAAAACCTATAATGGGTATTTTGGTGTATCACTATATAGAATAAATATTTCATACACATAGGGCCTTGAATGTTGGAACATTATCTCACGATTAATTGAATGTAATTAGCTACCTCACATTATGAATCTCATCACTAAGTGATAAAATATTTGTATCACTATGTGTATTTATTTCCATTTATATCTATGGATATATTAAACTTTATATTTAGTTATATTATTGAATTTTTTTGATTATCTATTTCCAACATATTATTTATCTTCATCATATAGTCACGAAGGATCGTTTATTTTAATCTCATTAGTTTACCCATATAGATCATTAAAGATCACCCATTATTATGTTTCAATTTCACTAGGATATAAATATTTTTATCACACATGATATGTCTATAAGAATATATTTTGTGTAGAATTTGGGTGAGATATTGCAGACTTATTATAGATAATATAGTTTCTTATGTAGGGATGAAAAATTTCCTTTAGCGGATGAAATTTTAATTATTTGGTAATTAATTTTCATTATTAAATAAGTCACTAATAATAATAGGTCTGGAGAATTTAGTTATTAAATTATTTTCTTTAAATAATGTAATTATGAGATGGATACATCAATTGTATTAACATTTTTACCAAGGAATGGTTTATATTACAATAGTGGTTAGGATATTAGTTGAGGTTATTTTAATTGATGATTAATTACAGTTCATCATAAAATAAATCTTATAGATAACACATTAGGTTGGTTGAGTAAATATTTAATATATGGTGTTATATAGGGATTAAGATAAGAGATATTTAGTGAACAATGTATGGATACGTTTATGTGATAAGTGTAAGTATATGATAACATGAAAAAGTGTTTGTATGTTAGGGATTGTGTGGTTTCCTAGAAATTATATCTATATATGGGTATTGGAATGTGGAAAGAGCTATGGTATAAATGGATGTAGGGGTAATCAACCTAAAAAATATAAATTGTTATTAAAACAATCGTCACTGTTGTGCATGATTTATTAGACTGTTACTAGAAAATTGTTTGTATTGTCATAGGGGATTTGATTTTAATAATTAAATATTCTATGTAATCTATTCTATTGAATTTAATATTATATTGAATTAGGAAAATAATTTTTAGATAACACAATATTAAGAAACCAAAATTTAACTGGAGTTGATTTTGGTTGAGGTCAAAACTATAGAAAGTTATTTTAAGGAAAATGAATTTTGAGGTTGAATTATTTAAATTATTGTCTTATAATAGTTATCATATGGTGTTAAGATTTCAACACTTGTTTTTTCTCACATTGGTTTCATTAATGTCGGATTCTCAAAGGAATACTTTTAATTATTGGTACAATAGAAAATTTCGAGATTATCCCAATGGGATACCCAATAGAATAATAAATATGGGACATATATTATTATTATTAAAAAATAGCTATCATGTATTATGGATAAAAATTTAATCATAATTAATTTTCCAAAAAATAAATGAAGAGTAGGATAGATTCTCATGAAATTTTCAGTGACAAAGATGATGAAGGAAATATTGATCGATTTTCTACATGTTAAAAATGTCGAAAGAATAATTGATATAAATAAAAACATAGAACTGGAAAATATTCTATGTTTCGGTAAATGAATATGTATTGAAAATATTTATCATGGAAAAATGATAAGTTATGTAAACATTGATAGTGAAAAAAAGTGTTCATGTAAAAGTACAATTAAAAATTCATTATCTTAAATTTTGAAAACGCGAGGATTATCCAGGTCAATTCCATAATATGAGTGATAATAAGAATTATGGGTACTAGTAATTTTGATGACAATTGAAATCATATAATATGAAACTATGTAGGTGGGTTCAAAAAATGGTTTAGAGTGAGAAACACTTATCATCCACTCAAGAACATTGAGTATTATATTTTTGTGCTATCTTACCCACATTGTTATATGATGAATTGTTTTATGAAAATTGAATCACAACCCATATAGTGACATTGTATTATCATAAATAGATATTGAATAATTTTTTTTAACATTTCTTACATTACATAAATATATTCCCAAGGAATATAATAGTTTATTTTATTTGGAATCAGGAAAACAGAAACAATTGGCCCATATGCGCCCAAAATAAACACCCACTATAATCCTCATATGATTTACATATCTTAGACATATCATACAAAATACATTTATCTATAACCCATGGTTAATTAACATAATAATTGGTGAAATGATATTCTCTATTAGGGTAAACAATGGAGAAATATAAGAATAAATTGAACATAAGGACTTGAGAACACTATCATTACTTCCTGAAATAATAACCTACAAATCAATAATAATAATAATAATCTTCATTCATGTGATAAATATTCGTAGCTCATAAGACAGGAACCATAATTGAATAAAAAATGTATTCCATGATAGTATAACATTGACAATAAATAATGTAGTGTGGCACGCAAATAAAATTATAAAATCATTTCCATAGTATTATATGCTCACGTACAAGGCTATCATGATAGATTTGGTTCACTCTGAAAACATCATAGTAGTCATGGTTCACTCAAAAGACCACAATTTTGAAAAAAATATCTTACTAAACTAGGTTTAATACACCTTATGTCCCTATATATCTCTTTAGATATAAATCATTACCCAATGCATTGGGTAATGGAATAGAACCCACACATCACATAATGAAAATTCTAAATATTTGTTCCACAAGATAATAAAAAATTCATCAAATCATAAAACATGAAAATAAATGGGATAATTAAACTTTTCATAATATGATAACCATTATTAAAGATATAGGTTTTATAACCATTTATTCATATCATAACCCATGTGAAAAAAGATGTTGTTTTCATAATAATTTTATCATTTTATAACCAATGTAAAATAAATGAGTTTGGTAGAAATAATTAAATAATAATCATAAAACATTTTATTACATAATAAAAAATTAATTCTTGGACCATATCTATTGTAAGCCAATGGCGACATCAACATATGTCATCAAAGATGGAGAATTATATTCATCAATCACTTAAAACGTTCCTTATGGAAAATATCCTTTTATAATAAAGTGTAACTTTTGAGACATAATTTTTTTAGATAATTTACATTAAAAATAACATTAAAAACATATAAAGGAATATTAATAAAATAATGGTCATGATGATAGTAATTTTATTTAATGTGGTAAATTTTAGAATAATGACTCCTTTTAGATTTTCATTAAAAGAAAAATAGGAACTATTTGGAAATAAACATGAAGAATCCATTATAATTTTTTTTCGTAAATAAGTCAAACATTTGTAAATATGCCGTTTTATAATTATAGGATAAGAATAAATTAATATTGATAGTAATTTAATAAAACATAGTTTTGGAAGAAACCCTAGTCTCACCTGAGGAGAGAATTAAAAATGGATTCTATTAAACAAATTCACAATTAATTTATGTTCCAAAGAGTAAAAAGGGTTCTATTAATTGAAATTATCACTAATAGCCGAATGATAATAAAAATAATGACTTATATGACATCTTTATAATAATATTTTATTATCGTAAAGACAATCATAACCAATCCTTATAAAGATGAATTTGTAAAATGAAATCATTTCATCTTTGGTATCTTTGAATCATAATCCCCATGATGGAATAAAATAAAATGGTATTTTATATATCATGAGATTAACTAAATTCCTGATATTATATTTCATAGGATTTATATATACACCTTGTGATAGAATATAGGTTCATAATATAACATATGTGTCAAATAAGGAAAATTGGGATACAATTCCCTTTCCATAAGTCCTGAATTCATTTTTTCATGTACAAATATCCAATATAAAAAATATAAGATTATTATAAATAAATTAAAGAACAATATTTATATATTTTATACAATATATTATTTTTATTAAGACATTTTATTACTATTATTTTACAATTCCATGTTAATGTTATGTTTCATGTAATAACTACTTTGTTTTTTGTGTTATGTTTTGATATTTTATTTTTGGTCCCCTTAATTTTATTAGGGATCTATAATATATAGGGATTTCAACATGACATAAATTTCATAAATATTTAGTATATATGTATTTACAGTAATCTATAAAACATATAGATTAAAAAGAATACACTATACCTGGAGATGATATGCTGCACGTACGCATAAATGCTATTTCAATTTTATTGATGTATTAAAAAAATATAATTTAACTTGAATATTATAATTACATATTAATATTTATTTGATATATATAAAAAGTTTCATTAAAACAATCCTAATTAAATTCCGTTTATATAAAAATTAGATCACATCGTTTCATGAAGTGATAGTCTTATGTACACACACACAATATCATCGTATTCCCACAAAATGTAAATCATGAAGGTATGTGTGAAATAAAAACTACATAAGAATAATAATATCATAAATAAAATAAATAAACAATAAATCCATAATTATTCCCAACCATTATAATATGTATTGGAAGGAAATATTAACAACATTTCATGAGGGGGTAATCTACTATACACATAAATAATGATTGTGCAACCCATTGGATGGAATGGAAGATGGTTGATGTTAATTAAAAGATAATAAAAACCTATTAGAATATATAATTGATAGAGAAAATTTACATGCATATTTTTTATCAAATAATGAGTATTGTTAATTTTTTTAATGATAAACCCCATGTATTTACATTTTTTATATAAAATAATGGGTAATTTGAATTTTATAATGAAAATTAGCATAATTGAGAAATGTGCATAATTCTGGATTTTGGACATATTTTGACCACAAGGTTATTTTTTCATTTATAATACAATATATGTCCAAAAACTGTTATTAATATTTTTATGTAATCCTGATTATTTGTTATACAATTTTTTCTTCTGGACTTGGATATGATTCGCCCATCTAAAGGGCCTAAAAATTCATGGAAGTTAGAAATTTGTTCGGGCGGACATTGTGGAGCCCCCCAACGTAACAGAACCCAAACTCGGACTAAAAAATTCCAAATGATGTGTTTCAACCTCGGATATCACGAGGATAGATAGGTCCATAACTAAAATAAATGTGGGGGAATTTTGAAGATATTAATGCAGTAATTTAATGCCATACCTTTGGAGGAACCTTCCTGGAAACATTTTCCAGAAACATAATCCTCGAATGGAAAATTCATAACACCTTCATACGTTTTCAAAATGAGCTGAAATTTGGAGGGTGAACGTCCAAAAAAATTGTGAACATCTTTGAAGATGGGTTCCAGACGTGAATCTGCTATTTAATTTTTCAAAAATGAGAAATGATTTGATGAAAATAATTCGTCATATAAAAGGAGGTCTTTGCCTCCTCCAATCGTCAGCTCGACACCCACTGCTAAATAGGGATCCCACTGGGGCACAAGATGCCGCTGATACTCTATTCCCCCCACATTTTTTATTTTTATATTTTTATATTTTTATTTTAGTTTTATTTAATTTTTATTCTCAATTTTAATTTATATTTTATTTCTTCTTAATCTGTGCATATGTGTTTCACCGTCCATCCCAAAATTCTTTTTTTAATTTTCATATTTTAATAATAAGTATTATTATTGTTATTATTTTAAATAATAATAATATTATTATTATTATTAATAGTAATATTATTTAAATTATCATTATTATAATTATCACATTCATATTTTAATGCTATTTTTTTTCTCCCTCTCTGGTTTTCAAAAACTATTTGCATAATAACTATAATATTATTATTAATTAATAATAATGTTATTATTATTTTAACAATAATTATATATTATTTATTGTTCCAATCTCCCTCTTCTCTCTCTCTCTCTAATCAATCCTCCATTTTGATATCTTACTCTCATAAATGAGAGGCTAACCCCGAGGCTTGGCCCTAGGGGAGGTTAAGGTGTTCTTGAATTTCCCTTAAAATTTATTCTAAATTTGTCATAGACTTGAGTTGTATGCTTGGACGAGGCAAATTTCCCCGATTGGGGGACGGTCCCCATTGTCATGCAACTCAAGCTATTTCTATTCTGGAAAATAATAGTGATTCAAACGTGAGATTTCATGTATGAGTTATTCAACTAGAATCAAACATATAATAGAAAATAATGATTGAATTGCTAACTGAACCCCCAAACCAAGTCCTTTATTCCTAACATTATTGTGTTTAAACTTGCATCTATGTATAAATTTAGAATTCTGAATTTGTATTTCATTGCTTTAAATAATTAAAAAACCACAAAAAGAGATAGTTTTGGTGAATTAGAATAACGTAAGTGAAACAAACTAAAAGGCTCCTAATGAGATATGACCAATGTCAGCCATTGTGCCGCACTAGGAAAAAGATTATTGTTTTTGTCCACACCCCACGATAGGAATGCATAAATAATATACTAATTATATTACATAATAATTGAATAATAAAAGTTTATATCTTAGAGGTAGAAATAAAATAAAAACAATAGTTGATGAATGTTACATCCTCTTCAGGTCTCCTCCTTAGGTATTCACCAAAAGCCTTTCTAGGATGGATATATATTCGAAATAATTATCATAGGATTAGGGGTGATATGTGATGAATTTATTTTTGTTGTTATTTAAATAATTGGTTTTAATGTGCAAATAAGAGAGAAAATGGGGTGGCCTTTTATAATTGAGGTGATTAGAAATGCTTTAATTTTTTTAAAGAAAGAATTCCACACAAATTTTGTTCATGAAAAAATTATCCAATAATGGAAAATTATCGACACAAAATGATATAAGGACTAACCATGGACATAAAATTGACTTTATACTTGTCTCTGGGTCATTATATGCCATATCATTTTAGTTTAACCCTCCAAAAACTCGATTTTTAGTTTAACTACAATAAATAAATTTTTGAAGTGGAAATATTTGTTTTAGTAATTTTTGTGAACATTTAATATAAAATTAATTATGATAATTAAATATATTTTTCCCACTGTCCCAAACTCTATTCACATAATTAGAAAATTTTTAATTAAAAATTAATCCCAAAGACATGATTAGAAAACCGGACTTCAAGGAGAAAATGTTCCAATGTTAACAACATTTCTATAACCAAATTCAATACGAAACTGATTCAAATAAAAAAATTTATAAATTGATATATAATTGAAACAATTTTTCCTTGTAAACAATTGAAAATATAATTTAAATTTATAAATAATTTAATGAAAAAGGCAACTTTCATTTAAAATCCAATAATTTTCACTATTCCTTAAAAAATTCTTTATTAAAGAAAAGTCTCAAAAGTGAACGAAAATATATTTTTGAAATGAATTTTTTTAAAACTAATTTCATATCTCCAAATAATTATTATAAAATTTTAAATAATTAAATTTAAAACAAATCCCACAGACCTGACTAAAAAGTGTGTTTTGAGAACTGTATTTTTTCAAGCACAATATGAATTATCTTAACTCAATGTCTAATAATAATTTTCTATGAATACAAATTAAAATTTATTTATATATAATATATATATTATTTAAAATATTCCACATTATGTATTATTTTAATTAATTATAAGGGATAAATATTTTTCACTTTAAAAAATGTTTTTGGAAAAAACTAATTTCAAAACCAAAAATATTAAGGTATAAAAAATACAATATAAAGTTGATTCAAAAGATATTAAGTGGATTAAATATTAAAAAATAATTCTTAATTTACATTAAAACATTAATTTGAATATATATTATTTAATTTATTAAAAATAAAATATATTTTTATAAAATTCTTTATTATTCACTATTTACTAAAAAATCAACCATTCCAAAAAAATCCCAATATTTCTCTACAAGTTAATTTTGATAAGATGATTTGAAAACTGAATTTTATTTTATGAAATAAATTTTAAAATGATCTATAAATTAATTATAATATTTTATCATAAAATTAATGAAAAAACATTTTGGATGAAAACATATTTTGGATACACGTAATTACATTATTGACCTGAAAATTAATTTTTTATTTCAAATAAAATTTTAGGAAAATGTAGAAAACCCACATATTGTCCACATATGAGGGGTTATCTACAAAATGTGCCCCCAAAGTTGTCAAAAAAAGAATAAACATATTTTAGTCTACCACCCTATTAGGTTTCCAATTAAGAGTGTTTACATGCATGTTCAGATCATTCAAGGGAACATCTTCAAAATAATCCTCCATCTTGTCCCAAGTCGGGATGAATTCTTCCATATTTATTTTTCTGTCATTGAAACCCCATGCCAGCATGTGGTCATGTTTGGTGGTCCACTAACTTTTTTCTTCATTAGTCTCAACTCTAAGTGACCACTCATACATTCTGTGGATAACATCCATTGAGGCATTGATATGAAGTGTTCTATAAAGTAATCCCCCATATAGTTTAGAACTAGCTCCAGTGATTCCCCTTTCCCTAACTCCACCTAGACTACCACTATGATTTTTGTACCATCCGGTATTATTTCCAAGTATGGTACCTTGATTTCGAAATTGGGGGCCTTGTTTCGTTACATTGGATGAGCTCTCCCAACTCTTCAAACACCTGCTTACCATTTTCCACAATTTTTGAGACCCCCAGTCCTTTCATGATCCCATTTTTCTGATACATCCCTGAGGGCTTAGTAACTATTGTGTACGGGGTGTTTGAATAGTCTTTACAGGTCCTTTCTTTTCCCTCCATTGTTATGTGGAAAATTCCTATAGACAAGGATCCCTTCATTTACCTTTCTCAAGCCATACCGGGCCATCATTTGA
The DNA here is from genome assembly GCA_963277665.1 of Viscum album. Lineage (NCBI taxonomy): Eukaryota > Viridiplantae > Streptophyta > Magnoliopsida > Santalales > Viscaceae > Viscum > Viscum album. Next base: position 128,913,108 of record OY728121.1, on the reverse strand, counting down.
GGGTCTTGCTCATAATCTCTCAATCACATGGATCTTGCTTCTTTTTCACTCAGTTCAATAACCTTAAAAATAATTTTCATGATTTTCATTCATTTCCTCCTTAACATATGTATTTTCCATCCTTCCAGGTCATCATTTTCCTTCCTATTAAAACTATTGAATGTGAAACAATTATGTATCTGAAAATACCCTGAAGGTTCTTGTAGATTATGTGGTCACAAACAAGGAGATTGATCTGGGTTTGAAAATGGGGCACCAAGCAACTCAGACAGAACAATATTCAAACCTGAGGAAACATGCTCCCCGAACAACCCCATCACATCTGTAGAAGCATCATCAGCACCGGAGTAAATGGAAGGAACAATATCTTATCCATTACCCATACCACCAGACTTTAACTTATGAACATAAGAATGTATAGCCTCAGATAAGACTTAATATTCCTTCTTACTATCAGCCAAGTCACTCCTCATCTTGTGAAAAATATCTGCCACTCATGGGTTAGGGATCCTATTTCAAGATTTTAGAAGAAGGACATCATGATTTATATTGTCCTAAAGAGGAAACGGAGTAGAAGATATGTCCTTTGGTGGCTTAATCATAGCATCCTTCACAACACATGGTGTTTCACATCTATCCATCTTGTCTAATACTACAGTGACTATCAGATTAGGGGATATCCATGTAGGATTTTTCAAAACGGATTCACACTGGCCTGCCAGAACAGAATTTTTTCTAGCCCTATATTTTACAGAAAGCATTTTCATCTAACCAGAGTCCTTTCCAAGCCTCTCCCTCATACCAGAGGTCCTTCTGTTTCTGATTCCACTAGGAAAATTAGAGGAATGAAGACCCAATCGACACGAGGTCATGCAAAAATCATCCCATCATTCAAAAACAACATCTTGATTCATCCTCAAATCCTCTTTAATAGTAATCCAAACCCACAAAACCAGTGGCTTCGAAAAATCTACCTAAACACAAAAATGCAGATTCATTTTCTCACAGAAGAATTACGACTCTTTGATCAATGGAATTGGCCAACCCAATTCCCTAACAAACGAATTATTAATGGATATTGAAAAGGAAAGGAATTTTTAGGGAGACATACCCATGTCGCATTAGAGAGATTTTCACTATTCATACAAATATTGAATGTCTAGTGAAGAAGAAATAAATTGCATCTGTTGCATCTTCGGAGAGCCTTAGACCACACACATATCAGATCTTCTTCAGAAGAAACATTGATCTACATGTGAGATTTATAATGAACACCCACAAATACGAGATCTTTCATGTACCAATTAACGAAAACAAAACTATAAAATTCATCAACTGAGGGCCTTAGATTACTGGAATGAGCCACCATGGTCAGATCAAGAAAACTAGATTATTCAGAGTACACCGACAACTAAATTGAGAGTTGAGGAACAACAATGTGAAGATATGTATCCTTTAGACTTAAAGAAATCACCGTGAACTCAGGGATAAATCTATTGTTAGAGAAAGGGATAAAGGGCTTCTAGGTAATCAGAGGTGTTGGAACCAGTACATCTTTTCCCCTCTAGTATTCGATAAAGGGGGGTGGAATTCATTGTTGATCACTATAGCATAGGGTTTTGTCGATGAGAGAACCTCCATCTAAATTTTTACTATACTTCTTATAGATCTATATAATGGATTGGTTGTAATCGTGATAATTAAAATAATTTTTTTCATGTGTTAATGAGAATCAGTGTCGGTTATCATGCACGATAATGAAGAAACTCATTGTGTCATGTAACAAAAGATATAATATTTATTTCATATCACACAAGTTATATAAAATTTTAAATTAATTTTATAAAATAATTCATAAAATATTATCATGTTATATTCATCCCCTGTTAAAATAAATTTCCCACTTAAAATTCATCTCAGTCATCAATGGTTAAAAATTTAAAAAATACTTCATAGGAACTAATTAATAAAAATGAATAATATAGTATCCCATAGAAAGGTAATGATAAAAAAATATTTTTTCTAAAATTAACTCATAATAATTTACAAAATAGGAAAACAAAGGTAGGAAGTGATTTTTTATATATAGAGGAATAGAATAATCAATTATATAGAGTTATAGAGTTAATTGAACATAATAAAGTGGGAGTTCAATGGAAAGATATTGAATATAATACTAAAAAACAATGATGTGTGAAAAAGGTTATTGGTATGATCAAAAATTATGATTACATGAAAAAAATTTATAACAATATCCATCCATGAAATTTATAATTTTTCATAAGAATGTGTACTTACTTTATTTTATTTTTTATCATTAGAACAATCCCACCCTTTGGTTGTGCCTTGATCAATTCCCACTTCATCTCATAGAACAAGAAATAATAGTTAATTTATTATTTGAAATATTCTAAAACATAAATATATCCAAAATATAATGTTAATTATTTTAATATATATTTAGTACTCATCACAAAAAAAGTTTATCATATGTTATCAACAATGCATATATCTTCATATGGTGAAGTAAAACATTAATAACTAAATCCCCATCCAATGATCGTCTAAAACAATAAATAATGGTTAAAATTAACAACCTTAAAAATAAAAAATTTACTAATATGGCTAGTAAATATATTAAAATAAACTTCACATTAATCCATCATATATCATAAAGTTCATCTTGATTTTACCATAACAAACATGTGAATAAATTAATCATATATTCTCTTGAAACATGGAAACAACCTAAATTATCATAAAAACATATTGAAAACATACTTGCTTCGTCATTATATTCAAGAAAAATAGATGATTTGATATATTCCGTAAAACAATTTTATAAACTAAATCATTGATTACATAATCCACTTTGTTAAAAAATCCTTTATCAGTTCTGAGGTCATCAATACTATCCAATTTAAATTATACATATAAGTCACCTATTTATCCAAACTAAATACCATTTATTAAATCTAAAAAAATATTATGGTTAATAATAAATTAATCCTTTTTTATAGAAAATATTAATTTTCAATGAAATAATTTTTCTACATAATTCGTACTATCAATATATTCTTTAATATCATTAATGAAATAATTATACTAAAAAATACTTATATGTCTCATGTTTCATATAAAATAATCTTCTATTTAAAATAAATTAACACAATTATAATTATAAATCATGCTAAATCCAGAAACTAGGCACTATCATCGTATTCCTTAATACCTGTTTCCATTCACATGTCATTCATAGTCTCTTCATCATTAATAGAAAAACCATTACTCATACAAAATTGTAGATTCCATTCAAGATCATTCCCTTTAGGGTAGTGATTTTCATAATTCTTATATATTATACATTTAAATAATTCAGTAGTCAATGATACCTTATGGAGACCATTATTATCATCTGTTTTGTTATCAAAACCATTCAATTCCCCCTAAATTTACTGGATTTTTTTCCTTTTCCAAAATCAAAATATATTACCATACCCAAGAGACATTCCCTTGAGTGTCTCTATCCACATTCTAGAAATATATTAGACATAATATTCTATCATTCCTGTTGTCCATTACCTAAACTATTAGTGAACACAATCTTTCTCTCATTTGGTGATTCCAATAGTTTTTTACGGTCCATGTTTTCAATCATATTCAACGATAAATAATTTTGAATATCCATAACATCGGTAACCCTAATCAACATCTCATTTTGAATCAAATCAAAACATTTTCCATCACATTCAATGTTATCCCAGTCATTTATGGTTCACACTGTTGATTGAAACAAAAAAAATTGTCAACAATACTAATTATAGTGGGAAACCACAGTGTAATGAAAATTCACTTATTTGATGTTTAAATATTGACTCATTCTTTTTAAACAATGGAAAATTTTTCTTAAACTATTTCATCAATGATCATAATGTATTTAATTCAATCCCAATTGATTGTAAAGAGTTGATGGATTTTAAAAGAATATCCATTGTTAGTGTTAAACTACGTGTGAACAAAAGACCATTTTCTAGAACCAGGTGATGATAGAGACCAACTCAATATTCCTTTTTTAGAGTTATATCCAATATGATCTTCTATTTTATAGATACATCCACTTTTATTTTCTAAATAGGGAATTAATTTCAAGAGTAACCATTTTCCATTTAACATAACAGAATTATAGGAAATATCCTTAGGCATTGACTCATCCTATGACTTATACTTAGAGATATCCCTAACCATTTTGTAATAAATACCCATATGGATATAAATATGTTTTTCTCATCCTAGATTCCAATGGATAACTAAAACATTCATCTGATACCATCTATAGGGAACCAGGCGTACCATATGAAGATATTACGTCATTTTTTATGAATTTTTTTTCATTAAGCAAACACAAACCTATGGACAATAATATTTTATGATATTTTGAAACATTTAAACATGAGAAACTAGTCCATAAGTATAGTACATCATATCCCACATTTAAATTAATCACTAACATCCTTATAAGTAATTTAATATGTAATAAAATTCCTCATAACTTGGGGAAATGAATCATAATAAATGGTGAGATCAGATGCACATTAGGGGACAAAATTGGAGATATGAAAGAATGAAGAAAGAATAAGGGTATAAGAAATTGGGAATAACATTTGAAAACCATAACCATTATATAAAAGATCATCATTTTGAGTAAAGTTAAATGGATTTTTAGTTTAAACATCAAGAATCAGAGGGGAATCAAAGATAATATACTATGAGAGAATAAAAATTGCATAAGATATAAATTTTTGGAATAAAAATAATCATAAAAAATAATTTCCAATGTAGACAAGGAACACTACCGATGCCAGTATAGTAGAATGGGTCCACTCATGTTACCATCATAGTAGTCAATGTTTACTACAAATAACATCATAGTAGATAATTTCTTTTGATGAACCAGGTTCAAAAAACATTCCAGTATTGTATATCTCAAGAGATATAAATCTTTATCCAATTTATATGGGGGAGATATAGGTTTCACCCAACTTATAATGAATATAATAAGATTTTGTTCCAAAAATCCTATAACATTGTTTTTTTCATAACCCATGAAATGAAATATCTTCTATAAACAATTCATTAAATGATAAAATTTAATAAAGAGATAGGATTTATAATAATTTTTATTTGATAAAATCATAACTGATAGGGATAAATGAGTGGGATTTATAAGAATTGTATCATTATATAACACATATAAAAGAAATAGGTTATATAAACATCATGAAATGGAAATTATAAATCTTAAAGGGGAAGAATTATAAGGCTGGCCTTGGTAAATAACCAAAACAAAAAACACGTAACATCAATAAATGCCATCATAGATAGAGAATGATTTTGATCAATAATTTAAAACATTTCATGAGGAAAATATACTTTCCAATTTGAAAAAAACCTTTTAAAACATAATTCTTTTGGAAATTATTTTTCTTTGAAAATAACCATGAAAATTTGTAGATTAATATTCAATGAATATAATGTATATAAATATACAATTTTTCTTTCATGATATACATCATTTAAAATACTTTCCTTTATTATTTTAGGTAAAAGAAAAATGTGCACTGTTTTGATAACAACATGAACATTACAATAATTTTTTTCAAAAAAGGAAAAAAGAAAAAATCAGAATTTTAAAAATCATATGAGAATAACAAGATTAAATAATTTTTAGAAAATCTATTTTTAGATGAAAATAGATTTCCATTCAAGGAGATAAATAATCCCATACTTTCTTAAAAACATTTTCTCAATTTTTTCAGTAACATAGAGCAAAAATATGGTACTATTTTCTAAAAAATATCATGAATAAAAATAGGTGAATATAATTATTTTTTTATGTGGGATTTGGATCATAATATATTTTCATAATAAATATAATAATAATTTATCCCAATGAATGATAAGATTGTAATATAAAATCATCTCTGCTTTTCTATCTTTGAATCATAATCCCGATAGAGGAATAATGTAAAATTTTACATAAAATATTGGGTGGATAAATATATTTAACATATCACATGTGAAAAGGGATGTCTATACACCTCATAAAATAATACAGTTTCATAAAATAACGTATGTCTCAAAGAAGTAAAATTTTGAAAAACAATTCCTTACCTTATGCCTTCAATTTGATCTTACACATGCAAGCCTCTACTATAACAAATATGGGTTTATTAAAAATCAATAATGAAAAATATTTATATACATATTTATATATATGATTATCTTATTACATTTTGTTACCAATTTTTTAACAATTCATATTATAGATACGTTATGGGTAATGATTTCATTGTTTTTCTTATAAGTTAATATTTTTAATTTATTTTCCTATTTTGTTGATGATGGTTCCATCATCAACACATTGTTATAAATGATATAAATATCTTATACATTCAATAAATAATAATATATTTTAATCTTTCAAATATATATTTAAAAAATGAAATACAACGTTCATTGACACGATAAACCACACACATGAATGAAAAATGGTTTAATTTTTTATACATATTGAATGAAATAAAAATAAAATTTATATAATGATTCAAGAATAATATTTTGTCATATATATCACATATTTTCATTAATTTCATTCATATAACCTGTAATGTATTTGATTTTAAATTTATTATTTTTATATATTATATGGAATTAATATGAGACTAGGTCTTTTGACGACATGCGATTCTGAGGCCCAGCGATCATAGAATAAAGGTTTAAAATAAATTTAAGATTTTAAATAGCACGAGTGAGCAATTTTATTGAAAATGTGGAATAAAATTTAAAAGGGTACCTGAATTAGAAATCATTGGGAACCATTGCATTTAAATTTGTGCCTTTATATTAGGTGGGTCCGAACATCTAATGGTGCTGGTCAACTGAAAAAGTTATATTTTGGAATTTTTTTAAAGAAAATAAAATAAATTAATAATTTTTGTATAATAAATGTTTCTATAACACATTGAAACTTACTGTTTTCCTCTTAAATAACCAGGATCCCAAGGCTAGAATCCTAACACTTTTAGACACCCTAGAATCATCTAGAGCATTGGAGAGGAGCCAACCATGGAGGATTCTTGATAAACACCGATGAACAACGAAGCATGGATTATTGCACTGTGATATCAAATCCTAAACGATGACCAATCTTCCTCTTCATTGATGATTGTGGTTGGGTTTTGTTATTATTATTTAGTTCTTCCCCAATATTTGATTAAACAATGAACATAGATCAACCCACGAACAGGTTGATCCACAGATCATGCATTCTTATGGGAAGGCGTTATTTTTACCTTTCAATTGGGATTTTATTCAGGAAATTGATTTGTGAAAATTATTGTATTAAATATCGATTCATACTATTTAATCCATCTAACGTTTCAGAATCAATGTCGTATTAAAAGGCGACTGAGGTGCATTCCTCCCTTGTTATTGATTTTCTTCCTCATTTTAACCATGTGTTCTTCACATTCTTTGTGGGGTCCTGAACAACGGATCATTGGATGTCCATTATTCCACATAATGATCCAAAATTGGATATCTAACATCATGATGACTAAACAGAGGTGTGATTGTGATGGTGGAGGGTTAATCGACACGGTTCATAAAAAATCATCCCCCTACAGTTCTTCATGCGAATGATCGAATCGTGTTTTCAGGGCCCTTTGAATAGTGATTTTAGGGCCGATAGAACCCCTGAAACCTCTAGAAATGTTGAATGAATAATAGGGACACGTTAGATCATGAGTATCCAGACAATTGGATGGACGAATCAATGATCAGTGGAGCCCCAAGGTGTGGCGACGAAGAAATAATATTCTAGAAAATTCTGATGAAAATGGAGTGTATCAAGAATAACATGCCATTTAGGGTTGTCATGGAGGCAGCTAGGGCTTCAGTGTTACACACAACGAAGAACATGGCATGATCCTAGGAGGACAATTCCTGTGGGAACCACCTAGTGGTGACTATAGTTCATGAAGATTGGAAGAAGAGTCACAGCGTGTCACCACTGTCACTTGGCTTGTGGGTACCTTCATGGACATGACATGCATATCGGATGATACACAGTCATGGGATGGAGTACACACCATGTACTCCACCACATGGCCAGACAGGGGTGGATACCCGGGTTATCTAGTGTACCAGTTAAATGGGATGGCCCACATAGTTTGAAGCTGTGTACGAGCACATGGTCATGTACAATGAGGGAACCCTAGTTACTCAGATAGAGCGTCTAGTACGTCCTAATTCCCTTGTACTTACCCCCCATGAATTCAACATGTTCATCTAATTCGGGATGTTTTACATGGATAGTACCCATAGAAGAGAGACACGACGTGTGACCCTTCTACACCGTTTCTATCCTAGAGCAAGACTTGATAACCTGGTCCATTGTTCCATGAAAAAGTTTCATTTGGGTTAGTTCCTCTTTTTCTCATTCCACGATGGTCAGGTATTGTTTCCATTAATAGGAGTATGATCCTTCCAGCAGGACTTACTGAGATAGAGTCGGGTATCCCTCAGAGAGGCCTAGCGTGAGATCCCCTATCCATTGTTGACTGTAGGTAGAGTCAGGTATCGACGTGACAAATCTTACAAGATGTTGATCCTTTACATAATAGATGAATCTGTATGAGTCGTGGTATGTGCCAATGCCATGGATTTGATCCTCATCTATGTATAATAATCTTTCCAAATCAAGATTGTGTTCTCCTAGAATGTGTTTATCTATATCTCATGGATTTTCCTGATGAACTGTGCTTCTTAGACAGACGACATCATAGCTATCATACTCATGGAGTGAGTTCTCCTAGACCAGTGCTTCGTGGAATCATCAAAATGAATCTCTAACGTGTGTATGCGGTTGTGTGACTTTTCTCTAGACCATAGGTCCCAGTTTTTGTTATATCTGGATGTGTTTCCCTTTTAATAAATTCAGTATACATATACTATGTAGAGATGACTATACCATTACATTGTGATTTTCTTTTTTTGTTTTTGGAGTCCTCTACTGAGTATTGTTATACTCACCCCTTAACAGGATTTTCCTGCACATGTCAGGTATTGTGCAGATTAGTGGCCTTATGACGGATTCCAGGTTTGACCAGGATTGGATCGAGCTTTTGGAGTTCCCTACAGTCCGATGTGTTCCGACATCTTTGAGAAGTATTCCCAATACCTTTTTTTCTTATATGTTAGACATTATAGTTTTCAGACTCTCATTTTTTGTCGGATTGTATTCTTTTCCCAGTTTGACTTTCCACACAATTCTTCTATTGTACTCTACTGGTGGAGTTTAGTTGTATTCATGAATTATGTTCCTTAGTGGTTTTTACATTTCATCATTTTTGGGCTTGGATATATATGTGTGTGTGTGTGTGTGTATAGGTATATAACAAATACCTCCTATATTAGAGATATTCTTATTTGGTGCAAGACACCATCCCCTAGCGTATTGGAGGGAGGCTTGGGGAGTCGCGACACGAGCCCCCTTGGGACGAGTTATGACAGAGTGGTATCAGAGGTGGTCGGTACTACCTTAGGACCAATTGTCTGTGAGATTTGTTTAGTGAAATAGTGTAATGTGTTTTGAGTTCATATTTCAGGTGAGGGACTCCAGTGATGGTGTGGGCATTTGATGAATCCATACACCAGGACTCTGATAACCTACATTTCGACTTGGTACATGAAAACACTAGTTGCAAGGAAATAAAAGAATGGTACATTCATCATATATGAATGAGTTTTGATATCCATGTCCTATAATTCCATGTATACAGATATACTTTTTTGACCATGGTACTTCTTTTTTATTTTCAAAATTCTTCCATGACGCATACCCGCTAGGATTCAGTACCTTGATCTTGAGGATGACCCCCCTTAGTGATGAGGATTTGATACAGGGACCAGTTCCCTAGGCGTTACCTCCAGGTGGTGCACCTGCTATACCACAACTAGAAAAGCTGTCATTGGTACCTATAATACTAACATATGAGGGGTGCATGCTTAGCGAGATCCATGTGTTTCAGAGACAGAGATCCCTTAGGTTCCAAGGCGAGCCCGAACCTTAGGCGGCTGAGGACTGGATCAAGGTGATGACCAGATTTTTCCATCTAGTCAGGACACCAGCGAACCATATGGTGATCCTAGGAGAGAGCTTTCTTCATGGTTTTGTGAGTTGATGGTTGAGACTGACCACATCGTCAAATGATGTGGAGACATTTTCAAGGATTTAGTTTGATAGGATCATTAGGGAGTAGTTCCCTCTAGTTACGGTGGGAGTAGTGTGTATCCTGGAGCTTCATCATCTCTAGCAGGGCCGTCTGACTGTGGATGACTATTCATCATGGTTCACCAACCTCGCCAGGTACTCGATTGATATGGACAGGGAAAAGTACATTAGATATTGGACTTTAGAGCGAGGTTTAAAAGGGACATGTAACCTAGTATCGTGCCTCTATGCATTTTGACTTATGCCAGAGTGCTCTAGTGGGCCTTGGAGATAGAGAGATTTTTGGTGGAGTAGAGGCATCTGACGACTGTCATCAGCAGGTAGATAGGTGTACAGTACATGATAGTAGGGAGTCAATGTCATGCATAGGGTTCGGGATAAGGTGGATGTCACATGAGGACCTAGTAAAATGGATCAATAGTGAAGGGGTCTCAGGCTGTATCCAGTCAGTCTAGAGAGAGGCGATGATACTCATGCGACTGTAGGTAATATCTCTCTAGAGACTTTCTGACCCTTCGAGTTGCTGATAGAGAGGTGGTGGAAGGACCACTGAGGTAGGCGATGATAGTGGAGCAGACAGACCCACCAGGTAGAGGACGTGGTAGAGGAGAAAGGAGAGCTATAGGTGGTGGATGATATTTCGATCTACTCCCACCACAACCCCCAGGAGGTCCACATCGAGCTCCGAGATCCAGGGGACATGGGTGGGGATAGTTGAATTCAGTAAAGGCTTATGAACCATAGACTCTAGGGAAGATTCAAGGTATGATTTGGGTATTTTATACCTTATCTGGTGTACTTATAGACAAATGTCCTAGTAATGACTTCCTGGCCACATGGCTTGTGTGAAACCTTGAGATTCTGGTAGAGTCGTTGACTTGTCCCATACACTTGGATACACCTAGAGGAGGAGACTCAATGATCAAACACCTTTTTAGATAGTGTGATCATAACTTTGAAAGAGAATGTTTCAGTTGTAATCTCTTTGTGGCATCATTGAGGCGTTGTGACATCATTCTTGGGATGGATTGGTTATCATCGGTTCATACCCAGATTGAATGCTTTGGGTAAAGAGTGTTGTGTGTCTACAGTTATAGGATGAGGTTTTCCTTTTTTGATGAAATGGTGACCAAGGCAACATATAATGGGCTCAAGCATAGGATGGTGCATCTGATTACTCATGAGTTGTTTAGAATTACCCTTAGAGTAGTAGATGTTGTGAGCTTCCATTTACCAACTACTGTAGAAGTGTATGAGGATGTATTTCCTAAATATTCTCTAGGACTACCTCCCCACCGAGAGAATTAATTCTATATCCAATTACACCTCAGGATGGAGTTTATATCCTAAACAATGTATTAGATGGTTCCCACTGAGATTTTCCCATTGACGGTATAGGTGGAGGATTTGTAGAGTAAGGGATTCATAAGACCTACGGTTTTAACGTGGGATGCCCCAATTTTATTTTCCTAGAAGTCATATGGGAGTTTGAGGATGTGCGTAGATTACTGGTTCCTAAACCAGGTGATGGTGATGAAAATGTACCCACTATCAAGGATCGATGAACTCTATGATCATCTAAGTGGGGCACTGTGGTTCTCGAAGGTTGACCATAAATCAAGTAACCACTAGTTGTGAGTACGGGACGATGATATACTAAAGATGACATTCATATGCTGTTATAGCCACTACGAGTAAATTGTGATGCCTTTAGGTGTGATGAACACCCCCGCAGTGTTCATGGGACATAGTAACTGGATCTTCCAACAATACATAGACCGTATCATTGTGGTCATAATCAATGGTATCATTGTCTACTCGATGTCAGATGAGAATAACACGAGACTCCTACAAATATTTCTAGGCATATTCAGAGAGCACAATATTTATGGGATCCTCTTAAATTTCCAGTTTTGGATTTAGGTGGTCCACCTTCTGGGAACTTTTATCTCATCAGAGGGAGTAGCTATGGACCCAACCAAGGTGGAGGTAGTGTTAGAATGAGAGCCACCTCAGAACCTGATGGAGGTGCGGAGCTTCCAAGGGATGGTAGGATATTACTAGAGACTCATTTTTGATTTCTCTCAGATATCAACAATGAAGATATCCTTGAACAGGAAAGGGAAATCTTTATTATGGTCGGAGAAGTGCCATAAATCATTCGATCTATTGAGATAGTGTTTGACAGGCACCCCAATCTAGAGATTTCCAGAAGAGGGTATTTAGTACGTATCTTTCTACGACGCATTAGGGACTGGGCATGGCTATGTTCTGATGTTGGAATAGGCAGTGATTTCTCATGGTTCACACTAGCTGAGACTGAATGAGAAGATCTATGAGAACCATGATCTTGAGTTGGAAGTGGAAGTCATCACGTTGAAGATGTAGTAAAACTACCTTATGGGTGCGAAGTTTATCATCTACAATATCTAGTAGAGCATAAAATACATATTCTCACCAAAGGATCTAAATCTGAGGAATATTATATGGCTATATTTCATATGGTAATACATTTTCTAGATCATCTATACTCATGGTACGGTGAACATGGTGGCCGATGTCTATAGCATTAGATCAAGGTCACATCTGTTGAGTGAGGCGATATAGTAGTTGACCCCATTATAGTTATCCTTCATGGAAATAGAGGATGAATCTTACCTTCAGTATATTGTTGTCATACATCTACTCTTACTGAGAGTTATGGATGCACAACTTGGTGATATTGACTATGAGGCTTTACCTGCTCAGAAATCCATAGGACAAGTTCTTGATGTATATTCAAATGGTGGGGAGTAGGTTTATCTTTTTTGAGTAAACACTATTGTACTACTGATGTTGAGGGAATAGGTTCTGATGTAGTTTCATACATCCCCATAAGAGTTACAACGTGGCATGGAGAAGATGTACCATGATCTCTGATGGTAGATCTGGTGGTAATATTTGAAGAAGGACGTAGAATATTTTGTTTCTCGATGCCATATATGCTAGTAGGGGAAGGATGAGCACCAGGTTCCAGTAGGGTTATCTCACCCCTGAAAGTGCCAGAGTGGATGTGGGATGGGATATCAATGGACATCATTACGGGCTTATCATGAATGTCTATGGGAGACGTTTCCATCTGGGTGATCATTAACCAACTCACCAAGTCATCCCACTTCATAACAATTAGATAGTAGGGTTCTATATAAGTGTTGGGACACCTCTACGTGTAGGAGATACTTTGGATTCATGGATTCCCTTTGACAATAGTCTCAGACCAAGATGCAAACTTCACATCCCGGTTGTGGAAGGGATAGCAGCAAGCCTTTGGGACTCAGCTACGCATGAGCATGACATTTCATCCAAGAAGTATTGTCAGACATATATAACTATTTAGGTTCTAGAGTATATGTTGCGAACTAGTATCATGGAAATTGGTCACAGTTTTGAGGACCACCTAACACTAGTGGAGTTTTCGCATGACAATAGCTACCACTTCACCATTGGTATTACACCATTCGAGGCTTTATACGGGAGACCCTACAAGTCACGCTTTGCGGGACCGACCCTAGAGAGTCAGTACTCATGGGTCCAGAGTTGTTGAGATCTACCACCGAAAAGGTTCATATCATCCAAGAGTGGATGGAGACTTCACAAATCCAACATAATTATTATGCAGATAGGAGACAGGAACCTCTAGGGTTTGAGGTGAGAGACCATGTATTCCTTCAGATCTCATCTCGATGAGTGTTAGGGAGGTTTGGCCGGTGTGTCAAGCTATCTATGAGGTTCATCAATCTTTTTCAAATACTGCACCAAGTTGGTGAGGTGGAGTACCACATAAATAAACCACCACATTTTGACAAGGTACATGAAGTATTCCATGTGTCACATCTGAGGAGGTGCGCGCATAACCCATTGCATGCCATTGACTGGGGTGAGATGGACATCAAGGATGGAGAGACCATTTTAGAGTACCCATTGGAGATTCAGGATCAATAAGAGAGGATCCTCTGTGGGTTGTAGTTTCTATTTGTGTGAGTCCAGTGGTAGCATTAGAAACTTCAGGAGAGTACGTGGGAGCGGGGGGTTAAGATATGTTCCTAGAACCCATATCTTTTTAGTAGCATTTTGTTTTCAATTTTAATATGTAAAACCATAATGTAGGGAGAATTTAATTTCATTGATTATCCATTTATTATTTTTAAATATTATATGGAATTAATATGAGAAAAGTCTTATCAACGGCTTGTGATATCGAGGCCTGGAGTGCCTGAAAAAAAAAGTTTGAATAAATTGATGATTTCAAACAGTGTGAGCGTGGAGTTTTCCTAAAAAAGTGGGATAAAATTTTAATGATTTCCAAGATCAGAAATATGAGGGAAAAATTATGTTTAGTGTAGCATCTTTACTTTTGGAAGGTCGTAACATCGACCAGTGCAGGTCGACTGAAAAAGGGATTTTTTACACTTTTTGAAGAAAATTAAAGAAAATTATAATTTATTATATTCTAAATGTTTCCATAACACAAAGACACTTATTTTTTCCATTAAAATAATCCGGATCCCAGGGTGAGAATCATAGCCATGGAAAAATCCATAGAAACCTCTGGAGCTTTGTAGAGGAGAAATCCTTTGATGATTCTTGACGAACGACGACACATGGAGCATTGCAAAGCAAGATCAAATCTCGGACGATGACCAATCTACCTATTCATCGACGATTGAGGTATGTGTTTTTTATTTTTATTTAGATCTTCCTTATTCATTGATTAAACGATGAACATGGATCAAAACATGAACTGATTTGTCCGCATATCGTGTTTTCTTACTAGAGGGAGTTATTTTTACATTTCTTTTGGGGGTTGATTTTGGAAATTTATTTTTGACAATTGTTGGATTATCTTTTGATTCATCATGTTTAATATTTATAATGGGAGTGAATTGACGCCGCGATGAATGGTGGAGGACGTTCATTACTCTCTTTTTATTGATTTTCATCCCCCTTTAACCCAACATTCTTCACGTACTTTGCAGGGATATGAAAAATAGATCATTGTGAGTCCATTATAGAACGCAATGATGCCAAATTGGAGATCCAACATTGTGACAACTCCAAGGAGGTCTGACATAGATGGAGGTTGGGGAATCTACACAGTTAGGAAGAAATCATCCCATAATTGATCTTTTAATGGATGATCAAATTCAGTTTTCAGGGCCAGTCAAACCCACAAAACCTCACAAAACGTTGATGGTATGTTAGGGAGTCCTTAGATCTTGAGTATCGTCGTGATCAAATGGCTAGATTGGATATATGTGGATCCCTGAGGTTTTGCGAGGATGAAAAACGTTTCTGGAAAATTCTAATCGACACAAAATGTATCACGAAGAACATGCCAGGTTAGGTTTTCCTATAGGCGGCTAGGGATTATGTGCTACACATAGTAACAAACCCCTTGTGATCCCAGGAGGACACAATGTGTGGTCCCCACCAAGCGGCAGTTGATGTTTTGGTTGATTGGAAGAGGAAACATGGTGTGTGACCACTGTCACACAGTGTGTGGGTCCCTACACGGACCCATCATATTTCTCCGAAAATACGCAGACACGAGGTGGAGTACACACCATGTACTCCACCACACAACTAAATGATGATGGTTATGCATGTAATCATGGGTATCAGTTACATGGAATGGCCCACATGGGTTGAATACATGTAAGATCACATGGTTTCATACACATAGGGAACCCCGATTACTCGTACACGACATGTGGTCCATCTTTATATCATGCACTCACCCCCTTCAAAATGGAATGTTATTCTAACTCAGCTTGTTTTACACGGGCAGTACCCGAAGATGAGAGACAAGGTGTGTAACCCTTCTACATGGAAGTGTATATCCTATAAGATTTATAGAACACATTTTCCACAGTTCCATGGAAATGTTTCATTTGGGTTTGTTCCCCTTTTCCTCGTTCTCCTGAAGGTCAATTATCATTTCCATCCACATGATTACGATCGCTTCATCATGAAATTTTGAGATAGAATCATTTATCCCTTAGAGAGTCCTAGAGATAGATTCTCTAACCATTCATTCCCCTAGTTAGAGTCGGGTATCGATGTGTCTAATCCTAAATGAGGGTGATCCATTACATAGTATGTGAATCCAGATGAATCTTGGTATCTGCCAAGGCTCTGGCAGTGATCCTCATCTATTTATCATGTTCTTTCCCCACTCAAGATTATGTTCTCTTAGAAGGAGTCTATAAATCTCTCATGGATTTTCCTGATGAATATTACATCATATTCGAATGACATCAGTGTTATCAGACTTGTGGAGTGAGTTCTCTCAGACGAGTGCTTCATGGAATCTTTATAGTGAACCCCGAACATGGGTGTGTGATTGTGTGACTTGTATCTAGACCACGAGACTAGTTTTTTGGTATATATGGATGTGTTTCTCAGGTTATATATTCCATTGAAAGATATTGCGTATATCTAACTGTACCTTTACTTTGTGTTTAGCTTTGTGGTTTTTAGGGTCCTCTACACAGTATTGTTATACTCACCCCTACACATTGTCCATTACTGAGTATTGTTGTTTAATGAATGGAATTCTATCCTTAACATATAATGATCAAAACTATGTCATTGAATAGAAAAATGTCCATGAAAATGACTTAAATAATATGTAAATAAAATAGAGACACAATGTTTCATTTTCTTTGTGTAGATGATGAGACTTTTGATAGAGTCTAGGGGGGCGATGACCAGACCAAGATTCATGAGTTCTATACTGGATGATGTGTTCCTATGGATTTGAGTGGTAGTCCAAGTACATCTTTGTGCCCACAATTTCAAATTTATGGTTTGAAGACGCTTTTTTTGTGGGCTTTTATTCTAGCCTAGTTTTACTTTCCACACATTACATATGTTGTACTCTATTGGTTGATTTTTGATATATGCATGCATTTTGTTTCTTTTTGGTTTTTACATTTAAAAATTTATGTTCTTGGAGATGTTTTCATATGTACAGGTACATAGTGAATGCCTCCCATGTTTGGGATATTCCTACTCAGTGCAAGTCACCAGCCCATGGCCTAGTGGTGGCGGGCTTGTGGAGTCATGGAACAAGTCCCGCAAGGACGGATCGTGATATTACCTTCAATGAAATGACTGAATGATTAACATTTCATTGTGAGGTGGTAGTCCGCTGTATACACAAGCGATGTTATCGTATTCACACAAAACATATAGAATGAAGATATTTTCGATATAAAAATAAAAAATAAGAATATTATCATAAATATCATATATGAAAAATAAATCCATCATTATTCCCAATCATGAAATTTAGAAATGTAAATTTGAATGATATGAGTTCTCGAGATGGTGGTTGGTCAAGCACATGTACAATGATTTCATAACCCATTTCTTCTATATGGATATGGTTTTTGGTAATCACCTAAAAAGAAATAAAAATCTATGTACATAGAATTTACAGAAGTTATTTTATCAACATGGAATGAAAATAATTTAAGGATGTGGATGAAGAAATAAAATAAAAATGCTAGTTGATGAACACTAACTCTTCTTTGGGTCTCCTCCAAAGGAGTGCACCAAAATCATTAATAGGTTTCCTTCGAGCCCATACAATGGACTCTATGATTATAGGGTAGATATTTGGAATTAATATGGTCAGGTCTTGTATAAACTGAAAATGGATAATGGTTTGAAGAATATAAGAGATGGGGTGGCCTTTAATAAGTGAGGTCAGTGGTATATATGTAATTTTTGGAAGAAATAATTAAGAATTTTTTTTAATATTATCACAAGGATCCAATTGTAAGGGACTAGATATGCATGGATCAACCCATTGATTTTTTTATGATACAAGTGCTTAGTGGTTCCTCGGATGAATTTTGGGGAGGTTCGGTTAAGTAGAGGTAAGAAGGATGGTCAGATTATATGTCATGTAACAGTATTACATGATGTGACATGCTGTTTCACTTGTTTTTTCCTGGTGTGAAAGAGGTATTCATGAAGTAAAATGTTTCGGGGTTCAAAAAAAATAAAACATTGAGGCGACACATTTGTTTTATGGAACTTGACCTTGAGGCATTACACAACGTCAATGGGTATTACACATCGTGTAATTCCCTAACGTTGTATGTTTTAATTGTTTTCAAAATAATTTTTGTAAAGATATGGCTTCTATAAAACTCCAAGATTTTATAAGAAATATTATTTTAGAAGTATTGGATTTCTTGTGTTTTACACTATACTAAGATTATATTGCACTATACGCACCACCGTATTAGCTTTCGTTGTACCAAACACTATTATTGGCTTGTGTTTCTCTAAAATTCATGTTTTTAATGAATTAATTTCATGAAATAGTGTGTATAGATTTTGTTAAACATATAAAATCACTATGTTTGGAATATTGTATATGAAACACCAATGTAATCTTTCACTAATGGAAAACTATCTTGACACACAATACATGCAAGAGCGACTTTCCTTGATAACTTGTGTTGTACACAATAGCAAGTTTTTTAATAAACAACGACATATTATTAAAATATTATTATTTAATTGGATATAAAATAGTTGTTATCAATTTTATTAACCACATTTTTAATTTAATATAACATTAACATTAATATTATGTATTTTCTAGATATGATATAATACCAAATTCTATTTTTCAGATAAAAGAAGTATTATTAAAAAAATGCAGTTTTCATGCCCTATGATGGCCCACCAATTTCAAATATAGTTTTGACACATTTTTATTTTCAATTTGAAAAATTAAAATCCTTATTTTAGTTAATAATATAAAAATTTACTTGTGTTGAATTTTTTGTATTTTATGATAGGATTCATTTTTTGCAAATAGTGATAATACTGATTTTTTTTATATTTAATCCATTCAATAGTTAAATTATTTTATGGATTTGTTTAAAATTTTAAATAGTTAATTTTAGTACTATTATGGTTTTTTATAATGATTTTATACCTGAATTCATTATTAAATCATATTTATTTAAAAAGGTGCATTTTTCCAAAAACTGTCTCTCGTGAAATTTTAATTGTTTTATATTAAATTTAATTCTGAAACATCATTTTATAGAATATTGAAAAATAGATGTCATATTTTTATTCAGGAGGTCAATATTTTGAATGTATATCTCTTTCAGTTTTGACGAATATGAATAATAATCGTGGTAAATTTTATTACCACGGTAAAGGGTAAATTTTTTAATATAGGTAAAAAAATTAAATTATAATGATTATAAAATGAGAAAAAAAATGAAAAAAATTTATTTGATGAATGGAATTTGACCCCTAACCCATTAGAATCAAAATTATGTCATTTAGTTGATAGTTGTCCATGAAAAATTACTTAAATAATATGTAAGTAAAAAAAGCCACAATGTGTCATTTTCGTTGTCTTTAATAACTATTAGGTATCCAAATATGGAAAAAGGGTGGATTCAACAAATATAAATAATACTTTTTAACTTAATAAACATATTTCCTTGATAAGAATTATTGTTGATTTTTTTGGACTATTTGTGGAGATATTATGGTATTTATGATATTTTATAAAATGAAAACTTAAAGAAGTCACATTCATGTTTTAAAAAATATATCATTTTTAAAATAATAATATACAGAATATAAATTATACTATAAATACTAATTTTAAAACTAAAATTTTTATCCTTTTCATTGTAATTTATTTTAATTTTTAGGAATGAAATAATTACCTTAATGTTTTATATATGGATGATGTATAACATATTTAATTGATGAAAAATGAATAATGAAATTTTTATTAAAATTATTATAACTAATAAAGGGACAAAAAACATTACAAATTTTTATTGGTCGATTATATATTGACGATAAAAATCCAATGGTTGTGTTATGGAACATTTGGATCCATAAGGAAAATATACTATTTTATATAATGTAATGTTAAATTATTCTCATTCATACTTTAATAAGTATAAAATTGAAATGTTTTAATTTCAAGAATTTAAATTAGAATATATATATTATTATGTAATACTGTAAATTTATCTTCATTATACTATTTAATTTTTAATTTTTAATAATAAAATAATTATATTAAATAATTACACAATATTGATGTAGTAATTATTTCATTAAGGGAAATATCAAATAAATGTTTTAAAAATATTAAAATAAATATAATTTAGGATAATTAATTTGTAAAATGACTTTTATATATCCCCCATACTCGTTATATATATGAGGAAATATTTGGTTCAAGGCTAACATCTTATATTAATATTTTTAAAAAACCATAAAATGAAGAGTGTCAAAATTAACACAATTGAGAGTTTTTCAATATAATGACTTATTAAATTATTTAAAAGTGATAAAACATTTAAAAAAAATATAATACATATTATGTGGTCAAAAAGTTCTAAATTATTTATTTATTATCTAATTTATATCATATAAGTAAATATTTTACCCTTTTAATATTGAAATATTAGTTACCATAGTTAAAAAGAAATAAAATAACTAAGAGTTAAATTGAAAATATAGGAATTTAATGGAAATTTTAACTTGTTTGAAAATTAGTTAGTGATTATATTACTATCTTATATCATCCATTAATTGTAATTATGACATTTTGGATTTTTTAATGTGGAGTTTTATTTTATTATGAATTAATATTTTTTAGGTTTCAAAATGTGTCCATCAACCAAATTATAAAAGGGAACCTCTTCCCACATTTCTCCACAACTAATTATTCCTTAATGATCCTTCATCCTCTGAAAATTTCTTTTATAAACTTCCTTATTTTCATTATATAGATGATATTTTTCTCAAAATACCATCTCTAGTTTCATTAATAGGTGATCTAAAGAGAGAACGTAAAAGAAGAGGTAATATCCTCTACTAATTCTTTTATATTTCCTTCTACTCTTAATTCATCTTAATGAGGTTTTTAAATTATATAATTATAACTCCAGTAATAAATATATAGTTATATGTTATTATAATGATGTAAAAAATATTAAACTTTTTATCTATTCAATGAAAGATGAAATTACCACGC
This sequence comes from Viscum album, assembly GCA_963277665.1. NCBI lineage: Eukaryota > Viridiplantae > Streptophyta > Magnoliopsida > Santalales > Viscaceae > Viscum > Viscum album. The sequence continues at coordinate 128,891,731 of OY728121.1, read as the reverse complement.
ATGCGTACGTACTACTTACTATCTCTACGCCCTGGTGTAATATGATTTTCACCACCAACATACATAGATGACTATAAAAATAGATTTAATTACTATATATGATTATATTCAAATGATATTTATTATAAAATTGAGTCCACTATAAAAATTAATACCATTCAACAACTATGGGTATGATATCGTCACTCATGCGTACATATGACGTACCGTCTCCACGATGCGATGTGATTTGTTCTACATGATAAACACTCAATAATTATTCTATAAATGTATCGAATGAATAAATATGGTATTTATTATGTTAATATAATTTTATAATGATATAAATATGACCTAATAAAGAGAACCAGAACTTATTCGACAAAACATGCATGCGACCATATATCAGTTAATACCCTAATAACGAGTAATAATGAAATGTTACAAACAGAAGAAAAACAATATAACCATATATTATGACCTTGAATTTAGAATAAGTTAGTAACATTATCTAAATAATTATATAAGAGGTTCATACATAGAGAAAGTACAACATACCTAAGGTAAGGGATAATTTTGAAAACTCATTTTTATCTGAGATTGTTTGTACATAAGGATTTGTTGGGGAAATATTTTTCATCGATGTCCACGTTTCTAAAACTATTTTCATAAAAAATTTACTATTCTTAGATGATTATTTAAATTAATTTTAACCAATTCATTACTTTTATTACATGAGATGGGATGAGTATTTTATTTTTTAACATACGAGGTACTTTTTTATTTTTTCGGCTAATGTACGAGGAGAATATTCTATTATCAAATACAGAAAAAATTAATTTTTACAGTTTCATGATGCCTTATTTACATGAATAATCCTCTACAATATTTCAGTTTTATTATCAATTTAATTGTATTCTTTAATAATTTAATGACATTTTGAAAAAAGAATTTTTTTTGAAGAAGAAATGATATTTTCCTTAGGAAATATGTTCTACTGTTTTATAAAAAATATTTTCCATATAAGATGAAACTATTTAAATAGAGATATTTTTATATCCCTATTAATACACTGATTAGATTTTTTTAATAATGGAATGATATTTTATATGGATTATGTTATGAAATAATGACCTTTTAGAAACCCATTTTAATTCATGTGATTTGTTATGATGAATGATTTTTGTTTTTGTGGAATGTGTAAGAATGATTTCACTATGAGTTAGGTGGGACCTATATCTCCATCCAATGGATTGGGTATAGATTTAGATATCATGATATAAAAATGGATAGAATATAAATTAAATCCAATTCAGTAATTCATGGCTAGAATGGAATGTAAATCTGTTTTAGTAATATTGGGCTGGAATGAAAAGTAAATCCACCTCAGTAATACATTGTTGGAATGACATGTAAACATGGTTTAGGGATGTAATATTTCCAATATGATGGTCTAGGTAGCAATACCTAGGATACTATATAAATTATATAACAATCTTCATTGTTTTCCAAAATTATATGTTTTATTCCAATGCTATTTTATACTAGTTAATGTTCTATTATGATCTATGCCATACAGACTATCAAGATTTATTTAATGACACCAAGTTTTGATATTTAGACATTATGTTCACATTTTTACATTATTATATTTTTGTTTTGTTTTTTGTTTTCAATGTTTACCATTCCTGAGCATTTTATCTAACCCTTTTTATTTTTTCTTTTCCCCATGATATAAAAAATGGTTTTAGGTAGGAAAAGAAAAGACGAATATCTTTATGGGAGATTTTGAAGATCATTCACCATGATAGAAGATTATGTTCCAATTTTACAAAGAGAAAAAAATAATTCAATCCCTGGGAATTTATTTTTTTCATGTAATAAGTACTCCACAAAAGTAATGTGATTTCCATGTACATCATGCTTGGGTCATTATATTTGGTACCATAGCGAAGGTTTAGTGAACCATCAAAAAAAGGATGAAAAAACAGTAGTGATATCCCAATATATATTTCTAAGGTATGTATAGAGATGTCCCTAAGGTTTTGTATAACTAAATGTTACATTATTATAATTTTGGTAATGATAATGAATAAAATAGGACTAATCCTAGGATGTTATATTTTGAAAATACTCCCCCATGATTATGTAGTTTTCCTTGTATGTTATTTGTGTCTCAAAATATTCTTTTTTGGTTTTAAAAAATAGATAGAACCCCAAGGAACCATGTTATTGATCAATGAACTTGGAAACACAATGATTTTCCTCCCGAACAACCATATATTATGGGAGTTGTACAGAAAAGTTTTATTTTTATACTTATACCAGATATAAATCACTGTAGACTACAAAATGGTAAAAGAAGGGATCAACATTATATTATCTCTTTCATGAGGCAACACCCACATTATATCAGTGGGTATCTTGATACCCTTGTTGTTAAACAACGGATAAAAACAATAAATAAGATATTTTACATCATTTTCTATTTGGAACATTAAATATTCATTGTTGTTGTTTAACATTTCGAAGGAGAATGAGACTAGTGGTGGAATCTAATTAAGAATACTATGTAGTACGATGAAATTGAATTCGTTGAATGAGACAAGCTCAAGAACATGTTTTTCGATAAGTACTACCCTCGTATTCATCAAAAAAAATATGGAATAATTGTTCCATGAGATTATGAAAAATGATGATGAATATATTGGTACATATGAGGAAAATTTTACAAGACTTTCAAGGAATACTTTTGGTTTTATCATCCATACAGATTGTAAATTTGATTGATTCATCATTGGCTCAAAACCATGTCTTCCAAGAGCATTGGATATAAGATACTTTAGTAGCTATGAATAGATGGTGCATTTTTCAATTATTGTAGAAATAGATGTTGGTGTTATATATTGATAACAAGGTTTTGACAAGAAAAGAAAGATGTAGTTAAAGGGAATATCTCACGACAATGGGGAAACGAGGATAAATGTTTCTTTATCTACTAGTGTGGAAATAATCATTGTGGATATTAACATAAAGTTACTATCATATTTTCCAAGTGTGGAAAAGAAGGTAATTGAGTTGTTGAGTTCTGATGTAATGGAGAAAAGTTTCCTAGTGATGTGAATAGAGAAAAGACTATAAAGAATGTACCAACAACACTTAAATGATACAAGTGTAAGGAAATGTAGAATTATTCTAACCAATAACCTAATATGAGGGTTATTGATGATCGATACCAAAAAACTCTTAAGGAAAAAGACAAACGACAGTCCATGCACTCACTATTTTTGATATTGAGTCTGACAGCTAAATGGTGGACTGATTATGTTTTTATGTAATAGGATTCAAAAATAGTGTTGTTGAATCTCTATAGTAGTATTATGGTATTTTGAAATATGTTTGTATTGGCCCATTGTGGTTTTCCATATGAATATTGTTTTGGAAACCATAAAAATTGATTGAGATATTTTTGGAAAGCACATGATATGGGCATAATGAAGGGATATGGGGATGAGGAGATGTTTGATAGTTTTAATGAGCTCAGGACTCGTAAAAGGAAAATGTGATATCATGGTTTGAGTATTTATATTTTAATGTATTTTTTCTATCTTGAAAGAGTTAATTTAGACAGAAATCATGTTTTCAATATGTTTTTATAGTAATTCATGTTATTATCCTGTTTGAAGAGAATACATAATTTAGGTATTGACATGTTTGGAATGTGGAAACCAAGAACTGTAAATTGAGATATGGGAGAAAAATGTATTGTCGATTTAGATAACCTCTTTCTGATGTTTTATATTATTATTTTTGGAAGGGTTGTAATTTAATTTATTTATGAATAGTATAAGTCATATCCCAGTTTATGATTATTAGATTAATGAATTATCTCATTATATGTGGACTTATAAATATTTGAAAACGTATTCTACCGTTTTTTGTTGAGATGGATGTAAGGACCAATAAATCTATCAAATTATCTGCTAAATCATCAATAATGGAAATAACAAAATTGTTTATTTAAATAATAGATGAGGTGAATGTTTTTCAGGGAACTACCAATGATGAGATTTTACACAAATCATTTAAGTATTTATCCTCATGCAAAAATTTTCAACATTTGGAAAAGGATCTAGAAACCAAAAATGTTAACCTATAACCTTCAAATTTGATGAATCAGATGGTACCTTAAATAATCACAGATATAAAGATTTATTATTTTTAAGTTTCTTTAAACCTTATTCTCTCTCACTATCCATCATAAAATGATGGTTAGATTTCTATTCCATGTCTATGTTTTCACTTCCCACCAATGTTCTGCTATGTGGAAACCCAATGATGAGTTACATCGGGTAAGCATTATGTTTCTGACATTCCTTTTTAAAATAAAGTTTTATAATCTCTTTTCATGGTGTGGGTTTCCAAGAAAGATACATTAATCTAGTAAACTATCTATATCCTCGATAAATCTCGAGGAGAAATTCATTTTAAGGGGTGTAGAATTTAACACCATGATATTTCATGAGATATATACCTTTTAATTTATTTGGTGTGTTGTGTGTTATGATACAAAAAGATTATATTGCACTATAGGCAACATCGTATTATCTTTCAGTATATGTAACACTATTAATGGCTTGTGTTACACATAATTTCATTTTCATTTGATAGAATTCATTTCACGCAACATTGAGTATTGATTTTGTTCAATGCAAAAAAGAAATATGTTTGGAATGTCTTATACACCAAACCAACTAAATATTGCACTAAAAATAATACTTTCTTGGAATTCATTACACATAAGAGTGACCTTCCTCGACAGCTTACTTGGTACACAATACCATGTTTCACTAAACAATGATATATTATTCAAATATTATTATTTAATGGGATATAAACTTTCTTTTATAAATATTATTAACCAAATTTGGAATTTAATATAAAATTAAAAACAATCTTATATATTTTATAGATATTATCTAACAAAAAATTCAATTTTTTAGATAAAATAAGTATTATTAGAAAAATGTAGTTTTCCAGCTTTTGATGGCACACTCATTTTAAATCTAGTTTTTGATAGTTTTTATATTCAATTTGAAAAAATAAATGTGTTTGTGGTTTTTGGATTATGAAAATTTACATTTGTTGAATTTTTGGAATTTTTATGATATGTTTCATTTTTTTATGAATAGTGAAAGTAATGATTTTTATTTATCTTATAGCCATTGAATAATAAAATTATGTTTTCGATTTTTAATAAATTTTTATTATTTAATTTTTATCCAAATATGGTTTTTGAAAATTATTTTATACATGAATTCTTTATAATCAATATTTCAATTTTAAAAGGGAAATTTTTCCAAAAAACTATTTTCATGTTATTTTATATGTTTTATTTTAAATTTAATTCGGAATATTCTATGTATTGAATTTTGAAAAATTTATGCTTAATTTTGATTCAGGATTTCCAAATTTGATATATAGGACCATTGTAGTTTTAACCAATACGAAAAGTAACCATGGTATGTTTTGATACAACACTAACGGGTAAATTTGGTAAATTAGGTTAAAAATAAAATTAAAATGACTATAAAATGACGCAAACAAATGAACCAATTTTTGTTAAGAAATTTAATTGTACTCTTAACACATAAGGATCGATGTTATGTTATTTAATAGTCACATTTCCATGAGAATGACTTAAATAATATTAAAATATATGAAAGACACAATGTGTCAAATTCATTGTATTTGATGTCTATTATGTATCCACATATTGACAAATGGGAGTTATAAAAAAATATAAATTTTATTTTTAAAATGAATAAATATATTTCCATGATACAAATTTATTTTTGAAATTTTGGGAACATAGTAGGGATATTATAGAATTTATAATATTCTGTTTAATGAGAATTTAAATATGACACATTCTTGTTTTAGATAATAAATCATTTTTAAAATACGGTTATACAGAAGATAAATTAGACTATAAAAACATATTTGAAAGGTAATAGTTTTATCTATATCAGGATAATTTATATTTAATATATAGGAAAGAAATATTTTTCTTAAATATTATATATAGATGATGAAGAGAATATTTAATTTATGAGACCTCAAAAAAATAATTTTTAGTAAAATGATAATAATAATTAAATGGAAACAAACCATTACCAAATTTTATTGGTCCAGTTTATATTGACCATATGAATCCAATGGCAGAGTTATTGAACATTTGTAGTCATATGGTGTAGATTTATACAATTGTATTATTTTATTTAATGTAATGTTAAAATTGTCACAATCATACATTAAAAAATATAATTTTTTTAATGCTGGATTTTCAAGTTGATAAAGTATAAATCATATATTATTATGAAATATAGTAAATACATCTTCATAATCAGATTTTCATTTTCATTTTTCTTCATTATATAAATTTATTAAATAATTTCACAATATTGATGTTGAAATTATTTTATTAAGGGAGATAACCAATAAATGTTATTAATAATATTAAAATTAATATAATTCGTGATAAATAATTTGTCAAATGATTTTTCTAGATTCCATTTAACAGTTAGGGATATTATTTTTTTAAGGATAAAATATTATCTTAATATTTTTAATATCCATGAAATGAATAGTATCAAAATTGGCACAATTAATATTTTTTCAAAATAATAATTTATTAAATTATTTAAAAATCATAATTATTTTCAAAATAAAAGACAACTATGATATGAAAAAAAGGTTATAAATTATTTATTTATGATCTAATTGACATCAAATCAGAAAAAAAAAATTCCCTTTTAATATTGAAATAATTATTACCTGAGTTAAAATGAAATTGAATAACTAACAGTTAAATTGAAAATATCAAGATTGAATGGACATAGAAACCTGTCTAAAATTTATTTGTTTATGGTATTACAACCATATCACATATAATATTGAAAATTGGGGCATTTTGGTGGTTTATATGTGGTTTTTTATTTTATTATAATTTAATATTTTTGAGGTTTCCAAAAGTACCCCTCACCTCAATTATAAAAGGGAACTTCCTCCCTCATTACTCCAAAACTCATTAGTCCTTTAATTTCGTCCATACCCATACCATTTCACTAATAAACTTCCATATATACATTTTAATGTTTCTAGTCTTCTCAAAAGACCATCTCTAGTTCCATTAAGAGGATATCTAAAGAGAGCACATCAATAAAGAGGTAATCTCTTCTACTAAATCTTTCATATTTTGTTATACATCTACTTATACATCCTAAGTTGTTTCATTATTTAATAATAAATCCAATATAACTTATATAATTATATGTTGTTATAATTATTAATCAACCATATTCCGCTTTTTATCTATTCTAATAATGAAGAAATCACCACGCATGCATACGTATGACTTACTGTCTCCACACCATGATGTAATCAGTTTTCAACCACCACCATACTTGGATGGGTATAAAAATGGATGTAATAACAATATATTAATATTATAAGATAATATTTATTCTTAAATAGAGTATACTATGCAATTCAATACCATTTAGGAATTATAGGAATGATATCATTCCTCATGCCTACATACAACCTACAATCTCCACAGTGCGATGTGATTCGTTCTACATCATAACCACTAAAGAATGATTTTATTGCAGTACCAAATGAAAATATAGGGTATATATTATGTTAATATAATTTTATATTGATATAAATATGATCTAATAAGGGGAACCAGAACTTATTCGACAAAATAAGTATGCGATCATAAAGGAGTTAAAACCCAAATATCGAGTAATAATGAACTGTCACAGTCAAACGTAGTAGAATATGACCATATATGGTGATAGTGATTCTTGAATATTTTAAAAACATTATCTAAATCATTATAAAGGAGGCTTGGTCACATAAGAAGCACATCAGACCTAAGGAATTTGATCATTTTTTAAATCTCATTTTTATCGGAGATTGTTTATGTGATGAATTTTCGACAGATATATTTATCATCCATGATTATGTTATCTGAAAATGTTTTTATAAAATGATTAATATTCAACTATATATGATTTAATTCATTTTTAAAAATTATTTATTTTACTAAATGGGATTTATGGAATCTTTATTTTTACTATTCGAGAAACTTTTTGACTTTTCTGAAAAGAGTTTGAGGAGAATGATTTCTAACCTATACAAAATGAATGGATTTTTATAGTTCCATGAAGCCTTATTTACATTAAGCTAACACTAAACTATTTTATTTTTACTGTCAACAAAAAATTTTTCATTTAAAATTTCATGGAATTTTGAGAAAAGATAATGTTTTAAAGAAGAAAGGATATTTTCATCAGGAATTATGTTCAAGTGTTTTATAAAAATTATTTTCCATTTAAGATGACACCCTTTAAATAGAGTTATGTTTCTATTAATATAAATAATATGATTTTATTTTTTTAATGACGTAATTCTATTTTACTTGGATTATGTTATGATAGAATGGTGTTTAAGAATCCCATTTTCTTTTTAGGGTTATGCTATGATGAAAGATTGACGTTTTTGTGGAAAATATAAGATTGATTTCAATATTATATAGTTGGGACCTATATATTCCTTCAATGTATTGGGTAAATATATTTATCTCATGATATAATCAGTTATATAATGATAAGTATAATCTAGTTCAGTTATATAGGGTTCGGATCGACAAGTAAATCTGATTATGTAATAAAGGGTTGGAATGGAATGAAAATCTGGTTCAGTAATACAAGGATGGAATGGTATGTAAACCTAGTTCAGTAAAGGACTTTTTCGACTATAATGGTCTGGGACGAAATTCCTTACCTACTTTAGAAATCATATTATGAGCTTATTTGTTTACCCCAATTCTATGTTGTATGCCAAGGTTATTTTATCAGTGTTAATGTTCCTTTATGATCTATTTATGAAAAACATGAAATGATTTATTTCATGACTTGTGATTTGGATATTTGAACTATATGTTCAGGTATTTAAATTATTATGTTTAGGGTATGTTTTATGTTCTCAATGATTACCCTTATAGAGCATTTAAGATCTCGATTTTAAGGGTTTCTTTTCCCAAGGATATAATGAAATGCTTTATGTTGGAAAACAAAATTGGAAGATCTTTATTGGGGATGTTAAAGATCGTTCACCATGTTAGAAGATTATGTTATAGGTTTCCAAGACACTAAACTAATATAGTCTTTGGGAATCTATTTTTTTCATGTATCATATATTCCTCTAAAGTAATTAATTGCCGAGGTATATCAAGCTTTGGTTGTTATAGCTTTGGTATCTCTCCCTTGACCCCAGATGAACTAAAAGCCCACACTTCTGCATTTTGGGGATTATATCATCAAGAATGATCCCTAGATCCCACATTCAATCCATAGCAACATGAATTTGATATAAGGTATGATCTACCTCTATTCATGATGTTTATTTAATTTGTTTCCTTCCATTTCCCTTTTCCACATGATGGCTTGAGATCTCATTATTTAAAATAGAGTTTTCCTGGTTATTGGATGGTGCAATTTTACTGCGACGTCCTCAGGTAGATGGAGTTGATCCAGGAGAGGTGATCATGATCCTTTTCTTTGATCTCTTTTTGTGTGAAGAATGTAAATTCCCTTTTTATATAGGGGATTCGATTATTTTCTATTTATTAACGTGTTGTTGTAGAGTTACCATGATTTAGCCCCTAGATCACAATGAAATTTACATAATTAAATATATGAACCAGATTGAAAAATTAGTATTGATCAAGTTGGGATGTTGTTGTTTCGTATCGTGATAACAATTTGACTCTTGATTTTTCCAAATAGTTTGATATCTATTAATTCTTTATTTATCATATTCTTGATGGAAATTTTTAAATAATTTAATGTCAGAATTAATCGATAATTAAATGTCTAGAAGATAATGAGGCATGTTTAATAATATAGTTGATATTGTTATAATTTTTTGTTAAAAAACTATGTGTGTATGAATTATTAATGCAGTGGTTTGATGAAATTAGTTCATGTTGATTCTTGTTGATATGGATTAAAGTCATTTTAAATTAATTATTAAATAAATTTTTGGATAGATTGTGATATATATTTTTAGGTTTCCCATCATTGGAACCAATGAATAATGAATCGGTAAGTTCAATATTGAATAAGAATTGATTTTGTGATAAACATAATGACTTTATTGGGTAAGATTTTCCTTCTTTCTTTTAAAGGAAAATTTTCTTATTATTTAATGAAATGGGAGCTTGTTGTGTGTCATTTATGTATTCCTTGATTAGGGTAGAGATATTTTTTTTTTGTTTTTTCCTCTTACTAGTGACGTGATATAGATATGAGACTTATGGTTATGGGGGTAGGAAGTCCTGAATATGATGTGATCATAAGATGGCCGAGCGTAGAGGGATATTGTGGAACATGGGGTAGGGAGGCCCAGTTTTTATGGCCGCAGTTGACAACTACAGTGGTTATATGCATCTGTTTATGCATATGGGTGTCAGGGAGGACTCGATAGATGATAGAACGAGTTGAAGTTGGGATTACCCATTGATATGAAAGTGTATTCTAGTTGAATCTGTTGTTTGTAAATCTTCATTACACTCCCAAATACTTGAGGTAGATGGACTTACTTACACTTCATCCCAAAGAGGCAATGAAACGTGTTGTATTCCATGTGCTTTCGATGTTTAACATCTTGATGATTGATGAGTCTATGATCCTACTATAAGTGGAAAATACATGAATTGTAGTTCACCGACACACCAGGTTGACCCCCTTGTGTTTTTTTCATAGGATGTATTCCCAAGAATACCTGGAAATATGGAAATATGGAATGTGGTAATGTTGTTAATAATTAATGATATAAATTTTCAAACCATAGAGGTTGGAGTTTGCGTTGATTTAATGTTGAGGTTCTATTTTTGGGAATCCATCCACTCGATTTGGATATGTCGGGAGGGAATTTATCTTTGTTGAAATGATATTGGAATATAGTGTGGAATTGATAAAAAATAATTACTGTTTAAAGATTTAATTAAAATAAATTTCAAATGATGAAAAGGGATAAATTAACTTAATATAGCTCTTTAAATGGTTGTGTCCTTATTTTATATCTATTATTAGCAATGTAAAGTGAGAGTTTGAGAGACGTTAGCTATAATTGAGTCTATGGATAGATTTTTCCTATAGTTTGGTTGTGTGAGAAATCATATTCTATTTTTTCGATATGCTAATCCACCCTATTGGTTAGGAAAAATGAAACATCAAGTGTTCTAAGCATTGGGGTTTTTCCCATTAGTATTGGTGGAAAGATGTTTGGGTAACTACCCCCTTTGTACCCACTCTCATTTATTGGTAATTACATTTTTTTGTATACACAATGGTTATTTTTCAGTATATTAGTGTGTAGAGGTGTGTAATGGATTGTGGTCATTTCACACAAAAATATTATAGATATAGTTTCCTAAAGACTACTATATCTGTAATGTGTATAGGATATTATGGATGGAGGATCCTTACATGGTGTATGTGTTTCAATGGATCGAGTTATAATATTCAAAGTATGATAAAATCTATTCAAGCGGTGGTGAAACCTGTAAATCACTAGGATACTTTTGGTTGTGTGGTTGTGGTGGTGAGTTTCATGAGGTTAATGTGGATTAATTCTCCATAGAGTCACCACACAAGTCTTTTTGGAGAGATATGCTTAGGACATATGATGTTGGGTCAAAGAAACAAACCAATGGGTAAGTGGTAGGTATTTACCCTTGAGATTTTCTGTTATATAATGTACTCTGGTATGTGATACTTGGTGAGAGTGTCCATGGTAGGCTGGGAACATAGTATATCTGTTTAGGTTCCAAGTTAATTCCACATGTTTTTCAATGTACTTTAGAATGATTTCATTAGTTTGGAACAAGACGCTATAGGGAGGATCCTAATGAGTATATTGTTATTCTAAGACCATTTTATATAAAATATTTTTAATGTAACATGGATCATTTGAAGATCAGGATGGTTACTACAACATTGTGGGGTTTTGTGATGAATTTGGGTTTGTTGGTTGTAGCTATATTACATTAATTTTGTACAAGGAGTTTCCCATTTTAGTATTAGTAGTTTTTCATGAAATTAAATATTTATAATTGGTATTTATTTTAGATTATAGTCCCAAAAGTATTTGTTTGGTGTCTTTCTTATCTCTATCTTCCGCATGTTTTCTCTTGGAGAGAAAGGCCTCACATTTGTGTATTTTCACTACCCTCAGTTATAGTCACCTACCCAGGGCCTACTGGAGGCGGGACTCTAGGGTCATTATCTATCTCCTCACATTGTAGACATAGGAGGGGTACACATTATGGGGATTGGGTCATGACAGATTTGTATCAAAGTTCTATATGAGAGATTGGATGGGGTTTCGAGTTAGGGACATGTTATGATGTATGGTTTCACAGGGAAATTGTGCCAGATAAGTTCAGAAAGCATTATAAACAATGATGATCAAATGGGACATTGGTAAATAGGGCCCCATGTGATTCAAATAATGAAAATTATAGTTTATGGTGGATAAAAATTGAAGTGATACATGTTTCATGGTAGAGACTAAGTAAGGGATCATACATCATTCGTCTTAGAAAATCTATTTGAATCTGTAGACCTTGGGATAGGTAATCCTAAAATGAATAAAAGAAAACAATTAATTAATATTAATATCTACCATATTCTAGTACTAAGTGATGTAATTGGTTTCTATTTTTAAGGTATGGATCCACATCGACATCCTTTTATGGTTCACGCAGAAGATGTCAAGAATGTTTGACTAGATGATCATCGCAGAGTAGAATTTGATGATGATGACACATGGATGAAGACACTCTGAGAGTTTCAACATTGGAATTTGTAGATGTATGAGGGATCTGTTTCATATGAGGTCACATAATAATGGTTAGAGGAGGTTGAGATAACCTTCAGTTTGTCCCATAATCATAAGGAATGGTGAGTATTGATGGATTTGATGATGTTGCATGGGGTAGTGAGGTAGCGGTGATTCTTGATCCATTGTGACTGTAAGGAGTTGACAGTCTCGTAAGAGAAGATTTGAGAGTAGTTCAAAGACATGTTTCTTTCTTCAACTGTGAAGGAGATCAGTCCCTAGGAGATTCTTACCCTTCATAAAGGGAGCTCTAGTGTTCCAGAGTTTGGGATCTGTTTTAGGAAACTTCTGCAATATGCATTAGAACTGTTTCTAGATGATGAGGCTAGGGTAAGGCATTTTGAGGCGGCTTTGTGTCTATAGATTCAATACCAGGTCACCCCTATTATGATAAATAGATATCTTGAGGGGGTTAGTGAGGGAATCTGATGTCCATAAGAAGTTATCCAAAACCTAATCATCACAACAGTTTAGTGATCAGGATTCCCCACAAAGAAGACATATTTTTCGGGTTTCCCAGTTTTTAGTGAAGAAGAGATTCTATTCAGATGGTGGTTGGTCCCCACCCTCAGAATCACATTTCATTAGTAGAGGTAGCTCCTAGGTCTTTTTAAGGGATGAAGCAATTATTTTTATGGTAGATTTTGTGGACATTAGTATTGAGAGTGTTTGTACTTTTTGAGAAGACATCATGTTCTAGGTGTTCCACTCCAGGTACCTCCTTTGAGGTAGTACCAACTAAGGCAGCAACAGAAAGGTTCACCAGTTTTGGATTAGTAGATAGTAGATTTGGTAGGCATAGGGTAGCCTCAAGATTCTACCTGTCCCCCGAGAGATGAACAAGACCACAGAGGTGGTCTTTAGAAAGTTCAAAGAGGTCGTGATGTTGGTCATGGTCAGGTTCATGCATTATCTTTTATAGTGGATGGCATGATAGATGACTTTTGAGGTACCATTTTCTTAATTTCTATATGGATTCATTCCTTGTTTTATTTTGGAGAGACACACTGCCTCATATCACTTGCGCTTCTCCATTCCTTGGGGCTTGTGAAAGAGACGCTTACAGTGCCCCTAGTATTGACTATGCCAGTTAGTGGTTAGGATGACTTTTTTGATGTATGTAGAGACCATGATCTAGTGCTGGGGAAACACTGATCTTGGGAATAATTATTATGATTAAAGATACAACTATATGATTTCATCCATGGAATGGATTGGTTTTATTTTGTGAATGTTATCATGGATTGCATCATGATTAGGGTTTTGTTCTTTAATGCAGATGGAGGTCCATATGTGTTTTTCCACAAGAGAGACCCTTAGATGGGTTGGGGCATTTTCTTCATTATCATTCATGACAATTGATTTGAGGATAAGTTCTTTATAGGATCATCATTTGAAGATTCCTAGGGTTGTAAGAGAGTACCGATATGTCTTTCCATAATAGGTTGTAGCATTACCAACTCGATAGGGGATCAAGTTCAGGATCAAGCTACATCCAAGGTTGTCCCCTACCTGGATGTCTCCATATAGGTTGTTTCCTTATATGTTTCTAGAGCTTCATATACTGCTCGATGGAATGTTGTGGTAAAGTTTTATTCGGCCATGTCTGCCACCATAGGATGAAACAATTTTGTTCGTGAAGAAGGATGATGGTTGTGTGTTGATTATCAACACATCAACTAAGTGACAGTGAAGAAACATTATCCTTTTCCATGGATTGATGATTTATTCGATCAAATGAAGGGTGGATGATGGCTATCAACAATCGATTTGAAGTTAGGATATTATCATATGTGGGTTAAGGAAAAGGAAATCCCAAAGAAGGATTTCTATTATTTTCATGGGAATTAATTGTTTTTTGTGATACCTTTCGATGTGAAAATTTATCCATCGGTGTTTAATGGGTCGATGAATGATTTTTTCCACGAATTCCAACATATGTTCATGGTGTTCTTCATCGATGACATCCCTATGTACTACGTCTCCTAGGAGGAGCATGTAGAGCTTCTGCGTGCTATTATTGGAGTTATTTGTCCACAACATTTTTTTGGAATTTTTTCATAGTTTGATTTTTTGCACTTGAGAAGTCCCTTTCATGAGGCTTGTTATCCCCATGTAGGGAGTAGATTTAGATCCATAAGTGATAGTTGAATTGGAATCTAGGGAAGCCCCCTAGATAGTGGCATATGTGAGAAGATCCCTTGGTCTTGTAGGATAATTCATTAGGGTTGTAACCAAATTACCTTGTGTCATGAATCCTCTATAAATGATTAATAGAATGGATCATGAGTTCATGTGAACGGGTTAGTGTTAAGAAGTTTTTCATTATCTAAAGGGGATGTTTGTTAGTTCACCGATTTTCTATATTCCAGAAGAAGATGTTTTCTATGAGGACTTTTGTGACGCTTCAAATATGGGGTTGGGTTTTTTTTGATGTATCTGAGATCAGTCATTTCTTGTGGGTCTAAGTAGTTGTTCTCCAATGAGAATAATAATGCCACCCACAATCTCATTTTTGCAGTAGTTGTGTTTCCCTAATGTTGTGGATACATTACCTCACTGGTGAGAATTTAGTGGTCTTTGTCCATCAAAATATCCTGAGGTATGTCTTCTCCCATCATGACTTGAGCTTGAGAAAGTGTTGGTGGATAGTGTATTTGCTGGATTGCAACATCCACATTTGGTATACACATGTAAATTGGAATTTTTGGCCGATTCGTTCAGATGGAAGTCACACAGTGATGAAAGTCATGAATATGGTGATTAATGGAGGGTGATGGAAGAAATAACAGCATTTGATCATGCCAATGGAGATGTTGGGGGTAGATGTTTTCTTTTTCAGATGATGGTGAAGTCAACTTTGGTGCACCAAGCTGTTGAGTCCCCGTTGGGGGGCCCTTAAGTGGAGGTTAGGAGAGTCCAAGTTGTTTATGGAGAGGCCACTAATAGTTAGTCTGAGGAAGAACACCATTTAGTGTTTTATGAGGAAATTATTTTCATTCAATTTTCATTGCATGAGATTTTTCTTTGAGAGTTCTATAGTTAACACATAGAGGTACATCCTGGAATAACAAATATGTATCGCACTATTAGTATGACAACCCTTCTTTCTATTACATCTTAAACATGCTTTATTACATATAACTTCACATGATAAAAAAAGAAGATTGAGAGGTTTAGTGTCTTTGGGGCCTAGGATCATTACATAAAAACTTTAAACTTTAAATACAACATCTTTATTGAAAACTTTCTTTACATGACCACTACATTCCTTCGTACTTATCATTGCATGGGATAACCTGAGGACATGCATAAGAAAAGGGTGAGCAATAAAGCTCAGTAAGGGAGTACACAATGAATAACATGAGGAGTACAATAAATGTTATGGAATAGGAACATCAATAGAGAATTAGAGTAACATGAACATAAAGGCATGATAAAGCATGATAACCATAACATGGAAATGTGGCAACAACACTTAACATTGAATTAGCATGAGCCAAGGCTCATTGCACATGGAGCATGAGTAAACCCTCATTGCACTTGAAGCATGAGTAAACCCTCGTTTCAATTGAATTAGCATGAGTCAACACTCATTGCAAATGACGTATCGTGATACTATACTTTACCCAATGCATTGGAGCGCTATAAAGGGTGCACCCTTCATAAACATTTCATTTCATGCATAAGTGTGCCACATGGATCATAAAACATGGATTCATAAAACATAATCATTTATTCCACGATAAAGTAATGTGGAATTCATACATGAAACTTAATAATCAATAAGTAAATGTGGATAAAGGTGAATACCCTTGATGGAGAAATGGTCATGGTATCCACTACACAATGATATTGGCTTAGAAAATCGGTGTGATTTCGGCAGCGTAACTGCGTGACATAAGAATTCCTAAAAAGATTGATGAGAGAGAAAGGGGTTCCTCATCATATTTACATGTAATGGACAGTAATGAGGTCATATAGATACATGTCCCAACAATTGAAAAGGAAATTAGATTCATGATACAAAAGTATTGCATGAATATAAAAGAGGAGAAAAAGGTTTCTTTCGGAATTTTGGCATAGTAACGGGTGTACGTGGGAGGCATTTAATGAGAGAGAAAGGGTTATCCCATCATTAAAACAATAAGAGGGATGTATGGGGGAGGTGAAAAACCATACCCCAACATTCATAATTGAAATTAAAAGGGCATTACAACTTAAAGAAAATTGACAAAAATGAGAAAGGAAGAAAAAACCCTAACATGGAAGTATGATTCCAAAGTCTAGAGAGAGGCTTGTGAGAGGCTTCATGGGAGCTTGGGGCACCTTGAGAGTATTATAGAGAGATTAGGGAAGAGTTTGGACGAACTTCGAGGGCTTTGAGTGAGGAGGAATTGGGAGCTTGTGTGGGTTTATATAGGAAAGGTGAGAGAATTCTTAATTATTTAGGTTTGGGACCCCTTATATTAAAATAATCCAAACCACAAACCAACCCATGGTATTTTACCATGGTTTCTGGAAAAGGAAAGAGGAAAAAAATATTTTACAAGTCCAAGTTCCGAACTTATTAAAAAATTAGGGTTGCTTATGTGGAGGTGAGTCACACTCCCATGGAAATTAATTTAAAAAGGAAAAGTGTTGAATAAGTCCTGAGGGCTCCATTAATGCTTTGAAAAGTAATTCAAACAAACCCAAAATCACATTATTTTAATTATAAAACACATATTGGTCGAACATAAGGATTAAGGTATTTTATTACATCACCATTGGGTCATTATGATGTCATAAAACACATTATATATTTAAATGGTATTTAATTTTTACCCAAAATTTGACTGTCTCAGAAAATTATGAAAAATTCACTGTTGGATAATTTCGACATCCTGATTCCAAAAATAATATTTATTTTATCTAAATAATTTTCTAAATATGTTAATTTTCACTTTTAAAATAAAAACTGACATTTATAAAAAAAATCACGGGTTTTGACAGAAATGGCTTTCAAACCTTAATAAAAATTTTAATTGCATTCATAAAATTATAAGGTTATTTATATATAATATTAATTAATATAATATTAATAATAATATTTTATTAGAATATTATTTAATTCAAAAAATCCCTTAATTTAATAAAATATAATTCTTAATTAAATAATAACCAAAAACACCATTTGTACTTTAAAAACTATTTAAAATGTATCAAAAATGACTAGAAATTATATTCATTATTATATAAAAAAATAATGAACATGAACATAGTACTACTTATTTTTTACATAACCCCTTAAAATAGCCGCATAAGACCTAAGGGTAAGGTGTGAGATGGTGACAG
Source organism: Viscum album (assembly GCA_963277665.1). NCBI lineage: Eukaryota > Viridiplantae > Streptophyta > Magnoliopsida > Santalales > Viscaceae > Viscum > Viscum album. Next base: position 128,873,440 of record OY728121.1, on the reverse strand, counting down.
ACTCTTGGGGCGGCTCGGATAACATCCCTCGAGTGGTAATATCTATCAACTTCCACTTTTCCCGTAGACGGTCCCTTTCGAGCTTGAAATAATGAAGCTTAGCTTGGGCTTGGTCAAGGGTGAAGCCTAAAGACGCCACCTCTTTTCCGAGCTCCGACCAATGGGCTTCGTATAGGGAAATTCTACTAGATGAGTCCATCGCTTCCTTTGTCTGAGTAAAATTGGGTTCGTTAATGCCATATATTTATACTAATCAAGTGATCGCTGTTCAACGACTATAAAAGTAACGGTCACAAATCTTAACATAAAACGAAAGAATTTGACATCTTATAAAAACATTTTTCATAAAGAAACATTTAACTGGATCAAGAGGGATTTTCCATTAATGAAACTTTGGGTAGTTACAACATTCCCCCTTAAGAAATTTCTCCCTCGAAATTTTCCTTTTCCCACCCTAAAACAAATGTTGGTAACTCAGCTTCATCATATCCTCCGACACCCAAGTTGCTTCTTCAAACTTTTGGTTTCTCCAAAACACCTTTACGAGGGGCATTGTCTTATTTCGTAGAAATTTTTCTCTACAATCTAAGATCTTCACTGGTTGCTCCTCATAAGAAAGATCATCTTCCAATTGTACCACCACGGAAGAGAGTACATGTGAAGGGTCCGGTATGTAATTCCTTAAGAGGGATACATGAAAGACATCATGCACCTTGGCCATAGTAGGTGGTAGTTCTAGTCGATAGGCTACATCCCCAACACGATCAAAAATATTGAAGGGGCCGATGTACCTTGGACTTAACTTCCCTTTCTTTCCAAACCTCATGTCCGTCTTCCATGGAGATATGCGTAAAAACACCACGTCTCCGACTTTAAACTCAAGGTCTCATCGACGATTATCTGCATAACTCTTCTGTCAACTTTGGGCTGCCATGATATGATGCTGAATGGTTTTCACCTTCTCCACCATTTCTTCGACCATTTTTGGTCCAAGCAGCTTACGTTCACCGACCTCATCCCAACATGTCGGTGTTCTACACCTTTTCCCATACAGGGCTTCATATGGTGCCATTTGGATGCTCGAGTGGAAACTATTATTATAAGAGAACTCAACTAGAGGAAGATGTTGATCCCATCCTCCATTAAAGTCCATTGAGCATGCTCTCAACATATCCTCAAGTGTTTGGATAGTCCGCTCGGATTGTCCATCAGTTTGAGGATGATAGGCCGTACTGAAGTTCAGTTCAGTATTCAGAGCATGTTGAAGACTCTTCCAAAACTTAGAGCTAAATCTTGGATCTTGGTCAGACATAATAGATAGTGGTACTCCATGCAACCGTACCACTTCCCTGATATATATCCGTGCCAGTTGATCCAAAGAGAAATCCTTTCGAATAGAAATGAAGTGTGCAGTATTTGTAAGACGATCCACAACAACCCAGATTTCATTGTTGCCTTTGGATGTCCTTGGAAGTCCGGTGACAAAGTCTATGGTGATGTTCTCCCATTTCCATTCTGGTATGGGAAATGGTTGCATCATCCCCTTAGACTTCTGCCTCTCTGCCTTCACTTTCTGACACACCAGGCACTTTGATGTATATTCAGTGATCTCCTTCTTCATATTATCCCACCAAAAGTTTTCTCGGAGATCTAGATACATCTTTGTGCTCCCTGGGTGAATAGAGAAATTTGAACTATGTGCATCACCCAAAAGTTCCTTCTTCAGGTCCGAACATGATGTAACACATAGTCTTTTCCCAAACCGCACAATTCCTTCTTCATTAACATTAAACAATGAGGATTTTCCCTTTTTGATAGCTTACACTTTTTCTTGGATTCCTGCATCATCCTTTTGAGCATCCTTTAACCTTTCCAAAAGAGATGGTTGAGCAATCATTTGTGAAAGGATTGATGATGTTCCCTTCTTTATGATTCCCACATCCATCTTCATCAAGTCTAAGAAGATTAGATCCTTTTCAATTCTCATCATTGATAGAATCGCTAGATCCGTTCTACTTAGGGCATCCGCCACCTTGTTCGCCTTCCAAGGGTGGTAATGTATTGAACAATCATAATCCTTGATGAGCTCTATCCATCTTCCCTGGAGCATATTAAGCTCTTTCTGTGTGAATATATATTTAAGACTCTTGTGGTCGGTATATATCTCACATTTTTCTCCATAGAGATAATGCTTCCAGATTTTCAAGGAAAAGATCACCGCCGCCAACTCCAGATCATGTGTTGTATAGTTTCGCTGATGAATTTTCAACAGCCTTGAGGCATAGGATATCAATTTATCATTTTTCATCAGCACACATCCTAAGCCCTTCTTCTAAGCATCACTGAATACCACAAAAATATCCCCACTTGTGGGTAAAGTGAGCACAGGTGCAATGATAAGCCTCCTTTTCAACTCCTTGAAGCTTTCTTCGCATTCATCACTCCAAGAAAACTTTACTCCCTTTCGAGTTAGCTTGGTAAGTGGGTTGGACAATCATGAGAAATTTCTCACAAATCGTCAATAATATCCAGCTAACCCCAAGAAGCTACGGATATCCGTTACCGATGTTGGCCTCAGCCATCCCTCAATTGCATCTGTTTTGGAGGGGTCCACAGATATCCCATTGCTTGTGATGATATGGCCCAAGAATGAGACTTACTTCAACCAGAACTCACACTTGTTGTACTTGGCATAGAGCTTCTCCTTGTGAAAAGTCTCCAGTACAGTTCTTAAATGCTCCTCATGGTCCTCCTTGGTTTTGGAGTATATTAGAATATCATCTATAAAGACTACCACAAATTTGTCTAGGTAATCTCTAAAGACTCTATTCATCAAGTCCATGAATATTTCTGGAGCACTGGTGAGTCCGAAAGTCATTACTATGAATTCATAGTGCCCGTACCTTGTACGAAAAGCAGTCTTGGGGATATCTTCCTTCTTCACCCTTACATGATAATATCCCGACCGCAAGTCCACCTTGGAGAAGTATTGTGCTCCACGCAGCTGATCAAACATGTCATCGATTATTGGGAGAGGATACTTGTTCTTTATTGTTGTTTTGTTAAGTTCACGACAATCGATGCAAAGCTGCATTGACCCATCATTTTTCTTGACGAAGAGGACTGGTGCACCCCATTGTGATGCACTTGGGCGTATAAACTCTTTATCCAGATTCGCCTGTAGTTGTTTCTTCAGCTCTTCAAGCTCAAGAACAGCCATTCTATATGGATTCTTGGATATTGGTAGCGCCCCAGGTATAAGTTAAACTGAGAACTCGAAATCTCTTCTTGGAGGATGACCAGGAAGTTCCTCGGGAAACACTTCAGCGAATTCCCTCACAATAGGCATTTTTTCAAGGGTGGTTTCTTCCTTGGACTCAATGATCTGACCTAGATATGCGTGCTCATAAGGCAGTAATATCCATGCTTGAGATGATGGAGATAAAGGAGATTCATCTTCTTCTTGACACTTGTAAATAATCGGGGGTCGATTCTCCATATGGAGTGTGATTTCCCTCTCCCGACAATTTATGTTGGCTCTATATAAGGAAAGCCAATCCATGCCAAGAATTTCATCAAATTCCACCAAAGGGAGTATGACGAGGTTCTTCGAGAAATTCAATCCACAGATTATAATAGGGGAGGACTTATATTAATGGGATGCAATGATTGCCCCATTTTCCATACTCACCAACATCATTACTTCCAGGATTTGGGGTGGTGCTGGGATTTTTCTACTAAACATTCGAGATATAAAAGAATGCGTAGAACCAGAATCAAAAAGTATGTTCACTATTCGTGAATGAATAACTAGAGTACCTGTCAGCACTTCGTTTTCGGGGTTCATTTCGGCAGAAGTGATGGAAAAAAGCTCTTCCTTGTTGTCTTGGAGGTTGTTGGTTGCCTCCAATAACCCTTGTATTAGGGCACTGGTTCGCAAAATGACCCAGTTCTTTGCATTTGTAGCATTGAACAATGTGTTGAGGTTCGAATGGAGCATTCCTCTCCTCTGTCGCAGCCGCGGGTCCTTCCTGCTGACAGTTAACAGCTAGGTGCCCTTCTCTTCCACACTTGAAGCATTTTCTTGTCCCCCTAAGGAAATTTATAGGGTGCTTCTTTCCACACTTTTGGAAGGTGGGGTGCTGGAACTTCTTAGCGCCATTGGATTTATCCATCAGACCACCAGCATTGAAGTCCACCTTACGCTTATTGTCCCCATGATACCCCTGTGATTCTCCGATCTCCATTTCAACCTTGAGGGCACATCGGACAATTTCCTCATAGCTGTTGAAGTCATGGATTGCTAATGCTTTCCGCAAGCTAGGCTTCAGCCCACCAAAGAAGCGGTCAACCTAGCATTCGGGGGTAACGACAAAGCCGAAAGTGTATCGTGCAAGCCTTGTGAAGTTTTCCCCGTACGCTCCCACAGATTCTTCATCTTTCTTTTTGAGGAAAAGGAAGTCCCTTTCCATCATAAGATGGAGGGTGCGTGGAAAATATTTATCGAAAAAAATCTTCCAGAATTCCTTCCATTCCAAAGCCTCGATGTCCTCCTCAGGATTCGTATTTTTGATCAAAGTCCACCACTGATCAGCTTCAACCTCCATATGATAAGCCGCCATGAGAACCTTCTCTTTTTCAGAGCATTGGAGGATGGAGAATATCTTTTCAATGGGGTTGATCCATTGTTCAACGACCGTGGGATCGGATGATCCACTAAAAGTAGGAGGCCTTTGTCTCATGAAGCTTTCAATAGTGACTTTTTCATTCTTAGGGGGGGTTGAACGTTCCTCTTGACCAGTGTTTCTATTCAAAACTTCAGTTAGGTGAGAGAGAATCATGACAAAGTTTGCGATTCCCGCTCCCATTGGATTGGGCATCTCATTAGTACAATCATCACACTGATCTTCACAACGGTTGGTAGCCCGAGTTCTCCTATTACCGGCCATTGGCTGGAATAAAAAGAAAGTTAGGGTTAACACATAAAGGGTAATCTAAAGACAAAATTTGATGACTTATAAATGAACTTTAATCTCTTTAACTCATGAGTCTATAGGATTCAATCGAGGCTTTTCATGATCTTCCTTCTAACATATATTCTTAGGGGCATTTTTTCCTTAATAAGGGTTCATACTAAGATTGTGAATTTATCAAAACATATCCCTCGGGAGTGTCGTAACCAAGAGTGTAGCAAGGCCCGTTGTCGTGCACCAGTTCCTGTTCGAGTATAGCTCAAAGCGGTGTTTTCGGGTTTTACCCCTAGGATACATCTTTGCCAGAGCCACCTCTACCTGCTCGTATCCAGATAGGGATGTATTTGTTTGATAAACCACTTACTTAGTATTTACCAAGAATTAGGGATGTTTTTATTATGCTTAGTCTTGTATCTAAGCCTTTACTAGGGTTTCCTAATCCCAAAAATAACTAAACCAATCCTCTGATACCAACTATGACAACCCTGCTTTCTATTACAACTTAAACATGCTTTATTACATATAACTTCACTTGATACAACAAAGAAGATCGATAGGTTTAGTGTCTTTTGGGATTAAGATCATTACATAAAAACTTTAAACTTGAAATACAACATCTTTATTGAAAATTTCCTTTACATGACCACTACATTCCTTCGTACTTAACATTGCATGGGATAACCTGAGGACATGCATAAGAAAAGGGTGAGCTATAAAGCCCAGTAAGGGATTACACAATGATTAACATGAGGAGTACAATACATGTTTGGCAATAGGAACATCAATAGAGCATTAGAGTAACATGAACATAAAGGCATGATAAAGCATGATAACCATAACATGGAAATGTGGCAACAACACTTAACATTGAATTATCATGAGCCAAGGCTCATCACACATGGAGCATGAGTAAACCCTCATTACACTTGAAGCACGAGTAAACCCTCATTGCACTTGAATTAGCATGAGTCAACACTCATTGCACATGACGTATCGTGATACTATACTTTACCCAATGCATTGGAGCACTATAAAGGGTGCACCCTTCTTAAACATTTCATTTCATGCATAAGTGTGCCACATGGATCATAAAACATGGATTCATAAATCATAATCATTTCTTCCACAATAAATGAATGTGGAATTCATACATGAATATTTATAATCAATAAGTAAATGTGCAAAATGGTGAATACCCTTGATGGAGAAATGGGCTTGGTATTCACTATACAATGATATTGGCTTAGAAAATCGGTGTGATTTCGGCAGCGTAACGGCGTGACATAAGAATTCATAAAAAAAGTTGATGAGAGATAAATGGGTTCCTCATCATATTTACATTTAATTGACAGTAAGGAGGTCATATAGATACATGTCCCAACAATTGAAAAGGAAATTAGATTCATGATACAAATGTATTTCTTGAATATAAAAGAGGAGAAAAAGGTTTCTTTCGGAATTTCGACATAGTAACGGGTGTACATGGGAGGCATTTAATGAGAGAGAAAGGGTTCTCCCATCATTCAAACAATAAGAGTGAAGTATGGGGGAGGTGAGAAACCATACCCCAACATTCATAATTGAAATTAAAAGGGCAATACAACTTAAAGAAAATTGTGAAAAATGAGAAAGGAAGAAAAAACCCATACTCGGAAGTGTGCTTCCAAAGGCTAGAGAGAGGCCTATGAGAGGCTTCTTGGGAGCTTGGGGCACCTTGAGAGGATTCTAGAGAGATTAGGGCAGAGTTTTGAAGAACTCCAAGGGCTTTGAGTGATGATGAAGTGGGAGCTTGGGTGGGTTTATATAGGAAAGGTGGGAGAATTCTTTATTATTTAGGTTTGGGACCCCTTATATAAAAATAATCCAAACCACAAACCATCCCATGGCATTTACCCATGGTTTCTGTAAAAGGAAAGAGGAAAACAATAATTTACAAGGCCATGTTCCGAACTTATTAAAAAATTAGGGTTGCTTATGTGGAGGTGAGTCACACTCCCATGGAAATTAATTTTAAAAGGCAAAGTGTTGAATAAGTCTTGAGGGCTCCATTAATTCTTTGAAAAGTAATTCAAACAAACCCAAAATCACATTATTTTAATGATAAAACACATATTGGCCGAACATAAGGATTATGGTATTTTATTACATCACCATTGGGTCATTATGATGTCATAAAACACATTATATATTTAAATTGTATTTAATTTTTACCCAAAAATTTGACTTTCTCAGAAAATTATGAAATATTCACTGTTGGATAATTTCGACATCCTGATTCCAAAAATAATATTTATTTTATCTAAATAATTTTCTAAATATGTGAATTTTCACTTTTAAAATAAAAACTGACATTTATAAAAAAATTCACGGGTTTTGACAGAAATGGTTTTCAAATGTTAATAAAACTTTTAATTGCATTCATAAAATTATAAGGTCATTTATATTTAATAAAAATTAATTTAATATTAATAATAATATTTTATTAAAATATTATTTAATTCAAAAAATCCATTAATTTAATAAAATATAATTCTTAATTAAATAATAACCAAAAACGCCATTTGTACTTTAAAAACTATTTACAATGTATCAAAAATGACTAGAAATTATATTAATTATTATATACAAAAATAATGCACATGAACATAGTACTACTTATTTGTTACATATCCCCTTAAAATAGCCGCAGAAGACCTAAGGGTAAGGTGTGCGATGGTGACAGACTCTTGGGGCGGCTCAGATAACATCGCTCGAGTGGTAATCTCTATCAACTTCCACTTTTCCCGTATAAGGTCCTGTTCGAGCTTGAAATAATGAATCTCAGCTTGGGCTTGGTCAAGGGAGAAGCCCAAAGACGCCACCTCTTTTCCGAGCTCCGACAAATGGGCTTCGTATAGGGAAATTCTACTGGATGAGGCCATCTCTTCCTTTTTCTGAGTAAAATTGGGTTCGTTAAAGCCATATATTTATACAATTGAAGTGATCACTATTCAAAAACTATAAAAGTAACGGTCACAAATATTAACATAAAACTAAAGAAGTTTACATCTTATAAAAACATTTTTCATAAAGAAACATTTAACTGGATCAAGAGAGATTTTCCATTAATGAAACTTTGGGTCGTTACAATTAGGAGTTAGTTCTGTTGTCCTAGGTTGATGTGTACAGTTGTATAATTTTGGTCTTGATGTTTGATCGTGATGTTTGGTCTTCCAAAATGTGAAGGTTGTCCATTTTGCTTAGAATGGTTTTTTCTAGCTATTAGATATTCCTTAGTGGATGTGGGTGGACATCTTGATAGACTCTGTTGCTAGTTTACCTCATGATATGGGAATATATGACTCTATATAGGAAATAGTGGACCATTTTGACAATGTCCTCCAAATTTATTGTGATCATGGAGTCGATCTCAGTGGAGGTTTTGTTGAGGAAGTTTTTAGACAAGGTATTGAGACTCCAAAGAGTCCTAAGGATGATCATTTTTAATCGAGATCATCATTTTACATATAGGGTGTAGAGATGTCTCTATCATGCTTTTGGTTTTCATTTAGTCCTTTGAAATCTAATTAATCCACTAAATGATGAGAAGATAGATAATTCCATCTAGACTATTGAAGCCATGTTGGAATCTTGTGTAATTTTTTTGTGGTTTGTGGATGTGGCACTTACCCATGGTAGAGTTTTAAGAACCCGAGTCTTTGTTTTCAGGTATGTTTTTGTTTTTCTATAGTTTTTGAGAAAAGAGGAGTTTCTGGAAAATTTTGATGTACATGTCCTGTACATTATAAGTACACGTTGTGTACTCCCTTGACGCACCAGGTCGTGTAATGGACGTGTCCGGGCCACACACACGGTGTGTCGGGGTGAGGAGGAGGCCGCTTAAAGCGGAGTACAGAAAATTGGAGTACACGCTGTGTACTCAAGCAGTACATGCCCTGTACAATATTTTTTTCATTAAACACACTAGGGTCACGCCTAATATACAGAACACAATACTTCTCCATGTTTTTCGTCCGAGATCAACCCGTAAGATCGTGTTTTTTCTGCAAGCCTCTGTGCCTCCGTATGATCTCTGTTTCAGCCACTTTCGATTTCGTCGGAACCGCAAATGTGAGTTCTTTCTTCTCCTAGAGCCTTGTTTTCCAATTTCTCCTCTTTCTCATGATATTGTGGGTTGAGAAATTTGTAAATTTTCTCAGATCCTCGATGTTCTAAGGAGAATCAATAATCTTGGTTCACGTATATCGTTCTCCTAGTATCGAGGTAGGTGGTTTGTTCCTTTCTGTAGGTAGTCGTTGAATATTATGTGAAATTTCCACCAATACCCTTGAATAGGGTATTGTGTGTTTCCTATTTTTCCTTGTTGATTTCCTTCTTTTCCTGATTTCATGAGTTGAGGTAATTACTTGTGAATAGGATAAATTGTACTGTAATCTGGATGTTATTCCATGCTTGTTTTCTTGTTTGGCGTTTTCCAATTGCCATGCCTAGTTGTAGGATAGTGGAACTGTTGTACTGTTATGCTGTTCTTACTTAAAATTATATCCATGTAGTTCTTGAGGTTTACTTGGTCCGATACGCATGCTATGCATGTTTATTTTTACACAGGGCTGTGAGAACCTAGTGTAGTGGACCATAGGGAGAATGGATGTAAGGGCTTCTCCAGTGTGTCGTTAATTTACAATGCGAGACCACATGGGGAATTGACTTTGAGTGCTTCCTCAGAGAGTCTATGATCCTCGACGTGGGCCAAAGGGGGAATAGACGTTGAGTGCGTCCCGAGAGAGCCTTTAGTACGATACCAGACTGTAGAGGGAACTGACGGTGAGTGCTTCCTCAGAGAGTCTCCTATTATTTCTATAGCTGAACCAGAGGGGTGAGACTGTGAGGGCCTCTCAGAGGGTTGCTAGTACTTGTAGGTTGAACCTTAGGGGTTAGGCTGTGAGAAATACCCAAAGGTTACCTTTTGTTCTACTTTCTTGAGTGGCTATTTCTTGTTTGTAGAATATATGCTATAAACTGTGGATTGTTACTACTGTGTATTATCTTATTTACTGCTTACTGTTTACTACTTATTGTACATTACCTACCATATATTCACTGACTATTAGTTACAGATCTTTGGGTGGTTTTCTATTGGTACTTTGTCTCACACCCTATTTGGGTCATGCGTTTGGGCCCAAACATATTATATTGTAGCAGGTATAGATAAGGGCATGCACCCTTATACTTCATGTTCTTTATTGCACTAGAGATTGAGAGAATGGGATCAAGACGAGGCTTGAGATGCTTTGGAGTTTCTCATCTGATTTTATATTGTACTTTGGTTTAGTACTATATTCAGAATTGTGACTTGTTTGTCTATTTTCCATGAAATATATGTATCATGCATCATTTACATATATTTCAGCTCCATATGTTTATTTATCAGTATTCCACGGTTTACTCTTGTATGGATGTCTATATATTCCACTATTATTGTTATTTATTTTTATCTTCCGTTGTGTACTCTGCTATTGAGGGCATAGTTTCCCCACTATCACACCCAAGGCCCTCACTTCTAGTCGGCATCCTCTGGCGTTCGGGGAAATTCGCTTGAGTCCATGTGACAAATCGGGTATGGGGCACCTCTGGGTGGCTTTCAGAACCAGGACATTAAAAAATGGTATCAGAGAAGTTTCTTTTCTCTTAATTTACTATTTGGAGCCTTTAGCTAGTGGTAGGATGGATTCTGTACTTGGTATTAAGCTGTGCTCGGGAGTAGCTTACCCGTGTACATGGAAAACCCATACTACCTCGTTAATTGAAGTTTAATGGTTTTTGAGATTTACGATTGATATGATTTCACCTAGAGTGATTCACATGCCTTATGATGTTATTGATTTTGATATTGTCTTTCTATTTCTATTGAAACCTGATGAGAGGAGGGTATGCCATCTCATGTATCATATAGGCACTTGTTAGAATCACATTCCATGCATTCTTTCCAAGCCATCTAGGGTGCATTAGAGATTTCATGTTGTTGTGATAGATGCTTTGATAGAATATCTTCTATTTGATAGAGGACTGTATGGATTTTTCTTTGGTTAAATGAACTCCAAATTTTGGTTCTTGAGGTGTAATGGGCCCTCTTGAATCGGGAATTGGTGAATAATTGACATGTTTTTCCTTATATATGACTGTAATTGGATGCCACGAATTGATTGGAGGGGAGTATGGGACCTTAAGGATCAGAATTTTGCACCTTCATACTTGTTTTTCAGTGTTTTCTGGGCTTCAGTGCAGTTTTAGAGCTACTACCTAGAAAAACGCAGAATACACGACATGTACTTTATATATACACGCCGTGTAGTATTAAACTGTGTCACTGACTATGTCAGTAGAAAAACGGGTTGTGAAAAATCTCCAGGAACACGCCGTGTACAGTAGGTACACTCTGTGAAGTAGTGAGCGTCTACCCGGCCATGTCACTAACAACACGGGTCAGGGAGCTCGTGTCATACATGCCATGTTTTGTATGAACATGTCGTGTATCCTTGTACCCAGTACCTGGCCGTGTCACGAACAACATGGGACGATGTTCTCTTCTCCTATACATGTCATTTTTGTTTGGAAAACACCGTGTAAGGGTCAGAAGTGTACTTGGCTATGACACCAACAACATGGGTCGGGAAAAATCATCATGTACATGTCGTGTTTGTTCGGAACATGTCATGTAGTCTCATCCATGTAGCCGGCTGTGTAACTAACAACTCGGGTCGTTGAAACCTTGTCCACTACACGTTGTTTCCACCAGGAACATGCCGTGTAGTCTCAGTTTAAGAAGATTGTGTGGGATAGCTATTCAAAGAGACACAGGAAAGAGAATATAGTTATGTACACGACGTGTAGAGGTTATACATGCCGTTTAGTCATGGTTTGTATATCTTGAGTGTTTCCTTCTCCTATTTCCATTTTTTATTTCTTTTTTATATGTCCTTATTTTCACGATCTAAGGTATGCTACTGATATTTTAGATCAATGCCTCTGAGACTTCCTCTGGTTGTGCGTCAGTCCTCAAGCAGTGATCAGACGCCAGATATGGCTGATCAGGGACTTCCCGCCGATCCTCCAGTCGGGCCAGCCTTGGCACCGGTTGTCCTACCAGTTGTCGGCGCAGATGCGCAGTTCAGGGAAGGTTTTTTGAGGATGATGCAGACCTTTCAGGGAGCACCACCTCCATTCATGACTATGGAAGAAATGATGTGGGTTTTCCACCAGTAGTATCCTCCTACTTTCTTGGGGGAATATGGACCACATGTTGTAGTGTCATGGATGGAATCCATACTGAATATCTTTGAGGATCTGGAAACACCTCTAGAGAGGCTAGTCAATATTTCTACCTATATGCTATGAGACTCCACCAAGAGGTGGTGGGAAGTGATCTCATAGATGGTTCAATAGGAGGTTATAGCTTGGGAGGAGTTCCAGTGTCTGTTTTACAACATCTTCTACCTAGAAACCCTCAGGTCCGATCGAGCTCAGGAGTTCATGAGTCTAGATCAGGGTACTCTTGCTATCATGGAGTATTCCTCTCGTTTCACCGAGCTGCAGCGTTTCACACTTCTCCAGGTTAGAAGTGGGGTGTTCATAGAAAGGAAGTTTTAAGATGGTATCAGGAAGGAGATCCGCTCGCAGGTGAATATATTCCAGTTGACTTCCATTACTTCCATCTTCAACCAAGCACCGATTGCAGAGCGCAATCTAAGAGACTTCATAGCTGCATGCCTAGGAGGTTCTGCTTCCCGAGATAGTGTTCCTCTAGTTGACAATAGGAAGTGATGTAGGGAGTCTAAGAGTGGTGATCTGAGGAGGCGAGATACATCTTCAGGTAGCCATGTGGTATGCTACCATTGTGGAAGGGTAGGACACATGAGGCCACAGTGCCAGATAGGCCCAGTGGAGTGCGATCTTGCGGGAAGATTGGTCTCCTTCATTGTTTCCTCTAGGTTTTATCAGTAGTAGCTGGTGAAGGGGGTTCTTCCATGAATCCTCATTCAGGAGCAGCACCACCAGTTTCCCACCAGTCGGGGAACTGGATTTTTTCTGGCCGTTCGGGCCGAGGTGGAGGTCGTGGCCGTGGTAGTCAGTCACCAGTCCTTCAATGCCTGTAGCGAGGAATAGATCAGAGTGGTCAGGTAGGGTCATAGGGTCGTGGGGCAGGCAAGAATTTTGCGGTGGAGTAGACTAACCAAGAGCAGGATCACGGACCTTCTACAGTTCGAGGTACGACTTTAGTAGCCTCAGTTTTATCTTCACCCCTTTTCGATACTAGTGTTACACATAGATTTATCTCTATTGCTGTTGTGGAGAGCCTGCAGCTCTATATATTTTCTTCTGTCTACTTGTTGACACTAGACACACCATTGGGGATGAGGACATCTAGGGTACGTCAGTGAAGAGAGTGCCCTCTCGAGGTTGCTGGGTATCGTTTCATATGGGATCTCTATGTCATAGAGATGACAGGCTACGATGTCATTCTCGGTATGGACTAGTTGGTTCACTTCTAGGCAGCCATCGACTGTTATCACCGTAGCGTGAGTTTCATCTCACAAGAGGGTGAATCTTTTCATCATATAGGCGAATGGGATGTTCGGGCATGTCGATCAGGACTCGAGCATCATGGGCTAGGAAGGGTGAAAACCCAGATTGCTAGTCTTTACCTGGATGACCAGGGGACTTCACAGATGGAATTTCCTCCAGTGGTGGATCACTTCAGGGATTTTGTTCCAGAAGATTTTTCAGGTTTTCCTCCGGAGCGTGAGGTTGACTTCTCTATTGATCTCATGGTAGGATTGGCACCGTTGTCCATTCCTCCTTGTAGGATGGATACACCTGTGTTGCAGGAGTTCACGAAGCAGTTGGAGGAGTTGCAGGAAATGGGTTTCATCCGACCCAGTACTTCTCCTTGGGGTTCACCTGTCCTGATTGCAAGGAAGGCAGATGGTACCCTTAGGCTCTGTGTGGATTATCGGAAGCTGAACCAGTTGATGGTCAAGAACCGATATCCCTTTCCAAGGATTGATGACATCTTTGACCAGCTTCGAGGAGCCCGGGTGTTCTCGAAGATCTATTTGAGGTCCGGTTATCATCGGTTTCACATTAGACCATCAGATATACATTTCACATCCTTCAAGAGTAGGTATGGTCTCTACGAGTATACGGTTATGCTGTTCGGTCTCACGAACGCACCAATAGTTTTCATGGAACTGATGAAACGAGTGTTCCATCCATACCTGGATTCTTTCGTGGTGGTCTTTGTGGAAGATATCATGGTGTACTCTCACACTCAACATGACCATGATACTCTTCTTGAGATCATTCAGAGTACACTGAGAGAGTGTCGAAATTATTATAAACTCTCAAAGTGCCACTTCTGGATGGATCAGATTCACTTCATGGGTCACGTCATCTCAGTGGAAAGAGTATCTATGGACCCAGAGGAAGTGAGAGATGTCGTTTCCTAGGAGCATCCGAAGAACTTTTTTGAGGTACAGAGTTTCTTAGGGAAGGCTAGATACCACATACCCTTCATTCAGGACATTTCAAGTCTAGCAGCTCCTTTGAAATGTCTGACCAAGAAGGGGGTGAAGTTCTTATGGTCACATTATTGTGAGTCCGCCATTCTAGAGCTGAAGGGAAGGTTGACGTCGACACCAATACTAGTCTTTCCAGATCCAGACAATAGTTATACTGTTTATTCTGATGCATCAGGTATCGAACTAGGCGTTGTGCTAATGCAGGGAGATGGAGTCGTTGCATATGGGTCTCGGCAACTGAGGCCACAAGAGAGGAACTACATGACGCACGATCTACAGTTGGCAGATGTTGTTCGTGCATCACATTTCTGGAGACATTAACTTTTGTGAGGGCACTTTGTGGTTTTTAGCGACCATAACAGTCTCAAGTACATCTTCACTCAGCGTGATCTGAATCTGAGACAGCGCTGGTGGGTCGAGTATCTTCAGTCTTTTTATTTTGAGATTTCCTATATGCTGGGAAATGTAAATGCAGTGGAAGATGTGTTGAGAATGAGAAATCTGATTCAAGAAGTTCAGGAGGCCAACAGTGAGTGTCAGATTATGTCTCTGTTCTCTAAGATGCATCTAGAGGTGCATGAAAGGCAGGAAAAAACTTTCCTATCTTCTGTAGCTGTTACCTCTACACTTCTTGATCAGGTAAGAATGAGGAAGCTATCAGAATCAGAAGGATTAGTCCTGTGGTACAGTGTGTCAGGAGAGGACCCTCTTCATGGATGGACTGTGGGTGAGGATGATATCTTGAGTTTGCAGGCACGCGTATGGGTGCCAGCAGCCATACGCGAGGAGCTGAAGTGGGACTTTCATTCTTCAGTTTGAGTAGTTCATCCTGGCGTCACCAAGATGTATCGAGATCTTCATCGCATGTACTAATGGCCAGGTATGAAGAGAGATGTTGTTTGTTCCATCTTTCAGTGTTCTACTTGTCAGCAGGTGAAGGCGTAGCATCAACGACCAGCATGCCTTTTACAGCAATTACCCATTTCGGAGTGGAAATGGAATGATTTCACGATGGACATCATGACTGGATTTCCGAGGTCACCTCGAGGGAATGATATTGTTTGGGTTATTGTCGACAGACTTACAAATTTTGCTCTTTTATTTCTGATCAAGGAGACCTTTAAGGTTTATGACCTAGGACGACTTTAAAACAAAGACATTGTACGTCTGCATGGAGTTCCACACTCCATTATATCAGACAGGGACACATGCTTTACTTCTCGGTTCTGGTAGGGGCATTAGAAGGCATTGGGTACATAGGTACTTTTGAGTACATCATACCATCCCCAGACAGATGGCCAGTCCAAGCGTACGATCCAAGTTCTTGAGGATATGCTCTGAGCCTGAATTATAGACTTTGGCGGTTCTTGGGAGATGAATATTACTCTGGTGGAGTTCGCCGACAATAACAGTTTTTAGGCGACTATTCATATGGAACCTTACAAGGATTTGTACGGTAGGCCATGCCGATCACCCTTATGCTGACTGGCGGCAGGAGAGGCAGCTTTGCTGGGACATCATCTTGTTTAGGAGACCTCAGAGCAGATAGAGTTGATTCGTAAGAGGATGGATACCGTACAGTCTCGACAGAAGTCGTATGCTGATCAGCAGAGACGACCTCAGGATTTTGAGTTCGGGGATTAGGTTTTCCTGCATGTCACACAGAGATTGGGATACAAGAGGATTCAATGATAGGGTAATCTTTCACCACGGTATGTTGAGACATTTGAGGTATTGGAGAGAGTTGGGTTGATTGCCTATCAGTTGCAGTTACCTCAGAGGTATCAGTCCATGCACGACGTCTTCCATGTATCTCAACTCCAAATTTAGTTTTCAGACCAATCTCATGTCTTTCAACCCGAGGAGGTTGATCTCAAACCAAATGCGTCTTCTGAAGACCATCCCATCCGGATTGCTGCTCACAGTTTGAAGGTTCTTTGTGGGCGGTCTATTCCTCTAGTACGGGTTTCATGGAAGCAAGGGTGAGTATGGGACGAGACCTAGGAAAGGGAGGCTGATGTATGATCATAGTGGCCGGAGCAGTTTGGGGTTTCATCTTCTCCTCCATGTTAGGGAAATTTCGGGACAAATTTCTTTAAGGTGGGAAGTTTGTAAGAACCCGGGTCTTAATTTTCATTTATGTTTTCCTTTTTTGTAGAGTTTTTGGGAAAATAGGAGTTTCTAGAAAATTTTTAAGTACATGCTATGTAATTTATATGTACACGCCATGTACTCCCTTGCTATGCCAGGTCGTGGGTTGGCTGTGTCCGAGCCACACACATGGTGTGTAGGGGTGAGGTGGAGGCCGCTTAAAGAAGAGTACAAAAAAACCGAGTTCATACCATGTACTCAATAAGTACACACCGTGTAATTTATTTTTTTCATTAAACACACTGGGGTAACGCCTGACGGACATAACACACTACTTCTCTAGTTTCTTAGTTGAAGAGCGACCCGTACGACTACATTTCTTCCCCGAGCCTCTATGCCTCCGTCTGATCTCCATTTCAGTCATCGTCGATTGCGTGGGAACCATAGCGGCGAGTTCTTCCTTCTCCCAGATCCTTGTTTTCCAATTTCTCCTCTTTCTCATGATATCATGGGTTGAGAATTTTGGACATTTTCTCTGATCCTAGTCCTTCTATAGAGAATCAGTCATCATGGTTCACGTATATCATTCTCATAGCATCAAGGTAGGTGGTTTGTGCCTTTCCGTAGGAATTCGTTGAATATTATGTGCAATTTAAACCAATACCCTTGAATGGGGTATTACTTGTTTCCTGTTTTGCCCAGTTTTTTTTCCTTCTTTGCTTGATTTCTTGAGTAGAGTTAATTTCTTGTGAATAGGATGAATTGTACTATGCTCTGGATGTTTTCCATGCTTGTTTTCTTGTTTGTCGTTTGCCAATTTCCATGCCTAGTTGTAGGATAGTGAAAGTGTTGTCCTATTATGCTGTTGTGCCTTAGAATGATAGCCAAGTAGTTCATGAGGTTTACTTGTTCCGATACATGTGCTATTCATGTTTATTTTTACACAGGACTGTGAGAACCTAGTGTAGTGGACCACATGGAGAATGGACTTAAGGGCTTCTCCAGAGTGTCTTTAATTTATGGTGTAAGACCACATGGGGAATTGACGTTGGGTGCTTCCTCAGAGAGTCTGTTGTTCCTCGACACAGGCCACATGGGGAATAGACGTTGAGTGCTTCCCCAGAGAGCCTTTAGTATGATACGAGACTATAAGGGGGAATTGACGGTGAGTCCTTCCTCAGAGTGTCTACAATTATTTATTTAGCTGAACCAGAGGGGTGAGACTGTGCGTGCCTCCCAGAGGTTTGCTATTACTTATTGGTTGAACCTTAGGTTTTAATATGTGAGAACTACCTAGAGGTTAACTTTTGTTGTACTTGCTTTAGTAGTTGTTTCTTGTTTGTAGAATATATTCTAGAAACTATGGATTGTTACTGTTGTGTATTATCCTATTTATTGATTATTATTTACTGCTTATTGTACTATACCTGCCATATATTCACTGACTGTTAGACACAGATCATTAGGTGGTTGACTATTGGGAAATTGGCTCACACCCTATTTGGGTAAAGCATTTGGGCCCAAATAGATTATATTGTTGAAGGTATAGATAAGGGTCAGCGCCCATCTACTTCAGGTTGTTGATTTCACTTGATCTGGAGAGCATGGGACTGTGTCGAGGCTTGAAATGCTGAGGAGTTTCTCATTTGTTTCTCTTTTTTACTTTGGTTTAGTACTGTATTCAGTATTGGGACTTGTTTGATTGTTTTCCTAGAGACATATGTATCATGCATCATTTACATATATTTCAACTCCATTTGTTTATTTATCATTCTTCTGCTGTTTACTCTTGTATGAATGTCTACTGCTTCCTCTATTGTTGTTTTTTGTTTTTCTCTTCCACTGTGTACACTACTAATGAGGGCATAGTTTCCCCATTATCACACCCAAGGCCCTCACTACTAGTCAGAATCCTCTGGTGTTCGGGGAAATCCCCTTGGGGCCCTGTGATCAACCAGGTATGGGGAACCTCCGGGTGGCTTTCGGAACCGAGACATTACAAGAGTTGCCTTATAACAATAGTTTTCACTCCACCATCGATATGGAACCGTTTAAATTATTGTATGACCAGCCTTTTCATCTCTATTGTGTTGGAATGGGGTCAAAGTGTCAATAATTTTCAGGTCGAAACTAGAAATAAATTTGATAGAGATGATTCATGTGATTTATAAAGGGATGAAGGTAGCTCATGATCATCAGAAGTCCTATTATGATCATAGGAGGAGACCTCTATAGTTTTACATTAGTGATCATTTGTTTCTAAAGGTGTCTCCTTGTCATGGGAGGTGAAAGTTTGGTTGTGGGTGTAAACAGTCTCTTCGATTTTCTGTCCCTTTCGAGGTGTTGTCTCACATTGGAGATATGGAATGCGTGATATAATTTCACTCATAGGTGAGTCAGAGTCATAATTTTTTTTCATGTGTACCAGCTCCATTGTTATCTTCATGATGACTCTCACATCATCGATTTGGGGTAGATCGATGTTGATGGTGATGTTACATTTTATGAGAGCTCGATAGATATTTAGGACCAACAAGAGAAGGTGTTTTGTGGGAGTTCCATCCCCTTAGATCATGTTTTGTGGTGGAACGATGGCATGGTAGATAATACATGGGAATGCGAATCACTAATACACTATCAGTACCTTGATCTATTTGATGATTATTTCTTCTCTTTTATTTTATTTTGATTGATGGTAGTAGACCCTTTTAATTAATGAGATGGAAATATCTTATTTCTTTTGATGGATTACTCACTTTTGAGATGTTTCTCTCCTAGGAGAGTGTTTGGGGAAGGTTATTGGTGATGCATGTATTGGATCGTGTTTGACTACTGAAGCAGATGAGCTCCTGTGGTTGAGAGAACCTTCAGAGGTATCTCACGAGGCTGCTCCTTAGACGACCCTTTCTATTTCCTAGTTAGGTTGGTTTTTTATTATCATGGTTGAGAATGTTTTGAGAGGTATATAATATAAGGGAACAAATCCACATGGATCAACCCTTAGTGAGTTTTCGAATATCTAAGTTCTTGGAGGATGATCAAAAGTTATTAGAATAAGTTCGGTTAAGTAAAATATTAGACGGGGAGATTACACATCATTTAACAGTATTACACGACATGTAATAAAATTTAATTGGTTGTTTCATGTCATGAAAGAGGGATTCACGACATGAAATGATATTAGTTTAAAAAAATTAATGTGTTGATGCAATGCATTTTCCATTGGTAAGTGGTCTCAAAGCATTAGAAAATTATAGATGGGATTACACATCATGTAATTACCCAACACTATATTTTTTATGTGATTTTCAGCCTCTTGGTTGTTTATAGTACCTATGACTAAACCAGGTCTCCCTCGACCTAAGGAGACCCGATGAACCTCTCTTCAGTATATTAGGGATTCCTTAATAAAAAAAATGGCCCTATCTCCCTCATTTGATCCATAGAGATATGTGTTCGATATAAGGTATGATCTACCTCCATTATTATTTTTTCTTTGTTTTGATTCCTCCAGTTTCTCATTTCTAAGTCATGGATCATGATCTCTAGGTTTCTGATAGAGTTTTCTTGGTTTTTTGTCGGTGTAGTAGGGCCACGACATCCATAGGTGGATTTATTTTCCTCAAGAGAGGTGACGATGATTCATTGTATAGATCGATTCACGTTCCAAGAACATCAATGAACTTTTGAGGTAGGGGATTCAATTATTAACTATTTATTTACATATAGTGGAAGATTTAGCAGACTTTAGGTCCTTGGAACATAAAAAATTGACCTAATTAAATATATTAACTGGATTATAGAATTGGTATCGATAGCATAGTGATGTTGTTGGTTTGTACCAAGATAACTGTTTTCCTGTTGATTTTCAAGATATCTTGACATTTATGATTTCTTTGTTCAACTTGTTCTTGATGGAAGTTAGTAATGAACCTAATTCCATAATTAATTGATAATTAATTGGATGAAAGATGAAGATCCTTGTTCAATAATTCTATTATTATTATTATAATTTGATGTTAATTAAATTTAAATGAGTACGCATGATTAATGGAATGGGATGATAAACATGAATCATGATAAAGGTTGTTGATAATAGATTGAAGGCATGTTAAATTAATTTGATAATAGATTATGATAAAATGTTTTTTCGGTTTCCCTACATTGGAACCCGTGAATAATGAATAGATTAATTAATGATTGAATAAGAACTAGCTATGTGATAATGAAAACGTCTTTATTAGGCCTATGTTATATGCTTTCTTATAAATATTGTGTTCTTTGTACTTTGTATCCATGAGAACTCATTGTGTGTGAAGGATGGATGCCTTGTTTTGGAAAGAGAGCCTATTTTAATGTTTTTTCCTTGTTCTTGTGAATTTCACTAGATATGAGACTTATGCCTTTGAGGGTAGACAGGTGTGGATGTGACATGAACCAGGTATGGCTGAGCCTGGAGTGCTATTGTGGAACATGGAGCTGGAAGGCCTGGATTTTTGGAATTATTTGACTCCTAAAGTTGTGAGATGCATCAGGTTATTCTTATGGGTGTCATGGAGGACCCTAGAGATAATAGAACAGGTTGAATCTGGGCTTACCAGTTGGGATGAAAGTGGATGCTTGAAGAATCTATTGTTTGTTTATATGATATTATTTCAAAACTCCTTGTGGTAGATGGTATTTCTTACCCTCCATCCAAAATATATGATGACATGTGGGGTATGCCACATGCTTTCCATTTTTAGCTTCTCAATGATAAATGAGTCTATGCTCTGATTATTTGCAGAAATACTCGATGGGTAGTTCAACTACACACCATGTTGATCCCCTTGTGTTTGGTAGTTTAAATGTTATCCAAGAATACTTGGAAATATAGAAACAAGATAACTGGTATTGTTGTTAATAAAAAATGAATATTTTGTTAATCCAATGGGGTTAGAGATTTTTGGGATTCAA
This sequence comes from Viscum album, assembly GCA_963277665.1. NCBI lineage: Eukaryota > Viridiplantae > Streptophyta > Magnoliopsida > Santalales > Viscaceae > Viscum > Viscum album. The sequence goes on along the minus strand of OY728121.1, from coordinate 128,851,842 downwards.
TTATGAGGTTGTGTTTCTAAGAAACCATGGTATCAGTTTGGTTATTCCTGGAGGACAAGGATCATTGTTAAAATTCTAATGGAATGTATTTTGGAATTTATAATGGTTAATTAATGATTAAATAAATAGTTAACATAATGTGAAATTGATGAAAAGGGATAATGTAACTCAATATTGGTATTTAATTTGTTTTGTGCTTATAGGATATCTATTCTTAGATGTGGCTGCTGGGAGTCCAATGGACATTAGCTATTGTGGATTATATGTTTAGTTTATTCCCATAGTTTTCTTGTTTTCTATTTATATTCTTTACATTTCATGTTTCGATATGCTACTCCACCCTGTAGCATAGGGAAACTGACACCCAAGGTATTTGGAGCCATGGGGTGGGGGGGGGGGGGTTACCCAACATCTCAATGGGAGGATGGATAGATGACTAATCCATTTTTCCCCACAATCTTCTATTTATAATTACTTTTTTTTTGGAATGCATGGTAGTTATTTTTCCTAATATATGTGTGTAGTGGAATGTAATGGCTTGTGGTAATTTCCCCCAGAAATATTTTTGATATTGTTTCCTATGTTCTACAGTAGGTATAATGTGTATAGGATGTGATGGATTGAGGATCCTTACACAATTTATGGGATGTAATTTCATTAGTTATAATTCAATATTTATTATACATGCATTGCGAGTTGTGGTGGCTCTAGAAAACCACCTATATACTTTTGGTTGTGTTCCTGTGGTGGTGAGTTAGACAAGGTGCATGTTTAGGTGCCTCACCTAGGTGTCTCCTTGTATGAATTAGGGGAGAGATATGCTTAGGACATATGAAATTGGGGAAATGAAAAAAAAATTAGTGAAGTGGTAGATTGGCTCCCTTGAGATTATTTATTATATTATATAATATTTTATATGATATTAGGTGAGTGTAGCCATGGTGAGGTTGGTAATTTTGGGAGTTGGTGTCTTAGATCCATATTTTTGTACATTAATTACTAGAATATTTATTTTATTTAAATATTAAACATCTTATGATATATTGTTTATTGTTTTTGATGACTATAGGGTAATATTGTCCTAGAGTATTTTTCATATTTATAAGGTCATACTAGTTCCCCTCTATGATGAGAACATTGAGGTTCTATGACAATATTCATAAATATAGTTCTACAATTCATTGAAATAATATCTTGACAAACATAGTATACATACCATTAGGTGCGAGTAATTTTATGTTGATAAGACTTATTCTCATGATTTTTTCATTTGTTAATCTCCATGAAAAGAGATTACGAGAGCATACCCTCTAGTAGTAATTTAGTATGTTTTAGTGTCATCAGATATTCTTATATGCAAGCACGTATAATGGTCCTTAAACATTAATATTATCCTTAATACATGTCTTGAATCATGTATTTATAATTTCTAATGAGAACCATCAAGAAATTTATTGGTGGAAAGTATGGTATGTTGGATGCATCACTAATGAAATGATATTAATTGATAGGTCGAGGAAAGATTTGTCCCTTCCATTTATGGAAATCGAAATCATAGAACATTGATTTATATAGAACCATTTCCCTAAATTCCGTGGCCATGGAGTAACAATGTGTTTATTTCAGGAAGTCAATGAATAACGTATCAAGCATATAGGTTGAAGAAACAACCATGGAACACGCTGGATGAGATATTGTGAAAATGGGATTATATTTCACAATGAGCATTCATATATGGTTGTCATCATTTAATCTTTATGTTCTGTATCTTGGGAAACATAACCCATCTCTAGATTCTAATATTGGACTTTAGGAAGGACTTCCTAATGCGAACAAGAATGAATCAAAGAGGGTAAAAAACAATGTGTTTCGGGTGGTCTCGATTAAATAATATTCGAATCTAATTATTATAATAAATAATCTTCTCAACACCAAGGAATAATTTTATTCTAGCTAAAATGACCGTATAAATTAAATAAATATATATTCAATAGAATATGAAAAAAAATTATTTATTTATTTTATTTAACAATTAATAAATATTTATTTACTAGTTTTTAAATAAAATAATTATTTATGAGAATAAAATGTTTTAGTCGGGTGTTCAGTAAATAGAAGAGGAGTTTGAAGGGACCAAGAATGTGTCCGTTAACAAGTTAATTTTTTACAATTTGTTAAAAAACTGTTTATCTAGTTGGTTATTGAAATAATAAAAATATTGTAATCATTACATGGAACAAGATTTCATTTATGGTCCTATTTTGTGCATGATGGAACACCACAAATAATTTTGAGGTAATTGTTATTATGTGTCATGAGTTTTATCTGATAGTTATAATTGAATTTAATTGTTGTTTCACAATTAAATATTTTAACTGAAACCCGATGTCAATTAATAGGCATGTACATTTTTTTTTCAAACCCTGGTAAGTTGATAATTGTTGAGACAAACATTTTCTCTATAGAATCCTCTCATCTTATCCTCCCATGATTGAAAGAATTCATCAAGGAGGAAGAATTAACAATATGTAACAATCAATGGAAGACATTCTCCCCACAATACTAGAACCTATTGAATGAGTGTCATTGGATAGATACCATTAGAGTATGTGTGGATCTTTTCTGTAGGGATCCTACTTTAGGTCCTCGCAATCGCAATGAAAGAAATATAGATGGGTCGTTCCTGAAGATCAATGATCTACAATGATGAATGTAACAAAGATCCACGTATTTAATTTCTTTAAAAATTAATGAATTAATTAAAAACATGATGTGAATCATCCACTTTCTCGAATCCATCAATATTATTTCCTTTGTCTAAATCATTCATTTCTATCCATGGATACAGGAATATATATCATATTATTGATACCAGGTTGGTCAATGATTACGGTGAAATCAATGCGGGGCCCTCCCAACTGCCATGCTTCTTTTGCATCTGAATCCTTCACTTGGTATGAGAAGGGTCACTTCATCACTTTAATTATTTAAATAATTCATTTATATTAATTAATTAATAAATTAGTTTTTTCAATTCATAATTAATCATTCTAGTAATCTGAATTTCATGATCTGGACTTCCTCTTTACATTTCATAGAGATCAATATGAAGCAAATAATTTTATAATAAAAATTAATATGAGGATGCCATCAGGAAGCCTCGATGATTATATCATGGTATAACGATAGTATACATCATGTATTCGGATTTACATGATGTTTAATCTTCTATAAATGCAGAAAAATCCCAATTATATGTCGTTTAGTTGTGTTCGGTGAATTGGAAGTAATTCAAAAATTACTCAAGTCGTCTACATTAGTGACATGGTGGGTAGTAAATTATTACACCACATGTTGACCAAGATAGATTGTAAAATGATCAGCTAGATTACTCTTTCTGTGGCCCACTATACATGTTGTGTAGTCCCTATAGGTCGAGGGCCAAACAGTGTATCCCATACACAACCAAGAAAACCGGTAGCTGTGTAACCCTAAGACAACAAATCTTGTGGACAACTGGACATGCCATGTACTCCATTATTTCTGAAGTACAACTCACATGCCGAGTCCCAAGGTTTGAACTTCAGATAAGATTTTGAATGCAGTACACACAGTGTAGTTGGAACTACATGTCATGTACATTACAAAATTACACATAACTAAAACTTTATTGATTGTGTAATGTATAGAATTACATATCATGTAGATTCTAATAGGTGTTCACCATATTACATCCATGGTTATGGATGAGAATCTCAAAGAAATTCATAAAATGATTAAGATAAAAAGATTGATTAATTAAAGATAATTTTTAACCAATTATTTTGTGAATTTTATTAATAATAGTTATTAGATAATTGAATTCTATTTTTATTAAATTAGTTATTCGTTTCATGTATTTGGATAATTAATAGCTAGACCATAAATTTTTTGTGATTGAATTTCATTATTTTTTTAAATTAAATTATTGTTATCTGTGCCATCTCAACTCAATAATATGCAGGGCTTACGTGCCCACGGGTTCATTTATGTTAACCACCTATTTACCCCCCACCTGTGTGTGAGTTAAAAATCATATGTAATAGAGGGATCTCACAAGCCAGTGGAAGTGGTTCCAGTTAGAGCCGAGACAAAACCAATCCCAAAGATTCAAAGGAGGTCAGGTGGAAGGCTATAATCACGAACCCAAAATGATAATGGTATTTATCCATTAGTCCAGGGTTTGTTTTTCAACTACTAGATAAAATAACCAATAGAGAATCTCATGATGATGCCCTTAAAATTATTTTATTTTTCTCAGTTTCAGGGTTTACCATTATGGATGTGTTTTTATGATCAAATAATTAATGAATTAAACACAAATACGAGATGGAACTAAAATAAACCAGGCTTATGTGTAACATTTATCAGGACATGGTTAATCAAATAATGAAGTCCCATTTATTATTAACAAGCATGTGATAATGATAATAATAAATTTACACATAATAGACAAAAATACCTCAACAATACATTAATTCAGACTAATCCTTTTGTTACATAATTAAGGGAATGACTCAATAAAACAATGAGTTTAACCCACCCTTTTGAGGACACCTATATTTATATCTAAATCCCTGATGAATTTTTTGGTTTTACATAATCATATTAAATCAATAGTATTAACCCTTTCATGAGATGGAGGAATATTAGAGGCATGTGTCAATGAAATCCATATCAGGATTTTAGGATTGGGGAGTCCACTCAACAGGTCAAGGATCTACATGCCAATAGTTAGAAAAGATCTTCCTACATAATTTCCTTCAAAGAGCTTCCCCTAACCTTTTTGGGGTTTTCTGAAGGTTAATATATATCATTTCTACTAGGATGTCAATGAAAAAAGACATTTTGAGTTCAATGTTGAGGGCCATTGGGACTTGACAAAATAGAGGGAGACCTAATAAAATTATTTTATTATTTCCACTAAAATGTAATCAATGAAGAATTAATTCTGTGATCTATTAATTGTAGAATAAAAAGTAAAATCTTGTCATCCATAGTATCCATATGAACAATATAGGATAAATATAGCATTCTCACTAGTTGTATCTTCTAGGAATGGTTTAGATGCCATAGGGTTATTCTATGCCATAAATAGAAATCTTACATGTTGGAGTCCTCATTACCTGATCCACCTACCCATGAGGTGAGTGATAAATAGTTCTTGGTGTATGAAAATACATATAAATGATGCAATTGAAATTTAATGTTTTTTGTTATCATCAATATATAGTGAACTCATAATGTCTCACAAAATCATGGATGCATATAGAATTCTAGAGCACCTCCATAGTCATTACCACAACAGAGAAAGACATGACCGGTTTGAGATCTACATGGAACTCTTTCAAATTAATCACGGAGAGGGTTCCTCATCCTGGGATCATGTAGTCAAACTCATTTTCTACATTCTGCGTTTGGATGTTCTAGTGTTTAAAATCCCTAAATAACTGGGTACCGATCTCATTCCCACATCACTTCCTAAGTGATTCTCCAGTTTTTTTGTGAATTTCAATATGAACTACATTGTGAAGTCTCTACCATATCTTCACATCCCTTTTCTCCAAGTTCACAAAGAAATTAAGTGTGAAAATTCGTTATTCCTTATAGTGAATATGATGAATGATAATGTGAAGATATTTGAGCACAAATATTCTACACTCTATAACAAGAAAATGAAGATCATGTGGGGTGGAAGGGAAAATGATGTTGTCTGTTTCACATGTGGCAAGAAGGGCCATTAGAAGAAAAATTGCACCCAGATAAAGAAGAAAGTTAATGATTCAGTTGTGTTTGTTATTGAGTTGAATTTTTATATTTCATAAAAATGTGTATTAGATATAGGCTATGGTTCTCACATAAGTATGAAAATACAGGAACCATGTAGATTCCTGAAAATTGACTGAGGGAAGGTAGATCGGCGAGAATCCAGTGAATCTAGACTTGTTGTTGTAGCTCTCTAGGACTACCATGTAATGTTTCCAACTGGGATGATCATGGTATTAAAAGGTATTAATTATATGCCTTATTTAACCAAAAATAATATTTCTATATCTAGACTAATGCAGGTTTATTTTTTTATATGTTTGAAAATTAATTTTTCTTCTTTTATAATGATAACATTTGTTTTGGTAGGGAACAATTATATAACGGTCTTTACGTTTTGGATGACAGAAACCATGTAATGGAAATTGATTATGAAACTAATTCAATTGACTCATACAACACCTGACTTTTGGCATCGCCTACTAGGTCATGTATATGAGAAATGCATGAAAAAAGCTAAATAAAGATAGATATTTAGATTATTTTAATCTAAACCACTTTGTGTAGGTCATGATTGTATACAATGTAAAATAACAAAAACCCAATTTATAGGAAAAGGTGAAAGAGCCAAAGGGCTTCTTAGATTGGTTAATACCAATGTGTGTGGACCATTTCCCATTGAAGAATTGGGCGGGTACAAATACTTCATCACTTTTACTGATGATTTTAGAGGATAAGGATATTTCTACGTGATGGGGTATAAGTCGAGTTCTTTTGATATGTTCATGGTACAAAAGAATGAATTTGAGAACCTTATTGGAAAGAAAATAATGAAAATACACTGAGAATGTTGTGGAGAATATTATAATCAAGAAATCATTATGTACATAAGCTAGTTTTGGATCCTATGAAAACATACAACTCCTTACACACCTTTTTGTAATGGTTTAAGTGAAAGGAGGAAACACACCATGTTTTATATAGTGAGATCAATGATGATTCATTGAAGTCTACCACAATATTTTGGGGGATATGCAACAGAAATAGTGACACATGTCCTCAACCATGTAAAAATGAATTGATTAATGGTATTTCATATGAGATTTGGAGTGCATGAACTTCCATGTTATTGAGTTTACATGTGTGGGAAAACAAAGCATTTGTTTTGGCCTCTTCAGGTTACAATGTCAACCCCCATGGAGCAATGCGTACCATCATAGGATACAGTATGGAAACAAGTGGATATTACCTATACGACCCCTTTGAAAAAAAATTTGTAGTTCGAAGAAATAAAATACTCCTTGAGAGGCACCACATCTCTAAATGAGATAGTGGGAGGAAGATACACTTCAATAAAGTTGAGGCTCAAGGAATACAAGAGTTGGTACAAGAGATGATTCCACAAATCCTCACGGATGATAGATCTATTCCAGAGACACATGTACATTATATGATTACAAGAGTGGTTAGTGAAATAGAAAGAATCGTTTTTCTAGTTACCGAGTATGGTGAATCATTATTAGATTATAATAGTGATCCTATAACCTACAAGGAATCATTATGTGGGACAGACATTGAAAAGTTGAAAAAATAAATGAATTCCGAAATGGATTCCATGCTCCAAAACCAAATTTGGATTTTGGTAGATCCTCAAGTAAATGTAAATACTTTTGATAGTAAATGGGTACTCAAAAAGAAACTGGACATGGAAGGAAGATTTAGTACCTATAAGGCAAGAATGGTTGTAGAAGGGATTAAACAACAACTTGGAATTTACTATGATGAAAACTTTTGACCAGTTTCAATGATGAGATCCATTAGAATTATATTGTCCACTTCCACTTACCTTGACTGTGAGATCCAGAAAATGGATGTTTGAATATCCTTCCTTAATGGGAACCATTAGGAAGATATCTATTGGACACAACCATACGGGTTTGTGACTCCAATGGATGACAATAAGATATACAAATTTCAAATATCCATTTATTGATTAAAGCATAAATCCATTTCATGGAACATTCATTCTAATGATTCAATAATGGAATTTCATTTTATAAAGAATGAATGTGAGCCTTGTGTCTACAAATAGTATAGTGGGTGTACTGTCTTTTTCTCAATAGTATATGTTAATGACATATAAGAGATTGGAAATGAAATAAGATTATTACTGTCTATTAATGAATGGTTGAGTTAATGATTCTCCCGTAAAGACTTGAGAGAGGAAATATAGATTCATGGGATTAATATCCATCAGGATAGATCCAAGAGATGACTAGGACAATGTCAATGTACTTACATTAACAATATATTGAAAAAATTCAGTATAGAACAATCCAAGAGGGGATTGTTTATAGCATCACATGACATTAATCATTCCATGAAAATGTGTTCTCTACTGCATGAGGAAAGAAATACTATGGAATGGATTCCATCTATGTAAGTGATTTGGTCTGTCTTTTATGATTTTATATGTACTAGGAATGATGTAGCCTATTCATTTAGTGCCGTAAGAAGATATCTAGATGATTGTAGTGACTGCCATTGGACGACAATCAAGAATATCCTTATGTATCTATGGTGTCCTAAGGATATATTCCATGTTTATTATGGAGATGGTGAACTTTTCATTAGAGGATATGTAGATTATATTTTCTAGGCTGATCAAGATGACATGATGTTGCAAATGAGATACATATTCACATTGAATGGTGGTGAAATGTGCTGAAAGATCTCAATGTAAGGTCTGTTCATGGATTATACTATAGAGTTTGAGTATATAGTAGCTTCTAAGGTAGATAAATAAGAAGTTTGGATGTGTATCTTAATACAAGAGCTATATGTGGTGCCTAAAAATAAGGATCTTATCACAATTTAGTGTGATAACATAGCAACGGTGGCTCTCGCAAAAGAGCCAAGGTCACTGTCACGACCCACCTTCACCAAAAGGAGGGAAGGGTCAGCAGATTTCCAGGCCCTTCCTTCTTTAAGTTGAAGGAGAGATAATGACCCTCAAAACCCGCCTTCAATAGGTCCCGGAGTGGCGACTAGCACCAAGGGTGTAGAAAATTCTCGCAAATGGAAGGCATTACCCTTATTATTTTATAGGATCGAAAGATAAGGAGAAGAAAACCCAACAACACCAAGGTAGAAAGAAAAGTAAAGCCAAAAGTAAACCAATCCCACATGCATGTTCAAAAGTGAAAGCCACAAAGTGAAAAAAGGTGACTACAAGGTAAGTACCAAAAAGAAAAAGAAAAACAACTGCAACTACTCCAAATGTCCGAGCTAGTACGGTTCTGCGTGATCCCCGAAGTCATCCTGGAAACCTGAAAGCAGTTTTATATACGTAGGGTGAGTATACAAGTATACTCAGTAGGGAAAACCAAGACTCTCGTGCACAAGTAGGGGAATGTACTAAAGTCCCATGAGAAAAAGAGTAAACCAAACACCTAACAAGGCAAACTATCCATCCCAGGCATCACCAAGGCTCACTCCCCAAATAACGCAAGTCAAGTAATATATATAATAAGAAAAAATCGATGTTTGGGTACCCCGCGCCACTTTCCCACTGGTTATTGAGACATCCTACGCATCGGACCAATCCCGCCATTCTCACCGCAGTCCCACTGCCACACCCGCCCGCACACACCTGGGCCACAACCACACGCAGTCCCACTGCCGAAATCCCCCCCGCACACACCTGGGCCTCAACCACACGCAGTCCCACTGCTGAATCCCGCCCGCACACACCTGGGCCACAACTGTCATATGTAACCATGCCTGCAAACACCTAGGCCAGAACAACAACCGCCACGACCGAAGACACCTGGGCTAAAGGATCCCCTGCCACGCCCAAAGACACCTGGGCCTCATCCCGAGACACTTGGGAAACCACCTGCCGCACACACCTGGCCAACCACCACAACTCCCCGCCCGATGGTTCATGGGCTAATAATGGACTTCAGGCCATCACAGCCTGCCCGAAGGTACTTGGGCTATTCGGGAAAGGGAGCAGAAAAGGAGCTAATAACCAGCCACTAAGGATAGTGTTGGGAAAAACACCCTTCCCCCATAAATGGGGGTGTTCGGCACTGAGTGCTCAACTTGGGTGGGGCGCGAATAAGAAAAACAAAGCTACAAGTATAGATATAGGTAACAAACACTCACCCAAAACTTAGGTTTTCCTAGCCAACCTACAGAACACAACACCACTGCGTCCGAGTCACAGTTCGCAACCCTTGCCCACAAAAACCATTTGTCCCATTCTTGTTTCACATTTAGTTAAAATGTTCAATTGATTTTAAGAACTACTGGGCTACTACCATAAGCATAACCAAGGAAATCGTCAAAATCATGGATCAACCAAAACACTCACACCCGGTTCTGTCAACAAAGGACCTCTCCCCAATTTGTGATAAAAACTCACAACCACCGAAACCATACCAACAGGGAATCTCATCCCCAAATTCACACAACCACCGAGAGTATAAAAGAACAGGGGATCCCATTTCCTCCCACATTTCCAGCAATCGGCCCGAAAGTAAAACAACCAACTACCACTACCAACACAAGTCAGGGTTTTTCAGATTTAAACGACTTAACACACTCCATGATTTCAATTTCCGTGTGTTCTAACAGGGAGTTATCACAGAAGGGTTGATCCTGGTGCTTTCGACTTATTCAGCCGGGCATACGTGATTAACCAATTTCACAGCAGGAGTTCACAATTTCAGCAACCCATTTAAAACATCACAAGGGGATTCATCAGTGCACATACAACGACCACCAACAGCCTCAATTTTCAGAAAACATAAACCAGCACAACTAAAAAGGATGATCACAAGATAAGGCATAACAATTATGACAACCCCTTCCCTTCTTTCTTTAGAACTTTGTTTATTATCTTCATTAAGTTTCGGTTCAACCAATTCCATAGGAACAAAATAACGCCCACCCCGCATGATGCACAAAAGTGAGAGACGAGAGAAATTTCCTACTTGTTGATAGATGATCGACGTTTAGGTTGGGGGCGCGGAACTTTACGGATAACGATGTGGCGGTCCCGATGCACCAGAAGAGCCACGATCGAATAAGGGGGGAAACCATGGCCTAACCCTTAATTTATAAGAGCGGGGGACGGTTGAGGTGAAAACGCGAAACCACGTAAGACGTGGAAGTCGTGGGCTGACCACGCGGCTTGACTCATCATTAAAGGTGATGGGTGGTTTAAACCGAATCATGAGTCGATTCAGTATCTAATTAAAACTTTCTTGTGCGTTTCGGGTCTTTAAGACATTTTCTTTTCTTTTAAACGAGGCAGAATAGGGTTTAAAACCCTATTTGCGAAAAAGGAGCGTTACTGAAACAACTTGCCAAGGTCGGGTGACGTCGGCCAGTTCCGCCGATCGGTCACACCGATCGGTCTCAGCGATCGGTCTCACCGATCAGTCGCACCGATCGGTCTCACCGATCGGTCTCACTGATCAGTCTCACCGATTAGTCGCACCGATCGGCACCCCTTAAGGATCCAGATTTTGGCAAAGGAAGGGACCAAGGGGGGTCTGGGTCATCACATCAGATACCTCTTAAATGATTCTCGTCCTCGAGAATCACTACAAACCAGAAGGAAGGAGAGGGTCCGAACAACCATCTTAGAAAGATACCTCTTAGGAGTGAACCTCTGCTAACTAAAAACACTCCCCTGTCAAGAACTAAGCAACATACAACGCCAAACCGCCTGGTCATGTGGGTTTGGGGAGTTTCCCTCCCCCATGTCAAGATATTATCCGCTTTGGGCGGCACTGACTCGCCCGCACGGGTTTAATCGCATCCACCTTAATGCGTCTTGATTAGGGTTCGGGTTCCCTCTTCCCTTTAGCAGGGTCTTTTCACACACAACAGAGGAAATAAACCAATACATTTCATAGCCAAAAGTCAAACATTCTACCACAGCAGGTACAAAAGGAACAAAACTCAAAAAAACTCGGGGTATTGGGCACGTATCTGTGCTTCCCTCTCCCACATACCCTCTTCGAGCCCGCCATGTCTCCACAACACACGAACCAAGGGAATGGATCGCCCACGAAGCACCTTCTCCTTGCGATCCTCGATCATTACTGGTTTTTCCACAAAGGTTACGTCATCCTCGATGTCCAGTTCACCCCAATCAAGGACGTGCGAATCATCGTGCAGATAACGACGGAGCTGGGACACATGAAAGACATTATGTATCCTTAGCAGCGGTGGAGGTAATGCTAGCTGATAAGCCACTTCGCCGACCCGCCGCAACACTTCGAAGGGTCCGACCAATCTGGGGAAATCTTACCCCCCTTGCCGAACCTCCGTTGCCCATGCCGCGGGGAGACCTTCAAGAACATATGGTCCCCAACCTCAAACTCCAAGGGCCTTCTCCTGGTATCAGCATATGACTTCTGTCGGTCCTGGGCCGCCTTCATCCTTTCCCGTATGAGCTGAATCTTCTCTGTCGTGTTCTGCACCACCTCTGGGCCAAGGATGCCTGCCTCTTCTACTTCGGTCCAACACACAGGTGAACAACATGGCCTTCCGTACAAAGCCTCAAATGGGGCCATACCGATGGTAGAGTGGTAGCTATTATTGTAGGAAAAATCTACTAGAGGCAAGTATCTCATCCATGACTCTCCTGAGTCCAGAACACATGCCCGTAGCATATCCTCCAAGGTCTGGATGGTTCGCTCTGTTTGTCTATCTGTCTGGGGATGGAAAGCAGTGCTAAGGTGTAACTAGGTGCCAAACGCATGCTGCAATCCTCTCCAAATTCGTGAGGTAAACCGTGCATCCCTATACGAGACTATAGACCTCAGAACTCCATGCAACTACACCACCTCATTCACGTACTTTTGTGCCAAATCATCCACAGTACTTGACTCCCTGATTTCCAGAAAGTGAGCCGATTTCGTCAACCTGTCCACCACCACCCAGATGGCGTCGCACCCTCCTTGGACCTTGGGTAGTCCCGTGACGAAATCCATTGAGATGTCATCCCACTTCCACTCGGGAACAGCTAAAGGCTGCAGTAGGCTGCCCGGAACCCGATGTTCAGCCTTCACTTGCTGACATACTAAGCATTTAGCCACAATTTCTTCCACCGCTTGCTTAACTCCGGGCCACCAGAACTGCCTTTTCAGCCCCTGGTACATCTTGGTAACTCCTGGGTGCACCGCTAGGGGTGAGTTGTGGAACTCACTGAGAACCTTTCCACACATCACTCTTGGAACAAACAACCTTTTCTGGAAAAGCATCTGGTGCTGACCGTCCTCTGTCCACTCTCTTGGAGCATCGCCCTGGTCAACCCGATCAAGCATCACTTCGCACTTGGGGTCTCCCCACTGAGACTCCTCCACTTGTCGAAACAGAGATGACTGCACTATCATCTGATATAGGCAGCCTCTGTCACTATCCATCTTCGCATCCAGGTGTAAGGCAGCCAACTCCTCCATTTCTTTCCAGGCATTTTCCGACTCTCGGACCGCATCCTTCTGCATCCTCCTGCTCAAGGCATCGGCCACCACATTTCCCTTGCCCTCAGTTTAAGAGATTTCAAAGTCGTAGTCCTGGAGGAACTCCACCCATCTCTGTTGTCGCAAGTTCAAGTCTCGCTGGGAGAAGATATTCTTTAAGCTTTTGTGATCGGTGAAGACCACAAAGCATTCCCCGATGAGGTAGTACCGCCATAACTTTAGCGCAAAAACGACCGCTGCATGTTCCAGGTCGTGGGTGGCGTAGTTACGCTCATGGGGGAGTAGCTGCCTGGACCCGTAAGAGATCACCCCTTGTTGCTGCATCAACACGCATTCCAGGCCCTGTCCTGAAGCATCACAAAATACCTCATAGGCCATCCCTTCTTCTGGTAATCTCAACACTGGGGCACTAACCAGCTTTTCTTTTAGGTAGCTGAATGATAACTCACATTTCTCGCTCCACACGAAAGCCTGGTCCTTCTTAGTCAAAGCCGTCAAAGGGGCTGCTACTCGGGAGATGTTGGGTACGAATCTCCGGTAGTAACCTACCAGTCTGAGGAAACTCCGTACTTCCGCCACATTCTTGGGTGCTGCCCAAGAAACAACTGCATCAACCATTGATGAGTCGGCTGCTACCCCCTGCTCAGACACTACGTGCCCGAGGAAGTGCACTTCTCGTGCCCAGAACATGCACTTTGACAACTTCCCGTAGAGCTGGTGCTGTCGGAGGACTTCCAAAACTGTCCTCAGGTGCTCTGTATGGTCCTCTTCTGAACTTTAATAGATCAGGATATCGTCGATGAATACCACCACGAACCGATCCAGGTACTCTCGAAAGATGGAGTTCATAAGCCCCATGAACACGTCCGGGGCGTTCGTAACACCAAAGGGCATGACCACGAACTCAAAGTGCCCATACCTGCACCTGAATGCCGTCTTCGGGACATCGCTATCCTTCACCCTCAGCTGGTGGTATCCGGACCACAGGTCGATCTTCGAGAACCATCCTGCCCCTTTCAGCATGTCAAAAAGATCATCTATCCTTGGGAGAGGGTAGTGATTCTTGATCGTCACCTTATTCAACCTCCTGTAGTCGATGCACAGCCTAAGACCTCCATCTGCCTTCTTTGCAAACAAGACTGGAGCACCCCATGGTGACGCACTTGGACGAACATAACCCCTCTTCATCAGGTCTTCAATTTGTATCAGCAACTCCCGTAGCTCCGAAGGTGCCATCCAGTAAGGAGCCATCGAGATTGGTCGAGATCCGGGCTGCAGGTCCATCCCGAACTCGATATCACGTCGTGGGGGTAGAGTCATCACCTCCTCAGGAAAGACGTCCATAAACTCACGGACGACCTCTGGCACTTCCACCATTCTCGCACCTACTGACTCTACCGTCAGTTCGATCAACAAGGAGAGGAGAGGTTCCTCCCTCCTTTTTCCCTTCGGACAGCTCCGCTCGCCGGTGAAGGTAACACGCTGGCCATCCAAACCGGAGAACACCACCCTTCTTTGGAAACAGTCGATGACGGCGCACACAGAAAATAGCCAGTCGATGCCTAGGATGACATCATACGGCTGAATCTGTAGCAGAAGAAGATACCTAACCGACTGATGTGGCCCTAACATCAGTCTATATCCCCGAAAAACGAACAGCAAGTCGGTCTGACCTCCAACTGGTGTGCTCAACACCAGGGGCACAGGAAGTCTCTCACCATCTAGACCCAAGGAACAGACTAGACTGGGTGCAACAAAGGAGTGAGAAGCTCCGGTATCAAACAAAGCATAAGCAAGAGTGCTAAACACATTGATCGTACCTCGAACAACCTCTGGCCCTGTTGGAACTATTGCCTCTGTGCTGTGTAACTGCCCACACCCAGCTCCCCTGCCCCTCGGCTGTCAGCCACCTCCCCGACCACGCCCTGGTCGAGGTCCCTGGGGAGCGCCCTGAGGTCGGCCTCCTCCTCCTATGTCTGCCTGCGGAGGAGCGGGAGATCGCTGTCCCTGCTGCTGCTGCCGGAAGGGTCTGGCTGGAAATTGCTGCTGTGGCGGATGCTGGGGATGACTGCCACTGCTGTACTGCACCCGATCGGGGAACTAACTCCGGAGATGTCTAGGGCTCCCACAGATGAAGCATCGTGGTCCCGATCCTGAAGGGAAAGAATGTGGGCCAGGGGATCGAAACTGAAACTGCTGCGGTCTGCTCCCTGTGGGTCGGAACCTGGAGGGTCCCGATGCTGGAGGCCTGGTGCTGACGGCTTTCCCATTCAATGGTCCCAGCTGGATCCCTTCTCGTGACACTCCGCCCAGAGCATGCATCTTTTCCCCCACTTCGGCCTTCTTCTGGACCTCTAAGTATGTCGGAAGGGTAAAGGGGGTAACAGCATACTGGAGGGAGGGTCGGAGCGCCTCCTCCAAATGTCTTTCCCGATACTCCTCATCGGGAAAGAGGTCCGGAGAAAAACGTAGGAGGTCCTTGAACTTGATTCCAAGTTCCCTCACGGACATGCTCTCCTGCTGGAAGGAGAGTAGCTCCTGCCTCCTCTCCGCCTTCATTGTCGAGGAGAGGAACTCCGCCCGGAACTCCTTCTTGAAATCCGCCCAAGCAACCTCAGACTCTTTCCTATTCCCCAGGTGAAGCATCCACCACTGACGTGCCGCTCCTCGCATCTGGCTAACAGCCAGAGGAACCCAGTACTCGGTCGGGGCCCGAATCAGGTCGAAGGCTATAACTAGCTCCTCTAGCCAGCCTTCCGTCTTCATATCGGAGGTGCTGCCCTCATACTTCTCGAGGGCTTGTCGCTGGAAGGCTCGAAGAGTCTTCTGCCACTGGTCGTCCTCTTCCTCTTGATCAGCTCTCTGCCGATTGGGCAAAGTAGTCTCAGGGGCCTCGATCGCCTGTACCACACGTGGTCGCCTTCCAGGTGCCATAGCTGCAAGGTAAACAAGGAATGCCTAAGCCCAAGTAGTTCATAATATCGTTCCTAAAACTTCTTCAGATTTAATTTATTCTTAATTCCCAAGACATCCCAGAAACACAAGAACACAAGTCATTATGATGCATGTACCTTTCCTAGGGTCTCTACCCTGCAATCAGTGTGGCCTCACTTGGTCGTTCGGTAGGTCCAGAGTCCTTGCATCGGATCACGGGGGGCCCTAAAATCCCGTGTCCTAGCCGGTCTTCCCTGGCCTAATTCACGCTCCATGGTCACCCAACACCGTTGCCTTACCATCCCATGCAATCCTCATTGTGCCTAACTCCAGACTCCGTCCTATCTCTCAACCATCACCTCTGATACCATTCTGTCACGACCCTCCTTCACCAAAAGGAGGGAAGGGTCAGCAGATTAGCAGGCCCTTCCTTCTTTAAGTTGAAGGAGAGATAATGACCCCTGAAACCCGCCTTCAATAGGTCCCGGAGTGGCGACTAGCACCAAGGGTGTAGAAAATTCTCACAAATGGAAGGCATTACCCTTTTTATTTTATAGGATCGAAAGATAAGGAGAAGAAATCCCAACAACACCAAGGTAGAAAGAAAAGTAAAGCCAAAAGTAAACCAATCCCACATGCATGTTCAAAAGTGAAAGCCACAAAGTGCAAAAAGGTGACTATAAGGTAAGTACCAAAAAGAAAAAGAAAAACAACTGTAACTGCTCCAAAAGTCCGAGCTAGTAAGGTCCTGCGTGATCCCCGAAGTCCTCCTCGAAACCTGAAAGCAGTTTTATATATGTAGGGTGAGTATACAAGTACACACAGTAGGGAAAACCAAGACTCTTGTGCACAAGTAGGGGAACGTACTAAAGTCCCGTGAGAAAAAGAGTAAACCAAACACCTAACAAGGAAAACTATCCATCCCAGGCCTCACCAAGGCTCACTCCCCAAATAACGCAAGTCAAGTAATATATATAATAAGAGCACATCGATGTTTGGGTACCCCGCGCCACTTTCCCACTGGTTATTGAGACATCCTACGCATCAGACCAATCCTACCATTCTCACCGCAGTCCCACTGCCACACCCGCCCGCACACACCTGGGCCACAACCACACGCAGTCCCACTGCCGAAATCCCGCCCGCACACACCTGGGCCTCAACCACACGCAGTCCCACTGCTGAATCCCTCCCACACACATCTGGGCCACAACTATCATATGTAACCATGCCTGCAAACACCTAGGCCAGAACAACCACCGCCACGCCCGAAGACACCTGGGCTAAAGGATCCACTGCCACGCCCGAAGACACCTGTGCCTCATCCCGAAGACACTTGGGAAACCACCTTCCGCACACACCTGGCCAACCACCACAATGCCCCGCCCGATGGTTCTTGGGATAATAATGGACTTTAGGCCATCACAGCCTGCCCGAAGGTACTTCGGCTATTCGGGAAAGGGAGCAGAAAAGGGGCTAATAACCAGCCACTAAGGATAGTGTTGGGAAAAACACCCTTCCCCCATAAATGGGGGTGTTCGGAACTGAGTGCTCAACTTGGGTGGGGCGCAAATAAGAAACACAAATCTACAAGTATAGATATAGGTAACAAACACTCACCCAAAACATAGGTTTTCCTAGCCAACCTACAGAACACAACACCACTGCGTCCGAGTCACAGTTCACAAGCCTTTCCCACAAAAACCATTTGACCCATTCTTGTTTCACGTTTAGTTAAAATGTTCAATTGATTTTAAGCACTACTGGGAAACTACCATAAGCATAACCAAGGAAAGAGTCTAAAGCATGGATCAACCAAAACACTCACACCCGGTTCTGTCAACAGAGGACCTCTCCCCAATTTGTGATAAAAACTCACAACCACCGAAACCATACCAACAGGGAATCCCATCCCCAAATTCACACAACCACCGAGAGTATAAAAGAACAGGGGATCCCATCCCCTCCCACATTTCCAGCAATCGGCCCGAAAGGAAACCAACCAACTACCAATACCAACACAAGTCAGGGTTTTTCAGATTTAAACGACTTAACAGACTCCATGATTTCAATTTTCGTGTGTTCTAACAGGGAGTTATCACAGAAGGGTTGATCCTGGTGCTTTCGACTTATTCAGCCGGGCATACGTGATTAACCAATTTCACAGCATGGGTTCACAATTTCAGCAACCCATTTAAAACATCACGAGGGGATTCATCAGTGAACATACAACGACCACCAACGGCCTCAATTTTCAGAAAACATAAACCAGCACAACTAAAAAGGATGATCACAAGATAAGGCATAACAACGATCACAACCCCTTCCCTTCTTTATTTAGAACTTCGTTTATTATCTTCGTTAAGGTTCGGTTCAACCAATTCCATAGGAACAAAATAACGCCCACCCCGCATGATGCACAAAAGTGAGAGACGAGAGAAATTTCCTACTTGTTGATAGATGATCGACGTTTAGGTCGGGGGCGAGGAACTTTACGGATAACGATGTGGCAGTCCCGATGCACCAGAAGAGCCACGATCGAAGAAGGGGGGAAACCACGGCCTAACCCTTAATTTATAAGAGCGGGGGACGGTTGAGGTGAAAACGTGAAACCGCGTAAGACGTGGAAGTCGTGGGTTGACCACGCGGCTTGACTCATCATTAAAGGTGATGGGTGGTTTAAACCGACTCATGAGTCGATTCAGTATCTAATTAAAACTTTCGTGCGCGTTTCGGGTCTTTAAGACATTTTTTTTAAACGAGGAAGAATAGTGTTTAAAACCCTATTTGCGAAAAAGGAGCGTTACTGGAACAACTTGGAAAGGTCGGGTGTCGTCGGCCGGTTCCGCCGATCGGTCACACCGATCGGTCTCACCGATCGGTCTCACCGATCAGTCGCACCGATTGGTCGCACCGATCGGTCACACCGATCGGTCTCACCGATCAGTCGCACCGATCGTCACCCCTTAAGGATCCTAATTTTGGCAAAGGAAGGGACCAAGGGGGGTCTGGGTCATCACAGTCACATCAGCGGACAATGCATATACTATGGAAGTATCATCTCTTGAGATATTTTACATAAATAGGTGAAGTTGTAGTGTGTAGTATTTTCAAGGAAGACAACCAAGATCACCCCTTGACTATATCCTTGAATAAATAGAAACATGATCATCATGTGAGCTTTAGATGATTAAAACATGTAGGCCGTTGTCTCTAGTCGAAGTGGAAGATTATTGGAGTTGTTGTCCAACAACTTACTGTTTGTGCATTTATTACATTAATATTTAATGTATTTATACATTATATATCATATTATATATTTTTCATTGTTATGCATGACTATAATTTAATAATTTCATAGATTATTTGTTGCATTAATATAGTCATACTAGTTCCCCACTATGATGAGAACCTCGTTGTTCTATAAAAGTATTCTTAAATATAGTTCTATGGATGAATGGCCTACTATAATGAGACACATAGTATACAGCTCATCAGGTGCGAGTACTCATAAGAAGATGAGACTACTTCTCATGAATTTCTCACTTGGAAATATCCAATATGTGAGATTATAAGAATTTACTTTCTAGTAAGAATTTCACAAGTTTTGGTGTCATTGGATATTTATATCAGTGAGTGTGTGTAATGGTCCTTATACTTAATGATTATAATTAACACCTTTCATGAATCACACACTTATATTTTATGATGAAAAATGTCAAGCCAAATGTTGGAGGGATGTAGGGTATGTTGGGAGCGTCATGAATGACCTATTTTTATTTGGTTAGTTCAGGAAAAACTTGTCCCTGCCATTTGAGAAAGTTTATATATCGGGAATTTGATTGAAATAGAGTCATATCACTAAATTCCATTGCCATGGTGTAACTATTTGTTTATTTCAGGATGTCGAAGAATTACCTATCAAGCATATAGGTTGATGAGAAAATCTTGAAATATACTTGATGAGATATTTTGGCAAAGGGATTATATTACACAGTGGGCATTCATATGTGGATGCCGTCATTGAGACTTTATGTTCATTCAATTAGGTTCCTTGGACCATTTTCAAGACAATAATATTATACTATAGGCAAGCCTGCCTAATGAAAAAAAATTATCCTAAATGGTCACATACTAAGTGTTTCTGGTGGTCTCAATTCAATTCTATTTTAACATAATTTATTGAATAAATATTACTCTTAAGAATAAGTAATAATTTTATTCACGTAAAAATGATTGCATAAATAAAATAAATATTTATTCATTGGATTGTGAATAAAATAGATTAATTTATTTCATTTAACCTTTAATATATATTTATTTACTTGTTTATGAAAAAAATATCTATTTAGGAGAATAAAATATTCTATTTTGGTGTTTAATATTTGGAAGAGCTTTTCGAATAGACCAAGACTATGTCTATTGATAAATTAATTATTTACAATTTGGTAATAAATGTTTAGGTAGTTGGAACAAGAAATATTAATAACACAATTATCATTATGTGGAAGGATATTTCATTTATGGTTCCAATTTTCACTAGTTGGATCCCCACAAATAAAAGGGTTTTTATTGTTATTATGTGCAGTGGGTTTTCTCAAATAATTGTAATTGAATTTAATTTTTCTTGAAATAAAATAATGTAACTGAATCACAATGACAATTAATAGGTAAGTACATCTATTGGGAAAAACCCCGGTGCAATGAGATTTATTGGGAAAATAATTTTCTCTCTCAACTCCTCTCATCCCTTCCTCTCTAGAATGAGAGATGTTCCTCAAGACCAATGAATGAGAGATCAAGAATGTTCAATGAAAGATATTAATTCTACCACACTACCACATAGAGAATGTGTGGAATTTATCAGATACCATTAGAGAATGTGTGGATCACCACTAGTGGGATTATTTATTAGATCATCCCAAGAAGAATGAAGGAAAATTGGAAGGTTCATTACGGATGATCAAAGATCGCCCACAAAGAAATTACCGAAGACCTAGGTATTTAAATTATTCAAAAAGTATTATATTAATTTTAAATTTTTTTTGCAAGATCCCCTTTCTCAGATATTGTGTTATTTTTCACATTGACTAAATCATTGATTTCAATCCATGGATACCAGAATTAATCATTATATTGATCCTAATTGGTCATCGATTATAGTTAAATCACAGTTAGTCCCTCCCAACCACCAATATTATGATGTATATGGATCCATACTAATTATTTTATACCTCTTTTGGTGATTAGTAAGTTTCACCTATTGTTCACTATTCTTTATCATGGTTTATTTTATTTTTCTTGATAGGATCTTGGAAGGATCCTATTTAGTATATTGTTATACAAACCATAAATTATATAAACTATTTTTCAGGCCACTTGGTGCATCATGAAGATCATAGTAATCACTTAGGGGTTCTTCAAGAGCTATTTGGGATTCGTGGGGGCAGCCATTTTACATTCATTTGGTACTTGCAATTTCCCATTTTATTTTTAGTAGTTTTTCATGAA